>JANVYC010000007.1:0-1200000 GCA_027406025.1 Colletotrichum musae
CCTAACCCTAACCCTAACCCTAACCCTAACCCTAACCCTAACCCTAACCCTAACCCTAACCCTAACCCTAACCCTAACCCTAAGTAACCCTAACCCTAAGTAACTTTTTTTTTTTTTTTTTTTTTTTTTTTTTTAAAATAATTTATATTAAAAATTAAATTAAAGTTAAGTAGTTTTTTAAAAAGACTTAAAATTAAATACTTTAAATATTTTAAAAAAAAGTATATATAAAAGTTAAAAAAAAGGTTATTTTAAATTACTAAATTTTTAAAGTAGTATAATATTTAATAATATATATTTTTATATTTTTATAAAATAATAAATTTAGTTTTAAAATTTTATAAATATTTTTTTTATTATTAGTATATTATAAATCTTTTTAAAAGTAATTAGTAGTTTATAAAGTATATACTTTAAAAAACTATTTAGTTATTTATTTTATACTTTTTTATTTACTTTAATATATAAATTTATTTATTATAATATAGTTTTTATAATTTTAAAGTAATAAGTACTTTTAATTAATTTTAATTACTATTTATACTATTAATAGTATTAATACTATTAATACTTTTTATTGTTTTTTTTAATTATTAAATTTAAATTAAACTAAACTATTTTTTTTTTTAACTATTAAATTCTTTTATAAATAATATACTATTTCTATATAATAACTAATTAACTTAATTAAACTATTTCTTTTATATTTATTAATAAGTATTTTAGTATTTAAATTTTATTAAATATACTAATATTTTAGTTATAAGGGATTTATAGTTATTAGTACTACTTTTATTATTTAATTAAAGTTATTTTAATTATTCTTTAAAAATAGTAAATTTTAAATTTAATTTAGTATTTATTTAATTAATAGGTTTAATTTAATATTTTATATTTAATTTTTATAATTATTATTTTTAAAAAGTAAAAGTTAAAAATAGTAGTTTAAGTTAGTATATTTAAAACTTAAGTTAATTAATTATACTATATATTAATAGTACTAATACTAAGTTATATAGTTATATTATTAAGTTATTTAATATTATTATATAGTAAGTATTAAAGTATATAAATAAATATTAAATTATAGTTATATTAAAAAGAGTTTTATACTATAAAGTATTATACTTATTAAAGTATTATATTTATACTTAGTTACTTTAGTACTTAAAGTATAGTTTATAAAGCTAGAATTTAAAAAGGCTTATTATAATATACTATTAATAATAATAAATAAGTTATAAAATTTAGTATTTAATACTTTTTAGATTTTTATATTTAAAGTAGTTTTTATTATTTTATTAAACCTTTAAGTATCTATATAAAAAGTAAAAGGAATTAATTAAAGTATTATTTATAGTAGTACTATATTTTTTAATTATAAATATTATTAAAGTTTATTAAACTTTAAATATATTATAATAGTATAATTTTATAAAGACTTTAAATAAATAATAATTTATTTTAATATATTAATTATATTTACTACTTTTTAAAAATAGTATTATTATTATTATTAAAAAAATAAATAAGTATAAGTATTAATACTTAAAGGGGTTTAAACTAATTAAATATACTCTACTAAATACTTATATATATTATATTAATTAAAGTTATATAACTATAATATATTTTTAGTAAATGTATTTTTAAGAATATTTATATATAATATTACTTAAAAAGTATAAATAAGTATATTTTATATAATAACTTTATTATTAAAAACTTTTTTTTTAAATAATTATTTATTTATATATTTTATATAATATAAGTTAATATATAACTTTATTTATTATAATATAGTTATTATATTTTTAAAGTAATAGTAATATTTAAATAAGTTTAAAGTAAACTATTAATTATACTACTAATACTATTAAAATTACTAATACTATTTATATATTTTTATATATTATTATATTAAACTACTTTAATAAGTTTTTTAAATTTATTTAATTTAATTTAAATTATATTTTTAATTTATTTAATTATATATATATATTATCTTATTCTATAAGTATACCTATATTATAAACTAAAAATCTACTAAATAGTAAACTTTTAACTTTTTATAAATAAATAATATTTTAGTAAAGAGTATATAAAAAAACCCTAATAGGGAAAATATATAACTATTTAGTATAAAAGTAGTAAAGGTTTTATATAAAGGTTTATTTAAGTTTAAGTTAGGGGATATTTATTTATAAAAAAAGGTACTATATACTATATATAGCTTAATAGGGGCTGCCTACTCCTATTAACTAAAAGTAGTATATAGGCTATTTAGTATAGTTAATTAAAGTAGTAGAGTCTCTACTCCTAAAAACTCTAACTTACTATACTATATAGGTATATAATATATAGTTAAAGTATAAAAACCCTTTAGGTAGTATAGAATTTAAACCTACTACTTTTACTTTTTATAAAATAGGGTTAGGTAGACTCTTAACTACTAAATTTATTTAATTATAAACCTTTTTTATAATTAATATATTATTATTATAAATTATATTACTATAATTAATTAACTTTATTTAAAAATATTATTTTACTTTTTTTAATATATATTTTAATATATTATTAAACTTTAAATTATATATTAATTTTAAAGTAATTAACTTAGTAGTTATAAGTCTACTTAACTTTACTTTATAAAAAGTAAAGGTAATAGGTTTAAGTTTTATACTATTTAAAAGGTTTTTATACTTTAACTATATATTATATATTTATATAGTATAGCTATTAAAGTTTTTAAAAATAAAAACTTTACTACTTTAATTAACTATACTATATAACCTATATACTACTTTTAGTTAATAAAAATAAGTAGCTTTTATTAAACTATATATAGTATATATATACTTTTTTTATATAAATAGGTATTCTCTAACTTATACTTAATTTATCTTTATATATAACCTTTACTACTACTTTACTACATAGTTATATATTTTTTTACTAAGTTTTTCTATATACCCTTTATTAGAATATTATATACTTAAAAAAAATTAAAAACTTATTATTTAGTAAATTCCTTAATAATATATAAATAAGTTTATAAAATAATATAACTTATACTTATATATTAATTATAATTATTTCTTTTATATTATTAAAAGTTTTAATAACTATAGTAATTATATTTATTATATAATTATATTAAATAAAGTTTAAAATAGTATAATTATACTATAAATAATTAAAAATATATGTAAATAATAAAGTTATTTATATATTAATATATAACTTTAATTTATAAACTTAAGTTATTTTTAAATAATAAATAGTTTTTAAATTTAATAATAGTTTTTTATATTTTAAATAAAGGATTTATAAACTTAGTATTTATTATACTAAAAGTATATATATATAATTACTAGTATTATAATTATAAATTTACTTTTATAGTATTATAGTTATAATTCTTTTTTATTTATTATTATATTATAGTAGTAATATATATATATCTATAAATAAATAGCTTTATACCTATCCCTCTATATATTTATATTAATATAATAATATTTATTTACTTAAAAATAGTTAAAATATAAAAGTCTATAATAAAAAACGTTTAGTTTAATTAGTCTTTACTACTATAAACTATAAAGTTTAAGGGGGTATATTATACTAAAAGTATATATATATAATTACTAGTATTATAATTATAAATTTACTTTTATAGTATTATAGTATTATTATTAAAGTTATTAAAATTTAAATTTTAAATACTTTACTTAATTCTTTAAAGGTTTTTATATACTATAATTAAAAAACTAAAATACTTAAACTTTATATATTTATTAAATTATACTTAACTTATTATTTTTAAAGTTTTTAAAAACTCTTTTTTTTAATTAATAGTTTATATATTATATATACTTTTATAAGTTAAATTATTTCTTAACTAAGTTTTTTATTTTTTATTATTATTAATATATTAATATATTAATTTATTTATTATAATTTATATATTTAATATACTTATAGTATTACTTATAGTAAAATAAATAAAGAAATTTATTAAATAAAGAATATTTATATTAAAAAATTTAGAGTTAATATATTTTAGTTAAATATATATTTAGTAAAGTAGTAAATAAAGGTTATTTAAAAAAAGAATAATACTAATATTAACCCCCTTTAGTTATACTTTAATAAATAACTATAATATTTAATATTATTATAATAACTTTTATTTATTTATTTTTATATTATAAAGTATAGTATAGTAATAGTTATTATAGTAGTAAATATAAATATAAATATATTAATAATAATAATAGTACTATTATTAATTAGTAGTACTAAATTTATAGTATAATTAATATATTAAAATAAACTTTTATTTTTATAAACCTTTATTTAAATTATAAATACTATAATATACTATAAAATTTAATAAGTTTTATTAATATTTATAATTAATTAAAAAGTAGTATAAATAAAGCTTTTATTAATTCCTTTATTTTTTATATATTTATATATTTAATAGTTATTTAAAATAAAAATACTAAATATATTATATTTAAAATACTTTACTTTATTTTTATTAATTCTTAACTATACTTAGAATTTATTAATATTTTAATAGTATTAATTATTTTAAATAACTATAAATAACTTATATAACTTATTATTTTATATAATTTAAATTAATTTAACTTAATTAAAAACTAAAAGTTCTATTTATATATAAATAAAGTATATATTATAGTATTTAACTTTATATACTATTAAATAAGTAATAATAGTATAGTTATAAATACTATTATAATTAATTACTATAAAAGTATAAATAGTATTTTAAGACTTTTAAAGTTTAATAACTACTATAAATACTTTAATTAAATAAAAAGTATAGTTACTAAAACTATAGAGTTTTAATTTTAAGTTATTAATATTAATATATTTAATAAAGTACTATTAAAATAAGTACTAATAATAGTAGAATTAAATAGTTAAATTAATTATAGTTATATAGTTAAAAAAGGTAAAGAAATAGGTTAAATTAAATTTGATAAATTTAAAGAAATAGTAATACTATATATAAGGGTATATAAAGGTATATAAATAGTATTAGTAGTTTTAAAAGTATTAATAGTATAGTTAGTAGTTTATTTTAAAATTAATTTAATACTTTTATTACTTTAAATTTATTAGAATTATATTATAGTAAGTAAATTTATATATTAAAATAAAACGTAAAATAGTTAATTAAAAAATAACTTAACTTTTAAAATTACTTATATATAATATATAAATTATTAGTTAAAGTAAAAAAAAAAGGGGTTTTTAGTAGTAAAATCTTTATTAATAATATATTTATAGTTAAGTAACTATTTAAAGCTATTAAAGACTTATTTTTTATTATATTATTATAGTAAATATAAATTAATAAAAGTATTTAATTAATTTAATAAACTACTAATTATATTATTAATACTTTTAAAAATATTAATACTATTTATATATATTTATTATTTTTTTAAAGTTATTAAGTTTAATTTAAACTATTTTTTTACTTTTATTTATTATTATATTTTTTTATAACTAATATAATATTATTATAAACTATATAACTATAGTTATTTAAACTTTATAGTTTTATTATTATTAGTATGTATTTTAATATTTATATAACTTTTATTAAATATATTAAAATTAAATAATATTAAATTAACTTTTTAAAGTCTTATAATATTAATAGTAATATATATAAATTAATTAAAGTATTTATAGTTATTTTTAAATTATAAAAAGTTTATAGTAAGTTTATTTTAAAATTTATATTTTATTATATTTACTTTAAATAAATTTTAAATAGTTTAATAATTTAAGTTTTTAATATAATAAAATATACTTTTATATTTTTTAAAAAGTTATTTTATATAAGTATTATATTAATATTAAAATTTATATTTAAATTAAAAAAATAGTTATAGTTTTTTAGAGTTTTTTTAATTTATATTATAATAAAATAATTATTATATTATTTATAAGTATTTATAGTAAATAAGTATTTATTAAATATTTTAACTTTAAAGGGTTTTATATATATATATATATATATAAATAAAAAAATTAATAAAAACTTTAATTATTATAATACTTTTAAATTAATTATAAATATTATTAAAGTTTATTAAGTTTTATATATAATTAAAATAAAACTTTATAAAAATAAAAGTTTATTTTAATATATTTAATACTATTTATTAATAATAGTAGTTATAATAATAATAATAATACTATTTTTAATAAATAATAAGTATTATTTATATATTAAATTAATGTTTATTTATATTAACTTTTAATTAAACTATATTAAAAGTATTATAATATACTATAAAGTTAAGTAGGTTTTAATACTATTTATAATTAAAAATAAAGTATTTATTAGTTTATATAAAATAAATAAATAGTAATTAATTATAAAATATACAAGTTAGTAATTAAAGTTAAAAATAAAACTCCCTTTAGAGTAATTAATAGCTTATAAACTATATACTTTAAAAAATAGCTATTTAACTATTTACTTTATTAATCTTTTTTAATATAGTACTTAAATTTACTTACTATAACGTAGTTTTTATAAATTTAAAGTAATAAGTATTTTTAATTAATTTTAAAGTAAACTACTAATTATACTATTAATACTATTAAAACTACTAATATCTTTTTAATAAACTATTTTTTTAAACTTATTAAATTTAAATTAAACTATTCTATTACTTCTCTTATAAGTTATATAATTATAGTTAGTTTAGTTACTTAGCTTTATTATTATTAGTATCTATTTTAATATTACTTTATTAAATATACTAATATTAAGTATTATTAAAGTAGTTATTTAAGTTAATAAGACTTTAGTAGTTATGTTTTTTAGTTAGT
Organism: Colletotrichum musae; assembly: GCA_027406025.1. NCBI lineage: Eukaryota > Fungi > Ascomycota > Sordariomycetes > Glomerellales > Glomerellaceae > Colletotrichum > Colletotrichum musae. Next base: position 6,895 of record JANVYC010000007.1, read on the forward strand.
TAAAGTATTTATAGTTATATTTAGTATTTAGGGTTTTTATATTAACTTAATTCCTTTAGTATAAATTATTTATAATTATTTAAGTATTATAGCTATTACTAGTAGTTTTATAATAGTAAATTTTAATAATAATAAGCTTTATTTTATTATTATTAAAGAATTTTTAGTAGTTATAAGTTAAGTTAATTATATTAATTTTTTTAACTATAAAGTACTTATTATAGTTTATATAGTTAGTTAATATTTATAGAGTTATATTTTAGTATATATTTTAGTACTAAGTAAATAGAATAAGGATTTTTTTTTTAAATATTGTGGGTTATTATTTATATATATAGAAAATAAAGGAATTAATATAAACTTTATTTATAGTACCTTTTTTTTTAATAATAAATACTACTAGGACTTATTAAGCTTTATATATAATTTAGTTAAAAGTCTATATAAGTAAAGGTTTATTTTAATATATTAGTTATACTATTTAGTACTACTTATTAATAATAGTATTATTATTATTACTAAAAGAATAAGTAAGTAGAATTATTAAAAGCTAAAGGGGGTTAAAACTATTAAATATACTCTATTAAATACTTTTATTTAATTATATTACTTAAAAATATATAGTTATAATATATGTTTTTTAAACCCCTTTATTAAAATATTTATACTAAATACTATAAAAAAATACAAAAGTTAAAAATAAATAAATTTAAAGTCTTTTTAATAATAAAACTTAAAATACTTATATAATAATAAAGTTAAATTTTTACTTTACTATACTATTATTAACTATAAATAGTTAACTTTAATATAGTTATTTTTATATTAATAGTTCTTTTTTTATAACTTAAGGTTTTAATTATAAATACTTTAAGTATTTTTTTTTAAAAAAATAAAGGTTTATTAAAAAAACTTAAAAATAATATTTTTAGGGTTTATTAATTAATCTTTTTTTAATTTAGTTTTTTAAAATTAAGTAGCTTTATTTTTAATAAAACTATAAGTTTTAATTAAAGGTTTATTTATAGTTATATAACTTACTATTTTTTTATATTTTTTAGTATTTTTAGTTTTTTTATTAAATCTATAGATTTTTTTATTTAAATACTCTTTTTTTATTCTTTTTTTATTACTTAACCTTTTATTTTAATTATAACTTTATTTATAAAAATAAAGTTTTTAAAAATATAGTTTTATTTTAGTTTTATAAAGTTATTAATATTATTACTATTTTTAGTAATTTATTAAATATTTTAGAGATTTTAGTATATATAGAATTATTATAATACTATAATATTTACTATTAAGTATTTTTTTTAATAGTATTTAATTTAATAAAGTATTTATAAAGTAAATAAAAGTTAGTATAAAGAATGAATAAAATTAAAAAAAAGTTTAAATAATTTATAATAAGCTTAAAAGTAATTATAATAGTATAAACTATATTAATATTAGTAATTATAGTATAAACTTTTAAAACTAAAATACTTTATATAACTTATTTACGTTTTATTAAACTATAGTAAATAATATTTTTATAAATTTTAAATATATTATTATTAGTAAATTAATATTATATAAGAATAATAATAAATTCTAACTATAATAATAAATTAGTATTATAAATAAATAGTTTATTTATAAAAATAAAAAGTTTATTTTTAAAAAGTTAAAGGAAATATATTTTAATTTTTATTATTAGTTATTAATTTATTAGTAGAATTATTTATTAAAAATAGTAATATTTCTTTATAGGTTTTTAGAATTAAGTTATTATAAAAAGATTATATAATACTTTAAGTTAATAAATTAATATAATATATACTCTTTAAGTATATTATAAAATATATTAAGTTTTTTAATTTTTATTAAGTTTGATAATTATAAGTTTTTTATTTTAGCTTTTTCAATAAAAGATAAAAGAATTTATTTTAAATACTAAAATATTATTATTAAATATTAATAGCTTTTTAAGAGTTAAAAAAGTTTTTATTTTAGTTATAAAGCTTACTTTTTTAAGTTTTAAAGTTTTATAAATTAAAAAACTATTTATTAAAAAACTAAAAGTATTATTTATTTATATTTTAATTAAAGTAAAGTTTAAATTATTAATTAATAATATTAATAAAAATAAGTTATATATTAAAGTATTTATTTTAAACTTTTTTTATAATACTTATAATATATATTTATAAGTATATTTTAGTTTTTATAATACTATAAAGTAGTTTTTTAATAACTATAATAAAGTTTTTTTTAAGTATTAATTATAAATTTAAATTAAAAAGTATATAAGAATTATTTAGTTTAGTTATTTTTTTAATTAAATATATATTTATATTATATATTAACTATATATATATTTATAGTATATTTTAAAGTTATAACTTTATATTAATTCTTATAAAAGTTTAAATTAGTATTAAAATTAATTATTAATTAATTTATTTAATATTAAAAACTTATATTAAGTTTAATACTTTTTTATTATTAATATAGATTTATATAATAAAATAAAACTTTTTATAAAACTAATTTATTATTTATATTTTAATTTTATTAATAATATATAATTTAAACTTTTTAAATTTACTATAAACTTTAAAATTAAAAAGAATAATTTTAAAAAATTTATAATTTTATAAAACTAAAATTTATTTTTTAATTACCTTTTAAAATAACTCTTTTAAAGTAGTAATAATTTTTTATTTATTTAATTTAATAGTAAAAATAAAGTTAGTTGTTTTTAATTAAAATAAATATAGTAACTAGAGTTTTTTAAAGTTAGTTTTATTATTATTATAAAGCTTTTATTAATATTAGTTTTATAATAAAAAAGGGTTTATATTAATAATAATTTTATTAAAAATCTTTTTAATTTTATTTTTAAACTTATTTATATTTTTAACTTTTTTTTTAATAGTTATAAAGTTTATTAAAAAAAAGAAATTTTTAAATTTATATTATTAATATTTTTATTATAAAGTTGAATAAATATTAATTAAATAAATTAAAAACTTTATTACTTACTTTTTTTATACTATACTTTAACTATTAACTTAAAAAAAAAGTTTAATATTTTAAATAACTTTAATTTATTATATATATTAAAAGTATTATTAACTTTATACTTTATATAAATATATTAAATTTTTTTAATAGTTTTTTTAATTATTTAAGTATATTTAATAATATTTAAAGTTAATAAAGAATAGTTATTAATTTTTAAGTATACTTTAAAAATAAAAAGGGTTAATATAAAGTTATTAAAGTTTATAGTATTATTAATATTTATAATATATACTTAAAGTATAATTTTAAGTAATATAAATAGGTTTTTAATATAGTAAATTTAGTAAATTTTTTTTAAAATAGTATAGTATTTTTAAATTTTATTAATTAAATAGTAAGTTTTTATTAATATAATTTTAAAAGTAATTCTTTACTTTTTAATATATTTTTTAAATTTAGTAGTTTTAATTATTATAAGTTATATTTATTATTTAAAAGTTAAAAAGTTTTTAATAAATATTAATTTATACTATAAAAATACTTTTTTATACTACTTTAATAAATATATTTTTAAAAGAATTTATAATAGTAAATTTAGTTATAGTATTAATAAAGTAAATAATTATTTTATTATAAATATATATAATTTAAGTTTATTATATTTATTTAAATACTTTTTTTATTATAAACTATTAATTAATACTATATACTATAAAAAATTACTTTTATATTAAAAATTTTATTATTAAAAAGGGTTTTAATAAAGAATTATTAAATTAATAATACTTTAAATATAAGTATTTTTTTAAACTATAGTTTTAAAAGTATATTTATTTATATAAAAAACTACTATTAATAATTTTTAATATATTAGAGTCTTTAGTTAGTAGTTAAAGTATTTTAGTAGTTTTATAATTTTTTTAAAGTATAATATATATTACTAATATTTTAAATAATTAATAATATTTTTAATTTACTTTTAAGTATTATTATAAAGTATAGTTTAGTTTTAAAAGCTTTTTAAATAAAAACTCTATAGTTATATAAAAAAAAAAAAAGAGAGTATTAAAATAATTCTAAAAGTTATTAAAGGGTTTAAAAAGCTTTTAAGGGTTAATATAATAGTTTAAAGTAGTAAACTATAACTTTATAAAGTAATAAAAAGATTTTTTAAATAAATTAATTATATACTCTTTTTAAAGTAATTAATAACTTATAAACTATATACTTTAAAAAATAACTATTTAACTACTTACTTACTTTATTAATTTTTTTATTATAGTACTTAAATTTATTTATTATAATATAGTTTTTATAAATTTAAAGTAATAAGTATTTTTAATTAATTTTAAAATAAACTATTAATTATACTATTAATACTACTAAAACTACTAATACTTTTTATATACTTTTTACTATTTTTTTAAACTTATTAAATTTAATTTATATTAAATTAAACTATTTCTTTTTTTACTTTATTATTATTAATATTTATTTTAATATTATTAACTTTATTAAATATATTAATATTAATTATTTAAATTAATAAAACTTTAGTAGTTATATTTTTTAATTAATTAAAGTATTTATAGTTTTTTTAGTATTTAAAATTTTTATAGTATTTAAATCCCTTAAGTATAAGTTAAGTATTATTTTATTTATATTATAGTTATTATTAATAGTTTTATAATATAAAACTTTTAAAATTATAAGTATTACTTTATTATTTTTACTTTAGTAGTATTAGTTAAAAGTTATATTAATTATATAAGTTTTTATAATATAATAGTACTTTTTAATAATATTAATATTAATTAATATTTATAGAATTATATTTTTTTATTTTTTTTAAAGTTAAATAAAAGAAGTAGGAATTTGTTTTTAAATATTATAAATTACTACTATATATAAGTATATAAAAAATAAAAAAATTAATAAAAGTTTTATTTATAGTAGTAGTACTTTTATTTTTAATATTAAATACTACTAAGGCTTATTAAACTTTATATATAATTTAACTAAAGATTTATATAAATAAAGGTTTATTTTAATATATTTAGTATTATTTATTAATAATAGTATTATTATTATTATTAATATATTTATATTTATATTTATTACTATAAAAAAAGTAAATAAATAAAAGTATTAAAGTATATATACTTTATTAAACTTTATTTAAAAATATTTAATAAAGTTAAAAAGAGTTAAAGTTACTAAATATACTTTATTAAATACTTTTATTAAATTATACTACTTAAAAATATATAACTATAATATATTCTTTTTTAAACTCTTTATTAAAATTTATATATAAAACTCTAAAAAAAATATAAATAAATTAATTATATAATAAATACTTTTTTAAATAAAATAACTTTAAATTTATTTAATTATTAAATAAAAACTTAATATATTAATATTATTTATTAATATGTAATTAAAGTTAATTTAGAGTTAACTATATTTATAATAATATTTTTTTTATTTAAAACTTTATTAATTTATAATTATAAAGTAGTAGTAACTATATATATTAATTATTAATTAGTATTAGTTTATATATAGTAAAAAAATAGTAATTAATTATAAAATATAAAAGTTAGTAATTAAAGTTTAAAAAAAATAAATTTAAAGTTTTTTTAATAAAAAGTTTAAAATACTTATAGAATAGTAGAGTTAAGTTTATACTTTACTATACTACTATTACTTATAAATAGTTAACTTTAATATAGTTATTTTTATAGTATTTAAAATAAAATTTTTATTAATTTATTTATTTATTATATTTTATATAATTAATACTTTTTATAAATTTAAAATAGTTTAATTTTTTATAATACTTAAAAACTATAGTTTTTTTATTATAATTTATAAAAACGTTTTTAAAATTAATTTAAGTATTAAAATATTAAGTATTTTTAATACTAATATTAATACTTACTTTAAAACTTTATTAATATATAAATAAATAAATATTATTAAATTTAGTTATATTTTACTATTAAAAACCTATTAAAATTTATAAATTTAATTTTTATATTATTAGTTTTATTAGTTATTAATTATGATTATAGTAAATAGAGTTAAAGTAGAAATATATTATTTAAAGTTTTTAATTAAGTATATTAACTTAGTAAATACTACTATAATAGTTATTAGAATTTTTAATAATATAAAAAGAGTTTTTAAAAATTACTATATAGTTTATAGTTTAATAATATATTATAATATATACTAATAAAAATAAAGTAAACTTTTTAAATTAAATTAATTAATTATAGTAATATAGTTTAAATAGTATATTAATTATATAAAAGGTTAATAGGTAAGAGAAGAAAAAAAAAGTTTAATTTAAATTAAATAGATTTAAAGAAATAATAAAAGTATATAAATAGTATTAGTAGTTTTAATAGTATTAATAGTATAACTAATAGTTTATAAATTAATTAAATATTATTAATACTTTAACTTTTATAAAGCTATATTATAATAAATATATTTATATATTAATTATTAATTAATAATAAAGTTAAAAAATATAGTAAATTATAATTAAATAAACTTATATTTAAATTACTTATATATAACTTATAAACTATTAATTATTTAAAAGGGAAAATCTTATTAAGTAGCTACAATATATATCTTTTTATTAGTCTAACCTACTTCTTTAAAATATTAACTAATTATTAATTTACTAACGTTAAGATTAAACTACTTAAGTAAGAACTCTTGTATTTCGTTTAATAGTAAATTGTTGTGATACTTTAATAGCTTAAGTAGTTTAGTATAGTACTAAATCTCTATTTTCTAACTACTCTTGCAAAATCTCCTGTATTATTAAACCTTGTTAGTAAGGTTATATTAGTAGTAGTACGTTTAAATTATTTAGTGTGTATAGTTAGCAGCCCTTGCGATAGAGCTATTATTAAGGTTAATAGACAGGAGTATTAGATTAATTTTAGTAAGCTAGAACGTTGAGATATTTAGGGCTATTATAGTATATAGGGTAAAATACGGTCTTTAAATAACCTTATAATTGATTTTAGTAGTAGTAGTAGAACACTAATTAACAGTGGTATTAGCGGTGGTGTTAATAAAAAGCTACTATATAAAAAAAGTTAGATTTTTAAGCTAGATTTAGCGTTTTTATATAGATAAGCGTTATTCTACTTTAGGTTTTAAAAGCTACTAATATAATAGACTATAGAACCTTTTAAAGTTAAGTAGGCTTTAAATATAAGATTATTATAACTCACGTTTATATTAACTATACTTAAACTACTTTATTATAAAACACATTAATACTTATAATTAATTTTTAATTACTTAAAGTCCTAGTACTAGGTTATAAAGTAGAACTACTTTTTAGTAAAGCGTATAAAGCCTTTTATCTATTTATCGTTCTTTACTAGTAGCTTATCTTTACCCTTTAACTACTTCTTTATTTAGGTAATAGTATATAGTAAGTACTAATTAGTACTAGAGTTCTTTATATCTATAGAGTACTAGACTATATAAGTACCTTACTTTTAAACTGCCTCCTATAGGTTTTTTTAAAGACTCTATAGTATTAATAATATATAGTCGCTTTTTGTAATACCCTTAACTGGATTATTATTATAAATAAGTAGGTGCTTACCCTTATTTATCTAGTTATCTACTATTATTACTATAAAGTAGTGCTAGGACTAGTTCTTCTACTTATTACTAGTACTAACTTAATTTAACTAGGAGCTACTAAAGAAAGTAATTTAATACTTCTTTCTACTATAGGATGTATAGGTAAAGTTACTTATAAAGTCCCTTTTTTAATCGGATAGTTGTAGCTCGGTCTTTTATAAATTTTTAGTTTTTCCGTTTTTAAATAAAATTAGTATTAGGTGAATAAGGGGTCTTTTGGGTTATTAGAGGTGTGTAAGGGTATTTTTAAGGGTGTTTATAGATGTATAGGGGTTGCTTAGAAGTAAAATACTATTAGAGGTTAAACTATTGCTAGTAGTTATGTCTTCTAGTTTAGTTTAAGCTTTTAAATTCTTAGTATTAATTTTAATAGTAAGGGTTTTCCTATAGATTAGTGGAATTTAATTTATTACTAATAGTGTGTTAAGCTTGTTGTGGCTAATTAGGGATTGTAATAGTACTAAGGGATTTATAGCTACTAGCTAGGCTTAATTTTAAAATTTTTAGTATTAAGGTGTAGAGAAGTAATTCTCTATTAATTAGTAAAGAATATTCTGTTACTAAGTATAAATTAACTTAAATATAGTTAATTGTAGATTAAATCTTTATTATTTAGACTTATTAACTATATCCCTTTACTTTTATATATTTACCGTCTTTATATACTGTTTTTAGTATTTATAAAGTAGGCTTAAACTATTAGTTATTATTATTAATATAAATAGGGAGGAACCCTTTATTAATAGGTAAAAGGGATACTATTACTAATTATAAACTGACTTAAATATAGCCGATTATAGGTTAAATCTTTATTATTTAGACTCGTTAACTATATCCCCTTACCTTTATATATTTACTATCTTATTTACTATTCTTAGTATTTACTAAATAGGCTTAAACTATTAGTTATTATTATTAATTTAAACTAGGAGGAATCCTTTATTAGTAAGTAAAAGGAATACTATTATTAATTATAAATTAACTTAAATATAGCTAATTATAAGTCGAATCTCTATTATTTAGACTTATTTACTAAATTTACTAGAAGTATAAGTTTAAAGCTAGATTTAAGTTAACTTAAGTGTATACGTTCCTTATTTAATACTTATTTATAATAGTAAATAAATAGTTTAACTTTAACCCTAAGATGCGGATTTAGGTTAAGTAGTATATTCCTACCCTAACGGACCTAAAATAATACAATGTAGCATATAACATCCTAAACTTAACATTACTTTTAGATATTTTAGTCTATTAATATTAAAGTAGTTTTAGAGACTATAACTACTAATAGCGCTACTTTTTCGTTATTACTACTAACTTTAGTAGGGATAGACGTATATGATTTTATACTAAGAGGATGGATTAGATAAAAGCCCGTTTTATTAGTATATTACTACGTAGTGCTATTAATATTAGATAGATCGCGTAGTACGTACTATTTTATTAGGGGCTTAGTGGGTAGTATTTTATTAACTTTAATTATAATTACAGTAGAAGCTATAATAGTGTACCTATATCTAGACAACGGTGTTGTAACTTTATAAAAAGGTTTTTATAGATAGAACTTCTTTATATAGGGTTGCGTTATATGGTAGACTAGCCCCTAGGACTAATTCCTAGTGGGCGGTATAGGATACGGCTCTACTAAGTACAGGGCCTTTTGGGTTAGAACTTAATACAGAACTCTAACTAGGACTTAAACTAAGTAGTACTAAATATATTAAAATAAACCTTTACTTATATAGACCTTTAGCTAGATTATACTATATTACTGTACTGTAATATACTATAGGGACTAATAAGCCTTAGTGGCGTTCGCGATTTAAGAAAGTAGTACTACTACTGTAAGTGAGCTGTTAATTACGTTCTTTAGTAATTGCTATTATATAGCTTATTATTTACTTTATAGTTACTCCTCTATACGTTACTCTATTAGGTCTACTATTAGTACCTATTTAAACTATTAGGACCTTACAATTTAAAGACTAGGTGGTTTTAAAAGTCTTTATATATACTTTATTCTTTTTTTAAAACTCTAGGTTCTTCCCTTTATTTTTATAATAAGTACTAAAAACAATTAACCCTTTTATGCTCTTTATAAATAATATCTCCTTTTTTACTTACCCTTAACTACGCTACTATAGAGTTGTTTATAATAAAGGTTAATACTAAAGTACTTATACTCCTACTTTTCTTTAGTTAATAGTTTTAGATTGTATAGTAGGGTCTATTTAGTTAAGTTCTTAGGTGCTTTTTAGCTAATACTAGTTTATTATTTTTAATATAGCTTTAAAAAGAGCTAAATATATATTTAGTAGTGTATTAAGTAAATAAATAAATAGTTTATAGACTTACTTTTTTTTTTATAGTTTATAAAGTACTACCCTAGCTATATTATATACTAATATTTATATTGATTTAATTGCTATGTGGCCTTTAAAGCGTATTCTAAGATATACCTTAACTAGCTAGCTTTAGATGTGGGTTAAGCTAGCCTATATTTACTACTACCTATTAAGCTAAGTACCTTTTACTTACTCTTTTTTTAATATAAATAGGCCTTATTTACTTTCTTACTTATATACTACTAAGTTATATTAATAATAATAATAATAATAACGCGCCCTAGTACTAACTACTCTATATACAATACAGCTAAAGTAGGGATATATAAAGTTTGTATAAAGTACTAGTACTAATTCTTTTTCTAGAATAGAGCCCTTTAAACTAATCTTTATTATTATATTAATAGAGTACAACGAATAACTAGTCCTAATATATACCACTATTACTATATTTAACCCTACCAGTACCTATAGCCCCTTAAAAGGATATTACTATTCTATATTTATTAATAATAATACTCCCTTTACTATAAAAAGACTACGTATATCTCTAGAAGTTACTATACCTAATCTAATAAATATATTTTATATAGTAAAAGATATTTTTAATATAGCTAAAACCACTAGAATTCAACAAGAGGTCTAAGATACATAAAAAAAGCTAATCTTTTTTATTATACCGACTTAAAACGCTTATACCTAAGTAGTTAACTTTTTCAATCTACGGGAGGATATTACAGCTAGGCTTTTTATAAATACCTTTTTCAGCTAGTTTATTAATTAGTTCCTATTTCTTACTATTAATCTATTTAAAGAGCTAATATAGCTTAAAAGGTAGGCTAAGCTATAATATAAGTAAGGCTAAGTTGTAATATAAGTAGTTTTACTAATATAAATATTAAAGTTAATACTAAGTAATAATACTATTATATAACTAAGTAGTTTTAAAATATAGAAATTAGAATTATTATTACATAGGGCTTTCTATAACTTATATAATTACTCCTTTATTTAACGTTATATAAATAAGTTTTAATTTATATTTAGTTGTATTTTGTATATACTTTTACTTTCTTTACTTTACTAGCCTATACCCTTGTATTTAGTACTAAGCAACGAGTCTATCCTAAAACTTTAAAGGTTATATAGGTTTAAAATATTATATATACTTTTTATACTTTATTATTTTACTTTAGTATTAACTATAAGTCCCCTATAATTACTAATATTATTTTAGTATTTATAATTATTTTTTTATTAGTATATATATCTTTATATACTTTATTTATATTTAAATTCTAGAAATATATACTTTTTAAAAATAAATTAACTTAATAGTTTACTTATAGTTCTTTATTTTGCACTTAACCTTTTCTTTATTATATCCTTATCCTAAGATCTATACTACTTAGGTACTTAGGTAGCTACTTTTTATTCTCCCTACTTAGGGAAAAGTAGGGTTTAAAGGCTATTTATCCTTAAAATCGGTTTCACTTAGGTATACTTATAATCCCTCTAGATTAGGGTCGCAGTATGCGTAAGTAAGTATAAGTTCTTTATATTAGACCTACTTAAAGCCTAACTACCCCTAGTATTCTAGCGTTATTATAAAGCCTTAAGGTATAGTAAGATATTTCTATAAATATAGTACATCTACTCTAGTTTAACGTTAGTCCACTACTACTTTATCCCTAATATTATCCTCTTTAATTAAGTAATTATACTAACTATACTTAACTTAGTACTTATTTTCTATTTTATTTAAGTTTAGTAAATGTATTATAATCTCTTTAATACTAAACTATATATTCTAGTATATCCCTAGGCCTAATATAATAGCGAGTATACTAAATTCCCTAAGTAGGTCCTTAATAGCACGTCTCTTTTTATAAATAATATTATTATTAAGTATAGTATTTACTATTTATTAGTTAAAAGCTAGACGTTTGTAATCTATATAATTACCGGCCTGTTTGTTTTACTATAGCCCTTACTAGATTTATATAATATAGGTTTATAGCTGCGTTACTTAACTAGCTTTAATAAAGTTAATCGGCTAATATAGTAAGCTTTTACTAAGTAGCTAGTATTTAAAGTAATAAGGCCCACTACTATTATTACTCTTTATACTAGTATTGTCTGTTATAGCTACCTATGCGTATACTACTAATAAGGTAACTTAGTTAACTGTGTTCTATTACTTTTTTTCTCTTTTTTCTAATACTTTAGTTAACTTTAATAGTTAATATAAATACTTACTACAACGGACACTACTGTTTTAGTTCTTAATAAACCCCCTACTTATATACTAACGTAGACGTATATTATATAATCCTAACTATAGGTTAAGGCTATTTTACATACTAAACTAAACTATATAAAAAAGAATAATATTAAGCTTAGTACGTAGTAGCTATCTACTCTATTTAGTATAAATAGTGCTTTATAATAGACTAGTAGATTAGTTATGTATTATGTAATATTTATATACTAGAAGATTCGCTACCTTATAAGGTATTTCTAATAAATATTAACTACTATTTATAAAAACACCGTCTATAAAAATACTATACGCAAGAATACTCTATGTATTAGTGGCCCTAATACGTTACAGCCTATAAAGACTAGTAACGTTATTCTAATGTAGTTATTACAAAACGTTAATAGTATATCTTTACTCTTTAGGTTAGGCGGCTTACTCAATTTTAATTCTATATTAACCCCTATTATAACTAAACCTACTTATAAAGACTATAGAAAGTCCTAGATAAAGATAATAAACTAGACTATAGAGGATACTTAGTTTTACTACTAAGTATAGTAGAGGATAGAGAGGGGGCGATATAGCTAGTTTACTAGTTAAGTAGTAGTAACTATTATATAGAGTTTACTTAAATTATATTTATAGTTAAAGTATTTTAATAGTAATATAAGGGTTATTCTATACTATTAATGTGTAATTAGTAGTGGAAAAGGAAGGTTATATTTAATACTATACTCTATCTACTCCTATAAATTTATCCCTTATAGTATATTACTCTTACTACTCTAGTCCTAGCTTATTCTAGTTTAGATATAAGTACTTTGTCTCCTTAGGGCGCGTATTAATACAAACGTATATAAGCTGAATTACCTTTATTAAGACCCTTTTTAGCGTCTTATACTTCTTAAAATACGTATTTAGTATAACTAGGCTAGGGTAGACTTTATTACTAACGCCCCTACCCTTAACTATATTACTATTCTTATTATAGTCTAGCTTTTATATTTTTAATTTACCCTTTTTTATAAAAAAGGTAATAATAATAGTAATATTTTTAAGTATAGTACTAGTAATAACTAAGTCCCTCTTATTCTAGCTAACGTAAATTATTAATAACCGGGGTAGTTTAGTAATAAAGCTAATACTAACTTTAGTATTAATTATATTAAAGTAAGTATCTACTGTACCTCTTTTTTACTACTAATAGCTACTCCTTTTCTCGCATTAGGTTGAGCTATACTATAAAGTAGTTTTAGTCTTATTATTACTAGTAGTGTCGAAGCTGTTACTATTGTTAGTAGGCGCGACGTACGTTTTGTTATAGTTATTATTTACGTAGTTTTTGTCTAAAAAGCCAGCAGCTGCGTAATTCTAACTAGCTTATTTAGTTTTATACTTTTTAGTACCCTTATATATATTACCTACTAGTATTAGCTTTTTAGTTATAAAAACTCTAAAGTCACTCTTTTTATATTATAGTAGTAAAAAAAACGTTTAGAACTATTTATTATAAACTTAATATTTAATTACAACTTAGTAGGCGTACTTATTAAGGCTACTATTAATAATAAAAAAATCCTTAACTTAGTTTACTTAAACTATTAACGGGAACGTAGTTAACTTTACCTCGTTATACTCTTTAACTATAGTATCCTAGTACTAATATTATAACGCGTTTTTATAAGCCCTTTAGATTTCCTTAATTATACTCTATATATTAATTTTACAACTACTTGTGTTAACGTTTAGCCTAAGAGTATAAAATAAATTAAATCTAAAAGTATTAACTTAATTATATACAGATATAATGTATTCTAAGCCTAAGTATTAGTATTCTACTAGAGCGCGTAGTAGTAAATTAACGGGGATACCCAGTAGTTACTACTTACTTAAGTATACTACGATTTTTTATAACTATCTTTTTTTATATCCTTTTTAAGCCGGGATATTATAATTTTAAGTTTATATAGAGTATCAATAATTGAAATAGCGTTATTATAAGTATCTGTTTTAAGTATAAAGTGTATTTATTATTATTAAAGACTGTGGGGGAAGTGCGGGTAGTATTAAAGAGTTGTTAACGTTTAAAAGATAGTAATAAGTATGGGTTTTAGTTTTATTATATTAATTATAAATAAAGAATAACTAAGAAAATAAAATATAGAGAGTACGTAAAATAGGTTAGTAGTAATAACTAGTGCCCTTAACTAGGCTTATTAATATTAAGGGCTCTAAGAGAACTATAAGTAGTATTAAAAAGTTATAAACGTTTAAAAGACGGTAATACGTATATCTTTTTAGTTTTATTACGTTAATTATAAAAGGTAGTAACTAGTAAAAGGAAAAGGAAAATAAAAAACTTAGAGAGTATATAGGATAGATAAGTAGTAACGGCCCCGGCCTTACCTTCTTTCTCTAGTAAGATTTATGCTTAGGTTTAACTCGGTAGGTACAATAAAGAGGGCGTCCTTTCTTCTTAAGAGGCAGCTACGCGTTACTAAGGGCGTTTTCTTAAGAAAAAAAAAGAATAGAAAGGATTATTAAAATTAACCGACCCATACTACTTAATAGAATAGCAAAAAAAAACCAACTAGCCTAGGATTAGCTATTACTAGTTTTAAGTCTACCTAAGCTTAAAATACATACCTATATACTAAAAAGTATATAACTTAGTAGCGGGTATTTTAATTATAATAATAAAAATAGAGGTTAAGTACAAGCTACTAGTATTATTTTGTTATCTTTTAACTTTATTTTAACTTTTAGTCTCTTAGCTATTAGGATTTATTTATACAGTTACTACTAAACTAAGTCTTAAAACCCTTATTAATTAATACTTGTATTTACTTAACTTATAAAGAAGAAGTTTTTATATATAGGATACTATATTAAAATATAATAATTAGTATTAGTGATAAAAATAGAAAAAATAACTAGAACTAACTTTTATTTTAGGAATATATAATGTAATCCTACGTTGCGACTTCTACTCTCTTTAGCCCTAAGTAGCTATATTTTATTTCCTAAACTATAGCGGTCCCTTTAGGATTCTATTATACTTAAATCTCTATAATATAGCTAGAAGCTATTAGCTTTTATATCTTTCTAAATACATTAGTAATTAAGCTCTTTACTAAGTAGCTCTTAGTACTATGTATTACTCTATAGTCTTAAATAGTACTAATAAATCTATCCCCTATTTTAGTTATATTTATTTAATAATTTTTTAGAAATAGACTAATTATAGTATAGACTAAGATATAGGTATTATTTATAAGTATAGTAAGATAGTTATAAAGCCCCCCGTTAATACCCCTAACCTTATTAAAATATTCTTCTAACGCTAAAATTATAAGTATTTTACTTCTATCCCTATTATGTATATTAGTTAGTAAATTTAGTTAGGACTATTTAGTAGAAGCCTTAGCTTATTTAGTTTTTGTATTACTATTAAATATTAATCTACCCTATTTAAACTATTTATATAATACGTAAGGTATAATTATATTTTTTAGTTACTAGTTGTACTAAAACTCTTTAACTCTAAGGTCTTAAAGTATAATAGTTTTTACTTTATTAAACTAGTATATACCCCTCTTCTTCTTACTCTTAACTTTAGTATTATACTAGTTTATAGCGGCATTTACTTTATTATTATTAGTATTTTTAACTATAAAATAGAGGGAATTATTAAGTAGTAATAGCTGTAATATAAAGAAGCTATTTGTTATTATAGAGACTAATAATGTATTTTACTTTAAAATAAACCTCTAAATTATTAAGGATACTTAAATAAAAATATTAAACTAGTCTTTGTTAGACTCTTATTAGGCTTAGAGAGATTATTAGTATTAATTTAAAATAATACTTTTAATAAAATTAATTGTGTTTTTTTTGTAGTTATTTAGTAGGATAAAGTAAAAGAAATGTGTAATTTTTTTTGTATTTTGCTACTTAAGGGACTGTACTTCTAGTTATTAATATAGTATAATAGTGACCTTTTTAGAGCTAAAGGTTTAGAGGATTTTACTTTATAGACTATTTATAGCCTCTTTGTTATATATTGTATTAATAGTAACAACTTTAGTAGGGCTTAGTATTTTTATATATTTTAAAGAGGGGCTAGGAATATTAATATTACTATTTTTATAAAGACCTATATACTATCTAACTAAGTCTATACTACTTTTACTTTTCTTTTTATTTACTAGCGACTAAAGGGTTGTTATACTAGGGGATAAGTTGCTTTTTTAATGTCTTTTATTACGATACGTATTTAAGAGGGTATACTTATTACTATTTTAACTTATTAAGAGTAGTTTTTTCTTTTTAGTTATAGTAGTAGACTTAGTAGAGTTAGTTTTAACTTTTAGATTATATTTTTATATATAAGTAGCTATAAGTAACTACTCTGCCCCCCTGCGTAGCTAGTTTACTAAACTGTATTTATTATGCATATAAAGACTAAAAACTTTATTACTATTTTTTTTTATAGGAAGTAGTGTTTTTTTTAGTTGTGGGTAAATAGGTATAGAATCTATAATAGCCTTTTATTTTATTAGATAGTTAGTGATACGTGTTGAGTTATTGCTAAGGGTGCTTTGCTTTTTAAGTGTTTATCCTTATAGTTTATGTACTAGTATTATTATAGTAAGTAGTTTAATTTATTTATATACAAGTACAATAATTTTTTTAAGGGATACTTCTATATCTACTATACTCCTATTAGGGTTAATAATAGTTATTTAGAGCTTATATATTATTAACTAGGTACGTTCTTTACTATTTTTAGTAAATATTTTTTACTAGGGTGACTACTAGGTTATAACAAGCTTGCTATTACGAGGCTTTTAGTAGTATTATAGTGTATAGAGAATGTTGTTTAGAAAGGTTACTGTGGAGTTTAGATAGTGATTTAGTATAGTTAAGGGTATTAGTAGTAGAGTGTAGTTTTATAGTAAGTTAAATAGCTAGGTAAGTTTAATAATAAATAAGTTTTAAGTTACTTAAGTAGAGACTAACTTTAGTTTAAGTAGCTGTAACTCTGTGTATATGGCTAGCTAGGTAGGTACGTATTGTGACTAAAAAGAGAATATAAAATAGGCTAGGGCTAGTATAAATATATAGTATAACTTTACTAGTTAGTTAAGTACTAAGTAAGCTATTTTAAAGTTATAAAGCCTTTAAATAGTATCCTAGGTATACCTAATACTACTTAGACTTATACTTATTTATTTTAATTTTAGTTTTTATTTATTTCTAGACTTTTAGTTATTTTAAAGTATATACTTAACCCTATTTACCTCTTTATAAACTAATACTAAGTTAAGAAAAATGTATTTTATTTTGCAAAGTACTTTATTCCTCCCTCTATTTAAAATACCTTTAGGTAATATATTAATAGTGAGTTTAATAAGTACGGGATAGTAGCTAGCTACTAAGTAGTACTACGGCACAGCTAGCTATATATATAAATTATTATAGTATTCTAGGTATAGCTACTTAAACTATAGTAAGTATATTACGAATTCGCCTAGTAGGGTACTTTTTAATTTAACAATCCATAGTATTAAGTAGGTTAGAGATTTTAGTTTCTTAAGGGGCCTAAGAACGTACTATATCTTAGTATTAGTAGTTAGCTAGAAGCTTCTATACTTATTTACTATAGCGTTACCTATTAAGTATAGTATTTATTAGCTACTATTTAGCTATTTAAATATAAAACTTAAGTACTATAGTTAATATAGGTATAATAGAAAGTACAGTTCTTTTATAGTTAAGCAAAGCTAGTTAATATTAATATTAAGTTTTATAAGTATCTTTATTTATAAAATAAGGGGAATAGAATCCCAATACTAGAGTTTTATTTAAAAGCTTTTTAGTAAAGGGAAGTAGATATCCCTTAATATACTAGATTTATTTTCCTTAGTTATATTATTTAAGATAGTATAGTATATATTTAGGGTTATTAATATATTAAAGACGCGAGTAGATATAAGCTTAGGGGAGTATATAAGAGTAATAAAAAAGAGGTCTAGTAATTTATTATACCCCTAAGTAACCTTAGTAGTATAGAGGCTTAGGAAGCTAGTAAGGCTAGAACTCTAGTTTATACCTAAAGGAGCGAAGTTAAGATCAAAGCTAATTTAGAGGTTTTTAATATTCTTATACTCCTAGAAGAAATACTCAACTCCTTAAATACTATAAGTCCCCTAACTACTAACTATAAAGCTGCGTATATAGGTAGCCTTTACTAAGTAACTAACTAAGCGATATATACTACTATAGATAGTAATATAGAATAAAACGGTTTTAAGGTTTTTAAAAAAATAAGTAGTAAGTAGGCCTAGTTCTTTACTAAACTAGTACTATACGACTTTACTTATATCTATATTTAGAGTGTGTATATAGTTTATAACTTTTATAAATAGGATTCAGGGGGGTTAATAAATAAGTTAATTTAACTTTATACTAGTCTACTTAGCTTTAGTAGCTAGGGTATTAAATTACTTATTTAAAGCTATAAAACACTAAATATACTTTTTTAAAACCCTTTAAATTATTTAAAGGAGTATTTTAAATAAAAGGACTTTAATCCGTACTTTAAACAAAGTCGCATCTAGTATAGCTATACTGCCTATAGTTACTACTATTTAAGTTAAAATTAAAAAGTATATATAAAGGTTAGTATATATTAATAAAAAAGAACAGAGACTTAGTAATACCTAGACTTAGGTACTATAAAATAGGTTATTTATTTAATATAACTATTAAGATATTTCTTAAGCGGAATAAGTAATATAGTATATTTAAGTAATAGTATAGAGATTTATTAGGAAAAGAGAGGGAAAAAGTTAGGCTTTATATTTATCTATACTTTTAAAGATATATAACTTTTAAATTAATAAGTTTTTTAAAAAAGTATAATTACCTATAATAATATTTTCTAATTCTTAGAGTAGAGATAATAAAAGTAATTTCCGTATAATAGACTAGTAGGTTCTAGCATTTACACTTTTATAATTATTAAGCCTATTATTCTAAAACTATATATACTTAATTTTATAGTTTAGCTATTTAAACTATAACTTATAACTTTACACTTATAATTTTAAGAAATATATAGTTAATATCTAATATTACTATACTACTAAATTAATACATTACGCACTATTACTAAACTAAGCCTAAGTCTACCTAAATAAGCCCTTAATAAACCTTTTTCTTTTATTATTTATA
Source organism: Colletotrichum musae (assembly GCA_027406025.1). NCBI lineage: Eukaryota > Fungi > Ascomycota > Sordariomycetes > Glomerellales > Glomerellaceae > Colletotrichum > Colletotrichum musae. Next base: position 26,443 of record JANVYC010000007.1, read on the forward strand.
GCCTATATTAATAAGTATTTTAAAATAGCCCGTAGGTATATCCTAGCCTTTAACTAGTAAAGATATAGGAAATACAATAGTACTAACTTATCCTTAACTATCTTTACTAAGTTTTAAAATATACTATTGTTAATTTTTTATAGTATTATAAGAGACTTACTAAGTATTGAAACGCAGCCGGCCTTACTCTAGTCCCTAAGGGTTTAATATATTAACTAGTATATAATACTAAGTAGGAGTATATAAAGGGGTTAATAACTTAATAGCCTAGTAGGTAGTAAAGAATAACCCCCCTAGTCTAAAGGCATTATATAACGCCTACGGGATAGTTAAGTTTTTTAAACCCTAGTTATACTACAACTTAGAAATATTTAACTTATAAAGTATTACCTCTTTAAAAATATTAAACTTTAATTAGCCCTTTTAATTAGTAATATTATAGTACTTATAGAGCTTTATAGTTTATAAGTCGTTTAGGTTGTTTAATATTTTAATAAAGTTATTATTAAAGAGATTTAACTAAACTAAGCTATAGCTTTTTTAAATACTATAAATTATAGCTCTATTAATTTTAAATTTATACTATCTTATATTATTATATAGTTATAATAATTCAGTTACCTACTAGGGGGTATAGCTAAATAAATTAAGCGTTTTTAATTAGCTATTATAGTACTATTCTAACTATAAAAAACTAATAAAACTAATTATATTTCTATAAAAGTTATTAAAAAAAATACTATAAAATAGTAATTTACATTTATAAGCCTTTTATATTAAAAGTAGTCCTAACTTAGTAACACAATTCTTAGTTATTATTAGGCTTTTTATTATAAGCTCCTTAACAAAGCGTTAGTATAGTAACTTAACCTAGGCTTAGTTATAGGTCGAGTCTACTTCTATAATTCAAGTAAGTTATATTATAGCCTTAGTCTGGCCTTCTAGCTCCTCCTTATTAGTAAAGTCTCTATTATTAATAAACTCTTCTTTAGTAGTAGTATCTTCCTTAATAATAAACTCTACCTTATTAGTAGTATTACTCTTATTAATAGAGTTCCTATTATTAGTAGACTTTTTTTTAATAGTATTTTCTTTAATAATAAACTCTACCTTATTAGTAGTATTTCTTTTATTAGTAGTAGCTTTATTGTTAAGGGGCATTATCTTATAAAAAGGCCCTACTTTATTAACAGGTTTTATATTATTAATAAACTCTATTTTATTAAAGTCTACCTACTACTTTTTAGTCTCTAACTCACTAGTACTAAAAAGCAATAGTTACTTTATCGTTTAGTATTCTTAACTTAAGTTACTATATCTTAAGCTAAAGTATAGCTTAACCCTAGCGTATATATTAGCGTAAATACATTAGTAAGAGACTAAATTCTTTATTTTTATAGCTATACTTAATACTACCTATATATAGGTTAGTATAAAGAATAGAGTAATAATAATAAAAGTAAAAAAAGTTATATAATATTAATTTATTTATAAACTTCCTCTATACTCTATAGAAATAAGTTATTAAAATAGTTTATATTTATATAAAATAAAGGAAATACTAAACTTTAAAGTATTTATAATTATAATATTAAAAGTTTATATAAGGGGTTTATAAAGTAGGTAATGTTAAAGGTGGCTTTGTAGGAGGAAAAGATATATTTAAGGGGAAGGCTTAACTATTACTACTATTACCCACGCGTAAATAGGGTACTTATAGTAGTACTAACTACAGGGATTCCTATACGTCTTTAATTATATAGTTAGAGTTAGTATTTTTTCTTTCCCTTTTTTAATTTTAAGTTATTTAGTTTAAAAAAGTCTATTACTTAACTAAGTAACTAAGTACCCAGGTTATACACACAGGCGTCTTAACCTACTTAAACTAGGCCAATATTTAAAAACTATATAGTCTTAAAATCCACTTAGTACTCTAGTACTAAGTAACGGTATTTCGTTAAACACTATAGTGGTAGTTATAATTACTTATACCCAGGCTATAGCGCGCGTAAGACTATTTATACACAACAGATCCTACTTTACTAATAATACTTAGCTTTTACTTACTAAACCTTTAAATTAATATTTATTTATATATATAGAGTTAAAACACAAAAGGGATTATAACTTTATTTATACAAAAGCAATATAATAGTAGTTATATATATATTAAATACTTTCTACCTTTATAATAACTACACCTAACAACTAATACCCAGTCTTTAGTTAACTATTAGCCTAAAGCCCTAAAATTAATTAAAGTAGCTCCAATTAAGAAGTCTAAAAAGGACTAGAACTTTATTAATAATAAGCTCATACTCTACGTACCTAAATTCCCCACTACTAAATTCAATCCTAATTTTAAACTTTAATATATAATACTATTCATAGTATAATAAAGTCTAATAAAGTCGTCCTTAACTATAAAAAGTACCCTTAAGAGCCAGTACTCCAGTAAAGCTAACTTTATCCTTATTACTAGCCCTAATACAATATTAAGCAAAGCACTAGTTTACTACTTTTTTAAAACTAATATAAGTTAAAGTTCTTAAATAAGTAAATTAGTATTTAACTCTACCTTTATTTTCCTATTAGTCTTAAGCCCTAACCTATCAACAACCCAACAACAAAGGCCTAAATTAGGCTTTAAAAGGTACAACTACAGTTTAGTAACTCTTAATCTACCTAGTAGAGAAGTATATTAGCTTTAGAGGGTAATAGTAACTAACTTCTATCTATTTATAGATTAAGCTCAGTACTACTACTAGTATACTCTTCCACTACAGCACTATAACTATTATTAATACTAGTAACTCTAATATTCTTAGTAATAAAGCCGCTTAAGCGGAACAAAACTAGGCTAGCTAGTAACGGGGTATTAGGGGATATTCTAAATAAAAAGGTTTTTATAGTTTAGGCTTACAGTATAAAGTATACTACTATAATACTTAATAGTTATTACAAAAACAACTTTATAACTATATAAGTAGCCTTTAAATTTAAAGCACTTACCTATTATCCAGCTACTTAGCGAGTTTTACTAGTACTACCACGCACTCGAGATAAAATAGAACGTTACCTTACTAAGTAAGGACGTTAATATATTTAGGGTTCTTAAGTCTAGATCTTCCAATTTTAATTCTAATAAATAAAGGGGAATATTCTATATTAATATATTAAAGAAGTTCCGTTACTAAGTATAAATTACAGCTTTTATAACTCTTTAAAGTTTATAACTTTAATTAATAAATAAAAGACACCGGCTAGGCTTAGATCTTTTAATTTTAATTTTAATAGATAAAGGGGAATATTCCGCGTTAATATATCGAAAAAGTTCCGTTATTAAGTATAAATTACAGCTTTTATAACTCTTTAAAGTTTATAACTTTAATTAATAAATAAAAAACGCCAGCTAGGCTTAGATCTTTTAATTTTAATTTTAATAAATAAAAGCGAATATTCTACGTTAATATATTAAAGACGTTCTGTTACTAAGTATAACTTACAGCTTTTATAACTCTTTAAAGTTTGTAACTTTAATTAATAGATAAAAAATACCGGCTAAGCTTAGATCTTCCAATTTTAATTCTAATAGATAAAGGGGAATATTCTGTATTAATATATTAAAGAAGTTTTGTTACTAAGTATAAATTACAGCTTTTATAACTTTTTAAAGTTTATAACTTTAATTAATAAATAAAAGACGCCGGCTAGGCTTAGATCTTCCGATTTCGATTCTAATAAATAGAGGGGAATATTCTGTGTTAATATATTAAAGAAGTTCCGTTATTAAGTGTAAATTACAGCTTTTATAACTCTTTAAAGTTTGTGACTTTGATTAATAGATAAAAGACACTAGCTAGACTTAAATCTTCTAATTTTAATTCTAATAAATAAAGGGGAATATTCCGCGTTAATATATTAAAAACGTTCCGTTACTAAGTATAACTTATAGTTTTTATAACTCTTTAAAGTTTACAACTTTAATTAATAAATAAAAGACGTTAGTTAGGCTTAGATTTTCTAATTTCGATTCTAATAAATAGAGGGGAATATTCTGTATTAATATATTAAAGACGTTTTATTATTAAGTATAACTTATAGCTTTTATAACTCTTTAAAGTTTATAACTTTAATTAATAAATAAAAGATACCAGCTAGGCTTAGATCTTCTAATTTTAATTCTAATAAATAGAGGGGAATATTCTGCGTTAATATATTAAAGACGTTCCGTTACTAAGTATAACTTACGGCTTTTGTAATTCTTTAAAGTTTGTGACTTTAATTAATAAATAAAAAACGCTAGTTAGGCTTAGATCTTTTAATTTTAATTCTAATAAATAGAGGGGAATATTCTGCGTCAATATATTAAAGAAGTTCCGTTACTAAGTATAAATTATAGCTTTTATAACTTTTTAAAGTTTATAACTTTAATTAATAGATAAAAAACACTAGCTAGGCTTGGATCTTTTAATTTTAATTTTAATAAATAGAGGGGAATATTCTGTGTTAATATATTAAAGAAGCTTTGTTACTAAGTATAAGTTATTTTTATTAGTTTTACTAAAAGGTTATGACTATTATAGGGCTTAGCTTAAATTGTTCGATTCTGGGCGTAGTAGTTTGTTTTTTATAAGATTAATTAAATATTAGAAAACGCTTTAGTTTTAAGTAATAAAGTAGATAATAAAATAAACCTTAACTTTATACGGCTTTACTTATAAGAGTTAAGGTAGTGGGTACTTATAGATATAAGTAGGCCTAATACTATATACGTAGTGGCCCGTTAGATCTATACTCTATTATTCTAGTATTACTTATAGTGTAGTTTGTTCCTGGGTAGGTATGTATACTAGGTTACTTACTTAGGTAGGTGTAGGTTTAACTAAACTTTACTTTTGTATTTTAACCCTAGATAGTTTTAAAAAAATAGTATTTTAGTAATTCTTTTTAGCTTAGTTATATATTTAACTACTAAGTGTATAAGAGCCCTGTATTAAAGTGAATTACTAGTATTAGTAGTATTTACTTATCCTTTTCTACTTAGGTAGGCCTAAATAGGTTCTCTAGGCGCTTTTAGTATTTTTACTGCTTTTTCTGGAACTTAGGTGTCTTATTACTAGTAGAACTTGTTTTGAAATTGTGAGTAATTAGTTATTTAATATACAATACTTTTAGATAGACTTATGCTTTTTTAACTTAGACTTTATAGGTATTTTTTAGGACTCGAGTGCGTTACTACTAGTAGAACTTATTTTAAAAATATAAGTTAGGTATTTTGTGCGTAGAGGTTTGTAAAAGACTTATGCTTAGTAGATGCCTGCTTAGTAGGTGTAGTATTAAAAGGGCGATAGGTAGGCTTAAGTATCTCTAGCTTAGTTTTTATAACTATTTTTTTATAACTAATTAACGCGCCTAAAGCACGGGGCTTAGTATAAGGGAGATTATAAACTTTATTAGTGTTTTTCTCTTTGGTTTTATTAATGTTTTCTTTATTACTAGAGACTGAGATAGCCTAGGGAATTTCTTTTTTTTTAAACTTATTAAAGCTTTTATTTAGTACTAATACTACTATTAATAGTAACTAGGATAGTTTATTACTAAGCGTTATTTACCCTTTTGTGCAATAGTGAGAATTTTGTTATAGGAAATACCTTTTTTAAATATTTCGCTATAAACCTCTTTAAAATAATTCTATTAAGTAGTTAAGGACAATTCTAGGTAGGTACTATTTAAGAGAATAGAGTTAATTTACTATATAGTAACTATTAGTTAGGGACTCTTTAGTATTTATTGTGTTTTACTTTGTTAGTATACTTAGGAATAAAAAGGATATAGGCTTTAGTTTCTCTAAAGGGCGTAATGGGTATAGGTGTGGGAAGGGGGTGTAGTTAAGAAGAATAATTTTTTAGTAGGGGTCGCTTGATTTAGACCTGTATATACAGTAGCTTTACTTGCTGGGAAGGCCCGGGTTATAGATTCTTTTGTGGAGGTATTGTTTTAAGCTAGTAAATAATTGTATATTCTGGGTTGAACTATTTAAAGGTTATACGGCCTTTAAATTGTATTAAAGTAAGTAGGGTTTTGCTTTGGCTAGTTCTTTTGGTTTTATACACTAAAGCTAGGTACTTAATACTACTTTACTTAGTACTTTTAAGTAGTTGTTAGTTAAGTAGTAATATTTATTTAGGGTTATTACCTCTTTATAGCCCAGCTTTTTTTTTTTATTTTTTTTTTACTTTTAACTAGTTCTACTTAATACTAACTTATTTAGTATATCTAAGTAGTTATTAGTTAAAAGTAAATATTTACTTAAAGTTATTATTTTTTCTTTTTTTATTTCCCTCTTACCCTTAATTTATTTTATTCGATATTAATCCGTAGTTAGTATATTTTATTTGTTAAGTAGTATATATTTACTTATAGTTATTATTTCTTTATAGGCCTTTTTTCTTTATTCCTCTTTTACTTTTTATCTATACTACTTAGTATTAACCTACTATTAATATATCCTATCCTATATACTATTAACTAGAGCTATTAAATATATTATCCTTTAATAAAACGAGTACTAGTAAGTATAGAGGGTAACTCTACTAATTACGGATATATTATGTATAATAGTGCTAATAGCCTAGAGGATGAGACTATTTATAAGAATGTGCTGAAGGTGGGTTACTAACTCCTTGTTCCTTAGAGAAAAGAGATAACGTATTAACTAATATTACTTTTTAAGTATTAGAACTTAGTATAGAAAAGAGTGGTATAACTATTTTAGGCGTTTTTAAGGCGGGTCTTAAGCTTGACTTTATTCCTAGGGTATATAGCTATTTAATTAGAATTCTTTAAGGGGTAAAGTTAAGGAGTAAGTATAATAACTTAAACGTTATTACTTTCTCTAATCTTAAGGATACTAACGATATTAAGGGTACTAATACTTAATCCGCTTTATTTTTTTAGTTATTAAAGGTTATATAGAAAGCTAAATAATGGAAGATATGGAACGTTGTTACTTAGAGTGTTGATGATGGCGACGCTGCTTTTATTTTGTTATTTGAATTTTTTATTCTTAGGGCTTTTTTAAAAAATACGTTAGCTTATAACTATTGAATTAACGTTTCTATTAATTCTAGTTACGGTCCTAATAAACTAGTAACTCTTATTAGTTAGTTCCGTTGTGCGCTAGAGACGAAAAGTATTACTATTGTTAGTAAAAGGTAAACTAAAACCGTTATACTTATTAAAACTATATAGGGCATCGCTAGGCTTATCTTTAGTTAGTTTTTTATAAACTACTACTTTAATTTTATTATAGTTATTTAATAAGTTAATAGCTATAATATCGCTATCTATAGAAATAAAGTTATATAATATACGGGTAATGAGATACTAGTCCTTATTAAAACACTAGCTAGACTTATTTCCTACGTTAGTATAGTAGATTTATAGTCTAACTTTGATATTATTTAATTAAATATTAACTACTACTGCATTTACTAAAACTATATAAGTCTTATTACTAAGCTATAGAGGGAATTCAATATTAGCTACTATACTCTATAGTACTTTATATATATTAACTTAGGGCTGTATAAGTAAAGTTAGTATAATAATACTATTACTAAAAAGGTTCTTTCTAATATCCTCTAAACTAATTTAAATACTATTTTAAGGGTTTTTAAAAGTACTAAGTTAGTATAGTTACTTTACTATTACTAGGGCATAGGAGCCTTTATATTTATACTAGTAAATAGGTCTAAGTATATAATTTATACCCCCTTCCTAATTAGTATTTATATACCCTAGTATATATTATACTAATTGTATTATATAGTTTTAGTTATTTATTATTAGTTTACTATATTTTTACGTTAGATTAGGTTCTTAGTAAAGTTAAAAATTATAACTAGGGTATTTTTACTTAGCTTTTTAAAGTACTTAAAGTTATAGTCATTACCCACTTTATAAATAACTATTTACTCTATATTTATAAAAAGGTTATAGTTAAATTAAGCCCGTTCCTTAGTAGAAATGTAATAATTACTTAACTCTTAGAAGTGCTTAGTAATTCTAGTACTAAAGTAGAGTATTGAGAGCTAGGTAGTAGGTACGAGTATTGTATAAAAGGTAGATAGGGCTGGGGTTGGAGGATATAGTTTAGGGACTTAATGGGTAAACTGTCGCTTGTGGCTAGTAAAGGGTAAATACTAACTTTTATTTTTAAGGGACCTTAGTTTTTATATAAACTAGTTTTATAAAGGTAAAGATAGATTAAAGGTTAATTAATTTTATAAATAACCCAGTTTACTAGTATTTACTATTTTTAATATATAAGTAAGGAGTATAATACTATTAATAGTAATAACTACTCTTAGGAACTTATTAAGTATATTTTATTTTAAAGCTATTTAGTTTTAAAAGTTAGTTTAGTAGGTTACGTTACTTATATACTAGGAAAATAAGTAAAAAAGCCCTATAGGCTATAGATAGAATTACTACGATACGTTTATTAAGTAATAAATATAAAAATAATACTAATAGAAAATAATAAATAACGCTACTCTTTATAAAATAATTATAGAATACGTTTAGCTATTTTAGTATTTTACTATGTACTAAGAGTATAGTCTATAGTGTAGTACCGCTACGCGTACCTAGGGCTTATATCCCGCTATTTTTATCTACGTACACTTTAAGTATCTTTATCCTTTTTTTTTTCTTCCTAGGCCACGAGTGTCCTGCGACTTAGCCTTGCGCTTTTAAGACTTTACTACGGGTGTAATGTCTTTGACCTTGTTGCTTGATATATCTATAATACCTGAACCTAGTAGGTCTACTAGGGGCCTAGTAGTATTTTTGTATATAAGAGTTAGTAAGGGTTTACTTAGTAGTGTTAGTATAGAGAAATATAATAACGGTTGTTTTGGGTTAAAGGGTATACGTAATAGAGTTAAATGTATACTTATTAGGGGTATATTTAGATAGTTCTTACTAGGTATTAGAATAAGTATAAGTTAGTCTGCTAATACTGTTATATTATAATGTCTGCTGTGTGTATATAGTGTCTAAGGTTTAGTGGGTTGCTACTCTATTAATTATACTCTTAGACTATTATAGTATAGTATTAGAATTAATATGGATTTACTTAGTAAGTCTGTTATATATATATTAGTTAATAAATTAAGGCTTATGCCTATTTACTTATAAGCTTTTTTAAGTTAATTAAAATATTTTAGTTGTATTATTAGTTGTGTAGGTGTGTTGCTGTTTAAGTTATTTTGTTAATTAGAAACTAGTTAATGTAGCTATTACTCCTTTAAGGTATTCACTATATTTAGAAGATTATTACGTTTTAGCTACTTTTGTATTAGTAAGGTTGTATTTTTGTTTTATTAATTAGGGACTAGTAGCTAGTTTTGCCGACTTAGGACTATTAGTTACTGTTTTAGTAACGCAGCTGTGTCTTTATTTTGATTATTATAGACTAGCGACTCTAGTAGTAGTAATACAGCTGTGTCTTTCCTTTAATTATAAGGGGCTAGTGACTATAGTAGTAGTTTCTATAACTATTTTAGTTAGCTATAATGGGCTTATTTTTTTTTATAAATTTTAGTAAGAATTTACTAGATTCCTTTTAGCTCTAAGGTTAGATTTTTTGTTTTAAAGGCCCGAGATATTTTTTATAAATATTACTGTATGTTGTTTATGTTTGTTTTAAATTTTTAATATAATTCTTTAGCTTTTTAAAGCGCTTAGTTTAAGAGTTTAAGTACTCGTTCTAGCTAATTGTAAAGTACTAGTGGTTTTTTATTACTTAACTTATTTAAGTTATTAAAGAAACTTAAACTACTTATGCTATTTAGATTACTTAATAGAGGACGATTATTTACGTTAGGTATTTCCTTATTATCTTTATTATTTTTATTATCCTTATCTTTTTTAAGAGTTGAGATGCTTAGTGATGATAATAATATATTTAAGTCTTTTAGTAGAAAAGCGTTATTAGTATTATTAGTTTCCTTATCCTTTATAGGTTTTTTACTAACTACGGCGCCTAGTACTAATAATAACGTATTAGAGTTAGGTAACTTAGGTTAAGAATAAGGGTGCTAAAACGAGGTATTATAAGATATAATAGAATTAATTGTACTTTTAATATATTAGAGCTTTTTATAGACTAGTTAGATTATATAAGTATTAATTACTTAGTTAAGGGCGTTCTGTTTTAATATTTTAGTCTATATATCTAAGTAGTAAAATATTTGTTATAAACTAGTGGCTTAAGATGTAGTAGTATTATTATTAATTAGGGGCGACTATAGGAGGCTATTTTCTAGCTAGGGATGTAAAATGGTATATTAGAGTATTTTAAATACTATTAGGCTATAAATAGTACTACTTTTCTATTATAGTATAGTAGGAATAGTAACTATTATCTCTTTACTTTATTCCTAAAATAAAAGTTATACTACTACTTATATACCTATAATTCTACTTGTGTTTTTCTAGTTAAAAAGCGAGTTAAAGTACTAAGTATTATTAGTAATTCTATTAAAAAGAAAGAACCCTTAGTAGATTTTGTTAATATTAATATTCTATTTAAGTAGTTTAACTATTTAAATTAGGGGAAGGGTATAGAACTTAGTATCTTTTATTACTATCGTAACTTTACTATTTATAACCTTTATTAAGTATAGTATAATTTAAAGCTACTAGTTTAATATCTTTAAAAGTAATATTTAAAGTACTTATAGGTTATTAAACTTTATTATTTCGGGTTTAATAAGTCTGTATTTTATTTAGAATAGATTCTAGATAATTTTTTCTTTAAGGGGCTCTCCTTATTGTGGTGCTTAAGGGCTAGTTTACTAAAGTTTAAAACTAAGGAATATTTCTTTAATTTTAGTGTAGCTGCCTATACTTTCTACCTATTATAGTAAAGTTAAGTTACTAAACGGCTTGTAAGTATCGTTTACTTCTGTAGAGGTAATAAATAGTCCGTCTTTCTACGGTGGCTATTCGTTGTTATTATTAGTCTAAGTAAATACTGGGTTAATGTCTTGTTTGTAGTTCTTACTAAGGAGTTTTTTTCTGCTCTTATTTTTAGTGGTAATTTTTTAGAAATTTAAAGGAAGAATTTTATACTAGCTAAGAGCCTACTTATATAGACGTTATTCTTTTGTATTATTTATAGTTAGTTGTACTAAGGAGTTGTGTTTAATAGAGTAAGATTAATTATTATTAACTTAGTTAAACTTAATATCTTTTAATATAGGGACTTACCTATAGGATTATAAAAGAAACTATAATAACACAGTAAAGTATAAAATTAAAGAATAAAAAAAATTTAATAGTAGGATTTACTTTATTTATATTAAATAAACCTATTTTGTTATTTAGAGGTTTTTTTTTTATTTTATAAAGGATTATTAAAATAAGTTTTTTTTCCTTCCTTTAGCTATATTTTAAAGTAGTTTAAAGTTAGAAGGAATAGCTACTTCTATAATACTTATAGTAATTAACTTATACCCCCTTCCTTAAATTAATCTATAGTCTATATATATTATTAACTTTATACTAACGTAGAGATATAGCTTAGTTATTAAAAACGGGCACTTTTATCTATATACAACAACGTTTTTTACTATAATATATATATAGAGTGCTGTTTATGGTTTTCTTAGGTAGATAGTCTAGTTAGTATGTATCTAGTAGTAGGGATATGTATAGGGGCTAGTAAATAGTAATAAGATGGTTTTAGTATAGGATAATGGTTTTTTTTAACTGTGAGAATCCCTATAAGGTCTAACTATAGGTAATAGTCTTACTCGAGCTATATATAACTAACTTACGGGTCGCCCCTGTATAGAGCTATAGGACTATATAGTTAATAGCCTTTTTAGTAGTATAGCTTTTATACTCTACGTCTTATATACAACTAGTAGTTATATCGGTACTTTAGTCTTTAGGGCTAGTATTTAGCGCAGTGCATTAGCTGTTTTTTAGTAGGAGTCTAGTATTAAAGTCCTTAATTATATCCTTATTAAATTTAGCGTTATTTAGGTTAACTATTAAGTTTACTCTATTAATTACTTTATACTTAAGTTAGTTAAAGTTAGAATTATAGTAAATATACTAACCTTTAAAAGCTTCTATAATATACTTATCCTTAATCTAGTAGAGATTAATTATATAGTTAATAAATATTTATTATAGTACGGTTTAAGAAGAATCCTAGTTAGGTAGTTAAAACGGTACACTTAGTAGTTACAGGGCTTATACCTCACTATACTGTGTATATCTCTATAAACAATACCTACTACTTATCTAAATACCGGATTTAATAAAAAAAGCCTTTATTAATATAATAAGTATATAATCTTTAAAGACGTGTTTTTTTATACTGTCCCGGGGTTTAGTTTTATTTAGTAAGTAAGACAAGTAGAATAGTAGTTTAGATGTTATTAGTACGGGAGTACAACGCAGAAGGAGTATAAAGTTAGGGGTTGTGTTTAGATTTAAAGACTATATAGACTTTATTTTAAGCACTACCCTAAGAGTCCACCAAACTAGCACTACTTTTATTATCCAGTTATATAGGTCTCAAACACTATAACCTACTATAAGTACTTCTTAATACCTCTTATTCTAATATATTTTTATAACTATACCCTACGCATTTAACTAACCAAAACTAAAGCTTACCTACTACTGTGTCCTTTATTTTATACTTTTTTAAGTATCTAAATCTTAATAATTATTTACCCTAAACTACTACTACGTATTTTTAAAGTCACCTACTCTTTAAATAATAAATAGTAGAGTCTAGCTAGATTAAGAATAGAATATAGGTCCTATTTTAAAACTATCTAGCCTTAAAATATAGGGGTAGTTAATAGGAGTACAGCCAACCACTACACTACAAGCCAAAGGCGGGTACTACAGTTTCTAAAGCTTTAGTCTAACTACCTACTTAAAAGAGGAGCAACTAAATAAACAAAAGAGCTTAAAAGATTATAACTTTTATAGAGCAAATATAAACGCCAACTTAACTTAAATCTTTAGATTTTAAACTAAATAAATAGAGAAAAAGATTCTATATTAATACATTAAGGAAATCCCGTTACTAAGTATAAGTTATAGCTTCTATAGCTATTTAAATATTACGACTTTTGTAGGGTAGTTATAGACACTAGTTAAACTTAAATCTTTAAATTTTAATCTACTACAGCTTACCGTTATAGGCCTAAGTACTAAGCTATATCTATAATAGTACTTATATTAAACGTTTTACTAAAGTTATTAACTATTTATCCTTTCCCTACTTAAACTATATTACTCTAAGCCACTAAAACTATTAATATAACCTTATTTTAATACACAATACAAACCTCTATCTCTCTACTATACAACAAAGCTACACAACCCAATTTAAAATACTAATAACTACTCTAGTTTATATTTTAGTATCTATATTATTTACTAAAGTAATCTACTTTTAGGTACCTATACTATACCCGCGTTAGTATCCCAGTCTTTTATATACACGTATATATATATAGTATAATATACAAATTATTACTCTTTTTTTAGAGAGCGTTATAACTTTAAGGGCCTTTAAGGCCCTTTACTTAATACTACTCGTAACTAGTGTATTAGTAGTATTGGCCGTACTATTTTTACTATTTAAGTTATTATTTGTAATACTATTAAAACTAAGTAATATTAAGTTAGTATTAGTATTGTTATTAAAGTTTAGAGAAAGATTAATTAAGTTAACTACTTTATAAGCTTTTATTTACTTAAGAGTAATATAAAAAGCTACTAGTTAGTTATTAGTATAGCTATAATAGTATAGCTATTAAAGGTTAGGGTAACGTTACCCGTAGTAGCTACGTTAATAATTAACTTTTTATTATTTTTTATATTTTTAAAGTATTTAATAAGTACCTTAATAAGAAATTACTATAATTATTAGTATATACTTTTATATAAGAATAAAAGTACTTTATAGTAAGTATAGCGCTTTATTTTATATTAATTTTAACTTTTTTTTTAATAGTAAAAGTAAGTTTTGTTTTTAGTTCTTTAATTTTTACTATAAAAGTAAGGGATTTATAAATTAACTTAGGGGCCTTTATTATAGTTATAATTTTAGTAGTAGTATTATAGTTTTATAGATATTTATAAAAAATAAAGGTGATGTTTTTAGGTTTAATAGGAAGGATAGGATATTAGGGCTAGGTATTATAAAAAAAAGAAAGTCTATAGTTATTATAAAGAAAAAGGGATTAAACCTATTAGTAGCTAGGTTTAAGGTAATAGTTAAGAGGAAGTATACTAAGTAAGTAATTACTTATAAACTAGTAATAAAAGGTAAGTATAGAGGTTAGTATTTAAGGAAACGGAGTATAATATACCTATAGTAAGTTATATTTAATAGCTATATAGCTTTTAAATACTTAATAAATATAGCTTTTTCTAGTCTTTATAACTAAGGATATACCCTAAATAAATAGGCACTAACTCCTTTACTTACTTACTTAACTTAACTTAATTTACTTATTTACTTTTCTTTTACTTTAACTTTTTTCTAGCCTAACTCTAATCTTTTTTTTATTCTAAAAAGTTAATAACTTTTTTACTTTTTCCTTTTTTATATTAAATACTTATATATTAACGGACTTTATTACTATATTTACTATTATTTTAATTAGTAATTAAAAGTAAAGTACTTAAATAGCTGTTTATAGCCTAGGCTAGACTATATATTACTTATATATAACTATAGTAGTACTTAGCTAATATTACTATTTACCTAGGCTATTCTTAATACTGTCTTTTAGAGTATATAGAAAGAGGGTATTTTTAATAATAAAACTACTACTTTTATATAGAATTATAAGTATAATTACTTATAAATATTTAACCTTTTAAAATTAATATTTATTTAAGTATAGTTTATACTTATAATACTACTAATACAACTACAGCTAGCCTTCTGATAGTAAGTAAAAGTAAAGTAACTACGGCCCTTAAGGGTAAGGTACCTATAGTCCTTAAGGGTAAAGTAACTATAGCTCTTAAGGGTAAAGTAACTATGGCCCCTAAGGGTAAGGTAACTACGGCCCCTAAAGGTAAAGTAACTACTATACTTAAGAGTAAAGTAGCTTAATACCCTATTATTATATATAAGTTATTTAATAGCGACTCTAGAAAGGATAACTATAAGGCCGTAGCTACGCCTATAAAGGGCGGTACTATACTACTTATTAGTAGAGTCTGTATTATTACTTTAACTAAGGTTTTTAGTACTAAAAGCCTTAGTTTTAAAAAGGATATACTAAAAAAAAAAAGTATATATTCTATTTATAAGTAACTTAGAATCTAGTATATAGGGCTAATAGGTAAGTAAAGGTTAAAGTAGTTTTTACTAATTCTAGAGCTAAAAAGGCTTAAAGTAGTATTTAAGTTAAGTTAGAAATAAGTTAAAGAATAGTAGTTAGTAAAAGGAATACTCTAAAGTTTTAAAAAAGGTCACGGGCCATAAAGGGACACTAGACTAGTAGTAAATAAAGAACGACGATTTTACTAAGTACTTAACTAAATTAAAGTTTATATAGTTTTAAAACTCTTTTTTAAGTTATGTATATTTATATTTTTATTTACTTTTAAGTATATTTCTATAGTAGAGTAGTATATACTAAGCTATGTAATACGTTAATATTATATTAATATTACGCTAATACTTTATTAATATTATACTTACGTAACGTTAATAGAGTATTAAAGTTATATTAAAGTAGGTATTTAGTAGGTTATTTTAATAAAATCTAGTAAATTAATAGTAATACTAGCTACTATACTATATAAAATAGTAGGAATAGTAAGTAAAGTATAGGAAATATAAATAACTAATATTATTCTAAATAAAGTAAGTGCCTAATCTAACTTACCCCCCCCTTTCTCCTCTAAAAAAAAAAAAATATCTTAACTCTAAACCTCTCTATAGTAACTATTTCTTTTTCCCTTACTTATAAAAGAATTATTAATAAACTTAAGAATATCTTTTTACTTATACTTCTTTTATATTTAACATATACTAAATAACCTATATACTTACTAAACTATATTACTTATTATTTTTAACTTTTTTTATAAAATAGTAAATGTATTAGATAATAACTTAAAAGCTAAAGTAAGTCTATAGTATAGTATTATACTAAACTATTATTACGTACCGGTTTTAAATCTAACCTTTTTATAAATTAAAGCGATTCTAGTTACTTTCCCTTTTAAATAATAGTAGTGTATACTTATTAATATTAATATATTATAAAGATAAAAGTTAAACTTAGCCTAAGGGGGCAATAATTAAAACTAGGAGTTAGGATTATTAACTCTAGTACGTTATATTTAACCCTATAAGTATAAAGTCTAAATTAGTCTAGTAATACTAAGCCTTAACGCTACTTATATTATAGTAATAATAGAGTATTTATAGTACGTAATTATATCTAAAGAGTTTAGTATTTATAAGAATTAGTAGCTAATTATATAAAAACTCTTACTTAATAAAGCCTAGTTAATTACTAGTCTATTATTAATATAGCTTAGTAACTTTAGAACTAATATTTATTTTATTACTTAACTTACTTTTATATATAGTATTTAAAAAAATATAAATAAGTACTAAAAGGTACTAATAAGTATAAATAATTCTTTTACTAATATAGCTTTATTACTAACTACTTTTAAGGCTAACGAACTAGACTAATTTATTAATACTAATGTTATAATTAAGTTTAGTATTAAAAGAATTAGAAATATATAGTCTAAACTAAAAGAAGTACTAGTAGGTAACGATACTAATATACTTAAAAAAAAGATTTAGAAAGAGTAGTAGGATTAGTAATAGTAGTATAGAAATAATACTGAGAATTTAGATTATAGCTGTTCTAGTAAGTAATAGGAGTCTAAGCTCTGGAACTGTATTACTTACTATTATAAACTAAAGCTAAAGGATTTACACTTTTTTATTTAGGACTTAAAGATTCTAAAGTTTATAATATAAAAATAGGGCATAAGTACTTATTTACTCTTTATTAGATATAAAGGCTTATAAGTTATATCTCTATTTACTTTTCTAAGTAAGTTAAAGGACTAACTAGGGTTTTTTTTTTCTATATTTAGCTACTAATTAATTATTAAATATATTTTAGCTTTTAATTAGGTTTTAGAGGTAGTTAACTATATAGATAATAGCCTGTTTTATTACCTCTTTAAGATAGCGGATAAGTTTGTTTATAGTATTATTATTCCTTTATAGAAGCTAGTAGTTAAGCTTTAGTAGGCCTATAAGGCTATATTAGATATAGTACTTAAGGACGTAGTTATTTTAGATATATTTAGTACGTTATAGAAACTATTTAAGCTAGTACGGAAAATTACTAAGGCTTAATATATAGAAGGGGGACTAAATATAAGAGAGAGCTTTAGTTAAGTAGGTCTATTATACTTTAAGTTATTAAATAGATAATTTATATTAGAGTATAAAGTGGATAAAGGTAAATATGCTAGGAAGAAGGACGTAGTATAATAGTATAGTACTTAGTAAACTAGGGTACTAACAAGAAGTTTATTTTAAAACTAGCTATTTTTAAAATAATTATATATAATTATAAGCCCGTGTGCTTATTATAAATTATATATTAATAAAATAAAAATAAGCTTTTTAAATAAATAACTCTTTATTTTTAATACTTAAAGTATATATATATATATTATTCTTTACTTAAGTATTATAACTACGTCTACTATAATAGTATTCCTAGTATTAATACAGGTAGTAGCGGCAACACTATTTAAATTTTAATATCTACTAGTAGTACTTTATTTGTACTTAGTTTGTTTTTATTTAAGTATACTAGTACGTAAATTTTAGTATAATACTTTATAAGTTTAGGTAAGTAGCTTTAGGTAGTTTTTTATAATGTACTCTATAGCTTAGTAACTATTATAATATACTATATAGTTATACTATAGTACTTTAATAAAGTGGGATATATAGGATTATTAGTAGCTCTAAAATAATCTTTAGTTATTAATTTATTAGTGCGATATAGAGGGTATTTAGTTAAGTATTAGTATTAGTTTTAGTATTTATTATTATTGTGCGTTCCTTTAGGGTTACTCTAGGAATATAACTACTGCGCTTTCCGTAATATATGACTAGTAGTGTTACTGCTGGGCGGGGGGGTTTCTAGTAATATAGGTATAGGGGTGCCTATCTTAGTAGAAGGATGTTTAATTTTTAGTAGGGCACTACAGTACTAAGTACTACTATACTAGCTATTAGAAGTATAGGTAGTGTATCTACCTATATCTAGGGGTAAAATTAGTATATAAGTTTTAATAATAGACTTTAGTAGAGTGCTATTATTGTTAATCGTTATATATATAGTACCTATATAGTTTACTTTTAGGGTTTAAGGACTAGTATAGAAAAGCTATTAAAGAACTAAAATATTAATATAGCTCTATTAAATTAATAAGTTCTTTTTTATAGTTAGTAAAAAACGTTTTAGTATTTTTTTTATTTTTTTAGTACCCCTTAATAAGGATAAAGGCCCTATTTTTAATTTATACTTACTACTACTTATTAACTATTTTAGTATTATTAAGTTGTTAAATAAAAACGTACTATAAGTTCTTATTTATTTTTTAGAATACTTTTTTATAATACTATAGTAAATAAAGTTAGTTAATAGATATATTATACTAAGTATAATAAGTAGTTAAGTAAGTATATATATATAGTATTACTAGGCTAGATAGAAGTAATATAATTAAAGATACTTTAGCTTTTTATAAAAATAAGTAAAAGTAACGAACTATTATTAAATATCCTTCCTTTATTATTTTATTTTATTTATATTATTACTAATATATTATTAGAAGGTAGGCGTTGTTACACTATACTAGTAGTCTAGCTTAGGCTATATATAAATATATTAAAAGATCTAAAGCGCAGTAGGGCTAACTAACCTTTTAATACTAAATAGTATTAAAATAGGAGTAGGTTAACCGACCTTTTAATACTAAATAGTGTTAAAAATAGAAGTAGGTCTATATATATATTTTAAACCTAGATTATTTTAAAACCTAAGTAATTAAATTATTTATTAAAAAAAAGTAGTATTTTTAATCTAAAACTAAAAACTTAAAATATAAAGCCTTTTATTTTTAATACTTTTTATAAAAGGTTACTATTCTATAATTATACTATATAATATACTAATTTTATATAACTAGTTAACTGCGCCTTTGTACCTTATAAGTAAGTAAGTATATTACGTTATATATATAATAACTACTTCACTAGAATCCAGCGGGTTTACTACCCTCTATAGTAAATTAGGTTTACTTTATAATTACTTTTTAAACCGCGTACTCCTAAGTTTATTAATAACTTATACTAGTATAAGGGTAAACTATATTCTAGTTAGGTTCTATAACTTAGATGCAGTTATTTATAGTGGGCTCTTTATAGTATAAATAAGGCTTAATTTGCTTTTAGTTTTAAGAGTATACTTACTAAATAATACAAACTTTAAGGCTTTTCTTAAGGGTTTTTAGGTAGTGTAACCCTAGTATAAACGGGCCGGTAATAAAGGGGTTTATAATAATTAGTATAATAGTATTAGTAAGTTAGTTATTAGTATAATAGACTAAATAAAAGGCTAGGGGTACTTAGGGATTAAGGTAAATAAAGCTTATAAGTATAGTCTACTAATCCCTTATAAAGTAGTAAATCTCCCCGTTAAGCTCGTCCCTTAGAATATAAGAAAGGTAAGTACGCTAGTTAGAGAGCTTAATATAGCTCCCCTTTTTAAATATTATACTAACTATATCCCAGCTATAGTAGTTATACTACTACGTTAATAAGTATATAAAGCATTATATACTATATACGTTACTACTTTTACTAAGATAAAGGGTAAGGAGTAGTTACTTTTTAAGGCCTTAGTATTTTTATTATAATATAGTACAGTAGTTTTTATACTTATAAGTATCGAGCTAGTTAAAAAGATAGTAAAGAAAGATTACTATAGTACTCAGCTCTATTAGTACTAAGTTAAGAAACCAATAAAAAGCCCTACTTTTTAATATAAAGTTAATACTTAAAACTTAGGCTTTTAGTACTATAATAAATATTGTTTATAAAATAGTCTTAGTAATATTCTGTATTTCTAAAGGTCTTTTTAAAATAAAGTATATACCTATATCTTTATTTAGCTTATTATAGCTTTTAGGGAAGAACTTAATACTAGTGGGCTTTGTACTGGATTTTTTAAGTATATAGTATAGTATATTAAGAATATTTAGAATACTTCTAAAATATAGTAAATTATAGTTAATTATATTGAGTTTTTTTAGAGCTAGAAGTGTACTAAGTATTAGTTTTAGAACGCTAGTATTAAGTATTAGTACGTTATAGAACTAAACTATATAGAGGATATAACTGCTTTAGTGTAAAGAGGAGACTATAGAAATATTAAATATGTTAATATAGAGCGGTATAGTCTGTATACTTACTTAGGATTAGAATGTATAGTAGACTTATGTATTTTAATTATTCTACGTATTCTAGTTCTAAAGTTGTTTTAAGCTATAGTTTTATAGAAAACTATAATCTTATGTAGTAATGGTATTTTTTAGGCGTCTTAGCTTTTCTTAGTCTTACTATTATAGAATATAAGGTCTGGGTATAACTACTTATATATTTAGTATATAATATAAAAATAAATTAAAGTAAGTAGGAGAACTTATAAGGTAAATTATTAAAGCGTAAGAGTAGGCCTTTAATATACACACTAGTATACTAACTGATTTTAGGGCTATATACTAGAGATAATTAATAATTTATTAATTAATTAAGAAAATATAAAGAGTAAGTAGTAGTTCTTTTAACTCCTTATTTAGTTTAAGGATTTTGTTATTATAAGTAGAATTTAGGTAGGATTACTAAAATATAACGCTAATAATAGTGGTCTCCTACTAATAGTAGTCTTTTTACTAATAAGGTAAAGGAAAGACGTTAGGGGATAGTATAGAAAGCCGCTCTTTAAAGTAAATAATAAAATTAGTAATAGTTTTTAACTATAACTTATAGGTTTTCTAGTAGAAGGGCCTAATAACTTAGTAGTAGGGTCTATTATTAGGGATTCTAAGTTTATTATAAAGCTTTAATAAAAAAGACATTTTAAATAGACTTTATATAAGTAAGCTAGATATTATAATAGGAATAAAGTAAAGTATAATTTTAATAATAGGTTAGGTAAGAAGTATTAAAAGTAGGAAAATATAAGTTAGTAAGGGAGGGGAGGAAGGTTAGTAAGTGTAGTAGGTTGTTTACTTGCTGTTTTGTTATTGCGGACGCGTGTAAGGGTGGGGCGCAGTGGCTATGTACTTAGAATATTTAAAGACTATATAGTTTTGAAATTGATGCTAGTATATAGACCGGACTTTAAAGAATACCTTTTTTATAGAGAAAAATCTACTTAACTTTTAATACTATTATTTTATTCTAACTTTAGTACTATGGTTTCCCTTTTATATAACTTAGTTTATATTTAAGTATAGGGTTATTTATTAATAAAATAATATTTATTTATATTTATTATGTATCTTAAGGCCGTCTTTAATATATTTTTTAAATATTTCTGTAATACTATTTTGACTTTATCTATTTACCCGTAGTAATTATAATAGTATCCTCTTTATTATTATTTTTATTTTTATTATTTTTATTATTATTATTATTTTTATTATCGTTTTTATTTCTATTCTTACCCTTATCTGTTAAGTTAAAGGATATTACTAAAGATAATAATAAAATTAAACCCTTATTTTTATTTTTATTTTTACCCTTATTATTATCTTTATTACTATTTTTTATTTTAATATTATTAGGGTACTACTCTAGTTAAATATACTTAATAACGTTAAAAAGAGGTTAATTATATAAAATCCCCTTATTATTATAAAGTATATAACTATTATTAAACTATAGAATAGTATTACGTATATAATAAGTAATATCGCTAAATATACTTTTAATAGTAGTTAAGCGCTTTAGTACGTATATTAAGTCGGAAAGTACAGATAGTACTAGGATTAAACTCTTATAACTATATAGTAGAATAGTTAGTTTAATAAACTTAGTTTAAAAATAAAAAAGGGTACTTTTATTTATATTTAGTTCTTATTATTAATAAAAGTAGATATACTCTATTACTCTAAGTAGACGTTAATATTTAAAGAATAAAAGCGTTTTTGAGTATTTTACTTAACTTCTTAGGGGTCCGTTCTAACACCTAAGTAAGTACTTCTTTAATAATAGTTATATTACCCTTTCTCTAATATTAGTCCAGTTTCTACTTATAAATATACTCCTTAATAGGGTTAGTGCCCTTTTAGGACATCTACTCTTTAATATACTAGTAGTTATTATATAAAAAAACGTTGTTTTTATTGCGCTTAAGCGCCGTAACTATAGGGTCTAAGTTGTCTTAGTTAATAAGTATTATAATACAGACAACTTTAATAATACTACTAGGTACGTAGGATAGTTTATATACTATAAGTCTATTAGCGTACTTAGTACTATAGTAGAACTTTAATCTTTTAATTAGTTATTTAAAATTATCTCTAGTATTCTATAGTAAGTACTTAAAAAAAAAAGTATATATATTTAAGTAAGTTTATTTATTAAAAAGGAGTATTATTTATTTTTAATTTTTAGTTATTTTTAATTTATATTTATTTAATTTTTTAAAAAAGTTATAAACTATACTTCTAAGTTAATAAGTATTAATTCTATTAAAAATAACTATATAAGTAACTATATTTATAAAGGAGATAGGTCTAGGGGTAGTTTAAGTAGCCTACCTAGATTATTTAATTAACTCTACTATATACTTTAAGACTCTCTAAATAAAGGCCTTAAGTTTATTAGTATCTAATAAGTTAATAGTAATAAACTAAGTAATTATATTTAATACCTATAAGGGTATTAAGAAATATATTAAACACTACTAAAGAAGGTATTATACTATATTAAATATAGTACCCTTATCTTTATAAATATAGGATAGTAGTTTTAGTATTAGTTTTACTAACTTTATTATTAGTATTATTAGTATTATTAGTATTATAGCAAGCTATATACTTAAGGCTAATAAATAAAAGACTAAAAGAGTTTAATAGTTTATATATAGGTTAAGTTAAATTAAGGAGGGGGGTTTCTTAGTATATCTACTTAGTAGTATTTTATAGAAGATTATATAAGAGAGGCGGGGGAGAAGAAGGGAAAATAAGTACTCTACTACGCGTAACGCGTTTGTATTTACTTATATTAGTATAAACATAAGCTATATTAGTACTAAAAAAAACTTAAAATAAACTTATTTAGAGTCTAGACGGTTTTTAAACTTAGTAACCCCGAATAAGTAGTTTCCTTTTAGCTTATTTACTATATTTATTAGTAGTTTAAAAAGAAAAAGTTAAGTAATAAATTAGTAAGGCAACCCTTAGGTAGAGAAAACAATTAGTTATTATTTTTCTATAAATATAATAGAGTTTAAAGGTTATATAGTTTTTAAATAGCTTTTATAATACCTATCGGCTTTTTAAAGTAAAATATACACAGGTAAATACAATCTTAGCTATTAAGTTACATTAAAGTCTACTTATTATTCTTTATAATTAAAACTACTTATTAGTAATAGCGTTATAAAGCTTATAAGCCATTTCCCTAAAGTAGTTTATATTAATATTCGTATAAACTTTAATACTAGTAATAGCACCTACAATAGAATTGCGTTTAGGTTTAACATTAGTCCCTTTAGATTTTTTAATTAAATTATTAATATATCTATAGATTCCTTTATAAAAGGACTTAAACTTTTTAGTACTAAATTTATTTATAGTAATAAATTTAGTAATTATTTTTAATATAACTAAGTCTAGTTACTATCCCTTTAACCTAGCTTTAGTAGTATAGTTTTACTATTATATAACTTAGTATATAAGTAATAAGGGTATAGGCTTATTTATTAATAAAATAATCTTTACTTATTTCTACTATATATATTAAAGCTATTTTTAATATATAGCTTTTAAATAAATTTAATTATACTATTTTACTCTTTTTAACTTATTTAGTTTATATTAACTATAGTAGTATCGTCCCCGTTTTTATCTTTATCTTTATTTCTATTTTTATCCTTATCTTTATTCCTATTCTTATTTTTATTTTTATTATTATTCTTACTTTTATTATTATTTTTATTATTATCTTTTATTTTAATATTAATACTATATTAATTAGATAGTTAAATAGAACTAGTTATATTAAAAATAAAGAAGTTCTTTATAAATTCTTATTTTTAAATAAGTATATAGCTATTTTAAAATAACTTAAAGGGCCTAAGTATATAAAGAGTGATTTTATAGAATATGCTTTTAGTAGTAGGCGAGCGTTAGAGTACCTCTATAATTTCTAGAAGCGATAAAAGTATTAGAATTAGACTTTTATAACTATATAGTAAAATAGTTAGTTTAGTAAACTTAGTTTAAAAAAAAGAAAGAGTATTTATACTTAGTTTTTATTATTAGTAAGAATAGAAATACCCTGTCCCTTTAAATAAACATTAGTACTTAAGGAATATAAGTATTCTTTAGTATCTTATTTAGTTTTTTAGTAGTCTATCCTAATATCTAAATAAAAACCTCTTTAATAATAGTTATATTTTTCTAACTATACTATTAGTTTAATTTATATTTATATATAAACTCCTTAATAGAGTTATTTTCTAGTTAAAATATTTACTCTTTAATATATTTATAGGTATTATAAAAGTAAATATTATACTTATTATACTAAAGGGTAGTAACTATTAGGTTTATACTCTTATAGTTAATTAGTGATACTTTATAGACTACTAAGAGAATTAAATTAAGTATATAGGCTAGTCTAGATATTACGACCCTATTAGTGTATATACTATTATAGTAGGACTCTAAGTTTTAAATAAACTCTTTAAAGTTAGTTTTAGTATTTTAGAAGAGGTATTTAAAAAAAAAAGTATATATATTTAACTAAGCCTTTTTATTAAAAATAAGCGTTACTAGCTTTTTATTTTTAGTAATTATAAAAGGGTATCTACTTAGGTTTTATAAAAACTTATAGGCTATAATTCTAAAATTACTCTAAATAATTTTTTTAAAAATATCTAGGTTAGTAACTATATTATTAATAAAGATAGGTTTAGGGGTAGTTTAAGTGCTGCGTTTAAATCTTTTAATCGCGTTTATTATATACTTTAAGACTCTCTAAAAAAAGGCCTTAAGCCTTTTAACATTAGACCTATTTACTATAACAAATTAGTTAATAATTTTTAATACTTATAAACCTATTAAAAAAGATACTAAAAGTAATTAAAAAAGATAGTAGTATACCGCGTTAAATACAGTACTCTTATTCTATAGACTATCTTCTAGCATTGTTGTAAGCTATAAGTTTTACCTGTCTTTAGTAGAATTAAGTTATAGAGGTAGGATTGTTTTATTTATAGTATATTTTAAAGTAGATAGTAGGACTCTATAGGAAAGGTATAAAGGAGAAGGAGGGAAGAAGTTAGTAGAAAAAGATAAAGTAATAATATACTAGGTAAATTTTGGAACTAAATTATTTAAAAACTAGGTAGTTTTTAAATTAAGTAAGTATACGCAGATTAACTACCTACTACTTTAATACTAGGTAGTTTTTAAATTGGGTAGGTACGCGCGGATTGACCACCTACTGCACGCACTCTATTACGTATAATATATTTATGTATATTTAATATAATATAAATATAAAAGAAATTTAATAGTAGATAGATTTTAAGGTAAGCTATTTAGAGACTAACTAGTTTTTAAACCTATATAGTTATAGCTTATGTACTGTATTTATAACTACTAGTTATATTTTATTAAAATTACTATTTAGGGGGAAATAAGTCTTTTTTCTATATATAACTAGCGATATAATATATTAGAATGGATCTTTGGGATAGAAAGTACTGGCCCTTTTAGTAGCGAGCTAATTCTACTCTATAATAACTTATAGAACGCTTTAAATAAATAGCGTTACTAAGGCGTGGCTGGCTCTTTAGCTAACGAGGAAGGGCCGTTAGTAGTTATATACGTATTAGTAATATCTTTAAAACTACTAACGCTATACTGCCTAGCGCTTTTACGAAACTAGTATATATATTTAAACTACTTAGTAACGTTTAATATAGTATAAAGCTATAGTATATTAGGTATAAAATTAATTTAAGCTATAGTTAGGTTGGGGATACTAAAGTCTATATAGGTGCCGTTTATTATAGTAGCTACGTAGGTAATGTGGAGTGTGAATTAGTTAGATAATATAGTAAAGATGTTACTATTATGGTTAAGGGTCTAGTTAAAGATATTTAGGGTTTAAGACTATTTAGAGACAGCTATTAACCTTAAGTAGTTACTAGTCTATATTAATATAGGGCTATAGATACGTCTATATGGCTGTGAGGCCGTTTATTACCTACTTAGTGATACTTTTTAGGTAGAAGAGTAGTGTACCCTTCCCCTACTTACTATAAAGGACCCGTAGTATCTCGGCCTCTTAGAGTATATAGTTAAACTCGTCTTTATTAATCCAAAAGAAGTGGATAATAATATCTTTAGCCTTAGAGACCTAAGTTACTCCTTTTTTTATTCTAAAGCTATCCACTCCTAGTTAAAATACTAGGTTAGAATACTAGCTAGTAATTTATATTTTAGTAGGACTTTTTTTTAGTAAAGTAATAGCCTTTTTAATAACTTCCTATTTCTCTTTTATACTTATTAAGTAGAGTTTATAAAGGATAGACTAATAATAGAAGTAATTAGTTTTAGCTTATAGCTTTATAACTAATTATACTAGCTCTTAGATTTTAGCTAGTATATTACTAACCTTAACCTATTGTGTAGTAACTATTCTCTTTCTAAGGCCTTTTAACTCTATAGTAAAGTAAAAAAGGTTCTTTTTTATACTAGTAAGAAAGTTATTAAAAAACATCTTAGCTATACTTACTATATTAACTAGACTAAGTTAAATTTATTTTATATGTTAACTTTTAGTAACTATAATTAGTGTGTTTATTAGCTTAATAATAAGCTGTATTATATAGGTATTAAAGTTATACTTTGATATGTTACTACTAAAGGATATAAAGAAATAGACTATTATAATATTACTACCCTTTAAGTCGGTATTATTAGATGGCTTTTTAATACTGTATTTGAATTAGATAATAGGCTATGACTTATAGCTAAGGACTAAAATAATAGCTTTAAAGGCCGCGTTACTAGCTATTTTTACTCTCTCTTTATAAGACTCTTTTTCTTTTATAGCTTTATTGTGAAGCGATGTCTTTGATAAATTATTAAGTGTATCCTTAGTACCCTTTTCTTTTTCCTCTTTTATGTTAGACGTAGTACTATTAAATGTTTCTCTATCCTCTTTAGTACCCTTTTTTTTTATAGTTTTGTTTTTTTATAGTATATTAGACTTGTTAGTGCTACTTAAAGGGGCTAATTACTCGTTCTTTCTATTAAACTATAATAACTAATTATTAAACTACTTTTAACTATTAGTATTATTTAAATTATCGAAGCTAGTTTAGTTTTTATTTTATAAAATAGTATTAGTAAATAGGTAGTATACTGTTAAGTTAGTATTCCTAACTAAGTATTTCTTCTTTTTTAGTATTAAGGATAATCCTTTTATCTATAAAGCTATAGTAATTATTAAGGTTATACTACGCTACTTTAAGTTATTCTAGGAAGGTATATTAGTTATAGTATTAGTATTGTTTAGTTAATAGAGAATATAAAGTTAACGGGAGAGTATGCCTTTGAATTTATATATAGTAGAAGTAACTACTTCTTATTTATACTTAGATTTTATTTTAAGGACTCTAAAAACTAGTATTCTAATTTATTAATTAAAACCTATTAATACTAAACTTAAATATAATACTAAAACTAAAAACTTATATTAACTAAAAGTTTAATAATTTAGTTATAATTATATTTTTAATAGAGGTTATATTTAAGAACGGGTATTTAGTATAGTTCTTAGGGCTATTTATAGTACTTATTGTTTAGAAGTACGTTAGTGAGTAGTATATTAGTAGGTAAAAAGTAGTCCGTTTTATAGATATAGGCTTTTAAAGGTATATAACCTTAAAATTAAAAAAGTAAAAGTGGGGTAAGAGTAGTTAAGACTTAAGGACTAAGTATAGGATACAGTAGGGCTACTTATAAGGGACCCTTAATTAGCTTTACTCCGGGCGTTTAACTTCCTAGAGTAGCTTTAGTACTTATATACTATCCGCGGGGCTTTAGTTTATACTATAAATAACCTAGATATAGTAAAGTACCTAGTATATTAACTTTTCTCTACTATATTAGTTAATTACTATTTGTTATATATAGCGCGTTTTACTACCCGTAACTATAATAAACTAAATCCTTAAATAGTACTTTATAACAAAGACCTTAAAAAGAAAATTACTAACTTATTAATATTAAAATATCTAATTAGCTACCTAGCGCTATAATAATACTAGCATAAAGTAAGCTAAGCCTTACTACTAAAATATATATAACTAAAGGAGGACTAATAGTAATATTAATATTTACGAGTAAGTTAATAAAGAATTAGTAGGATTTATTTATTAGTATATTTAAATATATTATTTAGAAGTTTAAGTTTTATTTAATATACTATAAGGATTTAGAGTTAGTAGTTATAGAGCTTATAAGTATACTTAAAGCTACTAGAGGCCCGGATAAGTAAAAATAGGTAAAGTTAAGTAAGTACTTATATTCCCTTTTACTTTAGAACTTAGCTAATATAGTTTCTTTAAATCGAGAGGCTTTATTATATATTCTACTAACTATAAATAAGTTAATACTTATTATAGAGATACTAAGCCTCCTTTATAATAAAAGCCTAGTTGGTCCTTAAAAGAAGTATTACTACTATAACTATAAAGTAAATACCTAGAAATACAAACTTAAGTCTAAACTAGAGGGTATTATAAGGAAGATTCTTTATTATAAAAGTACTAAAGATATAGACTCTTTATTTAAAAGTAATAATAGGTTTAAATATAAGTATACTATAAGTAACTAAATAGTAACTAAAGAGTTAAAAGATAATAATAATACAATATAAAATCTAGTATTGCGTAAAAACATAAATAAACTAATAAGTAACTAGGATAATATTAAAACGTTAGAAATATTAGCTTAACTCTAGAGAACTATAGCTAAGATAGACTAATGAGTTAAGGTAACGGATATTACTTATAAAAGCTAGAGTATTAATTGTCTTAATATAATAGATAGCCTTTAGATAGAAGTAAAGGGACGGTTTAATATTATTTTTAATAACTAGAACTACTATTTAATTAGGGACTTTATATTCTACTGGGTTTTTAAGGATAATATATAGAACTGTTTATACTATTTTATTAAAAAGTATAACTTAAAGGGTGGCTAGAAGTTTAATAGTGCGATGTACTGTATAGATAAGCTAACTTAGAAACTAAAGGACTTAAGTTGAGTTAATCTTATGGGGTTTATTAGAAGCTAGGGACTTATTATAAATAATGCTTAGTAGGTTGGGATATTTTAGAACCGCTTATAGACTTACTAAAAGTAGTATAATTTATAGAAGTGTTAGTTAAAGGTAAAGGAGTTTAGTTAATGGAAAAGCCCTAAATAAGTAGAGCTACTAGAGTTTTTAAAGTTATAAAATATTAAACTAAAACATAATAAAATACTAAATAACTATTTAGTAGACTACTTTACTTATAAACTTAATTTAAGTAATATTAATTTTAGGGATAGTATTTACCACTTTACTATAGTTAGTATACTAGTTAATACTTTTAAGTAAAGTATCTTTACTTTTTTACTTAAGTACTTAAACTTATAGTATAAGTAATTTAAAAGTAATAAAAAGTTAAGTTTAAAAAGGTATAAGTTTAAAGTTACTTATTAGTTCCTTGCTAACTAAGTGTCTATACTTATAGGCCTTTATAAAGCTGCTAATGTAAGTATTATAGGGCTAATAATTAAGGGCTAGTTACTAGAAATAACTAAAGTAGTTAACTTTATATAAAGTAGAGTAGAGAGGGAGTAAGTAACGAGGTTACTCCTAATAGACTTTATTTGTTTAGAAAAGAGGAGGGGTAAATATAAAGAGGTAATATTAGATAGTAAGACTAACTAGTAATAGGGGGATATAGATATTACTATAGAGTTAAAAAAGCTGGGTAATAGTAATAAACGAGTTAAGGAATAGGGGTAATTCCTTTAAAGAAGTTAATATCTAAAACTACTTTTTTTTTTTTTTAGTTTTTAAACTAAAGTAGTTTATAGCTAAATAATATATAAAGTATTACTTTATAATTAAAATTACTTAAGTAGTAAGAGTTATAGAGGTGGAACGTAACTAAACTAGGGTTAAAATACTAAGTAAAGTGTTAAATAAGTAATAGTTTTTAGTTTAGTTAGTTTAGTTAATTAAGGAACTTTTAATTTATATAGGTTTTAATTTAAGTTAATATTTAAAACCCATAAGTTATTTATAAAAACTCTACTCTACCTCCTAATTGTACTTATAAATAAAAGGGACTAACTCTATTATATATAAACCGTTTTAGCTTTACTTACTCCCTTTTTACTATATATTACTTATAGGTATAAAGTGTTTAGTTAATGTAGCGTTTTTATATTTTAAACTTTAATATAGTTACTAGTATTTTAAGTCTATATAACTTTAAATTTAGTTTATTACTTAATTTAAATTAAGAAGTAGTACTATAGTTATTATAAATTAGAGTTAGACTTTAATATTCCCTAAGTCTTTTTAAAAGTACTAAGTAATATAAGTATATATTAATATTACTTAAATATAAATAACGCTTTATTAAATTATTAACTTTAAATTACTATATTAAGTAATACTTTTTATACTTACTTACTTACTCTTTATAGTTACTTTATTATACTTACTTCTATTAAGGGTAATTCTAACTTTAGTAGGGGCGACTCCTGCTTTAATAATAACAACTCTTATTTTAATAATAATAACTCTAGCCAAAATAAAAGTGACTTTAATTAAAATAGTAATTCTAGTTAAAATAAGAGTAACTTTAGTTAAAATAAAAGTAAATATATAGATACTAAGTAGTAAGGTTAAAGTAAAGGGAATTTAGTAAACTAGAATTTTAGTAAGCTTACTAACTTTAAAAGTATATATAATGGGTTTATTAATAATAATAAGAGTAATTCTAGTTTTTATAACGTTAAGGATAATACTATTTATAGTAATACAAATAGTAGTATTAATAAATAAAAAGATAATAACTCCTAGTTCTTTTTTATAAATAAGGATTTTAAGGAATTAAATAATAATAATAATAATATAACTTTAAAAAATTCTATAGTCCTAACCCCTAAACTTATATTTATTTTTAACTAATAAAAAGTTTATACTTAAGTTATAAGTTTAGTTAACGACTAAAATAAACTTATTAAACGTATTATAGCTATTATAAGGCTTAGTTTAATTATATGTCTTAAGTATAGTAAGTAGTAGTTCTTAAGCTATATAATAATAGCTACTAAGAGTATTAAGGATTTTACTATAAAAGTAAAAACTAAAATATAAACGAAATTTCCCGCTTATAACTAGTTTAAACTTAATAGGTCTTTTTTAATACCTAGAATTTTAGTAGGAATAAGTAAAGTATACTTTTAAAGCCTTAGTATTAGTTTAATAAAAAGGCTTACTTTAGGGGTTCTATTAATAAACTTAAAGCTACTTTAAATTAAATTAGGATTAAAACAAAAGCTACTAATACTTATAGCCTTAACTACTTTTAACGTTAATAACTTCCTAAACGTTACAACCTTACTTAGTAACTTTAAATCTTTAATAGATTTAATACTATTACCTGTATAATATTTAGTACTTAGTACTAGTATTTATTTTAACTATAAAATTATAGTTAATAGTAAAATACTATAAGTTAAACTCTATAGAATCCCTTATATATACTTTGTATTAATAGCTAGAGAGTTAATTTATATATTTTTTCCTAACTTATATAAGGCTTTAATAAAAGTTAAGAAAAAGTTAGTTTATAAAATACAACTAAAAAATAAATAATATAAGTCTTTTTATAATAATATAGTATACTTAAGTTTATAAGCTATATATAGAGAACTATTAATATAAGGGTATATACTTTAATTATTTAAAAACGTATTAAAGCGAGTACGTAATACTAAATAAAAGGTTAGTAGGGGGGGGGGTGTATTCTTTATTAGTACTAGTATTAAGAAATATATATAGTTAACCCGCGAGATAAGTATATAAGTAAACGCTATAGCTAAAGATAAAAACGACTTTTGTAATTTTTTCTTTTTACTAAATTAAAAGAATACTAAGGAGTGCTATAGTAGAGTATAAATCGTTAAAAAGTGCTTAACTAGGTTTTAGAATAACTAGAAGAAAAAGGTAAAAAAGGATTTATCTAATACTATATACCTTAACTTACTAAGTTTTAGAGTAGTAATAAACAGCCTATTATCCCCTTAGCTTCTTAACCTAGCTGTAGAATAGAACTTGTTATAAAAGGATCCCGTGCCTTAGATTTAACTCGCTTAGTGCTACTACTAGTTAAATACTATTTAGTTCTTTTATAGGTAGAATATTAAGTATATCCTTTTATTACTCTTTAGTTTTAATAAAGATATTTTAATAAACCCTTTAACCCTAATAGTTAAAAGTAGTATTTATACTTTATATTATATTAACTACTTCTAAAACTCTTATAGTATTACTTTTAAACTTAAGTTAAATTATAAAATTTTTAACTATAGTCTATACTATTATTAAAGTTATACTATTAGTTAAGAGTACTTAAATTTAGTTAATAAGAAACTATATAGTTATATTTATTTAGTAAATAAAGGATATAATAATAATATACTAAAGGGGATTATAAAGTAAGTAACTCTAGCTAAGGCTTGTAAGAAGTTAGATACTATTTTACTTAAATTTAATAATTCTCTAAGATACTACTTAGAAAAAAAGGACTAGTATGTGTACTGGCGAGTAGAGTGGTGGTGTACTTTGTAGTTAGTATAAAAGATTAAAAAGGTAGATAAGGAGTAGTTTAAAAATAATAGCTTTATAAGGTTAGCTACTAAGGGCTATTTCTTTAACTACTATAACGAAAAAGCGCTACTTTATCCCTATAAAAAGGTATTTTTCTATATAGACTCTTATATATATTAGGAATTTGTTAAGATAATTACTAGTCTATACTTCTTTCTTATAAATACTATTTAGATTTTTGTACTTTTATTACTAAACGCTATTATAAAGATAACTATACTTCTTTATAGTATTTTAGTTATTATTCTATAATTATTCTTTAACCCTATTAATTCCTGATTCTAATATATTTTAATAAATAATTACTAAATCCCGTTAGTATCTTCTTAAAAAGAGATAGTATTTCCTTAAAAAGAAATAGTATTTCTTTAAAAAGAGACGTTAGTAAGGAAGGGTCTTAGCCTTATAGAGATAATTAAGATATATAGCTTTAGCTTCTTGCCGGAAATTATAGTTTACTAGGATAAATACTTAGTATATAATAACTTTAAGCTAGACTTTAGTTTACCCGATTTTTGAATTAGTATAGAAAAGTAAAAGTTTTAGTAACTAAGTAGTAGTGAGTAAGATTTATTCTACGAGTATTTTAAGTAACTAAAGAGGTACTGGTTAAATTCGGAAGAAGGTGTAAGATAGGTCTGTAACTTAGCCTTGTATTTTTTACTTTAATTTTTTTATTAAAAAGTACTATTTTATATTATACTTAAATAGAAGTAGAACTAGGAATTTATATAAAAGGTTAATTAAGATATAGTTAAGTTTATTTAGTATTAAATTAAGGAAATTATTAATACGGCTAGTATAATGGTTTTTTAAGGTAGTAGTAATGCTATAAGTATACTAAAAGAGTACTTTTAAAAGATATAGGGGTAAAAAAACGACTATACTAACTAAGGGTATACTAGGTATTATTAGTATAAGTTATATTAGGCTATCCTTAATAAAATTAGCTACTTTAGAAGGTTATTAAAGTTTAGTACTACTAGGAATATAAATAAATATACTTTTAAATAGCTTTATATAAAGAACTTTTTTATATTTTACTTAGTGCTTTTATAGGTTAGGGACTGTGGGGAGCTCTATAAGTACTACTTTAAAAGTAGGTTAGAGGAAAATAAAAAAATAGTTTTATATATAAAAAGGTATATATATAGTTTATAAGTACTAAGGGTAATTTTAACTAAAAGGGTATTTACTATTAATAGTACTAATACTAGGTACGTAATACTATACTATAAAGATAGTTTATTTAGGGACTATGTAGATTTGCTAGTAAGATTAAAGGATATATAGACTATAGAAGCCGTTTGGAATATAGTTCGCTCTTAGGTAGTTGGACTAGTAATAAGTACTTAGGGGTTTAGATTTTAAGGTTATATAGGCTTAAAATATTAATTGTTTATGAATTTAGATAGATTATTATTTTAGATATTAAAATTAATTATTTATTATTTATATTATATATTAAAGTATTTACTTAAGTTAGGATTAAGTTAAATTTAAATATATACTTTTATTTTTAGGGGAACTGGCTTAATATAAAGTAGGTAGACTAAGTAACTTTAGTAGTTTAGGTGGTATGTAATTAAGAAGTAGTAAGGATATATAAATAATAATTAAAGAGATAAAGTAGTTTATTTATTAAAAGGGATAGGGCTTTTATTAGTATTATTTATTTTAGTTTTTATTATATTTAGATTTTTACTTTTTATATAAAAATTATTACTTAGAATAATTATTTTTACTAGAATTGTACTTAACTATTACTATTAATTAATATCCTAGATAAAATACAATAGATACTATAAATACTATATCTAATTAATTTATCCCTTTAAATACAAAAGACCGTAATAAAAGTAAGGCGTTATTATAGTAATTATTTAAGTAACTCTATAGTAATAAAATATAAAGAAATAGGAGTACTCTTTTAACTACTTAAGACTATACTAAGAGTAGGACGTTATTATAGTATTTATTTAAGCGACCCTATGTTAGCGAGATACAGAATAATACGTATAGCTAAACTATAAATTGGAAGAGGTATAATACTTTAACTAAGGAAAGTTAATAGTTATTTATTAACTAAGGGGTTAAATTATAAAAAAAACTAAAAGAGTATTAGAATTATTTAATTTGTTTTATTAAAGTTTTAGTAAAGGAAACTAAAGTAGAAAAAGTTAGGGAAGTGTATTTTTAAGTTATATTCTACTTTATAAGACTTTTAAAAAGTATATAAATACTAAACTTTTTAGAACTTAATAAGTAATATAAATAATAGTACTATATTTTACTAATTAATATATATTATAGTTAATAAGTATTAGAATTAGTATAATAAAAAAAGGAAAAAGAAAAAAAGTAAGTACTACTTTTAAATAAACTTATATTAATAATTAATTATTAGTTTTTATAAAGAATTAACTTATACTAAGTCTATTTAAGAATAAGGGAAGTTTAAATACTTAATAGCTAGTGGGTAGTGCGAATATATAATAGCTAGTAAGTAGTATAAATATATAATAGTTAGTGGGTAGTGTAAATATATAATAAGTAGTGGGTAGTGTAAATACATAATAGCTAGTAGGTAGTATAAATGCTAAATATTTAGTGGATAGTGTAAATACATAACAGCTAGTGGGTAGTATAAATACTAAATAGCTAGTAGGTAGTGTAAATATATAATAGCTAGTGGGTAGTATAAATACTAAATAGCTAGTAGGTAGTATAAATACTAAATAGTTAGTAGGTAGTATAAATATATAATAGTTAGTAAGTAGTATAAATACTAAATAGCTAGTAAGTAGTATAAATACTAAATAACTAGTAAGTAGTATAAATACTAAATAGCTAGTAGGTAGTATAAATACTAAATAGTTAGTAGGTAGTATAAATATTGAATAGCTAGTAAGTAGTATAAATACTAAATAGCTAGTAGGTAGTATAAATACTAAATAGCTAGTGGGTAGTACGAATACTAAATAACTAGTAGGTAGTACAAATACCAATATAAATACTAAATAACTAGTAGGTAGTATAAATATACAATAGTTAATAGGTAGTATAAATACTAAATAGCTAATAAATAAATAAAATAAAGGGAGAAATAAAGAAATATAAAAGAAATATAACTAATAACTAAGTAGTAGAGTAAAACTATTATTTATTTATATAAAGTTTAATATAATTAAAAAATAAGTTAAAAACTAAAACTATAATATACTAACTATAGAAATTAATACTTTTTTATTAAGTTAGTTAAAAATATTTATAGTTATTAAAGAAGAGTTAGTTAGTTAATCTTTAAGTATATTAGATATAAAGGATATAAATTATATAGGAGAGTTATTATTTATTTATATATTTAGATTTAGTATAAAAAAGTAACTATATACTCTATTTAAAGAGTATATTTTTAAAAGTAGTACTATATAACTAAGTTAAATAGAGAAGTATATTTAAAATCTAAGGTTAAATAAAACTTAGAAACTAGTAAAGTTTATTAAAGTCTAGGATACTATAAATAGGATCCTAATTAAACTAGGGGAAGTAGTAGTAAACTTGTATTATTTTACGGCCTAGTACGAGGTCTAGAGTTAGTAGGGGGAGTTAAAGAAGGCTTATAATACTAAGGAAAAGGTTAGTAAGTTTAGGGAGATAATAGGTAATACAGAAAAAGGGAGACTAGGGGAAAAGTTAGATATAGTTATAGTAAGGTATTTATTTAGTAAAATAGATCTAAAAGAGAAAGAGAAGAAAAAAAAAAGGGGTATTTTTAGATTAGCTATTTTAAAGTATTTAGTTATTAGTATACTAGTAAAGTACTTTAGGTATAGGGTTTTAATTTTTATCTCTAGGAGTATTAAAAGCTAGTAGAAGTACTTCTTTAGTATAGGAAAAGGGTAAAAAAAGGGTATAATAAAAATAAATAAATTAAAATAAATTTTATAGTATATAGTAATAAAGATACTAGAACTACGGGAAATATACAATACTATAAATAAGAGTATTATAGAGGGGTTTTTAAAAAATAGAATTATTAAAGTTATATATATAATAACTTTAGTATAGAAAGGGGAATTAAAGAAGAAGGATATTAAGAAGCTTCTACTAATAGATTTTTTTAAATAGTAGTAAGGAAGGATTTATTGTTTTTAAAGACTAGATAGTTTTTAAAGTAGGATGTATTAATAGTTACTTACTTTAGAGTATTTTTTTTTAAGTTTTTTTTAGTTATAGAGTTAAGAGGCTAAATAAGTATATACTTTATTATTTTATTTAAAGTAGTTTAGTTATTACTATAGCTATAGTAGTTTAACTATAAAAGCTATAATTTAGTAAGAGTTATATAAGCCCTAATAACCTACCTCCTAAGTTAGCTCCCTTTTTTTTAACTATACTAGTATTTAACTATTTCCTCTATATTTATAATTCTAAAGTATATTATAAAAACTATATTTTATTAAATTATAAGCTAGTTAGCTATCTAGCTTGTATAAGCTTTTTTTACTAAAAGGCTTTTAGAAGGTAGGGTATTATAGAGCTAAATAGCTAACTAGCTATCTAGCTTGCGCGAGCTTTTTTTACTAGAAGACTTTTAAAAAGTAGGGCGTTATAGAGCTAAATAGCTAACTAGCTATTTAGCTTATATAAGCTTTTTTTACTAAAAGGCTTTTAAAAAGTAGAGCGTTATAGAACTAAATAGCTAACTAGTTATTTAGTTTATATAAGCTTTTTTTATTAAAAGGCTTTTAAGAGGTGGGGCGTTATAGAGCTAGATAACTAACTAGTTATCTAGCTTATGCGAGCTTTTTTTACTAAAAGGCTTTTAGGAGGTAGGGCGTTATAGAGCTAGATAGTTAACTAGTTATCTAGCTTACGCGAGCTTTTTTTACTAAAAGGCTTTTAGGAGGTAGGGCGTTATAAAGCTAGATAGCTAACTAGCTATCTAGCTTGTATAAGCTTTTTTTACTAAAAGGCTTTTAAGAGGTAGAGTAGTACTAAGTTTAATAATTAGTTAAAACCCTTTTTAATAAAGTATTTAAAAAATAATATAAAACATTATATTTAAAATATACTTATATTATTTTATTTTATTTATTTAATTAATTTTAAGTAATATTTTATTAAAGTATATTTTACTTTTAAAGTATTATATAAATAATACTAAAATATTATAATAGTAAGTTTTATAAATATAATAATTAATATTATTATATTATAAAACTTACTATTATAATAATAATAGAAATAATTATACTTTACTTAAAAATTAAAATATATTTTAATAAAAATACTTATATATAGTTTAAATAAACGTTTTATTAAAAATAACTTAATAAAAATATTTTAATTTCTCTAAACCTTAACCCGAAATAACTTAAGTAATAATAAAGTTTAGTAAAGTCGTCCTTAACTATAAAAAGCACCTTTAAAAGCTAGTATTCTAGTAAGGTTAATTTTATCTTTATTACTAGCTTTAATACAATATTAAATAAGGCACTAATTTACTACTTTTTTAAAACTAATATAAGTTAAAGTCCTTAAATAAGTAAGTTAGTATTTAACTTTACTTTTATTTTTCTATTAGTCTTAAACCCTAACCTATTAATAACTTAATAATAAAAACTTAAATTAAACTTTAAAAAGTATAACTATAGTTTAGTAACTTTTAACCTACCTAGTAAAGAAGTATATTAGCTTTAAAGGGTAATAGTAATTAACTTTTATTTACTTATAAATTAAGCTTAGTACTACTACTAATATACTCTTTTACTATAGTACTATAGCTATTATTAATACTAATAACTCTAATATTCTTAATAGTAAAGCTACTTAAGTGGAACAGAACTAGGCTAGTTAGTAACGGGGCATTAGGGGATATTCTAAATAAAAAGGTTTTTATAGTTTAAACTTATAATATAAAGTATACTACTATAATACTTAATAGTTATTATAGAAACGACTTTATAACTATATAAGTAGCCTTTAAATTTAAAGTACTTGCCTATTATTTAGCTACTTAGTAAGTTTTACTAGTACTACTATATACTTAAGATAAAATAGAACGTTACTTTACTAAGTAAAAACGTTAATATATTTAGAGTTCTTAAGTTTAGATTTTTTAATTTTAATTTTAATAAATAAAGGGGAATATTTTACGTTAATATATTAAAGAAGTTCTGTTACTAAGTATAAATTATAGCTTTTATAACTCTTTAAAGTTTATAACTTTAATTAATAAATAAAAAATACTAACTAAGTTTAGATTTTCTAATTTTAATTTTAATAAATAAAAGGGAATATTTTACGTTAATATATTAAAGAAGTTCCGTTATTAAGTATAAATTACGGCTTTTATAACTCTTTAAAGTTTATAACTTTAATTAATAAATAAAAAACGCTAGCTAGGCTTAGATTTTTTAATTTTAATTTTAATAAATAAAGGGGAATATTTTATATTAATATATTAAAGACGTTCTATTACTAAGTATAACTTATAGCTTTTATAACTCTTTAAAGTTTGTAACTTTAATTAATAAATAAAAAATACTAACTAGGCTTAGATCTTTTAATTTTAATTTTAATAAATAGAGGGGAATATTCCACGTTAATATATTAAAGACGTTCCGTTACTAAGTATAACTTACAGCTTTTATAACTCTTTAAAGTTTATAACTTTAATTAATAGATAAAAAATACTAACTAAACTTAAATTTTTTAATTTTAATTCTAATAAATAGAGGGGAATATTCTGTATTAATATATTAAAGACGTTTTGTTACTAAGTATAACTTATAGCTTTTATAATTCTTTAAAGTTTATAACTTTAATTAATAAATAAAAAATACTAGTTAGGTTTAGATTTTTTAATTTTAATTTTAATAAATAGAGAGAAATATTTTGCGTTAATATATTAAAGAAGTTCTATTACTAAGTATAAATTATAGCTTTTATAACTTTTTAAAGTTTATAACTTTAATTAATAAATAAAAAATACTAGTTAAACTTAAATTTTTTAATTTTAATTTTAATAAATAAAGGGGAATATTCTGCGTTAATATATTAAAAAAACTCTGTTACTAAGTATAAGTTATTTTTATTAGTTTTACTAAAAAGTTATAACTATTATAGAACTTAGCTTAGATTATTTAATTCTGGGTATAGTAGTTTGTTCTTTATAAAATTAATTAAATATTAAAAAACGCTTTAGTTCTAAGTAATAAAGTGGACAATAAAATAAACTTTAACTTTATATAGTTTTATCTATAAAAGCTAGGGTAGTAGGTACTTATAGATATAAGTGGGCCTAATACTGTATACGTGGTGGCCTGTTAAATTTATACTCTATTATTCTAGTATTACTTATAGTATAGTTTATTTTTAGGTAAGTATATATACTAAGTTACTTACTTAAGTAAGTATAGGTTTAACTAAACTTTACCTTTGTATTTTAACTCTAAATAGTTTTAAAAAAATAGTGTTTTAGTAATTCTTTTTAGCCTAGCTATATATTTAATTACTAAGTATATAAAAGTCCTATGTTAAAGTAAATTACTAGTATTAATAGTATCTATCTATTCTTTTCTACTTAAATAGGCCTAAATAGGTTCTTTAGGTACTTTTAGTATCTTTACTACTTCTTCTAGAACTTAAGTATCTTATTACTAGTAGAACCTATTTTAAAATTATAAGTAATTAGTTATTTAATATATAATACTTTTAAATAGATTTATACTTTTTTAACTTAAACTTTATAAGTGTCTTTTAGGACTTAAGTATATTACTACTAGTAGAACCTGTTTTAAAAACATAAGCTAGGTATCTCGCGCGTAGAGGTTTATAAAAGACTTATACTTAGTAGACGCCTACTTAGTAGGTATAGTACTAAGAGGGTAATAAGTAGGCTTAAGTATTTCTAGTTTGGTTTTTATAACTATCTTTTTATAACTAATTAATATACCTAAGGCACGGGGCTTAGTATAAGGGAAATTATGAACCTTATTAGTGTTTTTTTCCTTAGCTTTATTAATATCCTCTTTATTACTAGAGACTAAAATAGCCTAGGGAATTTCCTCTTTTTTAAGCTTATTAAAGCTTTTATTTAGTACTAATACTACTGTTAATAGT
This sequence comes from Colletotrichum musae, assembly GCA_027406025.1. NCBI lineage: Eukaryota > Fungi > Ascomycota > Sordariomycetes > Glomerellales > Glomerellaceae > Colletotrichum > Colletotrichum musae. The sequence continues at coordinate 67,910 of JANVYC010000007.1, forward strand.
AACTAGGATAGTTTATTACTGGGCGTTACTTACTCTTTTATATAATAGTAAGAATTCTGTTATAGGAAACGCTTTTTTTAAATATTTTACTATAAACTTTTTTAAAATAATTTTATTAAGTAGTTAGGAATAATTTTAAGTAGGTACTATTTAAAAAAATAAAGTTAGTTTACTATATAGTAACTATTAGTTAGGGACTTTTTAGTATTTATTATATTTTATTTTATTAGTATACTTAAGAATAAAAAGGATATAGGCTTTAGTTTTTCTAAAGGGCGCAATGGGTATAGGTGTAGGAAGGGGGTATAGTTAAAAAGGATAATTTTTTAGTAGGGGTTACTTAATTTAGACCTATATATATAGCGGCTTTACTTACTAGGAAGGCCTGGGTTATAGATTCCTTTATAGGGGTACTATTTTAAGTTAATAAATAATTATATATTTTAAGTTAAACTATTTAAAGGTTATATAGCCTTTAAATTATATTAGAGTAAGTAGAGTCTTACTTTAACTAGCCCTTTTAGTTTTATATACTAAAATTAAGTACTTAATACTACTTTACTTAATACCTTTAAATAGTTATTAATTAAGTAGTAATATTTATTTAGAGTTATTACTTCCTTATAGCCCAGCTTTTTTTTTTTATTTCTTTTTTACCCTTAACTAGTTCTACTTAATACTAACTTACTTAATATATTTAAATAGTTACTAATTAAAAGTAAATATTTACTTAAAGTTATTATTTCTTCTTTTTTTATTTCCCTTTTACTTTTAACTTATTTTACTTAATATTAACCTATAGTTAATATATTCTATTTATTAAATAGTATATATTTACTTATAGTTATTATTTCTTTATAAACCTTTTTTCTTTATTCCTCTTTTACTTTTTATTTATACTACTTAGTATTAACTTACTATTAATATATCCTATCCTATACACTATTAACTAAAGATATTAAATACATTATCTTTTAATAAAATAAGTACTAATAAGTATAAAGAATAACTCTACTAATTATAAATATATTATATATAATAGTACTAATAGCCTAGAAGATAAAACTATTTATAAGAATATACTAAAAGTAAGTTACTAACCCTTTATTCCCTAAAAAAAAAAAATAACGTATTAATTAATATTACTTTTTAAGTATTAAAACTTAGTATAAAAAAGAGTGGTATAACTATTCTAAGTATTTTTAAAGTAGGTCTTAAGCCTAACTTTATTTTTAAAGTATATAACTATTTAATTAAGATTCTTTAGAGAGTAAAGTTAAGGAATAAGTATAATAACCTAAACGTCGTTACTCTCTTTAATCTTAAGAATACTAACAATATAAAGGGTACTAACGCCTAATCTACCTAGTTTTTTTAGTTATTAAAAGTTATATAAAAAACTAAATAATAAAAAATATAAAACATTATTACCTAGAGTATTTATAATAGTAATACTACTTTTATTCTATTACTTAAATCTTTTACTCTTAAAGCTTTTTTAAAAAATATATCAACTTATAACTATTAAATCAATATTTCTATTAGTCTTAGTTATAGTCCTAATAAACTAATAACTCTTATTACTTAGTTTTATTACATACTAAAAATAAAGAGTATTACTATTATTAATAAAAAGTAAACTAAATCTATTATACTTAGTAAAAGTATACTAAATATTACTAAGCTTATCTTTAATTAGTTTCTTATAAACTACTACTCTAGTTTTATTATAGTTATTTAATAAACTAATAACTATAATATCACTATCTATAAAAACAAAGTTATATAACACATAAGTAATAAAATACTAGCCCTTATTAAAATATTAACTAAACTTATTTTCTACATTAATATAGTAAATTTATAGCCTAACTTTAATATTATCTAATTTAATATTAATTACTACTATATTTACTAAAACTATATAAGTCTTATTACTAAACTATAAAAGGAATCTAATATTAGCTACTATACTCTATAGTACTTTATATATATTAACTTAGAGCCGTACAAATAAGAATAATATAATAATACTATTACTAAAAAAGTTTTCTTTAATATCCTCTAAACTAACTTAAATACTATATTAAGGGTTCTTAAAAGTACTAAGTTAGTATAGTTACTTTATTATTACTAAAGTATAAAAGCCCTTATATTTATACTAATAAATAGGTTTAAGTACGTAATTTATACCCCCTCCCCTATTAATAACTATATAGCCTAGTATATATTATACTAATTATATTATATAGTTTTAGTTATTTATTATTAGTTTCTTATATCTCTATATTAAATTAAGTTCTTAGCAAAGTTAAAAATTACAACTAAAGTATTTTTACTTAACTCTTTAATATACTTAAAGTTATAGTTATTACCCGCTTTATAAATAACTATTTACTCTGTATTTATAAGAAGGTTATAGTTAGTTTAGGCCCGTCCCTTAGTAAAAACATAATAATTACTTAACTTTTAAAAGTACTTAATAATCCTAGTACTAAAGTAGAGTATTAAAAGCTAAGTAGTAAGTACAAGTATTATGCAAAAGGTAAATAGGGCTAGAGTTAAAAGATATAGCTTAGAGACTTAATAAGTAGACTATTACTTATAGTTAGTAAAGGATAAATACTAACTTTTATTTTTAAAGGACCTTAGCTTCTATATAAACCGGTTTTATAAAAATAAAGATAAATTAAAGGTTAATTAATTCTATAAATAACCTAGTTTACTAATATTTACTATTCCTAATATATAAATAAAGAGTATAATACTATTAATAGTAATAACTACCCTTAGAAACTTATTAAGTATATTTTATTTTAAAGCTATTTAGTTTTAAAAGTCGGTTTAGTAGGTCACATTAGTTATATACTAGGAAAATAGGTAAAAAAGCCCTGTAGGCTATAAATAGAATTACTATAATATATTTATAAAGTAATAAATATAAAAATAATACTAATAAAAAATAATAAGTAATACTACTCCTTATAAAATAATTATAAAATACATTTAACTATTTTAGTATTTTACTATATACTAAAAGTATAGTCTACAGTATAGTACCGCTACGCGTACCTAGGACTTATATCCCGCTATTTTTATTTACATACGCTTTAAGTATCTTTACTCTTTTTTTCTTTTTTTTTAAGTTATAAGTATTCTATAACTTAGCTTTATACTTTTAAAACTTTATTACGGGTATAATATCTTTAACTTTATTACTTAATATATCTATAATACTTAAACTTAGTAGGTCTACTAAAGGCCTAGTAGTGTTTTTGTATATAAGAGTTAGTAAGGGTTCGCTTAGTAGTACTAGTATAGAGAAATATAATAATAGTTATTTTAAGTTAAAAAGTATATATAATAGAATTAAATATATACTTATTAAGGGTATATTTAAATAGTTTTTATTAAGTATTAAAATAAGTATAAGTTAGTTTATTAATACTGTTATATTACAATATTTACTATGTATATATAGTATCTAAAGTTTAGTAGGTTACTACTCCGTTAATTATACTCCTAGACTATTATAATATAGTATTAGAATTAATATAGATTTACTTAGTAATACTATTATATACGTTTTTATTAGTAAATTAGGGTTTATATACGTTTTTTTATAAAATACCTTAATTAAATATAAATATTATAGCTATATTACTAACTACATAAGTATATTACTATTTAAGATATTTTATTAATTAAAAACTAATTAATATAGTTATTATTCCTTTAAGGTATTTACTGTATTTAAAAAATTATTATATTTTAGCTGCCTTTATACTAATAAAGTTATATTTCTATTTTATTAATTAGGGACTAGTAGTTAGTTTTGCTAACTTAAAACTACTAACTACTATTTTAGTAACGTAACTATATCTTTATTTTAATTATTATAAACTAGTAACTTTAGTAGTAGTAATATAGCTGTATCTCCCCTTTAATTATAAGGGGCTAGTAACTATAATAGTAGCTTTTATAACTATCCTAACTAACTATAATAAACTTATTCTTCTTTATAGATCCTAGTAAAAATCTACTAAATTCTTTTTAACTCTATAGTTAAATTTCTTACTTTAAAAGTTTAAAATATCCCCTATAAATATTACTATATATTATTTATACTTATTTTAAATTTTTAATATAACTCTTTAACTTTTTAAAGTACCTAGTTTAAGAGTTTAAATACCTATTTTAGTTAATTATAAAGTACTAGTAGTTTTTTGTTACTTAACTTATTTAAGTTATTAAAAAAACTTAAACTACTTATACTATCTAGATTACTTAATAGAGGATAATCGTCTATATTAAGTATTTCTTTATTATCTTTATTATCTTTATTATTCTTATCCTTTTTAAAAACTAAAATACTTAGTAATAATAATAATACATTTAAGTCTTTTAGTAAAAAAGTATTATTAGTATTATTAGTTTCCTTGTCCTTTATGGGTTCTTTACTAGCTGCGGCGCTTAGTACTAATAATAATATATTAAAGTTAAGTAACTTAGGTTAAAAATAGAAGTACTAAAACGAGGTATTATAAAACGTAATAAGATTAATTATACTCCTAATATATTAAAGCTCTTTATAGACTAATTAAATTATATAAGTATTAATTACTTAGTTAAGGGCGTTTTATTCTAATACCTTAGTCTATATACCCGGGTAGTAAAATATTTATTATAAACTAGTGGCCTAAGATATAGTAGTGTTATTATTAATTAGGGGCGACTATAGGAGGCCATTTTCTGGCTAGAAACGTAGAACGGTATATTAGAGTATTTTGAATACTATTAAGCTATAAATAGTACCGCCTTTCTACTATAGTATAGTAGAAATAGTAACTATTATCTCTCTACTCTATCCCTAAAATAAAAGTTATACTACTACCTATATACCCGTAATTTTACTTATATTTTCCTAACTAAAAAGCGAGTCAAAGTACTAAGTATTATTAGTAACTCTATTAAAAAAAAAGAACCCCTAGTAGATTTTATTAATATTAACGTTCTATTTAAGTAGTTTAGTTGTCTAGATTAGGGGGAGGGTATAGGACTTAGTGTCTTTTATTACTATTATAACTTTACCGTTTATAACCTTTATTAAGTATAGTGTAATTTAAAGCTACTAGTTTAACATCTTTAAAAGTAATGTTTAAAGTACTCGTAAGTTATTAAACTCTATTATTTTGAGTTTAATAAGTCTGTATTCTGTTTAAAATAGATTCTAGATAATCTCTTTTTTAAAGGGCTCTCTTTATTATAGTACTTAAGGGCTAGCCTACTAGAGTTTAAAACTAAGGAACATTTCCTTAATTTTAGTATAGCTACTTATACTTTTTACCTACTATAGTAAAGTTGAGTTGCTAAACGGCTTATGAGTATTGTTTACTTCTATAAAGGTAATAGATAGTCTGTCTTTTTATAGTAGCTATCTATTATTATTATTAGTTTAAGTAAATACTAGGTTAATGTCTTATTTGTAGTTCTTGCTAAGGAGTTTTTTTCCGCCTTTATTTTTAGTAGTAATTTTTTAAAAATCTAAAGGAAGAATTTTATACTAATTAAAAGTCTACTTATATAAACGTTATTCTTCTGCGTTATCTATAGTTAGTTATATTAAGGAGTTGTATTTAATAGAGTAAGATTAATTACTGTTAACTTAGCTAGACTTAATGTTTTTTAATATAGGAACTTGCTTATAGAATTATAAAGGAAACCGTAATAATATAGTAAGGTATAAGATTAAAGAATAAGAAAAATTTAATAGTAGAATTTACTTTATTTATATTAAATAAACTTATTTTATTATTTAGAGGTTTTTTTTTTATTTTATAAAGAATTACTAAAATAAGTTTTTTTTTCTTTTTTTAGCTATATTTTAAAGTAGTTTAAAGTTAAAAGGAATAACTACTTCTATAATACCTATAGTAATTAACTTGTACCCCCTTCCTTAAATTAATCTATAGTCTATATATATTATTAACTTTATACTAATATAAAGACGTAGTTTAGTTACTAAAAACGGGCGCTTTTATTTATATATAATAACGTTTTTTACTATAATATATATACAGGGTACTATTTATAGTTCTTTTAGGTAGGTAGCTTAGTTAGTGTGTATTTAGTAGTAGGGATATATATAAAAGCTAGTAAATAGTAATAAGACGGTTTTAGTATAAAATAATAGTTTTTTTTAACTATAAAAATCCCTATAAAGCCTAACTATAGGTAATAGTCTTACTTAAGTTATATATAACTAACTTATAGGTTGCCCTTGCGCGGGGCTATAGGACTATATAGCTAATAGCCTTTTTAGTAATATAGCTTTTATACTCTGTATTTTATATATAACTAGTAGTTATATTAGTACCTTAGTCTTTAGAGCTAGTATTTAGTATAGCGCATTAGCTACTCTTTAGTAAGAGTCTAGTATTAAAGTTCTTAATTATATTCTTATTAAATTTAGTATTATTTAAGTTAACCGTTAAGTCTACTCTATTAATTACTTTGTACTTAAGTTAGTTAAAGTTAAAATTATAGTAGATGTATTAACCTTTAAAAGCTTCTGTAATATACTTATCCTTAGTTTAGTAAAGATTAACTATATAGTTAATAAATATCTGTTATAGTATAGTTTAAAAAGAATCCTAACTAGGCAGTTAAAACGGCACACTTAGTAGTTATAGGGCTTATACCTTACTATACTATACGTATCTCTATAAACAATACCTACTACTTATCTAGATACTAAATTTAATAGAAAAAGCCTTTATTAATATAATAAATACGTAATTTTTAAAAATATATTTTTTTACGCCGTTCTGGAGTTTAGTTTTATTTAGTAAGTAAAATAAGTAGAATAGTAGTTTAGATATTACTAGTGCGGAAGTATAACGCAGAGGGAGTATAAGGTTAGGGATTATGTTTAAATTTAAAAACTATATAGACTTTATTTTAAGTACTACTCTAAGAGTTTATTAAACTAGTACTACTTTTATTATTTAGTTATATAAGTTTTAGATACTGTAACTTATTATAAGTACTTTTTAATACTTTCTATTTTAATGTATTTTTATAACTATACCCTGCGCGTTTAACTAACTAAAGCTAAAGCTTACCTACTACTATATCCTTTATTTTATACTTTCTTAAGTATTTAGATTTTAATAATTATCTACCCTGGGTTACTACTACGTATTTTTAAAGTTACTTACTCTTTAAATAATAAATAGTAAAGTTTAGTTAAATTAAAAATAGAATACGGGTCCTATTTTAAAACTATTTAGCTTTAAAATATAGGAGTAGCTAATAGGGGTATAGTTAACTACTATGCTACGAGCTAAAGGTGGGTACTATGGTCCTTAAAGCTTTAGTTTAACTACTTACTTAGAAAAGGGGTAACTAAATAAACAAAAGACCTTAGAAAATTGCAACTTTTATAGGGCGAATATAAACGCCGGCTTAGTTTAGATTTTTGGATTTTAAATTAAATAGATAGAGGGAAAGATTCTATGTTAATATATTAAGGAAATCCCGTTACTAAGTATAAGTTATAGCTTTTATAGTTATTTAAATATTGTAACTTTTATAGGGTAGTTATAAATACTAACTAGGCTTAAATTTTTAGATTTTAATTTACTATAGTTTACTATTATAGGCCTAAGTACTAGGCTATATCTATAATAGTACCTGTGTTAGATATTTTATTAGAGTTATTAATTATTTATTCTTTTTTTACTTAAACTACATTACTCTAAACTACTAAAACTATTAATATAACTTTATTCTAGTACACAATACAAACCTTTATCTCTCTACTGTGCAATAAAGCTACATAACCCAATCTAAAATACTAATAACTACTCTAGTTTATATCTTAGTATTTATATTATTTATTAAAGTAATTTACTTTTAAGTACCTATACTATACCCGTATTAGTATTTTAGTTTTTTATATATACGTATATATATATAGTATAATATATAAATTATTACCCTTTTTTTAAGGGGTATTATAACTTTAAAGGCCTCTAAGGCCCTTTACTTAATACTACTTATAACTAGTGCGTTAGTAGTGTTAGCCGTACTGTCCTTATTATTTAAGTTATTACTTGCGATACTATTAAAACTAAGTACTATTAAGTTAGTATTAGTATTATTATTAAAGTTTAAAGAAAAATTAATTAAGTTAGTTACTTTATAAGCTTTTATTTACTTAAGAGTAATATAAAAAGCTATTAATTAGTTATTAGTATAGCTATAGTAGTATAGCTATTAAAGGTTAGAGTAACATTACTTATAGTAGCTGCGTTAATAATTAATTTTTTATTATTTTTTGTATTTTTAAAGTACTTAATAAGTACTTTAATAAAAAATTACTATAATTATTAGTATATACTTTTATACAAGAGTAAGAGTACTTTATAGTAAGTATAGTGCCTTACTTTATATTAATTTTAGCTTTTTTTTTAGTAATAAAAGTAAGCTTTATTTTTAGTTCCTTAATCTTTACTATAAAGGTAAGGGATTTACGGATTAACTTAAGAGCCTTTATTATAGTTATAATTTTAGTAGTAGTATTGTAGTTTTACGGATATTTATAGAAAATAGAGGTGATATTTTTAGGTTTAATAAAAAGGATAGGATATTAGAGCTAGGTATTATAAAAAGGAAAAAGTCTATAGTTATTATAGAGGGAAGGGGATTAAATTTATTAGTAGCTAGGTTTAAAGTAATAATTAGAAAGAAGTATACTAAGTAGGTAATTATTTATAAACTAGTAATAAAAGGTAGATATAGAAGTTAGTATTTAGAGAAATAAAGTATAATATACTTATAGTAAGTTATATTTAATAACTATATAGCTTTTAAATACTTAATAAGTATAGCTTTTTTTAGTCTTTATAATTAAGGATATACCTTAAATAAATAAGTACTAACTCCTTTATTTATTTACTTAACTTAGCTTAATTTACTTACTTACTTCCCCTTTACTTTAACTTTTTTTTAACTTAACCCTAATCTTTCTTCCGTTTTAAAAAGTTAATAACTTTTTTACTTTTTCCTTTTTTATATTAAATACCTATATATTAACGGGCTTTATTACTATATTTACTATTATTTTAATTAGTAATTAGGAGTAAAGTACTTAAATAGCTATTTATAGTCCGGACTAAACTATATATTACTTATATATAACTATAGTAGTACTTAGTTAATATTACTATTTACTTAAGCTATTTTTAATACTATTTTTTAAAGTATATAAAAAGAGAGTATCTTTAATAATAAAGCTACTACTCTTATATAGAATTATAAATATAATTACCTATAAATATTTAACCTTTTAAAACTAATATTTATTTAAATATAGTTCGTACTTATAACACTACTAACACAGCTATAGCTAGCCTCTTAATAATAAATAAAAATAAAGTAACTATAGCCCCTAAGGGCAAAGCGTCTATAGCCCCTAAGGGCAAAGTAACTATAGCCTTTAAAAGTAAAGTAACTATAGCCCCTAAGGGTAAAGTAACTACAACCCCTAAGAACAAAGTAACTACTACACCCAAGAGTAAAGTAGCCTAGCACTTTACTATTATATATAAGTTATCTAATAACGACTTTAAAAAGGATAACTATAAAGCCATAACTACACCTATAAAAAGCAGTACTATACTACCTATTAGTAGAGTCTATATTATTACTCTAACTAAAGTTTTTAATACTAAAAGCCCTAACTCTAAAAAGGACACATTAAAAAAAAAAAATACACATTCTACTTACAAGCAACTTAAAATCTAGTATACAGAACTAATAAATAAATAAAAGTTAAAGTAGTTTTTACTAACCCTAAGGCTAAAAAGGCTTAGGGTAGTATTTAAGTTAAACTAAAAATAAGTTAAAAAATAGTAGTTAGTAGAGGGGATACTTTAAAGTTTTAAAGAAGGTTATAGGCTATAAAGGAATACTAAATTAATAGTAAGTAGAGAATAACGATTTTACTAAATACTTAGTTAAATTAAAGTCTATATAGTTTTAAAACTCTCTTTTAGGTTATACGTACTTATATCCTTACTTACTTTTAAGTACGTTTCTATAGTAGAGTAGTATATACTAAACTACGTAATACATTAATATTATATTAACGTTATACTAATACTTTATTAATATTATACTTATATAATATTAGTAGGGTATTAAAGTTATATTAAAGTAAGTATTTAGTAGGTTATTTTAGTAAGATTTAATAAATTAATAGTAATACTAGTTACTATACTATATAAAACAATAGGGATAGTAAGTAGGGCGTAGGGGATATAAGTAACTAATATTATTTTAAATAAAGTAGATACTTAATTTAACTTACCCCCCCTTCTCCCCCCTAAAAAAAAAAATATTTTAATTCTAAACCTCTTTATAGTAACTATTTCTTTTTTCTTTATCTATAAAAGAATTATTAATAAATTTAAAAATATTTTTTTACTTATACTTCTTTTATATTTAATACATACTAAATAACTTATATACTTACTAAACTATATTATTTATTATTCTTAACTTTTTTTATAAAATAGTAGATATATTAAATAATAACTTAAAGGCTAAAGTAAGTCCATAGTATAGTATTATACTAAACTATTATTATATACTAGTTTTAAATTTAACTTTTTTATAAATTAAAGCGATTTTAACTACTCTTCTTTCTAAATAATAGTAGCGCGTACTTACTAATATTAATACGTTATAGAAATAAAAGTTAGACCTAGCTTAAAGGGGTAATAACTAAAACTAAGAATTAAGATTATTAACCCTAATACGTTACGTTTAACCCTATAAGTATAGAGTTTAAATTAACTTAGTAATACTAAGCCTTAATACTACTTATATTATAGTAATAATAGAGTGTTTATAGTACGTAATTATATTTAAAGAGTTTAGTATTTATAAGAATTAATAGCTAATTATATAAAAACTTTTATTTAATAAAGTTTAGTTAATTACTAATTTACTATTAATATAGTTTAATAACTTTAGAACTAATATTTATTTTATTACTTAACTTACTTTTATATATAGTATTTAAAAAAATATAAATAAGTACTAAAAAGTACTAATAAGTATAAATAATCCTTTTATTAATATAGCCCTATTACTAATTACTTTTAAGGCTAATAGACTAGACTAATTTATTAATACTAATATTATAACTAGGCTTAGTATTAAAAGGATTAGGGATATATGGTTTAAACTAAAAAAGGTACTAGTGGGTAACGACGCTAATACGCTTAAAAAGAAAATTTAGAAAGAGTAGTAGGATTAGTAATAGTAGTATAGAGATAATACTAAGGATTTAGATTATAGTTATTCTAGTAAGTAATAGGAGTTTAAGTTCTAGAACTATATTACTTACTATTATAAGTTAAAGCTAAAGGATTTATACTTTTTTATTTAGGACTTAAAGATTTTAAAGTTTATAATATAAAAATAGGGTATAGGTGCTTATTTACTCTTTACTAAATATAAAGGCTTATAAGTTACGTCTCTATTTATTTTTTTAAGTAAGTTAAAGGATTAATTAGGGTTTTTTTTTTTATATTTAGTTATTAATTAATTATTAAGTATATTTTAACTTTTAATTAAGTTTTAAAAGTAGTTAACTATATAAATAATAGTTTATTTTATTACTTCTTTAAAATAGTAAATAAGTTTATTTATAGTATTATTATTCCTTTATAAAAGTTAATAGTTAAGCTTTAATAAGCCTATAAGGCCACGTTAGATATAGTACTTAAGGATATAGCTATTTTAAATATATTTAGTACACTATAAAAACTATTTAAGCCGGCATAGGAAATTACTAAGGTTTAATATATAGAAAGGGGACTAGATATAAAAAGGAGCTTTAGTTAAATAAGTTTATTATACTTTAAATTACTAAATAAATAATTTATATTAGGGCATAAAGTAGATAGAGGTAAACGCGCTGGAAAAAAGGACGTAGTACAATAGTATAGTACTTAGTAAACTAGGGTACTAACGAGAAGTTTATTTTAAAACTAACTATTCTTAAAATAATTATATATAATTATAAGTCTATGTACTTATTATAAATTATGTATTAATAAAATAAAAGTAAGCTTTTTAAATAAATAACCCTTTATTTTTAATATTTAAAGTATATATATATATATTATTCTTTATTTAAGTATTATAACTATATTTAAAATAATAGTATTCTTAGTATTAATATAGGTAGTAGTAGCGACGCTATTTAAATTTTAATATTTACTAGTAGTACTTTATTTATACTTAGCTTATTTTTGTTTAAGTATACTAGTATATAAATTTTAGTATAATACTTTATAAATTTAAGTAAGTAGCCTTAGGTAGTCCTTTATAATATACTCTATAACTTAGTAACTATTATAATATACTATATAGTTATACTATAGTACTCTAATAGAGTAGGATATATAGAATTATTAGTGGCCCTAAAATAATTTTTAGTTATTAATTTATTAGTGTAATATAAAGAGTATTTAGTTAAGTATTAGTATTAGTTTTAGTATTTATTATTATTATACGTTCCTTTGGGGTTACTCTAAAAGTATAACTACTGCGCTTCCTGTAATATATAACTAGTAGTATTACTACTAAGTGGAGGGGTTTTTAGTAATATAGGTATAGGAGTGTCTATTTTAGTAGAAGGATATTTAATTTTTAGTAGGGTACTGTGGTACTGGGTGCTGCTGTGCTGGCTGTTAGAAGTATAGGTAGTGTGTCTACTTGTACCTAGGGGTGAAATTAGTATATAAGTCTTAATAGTAAACTTTAGTAGGGTGCTGTTATTGTTGATTGTTATATATGTAGTACCTGTATAGTTTGCCTTTAGGGTTTAAGGACTAGTATAGAAGAGCTATTAAAGAACTAGAATATTAGTATAGCTTTATTAAATTAATAGGTTCTTTTTTATAGTTAGTAAAAAACGTTTTAATATCTTTTTTATTTTTTTAGTACCCCTTAATAAGGATAAAGGCTCTGTTCTTAATTTATACCTACTACTACTTATTAACTATCTTAGTATTATTAAGTTATTAAATAAAAACGTACTATAAACTCTTATTTGTTTTTTAAAATACTTTTTTATAATACTATAGTAAATAGGGTTAGTTAATAAATATATTGTACTAAGTGTAATAAGTAGTTAAGTAAGTATATATATATAGTATTACTAGGCTAAATAGGGGTAATATAATTAAAAATACTTTAGCTTTTTATAAAAATAAGTAGAAGTAATAAACTATTATTAAATATCCTTCCTTTATTATCTTATTTTATTTATATTATTACTAATATATTATTAAAAAGTAAGCGTTATTATACTATACTAGTAGTTTAGCCTAGGCTATATATAGATGTATTAAAGGATTTAAGGCGTAGTAGGGCTAATTAACTTTTTAATACTAAATAGTATTAAAATAAGAGTAGGTTAATTAACTTTTTAATACTAAATAGTATTAAAAATAGAAGTAGGTCTATATATATATTTTAAGTCCGGATTATTTTAAAACTTAAGTAATTAAATTATTTATTAAAAAAAGGTAGTATTCTTAATTTAAAACTAAGAACTTAGAACACAAAGCCTTTTATCTTTAATACTTTTTATAAAAAGTTACTATTCTATAATTATACTATATAATATACTAATTTTATATAACTAGTTAACTACGCCTTTATACCTTATAAGTAAATAGGTATATTATATTATACGTATAGTAACTACTTTACTAGAATCTAGCAGGTTTACTACCCTCTATAGTAGGTTAGGTCCGCTTTATAATTACTTTTTAAACTACGTACTCTTAAGTTTATTAATAGTCTATACTAGTATAAGGGTAAGTTATATTCTAGTTAGGTTCTATAGTTTAAATATAGTTATTTATAGTAGACTCTTTATAGTATAAATAAAGTTTAATTTACTTTTAGTTTTAAGAGTATACTTATTAAATAATATAGACTTTAAGGCTTTTTTTAAGGGTTCTTAAGTAGTATAATCTTAGTATAAACGGGCCGGTAATAAAGGGGTTTATAATAATTAGTATAATAGTGTTAGTGAGTTAGTTATTAGTATAATAGGCTAGGTAAAAAGCTAGGGGTACTTAGGGATTAGGGTAAATAAGGCTTATAAGTATAGTTTACTAATCCTTTATAAAGTAGTAAATCTCTCTATTAAACTCGTCCCTTAAAACATAAGGGAGGTAGGTGTACTAGTTAAGGAGCCTAATATAGCTCCCCTTTTTAAATATTATACTAACTATATCCCAGCTATAGTAGTTATACTACTACGTTAATAAGTATATAAAGTGTTATATACTATATATATTACTACTCTTACTAAAATAAAGGGTAAGGAGTAGCTACTCCTTAAGGCCTTAGTGTTTTTATTATAATATAGTACGGTAGTCTTTATACTTATGGGTATTAAGTTAGTTAAGAAAATAGTAAAGAAAGATTACTATAGTACTTAGCTCTATTAGTACTAAATTAAAAAACTAATAAAAAGCCTTGCTTTTTAATATAAAGTTAATACTTAAAGCCTAGACTTTTAGTACTATAATAAATATTATTTATAAAATAGCTTTAGTAATATTCTATATTTTTAAGGGTCCTTTTAAAATAAAGTATATACTTATATCTTTATTTAGTTTATTATAGCTTTTAAGAAAGAACTTAATACTAGTAGGCTTTGTACTAGATTTTTTAAGTATATAGTATAGTATATTAAGAATATTTAAAATACTTTTAAAATATAGTAAATTGTAGTTAATTATATTAAGTTTTTTTAAAACTAGGAGTGCGCTAAGTACTAGTTTTAAAACGCTAGTATTAAGTATTAGTACGTTATAGAACTAAATTGTATAAAAGATATAATTACTTTAGTATAAAGAAGAAACTATAGAAATATTAAATATATTAATATAGAGTAGTGTAGTTTATATATTTACTTAGAATTAGGATATATAGTAGACTTATATATTTTAATTATTCTGTGTATTTTAGTTTTAAAGTTGTTTTAAGTTGTAGTTCTATAGAAAACTATAATTTTATATAGTAACGGTATTTTTTAGGTGTTTTGGCTTTTTTTAGTTTTGCTGTTATGGAATATAAGGTCTGGGTATAACTACTTGTATGTTTAGTATATAATATAAAAATAAATTAAGGTAAGTAGGAGAACTTATAAAGTAAATTATTAAGGTGCGAGAGTAGGCCTTTAATGTATACGCTAGTGTACTAACTAATTCTAGGGCTGTATACTAGAAATAATTAATAATTTATTAGTTAATTAGGAAGATATAAAGAGTAAGTAGTAGTTTTTTTAACTCTTTATTTAGTTTAAGGATTTTATTATTATAAGTAGAATTTAGGTAGAATTGTTAAAATATAATATTAATAATAGTGGTTTTTTGTTAATAGTAGTTTTTTTATTAATAAGGTAAAGGGAAGACGTTAAGGGATAGTATAAAAAGCCGCTCTTTAGAGTAAATAATAAAATTAGTAATAGTTTTTAACTACAAATTAGAGGTTTTTTAGTAAAAGGGCCTAATAACTTAGTAGTAGGGTTTATTATTAGGGATTTTAAATTTATTATAAAGCTTTAATAAAAAAGATATTTTAAATAGGCTTTGTATAAATAAGTTAGATATTACAATAGAAATAAAGTAAAGTATAATTTTAATAATAGGTTAGGTAGGAAGTATTAAAAGTAGGAAAATATAAGTTAGTAAGGGAGGGGAAAAAGGTTAGTAAGTGTAGTAGGTTATTTATTTACTGTTTTGTTATTATGGATGTGTATAAGGGTAGGGTGTAGTGGCTGTGTACTTAGAATATTTAAAGACTATATAGTTTTAAAATTAATATTAGTATATAAACTAGACTTTAAAGGACACCTTTTTTATAAAAAAAAATCTACTTAACTTTTAATACTATTATTTTATTTTAACTTTAGTATTATAATTTCCTTTTTATATAACTTAGTTTATATTTAAGTGTAGGGTTATTTATTAATAGAATAATATTTACTTATATTTACTATATATTCTAAGGCTGTTTTTAATATATTTTTTAAATATTTTTGTAATACTATTTTAACTTTATTTATCTGCTTGTAGTAACTATAATAGTATTTTCCCCGTTATTATTCTTATTCCTATTATTCTTATTATTATTATTATTTTTATTATTGTTTTTGTTTTTATTTTTGCTTTTATCTGTTAAGTTAAAGGATACTACTAAAAATAATAATAAAGTTAAACCCTTGTTTTTATTTCTATCCTTACCCTTGTTATTATTTTTATTACTATCCTTTATTTTAACGTCGTTAGAGTACTGCTCCGGTTAAATACGCTTAATAATATTAAAAAAAGGTTAATTATATAAAATCCCCTTATTATTATAAAGTATATAACTATTATTAAACTATAGAATAGTATTACGTATATAACGAGTAATATTACTAAATATACTTTTAGCGGTAGTTAAGTACTTTAGTGTGTATATTAAGTTAAGAAGTACGGATAGTACTAAGATTAAACTTCTATAACTATATAGTAGGATAGTTAGTTTAATAAACTTAGTTTAAAAATAAAAAAGGGTACTTTTATTTATACTTAGTTCTTATTGTTAATAAAAGTAAATATGCTTTATTACTTTAAGTAAACGTTAATACTTAAGGAATAAAAGTGTTTTTAAGTATTTTACTTAGCTTTTTAAGGGTCTGTTTTAACGCTTAAGTAAGTACTTCTTTAATAATAGTTATATTACCCTTTTCCTAATATTAGTTTAGTTTCTACTTATAGATATACTCTTTAATAGGGTTAGTACCCTTTTAAGATATCTACTCCTTAATATACTAGTAGTTATTATATAAAGAGATGTTATTTTTATTACGCCTAAGTACTATAACTATAGGGTTTAAGCTATTTTAGTTAATAAGTATTATAATATAAGTAACTTTAATAATACTACTAGGTACGTAGGATAGTTTATATACTATAAGTTTATTAGTATACTTAGTGCTATAGTGGGACTTTGATTTTTTAACTAGCTATTTAAGATTATTTTTAGTATTTTATAGTAAGTACTTAAAAAAAAAAGTATATATATTTAAGTAAATTTATTTATTAAAAAAGAGTATTGTTTATTTTTAATTTTTAGTTATTTTTAACTTATATCTGTTTAGTTTTTTAAAAAAGTTATAGACTATACTTTTAAGTTAGTAAGTATTAATTTTATTAAAAATAATTATATAAGTAACTGTGTTTGTAAAGGAAATAGGTTTAGGGGTAGTTTAGGTAGTTTATTTAGATTATTTAATTAACTTTATTATATACTTTAAGACTTTTTAAGTAAAGGCTTTAAGTTTATTAGTATTTAATAAGTTAGTAGTAATAAACTAAGTAATTACGTTTAATACTTATAAGGGTATTAAGAAATATATTAAACGCTACTAAAGGAGGTGTTATACTGTGTTAAATATAGTACTTTTATTTTTATAAATATAGGATAGTAGTTTTAGTATTAGTTTTATTAACTTTATTATTAGTATTATTAGTATTATTAGTATTATAGTAAGTTATGTATTTAAGGTTAGTAAATAGAGGACTGGAAGAGTTTAATAGTTTATGTATAGGTTAAGTTAAGTTAGGGAGGGGGGTTTTTTAGTATATTTATTTAGTAGTATTTTATAGAAGATTGTGTAGAAGAAGTAGGGGAGAGGGAAAAAGGATAAGTACTTTACTATGCGTAACGCGTCTATATTTACTTATATTAGTATAAACGTAGATTGTACTAGTACTAAGAAAAACTTAAAATAAACTTATTTAAAGTCTAGACAGTTTTTAAACTTAGCAACTTTAAATAAGTAGTTCTTTTTTAATTTATTTATTATGTTTATTAGTAGTTTAAAAAAAAAAAGTTAGGTAATAGACTAGTAAAGTAACTTTTAGGTAGAAAAAATAATTAGTTATTATTTTTTTATAAATATAATAGGGTTTAAAGGTTATATAGCTTTTAAATAGCTTTTATAATACCTATTAGTTTTTTAAAGTAAAATGTATATAGGTAAATATAATTTTAATTATTAAGTTGTATTAAGGTTTATTTATTATTCTTTGTGATTAGGACTGTTTATTAGTAATAGTGTTGTAGAGCTTATAAGTTATTTCCTTAAGGTAGTTTGTGTTAATATTTGTATAAACTTTAATACTAGTAATAGTACTTATAATAGGATTGCGTTTGGGTTTAATGTTAGTTTTTTTAGATTTTTTAATTAAATTATTAGTGTATTTATAGATTCTTTTATAAAAGGACTTAAGCTTTTTAGTGCTGGATTTATTTATAGTAATAAATTTAGTAATTATTTTTAATATAACTAAGTTTAGTTACTATTCCTTTAACCCGGCTTTAGTAGTATAGTTTTACTATTATATAACTTAGTATATAAATAATAAGGGTGTGGGCTTATTTATTAATAAGATAATTTTTATTTATTTCTACTGTATATACTAAGGCTATTTTTAATATATAGCTTTTAAATAGATTTAATTATACTGTTTTGCCCTTTTTAACCTATTTAGTTTATATTAACTATAGTGGTATTGTCCCCGTTCTTGTTCTTATCTTTGTCTCTATTCTTATTCTCGTCCTTGTCTTTATTCTTATCCTTGTTCTTATTATTATTTTTGCTTTTATTATTATTTTTGTTATTATTCTTTATTTTAATATTAATACTATATTAATTAGATAGTTAGATAGAACTAGTTATGTTAAGAATAAAGAGGCTCTTTATAAATTTTTATTTTTAAATAAGTATATAGTTGTTTTAAAATAACTTAAAGGGCCTAAGTATATAAAGAGTAATTTTATAAAATATACTTTTAGTGGTAGGTAAGTGTTAGAGTACTTTTATAATTTTTGGGAGTAATAAGAGTGCTAGAATTAGACTCTTATAACTATATAGTAAAATAGTTAGTTTAGTAAATTTAGTTTAAAAAGAGAAGAGGGTATTTATACTTAGTTTTTATTATTAGTAGGAGTAGGAATACCCCGTTCCTTTAGATAGATATTAGTACTTAAAGAATATAAGTGTTTTTTAGTATTTTGTTTAGTTTTTTAGTAGTTTGTTCTAATATTTAAGTAAAAACCTTTTTAATAATAGTTATATTTCCCTAACTATACTATTAGTTTAATTTGTGTTTATATATAAACTCTTTAATAGAGTTATTTTTTAGTTAAAATATTTACTCTTTAATATATTTATAAGTATTGTAGAGGTAGACGTTATGCTTATTGTGTTAAAGGGTAGTAACTATTGGGTTTGTACTTTTGTGGTTAATTAGTGATACTTTATAGACTACTAAGAGAATTGAATTAAGTATATAGGCTAGTTTAGATATTACGACCCTATTAGTATATATACTATTATAGTAGGACTTTAAGCTTTAAATAAGCTTTTTAAAGTTAGTTTTAGTATTTTAGAGGAGGTACTTAAAAAAAAAAGTATATATATTTAATTAAGTCTTTTTATTAAAAATAAGTATTACTAGTTTTTTGTTTTTAGTAATTGTAAAAGGGTGTTTACTTAGGTTTTATAAAAACTTATGGGCTATAATTCTAAAATTACTTTAAATAATTTTTTTAAAAATATTTAGGTTAGTAACTATGTTATTAATAAAGATAGGTTTAAGGGTAACTTAAGTACTATATTTAGATCTTTTAATTACGTTTATTATATACTTTAAAATTTTTTAAAAAAAGGTCTTAAGTTTTTTAATATTAGACTTATTTACTATAATAAATTAGTTAATAATTTTTAATACTTATAAACCCGTTAAAAAAGATACTAAAAGTAATTAAAAAAGATAGTAGTATACTATATTAAATATAGTACTTTTGTTTTATAGACTATTTTCTAGTATTGTTATAAGTTATGAGCTTTGCCCGTCTTTAATAGGATTAAGTTATAGAAGTAGAATTATTTTATTTATAGTATATTTTAAGGTAAATAGTAGGACTCTATAAGAAAGGTATAGAGGAAAAAGAGGGAAGAAGTTAATAAGAAAAAATAAAGTAATAATATACTAAGTAAATTCTAGAACTAAATTATTTAAAAACTAAGTAGTTTTTAAATCGAGTAGATACGCGTAAATTAACTACCTACCACTTTAATACTAAGTAGTTTTTAAATTAAATAAGTACGCGCGGATTAACTACTTACTACACGCGCTCTATTATACATAACGCGTCCGTGTATATTTAATGTAATATAAATACAAAAGAAATTTAATAATAAATAAATTTTAAAGTAAGCTATTTAAAAACTAACTAGTCTTTAAACCTATATAGTTATAGTTTATATACTGTGTTTATAGCTACTAGTTATATTTTATTAAAATTACTATTTAAAAAGAAACGAGTTTTTTTTTTATATATAACTAGTAATATAATATATTAAAATAGATCTTTAAGATAAAAGGTACTAGCTTTTTTAGTAGTAAGTTAATTCTGCTTTATAATAACTTATGGGACGCTTTAAATAGATAGTATTACTAAGGCGTAGTCGGCTTTTTAGTTAATAAAGAAGGGCCGTTAGTAGTTATGTATGTATTAGTAATATCCTTAAAACTACTAATACTATACTGCCTAGCGCTTTTGTAAAACTAGTACGTATATTTAAACTACTTAGTAACGTTTAATATAGTATAAAGCTATAGTATATTAAGTGTAAAATTAATTTAAGCTATAGTTAAGTTAGAGATACTAAAGTCTATATAAGTACTGTTTATTATAGTAGCTATATAGGTAATATAGGGTATAAATTAGTTAGATAATATAGTAAAGATATTACTATTATAGTTAAGGGTTTAGTTAAGGATATTTAGGGTTTAAAACTATTTAAAGATAGCTATTAACCTTAAGTAGTTACTAGTCTATATTAGTATAGAGCTATAGATATATTTATATAGTTATAAAGCCGTTTATTACCTACTTAGTAATACTTTTTAAGTAGAAGAATAGTATACTCTTTCTTTATTTACTATAAAGGACCTATAGTATTTTAGCCTCTTAAAGTATATAATTAAACTCGTCTTTATTAATTTAAAAGAAGTAAATAATAATATCCTTAGTTTTAAAGACCTAGGTTACTCTTTTTTTTATTCTAAAGCTATTTATTCTTAATTAAAATACTAAGTTAAAATACTAGTTAGTAATTTATATTTTAATAGGACTTTTCTTTAGTAAAGTAACGGCCTTTTTAATAACTTCCTATTTTTTCTTTATACTTATTAAATAGAGTTTATAAAGAATAAACTAATAATAGGAGTAATTAGTTTTAACTTATAGCTTTATAATTAATTATACTAATTCTTAGATTTTAGCTAGTACGTTACTAACCTTAACCTATTATATAGTAACTATCCTTTTTTTAAAGCCCTTTAACTCTATAGTAAAGTAAAAAAAGTTCTCCCTTATATTAATAAAGAAGTTATTAAAAAACATTTTAGCTATACTTACTATATTAACTAAACTAAATTAAATCTATTTTATATATTAACTTTTAGTAATTATAATTAATATATTTATTAACTTAATAATAAACTGCGTTATATAAGTATTAAAGTTGTGCTTTAATATATTACTATTAAAGGATATAGGGAAATAGACTATTATAATATTACTACCCTTTAAGTTAGTATTATTAAATAGCCTTTTAATACTATATTTAAATTAAATAATAAGCTATAATTTATAACTAAGGACTAAAATAATAACTTTAAAGGCCGTATTACTAACTATTCTTACCCTTTCTTTATAAGACTCTTCTTCTTCTATAGCTTTATTATAAAGTAATATCTTTAATAAATTATTAAGTACGTCCTTAGTACCCTTTTTTTTTTCCTCCTTTACGTTAGATATAGTACTATTAAATATTTTTCTATCCTCTTTAGTGCCCTCTTTTTCTGTAGTTTTGTTTTTTTGTAGTATATCGGACTCGTTAGCGCTACTTAAAGGGGTTAATTACTTGTTCTCTCTATTAAACTATAATAGCTAATTATTAAGCTATTTTTAGTTATTAGTATTATTTAAATTATTAGGGCTAGTTTAGTTTTTATTTTATAAAATAGTATTAGTAAATAGGTAGTATATTATTAAGTTAGTATTCTTAACTAAGTGTTTTTTTTTTTTTTAGTATTAAAGATAATTCTTTTATTTATAAAGTTATAGTAATTATTAAGGTTATACTACGCCGCCTTAGGCTATTTTAAGAAGGTATATTAGTTATAGTATTAGTATTGTCTAGTTAGTAGAAAATATAAAGTCGATAGGAGAGTATACTTTTGAATTTATATATAGTAAAAGTAACTACCTTTTATTTATACTTAAATTTTATTTTAAAGACTTTAAAAACTAGTATTTTAATTTATTAGTTAAAACCTATTAATACTAAACTTAAATATAATACTAAAACTAAAAACTTATATTAGTTAAAAGTTTAATAATTTAGTTATAATTATATTTTTAATAAAGGTTATATTTAAGAATAAGTATTTAGTATAGTTCCTAGGGCCACTTATAGTACTTATTATTTAAAAGTACGTTAGTAAGTAGTATATTAGTAAGTAAAAAGTAGTCTATTCTATAAATATAGACTTTTAAAAATATATAACTTTAAAATTAAAAGAGTAGAAGTAGGGTAAAAGTAACTAAGACTTAAGGGCTAGGTATAAAATATAGTAAAGCTACTTATAAAAGACCCTTAATTAACTTTACCCTAGGCGTTTAGCTTTTTAAAGTAGCTTTAGTACTTATATACTATTTATAAGGCCTTAGTCTATATTATAAATAATTCAGATATAATAAAGTACTTAATATATTAACTTTTCTTTACTATATTAATTAATTACTACTTATTATATATAGCGCGTTCTACTACCCGTAACTATAATAAACTAAATCCTTAAATAGTGCTTTATAGTAAAAACCTTAAAAAAAAAATTACTAACTTATTAATATTAAAATATTTAATTAACTATTTAGTACTATAATAATACTAGTATAAAGTAAGCCGAACTTTACTACTAAAATATATATAACTAAAAAAAAACTAATAGTAATATTAATATTTATAAATAAGTTAATAAAGAGTTAGTAGAATTTATTTATTAGTATATTTAAATACGTTATTTAGGAGTTTAAGTTTTATTTAATATACTATAAGGATTTAGAGTTAGTAGTTATAAAGTTTATAAGTATACTTAAAGCTACTAAAGGCCTAAATAAGTAAAAATAAGTAAAGTTAAGTAAGTACTTATATTCCCTTTTACTTTAAAGTTTAGTTAATATATATTACAGCTAGCCTTTTAATAGTAAGGTTTATATTAACAAAAACTAAGGTTTAATACTAAAAGTAGTACTATAGTTACTAAAGGGATCCTAGGTTTAAGGCACTTAAGTAATTAGTCTAAGTATCTAATAAAAGAGTCGTAGTAATTACTACTAAAGAATTAAAAGTATCTAAAAATTAATATAAAGTTAATAACTAAAGAACTATAAAAGGGAGGACTCAAAAGTACTTAAGTCCTATTTATATATAAGTCCTGTTTCTTTATCTATACTATAGTAGTAAGCGTAATACTAGTTAAGTAAGCGCTTAGTAATTACTAGTAAGTACTTAGTAATTACTACTAAGTACTTAGTTTTAGCTATAGCTACTTAGTACTTTATTTTATTTATATATAACTTATATTATAGTTCTTCTTTTTCTAGGGAGTCGTTCTATATTCTATATTAATTACGTTTTTTTATTATCCTTTTAACTACTAATCCCCTATAAGTAGGGTCTACTACTATTTATAATTAATAAGTTATAATATTAAGTCTCTCCTTAAAAGTCTTATCTTTAAAACCTAATATAAGTAGGTTGTAGTTTCTAAGTTAGGGGACCTATAAACTTACGTCCTAATTGTTTTAATACTAATATTATGTTAGGTTGTGCGCAAAAGTAAAAGGCGTTTTTTTCTTTATACCGTTATTGTTGTTTTTTAGAAATTACTAAGAAAGGTTTTAAAGTCATGCCTTATTCCTGTTATTATACTAAGGGGTTCTATTATAAAATATTATTAGGTTCTTTAATTTATAATAAGTACGTTACTATTAGTAGTATACAAAAGTCTTATAATATATCTAAAGATATAATCTATACTTATAAGTTTAGCGTTCTTTTTTCCTATTGTTTAGGTTTTTAATAGTTCTTAGTTAAGCGTCTTATAATAGAGTCGTATTGTCTTAATAATAAAAAGGAGGAATTTAAAGAGTTATTTAAAAAGCAAATAGAGGCTTTAAAAAAAGCTTAAAATAATATAAATAAAGTTTTAACTTACTTAGATCGCGTGCGGTAGTAAAAACAAATAGTATTCTAAAAGGGTCGGAATTTAATAGATATAGTAGCTAAAGAGCCTATAAGTTCTTCTAAAACTACCCAAAAGGCCCAATCAGTTAGTGCCTTTAGTATAGTGGATTTTAATACAATTTTAGTAGACTAGGATCTAAGTACTTTTAGTTTTTTATTAAAAAAAAGTACTATTAAAGCTATAGGGGGTTCTAGTTTTATTCTAAGCTAAGTATCCCTAAGTATAAAAATATTTCGCTAGTTTTAAGTTTTTTAACTAGTCTAAGTTTAGGTTGTAGTTGTATTACGCGTGATTTACTTACTAGTGTTTTTATAATTTAAGTATATTATCTTTTTTACTACTAAGTCTAGTATTCCTATAGTTTGTTTTATATATTAGCGAAGTTTAATATAGGTTCCTATATATTATCTTTGTATCTATAGTCTTTCTATTTAATTAAGTACTTAATTTCTATATTATCTTACTAATTAATATAGTTAATAATTTATTTAATTTTGTAGTTTTATTTTAAATTAACTTTAATATAGTCTATAGTACGTAACCCTTATAGTGCTAGTTTAAATAGGGATATATAAAAAACTAAGTAATATTTTATAGTATCTAGTAGTGCGAGTTTAAAATTAACTTTTAAAACTTTCTTAATAATCTTAAAAGGTCTAAGTTTCTTAAAGTCCAACTTATTACTTAGTTGTTTTATTTTAATATTATATTAAACAAAGTACGCACTATCTCCCTCTTTAAAAAATAGTCCCTTTATCTTTAAGGTATTAGTATATTTACGTATACATTATCTAACAAATTCTAAATCTTATTAGAGTTTTATATAGATTTCCTTAATTTTATTAATTTAGGCTTTAGCCTTTACTACTAAGAGTCCTATTCTTAGTTCTTTATAAGTAGTTAATATAAATCTATAGTTAAAGTAAAAAGGTAAGTTTTACGTACTTTCTTCTATTGCGCTGTTATAGGCAAATTAGGCTATTAGTAATAGTATAACCTAATTATCTTATTAATAGTTAATATAATATTTTAAGTATATTTCTAGAATTTAATTAATTCTTTTTATTTATCTATTAGTTTAAAAGTAGAATATAGTAAATAGTCGTAGTTCGGATCTAAGCTACAAAATTAGAAATTTCCAAAACTTTAAAGTAAACTATATTCCTCTATCTAACACTATTTCTAATAGTAAACTATATTAACTAAGAATATACTTATTAAAAATATAAGTAAGCTCTTTAGCTGTACTAACTTTAATTTATAAAATAAAGTAAATATACTTAGTAAGTCTATTTATAATAACTAAAATACTATTAAACTTTTTTCTAATAAGTAGTTCCTTTAATTATAGTAATTTAATAATAAAATTAAGGGAAATAAATTACTATACTTTATTAAGTATAGAAAGTAGTTATAGTTCTCTATATAGCTTATAGTATATTAACTTACTTTTATTATAAATATTACAGTACTTAATAACTTTTATAATTTATTCTCTAGTAACCTTATTACTATAGTATTACTTAATTCTCTTTTAAGTTTTAGTAACTCTTTAGTATCTATATACCTTTATACTATAAATCGTTCTAATTATCTCGTTAATTATCTATCTAAGTATACCGGTACTAATTTATTTAGCAATTATAAAAAGGTAAATAACTAGCATAAAGTTACTATCTAAATCCTTTTTAAAAATTACTTAAGTTTTGTTTAGGACCGTTACTTTTAAGTCTAATTATTTACTAAAAGTATTTACTTTTCTGTTTTTTAATCTTTTTTTATATATAATACAGAAGTTAAATTCTAAAAGGAATTTTAACTATTTAATTTATTATTTATTAAGGTCTTTAAACGTAGTAAAGTATATAAGGTTCTTATAATCTATATATACCGTAACTTTATAGTTAGTTCTTAAAAAGTATAGTTTCTATTCTTTAAATACTTTAATAATTACTATAAGTTCTTTATTATAAATTTAGTAGTTAAGTTCTAGTTTACTAAGTTTTTTTAAGTAAAAGGCGTATAGATATAGTTGTTCTTTTTTATTGCGTTGACTGAGTTGTCTACTAATAGTGTAGTTTAAGGCGTTGGTTTTTACTTTAAATAGTAGGTTAGAGTTAAGTATTATAAGTACGGGTTTACTAAGGACCTAGTCCTTAATCTTCTAAAATATAGTTTTTTATTTATTTATCTAGACCTATTTAGCGTCTTTTTTAGTAAAGTTAGTTAGGGCTTTAATATTTCTTAAATATCCTTTAAAAAATCGTTAGTAAAAGTTAACAAATTTAAAGAAAAACTAAATATTTTTAACGTTCTAAAGTATCGGCTAGTCCTTAACTATAGCGATTTTCTTATTTAATATCTTAATAATTCCAGGTATAATAGTGAATCTAAAGTAGTTTACTTTCTATATATAGAATTCGCTTTTCTTTAGTTTAATAAGGAGTTTAGCTTTTTAAAACTTCTACAGTACTTAATATACGTGTTACTTATATTCCTTAAGGGTCTTTAAAAAAATAAAAATATCGTTAAGGTATATAATTATAAAGATATTAAGTTTTTTTTATAAAATATAGTTAATTATATTCTAAAATATCGTAAAAGTATTAGTAAAACTAAAGGGTATTATAAAGTACTTAAAATATCCTCTATAAGAGCAGAATACAGTCTTCTACTCCTCCCCTTCTTTAATTCTAATTAAGTTATAAACTCCTTTAAAGTTTAAAGCTATAAACTAGTTAGTTCTATAGAATAGGTTTTATAGTTTTAAAATAAGTAGTAGTAGGTATTAGTTTTTAATAGTAATATTATTAAGTTATTAGTAGTTAATACAGAGTCGTAGTTTACTATTCTTCTTTAGTATAAATAAAATTAAGTATCCTACTAATAATATTAATTCTTTAATATAACCCTTAACTAAATATTCGTTAATATATTTATTAAGTACTTTTATTTCTTATTAGTTTAACTAATAAACTCTATTAAATACTAGTATTTATTCTTCTTTAATAGGGATTTTATAGTTAAAAGTACTATACTTTAGTAGGTCTATTTTTAGTATTAGAGTAAATAGCTTTTTATATACTTTATATTCTTTTAAGATAAATAAAAGTTAATTGTCGTTATTAATTAAGTCTTTTTGTATTACAGTAAGGTCCTTTTTCTATAATAGCCTAGTAACTACTTCCTTAACTTTTAAATAAATAATATATTATAATATATATATCATCGACTTTTTTTATTAAAGTTCATTTAAAGCTAGTAGTTGGCTATATCCTTTAGTAACTAAACTCTTTTTATAGTCCTAATAAAAGTAGCGATCCTTTTATTCTATTTATAGGTTCTCGTTATATAGCTATAGTAGTTCTAGGATAATGTTTTAATATCCTATATCTATAATATCGAAGTAGTAGTACATCTTTTAGTTATAGTAGCTCAAAGTAAGGAGCGTAGTTTCTTTATTAATAATACCTCTACTATACTATACTCCTTTTCCTTTTATATTATAAAGTATATAGGGGTTCTTTTTTTTATTCTATAGTAGTTATAAGTTATTTATAACTTATAGTAATATAAAGTTACCTTAGGCACTACTATTAATTAGAACTTTAACCTATATTCTATTTACTATTAAATTAAGGTAAAGGTATTTGTTATTTTTACTTACTTTTATAACTAAGCTAATAGATCTTATTATAATTACCTATTATAATTCTACTACAGTAGGCGAGTTTAGTTTTTTAACTACTTAAGCTTTTATTTTATATATATCCTGTTATTATTAAAGTACTTAACTACTTCTCTTTTTTTAAGAGTGTTCTTAATATTAAGAATTAGTAGTACGAAGTTAGTTCCTTTTTCTTTTTAAAGTTACTTCCTTTTAAAGGTCTTTACTTTTACAATATAGTAGACCTAGCACTAGTTAATATAGTAGTCTTACTAATCTATATTATTATTATATAAGTATTCTATTAAAAAGTTAAAGTTAGGTTTAAAGACCGCTTCTTTAGTTCCTTTAAATTCTTAAATAATCTACATATAGAGTTTTTCTATAAAGTAGATATTTTTATATAGTACTTTCTTTTTTTATTAAAAAAAGAACTATAAATTAAGTTTCTCTATAAAGTATATTTAATATTTATCCTTAAGACACTATAACTAAAAAACGTTACAGTATTTCTTATATAGTATATTTAGCTATTTATAGTTTTTTAGTATATACTTAAATAGCTATCTTTTTATCTTTTTAATAAAGTTAATTCTATAAAAAATAATATATTATTAATTATTATTTAAAGGGATATATAGTAAGTACCTTTATACTTTCTTTTACTTTAAAGGTTTCTCTTTAAAATTTAAGTCCTAGGCGTTAAGTTAGGCCCTCTAAGTAATTTTGTTCTAAATATATTATTAAGTAACGTTATAAAGTTTGTCTAAGTTATAGGGTATGTTAGACCCTTATTTAGTATCTTAAGCTATAGGATAGGCTATAATTCTTTCTACTCTTTTAGCGTTTTCTGCATTAAGTCGTTTAAATTCGGGTAGGTTAGCGCGTACTGACATTCTCTTATTCCGTTAAGTAAGTAATATCTAAATATATTCCGTATAGTCCTTATTAAGTTCTATATTAGCAGTATATTATAGTTCTTTAATTAGTTTATTAAGCTTTTAAATAATTTACTTATTTTTATACTTAACTTTCTTATTACTAAGTATTATTAGGTCGTAGTATACTTATCGTAGACTTATACTATTAAGTTATTCTTAAGCCTTTTAATCTAGCTTCTAGTAGGGTGCTTTATAGGTAACTATAAGTATTTTTTTAAAAAGGTTAGTAATATTATAACTAGAGTAGCTAGTGTCCTTAGGGTACTATCTAGTATTCTCTTTACTACTTCTATAAATAGTACATTCGTTACTATAATATACTATCTATAAGAGTTTAGTATAGTCTTTCTTAAAGACAGCATTAAGTTATTTACCTCCTAGTACTAGTTACTATTACTACTTTTTAAGTTAGTGGTAGTTTTTAGTTATATATTTTAGTTTATTGCAATTATAGTACTTAAAGGTGTGCCCCTTACTAGTTTTTTATCGTTTAGTAGTACTAAGATCTATAGGGCCTATATAGTATCTATAAGTAGTACTCTACTAGTTATTATTTTATCTTTATTAGTTATTCTACTAGGGCTACTATCTTTAGTTGCAGTACTAGAATTGTTAGAGTTGCTATTAGTACTTTTTACTAGAGTTAGTATTAAGTTATTATTTTCCTTTTTCGTAGTGTCTTTCCCAAAAACAGTTATTAATCTTAATTGTAAGTTTAGCGTACTAAAGGAAGTCCTTAGAGCAGTCAATTTTAATAAGTTCGTCCTTAACTTCGTCCTTTAAACCTTAATAAAATATAAAAATTCTAGATTCCTTAGTAAAGTCTAGTTATATACTAATATATTAAAATTTAGTAGTATAGTAAGTTACGGACTTAGTTTATTAAAGTGTAGTAAGATTGTACTTAGTTTATTTCTTTTAGTTAGGGTCTTAAAATAGGGTTTAAAGGGTATATTTAAATCCCTTAAAAGTTAAAAAGATATCTCTAACTTTAAAAGTATAGTTATTTAAAGTTTTAGCTTTAAAAAACTATTCTTAAAAGGGTTTAATTTACTAGAGGGCGTATTTATAGAGAAACGTAGTAGTATAAATAACTTATTTAGTATTATTTTTAAAGCTATTATAGTAAAAGCTTTAATAGTTCTTAACTTAGATTAAGAATCCTTTAAGTTGTCTAGGGGTTCTATTATAAGTAATAAGTAAGTTTAGCTTAAGTTTTTTATAACTATTATAAATAGGTATTTTAATAATATTAGTAGTAGCACAGAGGGTTTTATTCTAGTTTTTAACCTTTTAAGTGCGTTTATTAGTTTATTAAACAGCTTATTAAAGTTTTTCTATAGTACTAGAATTCTTATTAAATAATTTCTAAAGCTACTTAATATTATAGTAAGTCCATTTAAGCTACTTATTAGTATTATTATCACTAAACTCGTTTCCGTTATCTTTTATACGTTATTCTCCTAGTTTCTAGGCAAGGTTACGGACCTACTTACTAAAGGATTTAAATAAAGTAGGAGTTACCTTAGGTGTTTTAACTAAAAATATTATAGGATACTATTTAGTTAGCGTTAAAGGTCAACTTACTAAATAGGAACTATTAAAATATTATAGCTAGCTTTTTAATAGTAAGGTTTATATTAATAAAAGTTAAAGTTTAATACTAGAAGTAGTACTATAGTTACTAAAGGGATCCTAGGTTTAAAGTACTTAGGTAATTAGTCTAAGTATTTAATAAAAGGGTCGTAGTAGTTACTACTAAAGGGCTAAAAGTATCTAAAAATTAATATAAAGTTAATAACTAAAAAACTATAAAAAAGAGGACTTAAGGATACTTAAGTCCTATCTATATATAAGTTCTATCTCTTTATCTATACTATAGTAGTAAGTATAATACTAGTTAAGTAAGCGCTTAGTAATTACTAGTAAGCACTTAGTAATTACTACTAAGCACTTAGTTTTAACTATAGCTACTTAGTACCTTATTTTATTTATACGTAACCTATATTATAGTTCTTTCTTTCTTAAGGAGTCGTTCTATATTCTATATTAGTTATATCTTTCTATTATCCTTTTAACTACTAATCCCCTATAAGCAGGGTCCACTACTATTCGTAACTAACGAGTTATAACAATATAGTTTTTTTAAATTGAAAAGCCTTATTATATATCCTACTAACTATAAATAAACTAATACTTATTATAAAGATACTAAGCCTCTTTTATAATAAAAGCCTAGTTAGTTTTTAAAAAAAGTATTACTACTATAATTATAAAGTAAATACTTAAAAATATAAACCTAAGTCTAAGTTAAAGAGTATTATAAAAGAGATTCTTTATTATAAAAGTACTAAAAATATAGACTCTTTACTTAAAAGTAATAACGGATTTAAATATAAGTATACTATAAGTAACTAAATAGTAACTAAAGAACTAAAAAATAATAATAATATAATATAGAATTTAGTATTGCGCAAAAATACAAATAAACTAATAAATAACTAAAATAATATTAAAATATTAAAAATATTAACTTAACTCTAAAGAACTATAGTTAAAATAAACTAATAAATTAAAGTAATAGATATTACTTATAAAAACTAAAGTATTAACTACTTTAATATAATAAATAGCCTTTAAATAAAAGTAAAAGAATAGTCTAACGTTATTTTTAATAACTAAAACTACTACTTAATTAAGGACTTTATATTCTATTAAGTTTTTAGAAATAATATATAAAACTATTTATACTATTTTATTAAAGAGTATAACTTAAAAAGTAATTAAAAGTTTAATAGTATAATATACTATATAAATAAACTAGTTTAAAAACTAAAGAACTTAAGTTAAGTTAATTTTATAAAGCTTATTAAGAACTAGGGGCTTATTACAAATAATACCTAGTAGATTAAGATATTCTAGGGCTACTTATAGACTTACTAGAAGTAGTATAATTTATAGAAGTATTAGTTAAAAGTAAAAGAGTTTAGTTAATAAAAAAGCCTTAGATAAGTAGAGTTACTAAAGTTTTTAAAGTTATAAAATATTAAACTAAAATACAGTAAAATACTAAATAGCTATTTAGTAAACTACTTTACTTATAAGTTTAACTTAAGTAATATTAATTTTAGGGATAGTATTTACTACTTTACTATAGTTAGTATACTAGTTAATACTTTTAAATAAAGTATCCTTACTTTTCTACTTAAGTATTTAGATTTATAGTATAAGTAATTTAAAAGTAATAAAAAGTTAAGTTTAAAAAAGTATAAACTTAAAGTTACTTATTAGTTTTTTACTAACTAAGTACTTATACTTATAGGCCTTTATAAAGCTACTAATATAAGTATTATAGAGCTAATAATTAAGGACTAGCTACTAAAAATAACTAAAGTAATTAACTTTATATAAAGTAGAGTAGAAAGGGAGTAAGTAACGAGGTTATTCTTAATAAACTTTATTTATTTAAAAAAAAAGAGGGGTAAATATAAAAAAGTAATATTAAATAGTAAAACTAACTAGTAATAGAGGGATATAGATATTATTATAGAGTTAAAAAAGCTAAGTAATAGTAATAAATAAGTTAAAGAATAGGAGTAATTCCTTTAAAAAAGTTAATATTTAAAACTACTTTTTTTTTTTTTTAGTTTTTAAACTAAAGTAACTTATAGCTAAATAGTATATAAAGTATTACTTTATAATTAGAATTACTTAAGTAGTAAGAGTTATAAAGGTAGAACGTAATTAAACTAGGGTTAAAATACTAAGTAAAGTATTAAATAAGTAATAGTTTTTAGTTTAGTTAGTTTAGTTAGTTAAGGGACTTTTGACTTATATAGGTTTTAATTTAAGTTAATATTTAAAATCTATAAGTTATTTATAAAAACTCTACTCTGCTTCTTAATTATACTTACGAATAAAAAGAGTTAACTCTATTATATATAAACTATTTTAACTTTACTTACCCCCTTTTTACTATATATTACTTATAGGTATAAAGTGTTTAGTTAATATAGTATTTTTATATTTTAAACTTTAATATAGTTACTAGTATTTTAAACTTATATAGCTTTAAATTTAGTTTACTACTTAGTTTAAGTTAAAAAGTAGTACTATAGTTATTATAAGTTAGGGTTAAGCTTTAATATCCTTTAAGTCCTTTTAAAAGTACTAAGTAATATAAGTATATATTAATATTACTTAGATATAAATAACACTTTATTAAATTATTAACTTTAAATTACTATATTAAGTAATACCTTTTATACTTACTTACTTACTCTTTATAGTTACTTTATTATACCTACCTCTATTAAAAATAATTCTAACCTTAGTAGAAGCAACTCCCGCTTTAATAATAACAACTTCTATCTTAATAATAATAACTCTAGTTAAAATAAGGGTAACTCTAGTTAAAACAGTAATTCTAGTTAAAATAAAAGCGACTTTAGTTAAAATAAAAGTAAATATATAGATACTAAGTAGTAAAGTTAAAGTAGAGGGAATTTAGTAAACTAGAATTTTAGTAAGCTTATTAACTTTAAGAGTATGTATAATAGGTCTATTAATAATAATAAGGGTAATTTTAGTTTTTATAACGTTAAGGATAATACTGTTTATAGTAATACAGATAGTAGTATTAATAAACGGAAAAATAATAACTCTTAGTTCTTTTTTATAAATAAGGATTTTAAAAAATTAAATAATAATAATAATAATATAACTTTAAAAAACTCTATAGTTTTAACCCCTAGACTTATATTTACTTTTAACTAATAAAAAGTTTATACTTAAGTTATAAATTTAGTTAATAACTAAGATAAGCTTATTAAACGTATTATAGCTATTATAAAGCTTAGCTTAATTATATATTCTAAGTATAGTAAGTAGTAGTTTTTAAGTTATATAATAATAACTACTAAAAGTATTAGGGATTTTACTATAAAGGTAAAAACTAAAATATAAATAAAATTTTCTACTTATAACTAGCTTAAACTTAATAAGTCTTTTTTAATACTCGGAATTTTAGTAAAAATAAATAAAGTATACTTTTAAAGCCTTAGTATTAATTTAATAAAAAGGCTTACTTTAGGGGTCCTATTAATAAACTTAAAGCTACTTTAAATTAGGCTAGGGTTAAAACAAAAGCTACTAATACTTATAGCCTTAGTTACTTTTAATATTAATAACTTCCTAAACGTTATAACTTTATTTAGTAACTTTAAATTTTTAATAGATTTAATACTATTACTTATACAATATTTAGTACTTAGTACTAGTATTTATTTTAACTATAAAATTATAGTTAATAGCGAAATACTATAAGTTAGACTCTATAGGATCCCTTATATATGCTTTACGTTAATAGTTAGAGAGTTAATTTATGCGTTCTTTTTTAACTTGTATAAGGCTTTAATAAAAGTTAAGAAAAAGTTAGTTTATAAAATGTAACTAAAAGATAAGTAATATAAGTTTTTTTATAACAATATGGTATACTTAAGTTTATAAGCTACGTACAGGGAACTATTAATATAAGGGTATATACTTTAATTATTTAAGAATGTATTAAAGTAAGTATATAATGCTAAATAAAAGGTTAGTAAGGGGGGGGGTGTATTTTTTATTAGTACTAGTGTTGAGAAATATATATAGTTAACCCGTAAGATAAGTATATAAGTAAACGCTATAGCTAAGGATAAAAACGACTTTTACGATTTTTTTTTTTTTTTAAATTAAAAGAATACTAAGGAGTACTATAGTAGAGTATAGACTGTTAAGAAGTGTTTAATTGGGTTTTAAAATAATTAGAAAAAAAAAGTAAAAAAGGATTTATTTAATACTATACACCTTAACTCGCTAGGTTTTAGAGTAGTAATAAACGGCTTATTATCCCCTTAGTTCCTTAACTTAGTTATAGAATGGAGTTTATTATAAAAGAATCCTGTACTTTAAATTTAACTTACTTAGCGCTACTATTAGTTAAATACTATTTAGTTCCTCTATAAATAGGATATTAAGTATACCCTTTTATTACCCTTTAGTCTTAACAAGGATATTTTAATAGACCCTTTAACCCTAATAGTTAAAAGTAGTACTTATACTTTATATTATATTAACTACTTCTAAGACTCTTATAGTATTACTTCTAAGCTTAAGTTAAACTATAAAATCTTTAACTATAGTTTATATTACTATTAAAGTTATACTATTAGTTAGGAGTACTTAAGTTTAGTTAATAGGAGACTATATAGTTATACTTATTTAGTAAATAGAGGATATAATAATAATATATTAAAGGGGATTATAAGGTAAGTAACTCTAGTTAAGGCCTATGAGAAGTTAAATATTGTTTTACTTAAATTTAACAATTTTTTAAAATACTACTTAGAGAAAAAGGACTAGTATGTGTACTAGCGAGTAGAGTAGTAGTGTACTTTATAGTTAGTACAAAAAATTAAAAAGGCAGACAAGAAGTGGCTTAAAAATAATAACTTTATAAAGTCAGCTACTAAGAGCTATTTCTTCAACTACTATAATAAAAAGGCGCTACTTTATTTTTATAAAAAAGTATTTTTTTATATAGACTTTTATATATATTAGGAATTTGTTAAGATAATTACTAGTTTATACCTCCTTTTTATAAACGCTATTTAAATCTTTATACTTTTATTACTAAACACCGTTATAAAAATAACTATACTTCTTTATAGTATTTTAGTTACTATTTTATAATTATTCCTTAACTCTATTAATTCCTAATTCTAATATATTTTAATAAATAATTACTAAATCCTATTAGTATTTTTTTAAAAAAAAATAGTATTTTTTTAAAAAGAAATAGTATCTTTTTAAAAAAAAACGTTAGTAAAGAAGGGTTTTAGCCTTATAGAGATAATTAAGATATATAGCTTTAGCTTTTTATTAAAAATTATAGTTTACTAGAATAAGTACTTAGTATATAATAACTTTAAACTAGACTTTAGTTTACTTAATTTCTAAACTAGTATAAAAAAGTAAAAGTTTTAGTAGTTAAGTAGTAATAAATAAGATTTATTTTATAAGTATCTTAAGTAACTAAAAAGGTACTAGTTAAATTTAAAAAAAGGTATAAAATAAATTTATAACTTAACTTTATATCTTTTACTTTAATTCTTTTATTAAAAAGTACTACTCTATATTACACTTAAACAGAAGTAAAACTAGGAATTTATATAAAAGGTTAATTAAAATATAGTTAAGTTTATTTAGTATTAAATTAAGGAAATTATTAATACAGTTAGTATAATAGTTTTTTAAAGCAGTAGTAACACTGCGAGTATACTAAAAAAGTACTTTTAAAAAATATAGGGGTAAAAAAACAACTATACTAACTAAGGGTATACTAAGTATTACTAGTATAAGTTATACTAAACTATCCTTAATAAAATTAACTACTTTAAAAAGTTATTAAAGCCTAGTACTACTAAGAATATAAATAAATATACTTTTAAATAACTTTATATAAAGAACTTCTTTATATTCTACTTAGTACTTTTATAGGTTAGGGACTATAAAGAACTCTATAAGCACTACCTTAAAAGTAAGTTAAAAAAAAACAAAAAAACAGTCTTATATATAAAAAAGTATATATATAACTTATAAGTACTAAGGGCAATCTTAACTAAAAGGGTATTTACTATTAATAGTACTAACACTAAGTACATAATACTATACTATAAAAATAATCTACTTAGGGACTACGTAAATTTACTAATAAAATTAAAAAATATATAAACTATAAAAGCTATTTAAAATATAGTTTGCTCTTAAGTAGTTAAACTAGTAATAAGTACTTAGGGGTTTAAATTTTAAGGTTATATAGACTTAAAATATTAATTATTTATAAACTTAAATAAATTATTATTTTAAATATTAAAATTAATTATTTATTACCTATATTATATATTAAAGTATCTATCTAAGTTAGGATTAAGCTAAATTTAGGTACACACCCTTACTTTTAAAGGGACTAACTTAATATAAAGTAAGTAGACTAGGTAACCCTAGTAGTCTAAGTAGTATATAATTAAAAAGTAATAAGGGTATATAAATAATAATTAAAGGGACAAAGTAGCCTATTTATTAAAAGGGACAGAGCTCTTATTAGTACTATTTATTCTAGTCTTTATTATATTTAGATTTTTACTTTTTATACAAAAATTATTACTTAAAATAATTATTTTTACTAGAATCGTACTTAGCTATTACTATTAATTAATATCCTAAATAAAATATAATAAATACTATAAATACTATATCTAATTAATCTACCCCTTTAAATACAAAAGACCGTAATAAAAGTAAGGTATTATTATAGTAATTATCTAAGCAACCCTATAGTAATAAGATATAAAGAAATAAAAGTACTCTTTTAACTACTTAAAACTATACTAAAAGTAAAACGTTATTATAGTATTTATTTAAGTAACTCCGTATTAGTAAAATATAGAATAATATATATAACTAAACTATAAATCAAAAAAAGTATAATACCTTAACTAAAAAAAGTTAATAGTTATTTATTAACTAAAGAGTTAAATTATAAAAAAAACTAAAAGAGTATTAGAATTATTTAATTTATTTTATTAAAGTCTTAGTAAAGGAAACTAAAGTAAAAAAGGTTAAGGAAGTATATTTCTAAACTATATTCTACTTTATAAGACTTTTAAAAAGTATACAAATACTAAACTTTTTAAAACTTAATAAGTAATATAAATAATAGTACTATATTTTACTAATTAATATATATTATAGTTAATAAGTATTAAAATTAGTATAATAAAAAAAGAAAAAAAAAAAAAGTAAGTACTACTTTTAAATAAACTTATATTAATAATTAATTATTAGTTTTTATAAAGAATTAACCTATACTAAGTCTATTTAAGAATAAAGGAAGCTTAAATACTTAACAGCTAGTAGGTAGCACAAATATATAATAACTAGTAGGCAGTGCGAATACATAATAACTAGTAAGTAGTATAAATACATAATAAGTAGTAAGTAGCGCGAATATACAACAGCCAGTAAGTAGTATAAATACTAAATATCTAGTAGGCAGTATAAATATATAATAACTAGTAGGTAGTATAAATACTAAATAGCTAGTGGGTAGTGTAAATACATAATAGTTAGTAGGTAGTATAAATACTAAATAGTTAGTAAGTAGTATAAATACTAAATAACTAGTAAGTAGTGTAAATATATAATAGCTAGCGGGTAGTATAAATACTAAATAGTTAGTAAATAGTATAAATACTAAATAGCTAGTAAGTAGTATAAATACTAAATAACTAGTAAATAGTATAAATACTAAATAGTTAGTAGGTAGTATAAATACTAAATAGTTAGTAGGTAGTATAAATACTAAATAGCTAGTAAGTAGTATAAATACTAATATAAATACTAAATAGCTAGTAGGTAGTATGAATATATAATAGTTAGTAGGTAGTATAAATACTAAATAGTTAATAAATAAATAAAATAAGGGGAAAAATAAAAAAATATAAAAAAAACACAACTAATAGCTAAGTAGTAGAGTAAAACTATTATCTACTTATATAAAGTTTAATATAATTAAAAAATAAGTTAAAAACTAAAACTATAATATACTAACTATAAGAATTAATACTTTTTTACTAAGTTAATTAAAAATATTTATAGCTATTAAAGAAGAGCTAGTTAGTTAATTTCTAAGTATATTAGATATAAAGAATATAAATTATATAAGAGAGTTATTATTTATTTGTATATTTAAATCTAGTATAAAGAAGTAACTATATACCCTACTTAAAGAGTATATTTCTAAAAGTAGTACTATACAGCTAAGTTAAATAAAAAAGTATATTTAAAATCTAAAGTTAAGTAAAGCTTAAGAACTAGTAAAGTTTATTAAGGTTTAGGATACTATAAATAGGATTTTAATTAAACTAAGGGAAGTAGTAATAAACTTACGTTATTTTATAGTTTAGTATAAAGTTTAGAGTTAATAGGGGGAGTTAAAAAAGGCTTATAATACTAAAGAAAAGGTTAGTAAACTTAGAAAGATAATAAGTAATACGGGAAAAGGGAAACTAAGAAAAAAGTTAGATATAGTTATAATAAAGTATCTATTTAATAAAATAGACTTAAAAGAAGAGAAGAAAAAAAAGAAGAAGGGTATTTTTAAATTAGCTATTTTAGAGTATTTAATTATTAGTATACTAGTAAAGTACTTTAGGTATAGGGTTTTAATTTTTATCCCTAGGAGTATTAAAAACTAGTAAAAGTACTTCCCTAGTATAAAAAAAGGACAAAAAAAGGGTATAATAAAGATAAATAAGTTAAAATAGATTTTATAGTATATAGTAATAAAGATACTAGAACTATAGAAAATATATAATACTATAAATAAAAGTATTATAGAGGGGTTTTTAAAAAATAGAATTATTAAAGTTATATATATAATAACTTTAATATAAAAAGGAAAACTAAAGAAGAAAGATATTAAGAAGCTCCTATTAATAGATTTTTTTAAATAGTAGTAAAGAAGGATCTATTGTTTTTAAAGACTAGATAGTCTTTAAAGTAGGATATATTAATAGTTACTTACTTTAGAGTATTTTTTTTTAAATTCTTTTTAACTATAGAATTAAAAAACTAAATAAGTACGTACTTTATTATTTTATTTAAAGTAGTTTAGCTATTACTATAACTATAGTAGCTTAGTTATAAAAACTATAATTTAATAAGGGTTATATAAGCCTTAATAACTTACTTTTTAAATTAGCCCCTTTTTTTTTAGCTATACTAGTATTTAACTATTTCCTTTATATCTATAATTCTAAAGTATATTATAAAAACTATATTCTATTAAATTATAAACTAATTAACTATTTAGTTTGTATAAGCTTTTTTTACTAAAAGGCTTTTAAAAAGTAGGGCGTTATAGAGTTAGATAGCTAACTAGCTATCTAGCTTATATAAGCTTTTTTTACTAAAAGGCTTTTAAGAAGTAGAGTGTTATAGAGCTAAATAGTTAACTAGCTATTTAGCTTATATAAGCTTTTTTTACTAAAAAGCTTTTAGGAAGTAAAGTATTATAGAGTTAAATAGCTAATTAGCTATTTAACTTATATAAGCTTTTTTTACTAAAAGGCTTTTGGGAAGTAGAGCGTTATAGAGTTAAATAGTTAACTAGCTATTTAGTTTGCATAAGCTTTTTCTACTAAAAGGCTTTTAGGAGGTAGGGCGTTATAAAGCTAGATAGCTAACTAACTATTTAACTTATATAAGCTTTTTCTATTAAAAGGCTTTTAAGAGGTAGGGTAGTACTAAGTTTAATAATTAACTAAAACCCTTTTTAATAAAGTATTTAAAAAACAATATAAAATATTATATTTAAAATATACTTATATTATTTTATTTTATTTATTTAATTAATTTTAAGTAATATTTTATTAAAGTATATTTTACTTTTAAAGTATTATATAAATAATACTAAAATATTATAATAGTAAGTTTTATAAATATAATAATTAACATTATTATATTATAAAACTTACTATTATAATAATAATAGAAATAATTATACTTTACTTAAAAATTAAAATATATTTTAATAAAAATACTTATATATAGTTTAAATAAACGTTTTATTAAAAATAACTTAATAAAAATATTTTAATTTCTCTAAACCTTAACCCGAAATAACTTAAGTAATAAGCTACTATAGCTCTACCAGCTTACTCCTTACTATTAAAAAACCAGCTGGTTGTAACTACCTTAATTAGACCCACTTTTATTCTACGTCAGCTCGTCCCTAACCACCCCGTCGCGCTAGTTACCTGGATTTACTGTACTGGTAGTTAGGCCCTTACT
The DNA here is from genome assembly GCA_027406025.1 of Colletotrichum musae. NCBI lineage: Eukaryota > Fungi > Ascomycota > Sordariomycetes > Glomerellales > Glomerellaceae > Colletotrichum > Colletotrichum musae. Next base: position 108,892 of record JANVYC010000007.1, read on the forward strand.
TACTTTTTTAGCTTAAGTAGTAATATATTACTTAAATAAATATATAATAATAAGTGGTTTAGTATATAATTATCTTCCAAAAATCTACTAAATTCATATATAAAAATCACTACTAATATGTTTTTTTTACTATTTATTTTAAGTACTTACTTATATTACTTTATTTTACGCTTTTACCACCTCGTTCAACCAGCTGGCGCAAGTATAAATCTAGTATTCTTCTATAGTATATGAGCCTATATTAAACATCTTTTTAGTGTATAATTATCCTTAAAAAATCTACTAAATTTACATATAAAAATTACTAGTAATATACTGCGTTTACTACTATTAATCTTACTTACTAGTATTCCCCCCTTTAAGCTACTATACCTAGCTAGTAGTACTGTAATTATATAGTAAATAAATTCTAAAAAAAAGACCTAGCCCTTACTTTAGCCTTTTTTTATACTATAGTGGCTTTATATATAGATTATAGCTATATAAAGTAGTAGTTTAATTTATATATTCTTTTATTACTTTTAAATATATTTATTTAAATAATATAGTAAAGTAAGTAAGTAAAATAAAGTCTAATATAGTTAATTAATACTAATAAATTACTTCTATACTAGTAAGTTTACTTTTTAGTCTTTACTTATATACTTTTTATATACTATACTACTATTCTATATATATTACTATAATTACTACTTTTACTATATATATTAATACTATTTAAAATAATAAACCTACTTTAATAATATACTACTATACGTAAAAATTAAAAAAAAAAAAAACCGAACCAAGCTCTAACCTTTAACCCTAACTTAACCAAATCCTAACCAAATCCTAACCCGTATCTAGCCCGATTTTTAGTATATTTAATATATTTAATATACTTTTTAAATAGTATAGTATATATTACTTATTACTTACCTTATACTTTTACTACTTATTATATATTACTATTATATATATATACTCTTTATATATATACTCTTTATATATATACTACTAAAAGTCTTTATTTTTAGTACTATAGTAGGGGGTTAAGTAGTATATTAAATTTATAAGTAAGTATATAACTACTTTTTACTCTTTTTAATTACTTTACTTACTCTATATAGTATTTATTACTACTATATACTTAACTTACTTACTTTATTTACTTACTTTACTTATATACGTATTATTTACTTACTTATATAGTTTTACTATTATATATTGTTTATACTAATTTTCCTTATTTATATATATAGTACTTACTACTACTAAACTAGCCCTCTTTTCCCTTTTTTTCCTACTTTTACCCCCTTTACTACCTTACTATACTACTATATCGCTATATATAAAATAGTAAAAAAATATAGTAAAAACCGCCTTTTTTTTCTCTATATAAGCATATTTTTACTTATCTTTATTTCCTACTATTACTATAGTAATCCTACTACTTATATAGTAATAAGCTACTATAGCTCTACCAGCTCGCTCCTTACTATTAAAAAACCAGCTGGTCGTAACCACCTCGATTAGACCCACTTTTATTCTACGTCAGCTCGTCCCTAACCACCCCGTCGCGCTAGTCACCTGGATTTACTGTACTGGTAGTTAGTGCTATAGCTAGCTTTCTGATAGTAAGGTTTGTATTAATAAAAGTTAAGGTTTAATACTAATAATAGTACTAAAGTTACTAAAGGGATTTTAAGGGTTTAAAGTACTTAAGTAATTAGTTTAAGAATTTAATAAAAGAGTTATAGTAGTTACTACTAAAGGACTAAAAGTATTTAAAAATTAATATAAAGTTAATAACTAAAGAACTATAAAAAGGAGGACTTAAAGTACTTAAGTCCTATTTATATATAAGTCCTATTTTTTTATTTATACTATAGTAGTAAGTGTAATACTAGTTAAGTAAGTACTTAGTAATTACTAATAAGTACTTAGTAATTACTACTAAGTACTTAGTTTTAGCTATAGCTACTTAGTACTTTATTTTATTTATACGTAACTTATATTATAATTCTTCCTTTTTTAAGGAGTTATTCTATATTCTATATTAATTATATCTTCTATTATCCTTTTAACTACTAATCCCCTATAAATAAAGTCTACTACTATTTATAACTAACGAGTTATAATATTAAGTCTCCCTTTAAAAGTCTTATTCTTAAAACTTAATATAAATAAATTATAGTTCTTAAATTAAAAGACCTATAAACTTATATCTTAATTATTTAGTATTAACGTTATATTAAGTTATATAAAAAAGCAAAGGGCGTCTTTTTCATTATACCGTTATTATTATTTCTTAAAAATTACTAAAAAAGGTTTTAAAGTTATACTTTATTTTTATTATTATACTAAAGGGTTTTATTATAAAATATTACTAAGTTCTTTAATTTATAGTAAATACGTTACTATTAGTAGTATATAGAAGTTTTATAATATATTTAAAAATATAATTTATACTTATAAGTTTAGTATATTCCTTTTCTTTAGTATTTAGTTTTTTAATAGTTTTTTAGTTAAGTACTTTATAATAGAGTTGTGTTATTTTAATAATAAGGAAGAGGAATTTAAAGAGTTATTTAAAAAGTAAATAAAGGCTTTAAAAAAAGCTTAAAATAATATAAGTAAAGTTTTAGTTTACTTAGAGTATATATAGTAGTAGAAGTAAATAGTATTTTAAAAGAGTTAGAATTTAATAGATATAGTAGTTAAAGAGTCTATAAGTTCTTTTAAAACTACTTAAAAGGCCTAATTAGTTAGTACCTTTAGTATAGTAAATTTTAATATAATTTTACTAAATTAAAATCTAAGTACTCTTAGTTTTTTATTAAAAAAGGGTACTATTAAAACTATAGGTAGTTTTAAGTTTATTTTAAATTAAGTGTTTTTAAATATAGGAATATTTTATTTATTCTAAGTCCTTTAACTAATTAAAACTTAAACTAAAGCTAAATAATACATAATTTATTTACTAGTGTCTTTATAACTTAAGTACATTACCTTTTTTACTACTAAGTCTAGTATTTTTATAGTTTATTTTATATATTAATAAAGTTTAATACAGGTTTCTATATATTATCTTTATATTTATAGTCCTTTTATTTAATTAAGTACTTAATCTTAGTATTATTTTATTAATTAATATAGTTAATAATGTATTTAATCTTATAGTTTTATTCTAAATTAACTTTAATATAGTTTATTATTTATAATCCTTATAGTATAAACTTAAGTAGTAAAATATAAAAAACTAAGTAATATTTTATAGTATTTAGTAGTATAAGTTTAAAGTTAACTTTTAAGATTTTTTTAATAATTTTAAAGAGTTTAAGTTTTTTAAAGTCTAACTTATTACTTAATTATTTTATTTTAATATTATATTAAATAAAGTATATACTATCTCCTTCTTTAAAAAATAGTCCCTTTATCCTTAAAGTATTAGCGTATTTAAGTATATATTATTTAATAAATTCTAAATCTTACTAGAGTTTTATATAGATTTCTTTAATTCTATTAACTTAAACTTTAGTCTTTACTACTAATAGTCCTACTCTTAATTCTTTATAAGTAGTTAATTTATATTTATAGTTTAAGTAAAAAAGTAAGTATTATATACTTTTTTTTACTATACTATTATAAGTAAATTAAACTATTAGTAATAGTATAACTTAATTATTCTATTAGTAGTTAATATAGTATTTTAAGTATATTTCTAGAATTTAGTTAATTCTTTTTATTTATTTATTAGTTTAAGAGTAAAAAGTAGTAAATAATTATAGTTTAAATCTAAGTTATAAAATTAGGGATTTTTAAAACTTTAAAATAAACTACGTTTTTTTATTAAATATAATATCTTTAAGTAAACTATACTAACTAAAAATGTATTTATTAAAAATATAAGTAAGTTCTTTTATAGTACTTACTTTAATTTATAGTATAAAGTATATATACTTAATAAGTCTATTTATAATAACTAAAATACTATTAAACTATTTTTTAATAAGTAGTTCTTTTAACTATAGTAATTTAATAATCAAATTAAAAGAAATTAACTACTATACTTTATTAAGTACTAAAAGAAGTTATAGTTTTTTATATAGTTTATAGTATATTAATTTACTTTTATTATATATATTATAGTATTTAATAGTTTTAGATACTTATTCCCTAGTAACTTTATTACTATAATATTACTTAATTCGTTTTTAAGTCTTAGTAACTCTTTAGTATTTATATACTTTAGTACTATAAATTATTTTAATTATTTTATTAATTATTTATTTAAGTATACTAGTACTAATTTATTTAGTAATTATAAAGAAGTAAATAGCTAGTACTAAGTTTCTATTTAAATCCTTTTTAAGAATTACTTAAGTCTTATTTAAAACTATTACTTTTAAGTCTAATTATTTACTAAAAGTATCTACTTTTCTATTTTTTAATCCTTTTTTATAAATAATATAAAAGTTAAATTCTAAAAGGAATTTTAACTATTTAATTTATTATTTATTAAAGTTTTTAAACGTAGTAAAGTATATAAAGTTTTTATAGTTTATATATACTATAACTTTATAGTTAGTTCCTAAAAAGTATAGTTTTTATTCCTTAAATACTTTAATAATTACTATAAGTTTTTTATTATAAATTTAGTAGTTAAGTCTAGGGCCTTATAACTTTTTTAAGTAAAAGGAGTATAAGTATAACTATTCTTCTTTATTTTATTATTTAAGTTATTTATTAATAGTATAGTTTAAAGTATTAGTTTTAACTTTAAATAGTAGGTTTAAGTTAAGTATTATAAGTATAAATTTACTAAGAACCTAGTTTTTAATTTTCTAAAATATAGCTTTTTATTTATTTATTTAATTCTACTTAGTATTTTTTTTTATAAAGTTAATTAAGGTTTTAATATTTTTAAAGTATTTTTTAAAGAATTATTAATAAAAGTTAATAAATTTAAGGAATAATTAAATATCCTTAACATCCTTTAGTATTAGCTAGTTTTTAATTATAGTGATTTTTTTATTTAATATTTTAATAATTCTAAGTATAATAGTAAATTTAAAGTAGTTTACTTTTTAAGTATAAAACTCACTTTTCTTTAGTTTAATAAAGAGTTTAGCTTTTTAAAGCTTTTATAGTACTTAATATATATATTACTTATATTTTTTAAAGGCTTTTAAGAAAATAAAGATATTATTAAAGTATATAATTATAAAAATATTAAGTTTTTTTATAGGATATAGTTAATTATATTTTAAAATATTATAAGTATATTAGTAAGTCTAAAGAGTATAATAAAGTACTTAAAATATCCTTTATAAGAGTAGAACGTAGTTTTTTACTCCTTCCCTTCTTTAATTTTAATTAAATTATAGGCTCCTTTAAAGTTAAGAGTTATAAACTAGTTAGCTTTATAAAGTAGGTTTTATAGTTTTAAAATAAGTAGTAGTAAATATTAGTTTTTAATAGTAATATTATTAAGTTATTTATAATTAATATAGAGTTATAGTTTATTATTCTTTTTTAGTATAAATAAAATTAAATATCCTATTAATAATATTAATTCTTTAATTTAGCTCTTAGTTAAGTATTTATTAATATGTTTATTAAGTACTTTTATTTTTTATTAGTTTAACTAATAAACTCTATTAAATACTAGTATTTATCCTTCTTTAATAGGGATTTTATAATTAAAAGTACTATACTTTAATAAGTCTATTTTTAGTATTAAAGTAAATAGCTTTTTATATACTTTATACTCTTTTAGGATAAATAAAACTTAATTTTTATTATTAATTAAGTCTTTTTATATTATAGTAAAGTCCTTTTTTTATAACAACCTAATAACTACTTCTTTAACTTTTAAGTAAGTAATAAATTATAATATATATATTATTAGCTTTTTTAAGTAAAGTTTATTTAAAACTAGTAATTAACTCTATCCTTTAGTAACTAAACTTTTTTATAATTCTAATAAAAGTAACTAGCCTTTTAATCTATTTATAGGTTTTCTTTTTATAACTATAGTATTTTTAAAATAATATTTTATTATTTTATATTTATAATATTAAAGTAATAGTATATCTTTTAGTTATAATAGCTTAAAGTAAGGGGCATAGTTTTACTATTAATAATACCTCTACTATACTATACTCCTTTTTCTTTTACATTATTAAGTAAATAAAAATCCTCTTTTTTATTCTATAGTATTTATAAGTTATTTAGTACTTATAGTAATATAAAGTTACCTTAAGTACTACTATTAATAAGGGCTTTAACCTATATTCTATTTACTATAATATTAAAATAAAGGTATCTTCTATTTAAACTCGCGTTTATAGCTAAGTAAATAAATTTTATTATTTTTACCTATTATAATCCTTTATTAGTAAGTAAGTTTAGTTTTTTAACTACTTTAGTCTCTATTTTATATATATTCTATCTTTATTAAAGTACTTAACTATTCCTCTTCTTTTAAAAATATTCTTAATATTAAAAATAGATAGTATAAAACTAGTTTTTTTTTCTTTTTAGAGTTACTTTCTTTTAAGTATTTATACTTTAGTAATGTAGTAGACCTAGTACTAGTTAATATAGTACTTTTACTAGTCTATACCTTTTTTATATAAGTATTATATTAAAAAGTTTAAATTAAGTTTAAAAACTACTTCTTTAAGTCCCTTAAATTCTTAAATACTTTATATATAGAGTTTTTAAGTAAAGTAGATATTTTTATATAGTACTTTTTTTTTTTAAAGAAAGAATTATAAGTTAAGTTCCTTTATAAAGTATAATTAGTATTTATCTTTAAAGTATTATACTTAAAATACGTTTTAGTATTGTTTATATAGTGCGTTTAACTACTTATAGTTTCTTAATATAGCTTTAGGTAGTTATTTTTCTATTTTTTTAATAAAGTCCGTTTTATAAAATAAAATTCGTTATTAGTTATTATTTAAGGGGATATATAATAAATACTTTTATTCTTTCTTTTATACTAAAGGTTTCTCTTTAGAGTTTAAGTCCTAAGTATTAAACAGGGCCCCCTAAGTAATCTCGTTTTAAGTATACTATTAAGTAGTATTATAAAGTTTATTTAAGTTATAGAGTATGTTTAACTTATATAATACTTTTTAGGCTTTAAAATATACTGTAATTCTTTTTAACCTCTTTATATTATTAGTATATAGCTATTTAAGCACAAGCAGATTAGCGCGTACTATTATTCTTTTATTTCTCCTTATAAACAGTATTTAAAAATACTCTATATAGTCCTTATTAGGTTTTATATTAGTAGTATAGTAAAGACCTTTAATTATAGTATTAAGTTTTTTAATAATACTTTTATTATTATACTTAACTTCTTTATTACTAAGTATTATTAAGTTATAGTTTATTTATTATAGATTTATATTATTAAGTTACTCTATAGCTTTTTAAACTAACTTTTAGTAAAGTACTTAATATACTACTATAAGTATTTTTTTTATATAGGTAGTATTATAACTAGAACGTTCTATGTTTTTTAAATACTATCCCATAATTTCTTTACTACTTCTATAAATAGTATATATATCATTATAATATACTATTTATAAAAACTTAATATAGTTTTTTTTAAAAGTAGTATCAAGTTACTTATCTTTTAGTACTAATTACTATTACTATCTTTTAAGTTAGTAGTAGTTTTTAGCTATATATCCTAACTTATTACAGTTATAGTACTTAAAAGTACATTCTTTATTAGGTTTTTATTATTTAGTAGTACTAAAGTCTATAGGGTCTATATAATATCTATAAGTAGTACTTTATTAGTTATTATTTTAGTTTAATTAGTTATTTTACTAAAAAAGTTATCCTTAATTCTAGGGTTACTATTAATATTTCTTACTTATATTAGCTCTTAGTACTTTATTTACCTAAATAAATTATCCTTTCTTTTTTATATAGCGTTTATATAAATAGTTATTAATTTTAATAACTATATCTACGTACTTATAAAGTTTATTAAGTTAATTAAAATATACTAATTTATCCTTAACTTCTTCTTTTAAGCTTTAGTAGAATTTAGCTATAAGGGCTTTTTTTCTTTAATTAAGTTTAAATAAGATTTAATAAAACTTAGTAAAGTACTTACTTATAAATCCTTTTTAAGTAAAGTTAGTAAAGCGTCTTTTAGTAATTCTTTCTTTATTGGGGCTTTTAAAGACTTCTTTAAGTTTCTTTTTAAATTTATTATAGTTATTAAATACCTTTTACGTTTCTTTTTTTTACTTAATATAAACGTTTTTTAATTAGTCTTTTATAATAAGTTTAAACTAAGTAAAAGTATCTCCTTTAAAAAAAAAAGCAGCTTAATAAACCTTTATAGTTTTATTAGTAAATAAAAAGGTGTAGTATATTAAGTAGGCGTAAGTATGTATAAGGAATCCTTAAAGGGTTCCTAGGGTTCTATTATATAAAGCTAGTTTAGAGTACTTAGTCTTAGGCCTATAGTTAATTCTAAGTTAAGCTTCTAGCTATACATTACTCTACTAAAGCTATAAAATTATATTATATATTTAAAGAGCTATAACTCTAGAGTTTAAAGTAGTATTAGTAGTTACTTAGTTCTAAATAGGTATTTTTAAAGTTAGAAGTAGCTAGGCGTTTTAGAGATACTAGTTATTACTAGTAAATATAAATATTATAGAATACTATTTATTAGTATTAAAGGTTAACTTACTAAATAAAAGCTATTAAAATATTATAGCTAGCCTTTTAATAGTAAGATTTATATTAATAAAAGCTAAGGTTTAATACTAATAATAGTATTAAAGTTACTAAAGGGATTTTAAGGGTTTAAAGTACTTAAGTAATTAGTTTAGGTATTTAATAAAAGGGTTATAGTAGTTACTATTAAAGGGCTAAAAGTATTTAAAAATTAATATAAAGTTAATAACTAAAGAACTATAAAAAAAAGGACTTAAAGTACTTAAGTCCTATTTATATATAAGTTTTATTCCTTTATTTATACTATAGTAGTAAGTATAATACTAATTAAATAAGTACTTAGTAATTACTAGTAAGTACTTAGTAATTACTACTAAGTACTTAGTCTTAGCTATAGTTACTTAGTACTTTATTTTATTTATATATAATTTATATTATAGTTCTTCCTTTTTTAAAGAGTTATTCTGTATTCCGTATTAGTTACGTTTTTTATTATCCTTTTAACTACTAATCCCCTATAAGTAGGGTTTACTATTATTTATAACTAACGAGTTATAATAATAGGGGTTTAAAGTAGAGGAGTAAGTTATAATTATAGTTAGTAAAAAGGTTTTTTTTATAAGAGTGGGTTTTAACTTTTATTAATAAAAAGAAAGGTAATATTAAGGAAGTTTATAGTTATAGTAAAAGGTAGTAATAGTAGCTTTTTTAAAAGGGTTATATTATTAAAAGGTAGGCTAAAGTTAGCTTTTTAAAAAGAGGAGGAGTTAGAGAAAGTAGAAGGTAGGTTAAAAAGAAGAGTTAATAAAAAAGGGAGGTTAAAAAAAAGCTATAGATAGAAAGAAAAAGAAAAAAGGCTATTATAAAAGGATTTTTTATAGTCTCTTTATAGTACTTAAGTAGTAATGTTTTAGTTATTTAGAACTATAATTTTATTAATAGAGGCTTAATAGGATTATAAGTTTATTACGTTTTAACGCTTTTTTTTTTTATACTTCTAGAGGTTTATTTATAAAGTTAGGGTCCTTTTTTAAGATTAAAGAGATACTTAGTATATTAAAAGTATTTTAGGGTTTTATTTTTAAAGTTAAGGTTATAATAGTTTATTATTATTTCTTTTAAGTAATTCTAGTTAATTTATAGCTTATAGTTAAGTAGTAATAAATAAATTAACTACTAATTAGTATTAGTTTATTTATAAGTAAAAAGAATATAGTAATTAATTTATATAGAGTAAAATATTTATTATAAAGAGTGATAATATTCATAGGTTAAAAGTGGCTTAGGTACTAGTATAAATATTAGAGCTATAGGTAGAGCCACATAGTCACGTGACTCTATATAGCCATAGCTCCTACCGTAGTGCTGTACGCCACGGGGGCTGACTGCGCAGCGGCTATACCAACACTCGAAGATCTCAAACCTCAGGTAGCGGCGCTTGTTAACTCCGAGTTTGCAAAGATGGTCAAGCCCCGCTACGACGAACAGCGTTGTCGCATCCTTATTCCCAAGTCACGGCTGCTGTTTAGTGTTTGCAATGCTTGGGGCGTTCTTGAAGAGGGGGAGTGCCAAGTCAGAGTTACCCTGGATGGAGACGGATCGCCGGTAACACTCGTGGGAACCTCTGTTATCGTCACTAGAAATCCCTGTCTGCACCCCGGCGACATGCAGAAGTTTTCAGTTGTCCAGAAGCCAGAGCTGTCGCATCTTGTTGATTGTATTGTTTTCTCTACGAAGGGAAGGCGTCCGGCCGCTGATCTTATGTCTGGAGGCGACTTGGACGGGGACAAATGTACGCCCCCCCCACCATACCGTTCTTTTGAAGATACTGTTTGCTGATCCACCAATCAGTCTTTGTTTGCTGGGACCAGGACATTATCCCATCTACTCTCTCCCAGGCAGCCGAGTACCCCGCCGCCAAGGACTCGATATCCTTCAAACCCGTCACGGACGACGACCGTCTGGTTTACTTCGCCAGGTACACCAACGCTTCACTTGGCAAGGTGAAGAATCTCTATCTCAGTTGGGCCGCGTCTGTCGGTCCTATGAGTTCCCAGTGCCAGGAGCTGAATCGCCTATTTTCAACATGCGTTGACGGCAACCGCATCAAGATCCCCCCGAGACTTGAAACCCCCCCGGAGCCTTCCCCTAAAGCACCGCCATTCATCCTCAGCGTGCTTCACGACACCGCAAAAGCTTACGCCTGCAGTCGGGAACACCAAGCTGTCTCCTCTAGGCTAAGCTGCCACGGCTACAGCCTAGACGCCATGGAAATGCTCATATGTCGTGGTGACATGGCTGTCTCTGAGTTTGAGCTGCTGCAGCTTACCTACAGGTGGTGCGTTCGTAACGGGGCATCCCTGGGGGAATTCGCTCATTTCTTCGACTTCACACTTCTGAGCGCCGAGGAGAAATGTTGGGCCTTGGCTCACCTACCAGTTGAGTCGGGATATCCCAGCCTGGTCCGGAATGCGCTCTGTCAATCAGACTTACTCGAGGAGTCAGAACTATCTGACTTCCAGCTGAATCATCCAAGCCTCCGATGGAAGCGCTTGTATACATCGTCGAGGGATCGCCCTGCCTCATTCCTCGACAAGGCCACCACAGCGCTTCACCTTTTCCATCGCAAGCTTGTCATGCTCCGTGTGGATGACAGATTGACTATTGCCATTTATATACCACAGCAAATAGAGCCGGCAAAAGACCACAGGATCGGTAATGTGGCTCGACTTTTTACCTTTCCGCATTCTCAGGACAAACAGTCTTCGACTCGACTGAGCCTCCCAACAAAGGCAAATTACCAGGTTTACTGCGACAGCAATGTCTTCCAACTTTTCGAGGGTCGTAGACAAAACACGTGGATCTTCGTCGGGCGAGGTGCTTCGGATGACTCTACCTACCGAAATCTCAATTCTGAGAGTAGCAAAAGACGCACGAGACAGGCTACAGTTACCAGCGGCGTGAACTTCGACTTTAGGGCAAGCATCGCCCTCGAAAAGTTCAGTAAGAAGTTGCAAAGTCATGTGGGGAGGGTGAATAGGAACGGTGTACTAGGGGCAGTAAGTATCTGCGTTTGGTCACACATGGATTGCTGAACTACTAACAGGCTGACCCGCAATAGGAAATATATGTGATCTCGAACAAGGACTTCGACTCCCTGCGAAACCTGGATCTTTGGCTTGAGTATGTTGATACACGGGAAGAAATACCACTTTTTGGGCGCAACGCAAAGGAGTACAACAGGCCCACAGTTAAAGATGTTGACTGGAAGGCTGTACCCGACTACATCATTCAAGTCGTTCTACATCGAAGGTTTTCCGCGCTTCTTGCGCTGGATGACAAAGAGCACTACGAAAAGCTTTTTTCCTGGTTGCTTAAGCACAACGAAAAGGACACTCTTCTCGACTGCTTTACTTTCCTCTTTGCTACCTTTCAGCAAGAACATCCAAGCACGGTCAGAGCAGACTTCGTTCTAGTTGAGATGCTTTCGTTTCTGCGGTATTCCCCATTTTTGGCTGTTACTTTCTCGCGATTAGACTGGGCGACACTTCCGGCACAGTTGATAGAAGTTCTGGACAACCGTGTCGAGGATATATTGCGGGCGATCATTATTTCCGCAAACGACATCGATCAAATCATGGTTGAATCATTTAAATGGGTTTTGAGGAAAGCTCGCGTCCTTTCCATATCTTCTTACGCTCGATTGGCGGAAATCGTCGCTTTGACGGTCAGATCACCCTCTTTAGCACTTGACATCATGCTTAGCGGCTTCGAGGAGGAGAGCTCACGGCTTGTACCGGAACGGCCAACACTTACACGACGGATAACACACATTCTCAACGGAATCACTATCAGTCATGTTGAAGAAGCAGCCGAACAGTGCTGCGATCGCCCAGACCTTCTTTCCCTGAAGCGTCTCCACGACACTGAGGATGGGTGACCTGTTGTTGGGGCGGACTTTCGACTTGACTCCAGCGGCGGAACGCCCAGGACATCAACTCACGTTCGACTTGTTGAAGCCTCGCCGCCAGCAAACTCCCCTACGGCTAGAGTATGCTCAATCAGCGCACTTGTCATTCGGTCAAGTCCTGGTCAAGCTGAATTCCAGTGTTTTCACCCGATACCACCGTACCTTGAGCAGTGCTCTTGGAAACTGGCATCTTGTGGGCCCTTCGTTACCACCAAGGCAATGTTTGATGCAACCGTAGATCTGGCTCTTGGAACCTGCAACGCCAGCGGGATAACAGAGCTGATCCTTGGTACTGGATCCCATTCCGGTTCGAACCTCGATGACAGCGCATTGGCCTTCATCCCGAAGAAGACACTTAACAAAGGTCAGAATAAGGGGGTTGAGTCTGCGTCCAAGCATTCCCTTACCTGCCTCTGGGGCCCGCCGGGGACAGGTAAAACACATACCATCGTGGAGATTATCCGACAACTTCAGAATCAGCACCCAAAGTCACGCATTCTTGTCACAGCGCCGACACATAACGCTGTGGATAACGTAATGAGAAGATACATCTCGAGTCACGTTCACGGCGACCGCATGATCTCTCCCATACGTGTATCTACAGAGGCAAGTAGTCCCTTCTCTATCTGCGCGACTGCGACAGCTAACTCGGAGTAGGTCCGCAAGGTCTCTGACGACTTGCATAAGTACACTTGCGACGCAATGGCTGGACAGGAAGTCCACAGCTCTCACGCCGCTCTACGCAAAGCCACGCAAATGGTCAAGCAATCCCGAATCGTTTTCACCACCTGCATAGGTGCGGCCATAGGTGTCCTGCGAGGAGAAAAGTTCGACATCGTCATCGTCGATGAGGCTTCACAGCAGACCGAGCCGGCCTCCCTTGTACCGTTGACCAAAGGTTGTACAAAAGCAGTGTTAGTCGGAGACCATGTACAGCTTCGACCTACAGTGGGGCAACTCTCTCTATCGCTTGACTTTGACATATCTCTATTTGAGAGACTTTGGACCGCACAAGAGCACGAAGGGGTGCAGAGGGTCATGCTGGATACTCAATACCGCATGCATCAGGATGTCTGTCGCTTCAGCTCCGAGATCTTCTACGATGGTAAACTGCGGACGGGCATCAAGGCAACGGAAAGATCGATGCCTCCATCCATTTTTCCTTGGCCTGTGATGGAGAATCCTCCACGTTCAAAGACTGCTGGGACTAAGACTCAACACCACCGAATGGTGTTCATTGAAAGTGCGGCCCCAGAAGACCTGGGCCAGAAGTCCAAGTGTAACAGGGGTCAAGCTGCCGTGTGTGTCAAAGTCTGTGACCTCCTTACCAAGGTCGCCGCTGGGCTGCCCAATGCCGAATCATCCACGGAGGCTCCAAAACCAGCCATTGCGGTGCTAACCCCGTACAGCCGGCAGGTCGACCTTCTCAGGCAGAATCTCTCTTCCAACAACCTAGTTGAAGTTTGTAGCATCGACAGCTTTCAGGGAAGGGAGGCGGACATAATCGTGTTTGTCACAGTAAGATGTAATCAGCGCCAGGAGATCGGCTTTCTGAGTGACTTGAGACGGCTTAATGTGGCAATGACGCGGGCGCGGACTGGAGTGATCATTATCGGGAATAAGGCAACGCTTTCTGGGGGGTCTTCGAACGAGGAATGTACGAGGACTTGGAAGAGATTGATCGATGCTACCAAAGATGTCACAATAAGTGAAGCGGTAGAGGGTGATGGAAGATATTGATGGAGAGGGGCGGTAAGCAGGTCATGGGTGGGCAAGCCTTATCAGCGGTCGAGTACTTGTGCATTGCCTGTTTGTCTATTTCATCTTTGCACGAAATTGCTCTAGTTTCCAGTTAGAATCTTGAGCCCTTTCATCGCTTGCTCGTTTGCGGTAAATAGAATGCCTCCGGCCAGTACAGTCCGACCAAGACGCATGACTGTGCCTCGCCACAGACCTTTCAGCCCATCCTCTGCCACGATTCCTCGGAATGATTCCATCGTGCCCACCACCTTTGCTTGTTGAGCTTTCGTCTTGATAGTGTCGAACGGCTGTGTAGCGACTGTCGTGACCGTTCCAGCAAGCGCGCCGTTGGCAAAACTCATCAATGGACCATCCACGTTCATGCCTTTGCTGCGCTCAAAGTCCTTGATAATGCTGTAGCTTCCGAGTCGGAATCCCGTGGTCCCGATCTGCTTCAATGTCGTTGTGATGTAACCTCTCCAGAGAGCTCTGCGGACTCCTTGCTCGTGCGTGAGAGTGCTGATACAATCAATAGCGCCTTTGAATCTGCGCGATGTCTTCGCATCGTCGATGAGGGCCGTCTTCACACGTTCGCTTGGCGTCACAATGATCGTGCTGCTTACGATTCCTGCAACCATACCCGATGCAATGCTTCGCGCCGGGCTAAGAGTCTGTGTCTCTTTGTCTTCGAAGATCGCGCGAATGCTGTCGAAAGCAACGAACCGAACTGCGTCCTTGCCGATGGATCCAACAATCATGGTGCTACATCCCTTATACAGGGCACTCACGCCTTCCTCGCGTGCGACTCGAAGGACGATGGCAAACGGATTGCGCGTCCCTTTCTGGTGTCCATAGAGCTGGACACGTGTTTTGGCGAATTCGAACGGATATGTGCAAGCAGCCTCGACTCCGCCGGCTATGCCGCCAGCGCAGAGGGATAATAGTGGTGACGTTTTGCCATCTGCAGGAGCGACCATGGTTCTGCTTGTTGGCGTTATCTACGGAGTGGCGGTGTGAAGGTACAAGTCCACGAGCTTAGTCGGAGTTTTGGTGGCGTTGATGTTGTTGGGAATGCCGATGTACCTCGGCCCGGGTAATTTTCGGCATTTGGCATGGTGCCTTCGGGTTATTGATCGTCTACAATCCAACCTCAGGTCCGTCCATCTTGGTTGGTGTCTTCTTTAGGTAGCAATTGAGATGCAAACCCCAAACGAAATCCAAAGTTGATGTTCTTTGTTACCTATAATGATGTTGTCTAGGCAAACTGTCTTTCTCCAAATTCCTCATCAGTTGAGAAGCAACAAGAATGTGAGCCACATCAGATTCAACAAGTCTGTACTAAGGAATCGCCCAACTCTCATTCAGTGTAATACGCCGCACCATGTGTCTTAACACGTAAAATAAAAGCTTTTTATGTATGTAATATAGTTATTAGTTATTAACTTAAGCTAGCTAATCACAAATCACATCCCCGATAATAGATCCATTCTCAAGCAGCGGTTGTGAGGTTCCCTCTAGAGAGTAGAGAGACCAGGCACAACAGGTCACGGTCCTTGCCAATACCTTTGGTGACAGTTTATGGCGAAGGACTGCCGTCGTGAGACTGGCCGCTTACTGGTACTGGGCGCGGTAGGTGTCCCAGTAGCTGTGAATGCGGGTCTCCTGGCCGGCGGTGAAGTGGGTGAAGCAGGAGCTGGCAAGGACTTAGCACTACTTCAGATGATGAGATTCTTCGAGAGATTACTTACTCGTCAGAGTAGTCCATGTAGTTGGTGACGGGGTCAGTGCCAGCGAGGGTAGGGCAGGTGTCACGGCCGATCTCGCAGTTGTAGGCCTCCTCAGACTCAAAGGGGGTGTCAGAGACGTAGTCACCGTTGCCACCGCAGCGGTAGCCCTCGAAGGTGTGGTAGACTTGAGTACTCGTTAGCGCCAGTTCTACTTGGGATATCATGCGTTCCGGTTACTTACGTCCGAGCCAGTGACCAATCTCGTGGGTAGCGGTGTGGCCAAGGTTGTACTGGGCCAGGCTGCCGCCGGGAACGGACGAGGAGCGAATGACAACACCATCGTAGTAGAAGGCAGAAGATCCGGTGGAAACGGTCTGGGGGAAGTAGGCGTAGCCGAGGTAGGGGGTGCCGGGAACGAAGTAAACGTTCAGGTCGGCGTAGGTGCCCTTGCGGAGCGAACGCTTCATGGTGAGCTCGGCGGTGTCCCGGGCCCAGTTGGTGTTGACAGTCCAGTCGGCACCGGCCTGGGCGAACTGAACATCGTGGGGGGCGAAAGCCTTGTTCAGGACATCGAGCTGCTTGTCCAAGGTAGCCTGGGTAAGGTACCCGCCGCTGACGGAGTTGGACGAAGCAATGACGTGCCAGTAGATGTTGACGTTGATGGGGGCAAGGCGGGTGGCATTGCCGGCGACGCGAGCGTTCTCCTCCTTGAGCTGGAAGTGCTCAGCGACCTCGATCTGCTCCTGGGAAGGAGAGGGAGTGCCGCAAGAACGCTGGGCGAGAGCACCAGAAGCGACCGCGAGGGCGGAGAGAACGAAGGTCTTGAACTGCATCTTGACAAGGAGGCCGGAAACTCGAGTGGAGAGAACCTTGGCTGAGAGGAGTGGGATGGGGATGGAGACCAAAAAAGAGCACCTTGATGGCCGTTCCTCTTGGAGTTTATATAACTGTCGTCCGCTCTCAATCGCGGGCCTCACATGCATTCGATGCCATCAACTGAGGTATCTCAAGAGTCAGGCATCGTGAACTTCAACCTTCCTGAACCGGACATAGCCCCAAGAGTTAGCACATTACAACGGGGAGTCTAGTGGTATGCAAACTGGATCGACTCCAGCGGTTTGCGCTGACCGATTCAATAGAAGTGGTTCCAGTGCTCCATAACTGGGGAGTTGATTCATGTTCAACGAGAGCGCACCTTCTCTGTTCGTCAGAGGTTGCATGCGCTTCGAGTTGACGACAGCGGCTAAAAGCTTGACGTGATAAGGCGGCTGGTCGGCAAAGGGCATGTTGCCAAGAGAAATCGCGGCTTTCGCGATGGTTCAGGAAATGCCAAGACGGTAACAGTAGCCAAGAGAGGCACCCTCTCCAGAGGCCTTGTTCGTATTGTGCAACCATATGATTAGCTCGACCACGACCTAACTATCGAGTTGCCTCTTATGCCATTTATGACCCATTTATCGGTCGGCATCATGCGGCGCTGAGTTCACTCGCGCGTATTGCGGTTTCCACCCAAAGTCTTGGCTCACGACGTTGATGATTAGAGATTGGTCGATTCAAGCTTATATTTACTAGAGTCGGGCATAGCCGGTCGCCGAGATGCTACCTTCCTTAATCTGACCTCTGTCCCACCGTCAAAGACCTCGGCTCCCTACCAGATACCCTGTCGGGACCCCACGGCTCCGCCCACATCCCGGGACTTGAGAGACTGCGTCTCCGGCTGCGATCCCCGTCTACTTCCCGCTGCCGACTTCGCTCTTATCTCACAATCCTCCAGCTTGGTGTGGAATGCCGCAGTCTATGCCACTGCCGTCGATCGACTTATGTCTATCACATGGAGCCAAGCCGGGAAGCTGCTTCGAGGGGGTCAGAGAATGTGACCACTTTTTTCTGCCTTGTGAAAAGTCATCTCTTGCAAGCCCTGAGTTAAGGGCTTGTACAACAAGTGATTCGACCAGGCAGTAGGCCGTTGGTTTGTAAAACGAGAAACAACACCGCGGCCGTGTGAGGCGACATCCGGAAGCATAGATAAGAGGCTCATATGCAAGTAACTGCGACGTTTGCATGGCCTTCCTTTCTTGGTGTTACTCCTCATCTCCATGTAGCACCACCTGCCGGATGCGCCGTCTGCGCCAAGACTGTCATTCAGCTCGTTGATCCGGCATTTCCGAGTCCGGCGGACGGGAACAACCACAGCCTTAGAGCGATATGATACCTCGGATTACGAATTCGCCGTCTCTCAACCGGGCAGTCCGGAGAACTCGTTTACGTCTGCGAAACGAAATGACACGTCTGGGAAAACGAAGAGAAAGCCATGTGCGGAGTATGCTTTGGCGTCTTTGAAATGATTCTTGAAGGCTAAACTCTGTCTCTTTGCTTTCCACACCAGTGTGTCTAAGCTAGCATCTCAACCACTGATAGATTGTACATCAAATAAAACTCCAACGCGTCTAGAAGCGAACTCGAACACGCTTTCCCGCCGGGGGTGCAGGCACAGCGGCTGGGGGGGCCGCGGGAGCAGGCGGGGCAGCAGCTGGCTTTCCGCCGGCAGGTGCTGCTGGAACCGGGGCAGGGGCCGCTGGCGAAGGTGGTGCGGCGGCAGGAGGAGGAGCCGGCTTGCCAGCAGCAGGTGCACCGGGCGCAGGAGGAGCAGCGGCGGCCGGCGGCGGTGCTGGCTTTCCAGCTGCAGGAGCCGGGGCAGCGGCGGGAGGAGCCGGTTTGCCGGCCCCGGGCGCAGCGGGCGCGGGGGGTGCGGCAGCAGGAGGAGCCGGCTTCCCAGCCACGGGCGCACCCGGGGCTGCGGGAGAGGCCGCTGCCGGAGGAGCTGCGGCCGGGGGCGGAGCTGGCTTGGGACTAGCAGCGGGCGGAGGAGGGGCAGCGGCTGGCGGGGGAGGAGCAGCAGCTGGCGGAGGAGGGGCGGCTGCGGGCGGCGGGGCGACGGCAGAGGCGGCTGGAGCGGCAGCAGGCGGGTTGGCGGCTCCTTTTCCTTTCAGGACGTTGGCGGCAGCGCCGAGAACTGCATTTGCCGCAGCATTGGGTCGAGCACCCTTGCCCTTCAACACTCCAGCGGCAGTTCCCAAAACCGTCCCGAGGGGATCGGCAGCTTGAGAACCAGCCGGGGCTGCAGCACCAGCCGCGGGCTGAGCACCCTTGCCTTTCAACACGCCGGCCGCTGTGCCGAGAACGGCGCCGACGGGGTCTGCAGCTTGGGAGCCAGCAGGAGCAGCCGCAGCGCCAGCAGGCTGTCCGTTTGTCTTTCCAGTGAGAGTCCCCAAGACCGAGCCGATGGGGTCGGCCGCAGGTGACGCCGCAGGCGCAGGGGCAGCGGCTGGGACTGCAGCGGCTTGTCTAGCACCGAGAGCCGGGGACTTTCCCTTAGCCTTTGCCGGGGCTGCAGCTCCAGCCGTCTTGCCCTTGGCTTTGGTTCCCGTAAGACCTCCAAGGAGGGCACCGATAGGGTCGGCAGCAGCAGCTTGCTGACCTTTGCCCTTTGCCGGGGCAGCACCAGCCGCAGCACCAGCCCCAGCCCCAGCAGCCTGGCCAGCTTGACAATTACTGGTACCCTCGTCAGTTCTGACTCTTCTTCTCTTCACGCGCCGTTGCTGATCAAGCCGATCGTGTTGCGGGGAGTGGGATTCCCTGCTCGACATTTCTCACTTACCCGGTGATCCCTCCGGCTTGTGCCCTCAAACATTTGGCATTCTGTCCTCCCTTGAACCGAAAGTCAGTATCACATCTTTCATGTTTCTGGATGATGGTTGTGTCATACGGCAAGCAAGCAATCCAAGTCGTCGAAGCAAACTGCCCCTTGCTGCGCAGAGACGTAGCTCGCGCACAAGGCGGAAGCAAAAATAGCGAGACCGCGCATAACTAGAGCGTTCTTTGTCTAGAGTTGAAGGCTGATGTGATATCCGTTCGATTGAGGTACTGATAGAGTTGAGATGATACAGTGAGTATTCGATCACGAACACGAGGCCTATGTCGACGGTGGGGACACCAGACATTTATAGACGATGATATCAGGTCACCGACTGGTTCCTGCGTGCGTGTCAAAGAGCAACCAGCCAATTATGGTCCTGGAAACAACTCAACAACTGTGGAAAGCCGAGGCAGGTCGGTGTACATGTGGGTGACGATGCTCCCAATACCTTAGGAGCGCCTTCCAAACGTCTCGAGATTTGTTTGACCGGAAGAATTCATCAGATTATCATCGTCTGAGCGCTGCGAAATTGATTTGGATCCTGGTGGATCGGTGTGGCAAGGGCAGGAACTCGGAAGCAGGAGCCAAGAGGATTGGAGTTGCCGTCGCCATGTCAGTCAAATCTGTCAGTAAGAGTGCGAGTTCGTCTGATTTGCTTGACAAATACGCCTCACACGCAGAACGCCTGAGCTGCACCTCGGTTTGCGGCTCTTTGACCTCAACACTCGGGAAAATAAACTTGAGTCCTGCGTCAGTGTCTCACGTCACCGACGATATGTCAGTGCTTGTCACACCATTTGTGGCAACGATGAAATTTGTCAAATCGGAAATCGGCTGTAAGTCTCCCAAAACTGTCATCAAATTGAGACGTCGAACACCCACGATTTCTGTGAGTTCCAGGACGACAACGCGCGGATAGCTCCCGCCTTCACTGGGCAGCTCGATCCTAACCGCAAAATCCGTCGACGGGGATTGTCATGGTCCATGAATTACAATTTCGCTCGGGTGCATCGCATGGCGCATGCATGCGGCATTCTCAAAGCTTTCGGGATCCTCCAGCGAAAGTTTTAATTAAGGAGCTACAGCGCCACCTTGCTCTACATTGCTTACATCTGCAGGCAAGGTTAACAGTCTTGCGGATCATCTTCTGTGGCTTGTGGGCAGTCAAGTGACATGAGCTAGGGAAAGCTCTATAGGAAGTGTATTACTTGATATTGATTCTGGTATTTAGCAGAAATGATGTGCACGGAAATTTACAAAGCTGCCAAACCCATCCCCGACATCAACACGAAGGAGATCGTTTCGTCCTCTCAGAAAAGATGGAAATTTGGCAAATTCATCTTTGGTACTCATACTTTCGCGCACTTCTTCCGTCTGAACAGGTTGGTCTGTCACTGCGTCACGAAGTCTAGGTTGGCACTGTTCGTTAAAGGGCCAGATCACCAGGACTTCATTTCCATCCAATACTTTTCGTTATGAATGATCTACGAGCTCACGTACCCCGAGTGACCCTTTCGTCAAGCTTAGATCAACGACATCAGCTCGTCTCAAAATAGAAGGCCCGGAGGTGTTTGCCAAGTCCAATTGCAGACAAGCCAAAGTTTGATGATAATCTTTTCAAGCTCCTCCCATCTATGACGTTCGCACGTCTGTTGATACCTTGCCGGGTATGAAACCGAAAGACCCTGAACCTTCTATTTTCAGGCATTTCGGTGCCTCTTGTTGGCTCGTTGCAGGTGATTCAATACAGAGTTTTCAATATGATTAGAAGACGAACTCGAAGCAAAAGTCCGAGCTGTCGTGCATCTCTATACCGAATATCATAAATATCGGGCTGGGTCTACCAGCGTGCCATTTCTGGCCCCGCTCCATCACGTTTGGCGATCAGAGATAATCCACACCCGGCCTCGTTAGTTACCGGCAACACGGTCACGAATAAGGGAACAGTGGCAGAGGGGCTCCCAACACCCGAGTCGCTTTGGGTTGCTGATAGAAGTGTGAAGAACTCGGTTCTGGATGATGACCAATCCGGGCTCATCAGCGGGCTGAAGATTCCTCGCTCCGGCGAAAGTGGCCGTCCATTGTGGGGGTTCCGGGCGATGACCCCACTTCTGGCCGCCCAATTTCGCCGGCGCTACTTGCACAACACGTATGTACGCCTTCACGGCCAAATTGGCCGGAGTTGAGAGTTTGGCTGCACCACATTTGTAATCTGATAATCGGAATGGTTCAGAGTGAATACATGTTGGCTGTATATCCGCAATCTGAACACATATAAAAGACAACATAGGTCTCCATGTCAGCCTGGAAGAGGAACACGAACAGCATTCGATACACACAGCCAGACAATCAAACTCGTTCGCTCTCGTAACGTACCACATTTGTCTACTTTAAAACAGCCAGCCTTCTCAGTCTCTTACATCGGTTACAATGGTTGTCGCACTTGTCACTGGAGGAAACACCGGCATCGGCGAGGCTGTCGTCCGCCAGCTCGCCAAGGTCCCAGACTTCCACGTCATTGTCGGATCTCGCAGCCTGGAGGCGGGCACCCTTGTGGCCGACTCCCTCAACAAGGAGGGCTATTCAGTATCCGCAATCCAGTTGGATATCACCTCTGACGACTCAATCAGCAAAGCCAAGGAACACATCACCAATGTCCACGGCAAGCTTGACGTCCTCGTCAACAATGCGGCCATCCTGATTGACCACGTCGCATCCTCTCCTCGGGACCTTTTCTCCAGAACATTCGAAACGAACGTCATTGGTACCGCCGTTTGGACGGAAGCCGTCCTCCCGCTCCTGCAGAAGAGCGACTATCCCAGGGTTGTCTTCGTCTCATCGCAGATGGGCTCCCTCACTTGCTCAACCGATGAAACCACGTTCTACCACCATATCGACTACAAAGCCTATGACGCCTCGAAGGCTGCGGTTAACATGCTCGCCGTCAACTACGCTCGGATCTTGAAGCCCATTGGTGGCGTCTCGAACGCCGTCTGTCCCGGTCTAGTTAAGACCAGAATGAACGGCTACATGGACGCCGGGGTGCCAGTCGAAGTCGGAGCGCAGAGGATCGTTGAGCTTGCAACCGTTGCTCCGGGCGGGCCTTCAGCTACGTTTTCTAACCGGGAGGGAATTGTTGCTTGGTAACGGAACAGGCGTAAAGCCACCAGCTTGGTTCGCAGTGTGTAAGAGACTTGAGTGCAGGCAAGAAGCTTGGCGAAATTGGTGGATGGGAGGAGATGCTTGAAATTTCCAATGGCAGTATTCAATATTAAAGATTAAACTAAAACATCGTCACAGCTAAGTTTAATAGAACCCCAATGTTATCTGCTCCCGCATTCCATACGCTAAGCCTATCCATGCTTTCCTTTCCGGACGTGCCTCGATGCAGATCGCAAAGATCCCCAAAGGTTGCCGGGCCGCTTCCCTGGTTTTGGTGCTTGCGTATAGCTTCCGTCTCTTGTTTCCACTCCTCTGGCGTTCTTGCTGCCCATTGCGCCTTGTGACAGGGAAGTAGCACTTTGGCCCAGTCATCCAAGATGGTGCAGGGAATGCCGATGCTGATAGAGCTGACTTGCGCGAACAAGAACCAGACACTCAGGATTCTGCACGTGTAAGTAGAAGTTGCCATGTGTGCATGGCTACGGAGATCTTACCTCTTCAAAGTTTCGTCCAGAACCCAATTTTCCCACTCAGTGGCAATATCAGGAGGGAAATCTACAGGCGCGTGGTAGGAAGTTTCGCCTTGCAATACCATGTACCGACTACAGAATGCCTTCATCACGAATCAGCAGGAAGCCGCAGAGATTTAAAAGCTAGAGTATAGACCTTGTAAGCAAACAGCATGTTAGAGTTGTACTCGCGGTCGTGAACAGTGGTTTGGAAGCCATCAACAATACGCATCGTGATGTAGATCATCTGGGCCTGCATTGCGGCCAACAGCTCACGCCGAGGGAAAGTCATCATCTGTCACACGTCGGTAAGTAGTTATGGAAACTAGCACAGGGCGCCTACCGTTTGTACGGAGAGTTCTTGTTCTTCCCGAACTGTTTTCCAAAGGATAGGTCGAGTGTCGTCGTTCCTGGAGGCAAAGAGGCCAGAAACTGCCATGCAGCTGGCTAGAGGTGCCGGCAGATGACTCTTATCCCGCTGCGGGTGTATAAATGGCGGGAACGTCGATCTACGTAGCATCATCTGAGGGAAAGCGCACAACGCTTGCTTGATGAGATTCGCGCAGCTCTCAGAAGCTGGGCCCGGCCTGCGGAGGCTACCTAGTGGAAAGTCTAATTGCGTCGGGGTCGAGATGACGCAGTCGTTCAGAATTCCCGAAGCAGCCACCTGATCGATCTTCCGTGGCAAGACCAGGCCAGCCACGCTGTTGTTGCTTCGAGTCGTACTCAGCAGTCCTGTTTCAGCGGCAAAGCCAGCCGTGCTGGGGAACAAGAGAGCGTCGAGGTTCTCGAATGTTTCATAGGGAGTTTCCCAAAACTGCTCATCGCCTATGGAGTACGACGGTGTTTTCGGGTCTAGTCGCTGAAGCAATATAGCAGAGGACATGGTAGGGGTCGGTACCAGAGCTCCCGCAGGGTCACGGTCTGCCTGGTTAACAGCTGGTTCCGGGTAAACACAGGCCAGTCCTTTCCTGACGCAGCGAACGCAACGTTGCTGAAGACTACACTTGCTCTTGGCTGCCTTGCATTCTCTGCAAGGCTTAGGCCGAACCTTGGGGCGATTCTGTGTCCGCCGGCAGTACGAGGTATGCCTCCGCAGCGTACTGTCTGATCAGGGTGTTAGAGGTTATAGGATGCAGGGCGGTGGGTGTTCTTGGGTACCTGCCTTCGTTGAAAGGCTTACTGCAGATACTGCAGAGCAAGATGCCGATTGGTGGCGCCACCTGGGCTACCCCGATGTTGAGAAGCTCCACGTTTGGGTCCATGACAGCTCTGCCAGGCGAGATTGGAAAGCAGAGAGAGTTGGTCCCTTGGCGCTGGACGGACAAATCGAGCAGGTGGTGGTGGCATCAGCGAATAAGACCGACCCACGAGGATTGATTCAGACGCATTTACCTCGCGCCGGTCTTGTTGACTAGGTACTTGGACAGGGTCAAAGGATAGCCAGGGGCAAGTTCGACGTCCAAAGATGAAAGCTCACCAGTTGGTGGCCATTGCGACAAAGGACAACGGGTTTGTCAGCACACGATGGATGGTTCTATTAGTAATCAGAAGGTGCCTCCAATCTTACATTACCCCCAGTCACCACTCTGCTGACATGAGACCCCTCGTGGGAGTATGAGTCCCAACAATATAGCTAGTGACCATGAGACCGTGGTCGACATGGCAAACGCTCAGAGTCTATGTCGTGGTAAACTAAGACGAGTGGTAAAGTTGAGGTCACAACCGCACATGCAGAGGCGGCATTGGCGCCTGATTCACAAAATGAGGATAAATGTGAGAGGGGCGCGGAAGATGGGCTGTCAAATCTCAAGTTTTTAGTCTAGTCACGAGACTTAGCCCGAAAGTGCAGGCGGGCGTTTAGCGGGTATATGCACAGCCATTGTCCAACCGCGCGACAGACGGAGGAGACGACGGCGTCG
The DNA here is from genome assembly GCA_027406025.1 of Colletotrichum musae. NCBI lineage: Eukaryota > Fungi > Ascomycota > Sordariomycetes > Glomerellales > Glomerellaceae > Colletotrichum > Colletotrichum musae. The sequence continues at coordinate 134,325 of JANVYC010000007.1, forward strand.
GTTGACATCAACACGGGGAGGTTCCGGAGGGAACGCTTTCTCGTTGGCTCATGGCTCATGGCTCATGGAGGCCCGAGGATGGCGAGGCGATGCGATGGCCGAGAGAGCCGAAAACGGTCCAGTTAGTGGAAAGGCCTGACCAGACTGTCTGCTTGTGCTCCGAGTCCCGACAGGATGAAGCGGAAAGGCATGGCGCAGGCGTCTCTCCTTCTAGAGGCTTCAGCCAAGAAGCAAACATATTCCAAGTCGGGATGTGCGCTAGAGTTCGCGCGATGACACTTGCCACCTAGTGTCGTGTCGCGCTCTGAGCAGTCGGGAGTGGTGAGCAAACAGAAGCGGGCGGCAGGAGACAGGTGATCTGCCAGGACCGAGACCGTGGGCGCAGGGCGAAGGAGCGAAGTTGGGGGTGTCGCGGGTGCATGGCAGCCCAATGGAGAGGATGGGAGAGCCCGATGGTGGTGTGGTGGGATCGGCGGGTGCAGTTGATGGGATTGATGAGGGTGCGGATTGACAGGGGCAGGACGAATCCAATGGGAAGGGCCGCGGTGGAGAGCAGATGTGTGTTTTCTGGGAGTGATAGGTGAGCTAGGTGTCCGTAGGCATTAGTGAGAAGGGGAATGAGTTCGTCTTTATGTCTCCGCGCGCTTGGAGCGTGAACTGGTGGGTAGGAGTTTGGGTGTGATGAGCCCGAAGGTGGTGGGTGACTTGACGGAAGAGTGAGGCGAGACAGATGTGATGAGTGAGAGACACGATACTCCCTCCGTATGTAACGTCTGATAGTGAGTGAGTGAGTGAGTTGGCTCCCGATGAAAATACCTAACGCAAGACGGTGCCGAGACAAGTGTCGAGGGGCTTTCCTCTTGCCCCGCAAGGAGATGGCCGCTCGTCTGCGGTCAGTCGAGTCCCAGTATCAAGTGGGAAAAATCAAGCTGAGCGAGCGTGTTGATGCAAATCGACGGGATGACGATGTGGTTTGTCGGCTACCGGCTCGTGGCCAAGGTGTCGGCATGGGAGACGGTCACACATGGACGACGTCAGGAACGCGGCGTGGGGTTTGGTGAGGAGCGGAGGTAGCGTAGCAGTCAAGGCATCAGTGAAAGAGTTGTACGATTTCAGATTCGAGTGAAGCTGTGCGACCTCATCGTGCGTGATGCGCCATGCAGGTGGGAGAGACGGAGACGTGACAGCAAGCACACACATACCTACGTCGTTGGAAGCAGGAGAAGAGGATGGAAGACGCCAGCAGCAACAGCAGCAGCAGTGAGTGGGATGGAGCAGCAGCATCAGGACCAGCAGAGGGAAACGGCGGGAAATCAGGATCGGATCAGGATGAGGGAAGGACGGGACCCATCCATCGAGCCATCGGGGAATAACGAGCCAAGCCTGTAAAGTGAGGCAGGTAAAGGCGGACGAGCAGTGCGCCACCCCTGGAACCGGCCGATTGATGGCTGCGCTACGATGGCAGGTGCTGCGATGCGGTGAGGAGGGCTGGAAAACGGAGTCCACACTCCACACGTGTTTGACGGTAGGCGCCAAAGGTCAGTCGGAAAGAGCGGGAAGAAGCCGGTGACAAGACGGGCAGCAGGGACTACCCAAGTCACCGCAAGGCACACTATTACATAGATACCTGTGTTTTCGCTTGGACTTTGGAGCGAGAACAAGTACCTATCTAGCTGACTGCCAACGGAGACGTGACGGGCCCCTCAGTGGTCCAAGCCAGCGGCGGAGGCAGGTACAGCGGGGCCGAAGCCTGGGACGGTGCACCGTGTGTCACTCATAGCTGAAGTACTGGTGTACAAGTGTACCAACCCACGCCGTGGAACTATGTGCTGTCTGGTGGCAATCACATCCAGGAACCTATCTCCAGTGTGGCAGATGCTGCTGAGTGAGAGATATTGTCCGAGCCAGCCCGTTCTCGCCCACCTCAGCTGTGGTGACATCAGAAAATATGAGAGGACGTGGAAGGTAAGATGGATGGGTGCCGGCGGTACCGTAGAGTGTTCACCAGGTACCTACGCCAGTACGGTCTCCCGTCCCGGCGGTGGCCAGCTGCACCTGCACCGGCGCCCAAAAACCGTAAAGAGGCGTCAAGGACGTTTCCCACCGTAGCCAATCGCCGGGGTGCCGCCTCGCCCTCGATGGTCTGGGCCAGTCTTGTCGGGTACATTGGTTTATGAGAAGTTCATGCTTCGATGAGATGTACCTGCCCTGGCAATGCGACGTGACTGCGGTTCGAGAGACGCGCATACATACACCATTACCTGGGTACGGATATTATTACTCTACCTCCTTCAGGGCATGTTGTACCTTGTGTACTGATAGTCTTCTCTGATTGCTGGAACGTCGACCAGTCTCATGACTGGAACTGTAAAATTTCAAGGCCTTCCCGTTCGTCGTCTCGTCTGGCTGGGCGTTTGAGCCATTTCTGTCTCCCGCTGGCCATCATGGCCCAACTCTCCTATCTTGCTTGTTGTTGGCTGGCTGCTCAGATACTAGTCAGGTAAGCTGCTGTACCTAGTGAATCTTGAAAGGTGTTGAGTGGCATTAGACGTCGTGGTGGTGGTGATGGTGGTGGTATATTTCACCCTCAAGAGACCCCCCTCAAATTCCCTCCTAGTCCCCTTTTTGTCCTTATTTTATTTTCCTCTCGTCACCTCCTCCCCGCTCTTTTGCTCTCATCTCAACCAACACATCGAGAGAGACAGAGACGACCGCAACGCGGGTCGACGTACGATAACCCCCCTCCCCTCCACTTCTCTCCCCTCTATTAGTGAACACTCGCTGGCGTTCCGTCATTCTGTTTCTCCTGGTCGCTGTCACAAACGACATCTTCGGGTTCCCCCATACCATATCCCCAGCCCAGCCTCTCCCATCTCCACATCGCGGAAACGCCGTCCTCACCGTTTCTGGTTCTCTCTTGATTGACCGCAAAACAACCGTCCACCGCCGTCGTCCACTTTGACAGTAAAACCAAACGGCTTAATTAGCTTCAGTCCCGGGCAAAGGATCCCCGGTAGTGGAGTCGCGATTCCCACGGCGCCCGTCCCTCATCTGGGCTCTAGCTCTCCTCCCGTTCCGCTCCCCCCTGTCACCCAAGTCGGTACTCGCTTCCGTTCGAATTTTGACGGTGGGGTTGTTTTACCATTAGGGGCCTCCTTTCTTCACCGCATCGTCCGCCAGCGAGGAACCCCCGGCCCCGCGACCACCGCCCAGAGTCGTGAGAGTGTCTCCCGAGTCCCCGAGTGGCTCTCCTTGGACAGCGCAACGATTCACTTTGCTTGCGCGGTGGGACTGTAGTCTGTTCCTGGGCTCCCTCTCCTCTGCCACCAGCCTCCCTTACCCAGGGTTCCCTGTCGTCACTTATACTAAAGGACGGGAAGCTTCAAAACTCGGCTAGTACCAACTGCCACTACCCACGACACGACCAACACCACCAAGCACCACACCAGCGTCACCGCCTGTGTGAGTGCACCACTCACACACACTTCTTAACTTCTTCAACGACACACTTTGTCTCTGGTCGGTTCGTCGCCAGAAAGGTGACTTTTCACGCTTCATCATGGCTCTCACTCAGACCGTCACCATCATCAACAACTCGGGAAAGATTATAAGCACCGTAAGTCGGCTCACACCCGTTACATTCTACCCCCACCGCCCCTCTTCCAACTTCTATGTCCAACCGCTGCGTGCTTTTCGATATCCGACCTACTGCAACCTGCACACAACGTGCTGTGCAGTTGCAAGAAAACCAGCTCTTCGGGCCAAAGCTGACGTATCATCTTTTCTTCTCCCTGGCTACAGGGCAAACACCTAGCTGGCATCTTCAAGGAGGCCAAGGCCTCCTATCAGGAGAAGAAGGCCGCCGTCAAGGCCGACCGCGAGCTCAGGCGAGCCCAAACCTTCGACACAACCCGAGACCTGCCTCCTCAGACCTTCGACCGTCGCTACTCGTACGATGACGGCCACTCTGTCGCCAGCTCCCGGAGGAGCCACCGCTCCCGCCACTATCACGACCGCGAGCAGGAGTACTACCCCCGATCGAGACCTGCTCTGACCGAGAACAACCTCAAAACCCACTCCGAGGTGTCGAGCGTCACCCCATCGAGAGCTCCCGGGGCTTACCGCTCGCCCTACGCCGAGACCGCACCTCGCGACATGGCCGTGAGCCGCCCGACCATGCAACACTACACCACCGCCCCGACCTGCAGCGACAGCCTCGCCGACTCGGCCACCATTCGCGGCGCCAACATCCCCCGCACTCTCTCGGCCCCCGTGGTGCCCAAGACCCATAAGAAGAAGGAAATCGACATGGATCTTGCGTATGGAAACATCCCTCCCGACCTGCAGGATCGCACCGATCTGGACCCAAAGGAGGACCAGGCCAAGAGCCTCGTTGCCCGCGTCGAGACCATGCTTGAGGAGGCCCAGTGCGTCCAGCACTCCGCGACGGCCGCCATCGCCCATCTGCAGAGGAATCCAGACGCCGCCGCCGCCGTGGCCCTGACGCTCGCCGAGCTGTCCACCCTCCTGAAGGGCATGTCGCCCGCCTTCCTGTCCGTCATCAAGGGCGGCTCGCCCGCCGTCTTCGCCCTCCTCGCCTCGCCGCAGTTCCTCATCGCCGCGGGCGCCACCGTTGGGCTCACCGTCGTCATGTTCGGCGGATGGAAGATCGTAAAGCAGATCAAGGACGCCAAGGCCCAGAGGGAGGCCATGATGGCCAACGCCATCGCCCTCGAGGCGCAGCCGGCGCCGCAGCCCATCGAGTATGTCTACGAGCAGGACCCGTACGCGCAGGACCCGTACGCGCAGGACCCGTACGCCCAGTACGACCCGTACGAGCAGCAGCAGCAGCAGCAACAGCCCCGCGAGGGCAGCATCGTCTACGACGAGGCCGTGGTGCTCGACGAGCGTCTCGAGGAGGAGCTCAGCTCGATCGAGACATGGCGACGTGGCATCGCGCCCGCTGGCGAGGACGAGAGCGTCGACATGGAGCTTATCAGCCCCGAGGCCGCACGGTCGATTCGCGGCGACCCGGACACGCAGACGGAGCGGAGCTTCCGCACGCACCGCAGCTCTAGAACGCACCGCAGCTCGCGGTCGGAGAGGTCGGAGAGGTCGGAGAGGTCGCACCACTCGCACAGGTCGCACCGTAGCAGCGCCAGCGTGCGCGAGTCGGAGGTGCCCGAGCGCAGGAGCAGCGTCGCGAGGTCCGAGAGGGACGCCGAGAGCGTTGCCAGCAGCCATCGCAGCCACCGCAGCTCGGCGTCGAAACGCACGGGTCGGGTGTCGATGCTGAGCATCGAGGACGGCAGCCGCGAAAAGGACGACGAGGTGATCGAGGTGGCGATGCGGCCCAAGAAGAACAACATGCTCAAGTCCCTCTTCAAGAAGAAGGAGAAGGAGCACAGAGAGAGCGAGAGGGTTTCGGCCCTCGTGTTCTGAGCACGACAAAGACGCGATGACGACGAAGAAGAGGACAAGACAACGCCACGTAAAAACATGACAGATGACAGATCAATGACAGAAGGATGATGGCAGGGAAAGACAGGAAACGATGCATTTTTTGGCTAGGGAGGCTTCCCAGCCCGGTCGGAGTTTGGATTGTAATGGGTATAGGACCGATGAGAGGTGCCACGGAGAGCACACGTCTCGACGTATTCCTTCATTTTTGTTTCTTTTTGCCTTTGTTTATCTCGCATTTTCAGCGGAGAAGCCATACATTGTCGACAGAGAGAACGACATAGAAACCATTGTTACATCAATTTATAAGCGATGACATCTTACCTTTGTATTGGTAGAACCTGTCGCAGGATACCTGCGTAAGATGTGTTGTTTTTCTTCCGCTCAACCCGTTCACCCGGTTCATCCGGTTCAAGTCGAGGCTGGCCAACCGGGGATCCAAGTGCAAGTGCTACTGATGGAAGATGCCGGTCTAGGTTGAAGGTCGGCGTAGGGGGCTGAAATCGTCCTACACGCCATCGGGTTCGGGGTGGCAGTGCCAGCAAGGCTAGGAGGACGAAAAGGCGAGAATGACGACCGGTCCATCAGCAGCCTCGGAACGAGAGGCAGTAGCAGAGACGTAGGGCTGAATCTCGGAAGATGGACGCCGTTGAGAGGGGTTTTGGCAAAGGGTCATCCATCCCGCGCCCGGTTTGCAGCCGGAGGATGCGTTGCACACCCGCACACCCTCCCTGGCGGACGAATGCCGGTTGAGAGGAGGGGACAAGATGGCCTCGATTTACGAGAGGGAGGGCGGGAGATGGACGTGTCAGCTGCTGCACTTGTAGCAGCCGTCGTAATGGCCGGGCTTGGTTTAGTATTAGTAACCTGGATTCGTCCACCAAGATGTGGATGGAAGCGCAGTACGCGGTCCTGCGCAGCCATGCAGCAGCCACACCACGCGGCTTGCACTTTCACCGTCTTTGCTGTTCTTTCCACCATGTACTTTTCCCTTTCGCTCGCTCTGCCTCTGTCTGCCCTGCCTCTCTTGATAGCCTAGCTTACCTGCTGTGTATAGATCCGGTTACATGGATGGTACAGATTGTCCCCCATTGATATGTCTCGTCTCTAGTCGAGTACCTACCTCAGTAGTATAGTTCCACCTCCTTCTTCGACGCATTTACTGCATAGTGATAAATCTTTCTTCAATCAACACGTCAAATCAGCAGGTACCCGGACTGTAACCTATGAGAGTCAGACCCTCGGGCTGGCCACTGGGTACTGTACGCATGCGCACACCCCCGATTACCGGACACCGCACGGAGTACTACCTAACAGTATACATGGCAGCAGTGGTGGTCCCAAGAGCCGTGGAGTCGGATCAGCCTAGTCTCAACCTTACTTTATCCACCAGTTTACTGATTCTCGATTGTTGCTAAATATTCCCCAAAGAACAAGGTGAGAAAGGAAAAGGCCTAGACCAGCCGGGCGGACCTGGCCTCAGCCGCAGCAATTGTGGATGTCCGTGGATCTTTATGGTTCCCATTCGGGAACGATTCTTCAATGCCAATGCCTCGCTTTGTATGTACTTTTTGGGTGGCTGTTGGAGCGAGGGTTCAGGAAAAAAACAGCTCGCAGCACTCCATCTCTCATCTCTCATCAGAGTCTCACTTTCACAGCGCACCGCCCCCCCGTCTCATCCCCCCCTCCACTTCAAATCTCTTTTCCGTCATCTCACCTCATCCTGAACCCTGCTCTGCATTTGAGAAACCATGGCCACGTACTCCATCACATCCATCCTTCGAATTCTTCTGGCCCCACGAAGACGAGAAAGAGCCCTGCCTTGTCTTAGCGGAAAGGTTTGAATGCAGCCCCAGTCCCCAAGTCCGAGTGAAGCTCCACTCCACACATCACCGGCGAGGCTCCTGGGGTTACTTAATACTGCTCCATAGTAGTAGCCTAGTACTAGGTAGTATTAGGTACCCCGTAACCGGACCCAGGACGATCATCAAACGCGAAGGCAGCAGCAATTGTACCTGGGGACCATGGGAAGAGGAAACAAGAAGGCTAGGAAAAGAAAAAAGAATAGAGAAAAAAAAAAGGGTTTGGCCCGTCGCAGCGGAGACAATGAGATGAGCGCAACTTGCAAGACAGCCCCAGCCCGAGTCGAGGTACGTACGGTACATCTCGACCGCCACACACACACACACACACACACTAATAGTGTCTAGGCACGCATTTTGGCGTACTCTTTGCCAATCACACGACGCTGCTCGAACCCCGCCAGTGGGAAACCCTCAGCGCAGCCCGTGGCCATGGAGTGTAGGTAACTAGGTACCTAGGTAGTGTAACTACACTACCTATAACCAGCCTTACTTAGTGTCCGTCGGCAACGCCATTCCTGCGCCATCACCTCGAGCTGAGCTGCAGAAGCAGTGGCAGTCCCGAGAGAGAGAGAGGTGTGCAGAGGTGATGTGATGCATTGCGGTACGATGCGATGCGGTGCTGGGCAGTGCGGTGTGGTGCGGTGATGTACCTATGGCTACGGCCCCCAAGGAAAGGCAAGGCAGCGTGGTGTTGGTACACTACACTGTAATGTTCCATGACAACCAACGCAAGTCGTCCAACGCCAAAGTGTACAGATACTTCCTTTTCCATCTACCCATCTAGTCAAATCTTGGGTAGATACCTACCTCGCCCCTCTTCTCACCTCATATGATGTCCGCCGAGATGTAGCTGGAGGCAGGCTGTGGCAGTACACTACTCCGTAATACACTGCAGTCCTTTGCTAGGTAAGTACCTATACGCTTCTGTCCTAGGTACAGATACTGAGATACATGCACCGCCGGCCCCCCTCCTCCTCCCACCCCCCGGCCGGCAAGTTGTGCTGTTGGTCGTCTTCAGCCCTCGTTGGCGTCGGCGGGAGGAAGCACACGAGCATTGTCTTATTAGTTCCTTTTTTTCTCCTTCCTTCCCACCTTCTTCTACTCTTCCCTCTCTCTGATCATTGCTCGTTTAAGCCTTGGTTCATCGTCTGCTTTGAAGGGGTGTAATAGGTCTTGTCTCCTCCCGTCTCGACGCCGCTGGCTTGCTTCAACACCAACGCATACTCACCCTCACACTCGCTGTATACCTTCATCGCAAACAACCTCGAACCGGCCTTCGACCAGTCGGGTTTCTCTAGGGATGCCTTGATAGGAGCCGCTTCAAAGCTGCACGCCTTGCTCCCGGCTCTGATTTTCTTCACACCCCGGCTGTTCCTCAATACATGAGGATCTTGGGCGGCATCCTCCCGCTTTGTCCAGCACTCATCCTTCCAACCTACGAACCGAAGCCGAAAAGAAAGGATTCCACCACAAACATACACCTAATCTAATACTCTAATCGTGTACCACAAAAAGAAATACAAGATGGACAACAAAAACCAAGGCGCCGACCAAGGCCTCGGCTTGCGACAAAACTCGCCCGAGATACAGCTAACATCGTCGACGGAATGGCACCCGACCCGCCAATTGCCCCGGAAGCCCGTCGGGGCACAGACCCCGTCCACGCCGGCGCCCATCGGCAGCCCGTACGGGCCCCACGGACGTAGTCCCCCGACGCCCTCGGCCACGTCCCCGCCGATACAGCCCTCCTTCTCGGAGCGGGCCGGAGCTGCCGCCTACTTCCCGGCCCCGATGTCCGGCGACCACGGCCAGCACCCCCGGCACCGCCCCGCGCCGCTACAGATGGACTCGTACGAGTACTCCAACTACACGCCCTCCCAGTCCGGCTTCAGCACCCCCTATACCGGCCCTCTCCCGCCCAAGAGACAGGTCCGCATCGACTCGCACTCGGCACTCCTCTCGCCCCCGTGGCAGCCTCCGCCAAACCGCCAGCAGAGCTACACCTACCACCCGCCCGGCCATATCGCCTTCTACGACAAGTTCTGGCGTCCCGCCTGGAACATGTACTTCTTCCTCTTCGCCGGCATTGCCTTTGCTCTCGGACACCACTTCTTCTACCTCAGCCTTGACAACACCGAGGCCAACAACCAGATAACCAAACTCCGCTACGGCACCGCCCTCGCTTTTCTGAGCAAAGCCAGTCTTGCCTCTGCTGTCATTCTCGCTTTCCGCCAGCGCGTGTGGATGACCGTCCGCCGCAAGGTCCTAACCCTCGCGGCTGTTGACTCCCTCTTCGCAGCTGCCGAAGACATGTCCGCCATCTTCAACTTCGAGGTCTTTAAGCAGGCCCGTGTCGCTATGATCCTCGCCCTCTACGTCTGGTGCACCCCTCTAGTCGTCATCCTGACGTCCGATACCCTCGCCGTTCAGCCTGTCAAGCATACCGAGACCACCATGTGCGACAATATCCGCACGCTCAACTTCTCCCACGAGAGGACGAACGACTTTATGACGGGGCGTCCCAGCGGCAAGATCAACAATCTCTTCGAGCTCTCTGTTTCCACCTGGAACGTCTCCGTCCCTTGGGCCGACAGAGAAACAAATTCGAACTATTTTGAGTATTGGGTCGAGCCGAGCAGGCAGTTCGAGGAGGTGGTTTTCGCAGCTGCCTATCAAAGAAAGCCCCTTGAACGCGCAAACGCTGCCGTGGAGGTCTGTGGCTCGGGCTACAACTGCACCTTCGTAATCGAGTTCACCGGCCCGGGATACAAGTGCACCGAGCTCGCCAGCGGCGTTGGGTCCACGCCTGACAGGCTCAACGGTGTAGAGTCCCCCATCGATTTTAACGACATTGCCCCGACAGGCAATCACACTTACATCGCCCTCGCAACAGCAGGCGAATACTCGAACCCGCAGGCCAAGAACACAACATGGGGTGGCGTTATCCAGGGCGAGCCTCTCGAGTATCCAAAGAACCTCGGTGCTCTCCGCACGGAGCCTGTCCTCTGGTTCGGCTACGCTCACGCTGACAACCCTGCCGCCGAGAACATGCCCGAGTCTCGGGAAACGGGAAATTGGACCACCATCTACACCCCCAAGTTATTCGGTTGCATACATCACGAGACCAAGTACAAGGTCTTGTTTAACTACACGAACCAAGTCCAAAACACTACCGTTCTCGAACGTGAATTCCTGGAACCTGTCCTGAATACCCAATATCTCCGGGGGGTCGATGCCGACGACGGTACCATGGACAATATCACCGCCATCCCGGAAGCCGACTACATCCTACCCAAGGACGTGGAGCGGTACCGCCACAAGATGGCGTACCACTCCATCGGCTACCACATGCGCCAATTTATCAACGGAACCATCGAGCAGCCGGGCAATAACGCCAACACCAAGGCCATCCAGACACGCCTCATTGACCCGCACAACTACCTCGCCGTCAGAAACTTCATGTTCGAGGTCCAGTCCTTCTACGAGGACATCATCCTCTCCATGTTCACTAACCCGCGCTTCCTGGCCGTCTCCTGGGCCAGCGACCCCTCCCAGGTGACGGGCACCAACAAGAACAAGAAGAAGCTGTTCGAGTGCACCCGCGAGCGCACCGACAACCGCTTCAAGTACCACGTCGCCAACCTCTGGGCCGTCTACTCGGTCGCCATCTTCCTGGCCGTCGTCGGCGTCAGCTTCGGCGTCGCCGCCGTCCGCGAGGAGGGCCTCGTCCGCAACACCCGCTTCAGCAGCATCGTCGCCGCCACCCGCGGCCCCGGCCTGGAGAAGCTGCCCTGGGGCAACGCGGGGCCCGGCACCGACCACCGCCCCGTGACCGGGGCTAGGGTGGGATACGGCCTCGTGCCGACCGACCCCCACGCCGGCGGCGAAACGTACGGCTTCGGCTTGGAAGGAGACGTCAAGCAGCGCCGGGAGGACCCGACGAGGACGCCTACGGGGGTTGGCAGTCCGTTTACGAGAGCGAGTAGGAGATGGTCCAAATTGACCCAGTCAGGTCCTCCATCTTGAGCCAAAGTGTTGACTATCTGTATTGTTTCCAATTTGATTTTCACGTCTGTCTTAGATATCCCAGCATCATTGCCAGCGTAATTGAGTACCTAAGCGTTTGCCTTCTCTTATTTACTGGTGCGGTTACATCGTCTTACCATTTTGATGTTCAGGTCCGCAAGCATCACACTGTCGGTCTACATCACTTTGGGCATGCGTCGTGGGCTCGGCTAATCAAATAAATAAGGAAGCTTTAATGCATGTGCAGCCGCTAGTCTCGGCATATTCCGCGGAAGAAGACAAACACGCCTTTCCTAACTTCCTTGAAAGAATAAGCAAGCCGCCACCAAACAGCGTGCATCGTGAGATCCCCTGCGCGTCTTGCGACTGTTCCTGCGTCCAATATTTACATTAAACCATACAACAACGTGGTATATGCGCTCTGCGCTCGACAAAAGAGATAAAACGCCACTTTTTTCGTCACCGACCGAGTGCCGTCAAAAACGCCGCGAGCCCCGTGAAGGATGTTCCCGTCCGAATCCCTTCCCACCAATGTCATTATGCCTTCGTGTGGTTTGCCTCCGAATGATGCTGTGGTTTTTTTTTCTCGTCATAAGGTACTGACCGGTCCGTTAAAGCTCTTGCTGTGTCGTGTTCGTATTGTTTTTCTCCATTGCATTGCTCATTATAAATCTTCCGAAAGAAGCGCGCGGACTTCCGGTTCGTTAAGCAGCTTGCGCTCGCCGAGTTCTTCGGGGGGCTTGCCGTCGCGAACGGCCCCAAAGTCGAGGATCTGAAGGCAGAGTAGTTAGCATTTCGCTTCTTCAACATAGGATGTGAAGGTCCTTACCTCGACGTAGGTGAGGCTGTCGCGTTGTACGGCAGCCACGCACCGTCGCTCGTCGAACTTGACCTGCCATACTCCGCTCAGATCTGTCAGGAGATCCTGCACGCACTCGCCGGTGCGGATGTCCCACATTTTGACCGTCTTTTCGCTTCCTGAGATGACCTTGCGGCCATCGTGTTGGAAGCACGTAATGGCTCCAGTGTGAGCCGTCAGAACATTCTTACATTTTCCGTTCTCGGGGTCCCAGATCCTCAGAGTGCTGTCAGCGGCAGCCGACACCAGCCTCTCGTCGCGAAGATCGAGCAGACCGACAAGCAGGCTGTGGCCCTCCAAGGTGTGCAGGCAAGCGCCAGTGTTCAGATCCCAAATTTTGACGAGAGAGTCCATGGAACCGGATATGCAACGGTTGCGCTCGTGGTCCAATACAACGCTGTACACCTTCTGCGAGTGGCCGTGAAGAACATGGAGAGACTCGCCGGTACTGATGCGCCACACCCGAACGGTACTATCGTAGCTCCCACTGACGAGAGTGTCGCCGTGGGCAGAGATGGCGCGAACCGAGTGCGTGTGGCCAGACAGTGTTCGGATGAAGTAGGGGCAGTCCGCATCGTTTGCCGGCGGGCCGGTCTGGATGTAGCGGCGGGAGCCAACCTCTGGCAGACGCCAGACCCGGAGCTGGCTGTCACGAGATCCGGTAATGATCAGTGGCTTGGGAGGCATCATGATAGCCTTGCCTTCGTGAGTCTTTCCAGTCTCAGTGGGCATCAGGATCTGCAGACACCGCACGGTGCTAGTGTGGCCGTAGAAAACCTGGGTGCAGAGGCCCTTCTCAATGTCCCATACGCGGACTGATCGGTCCGTTGAGCCTGATACCAGCATATTGCCCTCGTACTGTAGAGCCCACACACCGCCCTCGTGTCCCTCGAGCTTCTTTCGTAGCTTGCCGGTCTTCGTGTCGTAGACGTGAATAAGTGTGTCGTCACTGCCAGTGATGATCTTGTCCTCGTCGAACTGTAGGCAGGTGATGACATGGCGGGGGTGGGCAGCAAAGGCGACGTGTCCGGGCTTGACCTTTCCACTCGTCCAGCTTTGGCGGATCATGTAGTGTCGACGGTAGAGGGACTTGAAGAGGTGCAGCTTTTGCAAGCTGGGCATGCCCAGCTGCGGGTTAGGCACGGCAGCCGCAGCGGCATTAGCAGCGGAGAGGGGGCCCTCCGACTTGTGCTGCTTGACTTCAGACTGCATGGATTCGTTCCGTGCGGCGTCCTGGCCGCTAACCCTCCGCTTCGATCGATCGGCGCCTGGAATGTTCATACCCCGCTTACGCTTGTGACTGCGGAGCTTAGTTGTGGGATCTGGCTTGGCCACCGCCTTGGTCAGCTCGCTATCCGCCGAGTTCAAGCGACTGGTGCGACTCAGGTCGACCTCGGCTCCCATGACACCAACGGGGTCCTGCCATCCCCAGCCTTGCATGATCGCCTTGTCAAGTTCGCCAGGGGGAAGAGTGAAGCCATCACGATCGAAAAGCTCCTTCCAGCCGGTCTCGTTAGTGTCGACGATATTTCTCCAGTGCTTGGAGACCTGGGCTGCTCGGCAGAGGTCACGGTGGTCGAGGAACGAGAGAACGTGGAAGCTCAGCTCGAGGGGGAGCTGCTTGAAAAAGTCGCACTTCAATGCCGGGGTGACGACGTCGGCGACGAGACGCAGTGTCTTTCTGGTACAACGACGAAGCAGGTTGTACATGACGAAACTCTTCATCTCGTTGGGCATGGCATCGAACTTTTCCATCATGCTCTGCGCGTCGAGCACAGCCATGTGGGGGTCAAGGTGGTCGAGTTGGGACGCGTTCTCGTCGGGAACCAGGGACATGTCCGAGGCATATCCGCCGTCCTCGGTCGTCTGCGACTCTTGGAGCCACGATCGATCCCGAAAACTGACGTTTCGTCTCACTAGGGCACTGCTCTGTGGCGACACAGCATCCTCGTCCTCGGAATCCCTCGCGTGAAGCTGCGCAGCGGCAAGAGTGGGCGAAAGTCTCGGACTAGGGAGGCTAGCATCCTGGGCAGCCACAGCATCAATCGAAGGCCGATGGCCAACGGCTCGGATTGACTGTTGCAAAGACTCGTCGGCATCGACAAAAGGCTCGGCATCGGCGTCGGTGATGGGGGGTGTCGCAACGTTGCTGCTGAAGACGGTGAGGGCGTCGCTGCCTATGGGGCTTGGTGCCTCGTGCGTGTTTGTCTGGCTGGGACCAGACTCGGGTGTGTGGCTCAAGCGGTTGAGTTGCAGAGATCGAGGTCGCGTCACACGTTCCGAACTACTACTGGCGACGACCTCGGAGGTGTCTGGGGTGGCCAAGCAGCCGGTTTGCTTGCCCCTGGCGAGTTGGCGTCGGAGCCTTTGGGTGGCGTCCTCGGGAAGTGACAGGCCAGCGGATCTGGCGCTTCGGGACGGTCTCGAGGGCAGCACGGGGGACGCGTTCTGTACGGGCGAGACATCGCGAGCGTTTGACCTTCTTGTTCTCCTTTGGGAAGCATCGGAGGGCGAATCCAAGGTGCGTGTGGAGGATTCTTGGCTGGACTCGTCTTCTTTGAGGAGGCCGGCAGGTTGCTTATCGGCGGCGAGGGGTGCCTTGCTCTACAAACGCACAAAAGAACGTCAGCACACGCAGCAAGAGTGGATAAAAGAAAAGTGAATGGTACCTACCTTTTTGGCAACGAAGAGATGGTCGGACGTGGCATCCGAAAAGGAGCCAGTGACGCTGAAGGAGAAGTTGGCAAGCTCAGGTGGCAGAGGCTTGGAAGCGAGAGGGTACTCCTTGGAGTCGAGTTCATGCAGCGGACGAACCTCGCGCAGGTAGACGGGAGGGTAGGTGCGCTTTGTGGTGGTGGTCGTCGTCGTCGTGGTTGTCTCGGTGTATTCAGACACGCGGTACTGGAGGCTCGAGTCGGCACCGTGAATGGGATTTGCGTTCTCGTCGGCGGAGATGGAGACGGTCTGGCTGGAGCGAGGCCGACGCACCTCGACGGCGTTGGTCTGCGGACCCGGCGAGGGCGTCATGATGGACGATATGGTAGTGAGGACTGAATGTGTCGAGTATCAGGTGTCGAGAGGGACGCGAGTGATAGAATGGTTGTTATGTGTAAGAGGCCGCAAGAGAGGGTTGAGGACGAAGAGGGACTGAAAGGGTTCGGAACGGCGGCGGGACAGAGAGAGTTGTGATTGACCTGGCTCGAGTGGAGGGTTTGGTTTGGGATTTCAAAGGTGGCGGGCGGGATTACGGGCAAGGCAAGGCGAAGGCAGCACGCACACGGGGGCACGGGTGCGGGTTGCGGGTACGGGTATGGATACCACCAAACCAGGTGGTAGATAAGTACGGGTACGGGTGGTGAAAGAGGGTGAGGCGAGGCTAGGCGCAAGTTGGTCACCGCGTACGCGGGGAGGACAAGTACCTGTACACGTCCAGTCGCTGTAGGCGCGGAGGTGGAGTCCCTTTTTTTCCTCTCTCCCCAAACCAGTGGCAGCAGTGGTGGGAAGCCTCGACCCGACCGCCTGAAGACTGGGAAAGCACGCGAGGCAGGTGACGGGGTTCCCGGGCGCAGCAGCAGCAGCACCTCCCCTACTACACAGCGCAGTGCACCTCGGCGAACGGGGGTAAGGAAAGAAGGGGGCGCCGTAACTGGACGTCGGCTTCCGTTAGCGGTACGGAAACAATGTACCTACTTGCACCCGAACGGAGGACGCGAGGCAGCAGCAAGCAAAGCAGTAATAATAGATCTAGCACACCGCAACGCAACGCACCTTAGTCGAGGACGTCGGCGAGTAAAGGAATCTAGAGACCTTGGAAGGTGTCGGTCAATAATGCGGCGAAGCGGACGGGCGGGCGGGCAAAGGGCGGTCGGAGGTGAGTAAAGAAAAATAAAAATAAAAATAAAAAAAAGGGTCGAAAAGGAAAAGTCGAGAAGGACGCGGCGGGTTACGAGACACAAAAAGGGGTCCAGTGCGACTGCCAAAATCCAAAGGGCCAGAATGCCGGGGACGGAGGAATGTGTCGAGTCAAAAAGGGGACGAAGAATGGCGCGAATGGTATTGGTGAGTATCCGTCGGTATCGGTAGCAGTGAATGGGCGACGGCGACGGTGGTTGTCCTGGTGGTGGTGGTGTTGTAGGTATGTGGTACCTACCGTGCTGGTGCCCGTGGTGCGGCGTCTCCTTTCCTGTTTGGATCGGCTTGCTCCGCAACTCCAGTCTTGGGTGTTTGGCCCTTTTCCCCCCTTGAAGTTTTTTTTTTGTCGCGACGCTTACTCCTTAGGTATCCGTACTACGAGAATAAAGAGAAGCTTGGAATGCCGAGTGCGGTCGAGGCCATGGAATGGCTGTGACGGAAGGCTGGCACGACACCTGGGACACTGAGGGGCCTGGGCAGGGACCAGACGTAAGTGGACCTTCCAACCTATGGAACTGACACTGAATCACTGCGGGTGGAGCGCCAGGAGTGACGAAGTGACGCCGAAGGCCACGGCACCAACCTGTTGGTGTTGTGCCCATGTCTCCATATCACCAAGGTACCACCATGGGCAGAACAAAGCGGAAAGGTACTTGTGTCTTCTTCAGCATCCACCACCCCCAAGTTCCACTCACAGCGAGTGTTGGTTGTGGTGGTCTGCAATGGACAGCGACACAGAAAAAAAGTCTTTTCGAGCGGTGTGTTCTGTTCCGAGTCAAATCAACGCTAGCAAAGCTGGGTAGATCCTATTCCTATCCTTGAACAAGCTCGTACTATACATAGGAGAGAACTTCTCCGAAGGATGGTGGCCGGTAGTCAGTCACAACAGTATCACAATGTCGGGTTCAATATATTGTTCGTCTGCCTTGAATCAACAGCATCCACTCTCGCCCAGCTCTTGCCTCTCCCACATCCAGTTGCTCCATACCCTGCTTGCTGACGGCCAACTGATCTTATCCCCCTTGGGGTGGAACCGCACGGCGGAGCAGTGCAGTGCAGTGCAGCCAGCACTCGCGGTTTAGTGCGTCCTTGCCTCTCACCCTTCTCATCGCCGTGCAGTACGTCGTGCCTCCTCGGCCAGCCAGCCAGGCTGGAAAGCTCATTGTTATATCGACGATACAGGTTTGGGCAGCACAGCGTGCCTCTACATATTAGTACGTACCTACATCACTGCTATTCAGACTACATGACCACTTCATTGGCTGATTCACCCTTCCGACCCACTTGAAAGCGGGACATGCCCCTGATAGAAGTGCAAGTACTCCTACTTGTGAAACACGCGCCAGAGATACCTTTGCCCGAAACAGTATACCGCGAGAGCCTGGGATGCTCGCGTGGACTCCTGGAACAAGAACTTGAACATGGAACGCGGGCGGCGCCCCTGGCAGTACGTACCTACACTATCACCCAGCCCCTCGATCCTTGCCCCTTTCCCAGTTCCATTATGTGAATCGAATCGACGATAACGACCTACTCTCAGCTTTTGACGCGCTCCATGAATGCCCGCACCATACGCGGCTGGGCTGGCGCTGGCACTGGGAAGCCTAAGTCTCCCGCCCCAATCGATCCGCCTCTGACCTCACTCACGTCGAGACGCCATCGTTGCGCGTGTGTCGAGTCCTTGAACAATCCATAAACGCGAACGCGCTCGGCGTGCCTTGCATTCCGCGAAGCTGACCAGATATGCACTTAACATAAGAGCACCATCCAGCAGATACATAGGTAGATACTCAGTCCGGGGCAAACATCCCCCCCCCCCCCCCCCCCCCCCCCCCCCCCCGTCATCTTGGCTCCTGTCCTAGACAAGTCCGTTGCGCCAGAGTCTTCTCGAGACAACATCTCAGCTATTATCCCGTCATCTCCTCCGGCGCCGCCATGCTTAGCGGGACCGAAGTGAGCCACAAGCGCTCGACAAACCTTGATTGAACCCGCACAGATGCGCGCCGCATTAGACGACATCACATCTCATCACATCTTGGGCGTCTAACAACCCACAGAGCACTACGACAGGCTACACCACTTGACTACCCACCAAACCAAGGCATCTCTGCCTGTTGGTCTGGATATAGACAGGTTCTCCGGGTGGTACGCTAATAGCAGCACATGCTGCAAGCTATTAACCGCTAACCCTCGTTGGCCTGCGGTCTGCGCCGCATTCGTCCTCCGCTCGCAACCAACACCGCCAACACGAATCAAATGGAGGAGTTTTCTGCAAACCCGACATCCAGTGCCCCGGAGAACCGTTGGAGAGGAGTTCCATAACGTGACATCGAGGACCACCACTGTCAAGGCGCTGCGCCTTGGCCTTGCCAGTCCCGTCCCGAGGTTCAAAATGCGTTGCATCCCGAGTCGTGGAATTACACCGCCCTCACAAATCAGATTCTATGCCCCTCATTCTGCTCCATCCACATCCTGCTGGCCAAGTTTGACTTGCTGAAGATGCTCCTTTTCAGATCGCTGTTGGGTTAACAACAGCGGGCTCCCTCTCGCCAGGCAGTGCCTTGGTTCACTCTCCCTCCCTAGGCAACTCCCCACCCTCGTGGCCCCCCAAAACCCCCTGTTTGCCGCTGTCCGCCCAGATCCGGCCTAGCCCCTGAGGTCCGCGCCGCTTCCTAGAATCGAGGGCGACTGATCCCCCGGAGCACGCCGAGATCAAGGAATGGAGGCTGCAAACACCCGGCTGTTTCAATCACACGCACTGCCCAACAGCTCGGTGACGAGCCAGTGACGATCTGATCACGCACCCCGGCCATAGCTCTCCAGAGCCCCGGCATTCCGGGTTACCTCCCGGCCTCGGAAGAATCAAACGGAACCTGAATCGGAAGGAGGAATCCGAAGCATGGTCGTTCAAGACATGGCGGGTATTTATCATCATCATCATTCATCAAGAAACTCCTAGATATCTATCGTGTCGCTGTGATCGTGCCGCTACGCTATCAAGTCGCCCTCTTATAATCGCACAAGTCGCCTTCTAAGCAGCCTACCCATCGGCGGCGTCTGATTTCGCATTCGAATTAAGCAATGTATACCGGTAATCGACTGCCAAATAGAGCGCTCTTGTTGGCCACTTGCGTGTCGTTCTTGTGGAAGTCGTGGAGCATCAGCCAGCAAATCATCCGGAAAACCAACGTGCACCAGATGTCTTCGTGGTTGACTTCGTGGCTTCCTTCCACGTCCAGCAAGTCGATCGGCTCTTCTTTGTCGTCTTCGATGTCATCCAGGCTCTCCATGGGCTTCTCATCTTCTTCCGACTCGTCGTCGGTCGAGTCCGCCGTCATCATCGTCCGCGTCGTCCGTGCCGTCTGTGCGCGCCGGAGCATGTGGCCGGGAGGTGCCGAGACCTGGGGCTTCCGCGGTGCCTTCTCCTCTTCTCTGCGTTCCGCTGACCTGTACGCCTCGTCTAACACCTTTTGGCGAACCGTTCGGAAATATACTTCCATGAGTCTGTTCTGCTTGAGTTCGGGGGCTGCCGCGTCAATGGCTTCGAACCGCGACTTCGTCTTGGTGCCCGTGGTCATGGGGTTACCAGAAGGGTCTTGCGTCGTTTTCCCGACCTTGGCGTTAAAGCCGTAGAGAACCTCCTGGATATGACTGCGGAGCACGTCACGCACCATCTCTCGTCTGTCAATCTCCAGGGCCGTTTCCTTGTGATCCTCGGGCGCCTGCATGGGTTTGTCGGAGGTTGCACGCATCAACTTGGACCTTGTCGTGTATTCCCTGACGATGCCCGGTCGGGTTTCTCTCCTTCTGAATGTCAAGATCTCGTCGGTGTGATCGAGAGCCACGTGGAGGGCATCCATGAGCGGCAAGCTTAGCTCGGTTCGACGCCCTAGGCGAGGAATCTTCGCAATCTCGTCTTGCAGACTGTTGACGTCTCTCCAGATTCGCCTCGTCACGGTGCTGGGGTTCTTCTTGCCTCCATAGAGCTTTTTCATCTGGTAGGCGTACGCCGCGAGAAGTCTAGGCAGGTCGAAGTTTTTCGTGTCCCACCGGAACCGCGTTGGGTTGGGAAGCAGGCGGAATGCACTCCTCTCGATATGAAGCGTCTGTGCCAGCATGCCCACGATTTCAAAGGCGACTGAACGAGAGAGAGACCGTCAGCCTCAACAACACCGCACACAGGGGAGTAGGGGGCCAATACGTACCAGGAAACAGGTGGTTAACCCGCGCGCTCCCATCTCCCGAGAAGTAGTTCACGGTGTTGGTGTTGCAGCCAATGAGCACGAGAGTCTCGGCAATCTCGTTGTTGGTTGCAAAGTTGAGGGTCGACAGGTCCCTTGACTCGTCGATCGGAAGCTTCAGACGCCGCTCGTCAGACTTGTACTTGTAAATGGTCGGAACAAAGCCAAAGCAAAGCTCCTTCACCTCATCCACGGGAATGACTCGATTGGACTCGAAACGGTTGCGACCATGGACTTGGAAGGTGAACATGATGCCAAGGTCGCTGACATTGGCACCCGTTACCGTGTAGCCGTTGCCTTCTCCGCGATACCTGTCCAGCGTTCTGTCAAACTCGACCCAGTAGACGCCGAGAAGTGCAAGCATCTCTACGATGTGGCACCATGTCGTGGTTGCGTACGGCTTCTTGATGTTCGATGGCATCGTGTCCCAGCTTTTGAGCTTTCTCTGAACGGCCACGGTCAAAGTGTACTTCTTAGTAACATCGTCGAGCAAAGCCTTTATATCCTCTCGCGCAGCGACAGTCTGGTTGCTCTTGGGTGGCTGTGAGGGCTTCGTCTGCTCCTCGTACCTCTTTTGCTGCCAATCTCTCGAGTCACGTTCCATCTGTTGCAAAGCCGATAGGAGGGTCACCCACGAAGCAAGTTCGTTGTCCGCCGTGTGGACGGCTTGCTTTGCCGAGTGGACGGCTTGCTTCGCCAACTCTCGCGCCTGCTTGTCGGACTGTGTTCCTTCACTCTTGGCATCCTTGAGCTCGGAGCGCGTATCACTCAAGCTCTGTTCGCTTCCATCGATAAAATAAATGGGCTGGTTCTTCACGGGTCCTCTGTCGTTGCCCGGACGGCAGAGAAAGATGACGGGTGCTTCGAATTGAACCTCGAAGCGGAACTCGTATGGCTTTAGATCGCGTCTCGTGCCCTCGGCCCATTTCCCTATTGCCTTGTCGCCACAGCTGGAATATCCAGCAGCAGAGGCGTAGTATTGCTGGGCAACTTGAAGGATGGAAGCGAGCAGGGCGACGACGGATATGACGAGGGCCACAATGGCAACGAACAATTCCTTGTCATCGTCGTTGACGTTCTCGTTGATCTGCTCGAGAGCTGTCTGGAACTGTTCGGCGTCCATGTCTGGCGGCGTTCTGGACGTCCAGGACGTGTTCGAGTCGAGGTATGCCGCCGATTTCCGCGACCCGTTGTTGGTGTACAGGGGTATCGAGCTGCGTGTGCTGTCGGAAGTATCTGGTGTGTTCGATTGAAAATAGTCGGAACTTCGAGTCGAAGAGATGGAGAGAGGTTGGGGCCGTGGAGGATATGGTCGGCGAGGCGTTGGAATGGAGAGGTGATTGAGGGAGCCGAACCTCCTGCCAGGTTGAATCAGCGGCTCGGTACGTCCAGCTGAGAAAATCGAGACCCTGAAGCAACAACAGGTAAGACGAGGCTGCACAACGAGCTAACGCGCGATGGCGGCACAGCCCGCTGGCAGTGGGTGGCGGAGGGACGCGGGACTCGGGAGGGAGGGAGGGAGCGCGCCGGTTGATGGGTTGACAGCTTGACGACGCGACGAGTCGGAGGCTGTGGCTGCAAGCGGCGTCGAATTGCCTGTCTCGTTGGACTTGGAGCAGCGGTGATCCAGTGTGCGCCTCCAGGCCTTCCTGTTTTGCCCAGCCATCTCGATTCTCCTCGCGTCCAAAAGGCGGCCGGCCCATCACGAAGAAAGAGCCCCCGTCCCGTACCCGTACCCGTACCCCCTCTTCCTCCTCGCTCCTCCAACCCAACCCCTGCCGCTGCATGGCCACCCCATGTCTTGCCCAATAGCCCTATCGGTCGCTAGCTCGTGGGCTCATGGCGCTAATTTGCAGTGCTGCCGCCTGCGTCGCATAGCCTGTGGAACTCCAGCAGGCAACGGGATTTCTCAGATCTGTTGTAACTGTGGTGTTTGTCAGTTTACGTGGATTTGAGCTCATGGCTCCAAGGGCCGTGGGAGTGGATTTCGGTGCTAGGTCCATGGAAGCTACCCGACATGGATAGACCTAGGTACCTAAGCGCCGCACCGGATTAACAGTAATTACGGCGCTGAAGCACCGCCCGGCCCGGCTGCCCAGCGGCTAGCTCCGGGACCTAGGTACCTCCCATAGTTCGGGGTATAGTGCCGGGGCTAGAATCGCGTGGCACTTCTATAAGACTACCTATTCGATTAATATACTATGTACTAATAACATACATAATACGCGTAATCCAATATCACTTACGTGAGCGGAATGACATATTAAGGCACACGGCCCCACCGGCGTCACGTGACGTCAGACAGTGGCCCGTGCCCAGCAGGCAGTCCTTCTAGAGTACTTAGGTCTATAGATCTTTTAATTTACTATAGCTAGCTTCTTCCTAACTATATCTACTCTAATCACTACTTTTATAGTACTTTATTAATCCTCTATAGGTTATAAGTACCTTTAAAGGCATTAGATCTTAATTATTATAATAACCCTTAAGTTTTTTACTTTATTTTAACTACTATTACCCTTCCTTACTATATACTAGTACCTTTTAGCCTAGTAACACGCTTCTAAAATAAATAAATATAGTTATAATTTAGTGCGTACTTTTAAAAAAGCTTTTACTAAAAGTATCTCTTTTAAAGCTTCTAAAATACTATAAAAGGCTCTTATTAAAAAACTCCCTTTTATTTTATTATTTTACTTTTTACTTAAAGAGTATCTTTTTAAACCTTACTTCCTTTTATTTTTTTATATACCTATTTACTACTTATACCGTAATCTAATATAATAACTAACTTTAAAATAGTCTCTTTAATACTACTACACCTAAAAGGCAAAAGTAACTAGTCCTAGTAACTAGTCCTTATTAACTTAATACTTTATACTAATAAAGTTAAGAAGTATATTAACAAAGATATCCCTTACCTACCTACTACTAATAAAATAAAGCTAGTAAAGTAAAAATCTAAACGTAATACTATATATAATCTTTTTATTATATTTATTAAAGTAATAATTAATAAATTACTAAATATAAACTAAAAAAATAATAATAACCTATATAACCTTATATAAACTCTTAAAAAGTATATCCTAAAGGTTTTAAAGGATACTATTAGTACCCTTATTAATAAGTTTACTAAGAGTAAAGCTAATAACTATAAAACTCTCTACTATACTCTTTAACGTATATAGTACTTTAAAAAGCACATTACTAACCTCTATAATACTAATAATAATTACTTTTAATTTATTATACTACTTTATACTACTTAACTACTTTAAGTAGCGCCTTTTTAATATATATAAGTAGTACACTAATAGTTATAATAAGCCCTTTTAGTTAAAAATTATTAAAACTATTTATACCCTTACCTAAAATAAAAAGTAAAAAGCTACTCTCTTAGTATATAAAAAAACTACTCCTACTACAGCCTTATTATTAATATTAAGTAGTTATAAAGTTAAAAAGTTATTAAGTAGAAAAACGTATAACTACTATAATTAAAAGTATAATACTAAAAAGTACTACTTAGTATATTTAAATCTTATTCTAAATAGCTTTACTAATAAAAACTCTATAATTAAAAAAGTAAAAAAGCATATTTACTCTGATAAATATAAGTAAAATAAACCTACTACTATTATAAAAATAAAGTAATTATTAGTTTTTATTAAAAACTCTATAAGTATTTTTAATAAATTAACTATTATTAGCTTTATAATAAAGTCTTAGTTTTACTTTATAATTAATTAAGCTATTCTTTTAGTAATTAAAAAGGAGTATATTTCCCCTAATAATATTATTCTTAATTCTAAATATACTATATCTATTTTTAATAACCTTAATCTATTTAATAAATACTCTAAATAATAAAGTCTTACTCCTTTTACTACTACTAATAATAACTCTATTAAACCCCTAAGTATTAGTATAGTCTTTTTTTAAACTAAAGATCTTTTTAACTCTTTTAAAGTTTTAAATTAATCTATTTAAAGTATTAAATATAGTCCTTTAAGTCCTACTAACCTTTTTAACTCTAATAAACTTTACTATAATAGTATTAAGTATAACTATACAAACTATAGCCTTATTAATACTTTAATAAAGTAGTATATAACTAAAGTTATATAAATAGTTAATATTTATATTATCCCTATAAAAAAGAATACTTTAGTCCCTACCCCTATAGTTATTACTTTTATAGGTATTAAACACAACCTTAAACTATCTTTTAGTCTTATATATTATAGATTAATTTATACCTACCTCTTTTATATAATTAAGTATACTACTATATTAATATTACTTTCTTTTAAACTAAAATTAATACCTTTTATTATAAAGTATATTAACTTACTAAATCTATAAAGATTATAAATAGGTCTATACCTCTACCCTTAACCTAAATTAGTAAAGAGATTTATATAAACTTTATTAAAGTAAAGCTAATTCTTTATAATAAACACTAGTATATTCTTTATAAACTTAATTACTACTCTAGTAACTATTAAGTCGCTTTTTTAGTTAATTATTAGTATAAAACTATTACTAATAAGCTTATTATATTTAATAAGTAGTTTACTAACTCTACTAGCCTTACCCTTAAAGTATAAACTTATAATAATACACCTAAGCTTAAAAAGGCTTTTTATAATTTATACTTTACCTATACTTACCTAAACCCTACTATAATATACACTCTATTTATAAATAACTTTATTAAGTATACTAAATATACTATTATAGAAGTAGCTTATACTTAAGTTATTAATATAAAGCTTTTAGAAAATCTCTAGGAGTATACTATTAATATATTAATTTAAGTTTTAAATTTTTTTTTATTACTATTTAAAAGTAACCTTAGCCTATATAAAATCCTTATACATAAACTTAACCTCTATATTAATTAAAAACCTCTTTAAATTAAGCACTTATATATTTAAGGATATATTATATATATTTATAAAAAAGGCCCTTAAAAGCCTTTTTACTTTTTAAAAATAAAGTTATATACTATAAAGGGCTACTTTATTAACTATAACTCTTTATAAAGCTATATTTACTATATTTACGTCCTAAAAAAGAATAAGGTTTTTTACTACTATAATATTTAATTCTAGGAGGGCTTAAAAAAAACTATACTCTACTCCTTTAGTAATACTATTAAGTTAACTAAAGCTAAGTATAATACTATATTTATAGAATCTAATATTACTATACCCTTTTTTATTACTAACTATAAGACCCTAACTGTTTCTAAAAAAAACTAAAAATTTAGCTTTATTTAATATTAATACTAATTCTATATAAAAATAAAATTATTATTAGTTTTTTATAACTTTACTACTAAAAAAGCCCTTTATATCTTTTTAGAAATAGAGTAATACTTTATATAATATAAAAATTACTACTAAAACTCCTATTCCCTTACTTAAAGCTATTTTTAAAAAAGAATCCTTTTATAACCTTAAAGAAAAGGAAGTTAACTATTCTTAGTCTTATAAACTAGAACTAAAGCCTTACTCTAAAGCTACTTTTTTTAACTACCCGTACTAAATAAGTACTATGCGTACTCTAGGTTATTACTATAAAGTTAGTAGTATCTATATATATAATAAAAAAAAGGCCTACTTTATTACTAATATTAAAGTTTATATAGGACTACTAATACTTATAATTACATAGTTTACTACTACTTTTATTAATAAAATCCTACTTAATAGTATTATTATTCTAACTTCTTATAAGTAGACTATATAGGGTTTATAGTAAAATAAGTAGAAAATAGCTTTTATCTATAAAATATAGTAGTTTATATTTAAGTAAGTCTATTAGCTAGTCTACCCTCTTTATAGAGCTAAAGTGCTCTTTAGTAAGTGGGTTTTAAATATTAAAACTAATATAAGTAACGAAATTATTAGATATAAAGTATAGTAAGTAGTATATAGTAACTTTAAATACAGAGATTAGTCTTTATAAGAGGTTTATACAGCTATTACTTTATTAACTACTTTATACTTCTTTTTTACTATAGTAGTAATATAAAATTTTAAGTATAAAATATTTAATTATAATACTACCTTCCTTATAGTACTAATCCCTAATAGGATTAACGTTTATATATATTAACTTACTAAATTTAATACTAGTAATAGTAAAGTTTAAAAGCTTAAGTAGGTACTCTATAGTCTATATAAGAGCTCTGTTTAGTAGTTTAATATAATTAAAGGTAAGATAGTTAAGTTTAGCTTTGTCTTTATTAATAGTAAGGTTTATTTATTTTATAGTAGAAAGTATAATACGTTTATATTAATATACATAAACGATAACGTAATTACTTTACTTAGTAAAGTTATTAATAAAATAGTTTATAAAAAGTTTAAAATAGTATATTCTTTTAAGGAACTTAATAAAGCTACTAATTTTTTAGGTTTTTAGATTACTTATAACTATAAAGTAAAGAAGATCTTTTTAAATTAAGTTACGTATATTAATAGTATCCTTTAATAGTTTAAATATACTAATTTTAACTCTATTAAAACCCCTTTATTTATAACTAAATAACTCTTTATATAATAGAATACTACTAAGTATTCTAAAGAGAATAAAAAGGTTTATAATAAAAAAACGGGATTTATTAATTAGGTAGTAACTAGTACTTAGCTAGATATTTCTTTTTTTATTAAAAAGTTTTATTAAGTAAATAATAGTCTATTAAAAGCTTACTAAGTAGCTATTAAGTATCTCTTTTAATACTTTAAAAGTATAAAGTAACTTAGGTTAGTTTTTAGTAGTTTAGATTCCTTTTATAATAAAGTGCTATATACTATAGTAGATACGTCCTTTACTAATAACTACTTATTTTATATTTTAACTAGTAACTATATAGTTTTTTTTAGTAGTACTTCTGTTATTTAAAAGTTAAAGTAATAGTTTATAGTTACTTTAAACTTTATAAAGGTAGAGTTTATTAACCTAACCCCTATAAGTATTACTCTTAAGTAAGTTTAATACTATATTAAGTAGCTCTTTAACTAAAAAATTAATACTCCTATAATTCTATTTATAAATAGTACTAATACTTATATAAATACTATAAATCCCTTTAATAAGGCCTAAACGCGCTATATTAACGTTTAGTATAAGTAAATTATTTAGGAGGTTAATTAAAAAAAGAGTATTAAGTTTTACTTTATCTGTAGTACTAAAATGTCGGTTAATAGCTTTACTAAAGTACTAAATACTACTAAGTAAAAGGATTTTATTAAGATGTTAGGTATAATAAATAGATTAAATTAATTATTTTAAGGGGGGGGTATTTAAACTATAGAATATAGATTTTTTAAAGGATTAAGCTAATTAAAAGCTACGGACTTTATAAAAGTTATATATTCTTAATTATTTTTAAAAACTCTTTAGTTTTAAAAAATTTAAAGCCTTATAAAGATTTTAGTTATTTATATGTATTTTTACCCTAAGCGGCCTAAGGGGGGGTGTTAAGGCACACAGCCCTACTAGTATCACGTAATATCGAACAGTAGCCCGTGCCTAGTAGGCAGTCCTCCTAGGGTACTTAAGTCTATAGATCTTTTAATTTACTATAGCTAGCTTCTTCTTAGCTACATCCACTCTAATTACTACTTTCGTAGTGCCTTGTTAATCCTCTATATAATATCTCAGCCTAAAAACAAAACTCTAGAACCTAAGTATCACCTACATTGTGATTGGCTGGTTTGAACCTTAGTTAAGAGATGGTATCTCGCTGCGATGAGATCCCTTTCTAAGTGCCCAAGCTTTCATGCTTTAAAATGGTGTGCTTAACCCAGCGTTCCGCAGATCAATGCCTCCTAACGTTTTGCTCGGGGAAAACGCATCAAACCAACAATGGCCAACTTCGACTGGCACGGCGGCAGAACTGACCTCTCGGAGCTCGTCCTCCTGGACCGGGCCCCTGAAAGTGAGGGCATCGATCTGAAAGCGGTCCGCCTGTATCGCCAATCCCGGGTCCGTGACCAGATGTCTAAATATAACATCGACGCCCTCATACTCTCCGACCCCATCAACATCCGTTACGCCACGGGAACTCGCAACATGCAAGTCTTCAGCATGCGCAACGCGCCCTCGCGGTATCTCCTCCTCACCGCAACCAGGTCTATTTTGTTCGAGTTCACGGGTTGTCTGCATCTTGCGGAGGGTTATGAGACCATCGACGAAGTACGTCCAGCCAAGACGGCAAGTTTCGTGGCTGCGGGACCGGAGATTGAGGCCAGAGAGCAGAGCTGGGCGGCGGAAATGGCCGAACTGATCACAGAACTTGTCGGTGGCTCCGCTACCGTGGGCGTGGAGCGCCTTAACGCCGGTGCTGCCATTGCTTTGAAGGATGCTGGCCTCACGATTGTCGATGCGCAGAGACCGGTTGAGATGGCGAGGGCTATCAAGTCATCTGAAGAGGTCAAAGGCGTCGTGGCATCTTTGCGTGCGACGGAGACGGCAGTTGGGAAGCTTCGCGACGCCATTCGACCTGGCATCACCGAGAACGAGCTCTGGGCTGTGCTGCACAAGTCCGTCATTGAGCAGAACGGCGACTACTGCGAGACAAGACTTCTCAGCGCCGGTCAGCGGACAAATCCGTGGTTTCAGGAAACCGCGAGCTACTCTATTCGAGAAAACGAGTTGGTTGCGTTGGATACAGACGTCGTCGGCTGCCATGGCTACTATTCTGACTTTTCGCGGACCTTTCATTCCGGGCCTGGAGAGCCGACAAAGAGGCAAAGGGAACTTTACAAAGTCGCGTACGAGCAGGTAAACCACAACATGGGAATTTTGAGAGCAGGCATGACATTCAGGGAGTATGCGGACAAGGCATGGGATATTCCAGCCAAGTATTATGCCAATAGGTACTATCTGTCGGCTCATGGGTGCGGGATGACGGGGGAGTATCCGTACCTGTATCATCGGGATGATTTTCCTGACGCAGGATATGATGGGGTCATCGAGGCTGGTATGGTTATTTGTGTCGAGAGCTACATTGGCGAGGAAGGTGGCCCGGAGGGTGTTAAGCTCGAGGAGCAGGTTCTTGTTACGGAGACAGGCATCGAGCTTCTGTCACGATTTCCATTTGAGGAATCCCTCCTGAAGTAGACTGGGTGGATATCTTGTCAATTACCACCCCGATCACAGACAGCTGGCCATGTAACTACGAGAGCTACCACTCGAGTAGCTATGTGCAAGTTTATTCGTATCTTATACAAAAGTGCTGTCTACCATGAAATGATTGAGAATATCCTCGACATACATCTCGTCGAGTTCTCCTGGTTCTACAAGAAAAGCGTCGTTGAAATTCGGGCTTAACTCAGGACCCGTTTGATCCGACTGGTTCGCCTGTGAACACTCCAAAGGATGAGTGAGATGCGTTGTGGCCGGGATCCTAGCCTGAGGCATTCTTCTTGCGTCGCCTTCGAAAATGGACGGCGGCCTCGTGGAGCTTGGTTGGTGTGTGTCGGGACCTAACAGCTTCCAGAAAAGCCAGGGGGCTATCGCTATGACACCGCCGCCCTCGGTAGACTCTTGACGACGATGCTCCGCAACAAGTTGTAACTTTTGCAATGTTTCTATCTATTGGCAGTGTTAGTCAATTGGCTTTGGCTGATGACGACTCCCAAACACCAGTCGGATTCTGAGTGGGTTTCGTGTTTAGGGATCAAAGACGCGCGTATTTGCCTTTTCAGATAAATGAACCCACACTCGCGACATGCGGGTTAGGTAGGTCTTGCACCAAGCAAGATTGCGGGTAGCCGCCTGTGATATCTTGTCGTCTTGTGCGAACTGCAGCAACCACGGTATTGTTGCAACGGCAGCGACGAGTTGACAAAGAAAGGGATCGTAGACGTCTAGTCTGTGGCCTTCGCAAATACCTAGCATCCTGAAGACCCATCCCGAATGAAACAAGGCAGCATCTACTGTGCGTTGCAGAAACAAGCCGGAAATATGCGACGCTTTTGAGCCGTTGCGGACGGCTACCAGATGTATGAAAGGGTGGTTCAGAATTGCCAAGTATGCATGGCATTGTACCTGCATCAACACCCAAAGAATCCAATATTCACGTTGTTCCAGAACTTCGAACTGAGAGCGCTTCGTAAAGGCGACATTCATCAGGAGGTGCTTCGCAGGTAGTTGAGCATCGCAGTCATAGACCATTGCTACGATCCTCGCATACTTGGACTCGGGAGACGACGGTACTTTATCCTTGCCAAGTCTGATATGGCTGAGCCACGATGACAGATGCCCCCAGACCGAAATCATTTTGATGTTATATGCGGTGATCCCGTAGTCGGTGTCTGCGCCGTAGACGGTGTAAAGGTCCGAGGGATAGTCTTTAGACCGGTTGGAAGGCAGCTTTAGTGGCACTGGGGCACTTATGGGAAACTGGTTGTCCTCTGTGTTCGATGTACACAAGCCAGGACTGAAGATCGTCACGAGGGTATAGACGCTCCAACGGCATCTTAAACTAAGCTCAGTATCGAAGGACAAATCGGGTAGTGCGTTAGCAGCGTTAGCAGCGTTGCCAACGGAGGACCGACAAGCTTCCAGGCGAGATGCCAGACCGATTGTCATCTGGGCCTAATTGAATTTGCATTCTTGGTTGAGCCGCATCAGTTAAACTGTTGAGGAGCGGGGTCACGTGCCGTGGCCCCAGGCCTTCTTCCTCCTGAACCCAGACTCTGCAGCCAGCACTTCTCTCTTCCAACATTACCACTTTACAGCCTTAATACAATTAGCTTTATATCCCCTATAAGTTATAAACTCCACAGCCCCTTTAGGGGCTTATTTTACCCTTAAGGCTATTTATAACTATTAGTATAGCCGCTGCGTAGTTAGCCTCTGTAGCGTATAGTGCTATAGTAGAAACTATAGCTATATAGAGTTATATAACTATATAGCTCTACCTATAGCTCTAATATTTATACTAGTACCTAGACTACTTTTAACCTATAAATATTATTACTCTTTATAATAAATATTTAACCCTATATAAATTAATTACTACTTTTTTTTATTTATAAGTAAACTAATACTAATTAGTAGTTAACCTACCCGTTACTACTTAACTATAAACTATAAATTAACTAGGATTACTTAAAAAAGATAATAATAAACTATTATAACCCCGACTTTAAAAGCAGAACTTCTAAAATACTATTACTATACTAAGTATCTCTTTAATTTTAAAAAGTAACTCCAACTTTAAAAGCAGGACCTTTAATAAATATAGAAAAAAGGAAGTATTAAGACGTAATAAATTTATAATTCTATTAAGCCTTTATTAATAAAATTATAGCTTTAGATAGTTAGAATATTATTACTAAAGTACTATAAAGAGACTATAAAAATCCT
This sequence comes from Colletotrichum musae, assembly GCA_027406025.1. Lineage (NCBI taxonomy): Eukaryota > Fungi > Ascomycota > Sordariomycetes > Glomerellales > Glomerellaceae > Colletotrichum > Colletotrichum musae. The sequence continues at coordinate 166,082 of JANVYC010000007.1, forward strand.
TTTATAATAGCTTTTTTCTTTTTTTTTTCTACTTATAGCTTTTTTTTAACCTTTCTCTTCTATTAACTCCTTTTTTTAACTTACCTTTTACTTTTTTTAACTCCTCTTTTTTTTAAGAAATTAGCTATAACTTACTTTTTAATAATATAACTCTTTAAAAAAGCCACTATTACCGCCTTTTACTATAACTATAAACTTCTTTAATATTACCTTTTCTTCTTTTAATAAGAGTTAAAATTTACTTATATAAAAAAGACTTCTTTACTAACTATAATTATAACTTACTCCTCTATTTTAAATCCCTACTATACCTATTTAGAATACTATAAATTACTTTATAATTACTTAAGTTAATAAAAATTTTATTATTAGTATTTACTAGTTATTTAAACTACTATTTACTTACTAGTTCTATTACTTAAGAACTTATATTAGGCTCTATAAATCTATAAATTTAAAGTTTTTTTTTTTATAACTATATACTTTTACTTTTTAGGTAAATAGCTTATTTAGTTTTAGTTTTTTTATTAATAAGGATTTTTTACTAAGTTTTTTAAAGTTAATAATAATAAAACTCTTTATAGATCTTTATAATTCCCTTTTTATTTTTATCTATTATTCCCTTTATTTATTACTTTAACCCTATTCTTTTTATATAGTAATAACAAAATCTAGAGCTATTACTAATTATTTATAACCTAATAACTACTCCCTATTACTGGCCTTTCATAAAGTAGTTATAGAGTTTTTTAGTAAATCTTATAATTCTAACTAAAAGAACTCTTATATAGTTATATAGGTTACTAAAATATTATAAACGGCCTTTATAAGTAAGCCTTTTAAAGACCTCTCCTTTATAGTAACTACCTATAGGCTAGTAATTAATGTAGATTTTGCTAGTTAAAGGCCTACTCTAGAGTATAATAAGCCTACTAATAAAACCTCTATAGCTATACTTAAAACCTATTTACTATAGTTTTTTAATAAGTATATAATAAAAGGCTATACTAACTATATACTCTAAAAGACTTTTAATATTAACTTTAGTAACTAATTAGTAAATACTTTTATTTAAGTCTTACTTAAAGTCTATTATATTATTAAAAAGTAGCTATACTTTAATAGTATTAAGTTTAACCCTTTAGAAATAAATACTAACTAATAGTTCTTTAAAGCTACTTAAACTACTTAATTTAACTTTTAGAGTAAGGAAGATATTATAAAAGCTATAGTTTTTTATAAGGGCTTTAGAACTAACTCTAAAAAGCCCTACTTCTTTAAACGTATTATAAATAGTAAGTTATATAGTACTTTAAAGTTAATTAAGTAAAATAAAAGTATTATTTTACTATTAGTTAAATATTATAATAATACTATATTATAAAACACAAATACTTTACTACTATAAAGGGTAGTTACTTTTTAATTCTTCTTAAAAGATTAATACTATAGTTAGTTTTATTAGCTTTATAAAGCTATATAGAGTTAACTTTACTCTTACAATTTTAGAAATTTCCCTTAAAACGCCCCAACTCTAGTACTACTACTTTTTAACCCTTTTATACTAAAGATACTTACTAATCTTTTTAAGTTTAAAAATAGTATAACTTATAGTAGTAACTAGTATAAATCTTTTAATATAAAGCTTAAAATCTTTAAGTATAATTACTACTTTATAAGTATTTCTTAATATTAAGTTTACGTTACTTTTTTACTAATACTATAAAGCTAAGTATAGACTTTTTACTATAACTACTTTAGTAACTCTACCTTTTTTCTATTACTTCCTAATATAGTAGTTATAGTATATAACTACTTTAAAACTAACTAAATACATTAGTAGTACCTCTTTAAGTAGTAATATTTTAACTTTACTATAAAGATACAAAATAGTTAAAGTAAGCTTTATATTAAGTATTTTAATAAGATAATTATAAGGTTTTTAAAGATTTAGTCTATACGTAGTAAGGAGTACTAAAGCAACTATACTCTATATAGTTAACTTTTTACTACTTACTACTCCTCTTTAGACCTTATATTAGCTTTTATTAAAAGAACTTTTATACTTAGTAGTACTATTACTAACTTATAGTTAACTACTAGTATTACTAATAGCTATACCTTAAGTAACTAGTACGTTTTTATAAATACCTACTACGTTAACTATAAATATAGTAGTAATTATAATAGCTACTACTAGAGCTATAATACTTATAACTATTTTTATAGTAATATACCTTTTTTTTATAGTAGTAGTTTACTAAAGTACTATGTTTATAGTAAAATTAGCTATTAGTTTAATAAGTATATATAGAAGGAGTATAATAAAGTATATAAATACTATAAATTATTATTTTATATTTAAAATTCTTTTTATAAGGGATATTACTAGTTTTTACTTTAGTATAAAGGCTTTTTAAATAATAATAATAACCTTTTAATTACTAATAGCTTTAAAAGAAGTAATTTAAAGCTTAAGAAGGATATTAGATTTATTTATTATGCGATAGTTTACTATACTTCTATAAGTATTAATAGCCCGGCCGCTATTAATAGCTACTATATTCTTAAGTTATTTAGAGATAATACTGTAGCCTACTACTTAACGTAAATAAACTCCTTTTTTTACTTAGTACTTATATTAATATTTATATATAATAGTTACTACTCTTTTAATATTTTTTATAGTATTATACTTAATACTAGGGTAGTAAAGTTTTTAACTATAAACTATAATTAATATATAATACTATAAAATTACTTTTTACTAAACCTTAAACTTAATACCTTTAGTACTAGTAAGATCTTTATCTCTTTTAAAAATATAGTACTAGTTAACTTACTTAGATTTATTAATATTCCTACTCTATTTAAAAATATTACTTTTTATATAATACTTATAAGTACTCCGTTTTTACTTAGCTTAAGTAATATAAATTAACTTAGTATTATTTTTAATAACGTCTGTAATAAACTTTATTAGGGTACTACTATAGTTTTAATTATTTAATAATAGAAGTATAAATAGTTTACTTTTAACTTTAAAGAGTTACTAGTATTTTATTACTTAATTAATATTAAGCTTTACTATTTTTATTATTAATTTAGCTACTCTTTTATTTAATAACTTTATAATATTTTATAAAGAGCTAGAAACTCTATTAAAATCTTTATTATTAAGGCCCTTAATTATATATACTATTAATACTAGTTTAATAGTTTAGTACTATTCTACTTTAAGTTTGACTTTTATAATAATTTTAACTTTAACTATAAGGTTATTATTAATATTATATATATTAATAATAAACTAGTTCTATATATAGTTAATATATCTATAGCTTTTAATACTATTTACTTTTTAAAATTACTTTTTACTAAATATTTATAGTAAGTATTTTAAAAAAACTAAATTAATATATATTAAAGACCCTTTAATAACTTTATTACTAATTTAGGTACTAGATTTTAGTTTAGTAAGTTTTATAGTAATACTAAATCCTTTAGTATTACTTTTAAAAATACTCCTATTAAAGTATACTACTTAATTAATAAAGTTAAGAGATACTATACTATAGTATATAGGATTTATAAAATTTTTAAAGTAAAGAACCCCGGGATAAGCTATAATACCTATTTTTAGGCTATAGTTAAAGCTATTAATAATACTACTAGTTTAAATAGCTTTATTTTAACTTTACTAGTATTTAAAGTATACCCCTATATAAACAACTCTTCCCTACTATTACTAAATATTATAACTAAAGTTACTATTATTTATAAAGCTATAAATAAAGTTTACTACTTCTATATTAAATAAATAATTATAAAAGGCCTTAGGGTATATAGTAGTTTTAATATATTTATAAGTTTTAACTTTTTACTTTAATTTAAAGTTAAAGTATAGTATAAAAAGGGTAGTTAGTAAAGTCTATATTTATTACTTTTAATTAATAGTAAGTTCTATATACTAGCCCTTTTATAGGGCCTATAAATATTTAAATTAACCTTTATTAAACCCTTTTATAATAATAATAATAAAACTAACTTTAGATTTTTATTACTAAATAACTCTAGCTATACTAAAGAAACTAAAAATAATAAATTTAATAGCTTTAAGGATACCCCTAGTAAAGCTAAGCTACTTAAGGAAATCCTTAACGAAATTATTATTAATTCCACTCCTTTTCCTACTACTAAAAACCTTCTTTAGCTATTTAAAAGACGTTTTAACTGTCCTTATAAAAATACTACTATAATATATATTTTAGTAAAAAAAAAAGTTAATTTTACTTTTATAATTAAACTATATAATAAAGGCGTAATTACTATATTTAGTAAACCCTTTTAATTATTAATAGAATAAAAAATTATAGTACCTTAAAATTATAATATCTTTAACTTTATTTTTTATAATTTTAAAATTTATAATAGTTATTATATATTTAAATTAAAGATTATTAATAAAATTAAAAAAAAAACTATAAATAGCTTTTATAAAAAGTTCTATTTTATTATTTAAAACTATATTAATAATAAAAAAGTTAAGATTCTTATATAGTTTTTAATAATTTAATAAACTTTATAGTAATTAATTTTTACTTTAGCTTTTTTTTTAATTTATAATAGTATAACTCTATAGCTATAAAATATTACTTAAGTATATATATAGTTAGAAATAAAGTTTAATTATACTATTTTTATAAAACTCTTTAAGTAAATTAAGTATTATTACTTTTATAATACTATTATAGTTATTAAAAGACTGCTTTATAGTATTATAAAAGTAGGGATATACTAGTAAGTAACGTATAACTACTACTACTATAAAAAACTTAATATAGTTAGTTTAATATATAATTTACACTTCTTAATATTATTAATTAATAATAAAGAGTTTATTATAATGAAAATATAAATCAATAATATATTAGGGCTTTTTACTATTAATTTTTTAGTTTAAAAGGATAACTAGCTTTAAAAAGTAAACCCTATAGCTAAACTAAAGACATTTTTAACTACTAATAATCTCTTTATATTTAATAGTAGTATTTTAAACTTTAAAAGTAGTAACTTAGTATTTTAATAAAAGGGCTAAAGTAAAAAGTTTATTATTATAACCTTTAGAGTAGATTAAAAGGTTAAGTATATTTAATAGTAGGCCCACGGTACTTATATTATAATAATTTATTAACTAGAGGTATTTTATAATTTATTAGTTACTACTTAGTACTAGGAGTCTAATAATAATAATATTAGAACTCTAAATAAGTATTTATAGTAGTAAATTAATAACTAGGAGTAAGGGCTAATATACGTCCCCCTTAACCTTACTACTAGTAAGTTTTTTATATTTATAAATAAATTATTTACTAATAATAATAACCTCTTACTATAGCTTAGCTTTATTATTATCTTTAGTAATAAGTACTACCTTATTAATAATACTTTTAAGTTTACTAGTAATATTATCTACTATAGTTTTATAAAAAGTAAGTATATTATCTATAGTATACTAGTATTTAAGATTTATAGTATAATAGCTAGTACTAATATAGCCCTTATTATTACTAAAACCCTTTAAATTATAACTAATTATTTCTAGTTTCCTAAGATCCCTATAGTAGTATATATAGATTTATACTTACTATATAAATACCTTATTAAGTTTAGTACTACTAAAAAAAGTACTTAATAATTAATATTATAGCCCTATAATAGTTCTATAAGTAACATAAAATTACTAGTATCTATTAAATAGTAAAAAGTAATAACCTAGCTAATACTTTTATAAAAACCTCTTTAAACTATACTCTTAAAAGCTTTATTAATAGTAATAGTATAATAATTAAAATAAAAGAATAGGTTATATAAAAAGGCGCGTAAAGCTAAAAATATAAAGGATTAAGGAATATAAGTAGTATAAAAAGAAAGATATAGACTCTAGTTACTCTAAAAGTAGCCCTAGTAAGCCCTAGGCGCTTTAGTAAGCCCTAGGTCTATTAAAAATAAAACTTAACTCCTATAGGGGTTTTTAGATTTTTTTTTAATTTTATAAGGAGTAGTAGCCCGTTAAATAGCGTTAATTACTACTCTTTTTATAAAAGTAATTATTCTTTTTATTAAAGCCTTATACTTTAAGCTATAAAGTAAAAAGTACTAGTATTAATATAGCTACTATATAGTTAGTCCCTATAGTATATAGTACTATAGTAAGAACTATAGCTATATAGAATTATATAACTATATAACTCTACCTATAGCTTTAATATTTATACTAGTACTTAAGCTACTTTTAACCTATAAATATTATTACTCTTTATAATAAATATTTAACTCCGTATAGATTAATTACTACCTTTTTTTACTTATAAGTAAACTAATAATAACCTCTTTTTTACTCTATTTTAACTATTAAAGGTATTTTTCTTAATATATTACGAATTTTACCTATTTTTCTTATACCTTTCCTTTTTAGTATAAAAAACTACGTTTTTTTACTTATACTACTTATACTTTTTATATAGTACGTGCCCTTCCTTTTTTTACTAAAAATACTAACTTTTTTCTTTTTTTTTCTTTTTTAAATATTATATTACAGCCAGCCTTTTAATAATAAAGTTTATATTAATAAAAGCTAAAGTTTAATACTAATAATAGTACTTATAGGTACTAAAGGAATCTTAAAAGTTAAGGTACTTAAGTAATTAGTCTAAGTATTTAATAAAAGGGTTGTAGTAGTTACTACTAAAGGACTAAAAGTATTTAAAAATTAATACAAAATTAATAACTAAAAAACTATAAAAAATAAAACTTAAAAGTACTTTAAGTTCTATTTATATATAAATTCTATTCTCTATAAATATATCCCTTTATCCCTAAAACTAATATTAAGTATATTAATTTATTACTATAAACCGCCCTTAGTATTATTAGTCCTACTCTAAAACTACTTATTATATATTAGTCCTTTTTATTATTACATAACTTATATCCTAGTTCTTCCGTTCTATAAAGTCGTTATACTAATATAAACTAATATACCTATTTAACTACTAAGCCCCCTATAAAGTTATTATTAAAAGTCTATTAACTAATAAATTATAATATTAACTCCTCTCTTAAAAGGTCTTATTCTTAAAACCTTATTATAAGTAAATTATTAGTTCTAAGTTAAAAATCTATAATTATACTCCCTTATTTCTTATAATACTAATACTATATCAAGTCGCGTTCAAAAATCAAAATCACATTCAACTATAATTAAAAATTATAAAAAAGCCACACTTATTAAATACATAAAGTCTTAATTAATTAATAGCAATATACCTTATACTTACTATTTCTATACAAAGGTTCCGTATTATTTTAGCAAAAAGTCTATTCGTTATTAAACTTATATTACTATAAAAAAGCCCTATAACAAAGTCTTAATAGCATCCACTCATAAGTATTTTTTTTTTCTTATACTTATATTTCCTAGTACTAATTCTTTATACAGTATAAAAGTTAAATTCTTAATAAAAGGAGTAGAATAAAAAAGAAAAAAAGGCTAGTAAAGAGCTCCTAGCACTTTATCGTAAATTCGCGCGCTTGCAATCCCAAATAGCAAAGGCAGCAAGTCGTTTAAATTATATTTATACAATTTAAAAAAAAGTTCATAAAAAGCAAACCAAAGCCTTTAAACAAAGTATATAAAGGGTTAATTAAAAAAATAAAGTCCTTTTTAATAGTAATTTATTATTAGTATTAAATACTTATAAAGGGTTTATAGTAAGTAATTTTTAAATAGTAGGTTTAAAAAACAAGCTCCCTTAGTTAGCATTTAGGTTTAGTAATAATTTTACTAACTTAAGTTTATTAATTAATAGTATATTATCAAAGGGTTTCTAGTTTTATTCTAAACTAAGCGTTTCTAAGCAAAAAAACATTTATTTTATTTTAAGTCCTTTAATTAATTAAATCTTAAGTTAAAGCCTAATAATACATAATTTATCTACTAGTATTTTTACAATTATACATTATCGTTCTTACTACTAGGTCTAGTATTTTTATAGTTTATTTTACGCATTAATAAGGTTTAATATAAGTTCCTATATATTATCTTTATATCTATAGTTTTTCTATTTAATTAAGTACTTAATCTCTATATTATCTTATTAATTAATATAGTTAATAATTTATTTAATCTTATAGTTTTATTTTAAATTAACTTTAATATAGTCTATAGTACATAATCCTTATAGTACTAGTTTAAGTAAAGATATATAAAAAACTAAATAACATTTTATAGTATTTAACAGTATAAGTTTAAAGTTAACTTTTAAAACTTTCTTAATAATCTTAAAAAGTCTAAGTTTCTTAAAGTCTAACTTATCGCTTAGTTATTTTATTTTAATATTACGTTAAACAAAGTACACGCTATTTCCCTTTTTAAAAAATAGTCCCTTTATCCTTAAAGTATTAGTATATTTATATATACATTATTTAATAAATTCTAAATTTTATTAAAGTTTTATATAAATTTCCTTAATTTTATTAATCTAAACTTTAGCCTTTACTACTAAGGGTCCCGTTCTTAGTTCTCTATAAGTAGTTAGTATAAATCTATAGTTAAAATAAAAAAGTAAGTTTTATATACTTTTTTTTATTATACTATTATAAGTAAATTAAGCTATTAATAATAGTATAACCCAATTGTTTTATTAATAATTAATATAATATTTTAAGTATATTTCTAAAATTTAGTTAATTCTTTTTATTTATCTATTAGTCTAAGGGTAAAATATAGTAAATAGTTATAGTTCAGATCTAAACTATAAAATTAAAGATTTCTAAAACTTTAAAATAAACTACGTTTCTTTATTTAATACTATTTTTAATAGTAAACTATATTAACTAAAAATATACTTATTAAAAATATAAATAAACTTTTTAACTATACTAACTTTAATCTATAAAATAAAGTAAATATACTTAATAAGTCTATTTACAATAACTAAAATACTATTAAACTTTTTCCTAGTAAGTAGTTCCTTTAATTATAGCAATTTAATAATAAAATCAAAAAAAATAAATTACTATACTTTATTAAGTATAAAAAGTAGTTATAGTTCTCTATACAGCTTATAGTATACTAATTTACTTTTATTATAAATATCATAGTACTTAATAGCTTTTACAACTTATTCTCTAGTAACTTTATTACTATAGTATTACCTAATTCTCTTCTAAGTCTTAGTAACTCTTTAGTATCTATATACTTTTACACTATAAATTATTTTAATTATCTTATTAGTTATCTATCCAAGCGTACTAGTACTAATCTATTTAATAATTATTAAAAAATAAACAACTAGCACAAAGTTTTTATTTAAATCCTCTTTAAAAATTACTTAAGTCTTATCTAAAACTATTACTTCTAAGTCTAATTATCTACTAAAAGCGTTTACTTTTCCGTTTTCCAATCCTTTTTTATAAATAATATAAAAGTTAAATTCTAAAAAGAATTTTAACTATTTAATTTATTATTTATTAAAGTTTTTAAATATAATAAAGTATATAAAGTTTTTATAATCTGTATATACTATAACTTTATAGTTAGTTTCTAAAAAGTATAGTCTCTATTCCTTAAATACTTTAATAATTACTATAAGTTCTTTATTATAAATTTAATAATTAAATTCTAGTCTACTAAATTTTCTTAAATAAAAAGCATATAAATATAGTCGTTCTTTTTTATTATATTAACTAAGTTATCTACTAATAGTATAGTCTAAAGCATCGGTTTTTACTTTAAATAATAAGTTAGAGTTAAGTATTATAAATATAAATTTACTAAAAACCTAGTCCTTAATCTTTTAAAATACATTTTCTTATTTATTTATCTAAACCTATTTAGTATCTTTCTTAATAAAGTTAATTAGAGCTCTAATATTTCCTAAATATCCTTTAAAGAATTATTAATAAAAGTTAATAAATCTAAAGAAAAACTAAATATTCTTAACATTCTAAAGTATTAACTAGTCCTTAACTATAGTAATTTTCTTATTTAATATTTTAATAATTCTAAGTATAATAATAAATCTAAAATAGTTTACTTTTTATATATAAAATTCGCTTTTTTTTAGTTTAATAAAGAATTTAACTTTTTAAAGCTTTTATAATACCCAGTATATATATTACTTATATTCTTTAAGGGTCTTTAAAAAAATAAAGATATTATTAAAGTATATAATTACAAAAATATTGAGTTTTTTCTATAAAATATAATTAATTATATTCTAAAATATTATAAAGGCGTTAGTAAGTCTAAAGGGCATTACAAAGTACTTAAAATATCCTTTATAAAAGTAAAATACAATCTTCCACTCCTCTCCTTCTTTAATCCTAATTAAGTTATAAACTCTTTTAAAGTCTAAAGCTATAAACTAATTAACTCTATAAAATAAATTTTATAGTTTTAAAATAAGTAGTAGTAAGTATTAATTCTTAATAGTAATATTATTAAGTCATTAATAATTAATACAGAGTCGTAGTTTACTATTCTTTTTTAGTATAAACAAAATTAAGTATCCTACTAGTAATATTAATTCTTTAATATAGCCCTTAGTTAAATATTCGTCAATATATTTATTAAGTACTTTTATTTTTTATTAGTTTAACTAATAAACTCTATTAAATACTAGTATTTATTCCTCCTTAATAGAGATTTTATAGTTAAAAGTACTATACTCTAGTAGACCTATTTCTAGTATCAGGGCAAACAGCTTTTTATACACTCTATATTCTTTTAAAATAAACAAAAGTCAATCTTTATCTATAATTAATTCTCCTTATATTACAACAAAGTCCTTTATACATAATAACCTAACAACTACTTCTTTAACCTTTAAGTAAGTAATATATTATAATATATATATTATTAGCATTTTATAATAAAGTTCATTTAAAACTAGTAATTAGCCGTATCCTTTAGTAACTAAACTCTTTTTATAGTCCTAATAAAAGTAGTAATTCTTTTATTCTATCTATAAGTTCTTATTATATAGCTATAATAGTCCTAAAATAACATTCTAGTATCCTATATCCATAATATTAAAATAGTAATATATCTTCTAGTCGTAGTAGCTTAAAGTAAAGGGCACAGTCTCTCTATTAATAATACCTCTACTATACTATACTCCTTTTCCTTTTATATTATAAAGCGCATAAAGGCTTTTTTTTTTATTCTATAGTAGTTATAAGTTATTTACAACTTATAGTAATATAAAGTTACCTTAAGCGCTACTATTAATTAAAGCTCTAACCTATATTCTATTTACTATTAAATCAAAGTAAAAGTATTTATTATTCTTACTTACCTTTATAACTAAACTAATAAATTTTATTATAATTACCTATTATAATTCTACTATAATAAACAAATTTAGTTTTTTAACTACTTAAGCCTCTATTCTATATATATCCCATTATTATTAAAGTACTTAACTACTCCTCTTTTTTTAAAAGTATCCTTAATATTAAAAACTAGTAGTACAAAACTAGTTCTTTTTTCTTCTTAGAGTTACTTCCTTCTAAGGGTTCTTACTTTTACAATATAGTAAACCTAGCACTAGTTAATATAGTAGTTTTACTAATCTATATTATTATTATATAAGTATTCTATTAGAAAATTAGAATTAAGTCTAAAGACCGCCTCCTTAGTTCCCTTAAACTCTTAAATAATCTATATATAGAGTTCTTCTATAAAGTAAATATTCTTATATAGTACTTCTTTTTTTTAGTAAAAAAAGAATTATAAACTAAGTTTTTCTATAAAGTATATTTAATATTCGTCCTTAAGGTATTATAACTAAAAAACGTTATAATACTTTTTATATAGTGTATTTAGCTATTCGTAGTCTCCTAGTATATACTTAAGTAGCTATCTTTCTATTTTTTTAACAGGGTTAGTTCTGTAAAAGATAATACATTATTAATTATTATTTAGGGGGATATATAGTAAGTATCTTTATACTTTTTTTTATATTAAAGGTTCCTTTTTAGAATTTAAGTCTTAAGTGTTAAGTTAAGTCCCTTAAGTAATTTTGTTTTAAGTACGTTATTAAGTAACGTTATAAGGTTTATTTAAGTTATAGGGTATATTAGACTCTTATTTAATTTCCTAGGCCCTAAAATAAACTATAATCCTTTTTATTCTTTTAGCGTTTTCTATATTTAGTTGTTTAAGTTTAAGCAAGTTAGTATAGACTAATATTTTCTTATTCTATTAAGTAAGTAATATCTAAATATATTCTACATAATCCTTTTTAGGTTCTATATTAGTAGCGTATTATAGTCCTTTAATTAACTCATTAAGTTTTTAAATAATTTACTTATTTTTATACTTAACTTCCTTATTACTAAGTATTATAAAGTTATAGTATACTTATTATAAATTTATATTATTAAGCTATTCCTAGGCTTTTCTAGTTAGTTTTTTATATAGGGCTTAATAAATAATAGTAAGGGTTTTCCCCTTAAAGTGCGTTATATTATAGCCAAACTATTTAGTATCTTTAAAGTACTATTTAGTATTCTCTTTACTACTTCTATAAATAGTATATTTATTACTATAATATACTATTTATAAGAGTTTAGTATAGTCTTTTTTAAAAACAGTATTAAGTTATTTACCTCTTAGTACTAGTTACTATTACTACTTCTTAAGTTAGTAGTAGTTTTTAACTATATATTTTAGTTTATTATAATTATAGTACTTAAAGGTATATTCTTTATTAGTTTTTTATTATTTAGTAGTACTAAAGTCTATAGGGCCTATATAGTACTTATAAGTAGTACTTTATTAGTTATTATTTTGTCTTTATTAGTTACTCTACTAAAGCTACTATCTCTAATTATAGTACTAGAATTATTATAGTTACTATTAGTATTTTTTATTAAAATTAGTATTAAGTTATTATTTTCCTTTTTTATAGTGTCTTTTTTAAAAATAGTTATTAATCTTAATTATAAGTTTAGTATACTAAAGGAAGTCTTTAGAGTAGTTAATTTTAATAAGTTTATCCTTAACTTCGTCCTTTAAGCCTTAGTAAAATATAAAGATTCTAGATTCCTTAGTAAAGTCTAGTTACGCACCAATATATTAAAATTTAGTAGCATAGTAGGTTATAGACTTAGTTTATTAGAGTATAGCGAAATTACACTTAACTTATTTCTTTTAGTTGGGGTTTTAAAATAGAGTTTAAAGGGCGTATTTAAATCCCTTAAAAGTTAAAAAAATATCTTTAACTTTAAAAGTATAATTATTTAAAGTTTTAGTTTTAAAAAACTATTCTTAAAAAAGTTTAATCTACTAAAGGGTGTATCTATAGAGGAATATAGTAGTATAAATAACTCGTTTAGTATTATTCTTAAAACTATTATAGTAAAAGCTTTAATAGTTTTTAACCTAAATTAAGAATCCTTTAAGTTATTTAGGGGTTCTATTATAAGTAACAAGTAAGTTTAACTTAAGTTTTTTATAACTATTATAAATAAGTATCTTAATAATATTAGTAGTAGCATAAAGGGTTTTATTTTAATTTTTAACCTTTTAGGTACGTTTATTAACTTATTAAACAACTTACTAAAGTTCTTCTATAGTACTAGAATTTTTATTAAACAGCTTTTAAAACTACTTAATATTATAGTAAGCCCGTTTAAACTACTTATTAGTATTATTATTACTAAATTCGTCTTTATTGTCTTTTATACATTATTCTCCTAGCTCTTAAGTAAAGTTATAAACCTACTTACTAAAGGACTTAAATAAAGTAAAAGTCACTTTAAGTATTTTAACTAAAAACATCGTAGAATACTATTTAGTTAGTATTAAAAGTCAACTTACTAAACAAAAACTATTAAAATATTATAACTAGCCTTTTAATAGTAAAGTTTATATTAATAAAAACTAAAGTTTAATACTAATAATAGTACTTATAAGTACTAAAGGGATCTTAAGAGTTAAAGTACTTAAATAATTAATTTAAGTATTTAATAAAAGGGTTATAGTAGTTACTACTAAAGGGCTAAAAGTATTTAAAAATTAATATAAAGTTAATAACTAAAGAACTATAAAAAGTAAAACTTAAAGGTACTTTAAGTCCTATTTATATATAAGTCCTATTCCCTATAAATATATCCTTTTATCCCTAGAACTAATATTAAGTATATTAGTTTATTACTATAAACTGCCCTTAGTGTTATTAGTCCTACTCTAGGACCACTTATTGTATATTAGTCCTTTTTATTATTACGTAACTTATATCCTAGTTCTTCTATTCTATAGAGTTATTATACTAATATAAACTAACGTACTTATTTAACTACTAAGCCCCCTATAGAGTTATTATTAAAGGTCTATTAATTAATAGGTTATAATATATTATAAGTAATATTATAAAAACCCCTTTATAGTCTTTAATAAATTTATTTAACTATAAATAGTACTAGAATTAAAGTAGTATTCTTTTTACTATAATTTATTCTTCTTTTTTTATTTTTTAAAAAAACCCCGTTTTAGTCCTTAAACTATAAATAGTACTATAGTAGTAGTATTTTTTTTTAACCTATCTTAGCCCTTAAACTATAAGTAGTACTATAATAGTATTATCCTTTTTAACTTTTATTACTATAGTTACTAATTATTACTACTTTTTTATTCTTTAAAGTAAAGCTAATTACTACTACTAAGAACTTATAATTAAAGTTCTTTTTAATAAGTAGAATATTCTTAAATATACTAAAAGTAATGTTCTTATCCCTATTATCTCTACAATTTATAGTAATAATAATATTTATAAGTAGTAGTATAAGGGTTGTACTATAGTCTATAGAATCCTTATTAATAGTATCGGCCCTATATTACCTTGTTTTAAGGGAGTAGGCTAGAAGCCCTTTAGTTACTATCCTTTTAACTTTATATTTAAAATTAAAACCCTTATTTTTAAGGTTTTTAGTAATACTATTACTAACTTTATTTATAATTTTTATACCCTTAATATTAGTAACTATAAAAGTAACTTTTTTAAGTACTTTAAAAACTTTTATATTTTTTATTACTACATTAACTCTTTTATAACTAACTATAATACTCTTTACTTTTATATTCTACTTAACTCTTTTTATAAAGTAACTAGTTTTAAAACTTTATATAATAAGTACTTTATAATTAACTTTAAAAAAGCTAAGTTATAAAACCTTATTAATAACTTTTACTATAAAGCTAATACTTATAACTCTAGTATAATTAACTATATACTTTTAAGTACTAAAAAAAACCTTAATTAGTATTACTATAACTACTATAGTAGTAGTAGCTACCCTTTTACTAAGTATTACCTAGTCTACCCTAACCTTATCCCTATTAACTACTATAACTACTAGTACTACTTTAATATAACTATTAAGTATACCTATAATAATACTTACTATAAAAGTAATTAAAGTATCTTTATTAGGAGTACTTTTAGTATTTTAAATAGCTTAGTTATTAGTAAGTAAAGAGGATTATAATAATAGAAAAGGATTAATAAAAAGGTATAGATTTAGGCTACTTTTTTAGCTATTTTTATATAATACCTAGTTACTTAGCTTTTAGAGCCTAAGGGGGTGTGTTAAGGAGCGGGGTCACGTACTATAGCCCTAGGCCTTCTTCCTCCTAAACCCAGGCTCTACAGCCAGCACTTCTCTCTTCTAACATCACGACTTTACAGCCTTAATACAGTTAGCTTCGCATCCCCCATATAAACTATACAACTAACGTCAGAGGCAGTTCGGACTTACCAATAATCTCTCTTAGAGTAAGAAGGCACAGGGACTGCACGATGTCCAGTCGCGTGACCCCCTGACAGGCAAGTTTCTTGACAGCATCTTCAGCAGAACGTACGTAATTTTCAATGCCTTGAAATTGACTGGTTTCACTTTCGATGTGGGCCTTGAAAGATAGGGTAAGCGCTAAGAAACTGTCGAGCAAGTGACCCGGCGATGAGGCCAGATACTCTGGCAAGTCCGACAGCCTAAAGAGAGGCAGGGGCTGAAGGTGGATCATTCGGCCGTAGAAGTCAAGGAGTTCATCCAA
Organism: Colletotrichum musae; assembly: GCA_027406025.1. Taxonomy (NCBI): domain Eukaryota; kingdom Fungi; phylum Ascomycota; class Sordariomycetes; order Glomerellales; family Glomerellaceae; genus Colletotrichum; species Colletotrichum musae. The sequence goes on from JANVYC010000007.1 coordinate 182,205, forward strand.
AACGTGGGACGGCACCTCTGGGCTGGCAGTTGGCTTAGTGAAGATGACGACATGCCGCAGGAAAGAGCCTAGGCAACTGCATAGATGGAGACGTACTTGGGGATAGATGATGAGTCGCGGGAGGGGCTTGATGGTAGGCCTCCACCGGTACTGGCACGCAACGTATCTTGCCCGCTTTCTGAATCAATATCAAGCGGAGTGGCCTGACTCGAGGATTCGACGCCATTATTTGAGGCGTGTCTGCCAATCCATGTCAGTGTCGACATCATAACTCAGGGGCCGGAGGCGGGCCTGTACATACTGCAACAGACCATATAGATCCTTGACTTGTGTCTCCAGGTGACGGAACCTGTCTTTGAGGGATGATGATGTATCGCTGCTTGCCAAATTATTAGACCTCGGTTTGGACTTGGGGATCTTTGTTCAGCATGCCTTTTCTTAGTACCGCTGGTTTGCCGAGGGTTACGTCTGCGGTATTCGCACTCTCGGCCAGCTCGACGGCAGCAAGAACAAGTAGGCCTCTCGCCGGTACACTTTGTCTTCCTCTGTCTGAACAGCGTCAGAGGGGGCCGGGGGTGAGCGGCTGCGGGGTAGTGTACTCACCTACATGGTTCGCATGCTAAACGACTCCGTGGGTCCCGGAGGCCCGAGATGCTCGCCATGTCCTCTGATAATCAAATTAGTCTTGACTGGTTGGTTGCGCGAGTTGGGGTGATTCTGGAGATGCCCCTGAACAGGTGCGGAATCAAATATGAAGTTGCGAAACTCCGTCCTTTGGAGTTTCATCCGCTCACGTGATCGGGACCGCCTGACTTGCTCTCCTTTTTCCACTCACTGTATCGTGGTCCACTGACCATTTTCCATGGATGGTGATCAAGTCAATCTGGGTGATGCCCCTGTTGCTTAAGAAACTCAGAACCGCAACTAGGGTCAAGCTTGGAGCTATGAGACTCCTGGGTGCTGTACTAAGAAAAGTCGACCATTGATACACCAATAATACTTCCAAGGAATGAGAACTAAGGCATTTACACTACACCCCTGTCTTGTTGTCGAATTTAAAGATATAGTTACAGCCGCACCCTCAGGTCAATGTATCACTCTGTTAGCTTTTGCGTTTCTTTTTGTTTTTTGTTTGTTGAAAAACCCAAAAAAAAGCCATCCCGCTACTGCTAGTGTTTCCGGCTTTCTCATGATGGCGTCAGACCTAGAGAAGAAACCAACAGCCCGCCAGGCCACCTCAACCGATGCGGGTAGCATCCGCAATGCCGACTCCTCCCACCCCGAAGACAGACAACTGCACCGCAGGTTGAATAACCGACAAATCCAGCTTATCGCACCCGGCGGTTCTATCGGCACAGCCCTCTTCATCAGCATCGGAGGCGCCCTCGCCAAGGGCGGCCCTGGCAGCCTTTTGCTAGCGTTCACGCTTTACACAATGGTTCTCGCACTTGTCAACAATGGCATGGCGGAGATGAATACGTACATGCCCGTCGAGGGTGGTTTCGTCCGTCTAGCTGGATATTGGGTCGATGATGCCCTTGGCTTCCTAGCAGGGTGGAACTTTTGTAAATCAATCATATCCCACATTGATCCCTCGTTCGGGTCTAACTACCAAGCAAGTCATCTACGAGGCGATCCTCATCCCGTTTGAGATCACAGCGCTTAATGTGGTGTTGTCGTTTTGGAGTGACACTTTCACGACACCTGGGCCTACGGCCGGTATCTGCGCCACTGTAGTCATTCTCTATGGGTGAGACTACTTGTCCTTTCGCCTAGTGACCCTCTCTGCCAGGAGAATCTGCAACATACATGTAAAATACAGCGAGCTAATACACTCTCCAACGCAGACTCATCAACATCCTAGCAGTCAAGGGCTATGGCGAAACCGAGTTTTGGCTTTCTAGCGGAAAGATCATCTTGATCCTTATGCTCTTTGCCTTCACCTTTGTCACTATGGCCGGCGGTAACCCAAAGCACGACGCATACGGCTTCCGGCATTTCTCCGACCCAGGCGCCTTTGCAACATATCTCTCTGCCGGTGATCTTGGTCGTTTCGAAGGCTTTCTTGCTGCTTTGTCTGTCGCGGCACTGACCATCGTTGGACCGGAGTATATCTCTATGATCTCAGCGGAAGCACAACATCCAACCATCTACATCAAATCGGCATTTATCACAGTATACTATCGATTTGCCGTGTTCTTCGTCTTTGGGGCTTTGACGGTTGGTATCGTTGTACCGTATAACCATCCGAAGCTGGTCGAGGTGTACTTGGGTGGAGGGAGTGCCGGGACCGCCGGTGCATCTCCTTACGTTATTGCCATGGAGACCCTGGGTATCGGTGTGTTGCCGCACGTCGTGAACGCTTTGGTTCTTACATCGATCTTCTCGGCTGGCAACACCTATACCTACTGTGCGACCCGTACGCTTCATTCGCTGGCTCTCGAGGGGCGTGCCCCCAAGTTCCTACGCCGCGTCAACGAACGAGGAATCCCGATTTACTGCTTCCTCGTCGTCATGGTCTTTCCCCTCCTGTCTTTCCTCCAAGTCAGCTCCAGCTCAGCCATAGTCATAACTTGGCTTGTCGCAATTATTACTGGTGGTGGGCTCATCTCTTTCGTCATCATGTCCATCACATTTCTCAACTACTACAAAGCGTGCCAGGTACAGGGGGTGGATCGGAAAACGCGACCGTACTACGGCTACTTTCAACCCTACGGTGCGTGGATTGCCCTGGGAGCGCAAGCTACTCTTCTGTTGGTGTACGGATACACCGCGTTCCGGCCGTGGAACGTTGAGATGTTCTTTCAGAACTACAGTATGCAAATCTTGGCTTGTTTTCTTTTCTTGGGCTGGAAGTTCACCAAGAAGACGAAATACGTTAAGCCTGAGTGTGTGGATCTTGTGTGGCAGCGCCCTCGAATCGACGCATACGAGGAGTCTTTGACAGATCTGCCAGTGGGATTCTGGACGGAGATGGCGCAGATGGTGGGATTTCGAACAGCTGCATCAGCATGACACTCAACCATCTGCACTTCTACTAGATGATGGTCTTCTTAGGTAGTCAGAACAGTAATTCTGGACTCTGCTGAGCCGGATATGGAACTATTTCTTCGCCTAGAGCCAAAACAAAGAGACGGCCGTCGGATTTCAAGCCAGGGAGCTCGGTGTTATCCAGCTATTCCGAATCATAAATTGAGCAGGCCATATCCGCCCGGATTCCTGTTTTGGCGTGGAGCTCAGAGATGAGCGTAGCTTGTACTAATTGTATGCTGGAGAGCGGTGGATGAAAGTCAAGACACGCACATGCAGTTCTGCTCAGTTCTGCTTCAGTGCGAATGGAGCGAGACACGGATAGCTTTCTGTTATTCGTCTCTCACGCGCTATTCCTGTCTCAAGAACCACCGCGGAGCAAGACGGAAAGCGGATAATGATGGCAGCTATTCCTGTGGTTGATAAGAACCAATTCGTGGACTGAGTACTTTCGGGGCCAAGACATCCCCGGGAGTGTCCGGGACTGTTTTCCACAGTTTGGTAGTAGTAGTAGTTGGTACTACCTGCCCGCGTTCATATGCTTCGCCGGCTGATGGATCGCAGTGTGCTCGACCAAGGCAAAGAAGCTCGCAACTTCAGTTTGTAGATGCGAGAAGCGCACTTTCTCCGGAGTAAAAATCTTCACTGCGAGCACGTGGTTTACAAACTCGAAAGCTGCAACCTGGTCTTCATTGCCTGCGCATAGACCCAACATCTGCTTGCGTTGTCTCTGTACTCTTGGGCCCATCGTGCTAGCTGGTGAAGGTGAGCTGATGCTGGTCGCTGCCAATAAAAGCCCTAATTCGCAGCCTCGGCTTGAAACAGCCAGGGGAGATTACTACGTTCTTCGCGTGGGATATGCTCCTGTCATCGGTGCCAACTCAAATCGCCCTTGCTCTTCACTCGCAGACAAAAGACTGGGCAGTTACACGCAAAGGGGCTCGCTTTGATATGAATTGTAGAGTTTGGACCTTTTCCCCTAACCGAAGACCTCTCCAAAGTTGGCAATTAGCTCAATCTAGATGTCAGAATAGAGAGCATGCAGAGCAGCTGGCAGGACTTGTCCAATGGAGACTCGCCCAAAGTACAGCTGGCCAATCTTGGTCACCACGACAACATGCACCGCAAGACAAGAGTGGTATTGCGAAACAACAAACGAGGGTTGCGTGGTGACAAGCTTGTGAATGACGGATGCCCATGTGCCTCCCAGCAATACATCAGCCACACCTAGGCGTCAAGCAGGTTGGACGAGCTAAGTACCGTTGCAATGTCATGAGTTGGTATTCATAGTCCAGTTGGCTGCTCTAAAACAAGGCGCACAACTGATACGTAGGCAAGTATGTAAATCACAGCTTCGACGCTTCCCCCGCTTCCCCGTCACCCAGTCACAAAAGGTGCTCGTCGAACCAGGCAACGGCCTGGTAGAAGGCCTGCTCCTTGGCGTACTTCTGGGCCTTCTTGCTCAGGTCGCAGCGCACAGCAAAGCCGTGCTCGACGCCGGAGTAGAGGTTGATCTGGTAGGGCTGGCCAGTCTTCTGCAGGATCTCCTCGGACTTGTGGCGCAGAGGGGTGGGGAAGATGCTGTCGGTCTCGGCGGCGGCGATAGAGAGGGGACCGGAGATAGCGGCGAGCTCGTCATCGTCGACGAAACTGGGGTGGGCAACGAAGCCAACCTTGATGCCGTCGTTGTAGTGGCGGACGAGGTACTATCGAGGGCGGAGAGGTCAGCAACAATCGTGGCCAGAAGGGAAAGGGCAGGGACCAGGTCGTGGGAAGACTAACCTTGGCGCCGAAGCAGTAGCCGACGGCACCCAGATTGGTAATGTTGTGCTCCTCCTGGAGGTACTTGATGGAGTCGACGATGATGGGATCGACCTGCTCCTTGCCGTGGGGGTGGTTTCCGTCGCTGCCTCCTGCGAACCACTTCATGATGTCGAAGCCCTCGGGAAAGGGGAGGGACAGCTGGTCGCCGTGGAAGAGATCGACGATCAGGGTGGTGTAGCCGTTGGAGGCGAACTGGTCGGCCAGCAGCTGGCTGTTGTTCCAGATGCCAAAGACGTCGGCGATGAAGAGGATACCGGTGTTCTTGTGCGCCTTATCGGCGGGAGCCTCGGCGAGGTAGCCCTCATACTTGCCGGCGACGGTGATCTTCTTTCCCTGAGGAGTGCCCCTTGAAACGGGTGTCAAATGTCAGCGAAAGGGTATCATTGTCACCCGGCACGCGATCTCTGCGAAGGATCGCGATGCCTGGTGCTGGACGCGGGTAGGGTACAGTGTAGGGACGGGAATCAAGCTTTGCGAGGTGGGGGAGGGGTAAAACCAGCGGGGTAGGTATTTCGGGGTGTCAGATTACGTACTCGTGCCTGACGCCGACGGTGCAGCACTGCGCGGGAGGGTTGGACGCCATGTTTGATTGTGTTGGACTGGGTTTGCGGAGTGGTGATGAAGGTGCGAGAGGTTTGTCTGTTGATGCGACGACAATGTACGTGGGGGCTCTTCGTCTCTTAAATTCGAGTGTCGGGCAAGAGTACTCCACGGACTTAGAGACGAGCGCTGGGGGTCGTCGAGGTGATGCATCATTACCAAGCAACTGGATACTTAATGGACTCCTATAGCGACTTGGCCCCCCTCTGGAGGGTACGCTACAGTGTACGGATTTGCCTTCTTTGGACGCAAACCGGGGCGAGTTGGGTGGGCCGAGATCTCATCCGATCCAGTGCCTCGAACTTGCAGCGTGTCAATTGGCGCGGTGGTTGCGCAAAACGGACGTGACATGCTCCCCGAGAAGGGGCTCCACCACCCCTCCATCGGTGCTCCCCCGTCAAGGTGGATGAGGCAACATAGGTAGTGTAGTTATCGGCGGTTGTAATGTGCCGAAGCAGATTGGAAGGCACAGTTCTTTCCAAGTTGCCTGGTATTACCGTGGAACAATGCCGTCGTGGGGCATCTCCCGAACCGGTGCCGAAGCGGCGTCATAGCGGCAGTAACGGACAACCGCGATTCACGACCGGCCATGGCGATATGGTCTTAAAGCCGGTGTCGGTTTTCTTCGCACTGCTCCTGGGCTCGGAGAACTGACTTCATCTCCATTTCAAGTCAGGAAGAGTGGGAGATCTAACATCTCTCAGCTTGACGTCAAATTTCACAGGGGAATTGTGAGCACCGGGAATAGCATAGCTTACCTAACCTTAGGTTCAGCACAGGCGCTTTCCGGTCTCGGTGAACGGGCAATCCCGACCCTGACCTCGGTACCTAGGTACCTAGGAACGTTCCGACCACCGTACAAAGTAGGCCTGGAAGAAGTCGTCCAGTGCGGCTACCTTCCGCTGGAAATGCTCCGTTTCTGAGGTGTAGATCCGTAATTCCGGCTTATAAGGCAGGTTCGCTGAAAGTTCTTTCCGTTGAGGGAATAATCAGGTAGGTACACCGCCGACACCGCACAATGTACACTGACCCAGCGTGTACGTCACTCGAAGCCCTGGACCCATTCAGGTTCCAGAATGGCGGCTCCGCTAGCAGTGTCCGTGCTGCAGTTGCACTACCTAGGTACCTAGGTACGAGTACGAAGTCCCAGTAGGTATCCTCCTCTGCCGTGCGCCAGGTTTCCCTGTCGGCAGCCAATCGATTCGTCCTCAAGATCGGCCAGTCACTGTGTCTGCCGGGCAGCCTTCCCCCACCAACGACCTGTGAAGAACTGCACACTGCAAGGCTAATCGCTCGAACCTCTCGGCAATCCCTATCTATCGAATCCCGTGATTCGAACACCGGCTTACCTCTCTCCCTGTGTCGCCTGCCAGGCCAGCCTCGCCGCCTCGATCTCGATTCTATACGCTCCGCTCGCCCCGTCGCGGATGGCGCCGACACTTCTCGACAGGGACAGACAGTAAAGGGCTTGGGAATGTCGGAGAGTGCAGAGCACGAGGACAGAGAGGCCGACAACCATGGACCTTCTGGACATTCCACCGACATGCCTCACGAGCCTGTCGAGGCCTTCCCGGCCATGCCTTCCTTCCCTCCGGAAGGCGCAGCTATCGATGACGTGGTCTTAGACACAAAGAGCGATCTCAAGGTCTCGCACATCCCTCTGCCGCCGCTACCCAACATATCCGCGAGCGCGCCCCCGACTTCGACCCTACCCACGATCCCCGGCGGTCACTCCGACGAAGACCAGTCCTCCGATGCCTCCTCCATGCATAGCAGGCCCGAACGACACGAGTCTTCCAACTCCTCGTCCATCTCCGAACCTGCGACAGCCATCGAGAAGAAAGAAGCCGAGAAGAAAGAAGACGCGGCCCAAAGGTCACGGGCTAGGGCTGGGTCCAGCTCTGCATCCATGAAGAAGAATTACAGCCACGATAATGTTAGGAGGCTGTCTGCGGCAGGGATGCAGCAATTGTCCGCGCCCGAAGCCCTCCCCATCGCCGTCGTCCCGGATGGAGTGATCAACGATCATGGCCGTCCGGCACGTTCGCCCATCGCGGAGCAGCTGCAAGCAATCCGACAGTCGATCCTCAGTCACCCGGAAACTCTGCGACCCAACGGACCGGTAACAGACGGTGGGAACAGGTCTCGGCAGTCGGGCGAGTGGCGTCGACCGCCTACCGGAAGGACACTTTCCACGCCGCCGACAAACCGTAGACAGTCTCAGTCGCAAACCACCTCGCCCCGCCGGAATTCCTTCTACACTGTTGCTCGGCCACCGCCGTTGAATCTGGAAGCAGCTACTTATTTCAACGCTGCGAGCACCCAGCCGCCAACGCAGAGCAAACCTCTGCCGCAGATCCAAGTCCCGCCGCCGTCGCAGCACTCGAAGCGAAATGACCCCATTCCGCCGTCTCCTCTACCTCCGTCAATACCCCTTCCGCCCATGTCTATACCGACGCACCTGCAGCTGGAACTGGCAGCGCAACGACCGAGTCCTTTGTACATACACCATTCACATACTAATGACATTCCCTACGAGTCGTACGCCGTCAAGTGGGAGAGGCTGAAAAATGTCTTGCTACTTCCCTCGTTTCTCGAGCGCACCCTCTACTTTGGAGCCCTGGCATGTCTAGATGCCTGGCTCTACAACTTCACCATCTTGCCGATGCGGTTTTGCATCGCTCTGAGCGTACTGGTCAAATGGTGGGGCTATCTGGCTGCGAAAGAGGCTCGTTGGATGATTGGCTTCGTCTGGTATGGACTCGGTAGGGTTTGGGCCAGGGCCAGACGCCCAAGATCCAGGGCTACGTCGTCCGCTCAGCACGAAGACCCGGACCATCTCGTCAGCCGCGATCGGAGCCGTAGTCGAACAGCAGAACGAAGCACGCCCGCGTTGCCTGCAGATGTCAGACACGTGGATGATATCCATGCGATTCGTTCCGAAGCAGAGGCCAAGGAAAACGGCAACGGCAACGGCAACGGGGTGATAGAGCAGGGCGTCAACATGAATGGGGGTCGCCACACGGTCACCTACAAGATGAATGGCTCTGCCGGCCATCATCCGCCACACGTGTCCGCCCATCGACCGCATCGTCATAGGAGGACGAAGTCGATACCATCCAACCTCTCTTCCTTTCACAAAGCCGATCTTCTTCAGGGAGCCGTCATCCTCTGTAGCTCGTTATTCCTCATGAAGCTGGATGCCAGTCGGATGTACCACTTCATCCGAGCTCAAGATGGCATCAAGCTTTACGTCATCTACAACGTTCTCGAGGTAAGCAACCCAGCATTTGATTTCCGCCTTCCCCCCTGCATTACTGACAGGCACGCTCTAGGTCGGCGACCGTCTTCTTTCGGCTTTGGGACAAGACATCTTCGAATGCCTTTTCAGCTCCGAGACACTGTCGAGAAACAGCTCAGGCCGCTCGAAAGTCCTGCTGCCCCTGGGGATGTTTGTCCTGGCACTCATGTATAACGTCACCCATTCTGTGGCGCTCTATTACCAGGTCATCACGTTGAACGTTGCTGTCAATTCGTATTCGAACGCGCTCCTGACGCTCATGATCTCTAACCAATTCGTCGAGATCAAGAGCACAGTATTCAAGCGCTTCGAAAAGGACAACCTCTTCCAGTTGACATGCGCTGACATCGTCGAGCGGTTCCAGCTGTGGATTATGCTCCTCATCATCGGCATGCGAAACATCGTCGAGGTCGGCGGATTGTCCGTGCCTGGCGCCGGTTCTGACAGCAGCGGCGACATGGGTGGAGGTTCCATGCCCTTCCACAGCTCATCCGTCCTCCCGTTCAGCTTCACGATTCTTCCATCCTGGGTTTGGTCAGGAGAGGTCCTGTCTCCATTCCTCATTGTTATTGGCAGCGAGATGCTGGTGGACACCATCAAGCATGCTTATGTCAACAAGTTCAACAACATCAAGCCGACATTTTACAGCCGCATCCTCGACATCCTGTGCAAAGACTACTACACCAATGTAGGTGCGCCCCCAGTGTCTCCCCCGAGCGTGCTAACTGTTTCTCAGGCCTTCGTCACGCCGTCGTTGACTCGAAGACTCGGCCTCGCCGTCATCCCGCTCTCCTGCCTCTTCATCCGAGCTTCCGTACAGACGTACCACATGTTCCTGTCAACGCGAATCCCGACACCGCTCCCAGAGTCGACACAGACATCACTATCCGTCGAGTCAGCAACACCATCTTCACCAGTCATGGTGGCCGCTCTTGACCGGCTCGACACCCTGTTGCGAGATGCCCTGGGTCGTGCCGTGTACGGATACCCGTATGGCCAGCCCGGCATCCAGACCCGGGCGTGGTGGACTTGGACCAGTGATGATGTCATTGCGGCGGTGACCATGGTTGTTGTCTTTTTCATCGCCTTCCTCGTGCTGCTCATCATCAAGCTTTTACTGGGTATGGTCCTGCTGCGATACTCTCGGAACCGGTACGCCAAAATGAAGCGCAAGGAGCACATGGTGGCAACGGGCCAGGAGGAGAGGGAGGGCTACGACGCCAAGGGTAAGCGTGTTGGTGGCTATGGCCATATTGAGGTCACCGAGGACAGGCGCAGGTGGATACATGCCGACGAAAAGGAGGGACTCAAGGGGGGCAAAGGACGGCATCTCAAAGCGGAGAAGCCACCAGAAGGTGACTACAACGGCGTCTACCGGTACGAAATGGTTACGAAGCGTATATGGTAGCTGGTACTTGGGGTTTCTTTCTCTGGGCGTTTCTACTCTGAAGACTGCCCCTTTAGGTAATAAAAGCTGTCATTCAGTGTTGGGTTCCCCGGCTGCGCTGAGGCATTCTTTTCCTCTTGGTGACTTTGACTCTGTGATGGTAACGTTTGTCGACAACATAGGTAGTCGAGGCAGCCAACACGAACAGTACCTATACTGCGAGCCTTAGCTACTGCGTCGAAGTCATTACTAACAGTCACGATCTTAGTGCACATGTATAATTGTTTATTTGTTTTCTCTCTATATTGGCAGCAATGTCACCAGTAGGTCGTCGTGGAAGTACCGGTCGCCAAGTACGCTGCACCTATGATGCTCGCGATGTCATCCCCCTTTTCTAGCCTCAAAATTCTTGTTGCGTGTCTGTGCTCAGATTTGCATCGTGTCAATCTTTTCAAATCCTGTCAATCATTTACGACAATTCTATGGCGACGCCCAATTGTTCGTGGTGGTAATCTTTTGGGATTCCAGCAAAGCATGGTCAAGCAACTCGCCTGTCATTCTGCTCCATCTTGCGAACAGCTTTGCATGGCCTTTCGGCAGAGGCCTAATGACGTCTTGGGCGGAGAAATCGATCTTCTGGTTTTGTTGTTGTTCAGCAAATAATCAAGTTTCAGCCTTCAAAACGCTTGCTTGCGTTGAAGCCTATCGTTCCCTGAGTCTGGATCACATGCCTGCCCCTATTGTCGGCGGGAGTAATTCACGGAACGTCAATGATGCCAAAACGTGAAGACAATGCGACTCGAGCAAAGTACCTCCCGTCCTTGAGAGGTACCTACCTACCTAGGTAGGTAATGCAGACGCCTCTGGCTTCTAAGTTTTCACTCTTGGTACCTGTACTGTCGGTGTAGAAGCGCCCAGGTAATGGATATAGGTACCTCTGGTAGCAGTGGCGGTGTTTTCACACAATCGGGGCCTGAAGATCATGAAATCACTGTAAAAGTCAGTCGTATTGACCTGTAGTACCTGCCCTGGGGCACGGAAAAGGAGACTCGGATGTCCCACTCAGACAGATCCTTAGGTATTTTCGGCGTGACACACGCCCGCTCTATGAGCCAAGCTTTATCTTCAACAACTGCCGAGCTGTGAACTGCAATCTGACACAGCAGGCCAAGAAAATCTCCGCTTCAACATGTTTTCCTCTCTTCTATCTCTCATCACGTGTTAGAAGAGGTGCTAAGACTCAGATCAGAAGCTCCCACGATGCCTAGCGAACGACATTCTATGACCCGACGAGGCCATCGCATAGTGAGGTAGTAGTTAGGGAGGCATGAGTACAAGGTACGCATGAAGGTGCGCATCAGGTAGGTAGGTAGGTACCTAGGTGTATTCTAGGGCGGGATGGTCCATTATCTAGCAAGAGCGTCGGTGCCTGGAGCGAGACCTGGGATTCTCCTGCTGCTAACTTTCTAGTGAGCTGCAGGTGCGAGGACATTCATTGAAAGGGCAGGAGCGCCGGTCGGTAAAGTACCTACCTGCCCACCTTAAGGGAGAGCACCTGGCACCATCGACGCTGCTCAGGGGGGCGGGTACTTTCCCAAACAGAGTTTCAGTGGAGGTTAAGTACGTGTCTGCGCTCCTGAACGAAATGTACAAGACAACGTCAGGCAAGCTCAGATATACTGTATGAACCTACGCAACTGATCGATAACCGCTGTCCGGCATTCAAGAACACTGTGAAGGTGGTAGACAATCTAGGAGGCTAGGTCGGAAGGCATTGGGTTACGAGCTTCTAATACACTTGTGTGTGGATGTATCTTTCAACATGCTGCGGGAGGTGCTGTTAGCCCCTGAAGCTTCCCTTACCAACCTACCTACCCGTTGTGAGCTGATCCTTCCTGGAAATACTACGCCAGCACTCAGAGCACTTTCCGAGCCAACATGTCGAGCGTTTCGAACGGTAGACTCCTTCCTCAGCAAGATAACAGCAGCTGGGAGGGAAGGTATCGTCAAAAGTAGATGCCATGTATTTCCTGTTTGACCATGTTGAATCAGTTATAAGATCATCTACCGCGCTTCCATCATCCACGCATCTTTCTCTCTGGACAAACCCCATCGCAACTTTTGTCTACTTCAATCGCTTGATTCTACGCATCACCACCCATCGCTTTGACCAGAGGATCCCATTATCCATACCCACGGCCTCTGTACATCCCCGGACAACCGTCAGTTTCCTTCCTTCCGGGCCTGACCGATAGTTGCAAGCTGCCAGTGTGCCCCAAACACCTTGCTGAAGCACCGGCGCCATTAGTTGCGAACCCTACCAGTCTTGAGCATCATGTTTCAAAACTCTTCTCGTACCACTCCTGTGCCAAACGACAACGACCTGGCGGTCATCCCAGAGAGCGGTAAGATGCCGAATGTCTCCTCAACCGCTTCGGCACCAGCATCCCTAGCACCGGCCACCTCCCCTTCCGCTATGCCACCATCTGGCAGTTCTCCAGAGGCACAGAGCCATCAATGTATGAGATGCCAGGCTTCGGTTGGCGACCCTCTCGGCTGCGGCCATGCGTACTGTGACAAGGTACTTTGACGATCCTCGCCCCCCTCCTAGTGTCTGCCGGTACTGACAGGCTCTAGTGTCTTTCGCCAGCAATGCGCGAGATGGGTTGTCCAGAGTGTCGGCGGTTAGAAGCAGAGAAGCTCCCGAACGCCCATACCGAACCACCGTCGCCGGCTTCTTTTCATGCTCCCCCTCCACGCGATGTTGAGGCTCAGGAAAAGAACAAAAAGCGTCGTGGCGTCTTCACGCCGATGGGCGGGATATGCTTTCTATTCTGTTTTGCCATCATGACCGTCGCATTCTGTTTGATAGCCTGGTCTGGGATACGGTTCACATGGTGGCTTTTTCAATGGTTGGAGAAAAGAAGGGAGGGTTTGAAGAACCCGATCGAGGTTTAGGGGGAGGCTGCGATGGTCTGCCTACCACTAGATCATGGGCTACGGACACAATGGCTCCTCTATGAAGCGATTATGGCGTGGAGTTGCACTTGAGCTGGGGGGAGAACACAACTACGAGTAGCTTTTATTGTACCCTAATGATAATGAATCCAATACGCAACATTCCCCAACATGCAAGAAATCAGACACCATGCGTTACACGACCAATCCCTCTAGTATCATTTCGCATCTTATCATTGACACATTGAAACTCCCAAGTCCAACTCCGAACAGAAGCAGCCCTCTCCCAAGCCGCTCGCAGAGCGGACGCCCAGCGATTGAACGCGCACAAGTCTGAAAACGACAGCAAATCGTACACGCGTGATTCCAAAGCCGACGCCACAACCTACCAGCGGCCAGCGCCGTCTCCTCTAGAGACCCTCTCCCAGAACCGCCGGAGCCGCCAGACTCTCCCAACGCCCCTGCTCTCCTCCCACCTCTTGACGCCCTCCTCCCGCTGCCGCACCTCGCCCTTCCACACTCCCTCAACCCACTTCCTCAGGCCGTCTTTGACCTTTTCCTTCTCGATAGCTCGGCGTTTTGCAACGAGAGACGGAGCCACCTGGACCATGCTCATTCCCGGGACGCACTCTGGCGGGAGCACCGCTCTCTCGACGAGGGCCTCGGCCGAGGGCCTGGAGGCAAGACGACGGGACAGGCGGATGGACACGAGGGAGCGAGCGAGACGACGCGAGACGACCGAGGTGTGAGTCAGGAAGATGGAGCGGGCGATCAGCTCCGCCAGCGAAGGGCGGGATGGAGACGAGAGAAGCGGCGGGAGGATGGCTCGCGTGTGCCGGAGCCGATAGGCGTGGAGAATCGGCGAGAGAGACAGGTGACGAAGGTGGTGATTGGTCTGTGCCATCAGCAAAGTTTCTTCATGGACGGGATAGCGGATCAAACAGCAACGACACGGCGGGGGGCCCCCCCAACCGATCTAGGCGAAGACGAGCATGTAGAATGAGCAAAGGGGCGAGCGGGTCAGGAACTCAGGATGGGAACGATGGGTGAAGCGAGCAGAGATCGGGGCGTCCTCGGTCACCGACACGACGACACGCGGGGGAGCCTACCCTCGAAGTGGACAGCAGGTCGTTGACATCCAGGTAGCCCAAGATGTGCAGCAAAAGCTCGTTCGGAAGGTCTGCGAGGAACACGCTGTCAGGCGCGGGGTGGTGCGGCCGTCGTGACAGCATCAGACACGAGGGCGAGAGGGTCTGCTGCGGCTCGTCAACACCGACTCCATCGCCAGTCGGCAGGCATGATTGCGGTCGGGCATCAGCGGCCGGCGAGAACGTGGAGTGGATCGGCGAGCGGAGTTCAGGGTCAGTGTGATGATGATGGCCAACCTGCGCGGGAACAGTCTGGTCCGGGTGTGATATGGCAGCAGGCTGGCGGGCCGGAGAGATGAGGTGTTCAGGGGCCATCTCGCCGTGCATTGCGTCCATGGTCGAGCCGATCGCCTGCAAGCGACGAGATGGTAGTTAACGACGGATTTCGATTTCCTTGGCCGAGTGAAGACACTAGACGGTACACTGTAGTATCAAGCGGCGCATGCGGGGCTTCCTCAGCCTTTAGGATGCAAGTGATGTGATGTCGGCAACAGCTGGAGGCGTCACTGGAGGCCTCGTCGTTCTCAACGACGGCAGGCGGTTTCCTCCTCGTAGTATGGAAGGCAAGGCAAGGCAAGGCACCTTGAGGCGCAGTACGGTGATGGTGCGTTTCTCGAAGCCTTGGCAGGCGACTGGAATCAGAACCTTGGACGACGAGGGACCAGTATGGGACGGGACCTGGACCGGGAATAGGTGAGAACCTGATGGCCCGGGGGCGACGCTCTTGCAGAGCCGAGCGGTTAATGCGAGCCGACGGGACGGGGGGAAACGATCGGATGCCGCGTCAGGACTCGGAAGTCGGGAGTATGGAAGAGACTAGAGGCGGTAAAGTACGGCGTAGTAAGTAGGTATGCAAAAGTCAATGGCTCCAGGAGATGCAGAGTGCCGCGCGGATCCGGCTGAAACAGGTCAAGAAGGAAAAAGTCGTAGATGCGCGCGGCAGGAGAGGGGAAGGCGAGAGAGGACGAGACCAGGCCGGCCAGGTCGCGAGCACTTTGGAGACCAGCGGACGGGAGGAAAGAACGTCCAGACACTGATGAAGTGAGGCAGGTGCAGGTGCAGGTGCAGGCGCCTTTCGGATATGGAAATGGAGATGCGGATACACGTCGACGCTGGCGGGTTTCCCAAAACCGCAGGTGCGGTCGAATAATCTCAATTTAGAGCAAGAGCAATGGACGAAGTGACGACAACAATCAACAGTGAGTGTACCGTACCGCCTTGACACTGCACCAGAAGCCAGCCCAGGTGAGTTGTACCTACCTAAGGTACCTAGTGCAGTGACGACGCCATGTGGGGCCGGCAAGTCAGGCGCTGGCGAGGCACGACACTAGGATCGTTGCACCGTTGGGGCTCGTCACACGGCAAAAGCGGGCCTTTGCCTTACGTACAGTGCGCTCCCGGCATTCAACCACGGGCAGGATTCTGCTAATTTCCACACTTGTTACAGTGCACTTACAGTGTATTGTCCCAACCACGAGTACTCGCAGGTGAGGCTTTCTTGCAACTTCTGATTGGTTTACTCCATTAACAATGGGTCGTTGGGTAAACGGGCAAGGGCCAGCTTTATGCATTGAACGTGAACAGAAGCAATTGATTTCGAGATGATAGAACAAGAAGACACTTCTCCCTAGGTAGTTGTCCGTTCAGCCGTCCATACGAATGGGTACATAGAATACCTAGACAGATACCAGAGAGGAAAACAAACATTGTTGCCAGCACCGCCACCTCGTGCGTTTTAGTCCGAGATCGATGGCCTCGACGTTGGGCGGGTGCAATGATTGGCCCGGTTGTTTCAGGCACATCAACGGCGTCTGTTTTTGAGCCCGCGACTCTGCCAATCTGCTCTGTCGACAATGCATCCTGAAGCAGAGGAGGATCGGCGCCTTCTCTGCGCCTTCGGCGACTTCCACTGCTCGTCCCGAAGCAAGCCATCAATACCTACGTAGGTAGCACGTCGTACACTGCGCTGGCTGCAAGGCCCCATGGTGCGCAGGTCACAGGCGTGGCTCTAACAGATTGAGGTACGTATCCACAGGCTACCATCGCGTCCAGCGTCTTTCTCCACTTTTCAAGCAGCTGGCCCACGCTCACGCCCTTTCACCTGTGACCAGTGACTTCGCCTCAGTACCTAGTTACTTACCTTCTTGCACCAAGCGCGTTCAACTTCAAGCCTTGACACGACTTCATGGCCTCTGGCCATCGACTTCATCGCTTTGTATGCCCATATATCACCCTCTTGGGCGTTGGATGATTTGACCAACCCGGATTGACGTGTTCGCCGGGCACCAGGGACCCCGCTCCGCGCCAGCAACCACCCGCCGGGCCGCCCCTGACACGCCGGGTCGAGACATGGCCTCCAAACAGGCCGTCAACTACATCATCACATTCGCTTCCTGTTTTGTGATGCAAATCTGATCCTGGCCATCGAGTCCTCGCCTGGAATATTCTCCACGGTGAGTTTCTCAATTCGTCGATTGGGCTTCAATTGACCAATACCTGTAACAGCCCGATGAACCCCGGCCTTGGTCATGATGCAGTCGTGCGCCTTCAAGACGGGTAACCGTTATGACCTGCAAGGCCGCCTCGGAAGCCTCCCGCCTGATACGGACGGGGCTTTTGATGGCTGCTTCATGAGCGCGTTCGTCACTCTTGCTGCACATCCCTGACCCAGCATCGGCGGCCTCGCGTCTTCTTCACCGGTTCCAGGCTTTCAGACTCGACCAGCGCAGAACACGAGAAGCCCGCCCTGCCAGCTTTCCGCCTCGTCTCGCGGATTTTCGGATCGGGAACGTGATTCAAGGAAGCTTCCACGGCTACTCAGACTGCCGGCCAGTCTACCTGTATCTCTCGGCGCTCCATTCGAAGACGGGGCTGTTGATGCTCGCCCGCCCGTCCGCATGAGTCTCGATACCCCCGTCATCCAGAAGTAGCGAAACGCATTGATTCTACATGGTCACACGACAGGGACGATTCAGATGAGCACGACATTGGCATCGGAGAAACAGCTCCCCGAGCTGTTGTTGCGGCGGGACGTCCCTTCACGAAACACGAACACCAGATTCTGTCAACACCCGTCAAGCTCGTTTTTTTCCAACTGATGCTCTCAGCCACCTTTGGCCCTCGTCGCATGGCGTGTTGTCAATTTCTTCCGGGTGGTTATTATGGTGGTGCGGCCCATTTCTCCGACCAACGCCTCGCAGCTTGGCCTTGGCCAATCAAGTTCTGTTGCCGCGTGCCTTGCGGCTGCAACAGAAACACGCCCGTCCCTCTCGACCAACATCGCCTTCGGATACCACCTTGCCTGGGCTTGACGTCGCCGGTATCCGTTGCTCTTGTCTCGATACGAACGGTGCGGTCTACGTGTCGAGTCCACAGATTTGGACATGAAGGCAAACCTCGCCTGCTTGCTTGCCACGGCAAGACCGTTGCCCGGCCGGCTTCGTCGCCTTGTCACGTCGAGGTTCTCTTGGAGTTGTATGTTGACGTGCTCTCCTGACGCCCGTCATTGGCCTTAATTCCACTCCCGTTTCGCAGCCCGGACCCAATCACGTTTCAGAGAAAGGTATTCCGATTCTTCATACCTTGATTCGCAAGTACCCGGAAGCTGGGACTGGCTCTCGGCTTTGGTTGGTCGAGAATTTCAGGGGCATCTGATTGGTCTAGACTCGACGAGACTGCCTGGCGTCGGCCTATCATCAAGCCCAACAGTTCCCAAGTGGCAACATTTCTACGCCCATTCATAGGTGCCCACGGACGACCTGGTGTTCAACTTGGCGGAGTTCACGTCGTCTTTCTCTTCCTTTTCGTTGAGTATTACTTACTCTCCTTTCTCTTGTCCTACTGTCGCCCATGACATACGGGACGGCCCGGAGGCTCATCAGGTTCAACTGAGGACCGCGGCTCAAGGCGCCTGGCCGTCTGGAACCTGGCCTCACCGGTGACACCCGCCTCCACAACCCCTACGGGTCGCTCGGCCTCACAGCAGCGCTTGGCCGTCTTTCTGGGCCATGTTCATCCTTGTGGACTCCGGATCGAACTCTCTTTACCCCGCTGGCAGAAGTCTCGCCCAAGCCACCATGAGGTGGTGCTGCTAGTCACCTACCTGCGTTTCCCAGTCCACTAGGATAGGACGCTGTCAATGGGGGGCCACATGAACGCAGCGCAGTATCTGGGTCTGCTCACTTTCAGGGAGCGGGAGCAAACGCAAGTCTTCCCGTAAGCGGCTCTCGTCCTGACAACGCATCGCTAGTTCGCGCAGGGACACCCCTTCTTGCGAACTGTCAACGGCCCTCGCCAGGGTTGAGTCGACGTTGAAGAGGTGTTCACCGGCCTACTTGGCCCCGCCGTGGTTCATGTCATCCCACATGCCAAGACGTGTTCAAAAGGTTGAGATCAAGAACTCCCCCCCCCCCCCCCCCCCCCCCCCCCCGGCGCGCCTCGGCCAGGCCTAGTCAGGTCGCTAGAGCCTGACGCGCCCTACACTAGGCCTGACTTTTGGCAGGGCTCGCAGCTACTGCACATTCTTTGGACAGGCTAGTCTCATGCAAGGCCATGCTGACGATCGAGGCCCTGCCATGGTCGCTGATGGTGGTCGTAGATCTGCCGCTTGGGGACCTTTAGACATTCGTTCGTGTCAAACAGAGAAGGTGGCATTGGCCTCCACCAGTCTCGATGGGAACCACTCTTCGCCAATTTGCTGAATGTGGAGGTTGTCAGTACACGACTGCTCAATAGGGTGCCACCGGAAAGCATTGCCCGCCCGGTGGAGCTGGGAACAAGTCTGTCGCACACATGCTTGAGTAGGACGGGTAAAGAGCTGATGAGGACTGCAATTCCCCACGCCGGATCGGCAAAGCAGCCAGAGGTACCGGAAGCTCGATCTCTCACGGAGGGGAGTGGACGAAAGGGACCACTCAGAGACGCTGAGAACGTGACTTCAGGTCCAGGTACATTGCCTGTGCTTCAGTGACTGGGCTTGATGCAAACCGAATGCAATGCAGCGTGGAACATCCGGCTACGGCCATGGCCAGCGGCCGGTCGCCACGTCGCCCTGCCCAGGGCCGCGACCAGTGCCCAGGGGGGCCTTCGCCAGGACTGTTCTCGATTCCTCTGCCCACCGTAACCCAAGACCGGGCCGGTGAGCTGGTGTACGGCTCGCCCTCATGAGGGTAAGCGTTGACATTCATGTGAGGGGACCGGTCTGCGGTATTTCCTAGCTTCTTAAACGGTCTATGTGAGTGCGCAGACTCGCAGACCTAGGAATCCGAGCCATTGAACCCATCCAGTCGTGAGGCGAGGCAGGAGAATCACGCCTATCCAGGCAAGCACACCATGCACCTGGCGTGGACGGTCGACCTGTCCGATAATTTGTCAACATCGAACTCTGAAAACGGGTCTCCGACACTCGCAAGCCAGGCCCTGTAGAGGAGGCCTTCGAATTCCTGACCCGTTCGAGATCGGTTGTTGGCTGCGTGGAGCGCTTACCTCACCCCGGGGTGATCTTGTCTGCCTGTCCCTGCCCAAAAGCTTACAGGGGGGGTTTATCCCAAGATAGCTTTGCTAGCCTCGATAGCTCTTCGTGCCTGGCCAGGCGTGAACCCCCCAAAGACGGAATTAGGCTCAAGCTCTCCGAGGGAGGTCTCGATGACCCGTGGGTGGTGGCGAGGAACATGCCAACCTTGCATCCTCTGCCATGTCAATGACGTCTCCTCTTCGGCGGCAGGCAAGTCGACGATGGAGCAGATGGGAAGACCAGGAAACGCGGTTCCTTCGACCGTCAGGTACTGCTCCATGCGGCCACTCCATTGTTCTCATGTCCGCACTCGCCAAGTCATCCTTTGACAATGCTTCAACCAACACGTCCCATGCCAAAACTATCGTAGTTCATGCCGGGCCGCAAACTTCCCCCGCCAAGGCCTTTGCCCCTGGGAGCTGCGGTCGAACGCCCTTTTCCCATCCCCACCACCGCGCAACAACCCACCCCGGGCTGACAGTTGTCTCCTGCGGGACGGACCATGAACGGTTGCAAAAGGGGGACCCCACAGCGGCCGCACCCACGCAAGCCTTGCTCGGAAACGGGAGGCTAATTTGACCCTGCCACTCGACGGGGTCGCAGGTTGGGGCCGTCCGGGATTCAATGACTTCCTACTCCCCGTTTTCAGGGTTGTTCCTGGGAGATTGAGCTGCAAGTATGGTGCAGTGCGCGCATACAACACGTACAGGTTCGTGTGGGCAGTGGAGCACTTCCGTCCGTCTTGCCTGTGTCTTGCCTTGCATAGCGGCCCAGAAGGGGTTGGCGCAGGGTTAGAGAGGAGATAGAAACAGAATATTGACGGAGAAAAAGGAAGAATACATCGCAATCTTGCCCACACAGGCTGGCGGAAGAGATCAGAGATGAAGCAGGGGTAGCGGGTTGAAGCATGTAACGTCGACGCCCAATAAACAACAAGGCAAAGAAAAGGGAAGTATGTCACCCCCCACCACGTCCATTGATTCGTGCCTGAGTTGGAGAGGCGCACGGCAAGGTCTCCGTTCGTCTCCTCGACCCCTTTCTCATACCACCACCCACCCACACCAATATCAACTTGCACCTTCGACAACGCTCTTTACTCCCCCATGCTTCCCAAGGCGCAGATGAACGCATCAGACTTCTTTCCATGGACCCTTGTCATCTCTTCAATGAATACGCCGCCCTGGCTCGAAGGCATCTTTCTCTCTCCACGTATCCCTGACAGTGGAGAAGGATGTTGAGCAAGGTCAGGGGCCCCGGATGAAGCTATTCATATACTCGTCGACGTGGCAGACATGAGATACCTGGTGAAAGTCGATGGGCGGGCGGGATAGGTGGGCCAGCCTCGCGCGGAACGGCAGCTGGCATAGCTTGTCGTCCGATGTCCGCTCGTTGTAGTTGCAGTGCTGCAGGGACAAAGTTGACGTTCAGAGACATATCCAGCCGGGGCGGAGCCGGCACAAGCCACCAGGCGGCCCAATGCAATCCGATCCTAGTACATCTTTTTTTCCTTCTCTTGTTTCTCCTTTGACGTTGTATAATTCGCCGAGCAGACGAGCAGAGGGGAGGGCATCCAGAATGGAGTCTTTTCGTTGGCCGCGGCCAGCAGGAGGACAGAGGAGGGGGGGAGAGGAAAGAAAGAATTGGATCTTTCTGTCTCCTCCTTTCTGGAACGGGGAATAGTCGAATAACATGGCCATGGGCCGTGGGATGTGCATCATGTACGTATGGATGTGCGTACGTGCGCATGTACATAGGTAGTGTCGAGTGTGCAGTGTGTAGTGTGGTGTAGCTTGAGGTGTGTATGGAGGCACTGGATGTAGAGATAGAGATTGGCAGAGACGTCTGCGTGATGGTCGTGACAACACATCGTGCGGGTCCCCAATGAACGATCGTGGTCTTTTTTGACAAAAGTATAAGTTAGTCTTGAATCCCCTCCAGTCAGAACATGGATGAGAAACTGTCACAAAGAGCTACACGTCGAAAACGGAGACAGCAAAAGCCCCAGCCGACAAAACGGTTTTCAGTTCGAAAACACCAGAAGCGAACAGTAAAGAAAAGGACAACCGAGCCTGTATCTGTCGATCTGCCCAAAACACCAAGAAACGAGACGGAACGAAACGAACCACCCTCACCTTGAACTCGTTCCGGAACAAGTACACGCCCCCTATCCACACCCCCAGACGGGCCAGGAAAGAGAGAGGGACAAAAAAAAAGTGCTGCTGCCGGTGCTGCTGCTGTCGGCTGCTGCTGCCCAACCGCCTTTGCGCCGAACACCAAAAGAGACTTCTCGATCGCGGTTGCGAACAAAACTCTTCGCCTCTGCCGAAACGGGCTGCTGGCTGCTGGCTGCTGCCACTTGCTGCCACCACCAGGCCTGTCACCGCTGTCACTGCTGCCGCTCCCGCTGCTCGTCCTGTCGGCTTGCTGCGGCCAGTCTCTCAATAATACCACCAGACAAGTCAGTCCAGTCAACTTTCAGCAAAAGAAAAATTTCCTTTCTACACCCCCTCCCACCCCTCCCGGTCCAGTTCTGGGCCTTCTTCTTTTTTTTTATGTGGTGTTTTCTTGCTTGTCCATCCCACGTCCTCCTCGAACCCCCCCTTGACGACCACGGGAGAAAGCTACCCCTGAAAAGGAGGGACCATCATTGGACGCAAATGTCAATAGACATCATTGTATCCGCATGGTGGTGCATATTGTAGGGGACGAGGGGATGAGGGGTGGGCAGGGCATGGAAGGAAAGAAACAAAACGAGTGAAAAAGAGATAAATAAGAAGAGATGGGCTAACAAACTTTTCGATCTTGATTCAGTCCCAGCATTAGTGACTTCATATCATAACCGAGACCCCCGAAGGAGAGCCACTTCTACTCCTCTTGGTTGCTGCTGCTGCTTCACCTCCTTGGACGACTCCTCTTCTTCCTTCACATCTTCCACCTCATTCTTCTCCTTCTCCATTACCTACCTTGTCTCCTCCATACGTTCCCCACCAATTGCATCGACGACCCGGTTGCTTTGTACAGCTAGCCTGACGGATCGGCCCGCACGGAGGTGGGAAGATCAAGAGGTCGAGAGAAGAAACGAAACAAAGGGTACAAAAAAGAAAAGAAAAAGAGGGGGGAAAGAAAGCACCGACGAAACAAACCCGAGTCCAAGAAAAAAAAACATGTGCTACTTCTACCAAACACGCTGGGCCTGCGGGTATTGGAGATGGGGGCAGTTCAAGCAACAGTGCAACAAGGAGTACCGGACGGGCGAGACGTGCGGGCTGAAGCTTGTTTTCGAGACCATCGTGGACCCTGACAGGTGCAAGCTCTGCTACGACATGGACAAGAAGTACCGGCGGCTCGACAAGATGCAGAGGGACATCGAGCGGTGGTACCGCGAGGGGAACCGCAAGGCGACCATCGAGAGGACGTCCGTCGAGATGCGCGAGGTCGAGCGCCAGATCAACGAGATGAGCACAACGCACTACAACCGGGTGAATACGCTCAGTGCCTGATCGTTGTCGATTTTCTGGCCGTGGGGTCGGTAATGTAGGTTGTGTGGGTGCGGGATGGGTAAGTTGAGATTTTTCATATTTTCCCCTCCCCTCATGAGATTTGTTGCCCTTCCTGGTTATGCCGGCTTTTTGCTCTTCCATGACTGGCCGGCCTTCCGCTTGGTACTTCTTGGTGGATGGGCGATGGGAGGGGCCCGGCGGTAGAAATGCTGCTCAGGGGTAACCCGAAATCGGGATGGGGAAGACCTTTGCTAACATGATCACATCAGTGGTCCTCGGAAATCTGGCATGGACGATGAAAAAGATGACGGATATCGGAAGTCATTGAGAAGCGCCAGAGACACGCCAGAAAATCGGATGCCGGAGAGAGAGAAGAGAAAGGGGACACGGGGGGAAAAAGAGAGGCGGACGTTGACCATGCGGCGGGATTGGAGGTTCTTTCCTGGTAACCCTAGCATTTGGAAGGGGGGGTTATTTTTGAACCCAAAGATGAACCACGTAACGGCCGTTCATTCGTTGGTATTTTCACGATTTTATTTTCCTGTCGTCATATTTTTGGACGGTCCTTTTACATTTCCAAGAGGTGTGAAAATTATGGGAGGTTCAGTTGTATTTTCTAAATCACATCAACATCGCGGGCTTGACCCGTATATACCTCATTTGTGCGCGTGTGTTGTGAGCGAGCGGGTGAGTGAGCGAGTGTGTGTGCGTGTGTGAAACTCCTGTGGGCTTTTTGTGTGTGCCTGTGGGCGTGCTCCGTGTGGGAGGATTGCTCGCTCAACCGCGTGTTTTACCGCTAAGTCGGCCCGCCGCCTGGATTAGCAGTGACATGGGCACAAGTAGATGCCCCTCCTGGGAGACTCGGATACGTCTTTTCTGCTGCTACTGCGGCTCCCGGTCATCACCTCCTTGGCCATGATGCTAATACCCCTCCTCTTATCCTGGACCTGCCGGAGCCGGGTCCGTATCGCAAGGCAGCCCGGCCGCACGAAGAGTCATCGACCAGCAAAAGGCGAATGACACCAGACCAGTTCTTGACGAAGCAAGTCCTCGTCCTCCCACTTTTTCCTGCACGGCTGCCCATCCAGCAGGTTTTGGTGTGCTCATCAGGCGAGTGAGCGTCTCAGAGGTCTCCGTCGACGAATGAGAGCGGGATGCAGATGACTAGTAGAGAGGGACAGCGGACTGTCTTGCGACGATCTGGCCGAGATACACAGCAAAAAGGCCACGCCAGAGAGTGGTCCGTCGACTTGGTGCAGGCCTTCTTCTCGACGTCCACTGCTCCCCTCCTCGCCTGTTTGATGGAGAATGTGCAGTTGTTGGGGGACCCTTAGTGTCGGAAAGGGACGTCATCGTTTCTCACGTGTTACGGCCATTGCAGACGGTAGTCGACCTGTAAGCGGCTCTCGCACTGAGCGAGTGTCTCGTTGTTCGATCACCCCTACCTGCGCGCACGACACCATGAGCAAGAGAGAGAAAGACGGCGGAGCGTACCTGTCATCTGACATAAGGACCAGATGGAGGGAGGAGCGGGAGGAGCAGAAAACCAGGGCCCAAGGGCCTAGCGTAGGGGCCCCGAGAGAGAAATGGGCAACAAAAGGATGGTGGGTTGTGATCGGGCTTGATGGGCTGGGACTGGGAGGTCGCCCCATCTGGCCGCAGACTGCAGTGCTGGTCTCCCCTCCCACCCCTCCCTCTTCATGTCGTCCATCCCACTTCACTTCCAAGACACCATTTCCTTGTCTCCTTCTCCGCCACCGAGACACGGGAACCGCACGGACTCCCGCACAACCCTGAGTAACGACTATCAGAGTCGTCGTACACTATAGCATAAGCCTTCGAGTGCTTGCTTTCCTCTCTGCCCCATGCTCGAAAGCGACGTGCCATTCCCGCACAACGAGATGGACCATGGTGGGAATCCAAGCTACTACAAGCCTCACTCCCCCGGCTATGAGGCAGGCTATGCAATGTCCCTAGCGAAGGGGTCCACAATGGAAAAGGTAAACATCAGCCGGATGTGCACGTGGCCATATTTCAATGGGCTAGATAACCCATGGCCTGCCGTTGAAGAATCTTCGACACGCGTTCATTGGCTCGTCGTGGTGCGAACCGGGGGGCCGCCAAAGTGGGATGGAGGGAATTTTCATTGATTAAACCATGGTTTTCGGGTCCATCGTGTCCCACCTTTCCTCATAACCTCGTTGCCCAGGCCTTCTCTACAGGGGGGGTGAGTGACCATGTACAGGGGATTGACACAGTAAAGGAAGAAACGATATGTGAGGGAATGTGGGTGCTCATGTACAGGTGCGGGTTTTGCGGATGCGTGAGAGAGTTTGTGTCTGCATAACCTGCATTTTGGAGGGGTATCGAGAGGGAAAAGAGTCGGGGAAAAAAATGTCGTCACTCCAAGCTGTCCGTCCCAGGTTTGCCGTTATCCGACGGAGACCCAGATTGCGTGTCGACTGGTGCGCAGAGAACCTCACTAAGAGTACAAGAGACTGCATAAATGGAGAAAAGAAAGAGAATAAGAAGAAAGAGGGAGAGAGAAATTAAGAAAAATAAGAAAACGGTAGCCGGTCAGGGTGTGAAGAACCCAAGTCAAGTAGTAGTAGTAGTAGTAGCAGCAGCAGAAAACGCAGAAGGGAGGCTGGACTGCGGATTCATGGCTGGATGGGTGTGAGTGTGTGTGTCGTGTTGTATGTGTCACGCCATTGCCGCGGCTGCATCTGCAAATGTGCCGACAAGGGGCTTGTCCGACTCGGCCTTGAGTGCTGGAACGCCGCGTTGCATCTCAATGTTGTCATCTTCCTGGGGAAGCCAATCCACTTGGACACCTGCCGGGGCCTCATCCTTGGTGGCCAGCTTGGACAACAGGTGCTGGTAGCGTACGATGCGGGCTTCCTGCCCTGCATACGCAAACGTAGTCGGTGCAGGACGATGTGCGTGATCCTGCGGGGCAATCTCGAAGATGTCGACCATGTTGCTAGGAAGACCGATGTCAGCAAACCCGGAACTGACATGAAGGCAAGCCCGGCATCCCGGAGCTCGGGTCGAGAAGGAGGGGGGAGGGGGAGTCGGAGTCAAGTCGTTAGTACGTACTCGGATGTCTTCGCCACGACTCGCTGCAGAGCCTCAGTCTCCCGCTGGACCTCCATCGGGTCCTCTTGTCCGTTCACGCTCTGCTCTCCGAAGCTTCCATAGTGCACATTGTTCGGGTCGTCGTATAGGAGTCGAGATTCTTCGTCCTGGGGTTGAGGGCCTGTTAGCCGCTGCATGCTACGCTGCAAGTGGACAAGGCGCAACAGCGCAACCCACCTCTTCATAGACGTCCTTGTCCCCCCGCCCGAGGCATGACGCGCAAATGCCCATCACGATCGGGGAATCGTCAGCCCCTCGTTGAGAGCTGGTCGGTCGGTCGTTGGTATGGTGATCGTCGCGGGCGATACGAATGCGGGGCGCTGCGGGACGTGGACGCGAGAGAGTCGAGTTCGTAGAAAGGAAATGCGAAGAGAGAATAAAAAAAAAACAAAGGGACGAAGCTGTTGTGCCAAGCCTCGCGCTGCTGAACGATGGGCCGGCGCTAGGCTCAGGATCTGGATTGATGGCGTGTGTTTTGGTTGTGATGCTTTCTGGCAGAAAACGTGAGATTGCGACGATGAAATGACGTTCCCATTCAGGCAGGCGGTCAAATCCCACCTTGAAGGCTGGGCCGGATAATTAGATGTACCGAAGGAGCCCCACAGCGGGACGGGACGGCCAGCGCCGAGCTCCATCGATCGAGTTTTTTGCAGTTTTTCAGTTGGGACGAGTTCCAAGCTGCTGGTAAAGACCCGGCAGTCTCTTTCTAACCTGGACCTTGCAACCATCCCGAACTGGACTTCACCTTGGTCTGTTACCGGACAACCTCCGAACATTATTGGTAGGTGTCGGTCGGGGGGCCATGATGCTCGATGCATGCGCAGCATCTCCACCGGATAATCGTCGTCGGCATCTGTTGGTTCTGCATCGCCAGCCCCGTCCCCGTTGCCTTGCTAGTATCTCATTCGCAGCCTTCAATTCGAACCTCAGGTTACGTCAAGCATCTTACCATGTGAAACTTGAATTGGTTGGATTCGTGCCTCCCTTGAAACACGAAACTGAATCCCATCTCCACCTGATGATAACTGGTTTCGATAGTCTTCGCCTCCCTAGTCCCTTGCACCGTCTTCATCGTGCAGACTATTGACTTGGAGAACCCCCTTGTCTGTTAGAATCATCCCCTTTTGACAGAAAAACGCCCGAGCGGGTGTTCATTTATATCATCCAGAAGATATGTTACGCAATTTTCTCACCCTTATTGACGTGCTCTTGAGGCGCTGGCGTTCAACTTCCTGGTCTCCGTGGAGAGCTCTATTGTCGCCCGTCGGATGCTAGGACGAAATACAGGGCAACTGCATTCCTTCGACCATGAAAATCATCTGTGCTCGACATGGCTCCAGCCAGCTTTGTGATAGTTCTTGTGATACTCAGAAGACGACGGCTGCATATAACGAGCGATCTCCTCAGCCATGGAAGTCCTTCTCCCGTCGCCAGCCTTAACTTTCTTCGCAACATTGGACCTTGAGCATCAGCCATTAGCTATCGGTTGTCGTCCACTTACAATTTCAAACTGCTTCTCTTCCTGCTCGAATCGAATAACCTCTCATCAAAATCATTCACGATGACCCGGCACCACAACCTGTTGGCTCTGTCCATCCTATCCATCACTTCACTTGTTCACGCACTGCCAGAGAACCTGAGAGGGCGAACACCTCACGATTCCAACACTTGCGCCTGTCTGCCCTCGACGGAAAGCACCCAAGGAACCGCTACCACCGTTTTGACGAGCATCGAGACCGAGACAGCCACAGTTACGTCTACGGCTACTGCAACTGCAACTGAAACTGCGACCGAAACTGCAACTTCTACTGCTACTGCAACTGCCACGGCCACTATCACGATAACAGCAACTGCTACTGCCACTACAACAGAGGTAGAGAGCGCCCGTGTCACGACTCCGGTGATCAGGGAGACCATCACCGAAGCCCAGACCCTCACTCTTACCATCACTCGCTCGCCGGTGACCGAGACTGTTCATGTCAGCCAGGAGTCTTCAGTGGAACGTGTGACCGTTACCTGCACGGAGACTATTACCGAGGGATCTGATGGCGAGCTCACTACCAAGACGACGCCCCCGGGCCCTGACGAGCACACCAAGACTAGCACATCGGAAAGCAGCTCTGAGACGAAGCCGCCTCATCATGATGATGAGCCAACCACAACTCACACGTCTCACGGTGGCTCTCAGACGATGCCTCCCCATCATGACAGCGAGACAACGAGGACAGCTACGGGGCCTCCTACTACAGGCACCGTTCCTACCAGCTCTGAAGATGGAGAGAGCAAGCCAACGAGTTCGGGCGGCGGCGGCGTCGAGCCCCCTCACACCGACGGCACGACCGAGCCTGAGCCGACCTCGAGCAAGCATCACTGCAAGCACTGGGACGGCACACGCTGCGTCAAGCCCACCCCGACCCCCGAGCCTCCTGTCACTGCCACGACGACCGTCGATACGCACCCTACGGAGTCGGTGTGCTCTGTCTCAGTCGCGATCGTCACTGTCTATAACACCATCACGGCCACCGTCTATCAAGGTGGATCTGCAACGAGCCCCTCAACGGGCCCTGCTCGCGTGCCGCGCGCTCCAACGGGCAAGGCGGCGTACTGAGAGGTATTGCTCATAGCCGTGATTAGAAGTTTGCTTGCTGCGGAGGATGACCATCTTCTTGTGGTTTCCATGTACGATGGATATAATCTGGTAAAAGTAATGTTTGCTCATAAGAAGAGACTCTCAAATAATAATATACTGCCTAGCTGCTAGTCCCGATCCCCATGTTGGTTTTTCGTCAGATGCGTAAAATTCCACGCCACGCATAGACTTGGAGACCCAGCTCCTACGAGTACTATGTTGGTGTAGCAATGCTTTCTGATACTATATGTGAGTCTATCTTGTGTCGGTTCTGGATAGACAGAGAGGGTTTCCCTGTAGCGGGAGAGCAATGCAGAGAGTTTGGATATCGTCGCGTTGTTGACAGGAGAGGGGCGTGCTTCGAGCGAATATACCCGTTGGAATTCTGGCATTCTTAACACGAGGTAGACATGTTACCCATTCAAAGAGGTGGTTATAGCAGACACTCGAAGGTGTCCATAAGCCCAAGACCTGAATGTGTACAGTATGGACGTCCAATTATGAACCCGAAGCGAAGGTAGTTTACAAAAGCTATTAATACATCGAAAGACGTCCCGAACCGCTGCTTGAAATCAACAAGATGGCTTGCGGGACTGACGCTTGAAAGCACACCCGGGTCCAGGTGTCATGCACGATACCGAAAGCCCATGAAGTCGTCGTCCTCATCCTCGTCCTCTTCATCGTTGTCTTCCTCCTCCCCCTCCTGTGCCTTGGCCTCAGCTTCCACGTTTTCCTTCCCACTCGAATCAGAGGGTTTGCTCACGGCAGCAGCAGTCGTACCCTGCTGTCTCAAAGCCTCCCTCTTCTCCTTCAACCTCCGGACGCGGGCCTCCAACTCCTCCATATCCTCGAACTCCTCCTCCAACGCCCGAGCGGCCTCTTCCTTCTCATCCTCGAGGTCTTTCTCTGCAGCGAGCCGTCGCTTCTCCCGCTCTTCCTCCTCCGTCTTCGCTGCGGCCGCGTGCTCCTCCGCTGTCATAGCCGGCGCTGATATCACTGCGTCTTCAGAGAATGATGCCGCAGTTGCCGTGGTTGCGGCAATGTCCGCTTCAAACGCTGCCCACTCGGATTCATCCACATCGCCAACCGCTTCGGACGTCGCGGCAGCACCGTTCTGCTGGGCCGGCGCGTTTGCTCTCGCCAGTGTCGGCGAGGTCTCTCGTGGGATCAACGGCGACGGGCCAACGGGTTGGACAAGGGGCGTCGAACTCGAAGACGTGCCGTCCGTCTTGTGGGCAGGCGTCGCAGGTCGCGAGGGGATCTGGATCTCGACGCCTTGTACGGGCGTAGTCGAGGTGCGGCGAGTCAGCGACGGCGGCGTGAGCGTCACATCCTTAAGATCTCGATCCGACTCGCCCGTAGACAAGCGAACAGGAGTGCTCATGTTCGTCTTGCTCCTCTTCTTTCGCACGGCCTCTGCCGTGTCCTCGTCGTCCACCATATCCTCGTCCGAGTCGTGTTTCCGCTTGTTGGAGGGGGCAGCTTCCGGGGCTGCCGGGCTGTTCGCGGCAGCCGCAGCTTGTAGAGCGGCCTTGACCCTCCCCGTGTGACCCTGGGACCTCAGATGGCCTTCCCAAAGAGATTCGGACTTGAGAGGTTCGTGGCAGAGGGTGCAAAGGAGCTTGCCCGCATCGGAGTAGGCTGCATGGGGATGCTCGATGCGTCGGGCAGCGCGCTGCTGACGGAGAAGGTTTCGTACGTCGGCCATGATGGGACGGAAAATGTCCTACGCAACGCCTGGCTGTAATGATTGGAGTTTCGGGTCTCGAGAGCGGTGTTTGTGGACTCAATGGCTCGTCGCAGCTATAGAATCAATAGGGGATGAAATCATTGTCGACCAAGCTAATTATTGCGCCAAACTGGCCGAGGGACGGAGCGCAGCTTCTCTGCTGAGGACGTGGAGTGACAAGGAGCAAGTGCCAGGTAAGGTGGGACGCTATGAGACGCTAGGCCGAATATGGCTTGGCGGGCGAAATTGAAGACCTGCCACACTGCAGGTGCCAGGCAGTGCGCCTACCTAGGTAGGTAGGTACGGTCAGACACCATGCCTCGGGCGCCTTGCCGATGATGTTCCGCGTCTTGAAAGCCTCCATTTCTGTTTCTCTGGGTCGCACTCTCTGATCGAATATCCCACATAGTCTCTGACTTACCGAGGACGCGCGCAAGAAAGAGGATGACGCTTCCTACAGCCCGAACCCAATCCAAATTCCTCGCCTAGCCGACCGCATTACAGCTTTTCGACACCATTCACCATGGCCGATAACCCGGAGGAGCCATCGCAGAATGCGCTGGCTTCCACCTTCCCGAACCCGCCCCCATTCTGGCGACAATTCACTCCCGAGAACATCAACCGTATCGAAGAACTTCGCAAGGCGCAGGCCGAGAAGGATGGCGTCGCTGTCAAGGACCTGCCCGCGAGGCTACCCGACATTTCTGAGGACCTAATGAACCTCCAACCTCCAGCCGAGCCGGCGGCCGGGACGTGGAAGGTGTTGGGAGGCAACTACACTGTGCGTCGTAATGCGATGGATGGAATTTCGTGGATTTCGATTGCTGATACCCCGTGTAGCTCGACGACAAGCTGCCCTCGTTGGAAGACGGCGAGATCAAGCGGTTGGTTCCGGCTCACTCCGAAGAAAAGGACGGCAAACATCTTGATCGCGCCTTCGAACTTAAGAAGATGGCAAAGTCGCTGTTGCTCAACTTCCTCGAACTTGTCAGCGTCATGGCTGTGGTACCAGAAGACGTAAGCATCCTGGCGCCCTCCCCGCGTAGACTGAGGCTTTCTGACAAATTACGCAGGGCGCCGCAAAGATTGAAGACCTCCGTACACTCTTCATCAACTTCCATCACGTTCTCAACGAATATCGACCCCACCAGGCCAGAGAATCAGCCATCGCGTTGATGCAGTCGAACCTAGACCGAACGAGAGCAGAGACAGCCGCTATCAGAGCCCAAGTGGACAAGGCGAAGCGCGTATTGGAGGGTTTAGGCAGCCTCGATGCGCCCAAGTTGCCCGAAGCCACCAGCTCCAACGTCGACGGTGAGCTGACTCAGAAGGAGATCAAAGCATTTGGAACGATCCGGGAGAAAGAGGTGTGGGACGCGGCAGACGCGTTGTTCCTCTAGAAGGGCGGCAACGCACAGAGCGACACAACGGCGTCACTTGCCAGCGCAGCGTAAGAGGAACTGGGATCCGACTCGTACAATTGGTTTCATCCCGGGCAGCATTGGACAAGGGGAATCATGGACGGAGTTGAATCGCTCGAAAGCTAGGTAGGGGGCGGCATTGAGATATTGATACCCATTTGAGAAGAAAAATATACCACCGTGATACACAAAACTCAGCATTACGATGAGTCACTGGACGGTCAAAAATAGAAGCCCGGTGGGCGATTCATGAATTCATGACGGCTGGTCAGCAGTGCAGGCTCCAACGCGAGTTACTCCAAACGACATTAATATCCCAGGAAAATCATCACTATCTCTTCCACCACATGGTATCCTCAGCAGCTGCCCATCCCATTCCTGATATTCATCCGCCTCCTTACATGACAGTGCAGGGGATGGGGATGCAGCAGCACTCGTAGCCGTCGCACTCGATGCACTTGGTCTTTCCGCCGGTGGCCTCCGCAGGCTTGACGATGCTGTCGATGATGGAGGTGGCAGAGCTGCCGGGGCCGTTGCGGTTGACGAGGCCGGAGGAAGCTGATCCACAAGCCATTGTGAAGGTAGGTAGGTGGTTGTTTAGAGGGGTTCGTTTGATGTTCTCTGTCTTCGGGTGTCTCAGTTATCAGCAACGGTCGCGCTCATGATGGGAGGAATGACGTGACGTCACACATCCACGGCAACTTACACTGATTGATGGGGCCGTCAATTGACGATGATGGATCTTGTGCACAAAGACAACGACAGCGACGATGGTGAAAGTAGGGTAGATTCGGTGAGACAGCAAGAGGATTAAAGCAGTACTAATAAAGCGAAGCGCCACATTGACTCCCCCCAAAAGGGAGAAAAGCGGCCCCAGACCCAGCCGGCCAGCCTTAAATAAAATGCTTGTTGCTTGGAATCTCCAAGGTCCCGTGTTTCTAAATCCAGGAGTTGTCGTCATGGGGTGTGGGGCATTAGCCTGGCAGCTGGCTCTGTGTGGCTCAGATTTAGCGGGCGACCAAGTGTAGCACCTGCACAGCCAGCCAGTGGCAGTGTGCGCCGGCAGCAGCGATGGCGGGGGGTTACAGCGGATTGGAAGACGGGAGGTGGGAGCCCGGGACGAGATATTGTCCAGGGGTGATCTACCTAAGGCTGTCCGAGCTCCAATGTTTTGCAGCATACCTAGGTAAAGCAGTAATGGAGCTTCCGTTTCGGTGTTTTAATGGATCCTCGAAGGACAATACTGGGCTGTTGACTCGTCACGACCCGTCGCTGGAGATGACCGAGATGAGATATCTGCAGGGTCTTTCACATACCTAGAAAGCTCGCCTCAGTGACTGGTCGTTATTAAGTTCTGCAAATTCGTCGTCGCGACCAATCAAGTGGCGGTTCGGTGCAATGGCAAAAAGTGATGAGTGCAGGGAACAAGTAAGAGTTAAAATCAGCTATGGCCTATGACTGCATCACTCAGACAGATCTTTGCATTGAGGCAGGTACCTATAATAAGCCATTTCACAATATTTTTTCATTTGTGCATCCCTAAAACAACAAGTACGGCAGTAACCCTATGATAAGCTAGTTGATCTCATGTGTTGAGACGCCCCCAGATGGCTCTTGATATCGCGGTACCTTGGTCCTCCCTCGGTAACGTCGAATCGGTGAACGCTCAGCAAGAAGACAGTAATGCAAAGAAAACCCTGTAAACAGATGCTCTCCAAACCGTGTCGCTGCGGCTCAGAAGAAAAAAAGAAGAGGGGGTTAAACGAGACGTCGCACTTATGCTGACGGAGCAACACCCTGAGGCGCCGCGGGTGGAGGAGCTTGAGCTTCTGCGTTGGACTGCTGCTTGTCGAGCAGTTGACTCAAGTGCTCGAGATCCTCCCTGGATTTTGGGTCTTGGTTGTAGATGCCCTTGATGACTTCCCATTCGGTGCGCGACATCAGGTGCGCATGAGGCATCAGGAACGGAACAGTCTTACTATTGATCAACTCATCACCCAATATCTCACGAGCGATTGCCTGTCCCTCCCGTTGACGCTGCTGCTGAATGTCGAGTTCGGGGCCACGAGGCGCCGCGTAGCCTGTTGGCGGTTGATTCGGAGGGACGACTTGATGTGCGCCCTGTGTGGGATGCTGCTGTGGCGCGTGGCCGGCCTGGCTCGGCTGATGTTGCCCCGGTTGCGGAAATGGCCCCTGAGGCACTGCCGGCGAGAACGCGGGACCTGATATCGACGGATGCCGCGACTGAAAGCCTCGCGGCGTGGGTGTCGGAGAGTTGGTGACGGGCGATTGGGATGCACCAGCCTGCTGACCCTGCTGTCTATCGCTATTCCGGTAGACAAACACGCCTAGAAGCATCGGCTCTGTCCGCTTCTGCGGTACGAGGTTGTCACAAAAGTTGAGCATGAACTCGGGCATATTGCCTTCGCCCGCAGGGACCGGGACGAGATAAGTGTCCCGCACATTCGCCACTCGCTTGTCCCCGATAACAGCGTATCGCCTTTTCGTAATGAAGTAGTCCAACAGCTGCTGAAATTCGTTCCGGGAAGCCTCCGAGGCTGGCAGGAGTGATACAACCACGATGTCGGTCTGGTCAGCATAGCGCAAGCTGCAAAGGTACTCGATCGCCTTTTGCTGGTCAATACGCCCGGCCACGTCGAGCTTCTTAGGGATCAGCTTTGTCCACGGTAGACCAATCGTGTTGTAGAGGTTTGCGCCTGCGACGAACTTGGCCGCAGCAGGGAAGTCGGCGATCGAGCTCATCTTGAGGGGGCCTCGCCATACCACATCTGGGTCCGTTTCGTCGGTCGGCGAGTACGGAGGGGACTCTGTCTCATCTTGGAGGAGTCTGTCGACATCAGGGTCAATGCCCGGTCCGTGAATCGGGGCTGATGGCCGGCGAGTGTGAGATCCGGTAGGTGACTTGACGCTCGAGAACACCTTGTTGATGTCGAAATCGGGATGTTTAGGCGAGTGCCGGACTCCCTGGGTATCAATGTGTAGACCGCCGTGGGCCGCGAGATCAACTGCGTTGTCGTATCGGTATTCGCCATCCGTCTTCCCGTCAGCTTGCCCCTCTCGCGCGCTAGGCCTCCTGATGAATGAGCGCGACTCCTCGGACTGCTGAAAGGATTCGTTTTCGACAATCTCCTCGCCCTTGTGAGTCCTCCGAACGCGAGGCCCGTCATCGGTGATCAGAATGGATTGCTTCTCCGAAATGGCTTTCAGCTGGGCGTTGGCATCCTGCCTCTCCTTGGTCGCCAACTCGTCTGCGGACATGGTGGCCAACATAGGCGGCGACAGGGTGCGCTTGAGTAGGCGCTTCGTCAGGTCGGCGTTGATTTTCATGTTGGCAAATAGCGCCCTCGCCTGCACCGCATAGTTATTGCGATCAGGATGGCTGTCGTGAACGGCACGTTCGATCTCGATGGCCAGGCGCTCAGCCTTTGCGGCGACTGTGACATCCTTTGGCAAGACGATACTCTTGTCCTTGACACCGGGGACGAGGATCCCCGTAAGAGCCTTCTGAAACAGTTGGGCAGAGCCCTTTCGATCGTCCGGGAGGTCTGCGATCTTCGCAGTCAGGTCTGCTGGCGCCGTGTAGTTGACAAAAGGTGTAGGCTCGGGCTCGGAAACCTTGCGGATTTTCTGGGCAGGTGTCTGTGAGCGCCACGAGTTAACCATTGATAGCCCTTTCCAATCGGTACGAACATGACCTACCTTGGCGTCCTTCTCCTCGTCTCGCGCTTTTCTCTTGCCCGTAGCCAGCTTCGATGCACCATCCTTCTTTTCCTTCTTCTCTTTGGGCTCGGAGGGAGCTGGCGAATCTTCGGCCTTGGTGCTTCTCGTGTCTTGCGACAGATCCTCCTTGGGGTCGCTGGCGCGCTTCCCCGCCCTGCCACCCTTCTTCTTTTTCTTCTTCTTCTCGTTCTGCTCCTCCTCGTAGGCCTTCCGGCGGGCCTCCCAGGGGCGCTCGCCTTTGGCCATGGCAGCCAGGAGGTCCTTGTGATCTTGCGGCGCACATTGCTCGCAGTAGTAGTTCTTAGGGAGGTCTTCCGTAAAGACGCTCATACCCATACAAACGTTGTGCTGCCATGCGGTACACTTGTCGCAAGCGATCCAAGGTTCCTCGGAATCTCCATCCTGCTCCGTAGCGCCACAGACGCAGCGGATAATCTCTTCCTCGGGCTCCTCCTCCTGCTTCTTCTTTCTGCCTCGTTTCTTGGGCGGCTCGATGGGTTGGTCGTCAAAAGTCTTGGTGTGCTGACCCTTGGTCGCGCGCACGGAGCGACGGGGCTCTGGTTCTCCTTTGCGTCGTCCCATGATGGTTAGCTAGGTTCTACTTGACGAGGCTGCATCTGGAGATGGTGTTTTTGGGGAGATGTGAAGGGAGGCGCGAGCGACGTTGGCTGCGGGGGTGCGCGACAGACGGGAGGCTGCAAGACTTACCGGACATAATGGCCGAGCTGGGGAAGGAGCGCACTCCAGCGGTTTAGGCAGGTATCTCCCTTCCCTTTGTTGGGCCAGAAATAGAGTAGGTAGGTAGGTAGGTAGCCTCAAGGACTGGCACTAGGTGTTCTTGGGTGTCGGTACAAGCGGGCGTGTTCTTTCTCAAGCATGCATGGGCTTTTTTTTACGGCAGCGAAAAAAAAAAAGGACTAAGATATGTGACCCAAATCCACCACGCGCCGCCGCGATAAGGAAACCAGCTTCGTTGCTTGACAAAAGGCGCCGGCTGCTCGGAATCCAACAACAGTTTATCTCTCACGGTAATCGCGCCCTCAATGGAGAGCGGAAGTTGTCGCGCGATATAGTTTGCTGCAGCCGGGGCAGCGAAAGAGGACGGGTGTTGATGTGTTCGCGTGCCTCTTTTCTAGATGTGTGGGAAGAGCGAAAGGGAGCTTGCGCAAAGGTGGAGGTGTTGCGAGTGGGCTGCCGGGCGATGCGATCAACGGCGCGCGAGGATGGAGGGAAAATGCCGAGCGCCTCCACCTGGCGACGTTAGGTAAGCGAGGGCAACAGCTGGCTTGGGCCTGGAGTGCTGGCCCGTGCGATACCTAGGTAGGCGAAGCAGCAACGGATATCCGTACAGTGTAGGTAGTGGCGGGGGTTGTTATTGTGGCCTTGGTGCCTTATGAGTTCCTGACCGACTCGGTGAAGGTTCTGGGCAGCGGGGGTGATGTGGTAATCAATTCAGCCCTCCGGCAAAAGCTCGGATCATATTCACGTTCCTTCCTTCCTACCCAGACACAGCTCCAGGTACCAAGGTACGTACATCAGCTGGGGTCCAGGCTGGCTGGGCAGGCGCAAGGAGCTAACGCGTGCATCGATTGCCTGGAGCTTCAAGTTGCACCCCAAGCGACAGCCTTCCCTGCAGTTGACAATCAATCAATCCAACCCATCCCGCCGTCACTCCCCCAAACCGCCCGTCTCGTCGGCCTCAGTCCCGAGTCTCCTGCCGCGCCCATCACATTCAATCAACTGAAGACGGTTTGATCGATCGCCCACCATGTCTCGCCGTTACGATTCCCGCGTAAGGCCCCTCCCCGCTCTTCCCTTGCTCGACCTGTTCGCAGCCCTGGTAGGTGAAAATGCAAGCTCACACTCCATATCCAGACAACCATCTTCTCGCCAGAGGGCCGCCTGTACCAGGTCGAATATGCGCTTGAGGCCATCTCCCACGCCGGTACCGCTATTGGCATCCTCGCCAAGGATGGTATTGTCCTCGCCGCCGAGCGCAAGGTGACGTCGAAGCTGCTGGAGCAAGACACATCTGCCGAGAAGCTGTACATTGTCAACGAGTAGGTGACCCCCGTGCGTGCCTCAGCAAAGGAATTCAACAAATCATCTCTAACATCAATTCACTTTGCAGCAACATGCTTGCTGCCGTCGCAGGCATGACGGCCGACGCCAACATCCTCATCAACTACGCCCGCCAGGCCGCTCAGAGATACCTCCTCACCTACAACGAAGACATCCCTTGCGAGCAGCTCGTCCGGAGACTGTGCGATCTCAAGCAGGGCTACACACAACACGGTGGTCTGAGACCGTTCGGTGTCTCCTTCATCTACGCCGGCTGGGACCCCCGCAGACAGTTCCAGCTGTACCAGAGCAACCCCTCGGGTAACTACGGAGGATGGAAGGCGACGGCCGTTGGTGCCAACAGAGCAAGTGCCGAGAGCTTGCTCAAGCAGGACTACAAGGAGGACTGCACCCTGAAGGAGGCGTGCGGTATGGCGGTCAAGGTTCTCAGCAAGACCATGGACTCGACGAAGCTGAGCGCCGAGAAGCGTAAGTCTCCCCTTGGACAGCAATCGTTGCTCGTTTCTTTGATATGTGCTAACCGCCTACCGAAGTCGAGTTCGCCACGGTCGGTCAGACGGAGGACGGCAAGATCTACCACCGCCTTTGGACAGCAGAGGAGATCAAGGCACTGCTCAAGGAGCACGACCTGGCTAAGGACGAGTCCGCGGAGGACAAATAATGGCAACGACAATGGCATGAATGAGATCAAAACATAGATGGGGCGTGATGGTTGCCCCTTACCCCGATGTACCAATAGAATTGATGCCCACAGAACCCAACCAAGCCAGGCCCACGCAATGATGGAAATGACAAATCCTGGTACTGATGTATGCCGTGACAGTGACACTGGGATGGAAAGATGCTACAAAATATCGGTTAAATGAGCAAATAGAACACGCCAAGCACATATAGAAACGGCAAACGTATGTGGTGGCTCTGATGCAGCGGTGTTTCGAAGGCTGAGGCTGTGTGATTCGCTTTCTATGATGAACCCTACTCACTGTGATTAGCGTCTTTGACCACCCAGCTGGTTCATTTCGTAGCCTACGTCGGGTCGTGGATCTCCAGCTTCCTCCTCATCTCGCAGTCGATTCCAGCCAGTCCTGGGCTCTGAACCGGGGTACGGATGAGGTTCGTGGCACTCCCTCGCGGTCAGCCTCGGCCAGTGTCGTCGGTAGCTCCAATACGCAATAACCCATCCTAGCAGCGATCCCACGCAAACGTCGTAAACATCATGTCGGTAGTCCTCGCACCGGCTGATGGCTATGAGAGCGGCACCGAGCAGAGGTACCAAGCAAACCAGCGCCCTGCTGAGGTCACGGCCGCCGCTGTTGTGTCGGAAAATGTGAAGTTGACCGGCGAAGAAGATGCTGAGAAACCCCAAGCCCGCAAAGGAGAAGGAAGAGTGGCCTGAGGGGAACGACCGCCAGCCGTCGTGAAGTAGGTGATGTGCCGTCTCAGTGCAGACGTCGACCGTCACGAGCACATCTGGTTTGGTGCCAGCGGCTGGCTTGCATCGGGCGAGCAGGTCAGGCCGCGGTCGGCCAACGGCGTTCTTGACCAGATCCGTGATGAACGTGGTCATGATGAGAGAAATTGCAAAACAGAGGTAGGTAACCTCGTGCTTGTGAGGCGATGCCTTCGTCATGAGGTTGTACATCACCAGCACGCCCAAGGGTATGAAGAGGGCATAAACAAAGTTCATGTCTGCAGAGGGCGTCAGCTTCTTCGTCCAAGGCAGGCTCGATGTGCATGGGAGACCTACAAACCGGCACCCGCTCAACTTCCGCATGGGGGTATGAGATGTGGAGGTCATTGATGAAGAACATGCGGTGGAATGGCTCAATGAAAGCAAGCATCTAAGCAGACACCAGTTAACCAGGCTATAAGACGCGAGCGACCACGTTCAATTGAATGGCAAACATACCGTTATCCAACCAGCAAGCAGGATCGCGAAACCCAGATAATCCGGCGCATGCGTTCTCTGAGTTTGCGGTTAGACGGACCGTCCGATTTCCTCTCCGCGGACAAGCAAACCTACCTTCCAGAACCTTGAGAATGCATTTGCGACAGCGCCTCCGCTGGATCCAGAGTCTCGATGTGCTGGTGCCATTGCTAGCAGTCACCGTCTGCGAATTGCGCGAAAGGCTCTCTGGAACATCGACACCAACAGTGGCAACTTGGCACTGCGAACAAAACCAGGGAAGGTGGAAGATGCTGGAACTGGGGTCTTCGTGGAGGGAGATTCCAATCTACAGCGAGCAACTTTCAACAGTCACTTGATCAGCTTGCAGATCCCCCGGG
Source organism: Colletotrichum musae (assembly GCA_027406025.1). Classification (NCBI taxonomy): domain Eukaryota; kingdom Fungi; phylum Ascomycota; class Sordariomycetes; order Glomerellales; family Glomerellaceae; genus Colletotrichum; species Colletotrichum musae. The sequence continues at coordinate 222,491 of JANVYC010000007.1, forward strand.
CTAGTTTCGACTTGAACACGCTGCCACGCTGGCTGGTGTGTCTGGTCTCTGGAGGTAATAAGGTAATAAGGTGCTATGTGGCGTTTCGTTAGCTGGCGAAGCGGCGACCTCCAGCTGCATGGAACACTTCGTTCCAGTGCAGGGGTCACTGGGTAGCCCTTGCCAGTACCTGTACCAAGGCAGCTAAGTACCTACCTCGGGCGTTCAAGCTGGCGGGATCTTATCTTATCTTTGCCGCAGTTTCTCCGGTGCGATTCTACGTTGAGAGGCTTCAACTTCCAAAAATCGTCTTTGTTTTCTTCCGTCAGTAGTCTCAGCAACAACTTCGACGATCCCGCACACCGCCCACTCAGCATGCTCAGGTCGACCTACAAGCCGTCCGCAAATGTCGCGGCTCCTCCGCCTCTCCCTCCCGGATGGACGGAGCATACTGCGCCGACAGGTCACAAATACTACTACCATGCCGAGACGAAAGAATCGACGTACACCAGGCCCAGCGTCCCAGGCGCAGGCGCGATCGCCCAAACACCCGCGGTGCCCTCGGCATCGGCAAGCTTCTACCAATACCAAACGATCCCTCAACTTTCTGACCCGAACGTTGCGAACGCATATCTCGCGCAATACAATGCCCAAAACCAGCCACCCGCGCAGAGGGGAGGATTCGGTCACGGGGGCCGGGGCGGCAGAGGCGGTCGAGAAGGCGGGCGCCCACGAATTGAGCCCGTAGACAAGCCAAAGTCCAAGATTCCGATTCCCGGCCACGAACCGTGGATCCTGGTGTACACCAAGTACGACCGCCGATTCGTCTACAATCCCGTCAAGAACGCTAGCTACTGGCGCATACCCGAGAAGCTCATGGATGGCATCTTGGAGCTCGACAAGGCTAGAATACGCGCGAAGGCAGGAATCGATGCAGCTGGAGGCGAGGCCAAGGATGTCGCACCATCAGCGCAGCCCAAGCCCCAAGAAGTCGGCGCAAGCGATCCCCAAGGCGACAATGGCGACAACGACGACAGCTCAGAGTACGAGGAGGTCGAGGTCACAGATGACGAGGCTGAAGGCGAAGAAGAGGACGGACACGACTCGAAGCGGCAGCGTACGGAGGATCCGGCAGAAGAAGGGACGGTGGAATTCAGCGAGGCTGACATCGCCTTCCAACTGCAAGCGATGGGCGAGGACTACGGACTGGACCCCGGCGAGTACGACGACGGAAACATAGACGAGTGGCCAGAAGGTGCAGAGGGGTTGGAGTTCTCCGAGGAGGATGCCGTTGCGTTGTTCAGGGATCTTCTGGACGACTTCAAAATCAACCCGTACAACTCTTGGGAAAAGCTGATCGAAGACGGGCACATTATCGAAGATCCGAGATACACAATCCTCAGCACGATGAAAGCGAGGAAAGAGGCATGGCAAGAATGGTCAAAAGACAAGATCAAGGAGATCAAAGAACTCCGAGCAAAGGAGGAGAAGAAGGACCCTCGGATACCCTACATGACGCTACTGCAGGAAAAGGCATCGCCCAAGCTCTACTGGCAAGAGTTCAAGAGGAAATATCGGAAGGAACCGGCGATGACGGACCCCTACGTCAAGGACAAGGACCGCGAAAAATGGTACCGGGAGCACATCAACCGTCTCAAGATGCCCCAGGCCACGCTCAAAGCGGACCTTGCCACACTCCTCAGGGCACAGCCTCCATCTGCACTCAACAACAAGACGACCCTGTCGCGCCTGCCGCCGCAGCTGCTGGTTGACATCAGATACATCTCCCTGCAACCACAGGTGCGGGATCCTCTCATCGAAGCATACATCCAGACCCTGGGCCCACCGCCGGAAGGTGAGGCCACAGAGGAAGAGAGCGAGGCGACGAGGAAGGCCAGGGAAGCCAGAGACCGGAGAGAGAAAGCTCTAAGGGACCACGAAGAGAAGGTTGCAGAGCAGAAGCGCAGACAACAGCGCAGTCTGGAAATGGGCAAGGCTAGATTGCGGGAGGAGGAGCGCGAAATCGAACGGGCGATGCAGGTTAGCAAACGTGGCTTGCAAAGCCAGTTGGCGAGTGCTCAGCGGGACGAACCCGGTGCATCATAAGGTCGGAGAAGCAGCACGTCCTTGGCTTGCAATGTGGCTGGGAAGGCAAGGAGGGCAGATAGGAAGACGAAGTAACCGGAAATTTTTGATCTGCACAAACAACGTTTCTAATGTCGATCCGCGCAACTGCATTTGACAGGTTCTCACTCGAATCCCATCAATATGACCAACATAAGCAGCATAATACAGGTAGTAGTACTCGCTCAGAGCTGTATGTAAGCCCATCGTCGTTTCGCTTCGCCGACTGCTGCAGGAACCGGGTTTCACGCACAACCGCCATGGCAGACTCTCATCACTCAACACCAACCACGGATGTCTCATTACGTCAACTTGACTCGAGCCTTCGTCGAGACGCGTCATGCACAGTCAGGTTAAAGGAGAAAAAGGAACGCAGACGGACACCTCTTGGCAGTCTACAACCTTGGCCACCTCATCAATTGAAACCCTCCGCCCCCTCACACGTTGTCATCCACCAAGTCCTGAATCCTTCTCGTCAGCAGCGCAAGGACGTGCCGCCATCAGCGCTCAAACTCTCGAGCACCCACCCGTTCAGCCACAACCGCAGTCCCTTGCCCATACAACCTGTTTCTCTATTCGCAGTCTCTTGAACCCTCCTGCCAGAAAAGATGGTGAGAAACACAAGTTCGGACTGAACTACTGCAAGTAGCCCAGCCTGCGTCTGTCATGGACCGCCAATGACAACATCTCACGGTCGTACGTCCAAGATCGCCTGAAAATCGGCCGTGCAGCCATTGGCCCTTCGGCCAGTCGGTCACTCGGTCGCCGTTCCATGACCGTGCCGCACATCCCCAAGCACAGCTCCGTAGAACAATTGCAAGACATGCACGCGCGCCATATTAGTGTCGTATATGACAGCCGCTGCTTCGATGGCACTTCCTCCCTGCCACTTTCTTTCTTTGAGTCTGAGCTTTTTGGCAGTCCGTCAAACTTGAAGAATATTCAACGGAAAAGAACCACTTACACAACTAAACAACATTCGGAGAAGAAGAACAGAACGCGGAGTGAGACACAATCATGGGTGCAACGACGCTTTCGCTATTCGGCCTCGTGGCTCTGGGTATGTTCCCCTGAGTTCAGCATCCCCGACAACACGTGACTAATGCCTTTCAACAGCCTCGATAGCGATGGCCCAGCAGTTTCCAGGATTCCCGGGCAACGGCAACGGCAATGGGAATGGCAACGGGTTCGGCAATGGAAACGGAAACAATGGGTTCGGCGGCAACTTTGGCAACTTTGTTGGCTTCAACATCCAGGAGGCGATGCACATCCGGAGAATCCACGGCGTTTTGGCTACGATTGCCTTCGTTATCGTTTTCCCCGTTGGCTCGATCGCTATGAGGCTCGTTCCAGGGCGCTTCGGCTGGATCGTTCACGCCTTGATCCAGATGGCCGGCTTCGTTCTCTACATTGCCGGTGCCGCCTTGGGTATCCAGTTGACGCAAATGGTCAGACTTGGCGGAACAAGTCTCGTGAGTAAACTCTTTTCTTCTTCTGCGAGATACCTTTGTCACTGACTATCCACCAGTTTGAGATCAACACCATCAACTTCCATCCCATTATCGGCCTCGTTCTGCTGGCTATCTTCTTTTTCCAGCCAATATTCGGTTACATCCACCACGTCCAGTTCAAGAAGTACGGTCGTCGCCAGTTTTGGTCGTACTTGCATCTGTTCATCGGCCGTCTTTTGATCCCCCTCGGCATTATTAACGGAGGCTTGGGCCTGTACATCTCCAACTCCCCGACAGAGTTCAAGATCGCGTATTCGGTTCTGGCCGCCGTTCTCGGCATTTCGTGGATCCTCATTGCCGCTGTCAGCGAATTCCGCCGCAGCAGGCAGCCTCGCATTGTGTCGGTGGAGGAGCCCAAGACGAGGCACGACGCTCCCGCAGATCAGACTCACCAGAGCCGGGGCTCGTCAGTTTCCGGCCCTTTCCCCAAGATCTAAGGGGTCAAAAACAAGAATTCCACGTCGTGCCGCCGTGCACGACCATCATGTACAGCAGTTTTATAATTCGCTTCGTCAATTTTTGTTGTTGAAGGGCAAACGGCTCAGGTTGGCACTCATGGGAAACATCTGATTTTGGCGGGGAAGCGGAAGATTTGGTCAGGACACTTGGGATATCCATGATGGTACGGCAATTATTTATGGACAGGCAAGACTTAGATGATCCAAGGTAGAATCGATTCACATGCAAATAAAATCGAGGCTATTAGAACGTATCGAATGCTTCGAAAAACAAAACAGGGCAGTCTTAGTTGAGCCGTGTGGTTGACATTCTTTCACCAGGATATACGGCATCTCTGCCCGATAGTTGGGATGTTCAGCTGTTCAAGTGCGCGTAAACGTGAACATGAGCTAAGAAGTCGGCCCCGGTAGTTTCGTGAAGCGAAAGTACGAACAACTCGGCCGGCAGGCAACGTGGATGGTTTTGTTGAATTTCGAATTGAAACCTTAGCATGAACTGTTGTCAACAAGGTTGACCCTGTGTCTGGGAGATCTCTCACGTTAGGATTACTTGTGTTTTAATCTGCCTGATAGAGCACAAGTCAATTGTGCACGTGGCTTCCTTGAGGTCCAAGACGCGACAAAAGTCATGACACGTCACTGTGAATCCTGAACAACCAGCTGTAACACCATCTGTTTGCTCTTTTGCTAAGGTGGAAATACTTACTCTTTCTCCATTTCTATGTGGAAACATCCCAAATCACGTTCGCTTGCTGTTCTTCACGTTGCGAGACATATTCCCAAGGTATGAGACATTGTTTTTTTGCAATACAGGCTATGGTATGTCGTGCGCGTACATTCAGGGAGTCTGAATACAGTACGCCATGTTGTCACCGAGAATATATCATTTATGGAAGATGCCGGTTCTAACGAAGTCCGAGAGTGTTCGAAACAATTCTGGAATACCAACAAGAACTCAAGACACTGTACCGTCGTCGTCATGTGTGGCGTTGCGTTGTAGGCATCACATATAGACTTGATTGTCATGACAAGGTCGAAAGCTCGGCCTGAGTAACAACCTCTCAAACAGCTCTTCCACTTAAAAACTGCTATCTCTCCTAGGTTTCGTCTTCTCAGCGAGATACTCGTAATGCCTGCGCGATTAATCGCTATCGGTGGCGGTTGGAGGATAGAGGGCATGATTTGATACTAGGTTCATCCACCATGAGTAACGGGACGATGCCTGTGGTCGCATTTGCAAATACCAAATAGCTAGTGTGACCATCCTTCTAACAAAGGCACATTTACATTGTGGAAGGTTGAAGTTAAACTGCCCGGTTCACGTGAATCGCCTTAGTGCATTGCACTCAAGCTTGCAAACTAAACCGAGGAGGATAGCTCTATTAAGAAAGCCCAGCTTCATAGGCAATGTCAGACAAGTTTGCGCTCTGATAAACCACGGCGCTGGGATTGCCACGCGTGAGGACAGATGCTAGAATCGGCTTCGTCAATACTGTGCGGAGGGGAATCGCGTCTTCAGAGATGATCTTTCCACTTAGTACCGGACGAGAAAAGGACGTGGACCCCTAGAAGATGGAGCCAGGGTGGTCTTATGCAAGTACTGGGAGAAATCTGGAGGACTGTGTATCCCCCCCTGATACGTGTGTAGAGGATCGCTGACGACACTTAAAAAAAAAAAAATACTCTATTTCTCGGAGCTAGGACAGCTCATCTTTGCATGGCTTGTAATGTGATGTTCCAAGAAGACAAGACGGTGGCCTGAGAAGACGGAGGTTAACGATATCATCTCCTTCAATTCGATTGATTGTTGTGGCGTCGGGCTTGATGTTCTACTTTGGCCGAGACGGAACACTGCACCTTGCTACAACCGTCAACGTAACTAGTGGTCTGATGGGTTACCAGTTTCCAAAGCTCGAGAAACGTAAGCTGGATCAAATCTTGCAACATCGGGGTCGGGACTTAGCAGACTTCAGTCATGCAACAAAAGGGGCTGGGCCCTGGGGAGGCGGTACCCAAGAGGCAAACTTTTCATCGTCGACCATCAAGCCCTATTCGAGAACCCTTGCGAAACAGAAAAGGGAGAGGATTAGGGGGCATGAGCAGCACTCGGTTTTGGTCGAGCACTGAATCCCGCTGAGTTGATAGCATGCTCCGAAACGGTTATGGACCGCGAGGATGACATCCGGAGAGGTTGTTGGACGACGACGCTGACCATAGAGCCGTACAATCGTCAAGTCCAAATCACTATGGCATCAACTATGGTCGGCGGAAATGCTGCAAGCCAACGTCGGGGCGGTAAAGTACATCGATGCTTTGTCCCCGACTGCCTCTGAAGGCACCATTCCAGTCTAAACAGTGTACAATGTACGCGTAAAACCCAGTGACTGCTTCTGAGTCTTGAAAGGCAAGGCCACGAGTCAACTGTCGCCTTGAAGCCATAGTTGAGCATTATCAACAAGACCGCAGAGAATCTACAGGCTCCTCTGTTATTCGTGATCAAACAGTTGCCACACGAATGCCAGCTATCAAGACTGCGATCCTCGTAGAGGCGTACTCCCAAACCCGGGCAGAGAGGGGCCTCCGCGTTCCGAAGGTGGAACAACAAGGAGTGGGGATGTAGACAAGTCTCGCAGAAATTGCTGGCCTGGCGGAGTTCCGCCAATACCAGACCTGCATAGAAGAGTTCGGGAGTTATCTGGAGTCTGGAGTGCTTCCTCTCTCAACGGGCAACACTGCATCTGCATTTCGACCCCTGGGCCCAAAACACGCCCGCACCTTATCCTGACTCCCGGTATCCCACAATCGTGGATATTTCGACGCGCCAGCATATCGGAGACGGAGCATTTAGGGAAGGTAGAAAGAGTAGAGGCTAGTGTCTGGATCTTGTCAACGGCAGGATTAGTACCGAAAGCGGTGAGTGCTCTGTGCCGTGCCCTGAATCAGGCGAGCCGCAGCTTGCTTCACGCGCGAGACGGTGCCGGCGGCAACAGGCGGCTCGTTGACATCGTCGTGAATCGTACAACGGCAGGCAGCGGCGTGTCCTAGTTCAAAGGAAGATGTTGTTCGTCGCCCCGTCTTCTAGTATTCAACACCCCTAAGTGGATTAGCTCTCCCATAACAGTAACGACAACGACGATGGACGACAACGACAACGACGATGGACGACAACGACAACGACGACGACTAAAGAGCCTTTGATAGTATCAATCGTAGGGAAAGGACTTAGGGACGCCTAGCTACACAGTTGTAGCTACAGGGGGTGTTGGATACTAGAGGAGGGGGTGACGAATAAGATCTCCCTAGTCAAACGAAGCGTGAGAGTCGTAGGTAGGTAAGGGTGATCGAGCGACTACCGGAAAACTTCTCCTTTCTTGAAGACTGAAGATAGGGAAGATGTGAACATACACAATGAACGGGGGCTAGCCTTGGTCGAAGACAGTTATCATCTGTTGAGAGAGGACCTGGCAGAGCTGAGGGGGAAGCGGGAAATTCGACTTCGTTCTCCGCCTTGCGATGAGAAGCGTTACGTCTTCGGAACCGAACGAGGAAAAGGCAAGTGGATGTCGGGGCGGCCCCGACAACCGATGTCGTGCGGGTTCGATCTGCTTGTACGACACACAACCGGGCAGCCTACCAGGTATGGCCGTTGAGATGAGTATGTAGAGTGAATACGACAGAAGCTAAACCAACAAGAAATTGCCCGCCAGCAAACCCACCCGGGAACAACACCGACGTGGGAACACACCCACAGCGGATGACGGGCAACCGACTCGCGTGATTGGAACGGTACTTGTAGGAGCTCCATTTGTGGCGACTGAGCTGCAAGCTGGCCAGGTCTGGCTCCGGCGGATATTTGCGGTCGACTCGACGATGGGAGGGTAGAATCAAGGATCGTACCACCGCTGGAAACGAAGGTGTGTCAACAGCAACCACGTTAAGGTGGAGAGACGGGAAGGAAAAAAAAAAGGCAAGGAAGGATCTCCTCCAAGCCACGAGCATATTGCGCTAGCACGTTGCCTACATATCAAGGTCTTCATACCCAGGAACGGCAGCTGGACTTGGCACATGGCTTTTTGAACCTCCGTCTGCGTGTACGCCAATACTTCCAAGACGAACGGGGCACGGAGACCTCAGCCGGAAACACAGAGTAGCGTTCCAACACAACCACTCCGCACATCATTGGATGTCACAGAAAGAGGGGTTCAATTAAACTAACAAGGCAAGCTGGGGAAATCAAAAGTGTATTTCCCTCTCACAGACCTCTCGCCCTGGAATCATTCAAGATCTTGGCAGCTATCGTGAATCTCCAGTCACCGTCCCGAGGATGAGGTTCGCAATTTCCACCCTATCAGGTCACGTCTCAGCCGGGCGTCGATCAAGCCGGATCGAGTACCTCGTAAGCACAGCAGCAGATCGGCCGCCCCGAGCGCCGGGGGGTGCGGTCTGAACTGACGTACCTGGAAAGAAAGAGAATATGCGAGTAAGACATGCGCTCCCCCGAAGGAATGCATCGCTTCCAGGACCAGCCCGCAAGCTGGGGATTCGGGACATCAAGGCAGGGCTGATAATACAAGGTGCTACCCGCCGCTTTCCCACATGTTCCGCATCCCAGGTCCCCGGCGCTGCCGTCAGATCTTGCTCAACATGAGGGTGAGTACCTTATCGAGCGGCTTCTCACGATCTAGACTGCGCCAGGCCGGGCCAGGCTGACCGGCTCAAGCCACCAGACCGGTATGACCCTTGAAGCAGAGGCGTTCATTCAATGTGAAGGAAAACGGCGGGGAAACCTTCTGCCCAGCACATGTTTCTCGACAGCAAGCCTCCTTGTTACCTCAAAGCACTGACATAGAGGGATGCTGTCCAGAGTCCGAACTACACTAGCATACGATCTACAGGAGCCAGTCGATGTCTATCAAGCCCACCACTTACCTCGGATTCAGGCTCGCACTCAGAGTCGTAGGGCATCGCATACATGTTAACCTGTAATGGTCTAGTAGTCGTAATACACATCACCGAGCATGATAAGTCGCGTGTCTCGACTCGTGGGATTGGACCCCTGGTCCATGAATGCCCGAATGTCAAGTCAAGTGAGCTTGCTCTCCTGCGGGCTGCCCACCATGCCAGCCGACCACTCCCCCCTCCCATTTATCAACCCATCCAATCCATCCCTTCAGCTCGTTTTATTTCTTTTTCGTTATTTTTGCCTTTCCCAGGTTCCCCTCGCTCCCCCGTTTCACTATCCCCGGAACGGCGTGGCTCAAGTCCACCGAAAGACTAAAAAAAAGACCTCCAACGGTGTAAGAAGCTAATGCCCCCCTTCGGAGCTGTGCGGGTTGGAGTGGGCGCACACGTCCGCGCGCGAGAAGGGTCAACGGGGCCGGAGGGTTCCACAAACCAACAAATGCCGCTGGGGGCCAAAAATCAAGACTGACGGGGACAGGACACCTGGGAAGAGCTAAGGTCCCCTTTTGCCCACTGAATCTCTCATCACACTCCACTCCTGAGAGGGGAAAGATGCCAATAAATGAGAAGAATAGCGTCAACCTCCTCCCCGGGGGGCCCTGCACGCTTGGTGTTTTGTAAGGTGCGTCTGGTCTGGTCTGGTCTGGTCCTTCTGTAGTTAGTTACCCGCGGAAATCATTCTCGCCATCCCCCTCTCCTTCGTCTCCCGTTAAACCTCTCACTACTCACCTTTCGGAATTCTTTTCTGAACGCAACCCCGGTCTCTTGTCAGCCTGTTAGGGCTGAGAGCCATCAATCATGACTGCAGCTGTCTTCTGCTAACTTGTGGTTGACGTGACATCGGAAAATGGCATGACGGCAAGAGGTTTACAGTCGCTTCTCCTGGAAACCAGACGTGCCGAACCCCCCGGCACAATTCGTGCCCTTAGCCGAACGGCATCCATCCGATGCAAAAAAGTAGTATCAACTACCTAATATCTATAAATGGGCAAGTCGGAGCAGGTGTCGCCGCCATCTGGTCTGGTCGGTTACCAACCTGATGGCCAGCAGACCCCGAAAGGAGAAGTAAAAATGAGCCAGCTGTCTAGTAGCCCCGACGTCCCGAGCGAGCCCGTCTCCTCATTTTCCGACGACAAGACGCTCAGTTTTCGGGAGCAAGATGGTCCCGATCCTGCCAGCGAGGCCGCCATCAACCGCCGAATTAACCGCAAGATGGACATCGCCCTCCTCCCGCTGCTCTCCCTTCTCTACCTCTTCAACGGTCTGGATAGAGGAAACGTCGGCAACGCCCAGACCCAAGGTGCGTTGCGCCCCCTTCGACGTCCTCAGAGCCACCAAGCCACGCCAAGCATCATCACTGACCCCCGAGCCCGCAGGCTTCACCACGGACATTGGGGCCGCCCCGGACGATTTGAACCTCGCCGTGTCTCTGTTCTTCATCACGTTTGTCCTGTTTCAGCCTCCGTCGGCTGCCATTGGTCGGTGGCTGGGGGCGAAGCATTGGATCCCCATCATGATGGTATGGTTACACAAAGGGAGGGATCAGGAACATAAACTCCGGGAAGGATTCGCTCGCTAACACAAAGACACATGCAAAAAGGTGGCTTGGGGAATCGTCACTTTGGTCCAGGCATTCATCAACGGTCGAGGTCAGTTCGGTGCAGTCGCCAAGCCCAGCCATTTTCCGTTCCAGTCTAATTCGTGCGTCCAACAAAAACAACAGGCGCCCTCATCGCAACCCGCCTCCTCATCGGCGCATTCGAAGCCGGATTCTACCCGACCGCCGTGGCCTACCTGTCCTTCTTTTACTGCAGATATGACCTCGCAGTCCGGCTCGGCATCTTCTACGGACAGTATGCCGTTGCGGGCGCCTTTTCCGGGGCTATCGGTACGTTGACAAAACTTTATTTCACGAGTCGACAACGCGGATGCAGCTTCAGCGATGTCTCTGGGGGTTCTTCCATCGGCAGAGCAACTATCGCGGTTGTGTTAGGCACATGTCGAAAGCTGGGAAGCCGCGAGGCGTTGTGGTAACACCAAAAGCGGCTCGGAGACAACTTGAAGGAGAAAACAAAGAAACGCCACGAACCGCCCACGCTGACGAAATACGAGTAGCGTACGGAGTGTTTCACCTGCGAGACGGACCGCTGAAAAACTGGCAATACCTCTTCATCATAGAAGGTGCCCTGACCGTGCTCTTCGGCATCGTTGCGTGGTTCCTCCTCCCGTCCGGACCCGGTTCTGCGTGGTTTCTGACTCCGGAGGAGCGCCGGTTCGCCGCCGAGAGGATGCGGCGGGACAACGCACCGTTCGTCGAGCACGCGTACGGCGAGAACGGCATCGAGGAAGACCGCCTGAGCCGGAGGGACGTGATCGAGACGCTGAAGGACTGGAAGTTGTGGTACATCCTGTTCTTCAACATCTGCGCCAGCGTGCCCGGACAGGCTTTTTCCGTGTTTCTCCCGCTCGTCGTGCAGGGACTGGGATACTCGTCGATCCAGGCGAACCTGGTGGGTGCTCTCCCCAGGAGTTGAACGGCGGGTGCCAGAACCAACTTGATAACTAACTGTTGCAGATGTCTGTACCACCTTACGTCTGCGGCGCGCTCGGCCTTTACGCATTTGCTCTTAGTTCCGATTACCAGTACGTTGCTCCGGCCGCTTTTCTGCGTTGTAATCCCGTGTCTGAATGGTTCATATAGCAAGGAACGTGGTTACCACATCGTCGGCGGAATCGTCATCGCCCTCGTCGGTTTAATCGCAACAGTCACTGTCGAATCACACGCCGGCCAGTACGCAGCGCTCTGCGTCCTCCTCTTGGGTAGCTACGTTGCAGCACCCTTGACTGTTGCTTGGTTGAGCGGAAACACGCCAGGTATGCAAGCTCGCAACAACGACTGAAAGACTTTGCTGGTGTTGACAATACTGCGCACAGAACCCGGCAAACGATCCCTAGTCCTCGGCGTCAACGGCTTCGGCAACCTCTCAGGCGTGATCGGCGCCCAGCTCTACCGCGACCGCTACAAGCCGGAATACAAGACCCCCTTCTACGCGACCCTCGGCTTCGTGGCGGCAGCCCTCCTGGGCTACGTCTCGTACAGGTTCGTCTTGGCGGCGGTCAACCGGAAGAAGCTGGATATCTTGCAGGAAAAGACACAACACGACATCGAGAGGGAGCGGGTCGACAACACACGTTATGCCGACAAGAAATGGACCTTCATATACGGCCTCTAACATGGAAAAATACTTCCTTTCGTTCAAGACTATTTAACTTCATATGCCGGGTAAACAAAGAAGGCAGTTGGAATTTAGACGTCAGAAAAGAAGACATCTGCATCGCGGCGAATACGGCCCGCGAGTTCCGAGATGTCCCCTGCGCTCTTCTGACCGTCCTCGAACATGTAACCATCGATGAGAGACGCGGGAACCCACTCGAAGTAAACATTCCTCACACCCGCCCTCAGACCCCTTTCCTCGGAGGGTCCTTCCGGGGAAGCAACAAACTCCGCCAGCGTCGCATCCTGAAGGGAAGCTTCCCGTCTCCAAGCCTCGACAACCTCTTCGACTTCGTTCTCTTCCCGCCCAGGGGGTTCGTAGGGGAGAATCTTCTCGTTGTCCGCCAGCACCAGAACCTTGATACGCGGAGAGCAGTGTTTCGCAGACAACACCGCCGGCAGCGAGCCTGTCTTGTTGCTCGTCGCCCCGTCTTTGGCGATCAGGTCAGCACCGATCAGCACAAAGTCGACGCCCTCGCTGGCGATCGCAGCCGCGGCGTCGGCATATATCAATACCTCCACTTTCTTTTCCCTCTCGGCGATGACGGGCTTCAGGTGGTCAACCAGCTTCGAAGCCATGGATACGCCTTCGAACAGCGGGCGCGACTCGAGGATGCGGATGTCGAGACCGCAGTCAAAGTTCACGACGGCTCTTTGAAGACACCCAAATATTGTGGAGCTAGACGACAGGGTGAGGATTCGGATAGGGCCATCAGAGCTCTGGTTCTGTCGCAGATAAGCCTCGAGAGACTTCCAAATGCCGTATACCGACTCGTTCCGAGATGTCGCGAAATGGCAAAGCTTTGATGCGACCCCGTCCAAGAACTTCCCAGACACTTCGTTGCCTTCGACTTGCTTAACCTCTTGCTCGATGATGGCCAGTGACCGGACGAGCACGTTCAGGATGGCAGCTCCCATGCTCTCCCTCCCGTTCTTCCACACATGCCACGCCGCAAGGCGCGCATTCCGCCACCACTTCTCCAGCGACTCGTCCTCGGCCGAAATGACAGACACGAGCACCTCGAGTGCCTTACCCGCCAACTGCCTGGCACCGCTCTCGTGATCGCGTTGCAGAGAGAGCAGTCCTTCGCTCAAGATCCCGCCCCTGCTCTCGCCCAGCTCGATCTCGAACCACACCCTCCGCAGGCTCTCAGCCAGTCGCGGGACGCCGCCGAAGTCGTCTACATCACGCACATCTCGCGGGTCGAACCAATGGTAGCCCTCGTGCTCCCAGTCGATCTGGATGCTGGCCTCGTCGTGATGGGACTTCAGGCGGAACGCGAACGGGTGGATGAACCACTCGCGACCGATGCTCTCGTCGGCGAAACGGTAGTCTTTGCCCTGCCGAAGGAGAGTCAGGTTCGCAGGTGATAAACCCGTCTCTTCTTTGATTTCACGCCATGCAGCGTGCAATGGCGAGATGTCGTCCTTGTCAACGCTGCCCGACACAGGCGCCAGACGATGCCTGCACAAACGGATCAATCGTGTGAATAAGAAAAGAACGCGGCATAACCAATTTGGATGATTCTAATTTGGAGCCAAGCTTACTGGTACGTCCTCACTTTGCCGCTTCGTCGAAACAGAGCAACCTGCGGCCTTCCATCTGCAGGGAACTTGAAGATGAAGGACGAGACCACAGTGCGACGGGTCATGGTCCTAGTTTCCGCGGCCATCGCGTCGCATGAGCTACCTAACCGACCGATCTTTGTCTCTCGACGGTTGCAATGGCCTTTAAGACGGGAAAAACATTACGGATCCGACGGGAGTCTCGTGTCGGCCGGGCCTCTGGGGAGATGAGATGAATGAGGTCATGATGGAAACGCATATGAAAGTGAGGAAGGTGGGACGGAAAGGTCAGATGGCCTGCCAGTCTCTGCCGGCTGGTGGCGGGTGTAGACGGACGAGAACTTCACTCATTGCACTCACACATGAGATGGGGCTGTTATGAAGTGGTGAACTCACTCAAAAGGTGCGTTCAAAACTCATCAGACGCGCGCTACCTCAGGTAAGAGCGGCCATTAAATCCATGTTCAAGTGGCTACTTCACCACTTAATGTTGAGTAATTGAAATGCTTACACGAATGGACCCGGTAGGCAGATACGCCGTGTCATTGAAGACCGGCAATGACGGCCGGACGATACCAAGGCTCCACTCCGCTCCGCACATAGGTACAAATGTCCCTCCAGGCTTCCATCATTAATCCTATTAGTAGCGGAGGGCTTACGGAAGGTCGCAGTGTGCATTAGTTCTTGAATCGTCTCGAGCTCGCTCATCGACAGTCGTGGTGTTTTGATCCCCAATTGTTGGCACATCATGGCATTCCCACCCGGTCTTGTTACATCCACGGCTCTGGAGCTGGGAGAAAAGCTCCAGGAAGGCTCTCTGACGAGTGTCGAGCTCGCAAAAGCATACCTCGAACAGATCGAAAGGCATAACAAGCATCTCAATGCACTCATCAGCGTTTGCCCGAGGCACGTCGTCCTTGCCAAGGCCGATGAGCTCGATAAGGAGAGGCAGGCGGGACGCATCCGCAGCCGACTGCACGGCATTCCGATAGTGGTCAAGGCAAGACCCGATGCATGGAATATCGTCGGCGGAACCTGAGACCTGACCGATAATTAGGACACTTTCGTCACGAGCAGCGACTTGGGAATGCCGACAAGTGCTGGATCATTCGTCTTTGCTTCCATGACGGCGGCGAGGAACGCTCCAGTGATCGACAAGCTCCTCGATGCCGGATTGATCCTTCTGGGAAAGGCCAATATGACGGTGAGAAGTCGCGAAGCTGACTTGGACAGCCTGAACTGACTAGCTGCAGGAATTCTGCGGGCTCAAGTACATAGCCAGTTCACCGCGCAGCCGATGAGGACACGACCGACTGACACATGCAGGTCCAACAACACCCCCGTAGGATGGAGTGCATACGGCGGCCAGACAAAGTCACCTTATCGCCGCGACGGCTTGTCCGAAGCCGAGCAGCCCGTCAGTAGGCATACATTCTCGAGTTTGACTTGCGCGGAACTGACGTGTTCCTCAGACCGCCGGAGGCTCCTCTTCGGGGTCCGCTGTGTCAGTCGCCTCCGGCCTCTGTCCGCTGGCTATTGGCACCGAGACGAGCGGATCTACCGTCTACCCAGCTAGTCTTGCGGGGCTTTACGCCATGAAGCCCACGCCAGGCCGCGCTTCAACCGTCGGCGTCTTCAGCTTGAGCGCCAGCTTCGACAGCATCGGGATCATGGCCCGCGACCCGCAAGATCTGGTCGAGCTGGCTAATGTCATCATCGCCGATAGTGATCAGGCCATGAGTCGGCAGGCTGTGAGCAGTGTCCCAAGATCGCCAGCGTTCAGTGTGAGCAGTCAATGGGCCGGCTTGTCCATCGGCGTCACGGATGTGCTCTGGGGAATCCACGAGACGGGCAGAGACAAATGGGGGCACCCCTATGTGGTAGGTTCTCATCCTGCAAGTACGCCTGCGGGCTGGCAACTGATGGTGGCTGTGTATGCAGCGGGCTACTTGGCGGGACGCAGTCGAGAAGATGCGAGCAGCCGGAGCACGCGTCGTGTACCCGATGGAGCTTCCCGAGTATGAAACGGTTGTATACGACAAGCAGACGCTTCAAACCATTGCGTGTTAGGTTTTGCAATCCGTGAAGGGGTTCATGATGATGCTGATGCTGGAACCAGACCACGAGTTCCCTTCGGAAGTGGCCAAATTTGCCGAGAATTTTGAATCGAAAGAGGGCGGCACCGTCAGAAGCCTAGAGGATGTGATTCACTGGAACAAGGAGCACGCGAGGCAAGCTTTGCCTGAACGTGGGTGTGCCCCTTTTTTTGCCTGATGAGGCCAGCGACCAATGGCCAGGGGGACTGCACCTTCTCCTCTTCTCCTGACAGTGCTTGCTGACTGACAGTACCGCAGCGTACACGACGCAGACGGAGCTAGAAGCGGCGGTAACCGCGATGTCTAGCATGATGGCAGACGAGAGGCAGATGGCAGTGGCCGGTGTCCGACGCCTCGCAGGCAAAGACGGACTCGGCAAGGCATGGACGACGCGGCGGTTGACATCGTGCTGTCGGCCTCGGACTCTCTTGCTGTCGGCTTCGCAGGGGCTGCGGGCTGGCCGATAGCGACGGCGCCCCTGGGCAACCTGACGAGCAACGGGCAGCCGTTTGGCTTCTTCGCCGTAGCAGCGGAGGGCAGGGAGAATGTGCTGTTCAATTTCTTGGGGGCATTCCACGCGACGTTCCCCTCGGTTGAGAAGGCATCGTTGTCGCTGTCGGCCTGCGGGTGAGATGAACACACGAGCACAGACATGGACACATGTCCCGATACCTATTCCGCAAGACCAATTCCTCCAACCCTAATGGCAAGAACATGTTGATGTATTTTGGCTGTTTGGTGTTTTGCGTGTTTTCCAGCGGCGATGCCTACTTGCTGACTATGCATTACCATCTGGTAATATTCCAGGCTGTCTACCTAGGTAGGTGGGTAGGTAATAGGGAGAGCTGACAGGTGACAGAAACGGTAGGAACGACGGCTACAGTGACACTTGCAGTTTCCACCGACCCGAGTGCAATCGGCCGAGGCAGCGACCTGAGTCAACAGTGGCAGATAGCTGGTCTCTGCCCGTTCATGCCCCTCCGCCCCAAACGGCAGCAGGCAGTTCTGGAACTCGGAGGCGTCGCTAGTGGCACACTTCCCGCCTAAGCGAACCATCGAGACCTGGGTAGCGTAGCCGTAGCGCCTGTGTAGCCGCTGGGCATGAGCCGACCTCGTCCAATTATTGCCGCCGGCCGTGAGTCGAGCTTTGACCTTTGCGAATCTGGAAAGATTGTCGGAAATGTGTTGGAACACACGAGCAGACGGGCATGCTTCCCTCCGAAGGGAAGGATGAGGAGGCGGAGACGGAGGATGGGACATCGACGCAGAGGAGAGGGGATGGCCCGTATGGGTGGCATGGCATGGCATGGCATGGCATGACGGCTCACCAGTCGTGCAGTTCTTTCCAACCAACCGCTGGAGGACGAGCAATGGGCACAACCTGCCCTACCTACTGAGCCTACCCACCTGTACTCTAGGCACGGAGTGCACTGCACTGTGCCTTTTCACGAGGAAAGGTCCATAGGACGCTACAAGCGGTTGTTTCTCCCTGGATTTCGGCAAAAGCAGCCGGAAAGCGGGGGGGAAGGCACGACTTTGAGTTTCGGTCAGTTCCCATTCCCCTTGGCGGGCAGAAAGAATGGGAGGAAGGTACGGTAGGTACCTACTGATGTCCGTGGACCATATTCCAAGTTGCTGAAGAATACCTAGAAACACCAGGTAACGTGCCTACGGCTACATTCGGGCTGAGGGTGACAACATTGGGCCTACCGACAGCTCAATCAGCCCAGTCAGTACCAAGTGGTTTGAATCAATGATCAGCGGCAGCCCCCCGAATCCGCTGCCCGTTGCCCGTCTTGATCGGGGGCGAGACGAGGGCGCCGAAGCCCTTGCCCGGGAACTCGACATATGTATGGAGTACGGAGTACGGATACCTGGAGCCTATTTAAGTGAGGCCAGTAGGTACTCCGTATATTGGTAGGCTGACCGTTACACTATAAGGCGGAGGGCGGTGTTGCTGGGGTAGGTAGGTATTTTGGGTGTGATTCAGCGAACCAGCCTGCAGCGTGCAGTGCATGTTGGGTTCCATGCAACTTGCAGGACGCAGCATTTTCACGTCGGATTGGACTTTAACGCAATTCCATCACAGCCTGCCTGAGGGAGAGTCTTCTTGCCTTCCTTCAGTCGACATTCATGGATGTCGTCGCTCGTCGCTCGTCACTTGTCGCCCATCACACGCCGTACCTTCCTCGCCTTATCTACTACAGCAGGTACATAAGCGACGAGGCAGGAACATTGAAGGTTTTGGTGAGGCAAGGCAGGCAGGCAGGGCTTGAGGGACGGTAGGTACTTCGGATTTTCGGATTGGAACATATCCAACTCAGTCGGAAGATAGGTAGGCACGTTACGTCTTGACAGCAGTCACCACCCAGTCAGTACCTACCAAAGTGGGCGGCACGTTAACAAGTACCTCAGGTACTAGGTAGGTACTAGTGTGTGAGGAGTGTGAGCGCCTTCCCTGGGTGGGTGTTGGTGGTTGTGCGTGGTGGTGGTGGAGGAGGAGGAGGAGACGAGGAAAGTCAAAGAATGGGAAGCTGACAGCAGCGCCTGCTGCAGCTTCTCGTCGCCTTAATTGACCTAGCCCCAGTCCCAAGCCGAGCTCCGTGTTAGCAAACTTGGTACGATTGCAGGCAGCTGCACTAACACGGAGCTGTGTCCGGCCCCCAAAAACTCCACTCCTTCCCTCCCCCTCCCGTCCCGTCCCCTCCCCCATGCCTTTGCCTTTGCTTTTGCCTTGCTTCCTACCTACCTACTACCTATTACCGCCTACCTGCCTCAGTCTCTAGGTTCTTTCTTGGTGCTCGCAAACAAGAATTCCGACGCTCTTCAAAATCTCCATTCTCCACGGCACTGGCCTGTGTTTTTATTTGATTTTTCTCTTCCTTTTTTAACAGGCGGGCGAATACACGACGAATCCGACTTCGACGTTCAACACACCAAGGCGTCCTTCCAACTCCAACAACGCCAACGCCGCCTACCGACTTTACTTCTCGCAGCGTCTATTATTCTGGATACAGCACCGCGCCAGATTTCAGGCTTCAGACATCAGACGGCGAAACCTCCCTCCAGCTCTTCAATCGACTCCCGGCGCCGCCCAAGTCTGATAAGTCTAAGCCCAAGCCCAAGCCTCCGCTTTCGCTTGCACCGAATCCGACGCCGAAGCGGATTTTGAACCGAAGCCGCCCGCGCGATTGGCGATTCGTCCTGGTCTGACTCCTCCCACCCCGAGCAGCAAGCTCCAGCTCCAGCTCCAGCACCAGCACCAGCACCAGCACCAGCACCAGCACCAGCACCAGCGACGCCAACACCTGGCTGTCAGACTGGCTGCCCCGGCCCGCCTAGCGAGATACCAACCACGGAGACAACCAACAGGCCTTCATCCTCCTCATCCTTCTCATCCCGCTCGCTTCCCAACTTTAGCTCACTCGATTCAACTCGACGGTCGCGGCCACGCTCGCCTGCCAACACACACACCCAGCGCCGGCGGTCCGCTTGCTTTTCCCTCCGTCGCTCACTCGCCGCCCCTCCGGTGTCCGCGCATATCCGCTCCGGCGAGGCGGTGACATGCGGTCTCATTCGCCCGCACCACCAGGATGCAGCAGCAGCAGCAGCACCAGCACCAGCACCAGACGGAAGCCTCACGCGTATCCCGTTTGCCTGTCAACCCTCGACGGCACAAGGTAGCCCCCGAACAGAGGAAGCGCGTCGCCACAGCGTGAGTTCGCCCTTCCTGCTTCTGTCCTGGTTTTGCTTGATTTTTTACCGCCCCCAAACTTGTTTCCGCTCCGCCCCCTTCTTGTCTACCCTCCCATGGGTCTTCACATCTTCATTGTGCGTCTTGGCTGTCATCTCACTCGCCTCGCCTCGCCTCGCCTCGCGATCGCTTCTCATTGGTCCCTTACCCGACCTCGCCGCGCCATCGAAACAGCTCGTTTCCAGCTCCTTCTCTCACATCCGCCTTCCGTTTGCCAAGAAAGATGTTGAACTTCGTTTACGAGCCGTGTCTACAGATGCAATAGCTGCAACGTTCGTCGTATCAAATGCTCCGGCGAGAAGCCATGTCGCCAGTGCCGCGGCTCGGCCCGGGACTGCGTTTATCCCACCGTCGTCGAGAAGGTCTCCGTCTCTAGGAACGAGATCGATGAACTGCGGAGGCGATGCGAGGCTGCCGAGCGCGCCCTGCAGCTCAAAGTCCCCGATGCCGCCGAGAGACACCAACTCATGCAGCAGGAGCTCGATCCCAACGGCTCCCGCGCCGGCTCCAGCTCATCAATCACGCCCCCGCAGCAGTATCACCACCACCACCCGGCCCAAGCGCGCAGAGATGGCCCGAGCGATGCCGGCACGAACGACGACGAGACCGAGACGGAAGGCCGCTTGTTGTCGGATCCGGACGGCAAATCCCGTTTCCACGGCGAGACCTCCGGCGCCACCTTCCTCGACGGCCTCAAGGAGTTCATGTCCACCGTCGTTCAGCTGACTTTCCACCCGCCGAATCCTACCAATGGCTCCAGCTTTCTCGCTTCTTTCGGCCGTTACCAGACAAACGATTCTCGCCCCATCTACGAGGATCTCGATGTCAATCCACTCATTCTGCCCTCGCGCGCCGAGATGTCCACCATGCTCAACGACCTCCGACACTTCATCCAGGACGGCGGCGGAAACTTCCCTTGCGGCGGCATCTACTGGTGGGGTGACCTTAGCTCCGTTCCCGTTGACCCGAATCTCGGCTCTCAAACATCTGCGACCTCTCATCAGGAGGTCTGCGACAAGTATCGGCATTTGGCCTTCTACCATACTGCCTTTGCTGTCACCTGCCACGCCAATACTAGGGCAACCAACATGCCCGAGCCAGCCAACCTAAGCCAGGTATACTTTGCCCGCGCGCGGAAGCTCCTCGGAAATCCACTGGACATCACCAGCTGGACGATCAGCGACGTGGCTGTCCTCGCCTTGATGGGCTTCTACCTTATCGAGGTGAACCGCCGAGATGCTGCGTACATGTATGTGAGCAATGCTATGCACATTTCCATGATGCATGGCGCCCACCGCGGCTGGGTCGACGAACGAGGCAAGCGTGTCTTCTGGACGCTGTACATCCTTGACCGCTGGCTCAGTTGTCTCATGGGTCGTCCGCCTACCATATCCGACGACGCAATCCGTCTGCCACTACCGTGCGATTCCCCGTAAGTCACCACATACCCTGCTGTTACTGCTGCCCCTTGTGTCTCTGTGTGCGGTCCAACTTCGCGAGAGGGCACGCCCTGCACCCTCCGATGACGGCTCTGGCGACTCACCAACAAGGCGTCTCATCGTTTAACATGGCAGCTAACGTACCTCACCCTTGTAGTTCCCTGCCCCCTGCAGCCGGCCTCCGAGCCCACGTCGAGCTGGCCCGCATTTCGGGCCACATTGTCTGCAACACGTATAGAGTGGCCCCCTTCGACCATCTTCCCGGCGGAGCGGCGCGGCATGTCGAGCGAGCACAGAGCATGCTCGATGGCTGGCTCGCCGCTCTACCCCCTACCTTACAGATGCCCACCGACCAGTTGAGTACCGATCCCGCGTGCTGTCTCCTGCACATGGCACACAACCAGGTAAGCTTCTTTGGCCCGTCCCCTCCATGGCCCCCCTCCCCGTTCTCGCTTCCTCCGACCCGTGTTCGTCGTTTGCTACACTCCCCCCCGTGCTATTATCGCCCCATTACCCCCTTCTCAGACGGGAATGCATAGTGAATCACGAAGTATCCCTTGCTGACCGGGGCCACACAGCTCAACCTTCTCCTCGTTCGACCTTTCTTCTTCGTTGCCGTCAGAAAAGCTTTTGCGCAGCGCTACGTTTCAAGTGATCGATCTTCGAGCCCTGATCACCAGCACGAGCGGATCATCGCGTGCTCCGAGGCTGCGCGTCGCAACTTGCGTCTCGCAGACTGGCTCATTCGGCTCAACAACGGGCGCAAGCTCCTACAAGCAAGTCTGCATAATGTCTTTAACGCCGCCATTATCCTGATGCTTGAGGAGCTTCTTCATTCGTCGCCCCAGCAGCCCCCGCCTTCTCCCTCGGCCGAGTCCGCAGATGTCACCTTTGCCATTACCGTCTTCGAGGAGGAGGCTGAGACGGGTAGCAACTACGCCCGCGATTGCGCAACCGTCATGAAGGATCTTAGGTCGCTTATCCAGCGCCTCCGCCGGGGCCCCCAGCTCATTCCTGCCGCCCAAGGAGGAGGGTCAGGTGAGGCAATTGTCAGCCCTCACGACCCCAACATACCCCTAGATTACCAAAATCTTCACCACCAACAGACATTCCCGCCAGGACCTAACGACGGCGTCTGGCAGGAAGTTGCTACATGGTTGGATCCCGGTGATTGGCAACTTTACAACAATTATCAACTCATATGACCAGATGCTGCAGATGCTGCCCGAAGAGACAGAGCGGGAACAATACACATAGAAATCTCAAGCAGCCAGCCATAAAACCATTGATGCAGTAAATTCACCTTGGTCCCGTTTCATAAATCCAGAGGAAATTGGTTACAAGAGGTGAAATGAAATTCTAACTCCGCGCCATGTCTTTTTCAAACCCGACTCGAAACAAAAAAATCCACACAAAGAGATGTCGTCAACACATCATCCCATGCCCTTTAAACAATGATTACCGTGAAACAAGCCCGTCCTCTTTTCTCTCTCTTTCTCTCACGCACACTCTAAATCATCAATGATGCTCTCTCTTTCTCACTTCCGTGACGATATCTCTAAAAAGATGCTTCCTTATCTAGTTGGAAACGGCCTTGGCCTTAGGGGTGGAGGGGAAAATGGAGTCGACGATCTCGGACGATCTCACCGAGAGAATCGACAAAAGGGTATCACTCAGCTGTTGGGGCCACCTGGTTAGTCATCAAGTTCTTACATAATGCAAGTGGGGGGAGGGGTAAGTGGGAAGGAGGAGGGGAAATGAAGGAGGGGAAAAAAGAAAAAAAAAAAGGGAAAGACTCACTCCGTGGGTCGCTTCACAGCATCCCTGCAGGTAAACACCAGCGTCCGGCGCCACGGTGCCGGGGGCGTAGCGCACACGGTAGTCGCGGCCGACCTCGAGCTTCCTGGAGCCCGAGGCGGCGTCGCCCTCGCAAATCTCCCAGCCGTCGACGATCTCGCGGTCGGCCGGGTTGGAGGCGGCGGCGACCTCGGGCAGCATCGACCAGCTGTCGCGGAGCATGTCGAGGTGGGCGCTGCGCTGGTAGCCGGTGGCGGCGACGATGAGGTCGACGTCGAGGAGCTCGTCGCCGGGCAGCTGGCCGATGATGCCGTCCTCGGCGCCGTGCTCGATGCTGCGGACGTGGATCTGCAGGCGGTCCGTCTCCTTGCTCTCCGAGACCTGGACGATGTTGCGGCCGAAGAGCATGCGGTGGGGCCACTTGCGCTCGTCGGTGCCGAGGAGGCGCTTCTGGTGGTAGAGCATCTCGTACAGGTGGTCGATGAGCGCGAGGCGGACGACGCCGTAGTTGGTGGCCTTGGCCTCCTTGATGAGGGACCGGCGGTAGCTCTGCGACTTGGGGTGCAGCTCGTCGACGTACGACGGGTTGAAGATGGAGTTGACGAACGGCGAGTCGTCGGCCGGCTTGAGGAAGTTGGAGCGCATCACCATCCAAGTCTTGGAGTTGGGGTACGAGCTGTGGATGTCGCGGAAGATCTCGGCGGCGCTCTGGCCGGCGCCGATGACGGCGACGCGGTACGGCCTCGAGTTGTCGTTGAGGATCTGGGGCACCAGCTTCTGGTACTGGGAAGAGTGGATGATCTTGGGGTGCTTGGCCGGGAGCACCTTGGGGAGGTTGGGCTGGCCGCCGTTGGCGATCAGGACGTTGCGGGTCTGGTAGGAGCTGACCTGGCCCGTCTTGATGTTGCGCGACTTGACGGTCCACGTCTTGACGGCGCCCGAGACCTGGGGGTCGGGGGAGACGGAGACGACCTCGCGGCCGTACTGGACGACGTCGTTGAAGTGGGAGGAGCACCAGCGCAGGTAGTCCTCGTACTCGGCGCGGGCGGGGAGGAAGGTATCGAGGTTGGTGAACTCGACAAGGCGGTCGTTGCAGTGGAGGTAGTTGAGGAAGGTGAAGTGGGAGCGCGGGTTGCGCAGCGAGGCCATGTCCTTGATGAAGGAAATCTGCATCTTGGCTCCAGAGAGGAGCATGCCCGGGTGCCAGGCGAACTGAGGCTGCTTCTCGAGGAAGAGGACCTTGGGCTGCGCCTGGCCAGTGAGCTGGCGGCCAGCCTCTTGGGCGTCGTGCAAAGAGACGGCGACAGCCAAGCTGGCGGGGCCGAAGCCCACGCAGATGAGGTCGTGAATCTCGCTGGGGTCGGTGGGGAGGAGGTAGGGAGACTGCTGGATACGAGAGCTGGACTGGTGGCCGTTCAGGCCGTTTCCGTTCTGCTGGACGGCGCCGTTGCCATTGGTGAAGCCATTGCTGTTACCGTTGTAGAAGCCGTTGCCGGACTCGGAGCCGCTGGTCGGCGAGTCGCAGTGAGGAGACATGGCGGGGTGTGTGTTTATGTGCGTAATTGGTAGTGCGGGTGTGTGAGTGTGTGACCACCACGGATGTGTGAGTGGTGAGCGTGTGGGTGTGTGTATGAGAGGTGTGTGTGTGTGAGGTGTGTGTGAGTCGGGTCGTAGTGAGCGCGCGGGGCGGTTAAAGCGCAATGATTCCTGACGAGCGGATCGAGCAGATTATGTGCCAATGCCTGGACAGCTGGGAGGGCAGATCGGTCGCTTTAAAGACGTCAGCTTCATGGCCTTCCAGATGTTGTACATTGTCGTCCACGGGGAGTGGGAGCATCAACTGACCTTGGTTCCGTTACTTTTTTGAGACGGTTCAAAAAAGAAGACACCCGGTGTAAATGCGGGATGCGGGTGCGAATGTGCGGGGGAATCTGGGCTGGTTTTTTCCCCTTTATTTTTTCCCACTCTTCGTTTTGACTGGCGTGTCACTGCTGGTCTAATGTTCCTTCCTTGTGATGATTATGTAGAATCAAGCCACACTGTTCGTCATCGACTCGAGGTGAGTGGCGTTCGGGGTTGAGATCCGTCGAATTGGATGAGTAAACAGGCGTATGAATGACGAACCGCCAATTGAAAGATGCGGATTTCAAGGGTATAGGGAGGAGTAGGAGGAGAGAGAGGTGTGAATTGCAAAGAATCAAGAGGCACAGGAACAGGAGCAGATCAGAGGGGAGGGGGGCATCGAGGGGCTAATATGTAGGACGAACGGATGGAGGCCGATGGAGGAGCAGGAGGATACCATCAGTATTTTTTTCTTCTCCTCCTTCTGCTGCCCTCGACCTGCGGCGACGTGATCGACCGAGCCAAACGGGCTACGAACAGATGGACCCTCGTTCCTCGCTCTCGGTCGGAGCTGTCGAGGCGACCTTGGAGATGGGGACGGTACATGAGGTGATGTATCCATTATCCATCGACGTGCTGCTGGTGCACGCCCGCCCTTGTCTGGTGCGGTGCACGCCTCCGTCGAGACCGGGTCCTCTGTACGCACCTGGAGGCGCTACTCAAATTGCAACATTCGGTTCTTGGTGTAAATGGGGCAACATCGAGCCTGCGATCCTGTCATTCTGCCGGATTACGCCTACGAACCCTTGCACTAGGACTAGAGCTCGAGTCGCTTTGTAGTGGTGGGAGAGGGAAAATGGAGGGGGAAGGGAGGCAATGGCATCGCGTAGCGCAGCTCGGCTCGAAGCAAGAGGCCATCCACAACGGAAGCCTTTCCACATCCAGGGGTCGGGGCCAGGGACAGAGTTGCAACGGGCTGACTCCAGAGATGGGCTCGCTAGTCAAGGGACGCCCTGGGTAGAAATGGGTCTTGTTCTGGGTCTCCTCTCTCCAAGACTGGAACCATGCCGAGACCATGTTCATGTAGCGTAGCGTACGTAGGTACCGGATCCATGCTTGATGGTAACGGTGTCAACGCAGGCTGTAGAATAATACAAAGAGACAATAAAATAAGAAAAAGGGTGTGGTGGTGGTGATGGTGGTGGTGGTGGTGTCTGTGGCATCAGCGGTAGCGGTGGTCGGCGGTCGCAAGACTTGGCATCTAATTTGCATGTGCCGGGCCAGAGGAGTGGAGCGGACGGGAGGGATGGACCGGAGGCACAGAACACAAAAAACCAAACGAGAGGCAAGGCGAAAAGTCCGAAGGATAAAAAAAACCAAGACGAGGTAAGGTGGCTAACCCAGCCAGACCGACGAACAGTTTTCCCAACGCGGGGGGGGGGGGCGAGACTGGACCCTGAAAGCCTGCTGCCACGAGTCTATGGCGAGAGATTGTGTGTGTCGTAGTGTGATGCTTGAGTGGGTGGCAGATACACTCAGAATGTGAAGCCTACGATGAAGGGTTCATAGTATGTTGTTCCCTTAATTTGGTGCTGGCAACCTTTGATGTCATCGTTCCGGCTGTGTTGATGTCTTCTTTGTTGTTACATGTGTTGTTGAGCGTCACTCTTGGCTAGGTCCATTGCCATCGAGATCAGCTGGATTTTGAAGGACGCCGATGGCCGGGCTGCAGAGCTGGAGAAGCAGGCTGCAGCTCACTTTTTTTTTTTTGTTCGGCCGTGACAATGGCGCCGACCAGGAGGAGTCCGTCGGTTTACGAGAACTTCTCGCCGACTACTCCCTCAACGATGCAGATCAATCGTGCTGAGTAGTGAGGG
Organism: Colletotrichum musae; assembly: GCA_027406025.1. Lineage (NCBI taxonomy): Eukaryota > Fungi > Ascomycota > Sordariomycetes > Glomerellales > Glomerellaceae > Colletotrichum > Colletotrichum musae. The sequence continues at coordinate 249,170 of JANVYC010000007.1, forward strand.
CCCACTCCAAATTGGTCGTGCTGCAGAACTCCGACGGAGACTCAGATGCAGGAGGAACGACGATGTGGGAAAATAGTGCAGGAAGTGAGGCAAAAGAAAGAGAAGGGGGGGGAGAGGAGGGGGTGTGAGACGAGCACACAGCAGGAAATGAAGAAAGAAAAAAAATAAGTCGATGATGGAACAGCGGGTGGAGTTGGGCGGGAGGGGTCATGATGCGATTTCGGGGTTATCGTCGGATCTGATAAGATCCAATTCAATCTTGTCCTGGGCACGAGGGAAGGCGCCGAACGGGCCTGCCTGCCTACCTTACCTTAACCTAAAGAATGTGCCTCAGGTACGAGTACATATGCGGTACGTATTCGTACTTCATTCCTCGTACCAGTACTTACCCCAGGACCAGGGCATGAGAGAAGTTGCGGTAAAGAATGGTCGTGAATGAGTGTAAGTGTAGCACCTCTCATATGATCCAAACCCGTCGCGGACACCCGGCCACGCCCACGGCAAAGAAGCATCAAAGAGGCCTGAGGAATGAGGATTCCGATGGTGGGAAGAACCGGGGCACTTGCGATCCAATGCAATGTGGAGGCGCATCGGCAGGATCACTAAGAAACATGAGTCGAGGGCGTGCAAAACTTGCTCCGAGAGCGGGCAAAAGCGCGGGGGGGGTGACGAAGAGTCGTGGACCTCGGGACATGGACTGGACTGGGCTTCCTTTCAGGGGTGGGTAGCATTGGTGCCATCATCGCCAGAGGTACCTTGGGTACTTTTATGGTATTAGGGCACATAGATACTACAACCTTTCACCGTAAGCTGTGTCGTAGGTACTGGATAGCTCGCCTCCGAATTGGATCTTATCTGATGATCTAGGCGGCCGATCTCTAACTACCTACCTACCTAGCTACTTGACTACGTGAATGCTTGGGTGCCGGACTACCCGCTGAGGTCATAGTAAGGCACGTCCGCCGGCTATGTAAGTACTAAGTAGAAATATGCATCTTGGTACTATACCCGTCCATGATGGTGGACATTATTACCGGTGGCTGTGTTGTAGGTACTAAGGGCCGAACGGAGACCGGGCGGCAGTTTCCTCTTGGAATCGGGCTTGTTTCGGCTCCGCATGAAGGAGCGCCCCAGACCTTACTGGAAAGGAACCAAAAGATGGATACAAAAAGTACAGTAGGACAAGAGGAAAAAAACTTCACATACGTACCTCTTACTTAGAGGCAAGGTGGTGGACACTTTGCGGGAATTTCTGGCAGACCACGGCCACTGGCGTCGGGTTGGGCGAGTTATCTGATGATCTGATTATCTAAATCTGATAAGATCCGGGTCAAATTAGGTAAGGCGTACGCACCTGCTGTATTGGGCCCGGTGACGATGCCACGATGCCCCTAGCAGACTCCCCTGTTGATGCGCCGCAACCCTGCTGAGTCCCTGCTCTTGGACACTGCGCTAGCGCCTGAGCCCACTGACGCCCACTGGCGATCATTCATCACGGCCTGAGGTGCCCGCCTGTGCTGGGCGCAGACTGACAGGCCAGGCCAGGCACATGAAGAAAAATTCGACAACTCATGCACGACACAACACCAGCAGCAGCAGCAGCAGCAGCAGCACCTTCTCAGGACCATCCGGTTCGCGCTAGCTAGATGCTGGAGTAAGGCACAGCTCGATACATTGTGAAGCACTTTGGGTCAGGTAGGTCGGTAGGTACCTTCATGCTGAGGTACCTCCCCTAGGTAAGTCCATCCTTCCTAGGTAGGAACCATAGGGAGTATGGTTGCTGAGGTGTTTCCTTCCGTCTTGGGCGTCTGCACGACAGGGAAGGTGGAAAAATTCTTCACTTCCATTCCCACCCACCCAGACGCACCTGCTGCAGAACGACCTCCCGTCTATGATCCATCGTCCTCGACTGTGACTCTGGCTTCTGGGTTCCGTGAATGTACTCCCCTCCTCTCCTCCTCTACTCTCCTCTCTTCCTCATCACCGACAACATCCGCGCGTGTGCCGACACCATTCCCGACCCCCTTGCAGACCTCGTCGCAGTCGGAGCTGCACCAGCCTCTCGATGCTCCAGCAGATCCATCCATCATGGCGGCACCCACCGACATCATCCAAGCACTCATCCCCTGCCACCCCCCGTTGCGATTCCACCACATCCCATCTCATCCACAGTCCACACCCACCTGCCACGCCGTGTCTCCGACGGAGGAGAACGGACGATGCCTTGAGAACCTCGGACGCACCTTGATCAACCTAGTACTAGGTACCTAGGCCCATAGGCCTGGAGCCCGCCCGCCATATACCTACCTAGCCAAAGATCGGGTGGGATACGATGCTATACGTCTCAACTCTTCCCTAGGAAGAAGCCGCTCCTTGTATCTTGCTGTTGGTAACTGGATTTCAACCCATCGCCTTATGACCACTCTAGCCTGACATGTCGTGTCCAGCTTGCGACGCACTCTCGCCGACGGAAAGAGCCGTTGTTTCCAAGGCCTCTGAGACAGAAAATACCAGTACTACATCTCGAACCAGATCCTTCCGCCGGTACAGATGTAGTGGTATTATTAGTACTAGACGCACACACGCCGAATCCACGCGGGATTACGTACTACGTTCGACTCAGTTCTACCCCCACATCTGGGTCACACTCCACGCTGCGCACCATCGACGATACCTCGTAACCTCCTGCTTTGGTCGCCCTGCTCATCCCTACACTCCTGTACCATAGTACACTCTACAGTCCAGGTATCAGTCTACACCTACACTAGACGGGCCGCAAAGGTGACAAGGCCTGTGACAGCACCCCACGGCAAGGCGGCGACCTCTCTGCTCCATTGGCTGATATCCTTGACAACCTTGTGCCCTGTCATGGATGTGTCTCCGGAGCAAGAGGCGACCAGGCGAGCATCAATCTGCTACGGCCGAGCATCTCTACGGCATACGGCGCCTAGTATACGCCCTCACATAGATCCGTCCAGGCTATGATTTCCCACCTCCTAGGCTCCTCCGTGATGAGCTCTAGAGCGTGCAAAGTACGCACTCGGAGGCATCCCACCGGCACAGGCTGACGCTCGACGCGACATCAGACAGACCGTCGCCGTTCGAGGCATCCTCTGCACACCACCATCTCTGCACGTCTGAACCGAAGACGCGGAGATTTGGCGGTTGAGTGGTCCCTCCAAAAGAGCCCCGCGTCGTGGCACCACATATTGGACGGCCTCCAGACGCAAGTCCCTCGGAGAGTTTGCCGATTCTAGAAAGCGTTACCCGGCAGTCAGACGAGATCGGCCACCCGCCGCGAACACGGATGGGCACGATGCGGATCATGGCGTGGCATCTGGGGGAAAGAATGGCCTGTTCTGGATGCGCATTGTACTGCCGTCGGATTTCACCATGCCGCGGAACCCCAGACCAAGGATCAACAACAAGCCAAATACCCCTCTGTGCCTATTTCCGAAGGCTGAAGAAGTGATGAACGATCCGTGGAGACCGACCAAAAGAGGCTTCATGCGTACTTTGTCGGTCGGAGACTGCCGCCGAACCGTAGCATCTGAAAGCCAACGACCCCGAATCCACGGTTTGTCGGCCCAGTCGGATACCCAACACTCGCTACGACACATGTAGACGGCAATGCATGTCGAGTCGCAGGGTCCACGGTGCACAGCAGCTGTCAAGAGCTTTCTCCCGGGCAAGGGATCGGACAGGGTTGTCGGTCATCGGCATGCGGTGCTACGGACGTTATGCAGCATCCATAGGCTCGCCACTGTACTAGATGAACCTGGCTGCTATGTTCACAGCGAGGTTGCGCTGGCAAGCTGGGTATCTAAGTAATAGTACATGTCATCCAGCGAAAGGGGGATTGATGTCTCCAGCAGGTTGTTTTAAGAAACGTTCACAACGGTCCGTAAAAGCTTTTTTTCCCTATGATTAACCCGCAACGTTGCGGTTCGGTTCCCCTCACTCCGTCCATGACGCCATAAGCGCCGGCCCGGCCCCTCAACCTGGCAACCTGGGTCCCCTAGGTCGTTGGTGTGTCTAGACGCCCAGCCTGAGGAAGCGTTCATGTGGGATGGACGAATCCTTCCCAGCTGCCTAATAGTGCATCCGGCATGTCCAGTATTACTAGTGACTAAGATTTGCCAGCAGAATTCTGCTCAATGACTTGCCTGGCTGCACAAATTGCTAGTAATACCACCACCTGACGCTGCCCCTCTCCGGTCTATGGAAGGCAGCGCAGCTCTCACTCCCACCTAAAACCTTCGACGCGATCTGCTTCTCGCGGTGGATAATCATTCACATAGAGTCCGTCTCTCTCATCTTGCGCCTCTGTTTTGCTACATCAACGTTCCATACTGCAACCCGCCCCTAGTCCGCAGGGCCTGCCAAACATACGCACAGGTCGCAAGTGAAGCCACACACAGGGCCGAGCCGTCTTGGGAATTAGCCGTCGCCGAACAACACGCCGTCCGTCATACATCCGCGAATGAACGATCTCATAATTCATCATCGACACCACGAAGCTCTAGCGGACCAGACACACACACGCACACGCACACCCCTCACCCCCTCTGCCTCTGGCATCTGCAGTGCGCTGCAGAATCCAGCTTGGTAATTGCTGGACTCTCATAGGCCCGGCAGCCCGCACCCGACCCCGTGTCGACCCCTCGCGTGTCCCCGTGGCATGTCACCCAGCGCCTCGAAGAAGCAAACAAGCCGTTGCAGCCACCAGATCTGTGAATCATCATCTGTCTCATTGGCCGACGTGCTCCCCCGGCCCGTGGTCTCTTTGACCTCGTCTGCAGACTGCAGGTCCGTCTTGATCTGGCAGCGGGCGCATTGACCGTTGTCCCGCGCTTTTGTCCGTTGGAAAAAGAGGGCCCGACTAATACGTGTGTACCTTTTTGTAATGTCTAGAGATCGATGAAGGGGTGCTCGCTACACATCGAACCACCTTTCTCGCCATCTGAGAAAAGCTCTTCCACAGACACCTCGCTAGTCGTGGGAATAGCATCTCCTGCTCAACGCCTCCTGCCAACATGGAAAACGCCAATCCCGAGCCCGAGCTCAAGCTCTCGATATTGAATCCCCACCCGCAAAGGGTCCCCGGACCTCGTCTCCTTCACCAGCTTGTGCATCTTACTCCAGATGACTCGGTCACTGCAATCCATTCTCTCGATGCCCATGGACGAGAATCATCATGGTCGTATCCTCAGCTTCACCGTGCTGCAGATGCTCTGGCAAAACGTATATCTGCCGCCGCCGGAAACCGCTTGGCCGAGGATGAGTTCGTGGTACCTCTGCTGGTCCCTCAATGCCCACATCTCTACATATCGATGCTCGCGATCCTCAAAGCGGGTGGGGCCTTCTGTCCTTTGAATCTGGATGCACCTCCCGAGCGAGTGAGGTTCATCCTGCAGGATGTCTCGGCCAAGGTCGTCATTGTCACTCGTGACTTGGCTTCCAAGATTCCGCAAGATGATGAGGAGAGAGTCGTCTTGGTGGTAGACGAAGTAGAAGAGGCCCAGGAGTTGATGGAAATCAACACTCTGCGAGAGACAACTCCTCAACGACTGGCATATGTCATGTACACATCTGGATCAACCGGTACGCCCAAGGGTGTTGGCGTCTCGCACGATGCTGCGACCCAGAGTCTTCTGGCTCATGACCAACACATCCCGAGCTTCACGCGGTTCCTCCAGTTTGCATCACCGACATTTGATGTGTCTGTGTTCGAAATCTTCTTTCCCCTCTTCCGCGCCTCTACACTAGTTACCTGTGACCGTGGTCGCATGCTCAACGATTTGCCGGACGTCATCAGAACATTACAGGTCGATGCCTGCGAACTGACGCCGACGGTGGCTGGCAGCCTTCTGCGCTCACGAACCCAAGCTCCTTGCCTTCGGTTACTCCTTACGATTGGCGAGATGTTGACCGAGTCTGTAGTTCGGGAGTTTGGCGGGAATGACGACACCGAGTCCATATTATGGGGCATGTATGGTCCTACCGAAGCAGCAATTCACTGGTAAGTATCCTACCCGGGCATGGCCAAGACATCCACTAACAGCCAGCAGCACTCTTAGACCGCGTTACCCAACGGACTGTTCACCGTCGAATATCGGCTTCCCCCTGGAGTCCGTCTCTTGCTTTGTTGCCGCCATCCCCGAAGATGGCGATCCCTACCAGTTCAAGATCCTGCCTCTCGGTGAGAGCGGTGAGCTCGTTGTCGGCGGACATCAACTCGCCAACGGCTATCTCAACAGACCCGAGCAGACCGCTGCCGCTTTCTTCGATACCCCGTTCGGCCGAGTTTATCGGACTGGAGACAGGGCCAGGATGAATCTAGACGGAACATTGGAGTGTCTCGGCAGAATATCCGAGGGTCAGGTCAAGCTCCGTGGGCAGAGGATCGAACTGGGCGAGGTCGAGCAGGCCGCAATGCGCACGCCTGGGTGCCACAGCGCCGTTGCCGTCGTTCTCGGAGGGATACTGGTGGCCTTTTGCGCTGTTGACAGCCAGCTTAACCAGGAGAGCACGGTGGAGAACATACTGGATACCTGCCGCACGTGGCTGCCATCATTCATGGTTCCTGGAGACGTTGTTCTCATGAACAGCTTTCCACGGTTGCCGTCAGGGAAAGTTGATCGAAAACAGCTCAAGTCCGAATATGAATCGACAAGAACAGCCCAGCCGTCGGACTTTGTTGAGCCAATAGACCCATTGGAGCAAGAGATTTCCAAGATCGCCTCGGATCTCCTCGGCTTTGATGTTCCATCCTCAACACATCTCGCAACTTCAGGACTCGACTCCCTCAAAACCATCAGACTCGCTTCTGCGTTGCGGGATCGAGGCTTTGATGTGTCCGCCACCGATGTCCTGGAATCCAAGAACCTGTCATTATTGGTTTCACGAATTCGGACGAGATCTTCAGATTCGATGACACAAGCAAATGAAACGAAGACAGCGGCTTTCGCCGACCTATCTGTCCAACAGGTCTTGGAGGAGAGGCGAGAGTTGGAGTCGATGCAGGGCGACATCGAGAGTATCCACTCATGCACGCCATTGCAGAACTCGTTGCTTGCAGAGACGTCTGCCAACCCCCAGGCGTACTGCAATTGGATCGAGCTCGAGTTCCCCGCCGGATCTACAGCCCAGGATGTGGGAAGATGCATGCGAGAAATCGCAAAAGCCAACAGCATCTTTCGGTCCGGATTCGTTTCCATGGGCCGCGGATTCGGGCAGGTCGTTTTCTGCGAACTACCTCAGTCCTCGGTTCAGACTGTCGAGCATTTTGACCGAAATTTCGCCCTAGTTTCGGAAGAGGATTTTCTTCGTCCTTTCAAGATTCAAATACGAAACGGCGTGCAGGGCCATGGAGCCACCGCTCTGCTGCAGATTCACCACGCAGTCTATGACGGTTGGTCTTCTGACATGCTGCTCATGGACCTCTCAGCACTTTCGGCAGGTCAATCACTGGGAGCACGTCCTCAATTCAAGGAAGTTGCCAATTTCTTCCGCGATCCCAAGACAACGCCGTTGATGGACGAGTCGCGGAGCTTTTGGGCCGATTACCTGCTTGGCTGGCGAAAACACGGTCTGCCACGCCTCATGGGACGCGCTCCTGAAAACCCCGTGGTCAACACTATCACGAAGCAGCTGAACGTCTCACAAAGTGATCTCGATCAAGGAGCCAAGGGGTTGGGATGTCATCCTCAAGTCTTCTTTCAAGCTGCTTTGCTTTGGTTTTGGGCTGGCATCCAGGGACAACCCGACGTGGTCATCGGCTCGGTGTCTTCGGGGAGAACGATTCCTATCACACAAGTCGAGAGAATAATGGGCCCATTCATTTCATCGACACCACTTCGTGTCAAGCTGCAAGAGTTGACGTCCAAAACCGATCTCATTCGGGCGATACACGCCGCGAATCGCCAAGCTCTCCAACATGGCATTCTTCCTCTCAACGAGATCAAGAAGTTGTCCGGGCTCCACCCGGGAGACTCAATCTTTGACGTCCTTTTCGTATACCAAGAATCTCTCTTCAGCCAAAACAGAGCTTCGAGCCAGGTTCGAGAAGTTGCACACCAAGATTTCTTAGAAACAAAGCTCCTTGTTGAGATCGAACCCGCCGCCGGCGGTCCAACCTGCCGTATCACCCATCACACAGACGCGATCTCGACGGAACACGCCAGCTTGTTGGCCGAACAGCTCGAGGCCGTGGTATCTTGTCTGCTGCGAAACCCCGAAGCCCTTATCGACACTTTGCAAGATTGCCTCGCTCCAGAGCTGACATCGGTTTTCAACCCCAACCCTTCAAAACTTGCCACCGTTCCCGATCTAGCATCCATTTTCGAACAGACAGCAGAAACCACACCTGATGCTCCCGCTGTTCTTTTCGCCAGCTCCCTTGAAGAAAACGCACTTGAGACTATTAGCTACCGAGAGCTGAACTCTCGAGCCAACAAGATTGCGCGTCATCTGCGCAATCAAGGGAGTAAAGAGGGCGACATTGTGGGTTTGATCATGGAGAAGTCGATTCCCCTCTACGCTGCAATGCTCGGAATTTTGAAAGCAGGATGCGCGTACTTGCCTCTTCTTCCAACAACACCGACGGAGAGAGTCCGGCTCATTCTGTCTCAAGCCGAAATTGGAATCTGCATAGCTGACGGCGAGGTTTCGGCGGCCTTGTCAGACCTTCCCATCTGCAAGTTCATAGACGTCCGTTCAACGGACTTGTCTTCCACCGCAGACGACAACGTCTATATCTCTGCTGACCCGTCGCGTCCTGCATACGTTATTTACACCTCTGGCACGACCGGAAAACCAAAAGGTGTCGTTGTCACCCAGCTCAACATTGCGGGCAACCTCGACGTTTTATCCCGCATCTACCCCGTCAACAACGAGTCCCGTTTTCTACAAGCATGTTCACAGGCGTTTGATGTTTCAGTTTTCGAAATTTTCTTTACTTGGAAGGTTGGCGCGTGCTTGTGTTCTGGCATCAATGATACCCTGTTCGAAGACTTGGAGCGCACGATCCATTTCCTGGGATGCACCCATCTCAGCATGACGCCAACCGTCGCCTCTTTAGTTGATCCTCGCAACGTTCCTAATGTCGAATTCCTCGTCACCGCTGGCGAGCCGATGACTGCAGTCGTCGCCAGAAAATGGACCGGTTTCGTCTACCAGGGTAAGTCGATCACAGCTTTTGCGGACACTGGCTAACAAAACGTAGGCTACGGACCGGCTGAGACGACAAACATCTGTACGGTCAAGAAGATGGAGCATGGAGACTTCATTGACCACCTTGGATTCTCGTTTGAGAACACCTCGACTGTTGTCCTCTCCCCGGGATCCATGCAAGCTCTCCCAATTGGGTTCGCTGGCGAGCTGTGTTTCGGAGGCGATCAGGTGGCGGCGGGCTACTTGGGCATGCCAGAGCTCACCAGATCCAAGTTTGTTGATCATCCGCAGCTTGGTAGAATCTACAGATCTGGTGACATGGGACGTATGCTACCAGACGGCTCATTGATGGTCCTGGGCCGGATGGACGACCAGCTGAAGCTCCGCGGCCAGCGCATCGACACTGGAGAAATCAGCAGCATCTTGACCACCTCTGGTCTGGCAACGTCGAGCGCTACGGCAATCGTTAGTCGCGGTGACTCGCCTGCAACACAACTGGCTGTTTTCTACGTGCCACCAGGCACTGTCCCAGCCGCATACGAGACACTGCCGGTTGATGACGATTTGACAGAAGCCAACAACACCCTGTTTGGGCTTCTGAGATCGCAGCTACCCGTCTACATGGTCCCCACATACTTGATCCCCGTCACCTCTCTTCCGCTCACCCCAAGCGGAAAAGTTGACAGAGCCAGGCTTCAGTTATCGGTCCGCGATCTCTCCCAGAGATACTTGGATCTTGCCGCAGGCTCATCTCGAGTTGATGATGACGAGGGTTCCTGGTCGAATGAAGAGAAGATGATTGCCTCCGCCCTCTCCAAAGTCCTCGGCGTTTCTTCCGAGGAAATCGCCCGGTGGCAGCCTCTTGCTGCTCTCGGACTGGATTCTATATCTGCCATTCCCTTCGCCAGGGCGCTACAAAGTGTCCTGGAACTGAAGGTGCCCGTTTCTCTCATTTTGAGATCTGGAAGCGTTGCGCGTCTGGCACAAGAGCTTTGTTCAACGAAACCAGAGAAGAGCCATGCGTCCCCGGATTCAATGGGCTATTTCTTCTCTGCTGAGTATGTCGACGACGTCAAGAACCAATTCGCCGAGGCGGGCAGGCCAGCTTCCGCTGTGCTCCCATGCACACCCCTTCAGGAGGCTATGCTATCGTCAGCAAGCAGCGCATCATACTCCAACCAATTGGTGTTCAAATTACACATCCATGAGACCGACTTGGAGGCGTACTGGGAGGAGATACATCGCCGACATGGCATTCTCCGGACCTGTTTCGTTACAACCAGAGATCCTCAGCGTGCAGTCGCACAAGTCATCCTGGAAAACTGGACTACTCCATGGCAGACGCTGGAAGCCAACAGTCTGCGTCAAGCCGCCGACGAGCACCTTGAATCACTGCCCGGTCCGCTGGACTCTAGGACGCCACCGCTATCACTCGGCATTCTCAAGATTGAAGCAGAGACCTACTTCTCGTTCACTTGCCACCATGCATTGTACGACGGCGTTGCAATGGACATTCTCCTAGGAGAGGTCGAACAACTCGCTCTCGAAAAGTCTTTGCAACCACCAGTTGACTATTTACCCACTCTTCTCGAGATTGTCAACTCCCCTGCTGGCAATGACAACTTCTGGCAGAGCCAGTTCGATGGGTTCCGGCCCGTACGACGCAGCTTAGTTACTCATCCTCACGAGTCTTCTTTGAAGGACACAGTCATGGTTAAAACCGAAGTCCTCGATATTTCCCTCGCAAATCTCCAATCAGCATGCAAAGCCACAGGCGTATCAACCTTGTCTTTCTTCCAGACCGTTTGGTCAGTTTTTTTGAGTCTCGCATACGACGAGACTGACGTCTGCTTCGGCAACGTCATGAGCGGAAGAGCGCTGGATGTGGACGGCATTGACCGCTTGGTTGCGCCTTGCTTCAACACCCTCCCAGTGCGAATGGAAGTCTCTTCATCAACCCAGTTTCTGGCACTCTTAAAGAAGTTCCAGACTCTGAACCCCCAACTGCTCGAGCGACAATTCACCTCGTTACGATCAATTCAGAACCAGATCTCCAGGACCGGCAAACATCTCTTCGAGTCTCTCCTTTTGCTTCAGCACTCGCAACCGGAGCGTGCGACTTCTGTTTGGGAGTTGGTTGAAGATAATGGCACTATGGATGTAAGTTGTGTCTCTCATGTTGGCATCGCAAGTCATGACTGACATCAATGGTGACAGGTCCCGATCGTTTGCGAAGTTATCCCAAACGCCGCCCGCGACTCAATCTCGGTCAAACTGCATTCTACAGGGTAAGTCTCCTCTTTGGGTAACGGGTTTCCCATTCGTTGTGAGCAGTACTGAGAATCAAGCAGCCAATCAGTATCTCAGGAGTGTTTGGCCGGATTGCTGCGCCTATTCGCTCATCTGACTGCGAGCGTTGCAGCGCGCCCATCATCAAGTGTCCCAACTCGAGCCAGCCTACCTCCACATCTTAGGCAGGTCCTGGATGATATCATTGTTACGAAAATTCCCGACGACGGCGCTGAAGACGATATTCCAGGTTCAATCACGCCCGACAACGAAAAGTGGGATGAAACTGAGATGCAAATCCGCTCGATCGTGGCCGACTTGTCCAAAGTCCCATTGTCTCAGATCAGTCGAAACACGTCGATTTTCCAGCTTGGGCTTGACAGTATCAATGCCGTCCAGCTCGCTGCTATTATGCGGGAACATGGCCTGCAGCTCTCTGCCTTGGATGTCATCGAATTCCCCACATGTGCAAAGATGGCAAGTCGCCTAGGCAAGCTGAACACGGTTGCTGTCAAAGAATACGACTTCGCCAAATTCGAAGAGGAAGTTCGATCTTCATCTCACATCGTCGAAGTCGAGAAGATCCTTCCCTCTTCGCCCCTGCAATCCGCCATGCTCAACGACTTCATCCAGTCGGGAGGCAGGGATTACCTGAACTACATGTCTTTTGCCCTCAACAGCGGTATCACCCTCGACCAAATCCAAGCCGCGTGGAGAGCACTCTTTTCACACCATGCGATGCTGCGGACTGGATTTCTACCAACGCAGCACCGGGACGCTTCATTTGCCATGGCCGAATACCCAGAGGCCGGCTTGCACCTACCGCTTGTGGCTTTTGATGGAGCATCCGAATCGTTCAACGTCACGAAATGGAAGCTGGATATCGCTCACAGAGTACTTCATTCTTTGCAGAACCCGCCTTGGGCAGTGGCTCTCGAATGTGGAGAGTCGACTGCCAATATGCATCTCATCATGCATCATGCTCTTTACGATGCTTACTCCTTGCAACTTATACTGCGGGATCTCTCATTGTGTCTCGCAGGCCAGAAGCCGGTTGTCCATCCTCCAGTGGAGAAGGCGGTCTCCCGAGTTCTGCAGTCACCTTCCGACATCAGCGGCACAGAGCGATTCTGGAAGAAAAAGTCAACGGAAGCAGTGGTTAACCAATTCCCAATCTTGACGCCTCTTTCTGAACAGTCCCCTGTACTCGCCACGCGAACCGCGTTCTCTACGACCAGCTTTTCACACCTCACCAGCCGAGCCAAGGAAGCGGGAGTTTCAGTACAGATTCTTCTAGAAGCAGCTTGGACCAGAGTTTTGTCTGCCTATCTCGGCGAAGAATATGTTGTCTTCGGTGTCGTTTTGTCTGGTCGGATCGATGACGAGACCAAAGATGCCGTTTTCCCCTGTATCAACACGGTGCCTGTGGTCGCTCATAACAAGTCGTCAAACTCCGAACTTCTCCAACAAATGTTGGCGTATCACAACCAGATTTTGAAGCACCAAAATGCGCCACTGAGCCAAGTTCAACGTTGGCTTGGATACCCCAACACCCGCGTTTTCGATACACTGCTTGTCTACCAGCGAATGCCGGATGACAATGCAGCATTATTGCCGTGGAAGACTGTCAGCGACGAGGGCAATCTGGACTATCCAGTGTCTTTGGAAGTTGAGCCAAAGACCGACGGGATGATCGAACTTCGCGTGTCCCACCGGACTGACGTGCTACCTAACGCTCAAGCCCAGCACCTGCTCGATCAGTTTGATGCGGTGCTGCAACATCTTGCCCACAAGCCCAACGGCAGCGAAGACGATTTGTGGGCTAGCAACCAGTCGATATTCTCCATCACGCCCCCCTTGGAGCCAGTGATTCCCTCAGAGGAGCAATTCCTACATGACTTCGTCGAAAGCAAAGCTCAAACCCACCCGGACAAGATCGCCTTGGAATTCGTCACTGGATTTGATGGAGAAACTCCGGTATCCAGGAAGTGGACTTTCAGAGAACTCAATGAGAGGGGCAACCAGGTTGCAAACGTTCTTGAGCCGCACGCCAAGGTCGGCCATGTCATCGCCATTCACTTCGACAAGTGCCCTGAAGCGTGTTTCTCGATCCTTGGCATTCTCAAGTCCGGTTGTGCCTTCCTTGCCCTGGATCCATCTGCTCCCAAGGCAAGGAAAGAGTTCATCATGAGGGACTCTGGGGCTTTGGCACTTCTCACCAACGCTAGCATTGACTTCGATGTCGAACAACCAACTATTCATGTCAACGACTTGCTACTCGGCTCCGTTTCCAATACGTTCTCTTCACCGAAGTCCCTGACCATCCAAGATAACTCATACTGTCTGTACACTTCGGGCACCACTGGAACGCCTAAGGGGTGTGAGATCACGCACGAGAACGCCGTCCAGGCCATGAAAGCATTCCAGAGATTGTTCGATGGCCACTGGGATGCGACTTCGAAGTGGCTACAATTCGCCTCTTTCCACTTCGATGTGTCAGTCCTGGAGCAATACTGGAGCTGGTCAGTGGGCATGACTTTGGTCGGTGCTCCTCGAGACCTGATTCTCGACGACCTTGCAGGCACCATTCGGCGACTTGATATCACTCATATCGACCTGACTCCGAGCCTTGCACGACTCCTCGACCCCTCAGAGGTGCCAAGCCTGTCAAGAGGGGTTTTCATCACTGGCGGTGAAGCCCTGAAACAAGAGATTCTCGATGTTTGGGGTCCAGTTGGCGTCATCTACAATGCGTACGGTCCAACCGAGGCTACCATTGGCGTCACCATGTACCAACGAGTGCCTCACAACGGCCGAGCTTCAAACATCGGAAGGCAATTTGACAATGTCGGATCGTACGTGTTGCGACCAGGGACTGACATTCCTGTCATGAGAGGCGCTGTTGGTGAGCTCTGTGTCTCAGGAAAGCTCGTGGGCAAGGGATATCTCAACAGACCAGAGCTCACCGAAGAGCGATTCCCACGGCTGGACAGCTTCGATGAGCGTGTTTACCGCACTGGAGATCTTGTCAGATTGATGCACGATGGATGCTTTGACTTCCTTGGACGCGCAGACGACCAGGTGAAGCTGCGAGGACAACGCCTGGAGATTGGCGAAATCAACCATTCCATCCGCACTCGTGTTCCTGAGGTCAGCGATGTTGCAACTCTTGTTACCAAGCACGGAAGTCTCGACAAGGATCTTTTGGTATCTTTCGTTGCCTGCAAATCATCCGCAGTCTCCAAGACCACGCTGCAAGTACTCAACGAAGCAGGCACTGCTTCTCTGGTCCGTTCTGTGCAGAAGGCCTGCCGCGACACCTTGCCCGGATACATGGTGCCGTCCTACATCTTCCAAGTCCCGCACATCCCACTCTCCCCAAACAACAAGGCCGACATCAAACAACTGAACCAACTCTTCCGAACCCTTACCCCAGCGAAACTGGTTCAACTGTCACCATCATCGAGACCCTTGCAGGAGCCAACAAGCGAGACTCAGCGGCAAATTCTGTCAACCGTTCAAGAGTTCTTGGGCGATGACACTGCCGTAACACTGTCCAGCAACATTTTCGATCTTGGCGTTGATTCGATCTCAGCACTCAGACTGTCAAGACTCATGCGCAAGAACGGTCTTCTGGGCGCAGCACCTAGAGTTATCCTGAGAAACCCAACCCTTGTCGACTTGGCGGAAGCACTTCAGCAGGGCGACACCAACAGTGCCAGCGGTGTTCACGAGGCGCGTCAATTTATTCAGGCCTTTGGTCATCGGTACAGATCACTTGCTGTGCAGGAGCTGTCGCTTCCCAGCGATGAGGACATCGAATACGTCGCGCCTTGCACGCCTCTCCAAGAAGGCATGCTGTCTAGATTCATGTCAGACCAAGACGAGGGCGCTTACTTCACCGCATTCCGACTCAAACTTGCGCCTGCAATCTCTATCGATAAGCTCAAGACAGCTTGCGAAAAGCTAGTACAAGCACACGCAATTCTGAGGACGAGGTTCATTCAGACACCGGCTGGTTTTGCCCAGGTTGCGTTGAGGTCAGCAACGCTGTCATGGCGAGACCTGCGCAATTCTAGCCCTGATGATGTTGAGGCGCAACTTTCGAGCGCAATGCCGGCCTTGATCCAAAGGAACAACGGATGCGTGGTCGCCCCTCTCGAGTTGATTGTCTCGCATCTGGAATCGGAGACCGTACTTCTTGTGCACATGTTCCATGGGCTGTACGACGGTAGCAGCTTTGAGTCAATGCTGCGCTGGGTCTCTGAAGAGTACCAGCACAAGGAGCATGCTCCAGCGCCTTCGTTCCTGGATACCCTCGCCTATGGGCCTTTGTCAAATTACGACTCCAGCCGCCAGTTTTGGGTTGAGCACTTGAGCCACTGCTCATTCGACACGCTCCCGAAGATTCCATCTGGGGATGCTGCCGCAGTCATCACAAGGACGAAAACGTATTCAGCTCGCAATCTTGAGACTTTGCGGCGATCGCTCAACGTTACTCTTCAGTCAGTGGTTCTTGCGCTCTGGACATGGGTCTTTAAGAGGCACTTCCCTGTCAACGCCGCCACCGGTGTGATCGTCTCTGGTCGGTCTATCGATGTAGACCAGATTGAGAACACAATCGGCCCGCTGTTCAACACACTTCTCTTTTACGCTGGCCTGAGAGAAGGCGACACCTGGCTCTCTCTCATTCACAAGTGCCACGAGTTCAACACTGCTGTCTTGCAATTCCAGCATGTGCCGTTGCGGAATATCCAGAAGTGGTGCTCCAAGTCGAGAGGAAGACCAATCTTCGAAAACTTGTTTGTTTTCCAGATCGAGTCTACTCAACCAACGGAGCCATCTGGCATGTGGTCCATCATGGATGACTACAGCGTGTCTGATTACCCCATCGCATTCGAAGCGTCGGCGACACTTGACGGTCAACTACGCGTACAAGTGGTGGCTCACAGAGATGTCGCTGACGAGGCTATTTTGAACTCCTTGTTTGAGGACATTGACGAGGCTATGGTGGACGTCACCTCTAGAGGAACCCATTCCCTCCCTGTCACGGCGAATCCGTCACGCGAGGCCTCAACCGCCGCATCCCCACGAACCCCTCTGACCTCGAGGCCTGAATCCATTGACGGCGATATGAAGGATGAGACGCTTGAGCTCAATCCTTCCGATTTCGAGTGGACGCCGGCAGCCCTGGAGTTGAGAAGAGAAATCGCCGCCCTCTCAGGCACCTCGGAAGACAGCATCTCCGAGAAGGTGGCTCTTCTTGAGCTAGGACTCGACAGTATTGATCTCGTCAAACTCTCTGCCCGGCTCAAGCACTGCGGTCATAACCTTACGTTGTCGCAGCTGATGAAGTCTCAAACTATTGTCGCCATGTCTAAGATTCTGGACCAGAGCAAGCCATCAACGCGGGATGCCAATCAGCAGTCAGATCTCGAGGAACTCAAAATGAAGCTGTGGAAAGTTGTGACATCGACTCGCATTGAGCCCCAGCAAGTGGACGCCGTGTTACCCCCAACTCCCCTCCAAGAGTCAATGGTGGCCGATATGCTGCAGTCGGACTTTGAGCAGTACTTCAACCACGATGTGTTGGAGCTGGCTGACGACTTGAACCTCAACGAGTTTGAGCGAGCTTGGCAACAAGTCGTCGAGAGATCCCCCATTCTTCGAACGGTGTTTGTCCAGATCGAGGACCCATCACTCGAACAAACATTCGCTCAAGTTGTCCTGAAAGAAAACCCACCAACAATCACCAGGCTTCAGACAGAAGACACATCTCAAGTGCAAGACGTCATTGACAGACACAAGGACACCGCGCGAGCAGGAAACGGCACTTCTGGACTGTTACAACTGTCCATTCTCTCCATCAACGGCCGATCGCTGCTGGTACTTTCGATCTCGCATGCTCTGTATGACGGATGGTCATTGTCTCTGCTCCATCAAGATGTTGCCGCCGCTTACGAGAATCGACTGGTGCAAAGACCCTCGATTGAACCCTTTTTGCAACCCCTGGTCAAGACGCCAACCGAGAAATCCAGGACATTCTGGTCTCAGTATCTTGCCAACACGCAACCATCTCTGCTCCCCGAGAAGAGGCATTCAGACCAGTGCTTCGGCAACACCTACCGCACAGAGGCCGTGTCAAGCGCAAGCTTGGCTCGGGTTACAGACTTTTGCAGGCGCAACGCGATCGGCTTGCAGGTACTCGGCCAAGCATGCTGGGCTTCAACGCTGGCAACATTGCTCGAGACACTCGAGGTCACCTTTGGCGTGGTTCTCGCCGGTCGTGACTCCGAGCAAGCGCAAAGTCTCATGTTTCCGACGATGAACACTGTAGCAGTGCGGTGTGTTCTTCATGGTTCGACGGCAAACTTCTTGCGGTATCTCCAGGAGACCATGGGCGATATTGTGGAGTTTCAGAACTATCCTTTGAGAAAGGCCCAAGCAGTTGCTGGAGGACGCCTTTTCAACACTCTCTTCATCCTCCAGAAGAACCCCGATTCTGGACCAGCAAACCCGTTGATGAAGTCAGTTCAGGGCTCTTCTGCTACCGAGTTCGCGGTTTGCGCGGAGCTTGAGGTCACATCCCAGAGTCTCATCTGGCGCATCGCGGGCCAGGACACGTTTGTCTCGGAGAGCATGACGCACCAGTTGCTCCACCAATTGGACAGAGCGTTACAACACATGATTGACGCACCCGAAGACAACATGCTTCAATTCGAGGGCATTAATGTCTCAATTTGTCAGCTGCCGTCGTTCCAGACCGGAAAGACTGGCCCACAGCAAGGGATTTCGAGGACATTTGGGCTGGTGGAGCAAGACACTCAATGGACAGCCGTCGAAACCGTCATCAGACGTGTCCTGTCAAGCGCAGCCGGAGTTGAGGAGCAGTCGATCAACAAGAGTCATACCTTGTACAACCTGGGGCTAGACTCGATCAGCGCTATCAAAGTCTCTGCACTTCTTCGGAAGGAGGGCCTCACACTGGGGGTTCGCGGACTGCTAACCTCAACTTCGATTCGACAAATGGCAGAACTCGCGCAACCCAACGCCAGTAGCGGCGACATCCAACGGTTGTCAGTCTCAGAGTCTGTTTACGAGCTTCGCCGCTCCATCGATGCTAGGGCAGTCCTTTCAAAGGCCGGCATAGCCCTGCCCCAAGTAGAGGAGTATCTGCCGCCCTTACCAATGCAAGTCTACATGATGTCCGCATGGCAGAACTCAGGCGGGCGAGTTTTCTATCCCGACTTCTTCTATCATCTTCGCGGCGTCGTCGACCAATCGCAACTGGAGTCTGCCTGGGCTGCTCTTGTTGATTCGGAGCCCCTTCTTCGCACATGCCTCGTCGCGACTGGGGAGAGGTCAATCCCGTTTGTTCAAATCGTCCTCAAGCCAGGATGTGACGGTCCTTACAGACAAGTGGCGTTCGGTGAAGAGCCGGGTCTTTTGAACGAGGTGCAAAGCTGGCCTCAGGTACGCCTTAGTGCGAAGCAAGACCAAAGCAACTCGTGGCTTCTGCAACTGGGCATCCACCACGCACTATACGATGGATTCAGTCTTCCGGCCCTCATGCAGAACTTCTTGTCGAGAATCCAATCGCACAACGCCGTTGCGCCAGTCCAGCTGGGCGGATGGAAGGACTTCCTTGCGACACACAACGCAGAGCATACCAAACGAAACAACCAAGGCTTTTGGACCAAGTATCTGGAAGACTACTCGCGAACAACACCATCCACACCTTCAGAAACTGTCGGAGGACCGGATCGAGTGTCGGTCCTCAAACGCGCTGCCATGACACAGACGGCCACCTTGCAGGCGTCTTGCTCAAAGCAAGGGGTGGGCTTGCCCGCGGTCTTCTTCGCAGCAGCTGCAAAGGCTCTGCAAAGATCTCGGATCTCAGCGTCCACGGGACCAGCGAACCAAGTTGTATTTGGCGTATACTACGCCAACCGGTCTCTCGCCGAAGGCTTAGAGGCCACCTTCCCAGCGCTCAACTTGATTCCGCTCAAGGTTCAGATCAACGACAGTGATGATCTACTGTCCGTCGCGAAGCAAGTACAAGAAGACCTGCATTTGATTTCGTCTCACTCGACCGTGGGGCTATGGGAACTGAAAGATTGGACCGGAGTGACGATTGACTGCTTCGTCAACTTCCTTCACCTCGGGGAGGACCCCAACAAGACATTGGAACACGACAACCTGTCTCTCGAGACTATAACCGATGCCGCGGAGGTCGAAAGATTGACGGGGACGTTTGGCAACGCCCGCAGGTCATCAACCTGCGCGGCTGCTTGGCTGGCAGATAATATGGTCCTGGATGCATTCCCAGTGAGTAGCACGACATTCAACATCTTCATGTGCACCGAAGCTAACAGCAACAATCTAGGATGCATTGGATATTGAAGCGTCCTTGAATGGAGTTGGGATGGACATTGGAGTCTTTGGGTCTGCGGCGAAGGTGTCTCATGAATCAGCCAATGAGCTGATCGGCGCTCTCAGCACCATTTTGATGGCACATGAAGTGTAATCAAGGAGTTTCAATTGTGGGAACGAATATTTGGTCATCTAGCCTGTCGTGTGTGCGGCGTTCTGGATTTCGGTCATCGTCAGATATCAATCAAGTTGTCGTTTAAAATTCGGTACGGACCGAGCCCTCCGTCTGAGTGGCCAGATGCGAGGCCCGTCGGGCATAAGCGCCTTCTTAAAATAATAGAGTCGGACTGCACGCGATACGGTTCAGTATGCAATACAATGCACCTAGGAGGCTCGAAACAGAAAGTCCTGCTGAGCTCAACAGTTTCGTGCTCTTTGCCCGGCATCGCGCGCTGATGTCTCCCTCCCTCCCCGGACCTGCAGCCGAGGCTTGCCCGTCCTGTGGAGGATAAGGGCATGGATATGAGCTGTGGCAGGGTCGGAAAACAGGCTCCAGGCGGATCATGTCGTCCCATCGCGCCGGCGGGCGATGCCCAATGAGGAAGGCCATCATATGCCGAGATTTGGGCGTGGGCATCTCGTCTCTTGACTCTTTCAGCGGTAGGGTTCAACAAACATTCTCCATCGGCCAGGCACATTCCCAATGTAGAAAGTGAGGATGGCAACAGCTGGTGTTACCTCCTGCATTCGTGCCTCGCAACGTCGGATGGTTCGGTTGCGACTTGCATATATCTCTGCGATGTCACATTGAGCTGGCTGTACAGGGCAGTTGCGTTCATCAAGAGACCCCCGTCGCAAAAGTTCCCGAGAGACTCGCAGAACGATCAAGCGAGCTAATCAGTAATCATGAATTGCAAGCCCGGGTTCCGTCGTCTCTTTGACCTTCTCTAGGTGTTGCATCCAATGCTGCCCTCTCGGATTGAAATGACTCGCCATACCAGGAGCGACTTTCGAGCTGCAGTTTTAAGGTACGGGCTGTGGAGTGCACTCTACTTCTCTCCCCGGAGATGACTTCAAGCCCTGTATCGTTACGTTATAAACTCCCTTGCACTCTCTATAGCGAGCACGCTACTTGGCTGCTTGTCTGCAAGATACCACCTACCTCAGTTGATCGACGACTTGTTAACGTAAATCCATGCACGTTGACAGAGTCAGCCATTGTCAAGTGATTGCTCGTTTGGGACACGAGAAGGAGAACGATGACAATAGTCTAAAATAAGCTTACTTTCGCCAGTCTCATCCGTTTCAACTGGCCTCTCAGTTGTCGACCCGGCCCCTACCTGTTCCATCACGCAATGAGGAACGCTGTGGACTCGCCAAACGACGTGCTTGTTGAACAGCTCCGCGCAGCTCAACTAGCTGCAGAGTGCAGACTACCGAAGACACCGACATCGCCAAGGCACAACTGCCAAGCGGCCCGTCGCCAAGGCGCCAACGGCGCAAACGAAGCGCCGATGCAACCATACCGCCACTGCATCTCAGGGGTGGGAGGAAACTACCTTCCCTCTTCTTCTTTGAATGGAAGGCGATAATCACAGAGTTGTGGTATTGGGCTGCGGCTGGATGGATCACGCAAGCACCCTCGACTGTTCTCTCGGCCAGCGTAGTGAGTTCGTGACCCAGTATCAATAACCTCCCCCACGGAGCCCCAGTTGGGATAGACGGGCCTCCCCGCAACGGATACGGCAGCTTCATATCGTTCCTGGCCCGGACCCTTTACTGCTGCAACTCGGTTCGTCCGAAGAGGAAGCTCCTCGCTGTGGTGCCTCACATCAGGCTCATCAAGGCGCCAGGGACATATCATATTTAAAGACTGATGATTCCGTACTCTTGTTCTTCTTCAGGAGCTTAGTAGGCACTCTCAAGTCCCCAGCCCCGTCTTCCTTCTTTCCCTCTCTGTCGTTCCCTCGGTTTCCGTCCTCTGCAATGTACCGCTCTATGAAGTCTCTGGCGCTGCTCGGCCTCCTGGCCCCGGCCTACGCCCACCCGGCCAGCGGCCACAAGTCGGGTGTTGCCCGCCGCAGTATCGACGTTGAGGCCTTCCGTCTGCCCCAAGTCGGTTCCTACACCAACGCCACCGAGTCGGAGACAAGTCCGCCCATCGCGCTGCTCAAGCGCGAGAGCTACGTCGAAACCGCCACCGAGCTCGTGAAGAAAGTTGCGCCCAACGCTGATTTCCGCGTCGTCGGTGATCACTATGTCGGAACAAACGGCATCGCGCATGTAAACTTTCGGCAGACAGCCCACGGTCTCGATATTGACAACGCTGACTTCAACGCGAATGTTTGTTTCCCAATTCAACTCAGACAAAGAGACAACTAACAACTTTGTAGATCGGCAAAGATGGGAAGGTGTTCTCTTTCGGCAACAACTTCTTCACGGGAGAGATCCCCGCGATCAGCCCCCTGACCAAGCGGGACTTCAAGGACCCCGTCGCCGGCTTCAATGGCGCCAAGGAGATCCTCCAGCTGCCCGTAGAGGCTGTAAACCCTTCTGCCGAGTCCAAGGAGGGCACTGAAGTCTACGCCATCAAGGGAACTTCAGGTGCCGTGTCCGACCCCGAGGCTAAGCTCGTCTACCTCGTCAAGGGTGATGGCTCTCTTCGCCTCACCTGGCGTGTCGAGACGGACATCATCCCCAACTGGCTTCTGACATACGTCGACGCCGAGAACGTCGATGAAGTCCACGGTGTCGTCGACTACACCTCTGACCTGGCCGACTACCGCGTCTACCCTTGGGGCGTCAACGACCCCACTGAAGGCGAGCGCGTGCTGGTCACCGACCCCTGGGACATCGACGCCTCCAAGTTCGGCTGGCACAGCGACGGTCCGGGTTCCAACTACACGACGACTCGAGGAAATCCATCTATAGCCCAGGAAAATTTCAGTGGAGGCAGCGCGTATCTCAACAACTACCGCCCCAACAGCCCTTCGTTCAACTTCGACTACGAGTACAGCACCGACATGAGCACTCCTTCCTCGTATATTGATGCCTCGATTACTCAGCTGTTTTACACGTCCAATCACTACCACGACCTGCTCTACCAACTCGGTTTCAACGAGGCCGCCGGCAATTTCCAACAACACAACGATGAGGGAGCTGGGGGTATCGGCAACGACTTCGTTGTCCTGAACGCTCAGGACGGCTCGCGCGTGAACAACGCTGCCTTCTCCACGGGGCCAGATGGAAGGCCCGGTCGTATGTACATGTATCTCTGGACCCAGTCGACCCCCCGCCGCGACTGCAGCTTCGAGGCCGGCGTCGTCATCCACGAGTACACCCACGGCGTGTCTAACCGCCTTACCGGAGGCCCCGCAAACGCTGGCTGTCTTTCAAGTCTGGAGTCGGGTGGTATGGGCGAGGGTTGGGGTGACTTCATGGCCACAGCCATCCGCCTTAAGTCAACCGACACCCGCGAGACCGACTTCACCATGGGCGCCTGGATCGCTAACAAACCGGCCGGCATCCGCTCCGTCCTCTACTCGACCTCTATGACTACTACGCCTAACACCTACTCCACCATCAACGGCCTTACCTCCGTGCACAGGATTGGTGAGACATGGGCGACTGTACTTTTGGAGGTTCTCTGGAACCTCATCGACAAGCACGGCAAGAATGACGGCCCCCGTCCCGAGTTCCGTGACGGTGTGCCCACTGACGGCAAGTATCTGACTCTCAAGCTTGTACTCGACGGCATGGCTCTGTAAGTTACCCCAAATCCTCTTGCTCTGATATCAAACATGCGCTGCGTGAAGAAGAGCTAACAACTTCTCCCAGGCAACCCTGCTCTCCCAACTTCATCCAGGCTCGCGACGCTATCATCGACGCCGACAAGGCCCTCACCGGTGGCGACAACCAGTGCGAGCTCTGGACCGCCTTCGCCAAGCGTGGTCTGGGCTCTGACGCTGTCTACAGCTCCTCCAACAGGCGCGACGGTTTCACCATTCCTGCTGGTGTGTGCTGAAGGGCAGGGGTTCGTGGCGTGGTACGGTTTTATTAGCAATTTTGCCTTCCGTAGCTTTACTGGCGTAGTTAATGAAACCTTGATGCCCATGTAACGATACTGTTGAAGACACTTTCTCTATGCAGTTCTCATAGATCACCTTGTGTTTGTTGGGAAGTTTCTCTTATTAAGGGGCTTTCTCTACTGTTCAAGTCAATTCAAATAGCAACAAGAGAGCAATAGGTAATCAAACGAGCATTCTAGTATGAACAGGCCTAGCGACGGCAACCCAAGTGAAGGCAACAGAGCCAAGCGACGACAACAGACCCAAGCGACGACAACAGAGCCAAGCAACCGTAATGAATCCATGTAGTGATTATGACCTGAATGTGAGTCTATTTCATAGTATCAAAGGGTTCTTTAACTTAATGATACGCACCTGGAAAGATTGAGGGCGAGGTTTGAGATTACATTCAAGCACATTACCAATTAACCTCCTCTGGAACTCCTTGCCGGCTGGATCGGTCTTTAAGATGTCACTTATGGGCGGTGGGGTTTTGTGCGTGATTCTAGAGTCAGGAAGGAGGGGTGGTGGTGGTTGTGGAATGGGCGTCATTATTTCATCTGCTGAGTTTCTGTACAATATTCAATGCCAGGGTCTTGAGAAGTCGTTGATATTTGGAATCTTTTCAGGAGTCCATCCGAGTGATTCGGGTGAAACGTCGCTTCACCCGGTATAATACCTATATGTACCAGAGAAGCAATAAGCCATCTTCAGCCAGCCGGCCTTGTTGCAGCCAGCTGGCATGCATTGTAGTGCTCGTCACAGCAATAACCTTAATCCGGTGTGGCTGATAGGCGGGTAGGTATCAACTTCCCCGCCCTCCCTGTGTTTCAAGGACAACAACACCGACCGAGGCGCCCATACTGCTACAGCCATGGACGACAGCGACAGCGAATGCGATATTTACAGAATTTCCATTGAGGACTCTGAGCCCAGTGGTGATACTATTGAGGTCAGACACAGGATCGACCAATCGGAGTGGTTCGACACGCAATGGGACAAAGTGGAAGGGTTCAGCGACCCCTCACAAGAATACGACCGCACGTTCATTCCCAAGTCCCGCCTTGGTGAACAGAGGTGGACGCCTGAGCAGATTGGCGCCCGTGGTCAAGAGTTGCTGAGCTTCGACTTCGAGAAACTCCTCGCAAAGTCAGACCTGGCGCCCCTCTATCAGCACGTACACGACGTGGGCGAGGCCTTGCAGCAAATCACAGACGACTGGCCTGTCAGGGTGGTCGAGCTTCATGGCGAGCGGATGCATGCTACTGTCCTCCCGAAGCAGTACCAAGAGCCGTTGCATTACAAGGAGAAAAGGCCACTTGACGCCTTTTGGGGCCCCGTCAGCCGTTACTATGGAGACTACTATGGATATTCAGAAGATGGCGAAGGGAGCGGGGAGGACTACGACAGCGACAGGAACGAGGAAGACGACGATGAGGAGGATGAGGTGGAAGACGACGAGGAAGACGACGAGGAAGACGACGAGGAAGACGACGAGGAAGACGACGAGGAAGACGACGATGAAAACGCCAATAAAGCGGGCGGTAGGCAAAAGCCTGACGACAAGGGACCCAGCGACAAGAGGGGAGATTATCCTGCTGCCGATGTGGTATACGTGGGCAAGGATAATACCACCAAGACGGGCGTTCGATCCGGCAAGGTCGAGCAATTTTATACGGACGAGGAATTTCTGAGCCTCCACGTCGACCTCGGTAAACAGCTCCTCCAACGCTTCAACCAGATCCGAGCGGCTATCGAAGAGCGATCGCGTCCGCACCTCAAACTTCTAAGCCTGGGCGACATGCCAGCCGAAATTATCAATCGCATTTTCGACTTGTGCGGCCTATTGAAGGGAGAGGAGCCCGATTCGGACAGATACGAATGCGGCATGGTTTTCCAGCACGATTTGCCGTTGGATCTTGTCAAGTCAATCCGACTTACCTGTCGATCGCTCTGCGAGATTATTTCCCCTGCCCTCTTTCGTGTCAGGGCACTGCGAGCGACGCCCGAGTCACTCGACCGCCTGGACTACATCTCCCGTCATCCTCTCTTCAGCAAGGGCGTGAGGCAGATCCACATGTCAGCCTCTTACTTCGACGGGAAAGTCGCCCGCGATCAGGCTCTTTTTGTGTTGTACGCCATACGCCGCTTCACTTCAAACTGCGCGGTCCTTTCTGACGGGTACAACTCTGACGAGTACAAGGATTATACCTTCAGCGAGGAGGAGGAGATGGCATACGGAGCATATCACAGCACTAGTTACGACTTCGACATTATGCGTCCGAACCGAAAGAAGGGACGTACTCCGAAGAAAAACGATTTGCGTCGCATCGTGGGCGGATGGCGAAAGCTAATCGCTCCGATCCGCTACCAGAACGGCGTGCCGACAACGTCCACTGCAGAGGGAACTGAGTGGCGTTCCTCCTTCGAACAGGAAAAGATTCTCTCGCAGGCATATGATGTCTATCGGCGCAAATATGCCGATCAGGAAGCTGCTCTCTCTCGGTTCCCCCAGGTTGTCTCTGAGGCCATGGCTCGCATGCCCGGCATCTATTATCTGGATGTGTGCGATCACGGCTACGACACGAGCACAAATGAACCTGATTACAACGGGAACACAGCCAGTCGCAAGGCTATGCTTGATCTCATTACCGGTCCTCATTCTTGGTCCTACTTTCAGGGAGACGACCGATTCAGGTCCGAGAACCCGGTCGCGTCCATGGTCGGAAAGCTTCTACCGACACTCGGTAGTCATGACTGCAAGCTCAAATACTTGGCACTTAGCTTCACACCGCCCATGGACCTGAATTGCTTCCGAATGACGGAATCGGAAAAAAACAACGTTGCTCAAGCCATGCACGATATTCAGCATTTCAGCTTTGGAATAGTATACGACTATATGGCTCGGGAGAAAGGTTCCGTTTTGTGGCCACCCCGTTCGGCCGAACAGCTTGCGGCCTTGGACGGTTTCGTCGACTGCCTGCTTAGTTCGGATAGCTTGAAGGCATTTGACCTCGACTTCGAGGCCCTACGGTGCGAGAACGCCCGGTCTTCGGGTAGCTGGTACCTCCCTTCGCTCATGAAGGCGAGACCCTGGCCGAACCTGCGTAAAATGAGACTGAAGAGCGTGTGTCTCAGTTCGTTGGAGCTCGACGGGTTTCTGAGAAAGGGGCCTCTTCTGATCGCGGAGATGAAGCATATTCATATGGCCCGGGGAACCTGGGCGCAGGCTCTCGACATCATGCGCGAGAAGTATGACCCCGATTGGAAGCACAAGCATTCTTGGATGACGGTGGACGACGGACTCAAGGGTTTGAGTGTCACCGGTAGCGTTTGGGAGGCGAGTCGCTTCGAATCAGCGAGCGGTGCCGAGTGCGCTACCATGCGAGCCCAGGGCGTCTACGAGAGGGCCTTCGAAGCAGGTGTGCTGACGGGCGAATACTATACTCTCGACCGCGACGGCTACGGGCAAGCACAAAAGTACATCTCGCACCAGCAAGACGAAAACCCATGCCGCCCTCCGTATGTATGAATAGTTACGTATCACGAAACCAGCGAGACGAGGGCTCTGGTGCAACTACCTATACTACCATAGTACAACCAAGGTCAATATTCTATAGATTTGTCGTGTTGACCTGTGGCATCTACGGACTAATAACACTATAACCGATGTTGACTCGTCAGTTTCGAATGACCCAGCAATATAGAACCCCCTCCCAGAAACACGGGGATGAAGTTCTGGTGTCACGTGTTTCGCACCCGAAGAAGGCTGCGGAGCATATCCAAATGAAACAGCCAGTCGCTTAGACGGTACTACTCTGTTGGACGACCTCTCGACTAGAAATCATGCTGCTTACTAGCTGCATGTTAGCGCTGACAAGTTGCAGTAGCTCTAGTCACCCGCTCATGGCCCTTGGTAGGTAACTGAACATAATTGGTCGATTAATTCAGCTGAATCTTGAATTTGGGAGATCTTATTGATCGCCACCTCCTTTACTATACTCATAACTGCATGGATAGGTATCCCCAAGCACCCCCCCGGACTAATACTGTTAAGGGCTGTACGGAATTAGTTTTGTCTTCGCCCGTCGTTGTTGTCGTCGTCATCGTCGTCGTCCGTCGCTACTATCGTTAGTATGATTGTATCAGTAGTAGAGGTTAGTGAGGCTAACGATCGGACAGCTAAGCTCCATAGTGGTATAGGATGTTGGACACTAGAAGTGATAATGAAGATCTCCCTTGAACCTACTGGTTCTTGCTATCTCTTGGCTTTCAATAACGGATAGACCGATCTGCGTCCTTAACATAGTGTGCCGTAACGCCACGTGTATTACAACCTCCTACATATTTCGGGATCAATAAGAAACCCTGTACGTATTGTAGCCAATGAGCCGTAGACCTTTGCCGCGAAAATGCTACTATCCGATCTTGCTCACGAAGAGCAACGGCTGTGCCTGCACCCATGGTGGCAAGTACAACCCAAAAAAGGCAGTTGGAGGTTACTCAATCAACGCACAATACCTTGCATGATTGGATGGGGTCTGGCCTTTTTTCTAGCCTGCTTTTATTCCTCAATACCGGACAATCTCATCCGAAATTTCTTGCGTAGATAATAAGAGGTGTCTCTCCCAACGCCGATCGTCATCGCGTGGTCTCGTCCTAGCCTCGCCCAGCTGGGCAGAAAGATGTCAACACCATGGAGGTCTGATGGCGATGGCGTCGGCTCGTTTCGGTCGAGTGACACTCGCAACGAGAGTTACATGCTCGTCGACCAGTCAGACGCTTTTTACCAACACCCTGGCATTGAAAACAGCCAGCGAGATCTACTGCCAAGCATCAAGCGAAAGCCGGTTCCCGGCGAAGCCCCGTCAAAGAGCACACGATCTATAGAGTACTCGACTGAAGAAACGACTAGCCTGACGTCGAGGAAAACTGCCCCGAAGAGGTCTGGTACGATCTTCGCCCCGGGATCTCACACGTGGACGCTGGAGATTAGCGCCATCGCCCTCAGCATCGCCGCCCTGGTAGCGGTGGCGGTTTTGTTACCTCTATACGACAACAAACCCCTGACTAAATGGAACTTCTTTCTCTCGTTCAACACTGTTATATCCATTCTAGGTGCAACTTCAAGAGCGGCTTTGGCATTCGCTATCGGATCGTGTATTAGCCAAGGAAAGTGGAACTGGTTCAGTCGAAGAGACGATTCCATCATGGTTTTTGACCGTTTCGAAGAGGCCAGCCGCGGACCGTGGGGGAGCGTCCGTCTGCTCTGGTGGAGCAAGATGAGGTATGTGTCTTCCCCGTCGAGTTTCGTCAGTCAAGATTGACATCATACAGACATTGGGTTGCTCTTGGAGCCCTGTGCACCGTCATACTTCTCGGATTCGAGCCTTTCCTCCAGGCTGTGATCACCTTCTACGGAGAGGAAGTAGTGGTGCCGAGCTCGTTTGCCGGAATTGGCCAGACAAAGAGACTTGATATCGGACAAATGGCTCGCCGGGGATCGGAGCCTCAGCAATACGTCAAGATCCCGGCGCCTTGGGACAACATAACTACACAGGTCATGGATCTTCAGTATGACTTTGGCCCACTCGCCGCGATCTGGGCCGGCTTCTCAAACCAGAGCTTGGTCGACAAACAAAAGACCGCCTATTCTTGCCCATCGGGGAACTGCACCTGGGACACATACGCCTCTTTGGCAGTCTGCAACACATGCAACGACATATCGAGCCACATCGATATCACCAAAGGCCGTGCACCCATTTTGACTAACCTGACGACGATGCCTTATACTTCGAACACGCAAGTCATTAACCCGAACGACACCTTTCCGTACACCAGGCACGAGATTAAGGAGCTGAACATAAGCATTTCCAACGTTGATGACCTCGACGATAAATCTATGTCTCGACTCGAAAAGGCAGTGCTCACAGC
This sequence comes from Colletotrichum musae, assembly GCA_027406025.1. Classification (NCBI taxonomy): domain Eukaryota; kingdom Fungi; phylum Ascomycota; class Sordariomycetes; order Glomerellales; family Glomerellaceae; genus Colletotrichum; species Colletotrichum musae. Next base: position 279,007 of record JANVYC010000007.1, read on the forward strand.
GAAGGCAACATCGCAGCCCGGACAGACGCTTTCTTTCAAGGATGCCAGAACCCTCATCAGCTCCTTCGCGATGCTGAGCGCGAGCTGGGACTTTCGCAATAGCGGTGCGGGTGAGGGATGGGCAGAAACCAAAGTCGAAGGAACCGAATGCGCTCTGCACTTTTGCGTGAACGTATACGATTCAGAGGCCACGAGGGGCGCCCTGAGTGAGAGGGTGGTACGATCATACGTCGAGAGGAACCTGGACTCATACATCTCGCTCGACGTTGACGACATGGAGCGCACCAGGGTCTACAACAAGCATTACAACTACACCCTGGACTTTGGCACGGTGGATCTCGACCGGTCGGACCTACAGCTGCTTGTTCCAAGGAACTCTGAGTTTGGGAAGACGAAGTCCAATGTCGAGGACCTGCGATTCAACGTGTCACATGGCGCGGCGGCGAGCATCACGTCGCTCTTTATGGATCGATTCGCGAGGCGGATGCCTCCTCGAGCAGAGGAGCAGCTTATATATCCCGTTTCGCAGTTCAGCGACAACGACCCCGTCCCTCCCATGGTCATCATCAGCCTCGGCACGTCTCGAGACCTGCGGGCGACATTTGACACTGTCGCTAGCAGCATGACAAAGTGGATGCGTGATCGATCCGGCCAGGGAGATCCGCTTGTGGGGGAGACAAGGGAATGGATCGTGCACATACGTGTCCGATGGCCTTTCGTTTCTCTCCCAACAGGCGCGCTGCTAGGCGGCTGCGTGTTCTGCCTGCTATCCATGTTCGAAACACGGCGGCTAGGACTTCCGGCTTGGAAGGGAAGTTCTTTAGCTGGGCTGGCCCATGGGCTCGACTCGGAGTCAAGAGAGCGACTGAGGACAGCAGACAACCTTTCTCAGATGGACAACCATGCACGAGGTGCCAAGGTTCGGTTTGTTAACTCGTCCCTGGGCCCCGAGCTGAGTTCGCGAGATGTAGGAACACAACGATGACGACTTCTTGCAACCCTCTTCTCCTACTCTAACGTAGCATATTATATAGTAGTCATTATAATGAATTGATACACATTATCGACGATGCCCGAGTGCTGTTGCCATCGACACGAGACGCGCTTCATACGGTGAATCATAACCCTGTTGCTACTCCACACTCCCTTGTATTGTTCTTGACGTGACCGTCGTCACTATCGTCCCTATTGTCCGTCACTATCGTTGCTCTCGTTGTTGTCGTCCGTCACCGTCGTCGTCGCCGCTATTGTTCGTCCCTGTTATTTCTACCACCCAGGAAATGAAAGTACCACCTACCTATGTATGTCTCTACTCACAGGAGCTCATAAATTACTCGTGGGCGGACTTTCAGTCCGACAACACTCATGGGAACAAGTCATCAGCCAATGACGATAAACCTTCCGATGTATAAAGGCGCAAAACACATGAATACGCAACCCGCGGAGCCCGTAGATAGACTTTAAACGGAAACGAAAGATTCCTGTTGCAGGCATTATGAACGAGGGTTGATATACGTTATGATCCTCATCGTATGAAAATACCTACGAAAGATTCCTGCACCAGGCAAGCAATTTGGGTGCCTGGAGGGAGGGAAGGAGACAGAAGTCCAAACAAACACTATTCCACAGTTTCTATTTCCTAGTCTCAAACGAGTGCAACTACCGTCAACACAACGTATGTAGGGCGGCAAGTGGACGCCTGGAAAGGGGTAGCGCCGCACACTCTGGTCAGCCCGAGGTGCACCTCCCCTGCTCTGATTGGGGGCTTAGCGCCACCATCCACAGAAGGTAAGAACATCGTGGCTTAGGCACCTGGCCAGAGACCCCCCTTCTTTGCCTGTGCTCTCAGCTCTGATATAGCTAGGTATAAAGAGGAAGGCAGGAGGAGGTCCAGCCGAGTTGCTTGCAAAGGGCAGTCACAGCTGCATACCTACCTGCCAGAACAAAATCGTTGAGTCACACGTCACGGAGGTAAGTACGATCGGCGAGTGACCCAAGAACTGGTGTCTAGGTACCCTGTTTTTCTTGGGTTGGAACATTTCCTTCAGACTTGCGGCGTGAGTCAACCGTCCTCACCACCACCAACACCATCACCGCTGTCGCCGCAACAGTCATTCGAATTTGGCCTCAGCCCACCTAGTCTGATCATCGCGGCGCTTCTTTCCAGTATAAAAGACACGCTTCTCCCTCCGTTTTGTTTGTTCTTTTTCTTCTCACAATCATCCACAGAAACTTCTCGAGTTTCGCCCAGAATCGCTCGAGGATTTCGCCTGGCTGCCGACACCACCACCCAACATGGCTCCCCACGAGAAGGACGTTTATGACCTTCTGGTCTTGACAGACGCCACTGCCTCTATGAACAGCTACCTCAACGCCTTGCGCAAGTCTCTTCCGGAGATCCTTCGTATTTCCTCCTTGACCGATTGCTTCTCTCGGATAGGCGTCATGGCCTACCGTGACTACTCGACCAACTCTGTCACGGAGTGGTCGGGTTGGTACCAGGATGCCGCCACCGACGAGGGCACCATCTCACAGGAACAGCTTCTGAACATGGCTGCCCGCATTCGCACCGACTCCGGATACTTCAATGTCGACTGGCCCGAGGCTGCAAAGACGGGCCTAGCCCGCGCCTACAGCGTAATGCGACCCGAGGCTACGACCATAATCGTCCTCTATGCCGACGCCCCTCCTCATACCCTTGGGACATCTACCAAGAACAGGCAGACAGAGATCACCAATCTCTGCAACGCGGACAAGTTCGACGGTGTCGGCCATCTATTTATCGATTGGGTGTCCACTGCCAAGGCTCTACAGGGCGAAAGAAAGGCCAAGGTCTTCTCCATCATCCAGGGAGGCATCGCGGATACCGTTTCCCCATTCGTCTATCTATCTCACATGACGGGAGGAACCTGTTTCAAGCTTGACATTGGAGACGCCAGCGTAGCTGTCTCAGACGCCATATCCCAACTGACTGCTTCCATCCTGCTCACTTGGATGGGTGTGACCAAGCAGGGGAGCTCGACCTCAGGCCAACGGCGCTTTGGCCGCGTCTTGCGGTACCTCGATACATCGACGATTCAGGACGCTACGAGCGAGGAACGCGATGGAGGTGCTGGAATCTATTTCCCAGTTGCCGATACCACCCACGCTCACCGTGTTGTAAAGGACAACATTTCTTCCTCGGACCCAACTCTTGATCAGCTTCACACCGTTATCGATGCCCGCAAGACCCCTCTAGTGGACTTTTCCAAGAGATATATGGCCGAGGAGAAGTACAAGCAATTTGTCGTTGTCCAGCTGGCTTCTCTCATCGAGGCAGACGTTGGTGCCATCACTGTCAATCCTGTATTTGGGACTCTCTGGCGCGCCGTTTGCAACGACAGGGACAACCCGGCCCGGGACGGCCTGATTCAGTCTTTCGGGGCCGCAGTCGAACGCATCGCGGAGCCTGACAAGAAGAGCCGAATGAGGACGTGGCTGGAAGAGTCCTACGACTACGCCGCCGAGATCCTCGAGATCGTTGCCACGGTTCCGGAACACGAGCGGTACCCTTGCGTCTTTCTCGACCCGACAGAGTATTTCAAGGCAAGGGAGGATGGACTCGACGACGAAGATGATGACAAGCGTGCCGCTACCGAGTTCACTCGAGACGAGCTGCTGGAAATTGGTCGATCATGCGACTACCGTATCCTCAGACGGCTCGGCCGCGTTCTCACGCGTCTGACGTACGTTCAGGCTCGGGGTGACTTGCCAGCCCACATCGAGCGTGCTTCTGAGAGCGAAGTTCCGAGAATACCCATGGCACTAGCCTCCGAGAAGCATGGCAGGAGGTTCTGGAAGATACTTCTTCATGTCGTACTTCCCGGGACCATGCTAGCAGCTCGTCCGGGAGCCCTTCTCGCGGCTCTCGCACTACGAATGGGCATGAAGCCTCTTCAGGATGCCGCTGATCAGCAATTACTGTTCTTCAGCCAGAAGTGGAACACCCTGGACATCCCAGAAACTTGGAACGCGAGCTGTCTGTCGCTCCTTCTCGACGCTGACAAGGACTACGAGAGGCGCGTGGCTGACGGCGTCATCGATCGGACGACAAGGGCGGACAGCAAGGGCGGACAACAAGGGCGGACGACAAGGGTGGACAGGCCGTCCCCTGAACCATCCGTCCTCCTCGAGGGGGATCGACTCCTCTTCAAGACCCTTGTCGATTACAAGCTGCTGGAGCTCAACTTGAATACCACCCTACAGGCCAAGATCGGATGGAGCCCGAACAAGTCCAAGGTGTCCATGGGGCCTGTTGCTGTCTGCAAGTCCTGCAAGTTTCCGCGGTCAGTAACCATCATGGGGCGGGGTGGCATCTGCGGACTTTGTCCCTCGCGGATCCGGTGCGACTGCTCGGTTTGCAAGCTTCCGCCGGACCAAGAGAGCCGACAGACAAAGAACGTCTCCTTCGAGGATAATGAGAATACACAGGCAACATGGGTGGAGTGCTTTTCCCCTACTTGCCGTGCGCAGTACATCGTCTACAACCCGGAGGCTCTCAACGTGCGTCCCAAGTGTCACTATTGCAGACATGCAAAGTCTAGTGGGAAGGACGTAGAAGCACCGTGGGTCGAGTGCTCTCAGTGTCTCAACCGAATCATCTATCCAAAGGAATATCGTCACTCCGGCTTCAGTCCCTCAGACTTCAAGTGCCCTGGCTGCTCTACGAACACGGTTACTCTCGTCACTCACGAGACCACTGCCAAGAACCTGAGCGACGAGAACGGTAATTCTTGGCTCCTTCGCAACAAGAACTCTGCCATCAAGGAACCATTTAACGGGAGGTCTCTGTTCCACACTATTTCCGCGGTATCTGACCGTGAAATGTTGGCATCCAGTGTCGAAATCGTTCCCCAACAGACCAAAACCAAGCTCACTATTCGCGGAAAGGTTGTTCACAATCAGGCCGAGGTTTTAGATTCACTACGCCACTGGGTATCATCAAGGAGAACACAGTCTGTTTCCTGCAGTCTGTGTTTCGCAAATACCCAAGTTACTGGTCTTCGCCGGGCATGTGGTCGCTCGGGTTGCCATCAGCTGATTTGTAACAGTTGTTGGAAGGACTGGTACGGGCTCAACGCCCGCGGCCGACTTATCAACATCGCAGCTCTTTCATGTCCCTTCTGTCGACGTCAGCCAACCCCCAAGACGGTATCCTCTTTTGGTTTGTCGCAACTTGGTGGCTTGGGTACTGCAGTGGAGGAAGCCGGCTCCTGGATCTACGCTTGGTGCCAGGACTGTGGATTTGCCCGGCGCTTTGTTGAGCGCGTTTGTGCTGCGGGCGCGCCGCCGGAGGTCTCGAACTGGTCGTGCGACGAATGCAAGGATGAGAAGGAGGTCGTCAGCAGGCGTATCAAGAACTGTCCTGGATGTAAAACCCCCACGGAAAAGATGGGAGGCTGCGACCACATAACCTGCGCCGTTCCAGGCTGCGGCGCCCACTGGTGCTTTTTCTGCGGCGAGAACGTAGGAGAAGACAAAATCTACGGCCATATGAGCTCGGCTCACGGCGGCTGGTGGGGAGATCAGGATGATATGGGCCAGGAGGGCGACGACTACCTGAGTGACGACGATGGTGACGGCTATTAATGCGAAGGAGTGCGATTCTCAAGGGAAACTGGGCGAATAGCTTTTCATGTTTATTGTATGCATCCAACTAACAACGGATCGTGTTGGCAAGGTGTCTCATGAGACTTTCTTAATTTTACTTGCGTTGATAATTCTTAAATCCCAGCTTCACTGCAGCGTATTATGACATGTTTCATCCGTAGGAACAGTGACGGACACTAGTGACGAACAACAGTAACGACAGTGGCGGACGACAGTGAAGACAGCGATGAAAGTGAAGACAGAGACAGACAGCAGCGACAATTCTCGCCAAGGCGGCTCGGTGCATTTCCGTATGTACGTCTGCGGTGGATTGACCCGTCAGATACCCCGACGCCCGATTGACTTCACCCGACAACTCCGCATTGGGGACCACATTAATCATGACTTGACTTGGACTTCCATGCCTCCTCGAGCTCGCTCAAACTAGCCTGCGTCAACAACTGTGTACTGAGGCTCAGTTGCACCGACGCCATGCCTCCCTTATCCGGCTTCTCCGACAACCCCTTTCGGAACCGCGCTGACCTCGTGCGGGCAGCTACGGCGCTGCTCAAACCGTTGGAGCCGTACAAGTCGCCCGGGAGGGCGCGGATCAAGCTCGCCACCGGCACGGCGGCCGGGTTCGATGAGGTCTCTGCCCAGCTCGAGGGCTTCGCGCGACCACTATGGGTAGTGGCGGATCTCCTCGCTGAGCCCCCGTCGACGGCCGCCCTCGCCAGCGTGGACCTCGGCTCGTGGACGACGGGCGTCGTCGCAGGGACAGACGGGACTTCTGATGAGTACTGGGGCGACCTGGGAGACGTCGACCAGCGCATGGTTGAGATGGAGTCCATCGCCTTCACGCTCCTTGTCTCCCCCGACGCTTTCCTGGCGTCATGCGACCAGGCGGCTCGGGAGAGACTTAGGGTCTGGCTGGCGCAGATCAACGGAAAGAGAATGCCGCAGAACAACTGGTTGTGGTTCCGGGTGTTTGTCAACCTGGCCCTCGTCAAGGCTCTCGGAGTCGGCATGGACGAGGTCCGCCACCATATGGATGCCGACTTTGAGACGCTAGACTCGTTCTACCTCGGCGAAGGATGGTCCAGCGACGGGCAGTGGGGCGACGAGAGGAAGCAAGCTGACTACTACTCGGGCAGCTTTGCCATCCAGTTCGCCCAGTTGTTGTACGTCCGGTTCGCCATCGGAGATGAGGCGAGGGTAGAGCGGTACAAGCAGCAAGCTCGGGAGTTTGCTTCGCAATATTGGAGGTACTTTGACGCGAACGGTAAGCTCTGTCTGTCGAGGTGCGTTTCGAATCTTTGTTGACAGTGTCTAGGAGCTGCGATACCGTTCGGGAGGAGTCTGACGTACCGATTCGCCTTCGCGGCATTCTGGGCAGCGGCAGCAACGTCAGGCGTCGAACTCCCTGCTCCAGTCGACAACATCGGTATCGTCAAGGGGCTACTACTTCGTCATCTCCGCTGGTGGGCACATCACCAAGATATGTTCAACCCGGACGGCACCCTGAGCATCGGCTTTACGTATCCCAACATGTACATGAGCGAGAATTACAACTCGCCCCAGTCGGTGTACTGGTGCCTGAAGAGCTTCACCGTCCTAGGTCTCGGCGAGGACCACCCCTTCTGGACAAGCGAGGAGCTCCCCCATCCTCTTGGCTGCGCAGACAGCGCAGGATCTCTGGCCTTGGTGTCCGTGGTCCGGCCCCCAAGCCAGATCTTGTGCAATGCCCCGGAGCACAGCTTCCTCTTGTCTTCTGGCCAGTCGACGACGAGACCATTCAAGGCCAAAGAGGCAAAATACGGCAAGTTCGCGTACTCGTCCGCCTTCGGGCTCAGCGTGCCGGCGGGTGGTCTGCTGGACCAGCTTGCGCCCGACAGCACCTTGTGCGCCAGTCACGACGGGGGCGAGAGCTGGAAGACCCGGTGGGAGCCGACGGATGTACGATTCGAAACCGTGTCGGTCGTCGGTGAGGGGGGTGTTTCCTGCTCTGTCCCGTCGTTAGTTAGCGTCTGGAAGCCGTGGAGGTATCTGGACTTGCGGGTAGAGACGACCTTGGTACCGACGGTGCAGCAATATCCGGGATGGCATGTGCGCATCCACAAGATTGTTTGGGGTTCGACGTCGGCCGACGTGTCATGGGCAGACGAAATCCAGCTCGTGGACGCGGGGTTCGCTGTAGACTCCCACACACCAATGGGGAACTTCCTCCCACGCGCAGACACGCACGACGCCGCGGGAGATTTCTACGTCGAGGGAAACGGACACGTCTTGGCCCGGTCTCGGGGAGGTGCTAGTGGAATAGTTGACCTGGGCAAACGTGCCAAGGACGGCGATGGCTCGGTGGTCGCAGGAGAGGCATTCGTTCTCAGGGCCGATCCCAACACCAATCTGGTGTCGCAAAGAACCTTCATCCCTGCCGTTAGGCACCACATCAGCCTACGTCATCAAGGAGAGATGGGATCTGGAGAGAATAAGCCGCTGTACCTTGCCTCTGCTGTCTTTGCCGTCAGTCCTGAAGGAGCAACGGGAGAAAATGCCATCAAACCAATGTGGGAGGCTCGCCCGCGGGTGGCGGTTGGAGAAGGAGGCAACTTGATTAAGATTCTAGGGAACTGAAGAGCTGAGGGTCCAAGAAATTGGCTGGAGGAGGGGCAGTCGTTCGTTATCGCTATTCCAGAAGGCACGTATAGTAGGTTACGAATGCGGACTTACACAGGGCTGAATGCCACATAAGGTTCACGTAGATAATTCGGAACAGACGGGCCGATCAGTATGAGTGTAAAGTTTCTTAGGTGGTATTTCCCCCTCCCTTATAATAGCGACAGAGTTGACATCCATCTCAATAGAAACCTTGGCGTCACTATGTAACGTAGGTTTTCAAGGTCGGTGCCAAGTCCCGACTAGTCCTTCGCCGATCCCTCCTGCTCCTCCTCCTCCTTCTTCAAAGACTGAAGCCTTTACTGCGCCTCTGTACCAATCCAATCCTTCGTCCGTCTGTAAATAGTCTCCGTCTGTTGCATCTGTTTCGTGTACTCGTGCTCAACCGGGTGACTCCAATCTTTGCCATGCCGTAGATGAGGGATCTGTAAATGACTCTGTAGTGTAGTGGGCATGGATACCGAGCAAGACGCCGTTTCGCCTCGCTGCCGACTGTCCCAAGTGTGGTGTTTCTGTTATCAAAGCGATAGCTAGAAAAAATGAAAGAATAAGAAAAGTATCATAGAACGACAGGCATGGCGTGAACCATGTGGTCCAGCTGCAGCTCGTAGCTGCCGACGCCAATGACCTCTATCGGCCAGAGCACCAGCTCGGCCCACGGCGTGCCCATCAACTGCTCCGAGATGGCGGACACGAGGGCCCTGGCCCAGCCGCTGAGGAACCAGCAGAATGGCTCGGCCATGTGGATGACGACGCAGTAGTGCGCTAGCACCGCGAGGGCCGCGGGGTGGCGCCGGCGGAGCGTGTCGAGGTAGTCGCTCGACATGAGGATGGGCCAGAGGAAGACGGCGCGGAACTCGACGGGCGCCGACATGACGCTCAGAGACGACACCTTGGCGACGCTCTCGCCGAGGGCGACGACGGCGTTGGTAACGGCGTACTTGGCCTCGGCCTCGAGGAGGCCAATCTCGCCGAGCCGGGCGCCGAGACGCGGGAGACGCTCGAGCAAGGGTTGCAGCGAGGCCTCGACCGTCGACGAGCCGTCGCCGTCGAGGGCGCCGCCGCCGTCGATGCCCCTGCCCTTGCCGAAGAACTCGCGCAGCGGGCCCTTGCGCAGGTCATCGTCGGAGGCGCGGAGGATGACGCTCATGCCGTCCGTCAGGGTGAAGATATCGAGCATGCTGTCGATGGGGGAGAAGGACGGGTTATACTTCTCATAGCTGGGGTAGGTGGCGAAGGCGCTGAGGGTGAGGAAGATAGAAGACGCAAAGAGGGCGTGGCAGTTTGTCGAGGAGATGGTGCCGAGCAGGGTGCCTCGCATGCCGTTGATAGCGTCATTCTGGTGCTGGGCGGCCTGCATGAGGTAGGCATGCCGGCAGTCCGGCTGGAGGTAGGCGAGGTGGTATGCTGAGAAGGCAAGGAGCTGGTGAAGTAGGAATGGGTAAGAGAGAGCCTCTCTTGGGACATCATATTGCAGAGTCTTCTGTGTCTGGGAAGATTGGGAGAAGGTCCGGTACGAGACCGATGTATAGTGGTGCATAAGTTCGAGATCCGAGATCCAGCCGCTGGCCGTCTCGGTCTTGTTGAGGTCTGTCAAGAACCGCGAAAAGTAGGGGAACGGATCCGATTGCGAAGAAGGAGACGTCTGGCCACCCGGGCTAGACGGCCCCCGGTAGCCGCCGAGGGATCCAGTCGCCGATTGAGGCGAGAGAGACGCCGGCGACTGCGCGCTTGGCCGCCGTCTGACTGTTGCCGACCCCTATCCACACCCGCGCTTGTCAGCAAGATGCGAAAACGAGATAGTCTCACCACCCCACCCCAAGACTTTGGCGCTCCGGTCTTGGGAGGGGAAAGAGGACATGAGGGTCACATCAGAGGAAGCTTGCTTACCCGCGATCCTGTTCGCTTGGTCTGCCGTTGACCAACGCTATTTGCCGTTGCTTGTGGATGTGCCGGCGGCTGAGAGGAGCCGCCCGTTGGCGCTCCTGCGTTCTCTAGACTGCAAGGCAAGCCATGACGCACGCAGGCGCTGCAGGGCCTGTTCTCGTCACACTGCGTTGAAATGGCAGGTCAGCTTCAATATTCTCTTCTTCAAGTCGTTTGAGTCCCATCTGCTCTGAAGCGGAGCGCCGGGACGGGTGCGGTGCGTGTTTGGCGACGGCCTCAAGTGCCGACGTACCTTGACTCTTCTCTCCTTGCATCTCAAGCACCCGTTGCGTGATTTTCTATATCCAAGGCGCTTCATGGCGATCTCGAAGCTTAGTGAGGCTTTACAACCAAGTAGTCACGATCGATCGTAGATTGAGTGGTGATCAAAAAGTAATACCCGAGAACGACAACGACGACGAGGTGAGGACAAGGTCCGGTTGATATGGACGAGCCGGTGGGGGTGGAAGTGCCCGGCTGGTCGGAGTATGAGTGCTCTGTATATAACTACAGTTCAGCCCGGCGAAGGGCATGAGGTGGGTAATGTGATGTTGAGCCTCGTCGAACGTTGTTCCTCGCCGACTAGACAAAGCTAGGACATATGAGGTAGTCGACGGGTACGCCCAGGCTTCGTCCGATTCCCCGAGGGACACACAACTCGCCTCCCAGGCACCAGGTACCTCAAGACTGACGCATATACTGATTGACTACTCTGGAGATAAGGTAGGCAGAGGTAGGGATAGCAGCTTGTGCGGCGCGGTAACGCCAAGACCAGAGTCTGCCAGCCGAATAACCTAACGTCAACAATCTGGTCTGGTCTGAACCGGGGCTCGAGTCCGGGAGAATGGTCTACGTGTGTATGTGTGTGTGTGGTAGCTTTCCTCTTGGAGGGATGAGGGCTCGAGAGAAAGGGAGAAAAAATGAATGGAAAATTGGAGAAGTGAAGCTTGCTAGGTTACTTGGTACTCCCAGCTTCAGGATGATGTGGTTAGGTAGGTAGGGGGGGTAACTGTCTGGTCTGGTGTCAGCGACGCCGAGACTGAGTCGCGCCAAGACCCTCCTCCCCTCCCCGTCGTATGAGCGGAGATGCCGCGCCCCTATGTGTATTTACTCTACTGAGCAAGGTAGTTGAGGTACCTTACGGCAGACCTTGGTACTATTAACTTGACTTCAATTAGATACAAAGGCTGGCGCGCCACCGCCAGACCAGACCAGGCAGGCCGCAGGCCGCGGGACGAGCGGCCTGAAGCGGTGTCAAGGGTCTTCCGGCTAAGCCTTATGTGCGTGTGCGTCATATGAATGTGGGGGAATGCGTAGCACTCTTCCTTCTGCGTGGAACGGGATGCTCGTGTGCGCCGCCCGTTGAACGGCTGACCCTAACAGTAATAACGGTCGTGCGCTCGTGGTCCCCTAGTGTGCCCTGCCTGCTAACGCATTGACGGTCTTGGAGGTCGGCGGGCTGAATATAGAACCAGTGAAACGTCTTTTGGCCGATGCTGCGGCCGCCACGAATGGGACGAAGACGACCAGAGGAGAGAGTTGAGACCGATGGTGTTGTACCTTAGGTTCCTTGCCTTTGGTTGGGGAACTCGGCCGTTTACCACACCTGACCTCCAATGTACGTGTAGGGAAAGGACTGCGCGAATCGCCAAGACAATCCGTCAGAGGCTCATGTATCTGGTTGAAAGCTTTTCTCTTGATCCCCTCACGCGACGGTGGACTTGACGTTGGAGCAGTCCGTCCTGCTTTCTTCCCAGCCGCCAAGACGTCGCTCAGCCTAGAAGGTAGCATCTAAGCCTCACTCTTGCGTCGCCCAAGATCGTCTTTTCCCGCCCACTTTCAGGGAATTTAGAGTTTGAGAGGGGCAGATGGTAATTGAGTTAAGCCTCGATCCGGTCGGCTGCCAGCCAACTTTGTAAAAGAACATAAGAAAAACTCTACTTCATATAACCCCTTGGATATCTCGCACTGACAGGGTGGGAAACATCGGCCTACGGCAATGTCTTGGCGCCTAGGAAGCAAGAAAGGGGGATTACAAGCGAACTTCGCCGGCGAAGAGGGAGAGCGAGAGGGGAACCTACCCCCCATCATCCATCACCACTATCGCCGCCGCCCGCCCGTCTTCCCGTGGAATCCGTGGGCAGAGGAAGCCGGGCGCTCCGCGGGTCCTCTCGGGTCAATCTCCGGTCAATCCCCGGCCGGGAGGAAACTCTGCTTCGGAGTCCTAATTCCGTGCTCCGTGGCCAATCACAAGGTGATCCGAAAACGACACGGTTTCCACGCCTTTAACCGGGATTTCTGTACGCAGAGTACGGAGTAGGGTCTGCAACACGCTGACGCGCGGGACAGGGGTTTTAGAACGCCCCATGTCCAATCACGACATCTCTCTTGCTGATTATTTCAATTAAAGGGGCGGTTGTATTGCCCAAACCCTGTCTAGTCTCAGTTGGACGTGCTGCTGTAATTTCATTCTTGGAACCGAGGTTGAGCGAACACCGCGCACGGACGGGCTAATCAGTAAAGATTTCTATGCAGTTCGAGTGCAGATGAAGACGGGTTACGGACCCAAGAAGCAAGGTATCACAGCCGAGAACCGGCGGAGAAGATTGCTGATACTGGCACACGTGATCAAAGCGAGACGACTAGTTGCAACCCGTAACTTAGCTTGTCATACTCGAATGTGAAGAGCTGACAACTAGAGCTCTTGTCAAGTTTGTTTTCGTTTTCGTTTTCTCTTTCGTATTAACATCGTGAGCCTGCGTTGTGCTACTGCTTCAGCGTCGAGTCGACTTTCACCAGTTATTTTTTCCTTGAAGGTATGTAGTAACACATTTGCTACACCAGTCCCGAACTTGCCGCCTGCCTTTCATGTCGAAATGTGAGAAAGTGTTTCGATAGCTTCTCCATAGCATCAGGCCGAAGCCAGACATAACAGAGCATTCATCACATTGGGACGAGAAACAAATCTTCCTCGAGATACTAATGGGCATGCCTGAACTCCTCTCAACAACTACGAGCCCCACTCAGCCTGCGAAGCCAAACAGACATGATGGCTCTTCGTATTCTTGAGTAGACATTTCGATGAGATTCCAAGTCTTAAAGCTTTGAGAAAGTACCTAGATCTGTTCCATGACAACGGATCCTATGATGCTAACACCAAGTAGACTATGCATATGCCGGTAACCAACAACAAGAGGTTAACCCAATCCTGTTGCTGGTGTATAGCCACATCCATCTGCCTCTTGGGTGTCGCCGTCTGCAACGATCACAGAAACTTGAAATAACACAGCGAGCCGCTGTTTACAGACTACGTTTCTGATTCCCCGATCCCGTCAGGAAACTACATCCTCGTCCGAGCATATCTGATATGCACCTACGAGGGCACAGATACCAAGTCCCCGCATGTTGGTTGAAAGCCATGCAGGCTGGGCAGATGGGACGAAGATTCGGGTCTTTCCAGCCCTCAATGAGCACACGGGCGACGGGACGTGCTTGTCATCGGCTCTCTGGACTGATGGGGGACACAAAAAAAGTCTCCGATTATGCACGCTCCCGGCTTGGCGTGTGGTCTGCCTCGGCCTGCTGCCGCAGATGACGGCGGCCGAGCTCTGAACGTTTCCAGCCGGCCTGCCAAGAGTCGCCAGAGCCACAGGTTTTGCCGCAGGAGGGCAGAAAAAGACGCAGGTCGTGCCGGGCCAGGCTCGCGACGATCGACGGCTGATCATGCTGCCTCGAAGCAAAAACAAGCAAACACCAGACGTCTTGTGCGCCCATAGCTCCCCAAGGGTCTTGGCCTCCGGGTTAGACATGCTTTGGATCACCTTGTCTTGTAGCTCATAGACGAGTGATACGTATCTGGGCAGACTCGACTAGCCAGGATTGACCCAAATGAGAGTTTTATTAATGGCGTGAGCTGTCGCTCTGCAGCAAAACGCCAAGCTATCATAGCTCCCTTTACGTTGTCGACCCCTCGGTGCGGCTTGCCTTTCCTCTCTCTGTCTCTGTGTCTGCCTAGGTATCTCACAATGAGTTTATTAATAGCGGTCAAATGTGAGGGCATTCGGAACGGGCCGTTAAGGTTTCAGTGGTGAAACTACTCAACGAGGTGGACCCTGGGATGACGTCGTACGCCTGAAATGGCCAAGACCTCTGGAATCTGGATAACCCAATTGCCTTGGGGTGATGCTCTGGCCGCCGCCTAGGTCATGTGGCCGGGCACTTTCAACCAGCAGGTGAACCGTCGTGGCGGGATGAGGGGGCATCCTCTACCTCAGCCTGTTGTTCTGGTCGTATTCGGGCTCTATTCGGGCTCCATGCAATCGGGGCCCATGCGCCCATCCAGAGTTCATTGTCTTCCGATCCGTCGGAACCGACTGCAACGGAACCGTTTAGCTTTCCATCCCTCCCTTCTCATGGCCTCCACGCTGATGATCGCCGTCCTACTCCTTACCCCAAAAGCCGGGATGATGGCCATCGGAACGTGGCGCAGTTTGACACCTCTCACCCGGGGGCCCATGCCTCTCGTCGGGTCAGCCTTGGGATCTATTGCAGCATTACATGGTAAACTACGCGTTTACCAATGCCAAGACCGACTCTGCCAGCTGTCTAATTTTATACCCCAAAAAGTCGGGCTTGTTTTCGATTTCCCCGCAAGTGCCACCGCTTTGAGGAAGATTAATAAAAAGAGGACGCCCTTGTCCCTCCGTCACATGAAGTCCTCTCCGCCCCCGGTTTGTCGCATCGCCATGTCTTGGCGTTTTCCCTTCGCCTCTTGGCCCTCGCGCCGACCTATCCGACTCTCGCGGCGCCGGCCTCCTCTCTGGATTGTCTTGGCATTTGCCATCTGCCTGCCAAGCCCTGAGAGCGTTTTTGTGTCGCCTTGGGTTAAATGAAGAGAGATAGGCGGTACCCCCTCATCGTCATGGAGTCTTTCTGGGCAACGTTTCGATCATGGGCGAGAGTTGGTGCCAAGACAATCTCGACTCAGCCCACCAAGACCTCGATGCATCAACACCGACCGACTGACCCCCCCCAGAAACAGGACACAAGAGGCCGTTGCATGTTTGCAAAGCACTTTCTTGGCACGCACGCAACAGGCAGAGATCGTTAGGCGAGGCAGACTCGAAGCCGAGGCGAGATGATCGTCGCCATTCCGTGACAACATTGACGGTTTGGCACTATCCTCTTCAATCCTCTTCAACCTCAACATGTGAACGTCCAACCCTTGGGGTCTACACGAGATACAACCGTCGACAAGAAAGAACATGATGCGACTTTACCATTGTGGGATACGGTTACGAATTAAGAGCACCGACAGACAAAAATGGCTGCGGTCCTCCAACCAGTGCATCTGCCTAGGTCACTTGTCTCGCCAAGTTTTGTCCCCCCCTTATGGTATCGTGACGCCGAGACTGCATTAACTGTCTATCCTACATGAGAACTGATCTGTTGTGGTCTAGGCCCATGAGCGCCTGGGACGTAACGCCTGTCAAGAGAAGAAATGCCTGGCAGAGTTTCTCGCCCTTGATCGTCACAATCATCATGGCGTTGCAGTGTTAGGCCTCGCCACGAGGAAGGCATGATGCCACCTGAATGGCAATTGGTGGTTTACGCTTATCATGGTGAAGGAAGTCATCGGCGGGGATGACGACAGCTTTGTGGCTCATGCCCATTACATGAGTAACATCCTTGGGCGTAGCTGACAAAATTGACAATGTTGATATCACTACAAGACCATAGTCTGGACCTTGGGCTGTCGAGCGTCGCAATCTCTAGGGGCTCAGCTAGTTGTCGACTTAGCGCTTTACGGTCCATCATAAACATCGTCAGATGAACAGTAGAAGCTCGTCAGGTTACCTCAAGTAGAGCGACCAACTAGATTAGTCGAGGCATAGTCAGGCTTACATGGCTTACATTCAACCTCAATGAGCGAGATAGACTGTAGCGGCGTTCTTACGACTTATTTACAAAAGGCTCTTCCCGAAACGCTGTTCCTTCACGTCTTGAAGCTTCTGTTGTCGTTCTCGTTTTCGTTCCCACAGTCGAAGCGGCATACTCAGTCCTGCGTTCTGAGCATTGATCGGACGACTTCAGTGATGCACATGATAAAGAGCCGAGGGACGAGGTACCCCGTGAATGCAATCCCATTAATCAGTGCCTGTTTAGCCTCATAGGTAAAGGAAGGCCCTGATAGCCACTTCAAAAGGCCCCGTTCGTAAAGCTCTATGTGAATTGCCTCTGCTTCTAATGGCGAGATGGCGAGATATATGTACAACGAATCGAAACTTTTCCAGCCTTCATGTCTCGGGCTGTCTTTTCCGCAGGCACACAGACGGCCCTTGCAAGCTCACTTGGAGAAGGTGGCCTTGATCACCTGGATCCGGTTGTTGTTGGTGAAAGAAATGGTAAGCGTCTTCCCAGACTCGTCGAGATACGGGTGGGCGACGCCAGCATACACCAGCCCCCCGTCGATCGGCTCAGCCTGGAAGATCTTGACGTCCGGCGTCCAGGGGCCCTCAAGGCTGGTAGCAGTCCTCAGGAAGACGGAGCCGCCGCCGATTCCTAGACAACAGTCAGTAACTATCCAAGCGGATACAAAGCTTGGGGGAGACTCGCCTAGATGGACGAAGATGTAACACTGGTACAGCTCGTTCCACACGATTTGCCCCTGGCCAGTTCCCCATAGCGTCGCGGTCTCAGACGTGAATGTGGTCAGGCGCTCAGCCTTCCAGCCCTTCTGGAGACCCCACCAGTACTCGTACTTGGAGAGATCGAACGCCTCACTGGCCTTGACGCGGGTCATGTAGACGTAGTTCCCATCGATCCAACCGGACACGGTGGTCGGCGGGCCACCCCAGGCGTAGACGTACTCGGACCTAGGATCGCGGAAGGCGGCAATATCGCCGTATCGCGCGTTGGAGTTGGCGGGCCACCAGTAGCCCTGGTCGCCGAAGCGCTGGGTCACGGTGGGAGTGCCGCTGATGACGTCGACCTTGACGATGCCAGCGCCTACAAGGCCAGCGGCGTTTTGGTTCTGACATGTCTGTGGTTAGCGACATGTCCGTTCGAAGAATCCCAGAAGATGGCGAATACTCACAACGAGGTAAAAGACAGCGCCAGTTTCAGTGGTGGCATTAGTCTCAACCAAGCTCGTCCCCCCGAAGCCGGTGTCGTATTTCTCTCCCCACGAAGAGTTGAACGGAATGAACTGCAGCTGGCGTCCGTTGTCCCCCAAGTTCAAGTCATGCACAACCAGAGGGTCGTTCGTCATGGCCGAGACGGCGTCGCGGACCATGCCGTGGAAGCCGGGCGTGTCCTTCTCCGGGTCGGTCACGCCGGCTTCGCACCAGAGCACGTCGCCCCAGACGGCATACCACTTGCCGGCGATGGCGCCGGTGAAGCCCAGGTCGCGGTGCGAGCAGCTGTTGTCGGCGTTCTGGAAGCCCAGGTACTCCACCTTGGGGTTGGAGATGGGGTTCTTTCCGACGAGCTGCGTGTTGTCCATCCTGCGGGAAATAGGGTTTGCGCCGGCGAGGTTGGGACCGACCAGGAGGGTTGCGACGAGGGGTAGAAGGAGGCGGACGGTGTGGGGAAACATGATGGGTGGTTTATCTCGATTATTTGGGGTTGTAACCTCGGCTTGGAGGAGGTGACGTGCTGCAGCAGCGGGCAAAGGAGCGAAATGGCGGAGTCGATCCGGCCGATGAAAGAGCGTGGGGAAACAGACTCAAATGAATGGAAGTGTCGTCAAAACTGAAAGGAGAGACTGGAAAGAATGGATATGTACAAGGTCTTGCGCTTGTATGGACTGAAAACATGTTTTGGGTTGAGGTCCGGTGTGTCCTATATACCTACGACTTGTTGTTCTTGGGTTCTTGCACGTGTAGTACCTAAAGCACGATTGCTCTGCGGTTCGACATTTGCGTCACACCAAGAAAGGCAACGACACGCTAGAAAAGACCGAAGAAGTTTTTAGTCGCTATATATGGCGACAGAATATGAGCGATGGATGCGGTGGGCGTTGGAAGTGCAAAGCGGAACGAGTCACGGACGGGGCCGGGATTGGATGCGGAACGCCGGACGGTGCGCCGTGGCGCCGAGAAGCGGGGCCGCGATCGGTGGGCGGCGGACCAGAGGTTTCACATTGTTCCGTTTGGTGGTGGCCGACGGGTGAGGCGTCTGGTGGAAACATCTGGGTTAATCTTGCTGCCTTCAATAGGCTAATCTTGCTGCCTTGAGATGGATTGCAAGGAAGAATCCCATGCTTGTAAAAGGCAGGTAGGTACCCTCTATCGATCCATCTATGTTGTTGCATGAGGAGTGGTCGCCGGCCACGAACTCGGACTTTGCGTCATGAATCACCGGTTGCAAGTTCTACACGGCCATTATCTCCCGGTCCCTCCGATGAACGCGCGACAAAGACGGACATTCGAACTCATTTCGAAAGTCGATCCCAGCAGACCAGCAGGCCAGCACCCACGTGCCTCTGTTCAGGTGGTCGCCAACACCACGGCCGACGGGCTCCATTGTCGACATGCAGGCACATGTTCCCCCCGAAGCCCCCTATTGGCCGCTGTATCCCGTGCTTGCCGTGCCGGGGAGCATTAGCGCATGGTGCGGGGCATCGGCAGTGGGGGGAAGGAACGCCCATCCAGCAGCTGTACCTTCGGCGCTTCCCCTCATCGCCGTCCACCTCCGGAGCTCTCGTCCGCCCCTGGTTGAGTTCACGGTTAGCCAGGCACAAGTGAAGAAACTTTCAACGTTTCTTCCCTCTTTCGTAGGTAAATCCACGTTCCTTGCTTTCCGCCTACTTTGGTCCCACGTGCTGTCACCCTGGCCCAAATGGCTGGGTAAACATGCCCAATAAGCACTGGAAACCACAGTTCAACTCAACGTCGACCATGAATACCACCAACACCTCATGTCCATCGTCAAGTGATGTTTAATGTTGCCCCGCGAAGCAACCATGCATGCATGTAGGGATCATTTCGCTGCAACCCACCAAAGTCCTGGCATATAAACGCTTTCCTACTCCCCCGGGCTTCCCGCGCATGAACTCTGCCGTTCTTTTCACACTGCAAACCGTCGTTTAACCTCCGAGTGAGTCCGGCTTCGTGATGACGCCCGTCATGACCAAATCCAGCGCCATCAAGGCCGCAGCCTTCCGTAAGTCACCACCACACTCACTCACCACCTCCGACCTTCCCGCCCGGAAACTCAAAACAAGATCTAACAACCCGGTCCTCAGTCGTCCCTCTCCTCCCCTTCGCCGGCGCCGCCGCTGTCCCCGGCAACGGCTCCTACACCCACAACGGCCTCTCGTGGTCCGCCGGCGCCGTCCGCATGAACCAGGTCCAGGTCATCGGTACCCACAACTCGTACCACCGCGAAGCGCCTCTCAACGAGCACCCAGCCCAGGCCGCCATCCTCCCCAACGTCCAGAACTACTACTACTCCCACCCGGCTCTCGATGTTCAGGCCACCTACCAGTCCATCCGCAGCTTCGAGCTCGACATTTTTGCCGACCCGGATGGCGGCCATTACGCCACCCGCCTCGTCCGTCGTCTTGCCCTCCTTGACGACACCCCGGACCCGGACCTGCTGGCCCCCGGGATCAAGGTTCTGCACGTTGCTGACGCCGACTACCACCCGACGTGCAAGACTTTTGTGTCCTGCCTCAACGTCGTCAAGGCCTGGAGCGCCGCCCACCCGGACCACGTCCCGATCCCCTTCATGATCGAGTTCAAGACCTCCGAGGCCCTCATCGCCGCAGCTGGCGGCGCCTCCGTCATCCCCTGGAACAACGCCACCCTGCTCGAGGACCTCGATGAGGAGATCCGCAGCGTCTTCGCGCAGGAGGCCCTCGTCACCCCGGACGACCTGCGCAGGGGCAACCTTACTCTCGAGCAGTCCGTCCTGAGCTACGGCTGGCCCGACCTCGAGAGCGCCCGCGGCCGCGTCATGTTCCTCATGGACAACGGGCCCGTCCACCCCGTCCGCGACGCCTACATCGCCGGCCGACCCAACCTCGAGGGTCGCGTTCTCTTCACCAACTCAGCCCCGGGCAACTCCGACTGCGCTTTCCAAAAGGTAACCCTCCTCCTTTGCAGCTGTTTCACCTTACCACGTTCGAGAGGAACCAAGTCTCGCTAACATGACCCTCTCCCCAGCTCAACGACCCCACCGGCTCCGAGCAGGCCAACATCCAGGCCCAGGTCAAGGCCGGCTACTGGGTCCGCACCCGCGCCGACGTGCCCCTCGACACCCTCCTCTCCAACGACACCACCGCCATGCGCGAGGCCGCCTTCTCGAGCGGTGCCCAGATCGTCTCCACCGACTTCCAGGCCTACGGCATGAGCACCCGCTGGGACGTCGACTACGCCGTCCGTCTCTCCGGTGGCGCCTCTGTCCGCTGCAACCCCGTCACCGCAAGCGAGGGCTGCGACGACGCGAAGCTGGAGCCGGTTGAGTATATTCGCAACTAATGTAATCATGACATGAGACGAAATGTACCTAGATGTAAACAAATATGCCTATAGATAGTAATGATAATGGCGTAATGTCGCCACGGTCGACTCAGAGTCACACATACGAGAAGAAATGCAGAGAAAAGTTGATTGCAAGATGATACTGGGGAGCCCCGCGGGCCCCCCGGGTCCATAGACCCCCGAGAGCGCGTATTCCATTGATTTATATAGAGACCTTCGCTTATTCATCTCTCAAAATGTTCAGCACGCGCAGGACGTCGCGGAACTCCTCCCTGGCCGCCGGGTCCTCAAGCGCATTGGCTTTGTTGATGAGGAAGGCGCGGCACGCCCTCCTCGCCACAGCTTCCTCCCTTCGCCGGGCCGCGGCTTCCCTGCGCTGGGCCGCTGCCGCTCGCGCCTGCCTTTCTCGATCGGCTTCCTACGCCGCACGGAGGGCAGGAGACATGCTGGCGGGGTCCAAGAACCGGCCAGGTCGGCGTTGTGAATTCTGAAAAAGCAAGGAGTCAGTCTGATGCGTGAGAAGAGGGAAGGTGCAGGGCAGGTACTGACGTTGCTCGAACCGCGGGGCATGGTGGCGGGGGTGCGAGGGAGCTTGATGTTTGTTTGTTTTTCTGTGAAGACGTTGTCAGTTGCGATGCACAACACTGTGAAGTGGAAGGGAAGGAGTGGACGAGACTTACTATCGCGCGGGTGATGCAAATGATGCGACTGTTGAAGAGATGTCAGCCATCATGGACAGAAGGTAGGGCAAGATGAGGGAACGGAAGGGGGGCAAAGAAGATGGGCAACTCACGATTCCTTCTCACGCGAGGTCTGAAGAAAAGAGAAAAAAGAAGAGGAAGTTAATGGGAGGGAGGAGGAGTTTAAATACCTTTGGGCGGGTGCCCCCAATCAGTAAATGGTACGTACTGCCTAGAGAGGACAGGACAACGGGACGGCAGGAGGGAATACAGGAAGGAGGGAAGGCAGGAAGGAGGCAAGTGCCTCGGTGGGAGCTACCTGCCCAGGCAGACGCGAGCCTCGCTCTCGGGAATGCGCGTGTCACGGAAGGCATCGCGGGACGTCTCTAAGAGCTCTCGGATCTCAGAATACAGAACCGGTATCTCTTCAAAGTTCAGGGCCTCATCAGGCAGTCCTACATCACTAAAGCAAGGACAGTAAGAGAGGCTCATGGGCATAAAGACACGGGCGGATCGTGGGTGCCTCGACATGTTTTTACTTGGGAAGTTCCTTCACGGTTGCCAGGGAGAAGAGGGACTCCCTACTTGATTCGAATCTGGGCCACCTACGGGTGACCATAGTATGTAACAATGTACTGGGCACCTTTAATTAATCGCTAAAAGTTGGCCCATCTCGCTGGAGAGCTTGAAGAAAAGACGATGGCCGAAAAAAGGATTAAGGGCAATAAAAGGGATTACAGACAATAGGGACGAGGGCAGATAACAGGGACAATGACAGGGACAACGACAGAGACGACGACAGAGACGACGACAGAGACGACGACAGAGACGACGACAGAGACGACGACAGAGATGGACGACAGAGATGGACGACAGAGATGGACGACAGAGATGGAAGACAGAGATGGAAGACAGAGATGGAAGACAGAGACGACGACAGAAACGGACAATATCCCTGCGAAAAGCTTAAGAAGCGAGAAGAACAATAGGGAACGCCACTTACCTTGGTAGGTACCTAGGAAGCAGAACGGCACTCGAAGGCCGCGATCACGCAGTAGGCCGCAACAGCCGCCAGAAGTCACGAACGACGTTGTCTTCCTGATTGAGACGAAGAAGAACAGGGAAAGAAAGCAAAACGCGCAAAAAAAGATACGGAGGAATAAAATAGTCGCGTAACAAACGGACGAGAAAAGGAAAAGAGAGCGGGGGACAAGAGGAAGAGAGGGGGAGGATAGGAGACAGGGAGCATCGTCTACTAAGAACACTCGTAACATCACGTGGAAGCGTTGGAGTAGGAGAGGAACATGGAATCGGATTCGAACATTCAGCGAGATAAAAAGCAGAGTTAAAGATGGACCCCCTAATAACTTTGCGCGGCACACTCTGCCACGCACAGCCTCCGAGACACGCCAAGAGGACACGAGGCGACGAAGAAAAAAGACCTTGAGTCAGCAGCCGGCACTCCCAGACGACATCTGGCCTTGCGCACTGCGCCGGAAACTGAGAAGCCACCTTTCCACCAGCCTGGAGAGAGGCCAAGCGCCGGTTTCACCGAGGTCAACGGCACCGGCCTGGTCCCGCACGAATGCCGTGTCCCTCTTCCCGTCCACGGCGGCAGGCCCGCAGGTGCCCCATAGCAATCTAGCGGCACTGTCTCCATCTACGACTACATCTCAGAAACACACAACGACGATACCTCGTTCGCAGACGGCAAGTACTCTCCGCGGCCTGTAGCGTTCACCTCATTTATTGAATGCTACCGGCCGCCACATGTCTGCGTACCATCCATCCAGCAGCTGACAGGCATCTCCTATCAACTCGGCCACCTCAGGCATAGGTCCATACTAACAATACATTATCCTGGTGCCAACCGTTCTGTCAGGCAAATGACCATATTGATCGGTGTCGGCCGAGAAACCGTTGCGCTGGCTCGCATCATGTTCGCATCACCGGCCGCTAGCGTTCGCGCACCCGCCCAGTCTGAAATCTCCGTCTCTGATAATCTTTACAGCCGACTTTCCCGTTAGACAACCTGTTGGTGCTAGATTCCCTACTACCTTCGACACCGATACCGCTGATGCCACGCACAGGGACCAGTATCTTGGAAACTCCCTGAGGTGGTATGTCGGATCTCTGCAAGTACCCAGTGAACTGTGCTGATACCCGCTCCTACGCCGCCAAACTACTCCAGAAAGCAGCGTTCAGATCCTTCGGCCGAACGCCTGGCGTCCGGCCCAAGCATACCGTTCTGTTGCCTATTTCTGCATGCCCGTTAGCACCGTCGCTTCCCTGACACTGATAGACGTTCTTACCATGTACAAACACGCCCACGTTGACAGTGACCAGCCTCTTCGAACGCCCCGAAGACGGCGCGGGGTTCTTGGAACTGGACGCCATCCCAAACACATCGCCGCCCAGGCTCGGGTCCAGATTCATCGGAGGCGAGGGACCACTCCCCGAAGACATGCTCGCCGGTTGTGTGTCCATCATGTTCATCGACAGTTCCGACCCCCGAACAAACCCGTGTCCTTCCCCACCGGACGAGCCCGCGTGTGAACCGGCTGATTGAGACATGTTGTTCGCGACGAAAGTGCCCGTCGCCGGGTCGAAAATCCGGCCCTCGGTGCTCGCATCTTCCGAGAAGTCGGCAGGGTCGATCTCGGCCGTGACAAAGTCCGCCGCGGGGGGGATGACGACGCCCCGCTGCTGCAGGACCCATTCGACCTCGTCCGCGTCGAAGAAGTCGCCGTCGAAGCCGGGATAGACGATGCGGAGCTTCCGGTCGATCCTCACGTCCCGGACGTTCTCCGTCGCCGCGTCCCACGGTCCCATCGCGAACATCGAGTCGACCTTGAAGCGGTCCGGCTCGAGGCTGCCCTGGTTCCCGACGAGGCGTTTATCCCGTCGCGGGAGCTCCATCGAGTGCATTTCGTTGGTCATGTCGTCGAAAAACGTCCCGCCCCCTCCGAGGTGCAGAAACGGGAAGCGCCAGTTGAAGAGTGTCTCGCGTTGGTTCACACTAAGGCGGTTAGCCAACCGCTCCACGATCTTTTCCCGTGTCTCGAAGAGTAGACAGAAGCCGAAGGCGGCGCTGACTAGGTCCGGCGGCGGGTTCGGCATGCGCAGCAGCATGTACGCTCGCTCGAGCGTCGACCTCATGAGCCGTCGCCCGAACGTCCGTTCTTGGTACGCATACGAGCTTGGCGCAGAGATGACAGGATAAGGAGATTCGGAGAAGGGCTGGGCGAACTGGCCGTGGGTGGTGTCCAGGCCACCTTCGAGAGACATACCGAATGGGAAGCTTGCATTGTCCGGTGTCGGCTCGGTGACAATCTCATAGCCTAGAGGGGCCTGCGATGGGACGCCACGGGCTGCGAGCATCTGGCTGTCTTGCGCCCACGAGTTGGTGTGTACTGCGGCCATGGCTTGGGACTGGGAGATGTCGAGAGCGGCAGCGTCATTTTCAACCATGTACCCTCCGTAGAGGACATGACTAGTTTGGGGGGCGTCTAGTGAGGAGCCCGACTTGTCACCATGCTTCTCAGGTCCGGCTTCGTGCCCTTCAGACTCTTCGTGCTCCTGGCTCGGCTGACCTTCGGCCTCGTTGCTTGCATCCTCGCTTGTCCTGCGGGCGAGCGAGACGAACTTCTCGGTCGTCGCCTGCAGTTGACGACCGAATTCTGGGGTGCTCTCGAGCATGCCTTTACTGACGGCGAAATCATACAACTTCATGAAGGCTTTGCTCATCTCCTCATTGCTACTTTTGAGCTGATCGACCTTCTTCTCGAGAGTCTGAATTGCCGTCTCCTTGCGGTTACGGTATGCTCTCTGTGCCAAGCGAATTTGCGTGCGACGACGCTGGGGGGTCCGTTAGAATAACGCATGGATTGGGGACGAGCAAAGATAAGGGATGAAGAGGGTGCGCGTGCATAACCACATGAACACGCCGACCTTATGTGACTGTGGCGAGCGAACGTCGACGATTAAACTTACCTCTTTCGCGGTCTGATCATCGGTGTCCAGACGCGGCCTGCCTCGCGACCGCTTCTTCTCCTCCTCTTCCGGTTCGTCGTCATCGGCCGGCTGGGGCTGGGCCTTGCGCTTCCGCGACCGCGTCGACTCACTGCCGGTCACGGCGCGTGACTTGCCAGCCGGCAGACTCCGCGGGGGGCGGAAGTTCGTCGAGCCATCGTCGTAGGACTCGGCGTTGAGTATGGACAACTCGGGGTCCTGCATGAGAGCTATTGGATAGCCGCCGGGGAACTGGAGAACGCCGCCCAGGCGGTGGTGATAGTGATGGTGCTGGATGAAGTCTGGGTCGTCGGTGGTGGAAATGAACGGAGGAGCGGGTCCTACAGGGTCTGACGGAGAGAAGGCTACAAAGGGCTGCTGAACAATGGGCGGCGGCGACGGCGGCACTAGACCCTGGAACTGAATCGGGACTAGATCGCCAGCGTTGAGTGGTAAGCCGAGGTCGGGAGCAAGCTCGTAGCTGCTTCCGGGCTGGTACTGTGTCTGGAGAAGTCTGGGGTCGTGAGGATGACGAAGAAAAGACGACGAGTCTGGTGGGGAGGAGGTGAGTGATGCCGGCTGGCTACAATCAGGGGGCGATGTATATGAGAAAGATGTCTGCTGCTGCGACTGCGGCGGTGGGTTTTGCTGGGAGTAGTGGTGGGGACGAGAATGACAATGAGATTGAGAATGAGAATGGGGATGAGAATGGGGAAGGGGATGGCTATGCTGTTGAGGATCGTAGACACCGATGGTTTCTTGAGCGTTACTTTG
This sequence comes from Colletotrichum musae, assembly GCA_027406025.1. Lineage (NCBI taxonomy): Eukaryota > Fungi > Ascomycota > Sordariomycetes > Glomerellales > Glomerellaceae > Colletotrichum > Colletotrichum musae. Next base: position 305,189 of record JANVYC010000007.1, read on the forward strand.
ATAATGGTGACGGGGATGATGGCTTCCCTGGTGCTGGCCCTGGCCCTGATTCTGATCCTGATCTTGTTCCCGGTGCGGATGCCTTCGACGGCGAGTCTGCAGGTGAGAGCGAGGAACAGTAATACTAGTAGTGCTACTAGCAAGCGGGTCGCCTTCACAGTATCCGAATTCTCCGAGTGAGTCTGGTGTTGTTGTTCCTAGGCTGGGAAAGTCATACACGCTGAAGTCCAGAGGCTGGCCTTGCTCGAGGTGGACAACAGTCTGTGGACGAGATGATGGAACTCCTCTATGGCCCCCTCGCACCAGTGCCCCGTAGACAGCTTGCGAATCCGTTGTCTTTCGAGGAGGAGGAGGAGGTGGTGGTGGAGGCTCGTCTACGTCGTCGTTCGGCTCGGCCTGCGCTTCCAAGGGGCTGGGATGATGATGATTACTCATCTCTTCCGACGGCACACTAGGTAGCCCAGCCAGCTAGGAAACCTTAAAAAAAAAAGTACCGACTAACGCACCTAATCGCGACGCAGCACCGTTTGTGGGGAATTGCCGCGTGTGTCTCTGTCGTTGCTGTTAAGACCTGATAGCCTCATTTCGCCGTTCACGCACGCTATGACGGTAGGGCGCCCCGGCTGCGACAGGCGACAGGATGTACGTGGATACGCCCTACACCCGGCGCGATGTAGTCTTGGAAGCGATTGGTCCGATCAGAAAACTGTAAAGTATTAGGGAGCTTTAAATGGAGTCCAAGGAGATGGATAAGGCGTGGGTAGAGAGTATACTGAAACTGAAACTAGTCAGGTACTCAGGACGGCAAACTTCAATGTAAAAAAAGAGAGACGAGTTCATGGCATCAAGGAAGGGAGAACGTCTTTTTTTTATCCTCGCCTTCTCGTGACTGAATAATGAGACAACCCTATCAAGCCCATCGATAATGATACATTACGGGTGTCTGGGCCCCCTGGGGCCCATGCTGGCGAGGAGGGTCGCACATGATTTTAAAGTAAAGAGAGAGAGCCTTCGCCGCTCGACGTGATGTGGGCATGGCATGGGGCAACTTCTGTAAACGCTGACGGAATCAAATCGTCGAAAAAGCAATGAGCGGAACGCTTGCAGAGTTGCACCGCGGACCTGGGCCTGGATGTGGACAATACGGAGTAGCTTGTTATCATTGTGATAAAACCCCCCGCAAGAAACGGATGGCAACGTTGGATCCGGAGATCTGCTGTGACCAGACGAGCCTGGTGGGAGAGTCGTAAGTACTAGGTCGAACTTTTCACTTTTCGCATGCCCGCTGCCGCAGGCAAGTAAGGGTCCCTGTCACAGACGCAGAGAGGAGAGGAAACAACGAATAAAGCCACGACAGGGGATGGGGCGCAGGGGATTGGCTCGCGAGGCCGGTTCAGTAGTGCGTCGAGGGCTGTTTCGAGAGCCTTGGTTTCCCCCGAAGGCTCCGGAAAGCATGGCCATCACAACGGATCTGCAGTTTGCAGCTCCCCGGAGGCATGGCTCACGCATGGGCGAACATCGTGGAGTCGTAGACTCGACTACTAGAGGACCGGGGTGCATGCGCCGTGTAAGCCACCTCGAGCAGAATTATGTTAGCCACCGTCCCCGGGTTGACAGGTAAGCACGCAGGTAGCGTGAGACTGCAAGTGATGAGAACCCGTACCCAGCAGCGGGAAAAATCCATTGGCCCGGGGGACAACGGCAGAGGATCGAACCGAGATCAACTGCAGTCTTCTTGGTCTCGTCCGCCTGGAAAATGTAACCTGACTAATAGTTGGCAGCCTCACTTTTGGCACCCTTCACAGCAAAGATCGCCACGAAGACAACGCCGCCGGAATCCCATCCGGGGATTTTATCTACTTGGAATCGTCAGGAAAGAAGGGCTAGAACGAAGCCTAGTACGCAATCCCTATTCTCAAGGTAGTGATAGAAAAACGAATAATTGGGTCGAGAAGAGGCCCCTGCATGACGTCTCGCCGGCAAGCATCTCTATCCTACACCATCCCGGTCAGTGCGGATTGACACAAAGACCTTAAAAACGTGGGTTGAACTCACAGCGTGGCGCACGTACATGTGGTGGCGGTTGCATTATACTATTCGGGATTGATTGGGTCAGGCAGGGCCAGCCGCCTCATGATCTCGAACCCTCGAGTAGCTCTGCCAGATCGCCGAAGTAATTGCGTGTCGCCGACAGCCGGTCCCGGCACGTCGGCCCAGGCAGGGGTTCAGTTCGTTAGACGGCCAGACACAACCGACCATCAGCCCGGAGAGGTTGTAAACACAGTTAATTTGACGATTTGAATCGGTCTTGTACGGGATGCGCAAAACTAGATGCTCTATTCGATTATCAAACTGTTTCGAAGGGTCGACGACACGAAAGTTCGACGTCTCTTCCTCTCGAAGCCGTTTGGCTATGCATCGTCAGTCATTGCTGTGGTGTTGGTGCTGGACCCCTACTTTTCACGCCGCGACAGGTTGAATTAAAGAGGTGGGGGCCCAGGTCAACGGTAAAGGCAGGTAGGGGTTCCATCGTCATGGCCGGGGGCGTTCTCCAGTGTCTTCGCGGGTCCGATCTGAATTCTGTCAAACCTCAGCAAGATCGTGTCACTCTCCGACCTTTGGGTGGTTCGACGGAACCCCAGTCGCCCGCCTCACCTCGCTCGGGAGGCGGATGATCATAGCCGAAAAGAAACAATATGGCCGGTGGCTTTCTCCCGTCACAGCGGAGTGTTGGAGATATTCGTCTCGAGGCCCGAGTCTCAGCGCAATGTTTGTGACCATTGGATCAATACGAGTCGCCAGTCCTCTTTTCCCGCCGTCATTTTCGTCTTTGAAGGAGTTGGTATCCCGGAGATAATGGTAGTCATGTCATGCCGGCTGTCACAAGTGATGCCAACAAAACGGGGCTGCTGTTTGTGTTGTGGCTGTCTGCCTGGCGTGACTTGAAGACGGATGGCAAATTCTTGTCGCATCTCAGCCTCGGAGGAGGATGCCGGAGGAGATGATCGGTTCATGCTGTGGCGGTATCACAAAGTCGCTTTGGGGGCACGTCATTGTGTTCGATGCGTGTCGACAGGAAACGGGGAGACGTCCGCTACTGCTAATGCTGATGATGCTGAAGGGCGGCCGGAATACTACTGGATTGGCAGCAACAATCAAAAGTTGTCCGTGTACGTAGGTACGTACTTTCCCACTGCGAACTGGGACGAGGAAGGTGCCACGGTCACGGTGACGGTGACGGTGCTTACTGTACAATTATAGGGGGTCCAGAGCGGTGCCAAAAGTCTGAATACACCTAAAGGTGCACCCAAGCACTGTCTGCAGCACAAAATAAAATGATAACGACAACAACGACAACGACAACGACAACGGACGATGAGCCTATACAATCCTAAACAGCATCAATTCTATGGATTGCTTAGGGACGCCTAGGTAGACCGTAGCCACGTAGGTAGTTACAGCTACTAGATGTAACACTATCTACTCCGTACCTACCTAGGTAGGCACCTTGTAGGGACCAGCGGAGGCGACGCTCCCGCCGCGTACCCATGTACCGCCGGAGCCTATCCGCACTCCACTAACATTCCGCGCGACCCCTCGACCCCTCGACCACGACGATCTTTGCAATGACCGGGCAATCCTAACCCCCGAGCTGACACTCGATCCTCCTCCGTCCCGCCGACTCCCCCAATCGCTCGACAAGCCCTCTCGGAGTATGGCAATGGCGAAGTCACGATCGTGAGCCCAAGAGAGACCCCGCCGAGCGGCCAAGCATCGTCGAAGCGGCCTTCAGAGGCGGGCCGACCGCGCCAACATCGACGTCGCGACCGGTCGCCATGGCTGACGCCGATGGCGATGATGGTTGGACAAAAGTCCACCGCCAGTTCCAGGGCCACCCTGATCGCCTGCCGCCCGCACAGCGCGAGCTCTTTGAGCGGGAAAGAATCAAAGAATGGGAGTCGTCGGATGGGCACTGGTCAGGCCTGTGAGTTGCAATTCTTTTTCACCCCCGTCATACGCTTTCCCCCCTGTGTTCTTCTTCTTTCGCTCCGAGACTAATATGGTTACGCAACAGAGGAAAACATCCCGCCGACTTCGCCGAATCGAAAAAGATTCACCTCAAGATCCTTGCGGCCAACAACCTGGGATGGGGAACCTATGGTCGCGTCGAGAAAGTTACCCACCGTTCTGTCTGTCTGGCTCGGAAATGGATTCAACCGCGGCACAATCGTACCATCGACATTCTCCGCGAGGAGGCGCACGTTATGGAGCGACTGGATCATGACCATATTGTCAAGCTCATTGGCACCTATACGTTTCGTCAGCGCGAGCTGTATCTTCTGCTCTGGCCCGTTGCCGTGTGTAACTTGAGCGAGCTTCTCACCGACCTGGAAGACCTCAAATGCGGGCAGGGCGATCGGGAAGATATCGTGAAGCGACTGGAGGCGCTAGGATTGACTGACTTGAGCGCCGTCGAAAGTCAGGGTCGCGATTTTTCCAGGCCAAACAGCAGAGGGAAGTGTCCTTTGCAGTTCCTCCAGCGCATCATGGGTTGCATTGGACAGGCGGTTACCTACTGCCACCAGGCCGCCAACATCCGCCATCTGGACCTTAAGCCGACAAACATCCTCCTCAACCCCGAGAGGGTCTATCTCGCAGATTTTGGTATCGCCCGGGATGTCAACGACCAGGAGCAGACGACCACCATCGGCCACCAAGGCACACCCAAGTGGCGGGCACCTGAGATTTACGATTTCAAGGGTTGGTCGATGAAGTCAGCAGACGTCTACAGTCTAGGACTCATCTATCTGAACATTGCCACCGCCGTCTACCACGGGAATCTCTCTGCCTTCTATACCGTTCTCGAAGACCTGGTGCCACGTTCTCGAGCTGAAAAGCTACACAACTACCAGGAACAGCTTGCCCTCCAGGCCCTGGCCACTCAGAACTTTCACGAAGTCAAACGTGCGACCGTCGAGCCGAGGCACGTGGTCGACTTGACCAGAAAGATGCTCTCGCTTGATCCGGCGTCTCGGCCGAGAGCTGATCAGGTTGACCAGGAGCTCGTCGACCTAGGCGGCATCGAGCAGGTGTACCACAGCACCTGTTGTCGGAAGAGCATCAGATATGTTGCCAAGCGCATGGATAATCGGTATTCTCAAGTCTACGAAGAGAACGACAGGCTGATGGCCGAGAATGAGCGACTGAAGAAAGAGAATGCAACATGGTCGGCCAAGGACGAGACGTATGAGATGCGTATCAAGAACCAGGAAAGCAGGCACGCCAAAGACGTTGAGCGTTTAGCCAAGCAGTTGGAAGAAGAGAGGAGGAGGTACCGAGACCTTGAGGAAAGACTCCGGGAAATGGAGACACGGTCTTCGAGGAGGCACAACCGGATGGGGCTGCCGCGACCGGAACCTGCGAAAGACGCTCGCATGTCCTCTGCTGATCTGAGTAGTGGCCTAGGTCTTCGGACGAGACCGATCACACATCCAATCCCGCACTCCGCCGTGCGACCTCCGCCGGCGGCAACGAACACCCCTCCCTCCGCACCTCCACGTCCGGCTTCTGGAACCCGGATTCCGTCTGACCCCCTGAAAGCGTGGGTCACACGGAACCCAGTCGTCATGGCCGGCATTCCCGCCCCCGGAATCTCACGCTCCAGGGACTCCTCATCTCCCAACCCGCAAACCCCCACATACGCACTCCGCTCCCGTGGCTCCGGCTCCCGCCTGCCGATTCTCGCGAAGACGCCTGCCACGCCAGGGTCCAGCACCCCGAACCTCCCCCGAGACCCAAGCTTGACGGACAGCACACAAGCCAGCATGACGTCGTCCGTTTTCTCCCGTCGCGGCTTTGAGACCGCCACCGACGCAGCCCCGACACCGCCAGCCGTGAGCCCGGTGGTGAAGCAGTCAGGTTTTGATGTTTTCGTGCGCCAGGCGCCGGAGGAACCAACGCAACCAGCCGTGCCGCTGAGTCCTGCTCCATCGATGCCACCGTCGGTATCGTCAGTCATGTCCTCGCCACGCACGACAAGAGCGGAGCTCGCTTCCGTGGCCGGGAGCGAAAGGTCGAACGATATGCCAGGTGCGGTAAAGGTGCCGTCACTGCAAACAACCAAGAGTTGGGCAGCAATAGCCGGTGAACCACACGGCCTCGCAAACATGGTAGGGTCTCCCCCACGGGTACATTCACTGGCGTCAGCGCCCCAACACGCGCCGGTCTCCGCCGTCCGCGGAAGAAGTGGAGGCCCAGCATGAGACGTTCACGATTTATGATTTGAATTTATGCCGGTTGAGCCAAGACGAAGTCGATATACCATGCACTTTCTGCGCACGAAGGGAAGTGATGACAAGGGAGATCTTAATAATCACCCCCTTCTCTTGTACTATCCAACACCCCCAAATATTTTGGCTCTTTCACAAGGACAACAACAATGATGACGGGCAGCGACGACAACGGACAATAATGACAACAACAACAACAACAATGACAACCATAAGCCCATAGAGCCTTGGACACCTAGTATTACTCCTAGGGAAAATACATAGGGATGCCTAGTTACGTAGTTGTAGCTATAGGGGGTATTGAACACTAGAGAAGGGGGTGCTGAGTAAGATATCCCAATGACAATATAAAAGCATGTCTATTTCTTTCTTGAAAGTCGAGTATGGACAATTCCCGGTTGTCCTTGTGGTATCTTTTGGGAAGATAGGTGATACAGTACTGTACAAAAGGCTGCTAGACTTGGCGGTCTACTCACTTCTGGATCGGCGCAGGCTCTAGGCCCACGAGCCAACGCCTGCGCCTCTCCGTCTTCCGCTTGACGAATGCCTTGCGCCTCCTAATGTTCCTCATCTGCCGCTTGAGGAGGTACGGCTTGATCCTCTCGTACTCGGTCGGGATGATCCGCACGCCGTATTTCTTAGCCTCCTCCACCTCCGTTGCCAGCAGCTTTTCCTCTTCCTTGACGGCCTCCACTAGCGCCTCCGCCCTGGCCTTCTCGTCCACCATGTCTTCGTTGAACCTCTTCGTCAGGCCCCTCAACGCCTCGTACTCGCTGTCCTCGTAGCCCCGCGTCTTGGCCTTCGAAGCCCCGCGATCCGCGAGCCCCTGCCTCGCCAACTCCTGCTCCACCAAGCGGTCCCATTTATCCTCGGCCGCGGCGGACTGGGCCCCTCCGTCCCTCACCCCGAGCATGTAGTCCATCATCCGCATCCTGCGGGCCTGCTTCCTGCGCAGCAGGTTCGTCACCGCGCGCGGCTGCGGGCTCTTCTGCCGGAGGAAGACGTGGGCCGACGACGTCACCACGACGTGCGGGATCTTGCGACGGCCCTTGAAGCTGTCGCGCGGCCGCGGGTACATCGGGGAGATGTACCGCGGGCGCTCGCCCTCCTGCGAGACCTTCTTCAGGACCGGCGGGGGCGGTGGTCCGCGGGCGCTCCGGGGCTTTCTCGGTTTCCTGCGTCGGCGCTGGTTCGCTTCGGAGCGGGCGATGAGCTCGTTCTTCTCGCGGAGGTAAGCGACGATCTCGCTGTGCTCCTTGGAGCCTTCGACCTGGGCGTTTCGGAAGAGGGTGATGAACTGTGTTGCGTTCGAGGCCTTGCGTCAGCTTGCTTCGTCCGTCGAGAAAGATCAAGTACAGATGGGCGTGGGAAATGGAAAGCGAAACATACCTTGTACCCCGCTGACAGCGCGGCGAAGACGAGCCGCTGGCTCACCTCGGCCTTGTTGCGCCGGAAGCCCCTCTTGACCAGCTCGGGGACGGGGTGTTTGCCGTGCCTGCACACATCCTGGGGCAGGTTGATGCCGCGGCCTTGTCGGACGAGGGCCCTGTAGAGCGCGATGACGGCGATGCGATGTCGTGAGTTGCGGGCGGGAATGAATGGAAGCGGCGGCATCTTTCCCTCCTCCCGCTCTGCCGTGGAAATTTTGGCGGTAGGTTTGGGAGCTCCATGATGACCGTCGGTGGGCTTTGTCGCGATCAGCGCTTGGACCTTTTTATCTTATCTTATCTTATCGCAAGGTATCGGTGGCAGTACCTAATGGACAGTACGGATACGGAGTAGTGGTCCGGGAGCTGGCGGTCGATCCATGTTGGGTCCTCTTTTGCATGTTCTTTGCAAATGATAGATAAGAAATGCAAAGAGAATGTGTTTCCACTCACCTCGCAGTAGGCATTTGAGAGTTTGATTACATGACACTTGCAGCGGTCTTTCACATCCTTGCCAGGTTCCCACTCAGTTAAATCGCCTGATCTGGTCTGTCAAGTACCAATCATGCCTATCCTATGGTTGTCGAGACTCGAAATGAGGGAGACTAAAGTCCAAGTCCCAGAATGTTAGAGGCAAATGAGACAAGCTAGAGTTCTAAGCGGTTGGATTCAAACTTCTAAGGGAGAAGCTCCCGCACAAGATCCCGACCTTGGCACTAGGGGTAGGCCAACATGCCTGTGCGCTTGGTTGACGACGACGACATCGAGTTGACCTGGAATTCAACCGAACCAACCCGGCCGTGAATTCAGAAACAAGAGCCGTATGGAAATTCGACTTCAGCATGGACCTGACTAGCTATCGTCGCGCGGCTTCTGCGTTCCTCGGACAAAAGGTGCTACACTGGCTCTGAGAGGACCTCATTTACTATCATTTCGAGCTTCGGGATAGCATTCCGCACGTTGAGGAATATATACCGACGCCCGCGCGTCTCGTCGATTCTCTAAACCCGTATAACTACCTCTTGCGAAGAAGCTCCTCGTAATCCTTGCGTGGCTGACAAGATCTTGCCAGCCCCAAACCTCACGATGTATCCCCCGAAACCAACAAACCTCCTCCTCCTCTGGGCGTTAGGGTTCCTGACAACGCCTACCGTCTCACAGCTGTTTCAACCTCCTCTCCGCCCACCCTACGGCTTTGCCTACTGTGGCGCCATAGCCAATTTCGAGGATACGTTCTCTACGCCCGTCGAAACCGACATAGGGCCGGCCTCCTGCCAGGTCCAATGTAGCAGTCGGTCGGCCGATTTCGCCGCCATCGGAAGGTCTCAGGAATGCTATTGCGTCAATTATATTATTGACCCCACGCTCCGACTCCCGCCCACGCCCGGCGCCTCCCTCTGCACCGAGACGTGCTCTTTCGAACCGTCATATGCCTGTGGCGGGAGTACTGCTGGACAAGAGATCTATAACGTCTTCGCCGCCAGGGAGTTGCAGACGGCAACTGCGACTATTACGTCTACCTCTTCCTCGGCATCCTCCTCCGATTCGTCGTCCTCCACGGGGACCTCGAGCTCAACAGCGGAGCCGACGTCAACCAGCTCCCTTCCCACCTCGTCCTCGACTCTGAGCTCGTCTTCCAGCAGCAGCAGCAGCAGCAGCACACAAACCAGCACTGATACTTCCACCATCACTAGCACCTTGTCTTCAAGCAGCAGTGAAAGCTCTACACAGAGTAGTAGCTCTAGCAGCTCCAGCGTCTCCAGCAGTTCTAGCAGCTCTAGTGTCTCCAGCAGCTCCTCATCAGACAGCAGCAGCTCTACCCTGAGCAGCTCCACAGAGAGCACCTCATCTTCGTCTCACTCTTCGAGCACCCCGTCGTCGTCGTCGTCGTCGTCGTCGTCTTCGTCGTTGTCGTTGACCTCCACCTCCTCTTCATCCAGTGTTTCTCCTAGTTCGGGTAGCAGCTCGACACAAAGCAGCAGCAGCAGCAGCTCATCTTCGTCGATCTCTTCGAGCACGCCATCATCATCGTCGTCGTCATCAATATTCTCCTCATCGTCGTCCAGTGTTTCTCTGAGCTCGGGTAGCAGCTCTACTCCCGGCTCCAGTTCGTCTACCAGCATTGGTACCAGCAGCACCCCGTCAAGTTCAAGCTCTTCGGGAAGCTCGGTGTTCTCTACACTGTCTTCCTTGTTCACCAACTCGTCAATCATCTCTACATCTACCACACAGTCCTCTTCTTCTCCATCCACCCTTGTGACGAGCACTGCCTCCTCAGCAAGTTCCTCATCAAGTCCCCCAACAAGTCCCTCAACAAGCTCGTCTGCCGCCGTATCCACCAGCTCCATTCTGAGCTCCGCTTCCGTGACGCCAGGAAGCTCGTCCCTCACAACCCCGGTGACGCCCAGTTCCGATCAGACTTTGCCGACGTCTTCCCTCGTTTCTGTGGCCAGCTCAGGGCTCTTGGTCAACATTCCGCTCGTCTTGACCATCGCTGCCGCGGCGGGCCAGCCACCTGGCCCGGCATCCTCGGCGGTTTAATGGGTTGGAAGCAGTGTGGCTGGGTGATTTCTATTGCGTTTTCCTTTTAGAGAAACAATGTCAGAACATCATTATCTTGGAGCGAACACCCTGCGTCACGGTGGCTGCTGCTCCATAATTTATTTTATTGGCCCCAGGGCTACATTGATACAAAGTTCATGCATCGATGCTCAACAGATATTGACTCCTGTGGCGGGCTCCAACTTTGAAGATTCACAAAAAAGCGCCACAAGAATACACAAAAGCCCGAAGCTGCCGTGGAAGGCGGTTGGTCATTGAGTCCAGGAGTCCAGGACGGCTTTTAAACCCCTTGACCTGCGCAGTCCCCGCAAGGCAGTGAGGGCTAGGGCATGGTGACACAAGAGGCTGAAGTCTATTTGGGAGGTATCATCTTGTTTTCAGTACAAAGTCACGTACAAAGGAGCTACTCATAAAGTAATTTTGACTCGAATTCTTCTTTCTACATACAATGAACTTCGACCGTCGATCCTGGACTATCTGACTGCCTTGACCGCACACGACGCAACAATACACGCTGACCATCTTTCTTACCATTAAAATCCCGACACTCTCAAAGATGGGTTGGCCTCCCCGGTTCTTGGCTTTTCGAAGGAAACACAAGGACCGTGAGGACAAACGAACTGGTCAAGCCTCTGGATGGACGAAATTGCCCGCAGAGCTTCGGCTTCAAGTTCTGGAAGAGGTCGATCTGCTTGTTGACCAGGAGCCGCGCGCGAAACGATCGGCATTGGCCACTGTCTGTTCGGAATGGCAGGCCTTCTTCGAGCGATCCAGCTTTCGAAGGTTGCAACTCAGTTCGGCTGAGGACATCCGGTCGCTCGGCCGCATTGTTCAGAATGGGAGACAGAGCTACGTCAAATCGATATGGCTCCATGTCAGTCTTCAGCGCCATTCCAATTCGCGCTCGCCATGTTATACTGGTATCCAGCGAAGAAGTTGGCGAACTCGGAATGACAACCGCAGATTTACGAAGCACCTGATTGGTCTCCTCGCCATTCTGTCCGAATGGCAATATGACAGCAGCAAGCTTCGTTCATCTAGTGGTTTACAACTCAGGCTGAGCGCCGGGTGTCCCAGCGAGTTCACGGACGCAGTCAAGTACAATAATACCCGGTATTCCCGACCACTGCCTTGCGAAAATACCATGCGGACCATCAGGAAGCAAGACCAATGCGTCAAGAATCAGAGAATCATGAGAGCATATCTCCTCGATGCTGAAGGGAATCGTCTGGGCCTTGACCTCGACGGTTGCGGCTTGAAAGTTCCCAAAGTCCCAGTGATTAGGTGGTTCTCTATAGAGAACGACTGCGTCAGGTATCCGGATGCGAGCGCTACCAAGACAATTCTCGAAAGTTTCCCTCACTTAGAAGGAATCACGTGTGCTTTGCAGGTCTTCCAATGGGTTTTGGAAGGCCACTCAGCAAATACCGCTTTGTTCGCCAGTCTCCCACGTGGAGTGAAGACAATATCCGTGATGGAGTTTCTAGAATTTGATTCGATGCATTTTACACCGTCGATTCCCATCCACAGGAGGAGTGAAAACAAGGCAGTAGCGCAGTCTGCCCGCGAGGCCAGTCGGCAAGCAGAGTCGTTCGCCGTATCTTACGTCGTTGACGCGGAACTATTCTTCGAGCCATACTACCAGATTCGATTTTCTCTCATCAACGAACAGAATTCGTGGGCCAATCTGAGGTATCTTGCACTCACCTCTTACGCCCTCAACGAGCGCCCCGATGAGAGGGCAGATCAACTCATACTAGCGGCAGCCAACGCAGCAACACTCATGCCCAAGCTTGAACTCATGGAACTATGGAACGCGGGCAAATGGCGTCGTACGAGCATCCTGGGACATTGCGAATTTATATTTCGCTTTGAGGTGACCGAAGGCTTGGCAACCATTGAAGTTGAGACCCGCCGTGGGTTCAACCTGTCAACAGATGCAAGTACCGCGTGGGAACAGTTGGCGATCAAAAGAACACAACGCAGGCCCGTTAGCAGGCTCATATCGCCGTGCTACTTTCCACCCAAACCCAACGAACGTGCCCATTTGATTAAGCACCTGAAGCTAAACAGACTCCTTGTTCAACAGGCACCGTTTATTTAACGGGCAAATCTATTGAGTGTTCATCAAGTGTATTAAAAAGCAATCACACCTATCTATATCTTTGCCTTATGAATAATAACGGGAGACATTCTTGATTACCCCTTTCTTCAGTATAACCACCCCTGTGTAACTTGCGTTATTAACTCCGTCGCTGGCTTCCCTCCCCTCTACTACCAGTACTTGGTACTACGCAATAAAGTATACTATGACTAAAATAATAATAGCAATAAAGGCGATGAAAACAACTATACCGGTACTACACAGAATCAAACGCTCTAAATCAAAAACGTTAGATCAATCTTGGACCAAACTTGAAACTTCAAGTCAAATGATGCTGGTTAATTAACCTCCTTGAGAGCTCCTCTCCCCCTGTCCCCGATCGTTTTTACCCCAGAGGCAACTGCGGCATTGTAGGCGGTGGTTGCGAGCTCGCGCTTGAGCCCCTGTTTCTGCATGTGCCTCCGCGGTCTCGCAATCCCAGCGGGCGCGGTCTGCATTTTGAAGTCCTTTTAAGAGTATTCGAACCCTCTTGTCCTTGTCGACAGCGAGCAGCCTGCTGTTGGCTTGCTTGAGAAAGAAGGTGTAATGTGTGATGTGTGTGAGAGAGCCGTTCAATTAGATTCTACTGACCACTTCTCATGAGGGGCTCGATTAGTGGGAGTCCCACCTGCGCATTCTATGATTCATTGACTGATCGCCAATTCTGTCGGCATATGCGTACATAGTAATACCTACTCATCACGGCATTACGGATATACGCACTTGGGTCTGCGGACCGCGGGACCCACGGAGCACATCAGCCCCCAGCATCAACCTGCTCATAACCGGATCTCCTGCCAAGATCGATTTGTTTACAAGATTACCTGGCGCTTCGGACATGTTGTTGAGCCGGAAGGTCACGCAATTTTCGTTTGGGGTCGACCCGAGTTGTCCGAGTACAGGTGGTAGTTTCTTTGACGTCACGCACCTATCAGAGTAACGTCCGGTTCAGCGAAGCGACGGCTTCGGTGTTTCAGGAATTTCCACCCCGAAGACCGCTTCATGGCCGCCCCTCGTCATTCACCTCCGGGGCACTTCGCGAATTAAATAGCAGCCCTGCTGGTTTTGACTTTGCTATTAAGGTTCATCTGTTCATGCCTATCTTGAGAAACCGACCTTTTTATAAAGACATCCCCATTGCCTGTTTCACCGGAAGCCGTGGGTGACTTCTTGAGCATAGCCAGCGGTAACCATTCGTATCCTTCTGAAATGTCTCCAGACGCCGGTTCCAATATCCTTTCTGCACTTGAACCACTCATTCGGACCTTGAGTGCCGGTTGCGTGGTGAGACCTGAGGATGAGCTCTACGCCCTTCATTCTGAGCCTTTTGCTATACAGAAGCAGCAAAATCCACAGTTCGTCCTAGTCCCCGAATCAACCGAGGAATTGGCAGCAATAATTCGCTTCTTATATGCCTCGGAGCTGGACTTCGTCATTCGAGGTCATGGCTTCAAATCCCCATCGGCCAAGCACGTCGTCATCAGCACGATGCGCTTCAATGACTTGGGGTACGACTCCGTGAAGAAGATTGCCACTGTTGGCGCGAGTGCTACTTGGTCAGAAGTGGCCGCATACATGGACGAAGTCGATCCGGAATATTCAGGTGAATCATGCGAAGAGTCTGCCCTGCTCAGTAACAAGAACGTTCACTGATGTGCCGCAATCTAGTCCTCGTAGCCCGAACCCCAGCGATCGGTGTTGCTGGCGCCATTCTGAATGGCGGTCTCTCTTGGATGTCGACGGAATACGGCTGCATCTCCGATCCCATCAATTTCCTCGATGCAGAAGTCGTCAAGTACGACGGCAGTGTGGTTATGGCGTCTCAAGAACCGGAGCTTTTGTGGGCTCTACGAGGAAGCGGTGGCGGCTATGGAGGTGAGTAATTCAACGATGCGTTCCCTTCGATGACAGCGAAGACTAAAACAGGCTGCAGTGGTCACCAAAGTTCTCCTCAGAGCCCATTACTATCCCACTAAGATCTGGTCAGGCCTTGTCTTGGTGCCACGAAAGTGGCTGCCGCAGCTGATCGAGGAGATGGTCGAGTTCAACCGCTCAGTGCCACACCCCAAGGTCACATATTTTATGTACATCGTCCCTAAAAGGCTCCTTCACACAATCTTGGAGAAAGAAGAGCCAGATGCCAGCGACTCTGTTATATTCCACGTCTACGATGCACTTGGAGAGGCTCATGGTCGCTCGGCGTTCCGCTGGGCTCTCGAAAAGCCAGGTGCCATCGATCGGACTCGTGTAACTAACATGAAAGGGATTGTGGACATCCAACGTAAGTCGCCATTCCCGATTTCAAACTAGATGAAGCTAAGTCGGCTCTAGGAAACGCTGCCGTTATTCGAGGCAAGATGAAAACGCTCTACGCGCCAATGGCTGTTGCGGACTTGGATCAAGACATTCTGAGCCGAGCAGTTCAGTTTTATGACAAATTGGGAGAGCTGGATCAGTCGATCCAGGAGATTTCCTCCATCATCTTCGAATGTCTCGTTGTTGTAAGTCAATTGGCTCTACATGGCCTTAATCGTGGGCCACGCTGACTCGGATGATACAGAGGTCGCCGATTGGAGGCACGGCGGAGGTTGCTTGGCCGCGGTCCCCGAATCTCAACCACATCATGTTGCTCATTTCAAGTTGCCCAGGGGACGGATCGAAGGATCAAGAGGAGCTGCTGCGGAAAATATCGACTGACGCGCCCAAAGATGTGCTTGGAGACAAGCTAAATGAGGCAGAGGTCAATCCTGCAGGCCTGGAGCCCGACTACCACAGCGTCAAAGCTGTAAGCGTCTCTTCTGAGTCAATCAGCCCGTTGATGTCCGTATATCTAACAACTCTCATCGTAGGTTTACCGTGAGCATTACGAGAAACTAAGGGAGTTGCGGAGTCGCTATGATCCCCAAAATCGATTCAAATCCTTCTTTTAGAAAGGAGGCTTACGATGTAGTAGGATGAAGTGGGATTTGATTAATTTCCGCGTTGAGGAGCGCTATATAGGCGTAGCTTCTGGCCGTGATGCCAGCAGCGTTGCTCTTTAGTGCGACATTTTGTTTTAGTCCTGTGAATTCAATAATGATCGATCGTTTAGGAGCTTATTCATCGTGGAGTACTTGTACCGATCGTTCTTCAGGGGCACTGCGAGTCTACGACGATTGACAAAACGGGGGTACTGGGCGCAACAATAGGCTCCGTATCTTCTATGGTATCTTGCACGTTAGGTACAATACACTATTATGTGATCTCAAAACTCCCTTAGATCGACTGAAAGACCGTCGTATCTGGCCAGGAGATCTTATTTACCACCCCCTCTTTGAGTATCTAACACCCCTTTGTGGCTTGACACTCTAGACGTTGGCCTTTCTCCATCTCTACCACATGATAGTTGACAATAGACAACAATGATTATTAATAAGGACAACGGACAACGAAGACGGACAACAATAAGGACGATGGACGATAACAACAACAACGACGACGGACAATAACAATAAGAATAATAATAATAATGATAATGAACAGTAACAATAAGCCTATATAGCCCTTAACTTAGGGACACCTAGCTATGTAGTTTTAGCTAGAGGGGTGGTTAGATACTAGGTAGAAGAGGAGGTAGTGAATAAGATCTCCTATCTGGCTGCATGTACAGGGGGTTTCGTCATTCGTGGCCACCCAGCGGTAATGACTGGAAACTCCGGTACATGACATTCCTAATGCCAAAACTCCGGACCAAAACTCCGGCCTCAAACCTTGAGCGGGAAGCTCTAAGTTATGTGTTCTTAAAACGTTCTTTTAACGTCAGTCTTACAATCGCCACGCATTGGGAAATACAAGCCATGAAACTTGCAGCCAATAGACCGAATCTTCCATTCAAGGCATGCTTTAAACCTCATTCTTTTGCTTTGTTTTTCTTAGCATAGCGAAAGAATCATCTTGAAGACGCACAGCAATTGGAAAACCGGGGCCATCGTCGGAGTTGTGGCACCTCTAATGTGGATCGCGTGGGCTTTCTGACTCGGTCTCCCGGGAGCTTTAGGGAAAGAGGGGTCAGGCAAGTTCCATCATCATAAGACGGTGTATTGAAAGGGACTACAAAACGGCCCTTCCAACCGGTTAGAAATCGTTCTTCTTCATGAACTCATCCAATTCAAGCTTTTTCTGAGCCTACCTCCATCATGTCGACCTACTCCGTCCGCAACGAGACTTCCCGTATTTTGTCTGACGTCCTCCTTGCCGATCCCCGCCTTGAACTACCGGCCTCATTTCGCGATGCTGCCAAAAAGGTCAAGTTCGTGGGAGGCGACGACAAACCGTTCGTCCTCACACCGTTGAAGATGACGGAGTCGAGTGCTTCTCTCACAGCTCTGTTGGCAACCGCTGCCAACGTCGCTGCTGCGGAGAGATACGGCATAGACTACCAAGATGTTCAAATCAACACCGACGCTGCCACCTTGTATCTGACGTCCGTTCTTCTCCCGACTATCGGCGGCAAGTCCTTTATGCAGCATCCCAAGATGCTCCAGGAGCTCGCCAAGATGGACCTCCACGGCATGTCAAGTCCCATCAGGCGTTTCGCAACCAACGTGTACCAGACGAAAGACGGACGGTGGTTTCATCTTCACGGCTCCATGAACGCCGAGCCCGTGATGAAGATGTTAGGGGTCGAGGATGCCGATGTGAGCCCGGAAGAGGCGATCAAGATCTACGCGGAGAGGGTCGCCCAGTGGGATTCCAAGGACATCGAAGAAACAGCGAATGAGCAGTACAAGCAAGCAGGCGTGACTTGCTACACGCCAGACGAGTTCTTCGAGAGCGAACAGGGCAAGATCATGTCTCAAGAGCCCCTGTGGTGTTCAACCAGAATCCCCGCGCAATCCAAGGCCTGGCACAAGGCAAACGATGAGGGTTTCAAGCCCCTCTCCGGCATCAGGATCATCGACTTTTCACGCGTGATTGCTGGCCCCGCCGTGTCGAAGCTTCTCAGTGTCTTCGGCGCCGACGTTCTCCGCGTATCCTGCGACAAGCTTCCTGAGTTCGGCCCGACCATGCCTGACCTCCAGACGGGAAAGCGAGATACCAACATTGATCTCAAAACCGAGGAGGGAAAGAAGGTCTTTGCTGAACTTGTTCGAGGGGCAGACATGCTCGTTGACGGGTACCGGCCCGGGGTTCTGGAGCGACTTGGGTTCGACAGCAGCTCTTTGCGGAAGCTGAACCCCAATCTCATCTACATGCGAGAGAACTGCTACGGCTTCAAGGGCCCGCTGGCCCACAGGTCCGGGTGGCAGCAGATCAGCGACTGCTTGGTGGGTGTGTCCTACCTTCAAGGCAAATTCCTTGGCCTCGATGAGGCTGTCGTGCCTCTTCTACGTAAGTCCACCATCCGCTGCTCTCTTCGACTGGGATTGAGCTCTGACGTGTCTCTAGCCAACTCCGATTACCAGACGGGTTTAATCGGTGCCATAGCTGCCATACAGGCACTGTTGGCGCGCACAAAGGAGGATGTCACCTTTGATATTGATATCAGCCTGACTCAGTACAACATCTGGTACTATCAACTGGGGCTATACTCTGAAGCCGAGCAACAGGAGCTGCGAGCCAGAGACCCTCAGTTTAGACCCCGCCACTACGATGACATGGGTGCACTCGTCGCGCAGACCTACGCGTCTTGGCAGAGAGTGAGATCCGATCTCTTTTCGCATCCTGAGTTCTTCTGGAATATGTCTGGAGAGGAATACGGCCTTGATGAGGACATGAGAGTTTTGGCTCCTGCGTTCAAGTTCAAAACGACAACCATTGGCTGGGATGTGCCGAGTGGAAGGAGAGGACGATCCGAACCAACGTGGATTTCTTAATCTATCCAGTTCATTTAAATAATTCAGAGCTGCTCTCGCCTAACAAACTGTCGAACTCCCACGGAATCATTTCTCTGACTGACAATGACTGATCCCATGCACCATATCCGACGTCGGAGCCTTGGTCTTGAGGATATAAGTTCCACTCATGTTCCCTCTCAGATCTCCCGGTCGATGCGCTTCTTGTTTGCATATCCATGGAAGATGTCAAAGTGTCCTCGAATACGTCTTGATTGCCCTCGAATGTACGTTCGGAGGCCGAGGTCTGTACATCGACATGGCCTTGGTTTTCCGCGGATGTATTGTTGCAGGCTCTCGTAGCTCTTTGGGCAGCATGATACAAGCTCTGACAAGTTGTTGTTACGGGTCTTAAATACGAATCGGTTGCGTCCCGTTCAAGAAGACAGAGACTTTCAACGACGTCAAAGACACAATGCAGGTCTTCGATGATGCCGAACGAGTTCGGCCGACGTAACGCATGAATACATGTAACGATAACAGCAGTCACTGTGATCGGTACAACATCCCTAGTGAATCCTTGGTGAGATCAAGTGTATAGGGGCTAGATAGGGACAAGACCGAGGGTGGAGGCATTGTTCAAGACTTACCAAAGAAGACTGCGCCATGTATTCGGAATACGCGATCCAATCCTCAATATCAACCTAGCAGCATGCAGGGAATGTTCTGTTGACTCAGAAGTTGCAGCGCTTCTTGTCGTCCAGTCGATACTGCTTTGCGCTCGATGAACTAGAATGACGCAGTGGTAGTACGTATAGTTCAGACGGACTACAGAGGTGTGCTTGAGTAGTTCTGGGTGAGCTTCAGCGTCAAATAAAGTAAAGTAAGCCGCTCGCCAGTCTTGTAGGTCCTTGTTAAGTAGAGTTGTTGCTTTTGCGATAGAATCTGATTGCAGCCCCTGATTCAAGTACATTTCGGAGTACAACTGTGCTTGAATGACGGATAGTTGAGTAGCCGCAACGAACACGTCAGTATTTCTGCTTGAAGGATTGTGACTGTTGAACTCGATTTGCATCAGAGGATCCGGTAGGTCGACTTCAAAGTCTCCAAAGTCTTGGGCCGGTGGCCTCCCCGTTCGAAGACTCAACTCTCGATCCAGAGCGAAAGCCAACCAAAAGACGTTAACTCTAGTGGCTCGTTCGATCGGACTGAGTGAAGGAGCACATCCTTTTCTATGCAGGCCAATAGAATGGGCTAAGCGGATAGCATTAGCAACCAGCATAAAACTGGGTTGTGGATTAGGAGTTCCCAAGAAGAACCAGGCCAGAATCAGGAGTGCCTGGACTGACATGAGCTGCGAGGCTCTCAGGAGGATGTCCAGAACCGTGTCGAGGGCGTTCGCTACATATCCCCATGTCAAGTCCTCATCTACCGAGGCGCCCTCTTCAACACGACGTCGGTGAGAGATGGCGAGAATCGCGTTTAGAGATGTCCACCAAGCTGGCCCACCATCGAAACTGCCGGAGTACTGCTGCCCCAGAAGAGCCATAAATGCCGGTGGATGAAACAGCGGCAATGCCATATGTTCCTGATCAAAGAATGCGCTGACCAATGACAAAGCCTCGGTCCAGGAGGGCAGAGTGCAGTGCGTTCGTCTATCAAGAACAGGTTGAAGCCTGGGATGAGTCCAAAGAGACCAAGGGCCTGCTTCCGAATCCGGGTTGTCGGTCTTTGCGCGAGATGTTGGTGTCTGCTCTGGGATCAGTTGTTGTGATCGGAGTAGGCCAATCGCGGATGAAGAGCCTAGGTCAGTCAGTACTTCAGTTTTCGTCGACTTTGCATGATTCGCACTGATTGCCATACCGAAATAACGCAGATCTCGGCCTGCACCCATCAATGAGTCTCGTCCTGTCATGATGTTTAGTCGCTTGAAAGTAGCTGTATTTTATGCGAAACTGACCACATTTCGACAAATTCCGCGAGAGCGACGCTTCAGATGTATAATCATTGCGTGCCGAACTGAGATCTTGTGAACCTGATGAAGAGTGCCGGCGGACCTGGGATCTAAATTGTTGGACAACCCGGCCAGGGGGCCCTTCGGGCAACTCTGGACCTGTGGCCGGACGGACCGGGCCGAGAGGGCGGCGTCGGCGCGCGGGCTTGGCAACGTCGGCGTAGTTGCAAGTTGCTGGGAGATTCAAACACCTGCTACAAGCAGGTCTGACCCCATCGCATTTCACCTTTTTCGCGCGGCAAAGATCGCAGGCCTGTTTGCAGTCATCATTAGAAGCGCTTCCAAACACACAGTTTGAGAGCTCACCTTGGCAAAGCGCCGCCTTCTATCTCCCGGTCTCACACTGTCCGACATGTGGTCTATCTCGATAGAAGTCGAGTGGGTGGGTAACAGTAGCAATTTTACTTGTCTTGATTCATCGATTCGTCTTGGTGTGATTAGTCAGCAGACAAACCCCATTACGACCAGCTCATAATGCCGAATGTCACGTTTCTCTACTACCTAAGTGCACAATATGGGAGCGAACAAAGACTATCATCCAGTGTCTTTCCGGTTGGTTCGAGTTTTCTAATCAATACATTAATACAGACTGGAAAATTGATGTTTTCGAAAAACCTGCCTAGGAGATCTTGAGCAGCATTATACCTGGAGTAGATGTCGGTGGGCGAGGGCCCGTTAGATTCGTAAGCGGGGACGAATTGTCATCGAACGCCGAAGAACTCGGCAACGCGGGTCTCATCGACGCACTTGTCCCTTGCCGTGCCCCTTCTCTGAGGCTTAGATGAACCGCATGCTGTCGGTAGATGTCAGAGGTGGCTTAGAACCGCTTGAAAACCGGGGCTCGCGGCTCCGCGGCCTGCCGAGTCCCACCGGACCCGAGTGCGTGTAAGTCGGGTTATGAGACGAACTCTAAATCCTGATCGGTCTCCGAAGGCGGCAGTGATCTTGCTCAGCTCTCTTTGCCTTCGTCCTCAGCTTCGTCATCGGGAAAATTAGACAGCATAAAGACGACCGATGCTAATCAACGTTTGGTGGTTCCGTTGCCATATTTACAAATACGTGCAACCAACCCCCAGGAATCAAGGGGTCTTACTTTAGCTTCCATCGACAAGCAACCTGCGTTTCTGCCAACCATGCATTCTCGAATCTTTTTGCTTTCACTTTCCGTCGTCCTAGCTACTGCGGACGTGGATCTCAATCGGGAAGGCCAGCCCATTCAGGAGACCATCGCTCAAACTTCAATCGACCGAAGCAGTTCGCCATCGAATGAGGCCTTCGGAACAGGCAATCGCGCACGAGCCAACCCAATTGCGAGCGTTCATCGCGGACAACCGAATGACACGACGATCCCGATCGGAACGGGCGATTGCCTTCTTAGCGCGTGGGACGAAATCTACATCACCAACTTTCTTCAAGAGCAGCTTAACGACCTGTCGACAAGCGACCATTGCTAGATAACCAAGGGCGTCAAGGGCTTAAAAGACAAACTCAACCTTCCCTCCTATTTAATTTTCTTAGCACGTGCTATTAGTACAGCCTACCATTCTACACCAAACTAACTAACACTACAATTTCCACCCCCTTTTCTAATACCGGCTTAAGCCGGCACCACACCACCACCACCCACGCGGGTAGTAACACCGCCTACTACTATTAAATACGTACTAGGTATCTTCTATAAGTATATAACTAAAAATAGTTTTATTACTTATAAAAGTTTACTAACTAAAAAGTAAAAAGTAATATAAACGCCTTAAAACTATAAATTAGTAATAATTAGAGATAGTAAATAATAAATAACTAAAAAAAAAAGACTTATAAAAACCCCTAAATAAATATAAATAAAAACTAAGAAATTTCTATATTTAGTAAAATTAAAGAACTCTATAACTAATAATACTTTATAAATAAACAAATTATTACTAGTTTAAAAGCTACTATTAATATACTTTATAAAAAAAATAAATAGAATAAACCTACTATTTAGTACTATATACAGACTTTTATAAAGACCCTAAAGTACCTACTAAGTAAAAATAGGGCGTATAAAAAAGCCTAGTTAATATAACGCCTCCTCTAACTAAGAGTCTATATAACAGCCCTAGCTACTTATACTTAAGTAGTAGTAGCTTTAAAACTTAACTAATAATAACTTACTATATAAAAAGATCCTTAACTTTAAGGCTACTAGGGTAGTATATAAAAGAAAGTTAAAAAAGCTTATAAAACTTAAAATAGTAGAATCTTCCTTTACTTTAAGCTTAATAATAAGTAATACTAACTTAACTTAAGTACTATTCATTAAACTCTTATAAACTCGGATTAATTTAATAAGTATAGTATTAAAAAAGTTTTTTAAGTACTATTTAGTTTTATAATTATACTAGTAACTAATAAAAATAAAAAGACTCTACTTAATTATAGTACTAAATTACTTAAACTCTTTAATATAGTAAGTATTAAAGAATCTACAGTTTAAACTATATATACTATTTACTATATCCTAGCTATAATTAATAACTACTTTAACTTTACTAGTAATAAGTAAAAAATAAAAAACGTTATTAAAGTAAAAGTTAAATATAAAATAAACCTAATACTAGAGTAATATAAGTATATACAGAGTACTAAAAGAGGAAAGAAATAGACTTAGTTAATTTCCTTTACCTTAAAGGTACTACCCTTTAGAATCTATAATAGTTTTTTCTTTAAAAAGTTAAAAAATAAATTTAGTTTTAAGTAATATACAAAATACTTTAACTAATACAGTACTAAACTTTACTATTAAGTCTAGTAATATAAAATATACAGTAAATACGTATATAAAGGGGAGTATAAGTCTAGTATTTAGTATATAAACTACCTTAAACTACATAAAAGTAATAACCTAAAGTGCCCTATATAGTCTAAAAAGGTTAAGGGAGTAGTATAGAAGCACTTATAAAAAAAGAGGGCTAATATTAAACACTATAAAGCAAAGCTCTACTAAATAGTAAAGGCGAAGTTTAGAAAAAAAACCACTATACCTAGAGATATAAACCCAAAAACTAGGCAATCTAACAGCGCTTTAAATAAAGAAGGAGCACTAAGTACTCTAAGTATAACTAAAAAAAAAACCTTCTTTATACCTACTATATAGTTAATAGGATAAAGTAAAGCTATACAGATTAAAAGTAAAGTTACAAAGATCCTTAGTATAATTATAATTAATACTAGTAGTACTATACCTAGCCCTAAAGTTAGAGATATTAATATAGTAATAGGGGAGCCGCTCCCCTAGGAAGAAAAAGGCTTAAAATACAAACTAACACCTAAAAAACTAAAGTATAGTACTTAATAAACCTAGTACTTTAATAAAAATTAATAAATAAATTAATAAAAGTATTTTAAAATAATATATAAAAGACTCTAAGAATATATAAAATAGCCCTTAAAATAGTATATACTACTAAAGTAAATATTATACTTATTTAAAAACTATAAGTACTCTTTATAAAAAGCACAATAAAAACATACCTAAAATATTAACTCTATTTATTTATTAGTACTTAAATAAGTACAAATAATCACCTAAAAGTACTAACGTATATTAAAAAAACACTCCCTATACCTAGGACCTTTTATATCACCAAAAAACCTTATAAAAATATCCTTAGAGTTATAATTAAGAACTAGTATATACTTAATATCTACTAGTAGTAAAATTATCTTTCTATAATATAAGTGCTAGAGAAATAGGAAGTACCTAGAAATACTATAATTACTAAAAACTAGAATACTAAACATATAATATAGTAACCTAATATTAATAGTAATAGGGGGGCAGCGTAAGTAGTAGTATAACTAGACTTAGTAAATATTACCCTTTTTAATAAGGTTAGTAAATTTATAAATAACTTAAGTAATATAATTAACCTTATTATTTTAAACGTACTAAAAACTAAAACTTTAGTAATTAAATATTATACTACTAGCTTTAATTATAAAGTATTAGTTATAATTATACTACTAATAGAGTTAATAAAAATACTGTAACTTAAAGTAAATAACTATATTCTAAAATATAAAAACCTAAAATACTTTATAAACTATATATAAAAAAATAAGTAACTACTAAATAAAGACTTTAGTATAATTAAAAAGCTTAATATAGTAGTCTATAGTCTCGCTAATTTCTTATAAGTAGACCTAAAGGTAATAAAGAAACCTAAACGGTATACTAGTAGTAAAAAGTAATAGTAGATAAATAAGTATACTACTACTAGTAGGAAGTAAAGGGACCTATACAATACCGATCCTAGGGGGAAAAATACCTACTAAGTTAAAAAGGACTAAAACTATACTATAATAAAAGTTAAATAAAAGATATAGTAAAATTAAATTAAGGGTATTTAAAAGGACGCTAACCTTTATTAGATAATAAACTAGTATAATACTAAGCTATAAATATAGTTTCCTTCCCTATAGAATAGTAAAAATATAGTTACTAACTCTACTAGGAAAAACAAAGCTCTATACTAGTTACTCCTCAAAGTAGTTTCTATAGAAAATAACCTACCTAATATATAGTATATATATATAAGGTATAAAATACCTTTTTAAATAAATATTAGTAAAAAAAAGCTCTAGGAGGCTGTTTTAGGAGTAGGAAATACTATACTTAGGGCTAATAGGATAACTATACTTATACTTAAAGTAGCGTAGCTATATATTAAGGACTATATATATTGGCTCTATACAGCTTACCTAAAGCTAGGCTATTACCCCCTTATATAAAGAAAGGCTAAAATTATAATAATTCCTAAGCTTAATAAGGACACTAGTACACACAAAGGCTAGTAACTAATTTCCCTTTTTTTAATACTAAAGAAAGGACTTAAGTAGATTATAGCTAAGTAGATTACCTAAATCTATATATAGTTAAAGATTTTACACCCATATATAGCCGGAGCACTACTATCTCTATTCTCTACTAATATAGTTAAATATTTTATATACAACGTAAAAAAGGCACTTAATAGTAGAAAAGTTATAAGTTTTATTACTATAGATATTAAAGGTACTTTTAATACAGTACTCCCTAAGTGGCTTTATAGCTAGCTTTAATAATAAGGGTAGCTAAAGCCCCTAGTTTTTTAAGTTTAGTATTTTATAGATTATAGAATAGTAAGCGTTTAGTATAAAGAACACTACTCTTTAATAACCCCCCTTTTTTATAGGCTTCCTTAAGGGTTACTAGCTTCCCTAATTCTATACCTTTTATATACAGACTTTCTCTACTAGATTAAACTAAAGGCCTTATAGTTCGGGTATACTAATAATTATAGTATATTAGTAATAAGAAATATACTAAAAGAGACTACCCGTAGGGCCTAGGAGATTTTTAATAAAATAATAACTTATAGTAAAAAAAACGCTATTACTTTTAGTCTATTAAAAATAGAGTTAGTATACTTTACTAAAAAAAACGTTATATAAACGTTCCCCTTAGTAATACATAATAGAACTAAAATTAAACTAAAAAATACTATTAAGTAGTTTAGAATTTAGCTTAATATAAAGCTTAGCTTTTATTACTATATTAAAAACAAAGCAGTAAAGACTAGCTCTATTATAGAATATATCTAAGGGCTTAATAGAGTTAATAGTAGTATACTACTAGCCTTTATAAAAAAGGTAGTATATACTATTATTCTTTTAAAAGCTATATTTAAAGTAAAAGTCTAGTACCCGGGTCCTATACAACCTAGAGTAAAATATAATTATATAATAAATACTTATTTATCTATTAGTATAGAGCTTAAAGAGTCTCTAAACTACTTATAAGTAGTAATTAATAAAGCGCTCTATAGAGTTATTTTAGTATAGTATACTATAAGGATCCTATTTATCCTTTAAGAGTTAAGTATACCCCTAATATACCTACTACTTAACTATATCTAAAAAAGGCATACTATTAAGCTATATAGTCTCTATAAGGGCCACTTACTTATAACCCGTTTTATATAAAAAAGTTAAATAAAAAAGTACTTAAAAAAAGCACTACACCTAATAGTACTTACCTATATAGCTAATAGTATACCCTACTTCCCTAAACCTAAGCTACTATAAAGAGACTATTTACTTACTATAGTAAATTTAGAGTTATAAAGTACTAAAAAAAATAAAATAGAATAGTATAAAAAATAGGTTAAGGAATTAGTCCTAATACATATAGTTACTTATATAAACAACTCTTAACTAAATACTAAGTTTACTAACTACAGTTAAGTAATCTTTTAGGGTAAAAACCTAATTTATACTAAAGCACAAAGACTACTAAAAGTTAAAGTATTTAATACTAAAGTAAAAAAAGTAGTTATAGGTTTAGCTATAGTACTTAATACTAAAGAACTAAATACTATAGGGATTATAGTATACTTTAATAATATAGTAACTATTAACTATATACTAAAAGTACTACCTAGCTCTTTATAAACTACGTTTCTGTATTTCTATAAAAAAGCCTAAAGAGCTAAGATCCTAGTTTTAATATAGTAAATACTAAAGTATTAGGGAATTTTAAAGAATAAGATAGTTAATAAACTAATAAAAAGGAGTACTTTACTAAAACTAATAGACCTTAATACTAAAGCCCCTATACAAAACTATACTAAATATAAAATAAAAAAAAACCTTTAATAGGCCTTTAAGAATTAATAGTAAACTAAGGTCTATACTATAAAGTATATAAAACTTAACTTAAAAGCCTACTTAGGTTTTATAAAAAAGCTAATAACCCTATCCCAGTAAAAGCTCTATAAACTACTTACTACTAAGTCAGGCTATAAAGACTTTACTAAGTACTACTACAAAAGGAACCATAAGGACACAGAACTATAATACTTCTATAGTAAAAACAAAACACTAAAACACCCCCTATTCTACTGTAAAGTATAGAACCTAAAGATATAGTTCTAAAAAAACTAATATATTATAGAATAACTTAGTAAAAACTAAAGGAACTTTACTAAACTAACTAAAACAACTCAGTTCTATAAAAAAATCTATCTCTACTACTAAACTTAACACAATAAACTAAAACAAACAACCCCCCCTATAAATAAACTCCTTTAAAATCACACTAAACCCCTACACAACCCACATTTCCTTTATATACACAACTTCTCCTCCTTTTTCCTTTATTAACTTATATATCTCCTAAACTATACCCCTATAGCCTAAATTAAAAAATCATAAAACAAACCTACTTAAAGCTTTCCTAAAATACTATAAACTAATAAGGGATCTTAGCTCCTATACCCACTAGAATAAACTATAGTAAGCTACCTCTAGAATTATAAGTAAACCGGTTTAGTATCTTAGACCCCCCCCCTAATAAAAGGCAAAATAATACTAATTTAATATAAAGCTACTATACTAAGTAACTACTATAACCCCCTTAAAGGAGCTAATACTAAATAGTCTATTATATATACTTATTCTTAACTACTCTTTAACTACCCTATTACCTATTAACCTAAACTAGTAAAAAGAAATACTACTAATAAATTTACTACCCCTTACTACAATATATAAAATACAGAAAGACTCTATACATAAACAGTAGGTAAATATATATTATACTCGTATTTATATATAAACGCGCATTAAGGCAGCAGTACCAGCGTAGTCGCCTTTTACCCCTATAAAGAGCCCAGTAGCGTTAAATATTACAACAATAACAACAACAACAACAAAAGACAAACTTCAAAAAAACACAACAGCAAACCCACTCAATAACATCACCATCCCGACATGTGTGCGCCTCAACATTACCAGCTCCAGAAACACCTTTTCCATAGACTTCTCAAAGAACAGCTACGAGGTCAACAGCGTGGCTAAAAACGAGTTCGTTCTCTTAACATATATTCATCGTCAGGCTCATATCATCTCTATCTTCTCCATTCTTATTACTAATCTCTCTATTTACAGTTGTTACAATGACCACCGCCTTCTTCCTAGCATACCCCGTAGTACTAGTGTTAAAGGCAACGCCTAGTCTCTATATAATGGTCGAACGCCCACTCCAAGGTCCAACCAAGTTAAAGCTTAAGAGATAGCAAACGATACTCCTAACAGCCGTATTTACGCCCCTTATAATCGCTGGGTTAGTGACTGGAATTATTGGAATAGGAACATCTAAATATACTAGGACGCAACATAGAGTAAGCGATCCCACTTAGTATCCCATAAGTCTTCGTTTACTTATTTCCGGTGTAAACCTCAGATCATCGGCTACATAACTATCGCCTTGGCAGCAATCGCCGTCCCGCTGTACCTGTATTAAAGAAGGCTTAGCTCGCGGCGACCTGACCTGACCTTCTATATGTATAGGAGAATCAAGCTCATCCACGCTATTGACTTCATCGTCTGCCAGTCCATTTTACTAATATCGGGATTTACGCTCCCGGATGGAATTGATGACTTCGCTTTTTTTTCGTTGTGTGGTACGAATACCGTATCCACCTCCTTAATCTTTTCTTTGGGCATGATTGTTTCTTTTGTGTGGAACTGCGCAATGGCAACAATGACAGTGCAGTGGCTTCTGGCTCAGAGAGTTAAGGGGGGTACTATCCGGGACAGGGCGCCACCATGGATGCTCAAAGTTCTACGCAAACGATCCACTTGAGTGTGGTACAATTTGATCGAATGAGCTCACTTAATGTTTTCTATACTGTGTGTAAACAATAACATAAGGAACTCTACGCAAGCTACAAGTAGATATTTGTTTATAGATATCCGAATTTCAATGGCTGTATAGACTAGCTAGGCACCTCTGTCTACGATGAAATGGCCACCCAGTTATGAGCCTGATCTGCAGTTGGTAATGATTATAGATTTAGCTCCTCTATCTTCTGTTCCAGAAGTCTTGATACGGTCTTCACTAGCATGTTATGACACTCGGCCTTCCGCGGAGTCCAATCCATGATTTCCATACTTGGCTTCTTTCAGAAATATTATGTTTTGATAAATTGGCTAATTTTTATAAAGACTACGCTAAGGCGCTTCAGTCTATATACAGCTTGAACCCAGTTGTTTTCCAACTTAATTCCACCTGTAGCTGTCTGGTTTTTTTCAGTGTCGGGAATTCCAGTCACGCCAATGCAGCCCTGATACGAAGGGGCGAAGCGGCTGAGACACCTTGGACCTTGGTTAAAGCCTACTCATCAACAGAACCTCCTCATGCGGTCAGTTGCTTGAAACCGACGATCTCACAAGTCGGAGAGTGGAGGAGGATATAAGGGCTCAAGACTTCCGCGAGCAGAAGCATTGTCCCAAAGTTCTGTACTCTACAATCATACGAGTTGTGCCACCGATGGCCCGCCGACCCACCGTGGTTGGATCATTAGCGAGCTTAGCAGCAGACTCTAGCACACACGACCATACCCATAGGAGAACTCGGGATCCCGTCCGCTCTCCCATCGATAAACCTGTGAGGGACAGAGTAGTAGTCGGGTCGGTGACGACCGGCGAATGCCTGTTGTTGTATGTTTTTGTTTTTTTCTCTCCCTCTCTCCTGTGTTCTTTTACCCGCCCATGCACTGCCTCGACCAAGTCCCGCAAGCTTGAACATACGGCTGTAAGACTAGATCGTTCGGCAAAAGGAAGGAAGACCTTATTCGTTGCCTCCTCCTCTAGTACCCAACACCCCTATATGTCTTGGCTCTAATCGTCGGCCTCCCTCCCCCTTTACCAACACTAATAACAATGACAATAACAATGACAACGACGACGACGACGACGACGACGACAATGGCAACGATAAGCCCATATATCCCGTAATGGTATCAGGATACTAGAGGAGGTTGGTAAATAAGATCACCCAGGGAGCGCCCTCGTGCATGGAAATCCCTTTTCTCGCCGTAGTAAAAACACATTGGGTAGGGCTCAGCAGAGACTATGTTTTTCAGAGTCAGCCTGAGACAGTGTCAGCCTGAGGTACTTGGTCACTTCCAAGGACGACACTCGACGGCACGCAAGAGGTTCTGACGAGAAAGGTGTACGAATACTCGGCACATCTAGTCATAGAACGAGCTTTCCTCTGCCGACTAGTCGAGTCTTGCCTCCGAGACTCCTCTGCTCACATCGTTTCGACTGCCAACAAACTTAAACTCGTCATCCCCAGTCGCCCCAACGGTGAAATATTTGGCGCCTTCCTTTTTGTTCTCGAACCAGCCCATACGAAAGGTGAGGTCAGAAAGACGGCCGTAGAACTCCTTCTGCGACAGCAGCTCGGGGCTTTCTGGTAGATAGTTTGGCACGTTAGAATCCCGAAGCAAAGCAGCCATAGCAGCAATGCTGTTGAACTCGTCAGGTGCCAGGCCCTTGACCTCCGGGTCGAGAACCCAAGGCTTTCCGACGAGACGCCGGGACGCGGCAGATAGCAACACCCAAACATTTGCCAGAACCACCAACACTAATATAACGACAATGACGTATGTCACTGTAGGGTTCTGAATGAGGCGGCGCCGGCCCATGTCCGTCTTGACGGCGTTGATGGCCTGGAGACTACCGGCCGGCGCGGGGCTGGTCCTTGAGCTATCGGTGACGTTGAGGCGTAATTCGAGATTCGCAAGCTGGGCGGCCAAGAAGCCGTAGTTGTGTTGCAAGCTCGTGATCATGTCTACCTCCCTGTTCGGATCACCAAACGCTTCGGGCTCGAACGAGCCGAAGGGCTGCGCCAACACCCGAAACTGGTCGGGAAGGTTTTTTCCCATGATAGGATTAGTTAGCCTCAATTGAGGAAAGGCGTCGTCCACGACTTCTCCCAGTATATCGTTTGTGATTTCCGGTACATCAAGCGGTGGATCCCAAGGGCGTGCTCGAGACATGTCCAGCTGCGGTGGGCTTTCCCGGTCCAAAACGTACTCTCCGTCACCGGCAACGAGGTTGACATCAGTCGGAGCCTCCGTCCAAGTGTAATTACACCTCCACATGGTAAAGTGTTCAAATTCCCTCTTGACTGCGGAATATTCTCCCCAAGCATAAGTCTGGGATCTTGAGGTCGCGAACTTGAAATCGGTGGTTTCGTTAAGCCCGAGACCACATGCGTCATTGATATCAGCCAGGTTTCCCGGAGACAGCATAATACCAGCGACATACAAACGGCCTATGTCGTTGGAGCCTTCACTGTTCGGGAAACGGCTGTCGAGATACCCTCGAGTGCCGTTTGGGCAGGTTATCTGTTCCACGACCCTCATGGCCGTGGAAGCGGAAAACTTGTCGCCTTGTTCCCTGTGCCCCGCAGTGATCTTCAAGCTGGGATCGTCGAGTTGCATTCTGAAGCAGTTGCCGTCAAGCCTCGCAGCCGGAATATTATATCGGATTGAAGTGTTCGCGCGGGGGTTCAACATCTCATCGCCTTCGAAGGAAGGAAATACGAGATCGTCATGAGTGTTGATCGGAAAACTCATGGTCGCGTTGCCCACGTGCAGTATTAGACTGCTCAGGACTCGTCTTCTGTTCCGCATAACTTCGGGATCATCTCGTTCACGAGAGCCAAGCCTAGTTGCTTGCTGTAGCTGGACAGACTTGGTGTCCGAAATAGTCTCTATCGTAAAAATGACAGAGACGAGCGTCGTAAGAAATCCGCAAAGTATCGCCAGAAGCTGAGCTAGTGATACGGCATAGAGTTTCTTGGAGAGGGAAAGAGCCAATACTCGAGGCTCCAGCATGTCTGAGAATGAGGTGTCGAGGTACTCAGTATTTACCTCTCTTTGGGAAAGTAGTGAGAGTATTGCCCGACTCCGGTACGCGTTACTGCAGGCGCTTACGTACAAGGCGATGCTGAGAACGACAAGAGTAGGTATTGACGTCCATAGCAAGTGAATATAGCCTTGGTCGTTGACGGTGGTAAGTCCTTGTGATGTTTCTGAACGTCGAAGCCCGAGAACGAGTGCTGCTAAAACTGCGCACACTAATAAGGCAACCACCGCTCGTATCCAAAGTTTGAGGACCACAGGAGTGAAATCGCATCGACTCCAGTTCGTTGCCTCGTCCGTTCCCTTGGAGGTATGGTCTGTAACATGTCTCAGAACGTCTGGGTGATCTCGGAAGAAAACAACGCTCCCAATTATGGTCGCGGGATCTCGGAACCAAACTCTGGTCTTCCTCGAATGCCAAAGAGCCAAAATGAAAGTTATTCCCGTGAGGAGCAAGAAAACCGCGCTCATGGACAACCCCATCCACTTGTTGACCTTCAGCATGTCGACACTCGTAGTCGTAGAGCCGGCCACACGGGTCTCTGAGCTTCCCATCTGCCGAAGACGGGAGTGACCAGTGACCGTACTGATTATTCTGGACATTTTGATAGTCGATTCGTAAAGGTCATCGGTTGTGTATGTTGACGGGATCTCGCCGCTCTCATCCTCGCCCGAGGCCTTTCCTTGGAGCACAAGCTCAGCATTCACTGGACCCCAGGCTCTTTGCACCGCAGTTTCATACCATTTACCGAAGAAGATGGGCATGGCATTAGACATGGTATCCCACAAGTTCATAGACATTAATCGCCTGGGTTCGCCTTGAATTCTCGTGACGATCGGCTTGACTCCATCGTCAACGACACGGACCCTCGAAAGCCAAGACGTTGATGAACAAAGGACGGCAGCTACATCGCGAAGAATGCGGTGCGAAGGGTCTCCTCCGGGAGCTTTCTCGAAACTGGCGGCGTAATAGAGTGTCTGATTGCTTTCTTGTGGCAGATTGTCGCATGGTCTCAGAGGATTTAGGGTCATGTTACCCCGCCAGTGATTGATTATCTGTTCCTGCGCTTGCGGCATGCTGTCGCTCGTGGATGTGTGGCCGGTTGCCACGATAGTTTGGTCGCAGCCTTCAAACTGAAGATAAATCTCGTAGTATATCTAATAGAAGTTATGTGCGCGAAATTCCTGGGTTATATTTGAGAAAGGCCGGCTCTTCGATTTCAAGCATTGTGTTTCGGGAAGATAGCCATCCACGATCACGTCGAGAGGCGCATCTTTGGTCCCTCGGGCAGTACCGTTTTCGTTCCGGAATGTCTGGTAAGCCTCATTCTCCGTCAGGCCAAATGGATGCTGCATGTCAAATGAGTGGAGAGGCTGGGCGAGATAAAACGCGTTGGCGCCGCCGCTCGTGACATCTCCCTCGATGGGGCTGAACGAATCGAGAACACGAACGTCAGCAGGCTGGGCGAGGTCCGTTTTTGCCAGACTGTATAGACCAGGCGCCAGGACAATCTGTAGCTTGAGTAGCAGGGATGCTACTGTAGTCAAGAAAACAAGATAGTGTCCGCGTCGTACTGACTCAATAATGATCGAGTGTGGTAGTGAGGCGGTGTAGTCCAGGTCATATGCGTTCGCGTCCTTCGCCGATTGCTGACCGTAACGGTGGGCTATCCAGGGCATGTACCTCTGAGCCTGCGCCTCAACTCTGGACCACAGAAGAGAAATGATTGTGATCACTAAGTCAAGTATATCAGCATCATTCTTCGAGGAGCCGCAAATTCGGCAGATGTCTTACCGCCTGTAGGACCGAAACGCCATAGGTACACGAGGGACTACCGGGTCGGCACGAGGCCGTCGTGTTCGAGCGAGTACCAGAGCATTGTCGGAAGGCTAGCACTAAAAAGCAGGAACAGAATACCGAATGTCCAC
This sequence comes from Colletotrichum musae, assembly GCA_027406025.1. Taxonomy (NCBI): domain Eukaryota; kingdom Fungi; phylum Ascomycota; class Sordariomycetes; order Glomerellales; family Glomerellaceae; genus Colletotrichum; species Colletotrichum musae. The sequence goes on from JANVYC010000007.1 coordinate 339,111, forward strand.
AACACGCCGGGCTGAAGCCAGGTTGGGCGCCAAATCGTGGCTGGTTCGGCACTTCTTTTGTCTCGGTAACTTCCGATGCCAGCCGCAGCATCTGAGCCTTCCAGGAGACCGTGATGAGCTTCGTCTTAGTTGTGATCGTCTTTCATTGTGGCATCGCGCGTCTCGCCGGGTGTAAGCCCGCTCCGGGGCGCTTTGGTTGGCGTCATACTGCAACTGCTTGAGAAAGCGCTGACAAGGCCTTCATTAGGGCGCTCGTATGGTTGCGACGCGAAGTCCTGCTTCTCGTTTCGTTGCCGTCGGGGCAGAAGTAAAGAAACGCGAGGGAAACTTTGAGTGGAGTGAAATCTCAGCAATCTGGAGAATGAAATGGATTTCGAGCAACCCGGGCGTGACTGGGAAGTCTCCTAGTGCGGTGGGCGCCAGATATACTAGCTGTACAAATCCGCAACTCGTTGGCTCTCAGGACGCAAGGCGCGGATCTACAGACCAGCCTCCTCTTAACAAGACAAGGCAGACTGTTGGGAATCCCCAGAGCGTTGACTGTCGCCTCCGTTGGTCGGCAGATTTGGGCTTTCCTTGGGGTCCAAGGGAGCGCAATCCCGGGAGCCCTGCCTTAGCCACAACACCTGGCGAATGGCACCACCAACAACCACCCTGTCGGTTCTCCAACCCTTGTAATACATAGCCTGTTAGGTGCCCAGAAGGTGTTGTGCTCATCCACTCTTCGGCAGACTTGCGGCCGCGGGTTATGTATTTGTCCACATCAGGGGATAACTTCCAGTGTGCGGTTTTTCAGTGCAAAGCTTTCCGAGACTGTCGAAGTTGCACACGGTCGAGGGGGCACTATCTGAGGAGGAATCTCTCTCTCTCTATTTGTGTTCTTTGGCCAACTACTACCTAAAAACAGCTGAAATACACCCGGCAGATTGGTCCAGGTAAGCTGTAAGCTGCAGACTCCCTCTCGGTATTTTTCTTTTGAAAGTCCTTCACCGTCTTTCCCTCCGTCAAGCAACATGCTTTCGACGTCTCGAAAACTTCACGAGGCAAGTCCAGTCAACAACTCGCGCTCAGAAAGAAAAGTATTCCGAGTCGGGAATAGGTGCGCGATCGAGCTTGAAGTAGCCCGGCTGTAGCTTCTGGAAGACTTGCTTAGGATCGTACTTCTCCGAGATCTTCTTGAGCCGGGCCTTGTTCTCCTCGCCGTAGCTGCCGATGACGTCCTGGTACTGGCTGGCGTAGTTCATGTACACGTAGTCGTTGTACAGCCCGCGCCTCTTGGCCTCGTCCGAGATCTTCTTCAGCAGGTTGGAGGCGAAGGAGTAGACCGCCTCGTCGTCCTCCTCGCGGTACCACCAGATCGCCAGCTGGATGATGTACAGCGGGCCGTCCTCAACCTCCAGGCCCAGCGCGTTCCCTCCGTTCTCCTGCATCATCCGGAGCTGTGGCACGGTGAGAGCCTGTACCGGCATCATCGGCACGATGCCGGGAATGTCGGAGACGGCCACCACGTCCTCGAAGTACAGATCTCTGGCAAACTTCTGCAGCTCCAGGTCTGCTTTGGTGCTGATGACGTAGTACACCTGCCGCAGCCCCGGCGGGGTGGTGGCCATGCCCTCGGCGGCGAACTCGGCGATGATGCGGTCCTGTGTGGCATCTACGGCGGCTGGGATGGCATTGAACTCGTCCCAGATTGCGGCCTCGCCGCCGTTGGGCTCTGCGTAGTACAAAGTCGGGATCGCGAAGGCCGACTTGTTGTAGTACCCGTAAACGTGCCACATGCCCGCCTTGTTGTCGTCCTCGGCGTTGATGATGAGGTTGTGGAAGGCCTCGGCCACCTTGTCGAATTGCTCCGGCATGTACGTCCGGGCGCCTCCCCACATCTTGCCGCCCTCCAACGGAATGGTCTTCAGGTTGAAGTTGACAACGAGGCCAAAGTTGTTGCCGCCGCCCCTGAGAGCCCAGAAGAGGTCGCTGTGCTCCGTTGCCGAGGCTCGGACGATTGCGCCAGTTGCGGTCACGACCTAGGAGAGGGTCAGCTTGACGAAAGCTCAATGAGACCCGCACAATTGGGTTATCTGCCTACATCGTAGCTCTCGACGTTGTCGCATGCCCACCCATACTTGTTGGAGAAGTAGGAGATGCCGCCTCCAGTGGTGAGCCCTCCCACTCCTATGTTGTAGAGTCTGCCCCCGATCACAGTCACGTCGAATTTGGTGAGGTAGTCGAAGACGTCGCCCCAGATGTTACCGGGCTGCACCGAGGCAATCTTCTTGTCGTCGGAGAGCGTGATGTCCTTCATGTTGACAAAGGAAACAGTGATTCCGCCGTCGGAGCCGGACGCCCCTGTCATCGCAGCGTGGCCGCCGCTCTTGGCCGCGAAGGGACATTGCGTAAGTCGGGAAATCAGCACCAGTACCGAGACTCGCTCTGGGTCCTCGGGCTTGAACACGCAGTACGGCTTCACCGAGGACTGGTGCGCCGACCAGTACGAGCCGACGAACTCTGCATACGCCGTCTCGTCCCTCGTCTCGACCGTTGCATCTCCGTAGAGGAACTTCAACGCATCGCACTACCCCAAGTCAGTCTTGGTCAAAGGAATCGATGGGTCCTGCTCACCGCAATGGGGCACCCGGTCTCGGCGCTTGCGTTGTTGACACCAGAAAGGCCCGGAACGTCTGAAAGCGCGACGTTGTACCTGAGAAGGGCTTCGGCCACGTCGAAGTCGGGCGCCTCCAGCACCTCTTGAGCTGGGTCAGCGACGTCGGGCGTTTTCAACGCTTCCTGGCCTTCGGCAGCGACGGTGAATGCGCGGCTGGCCACCCAGGCGGCGGTCAGCAACAGCCTAGGAGCATGCATAACTCTGTCTGTCGTCACGGATGACCTTGGGTGTGGCCCAGTTCAAATGGAAGGAATATCTGCAACACCCGGCGGCGACGACAACTGCAGGAAGTGGGAGAGCAACGATCTGCGAAGGTAGCTAAACAAGGGGATTTCCGACCTTTTGTAGCACCGAGTAAGCTCGCCGGCCATGCGCGAGACACCTGGCGCAACCCCTCCCCCTGAGCATGCTGGATTCGACTAGCATCCTACGCGCGCGCCATTACGATGTCGAGAATTCTTGCTGGATCCATCCTTCGAAGAAAAAGACCGTTGCTAGCTGCATTTCACGACCGGGATGCTCATGCAGATCGCGTGTATGGTTGGCCCACAACTTACAAGGTGCCAGCCAAGACGCAGTTTGACTCCGCGGGCCTCGGCCAGTCCTGGGGATATCCCCTGAAGAACAATGCAGAATCAGTTCCCGAGTGCTCGTTCATTAAGGGTCCAGGCACGATATGGAATGGAGCGCAGCTCTCTCGGGAACGAATCTTGCCGGCAGGGCGTGCGACGATGACAGCCTGCTACCCTGCTCCACACATATGCTGTCAGCAAATCCTACGTAGGCAGTCTCATCAATCACAGCTTGCAAAAGATCCATTTGCGGTGTCAATCAAAGTGCCAAGAGCTTCTAGCCCTAAGGGGAGAACGATTCCTTGTAATACAGACACACGAATCAGCCGAAGGAGTGACACCTCATAGTTGTTGAGTGTGTGTCATCAGCCGTCGGATCAAACGGCGCGTGAATAAGCCAATCATCGCGAGTTCGCATCAGGCGCTTGTGTCACTACATACATCCTTCTGGCTTGGACGATGGTCCATCAGCGTAAGCCGGGCGAGACAACTTTTCGAGGCACCTTGTACATTGACCAATTGACTGCTTCCAGGCCACAATGGTCTCTGAGCAATCCAAACACCTCTCTTAAAGCCTGCAGAAGTTGGCATCTTGTCTGGGGACCTCCTATTGTGACAGGCAGTTGCTGTCTATTGTGGCAAGTTGCTGTCAGTATCTTTGGTGAGAAGCTCAAATGGGGATTGTCGAGACTGTACTTCTTGTTATATTCAGTCAGTTGAAACCCCAATGCCCATGATGCTTGAAGCCGCCTCACATTAGTTATAATCGTTAGGCATCCATGACTTAACATGATCAACCTAGGAGAACAACAAAGATTTACAAGATGATATCCAACACCCACAAAGTTTCTCAGGGACCTTTTATGTCTTTGATTATTAAAAGCTGTCTAACTTGATTCTTTATCCCCCGAGACACTGTAACCGAGTTGTACTGGAAACTAATATAAGAGTCAGGGTCCCCGTAAGCATAAGCGACTTGTCACAGCTGAAGTTCTTTAAACATCCCTTTATATGATGCGTCTTTTAAGTGAACGTCGATGTGAGAAGAAGGGATAGAGTGTGTGGGCTGTGGCTAAAACTGACGATGAAGGTTGCTATCGTGCCATAACGAAAGTAGGAAGCGGTAGGTTTAAGTAGTATTCGATCGAAGCAAGTAAAAAGACAGACGAGACTTAGCAAAACAAGTGTGCTAATATCCAGCGAAGCTAATATCCAGGATTGTTGAATGGCTGAGCCACTTTTCCCGTGTTCTCATCCTCTTAGAGAAGCTCGTTCCTCCAAGCATCAGGCTCAGACTAAGAGGTTCGTAACATTACTAATGATACACCACGCTCGACATGAACTATGGAGTTACTCAAGCTGGGTAGGCTTGAAACAGATTTCACAGTAGCGCGCCACCAAATTTGTCCGCCATGTTCGGGTTGTCACGGCCAAAACAAAAGTCTGTAACTGCCCGTTCCAGCAATCACGCATAAACCTTCGCGGAAAATCTCTTGACATGGGGCACAGGTATTCAAGGACATACAAAAATAGTAAGGGCCTTATTTCTGCTACTCCTACGACATAAAGCTTTGTCTATAGTTTCTAGTGGAACCCAAAATGTCAGCAGGGTTGGTATACTAAGTCCACTAGTTTTTTGTTTGTCCGCCTGGTGTCTGCTGGCTTCCTGCGTATGCGAGTCAGTAGGCTGAGAATGATAATCGAGAATTGCCCCTGGTATTAATTAGATCATTCCGCCTCTGAGTACTGGTTCCAGTGAATGGGACCAATAGGCCAAGGAGCAACCTGACGGGTGCGTCAACTACACTCGGAAGGTAGCCGTTGGTGCCAATGGCCCTGTTCCTCATTCAGATTGTTCCGTGTTGAAGTTTGGGACACAGGGCAACATGAGGTCACAGCCATTCATTCCTACATCAACGCAGCATGATGGGGGAGGTGGGATTAAGGGAAACTGGCTGAAAGCAATCAAGATGACAGCAGCACCACCTGGGCGGTATGCCAGATTCCCGGCAGTGGTGGTAAGTAGATAGGCAGGCAATAAGTAACGGCGGTCAACTTTGTTGGTCAAGTGGCAAACCGAAGACTCACTTGAAAGAGCCCAGCGAAGACGACGACGGACGACAACGACGACGACGGCAACGACAACACTTAAGTCCAGCGGCGACAGCTAAGACCATTAAGCCTTGTAGGTAAGTAGAGGAAGGCCCCAATAGGCTATAGTAAAACACTTCAAATGATGCAAATGGATTACATGGGATTGCCATGCTCCTCTGAGTTTCCACCTCCCGAAACTCTTTCGTACTCCTGATCAGTCAAAGACGAGTCCTCGTTAGACGCGGGGGATTCTGTAGTCTGGTGGTTGGTGATCAAGTCACATCCAAGGTAAACGCTCGACTTGTCCACTGACACAACTTGCAGTCGCCAGAGCGGTTCTCAACAGATCGTATGCGACAAGCGGGAAAGGCCAACGATGTGTAGGCCGCTGGGAATAATGAGTCGATCCGCGAGGTCGGTAAACGTCATGCAGCCTTTCATCGCAACTCGAAGCAAGAAGCAAACGGATGTCATCTCTTGGCCGGGCCGAAGATCGGAATACCAAAGCGGGACGGACGTTCCCAAGTCGATCATGTCCGCACCTGAGACATATACAACCGATGTCTAAGCAACGTCCAACGGCTAGACGACAAGTTCCGGGAAGGTCGAAGTTGGGATTAACCCTACTTAGGTAGGTAGTAGCACAAAGAGCCAACAGTGCCTCGTGGCAAGAGACTATTGCAAGCCTCAACGTTGCGCCATCCCGAGTCTAATGGCAGCTGTCAGATTTCTAGATTCAGACCGCCTCAGAGGAAGGGGCCGGTCCGTCTGAATGCAATGCTTACTAGGCGAGCTTAGCACCTCGCGTGACGCGCCTCAACCCAACCTATGCACCACCTCACCACCTTTTCAGGCAATACAGGCGGTCAGGTTGGGCGGGTCATGGGGTCAAGAATGGCTGAGAGGTGCGCGGTGGAAGGGCGGACTTTAACCGCCGATTGGCGGTGGAAGGGCGGACAGCGTACTAGAGCAATGCGGGGTGGTGATTGAAAGCGCGTCAACCTCTCATTTTGTCCGACCCTGACAGTGTCTCGCGTCGTAGCATGTCTTCGTGATGAACCGGCCAAGGGCCAGGTGACGCCATGTTTGCCCCAGAACCAGCTAGGACACTTCATTTGCATGGAGGCGGGAGGCTATGGGGAGGTTCCCCGCCCTTGGCCCTCAGCAAGTGGCCCGCCCGGTGTGGCTGGAGCTTGCTGATGGTCAATATTCGCAGGGTGAAGGCTGGCAGGATGTGGACGCAACAGCGCTGCCGTCAACTACCTACCTAAGAGTTAATAAAGAGGCCGCGAGCGAGGCTCACTTCCACTCAAACATTTGCTCAATTGCATACCCGTCCGGACTGCCCCTTCTTTTTCACCCCCGATCAGCAAATTCCGACAGCTTCCCCGGATCTTCAGTGACGACCCGAACCCAGCTAGGGAAGTGGGAACGACGAACAGGAACAAGAAAAGAATCGGGACCGTCAGCAAAGGGGATCCCTGCCAACGTATCTCTGATCGTCGGCCGACGGCTCGTTGTCTCGCCGCCGTCTCTCAGGTCCGTCCGGTCGTACTGTACTTCGCGCACACGGATTGGTAACACAATTCAGGCGTCAGTTCTGGGTTCTTGGTCAGCTCAGCTCGTTGCTGTAGGGCTTGCTTTCCAGCGCCAGTGGTGCTGGTTCAACCGGTTTGGGCTCCGGAATCCCTGAGCGATCTGCAAGCCGGGCAAAAGACTCCAGCAATCATCCGCTCCCGCGGTCTGGGCATCTCGGCAGAAGCTGGGCAAACGCAAGGAAGACGGCACCGCTGCACGGCTGGGCGGAAAGACTGGGCAGCTGGACAGCCTGGACAGGCAACCAGGCACGGCACGGGGGCTTGGACGGCACGGCGGCACGCTCGGGCAGTCGAGGCGGCTCTGGATCGGACTGAAATCATTGGATTGAACGTTATTTTCGGAAGGGCGGCGGCTCTGCAGTAAGGCACGACGACTGTGCGTGCTTGTGCTGGGCAAACAAGTCGCACGAAAGCTTGCTCGAGCTCTTCTGGCGCCGGTCGGAGGGTGTTTCTCGTCGGTCGCATCGACTACCGAGGCAACGAGCAGGGTGAATGCCTCTAGAAGGGTAAGCTCGAGGTGCGTGTTTCCGATTGTGAAGGTGTCCAGGCCGAGCGAAAGAGGGTTCGAGGGGTCGAGAGGTGGTGGAGTGGAGAGCGACAGAGGTGGTTGAGGTGAAGCGAGGCAAGAGTGACGGACGAATAGGGAGCCGGGGAATGGTGAAGCTCCTGTGACAGAGGGTTAATGCTAACCGAGGTGGCAGCTCGTTTCAAACAGGTCACAGATACTTGGGAACGCTGCGACGAGCGTAAGGAGATCCGCGTACTTGCTTCAAGGGCCTTTCAAGGTTCAGTGTGATAGGGTATTCTCCGACGACGACGGCAGACGGGACGGACAACCTACGACGGCACCTGCCTGAGGTCCCTGGCCATAAGGACGCAGCTAAAAGGTAGGAATTGGATCTAGGTATCTACTAGAGGGAGGTATCCTAATGCTGCCTCAGGTAAGAACCTACGGATACCGGTATCTACTACCATCGTAGGTGCCTTGCTTTTGCTTGCCTGCCTAGAGGAGAGCTAACCACCAGTAGACGACGAACAACACAGCAAACAAAAAGTGGAAGTGACACACCCACTGTACCTTCCCAAAGTACACACAGTAATACTGCAACTGCAACTGCAACTGCAACTGCAAGGTGAGGTGGTGCCTTCCTGCGAGGTGCTTTCCTGGAAGAAAAGAAAGAACAGAAAGGTACGTACCTCTTCCCTTACGTCAGTGCCCCCCTGGTCGCCCAGTCAGGGCAAAAGGGGACCTGCGTCACAGGCGGGCAGCAACTGTACCTAAGCCAACCAGTCCACCCACACTGCAGCAAGCACTCAGGTGGCACTGGCACTTGCGCGGGCTGGTAGGCACTGAGGTGGGCGGTGGGAAACACACAGTTGCCCGGACTGGGGCTGGAAACGTCCCATCCCTCCCTCCCCTACAGGGAAGGATGCCATGCCATGCCAACGGGCATGAGAAACGCGACCTGGACGGGCACACTTTCGAACCCTCTTTGGAAGGCTTCAATGCAACCTTTTCTCTTCTCTCCCTCTCCTTCTTTTCTTCCCCCTTCTCCTGACCCGTCGTCCCCTGTGCTATACTCCTTGCAAGTTGGTCCTGCTGCTGCGACTGCTACACACAATCGTCCGTATCGCCACGCCGTATGGGTGTCTCTTTAATCTCGTGTGCCTGACATAATCCTACGACCCCTCCAGATCGCGAACCGCCTTGCCGTCTACAGAAGATCGAGGACAAACTTAGTCATTCGGGTGTCTTGGGAATCAGCAGGAGAACCTACCTACACTCTCACTACACTACTTTGGTCGTGGAAGAGCTCCTGAGCCAATCTTGGAAGCTACCTACGGAACATCTGCCGACCTACCTCAAGCTCCCAATACCTTCCCGCAGCATCCACTTTCGCCCACCCACCACCACTACCACTACCACCCCCCTTTAACGCGACGAAGTCGATCCGACGAGACAAGACCCCTTCCCGACGAAACGAGAGAAACCCCGGCTCGGGCAAGGCGCGCGACGCACAACTCGACATCTGCAAACACCACCCGATTTTCGACTCGCCGATCGCCAATTGGTATTTTCTTCCGTTTTGACAACCTCAATTCATCAAAAGCCAGCCGCAATGGCTCTCCTCGACGCTACAGCGCCGCCGGCGGGGGGCCCTACCATCTTCGGGGTCTCCATGAAGCAGCTCTCCCTCATCACGGTACGCCATCTGCCTTGGCCTTTCCTTGCGCCCTCTGGTCGCCGCCCGAGACGGCCAGATTTGCTGGTCGCCTCCGGCTGCTGGAGCATTGGGTATTTGGACGATACTGACAGCCTTCTCTCGTCTCTGTAGCTGACCTTCCAAAACTCCGCGCTCATCCTGGTACGTTCACGTCATCGAGAGAATCCCTCCCTCCCCGCCGCGGCATCATGACTGTCAGCTAACTCCTGCTCGCCAGATCATGCACTACTCCCGCATCATGCCCCCCGTGAGCGATCATCGATACTTTACATCCACCGCCGTCTTCCTCAACGAGGTTATTAAGCTGTCCATCTGCTTGACCTGCTCCATCGCCGAGGTCTCGCGCACATTGGCCCCGTCCACCCCCGCCACCGTCATCTTCGAGCAGATCTACAACCAGGTCTTCTCTGGCGACGGCTGGAAGCTCGCCATTCCCGCGACCCTCTACACTCTGCAAAACACTCTGCAATATGTCGCCGTCGGCAACCTTGACGCCGTGCACTTCCAAGTGCTCTACCAGCTCAAGGTGCGCCCCGTCTCCCTACCCCGACCCCCGAAATCTTGTCCGATGGATCCCCACGTCATGACTTTCAAGACATGCTAATTTTGGCTTCGCGCCTGTCTTGCAGATCCTCACCACCGCCATCTTCTCGGTTACCATGCTTCGTCGCTCTCTCGGCATGAAGCGATGGATTTCCCTAATCATCCTCACCCTCGGCGTTTCTATCGTCTCCCTCCCTCAGCCCTCGTCCGGGGCCCACGCCGACCCCGCCACGGGGGCCAGCATTCTCCTCCACGACACTTCCGACCATTTCTTCCCCCGGTCCGTTCACGAGCTCGGCCAGGCTGCCGAGGGCGCTGCCGAAGTCGCCCGCGAGCTGACCAAGCGCGCCGCCGATGGTCTCGCTGGTGTTGGGGAGAATGTTGTCGGCAGCGTTATCGCGAAGCGCTCTGCCTCCTACCAGGGCATTCAGGAGGACCAGGACATCGCCCCGTTGATGAACTACTCCATTGGTCTCTCCGCCGTGCTCGTCGCTGCAGTCGCATCGGGCCTGGCCGGTGTGTACTTCGAGAAGATGCTGAAGGACTCTGCGACCCCCGCCTCCGTGTGGACTCGCAACATCCAGCTGTCCTTCTACTCCCTGTTCCCCGCCCTTGCTGGTGTTATCTTCAAAGACGGCGAGGATATCGCTCGCCACGGCTTCTTTGAGGGCTACAACTGGGTTGTCTGGACGGCCATTGTCTTCCAAGCTCTTGGCGGCGTGTTGGCTTCCCTCTGCATCAACTACGCCGACAACATCGCGAAGAACTTCGCCGCGAGTATCAGCATCGTCATCAGCTTTCTTTTCAGCGTCTGGTTCTTCAACTTCCAGGTCAACTTTAGTGTATGAGTCAAACCCCTGATTCCGTCATGCGAGAATGTTTTACTAACTAATTTCTCAGTTCCTCGCTGGCACGGCGTTTGTCCTCGCTTCGACCTACCTCTACAGCATCCCCGACCGCAAGGGCCGCCCGCCCCCAATTACCATCGCGAGCTACGAAAAGGCCACGGTCGACCCGGCCTACACGCCACAGGTCACGGACGAGACCAAACTGAACCTCGACCCGTTGGACTCGGTCCGCAACATGGGCTTGTCCACATCCCGGCCATCGTCGCCCATGCTGCATCACCACCGTGCTCCCTCTGCCAGGGGCAAGAACCGCGACGACTAATCTGCGCCACCGCGTTGCTTGGTGCATCATCTCGCTCGAACGATTTTGCCATTCTGGACTGGCAACGGAGTCAAGCTCTGGGGTGAAGGGCCGGAGGGATCTGTGAGTAACAAAATGGGTTGGATAATAAAAGGAACGGAACGGAGGGGTCTTTTTTTTCTTTTTCTTTCTACACTTCGCTGTGTCCCGGAATATTTGGACATTGGGTCCTGGAAATAGAGTCCGGCTTATACTGGCACACGCACACACGCACACGCACAAACACCAGTATCATCAACAGCGATACCCAGCCGAGCCGCAAGGCGGAGGCGGAGGTGCATTGTATATTGAGGGCCCCTTCTGGCACCGAGACGAGCATTTGAGTTTGTTCATATAGTGAAAGTCTAGCTGATGATGTACGGTAATACAGCGCTAAGCGCTCACCGAATATAGCGCCCACTGAGGTCGTCCAAAACTCTTCAAAATCAGCCAGCTCCCAAGCCCGTATCAGTACCTGATTGATGCATGATGAGCGCACAGAAACTTTGCATCGGACCAGGCTGTGCTTAGGGTCTTTAGTCAAGGGCGGCTACGTCAAAATAGGAAGATGCGATGCAGTTGTGGAGGTTTGACGGATAGCGCAGAACGGGAAACTCAGACCGTCACCTCCTTCGTGACCACCGTCCCAGCAATCTCCTCGCAGCTTGCCCACACGAAGACGGTCTGATCAGGAGCCGCTTCCACAGGGAACACAAGCTCCTTACCCGACATCAGACTTTCCACGCTGCCTCGCCACCAGAAAACCAGGCGGCCATCGGGAGTCTCCGCGGCCAAGGTTACACGGGGCGTCTTTTTCTTCCATACGGGCACCTCAGCGTTGGAACAGGCCAGCAGTGCTCGAACGACCAGATTCGGCGTGCCCGGCGGCAGTTTCGGGATGTCCACGGCCAGTACGAGGCGAGGGAAATGCGAGAGGCAGCGAACCATGTTCTGTCCATAGGGCGGGTTCCGGGACAGCAGCCTCTCGATGTGGAAGAACTCAAGCTGCGCGAGCTGGCGAACCGTCGTCACACCGCTTTCGACCAGCGTCTGAACCTTCTTGGGCCCGACGTCGGGCACCTGGAGCAGCTCCGTCGACCTCCCCTCCCAACTTCCTGAGGTGACGGCGCGCAGGATCTCGAGGGCACGCCTGAGGCCGGCGGCGTCCTTCTTGACGCCCATGATGTCGACGCAGGCGCGGAGCACATTGCCGAGGCCCTTGAGGATCCTCGTCCGGGCCGAGAAGAGCTCCATGCGAGCCGCCTTGGTAAGCTTTCCGCCGTAGTCGCCGCCCGAGGCCTCGCACAGGGCGACTAGGTAGACCTTTTGCCAGGGCTGGCTGAGAGACTCCTTCGTGATGGGCCAGGGCGTCTGGGGGTCGTTGTTGATGTCGGAGAAGGTGCCCTTCTCGGCGGGCCTGAAGGTGAAGGTGCGAAACTCGGTGGCGGAGGAGACGCACCGAAGTATCTCCGGCGGCTCGGCGGCGCGGGGGAGCGTGGTGAGGGCTTTGACGGTCAGGGATGACAGGCCGTGGCGGAGCATGATTGTGTGGTACTCCGGGGAGAGTTCGACGGGCGCCTTGGGACCCGTGGGTTTGTTCTTCGGCGGCTGCGGGCGGGGAGCAGACGCCTGGGTCTGAGGAGGCGTGAGAGGCGGCATGTTTGCGGTCGTCTCTGTTCGGTGTGTGGGAGGTTGACCAGGTCTGGTGACACCAGGCACGACGTGTAAGGACGGCACCCAGGCAAGTTCGCGACTGATGCAAGACGAACGCGGTCTCGATTAACAATCTTTTCCAGGTGTGGAGGTTGACTTTTGGACGAGATGACAAGTTTCAGGCATTCAGAGTATCTCTCACCGAAGGCAGGTGCTGGACTGAGGGCTAGACGCGCCTGCCTCAGATACCTTGGTATAGAAGCACAGGTACGCCTGATGCACAGGGAAAGTGCGAAGCCATGATTTCGAGGCTCCTTCTCGGTGTGAAGTGTGAAGTGGTTGGAATGGGCACCTTCCAGGACATGGAAGTGACCGATACTTAGTCCTCTCTCTCCTCGATCATCCCTCTCTATCCTCTTCCTCCATCATCATTCTCTATCATCGTCCACTACCATATTGCTTCGTCCTCTTCATCAATCAGATTCTTCATCCTAGGTAGCAGCTTATCTTGCATACATTCATTAACATCTACTCGGGCATTCCGAACAAGGCCTTCTACTTGGCTGCCAAAGCTTTTGGGGGGTATTCGTACGAAAAGGCGGGACCAATCTGGTGGGAAACCATGGGATCGGGGCAGATCCCGCCGCGTTGCACGTTTATCCAGTTCGCCAACGTGACGGTGGAGGTGGCCGAGCAGCTATTTGGGAGAGAGGCTGCCAACATCGTGAGAGAGGCGTGGGACGAGGTTGGCGTAACGAGGTTGGCGTAACGAGGATCCAAAGGATCCAAACGACCCAGAGCCGCCCAAGGACCCAAAGGACCCCAAGGACCCCGAAGACCCCGAGGAACCAAAGTCGCCGGGAGACTGCGACACAATGTGACGGACTGTAGCAGAGTATGCGACAGAGTCTGCGCGTTAGCCTAGCATTCCTATGTAGAATACCCTAAGGATGATCACGATTGTTCCCCAGAAGAGGTGCTGCTGAATGCATGACTGTGAAGTGGTAGTACAAGCCCAGGATAGACAGAGGATGACGTTGTCAATGGCAGCTTGGGAGTTTCAGAGCAAGCACACTGATAGAATTCCGGGATGAATTACAACAGAATTTCGAGGCGAACAATGGAATTCCAGGGTCGAGAATAGCAACGCAGGGCGAAGACGTCAGGGCAGACACGAAGATGCGTCACTTTTCCAGAGGAACAGAAACGCCAGTCGATTGGTCAATCAGGCCCAGGCACCAGCAGGCAGCGCTGGGCAAACGCTCACGAGTGACTAAGCAAGATTCATTGGTAAGCTTTCACGTCCCCATGAGTTGAGTACAAATAGTAGAGAGGAGCAACACGGTTACCACTGAAGAATGGGCCAAAAAAGACATTTTTATCCGCTCAGACTGAGAATCAAAGTGTCTATTCGAATACTAGAAGACGCAGAAAAGAATTCGTGCGAAGATGAGGACTTCATTACCGTCCCGCGCAAAAAGTGAGTACTTACACGCGATGCCTGTGCTATAGGTACCTAGGTACTTTGCTTGGGACGACACTGACACCACCACAGAAGCAAACGACCAAGACCGAACCCCCCGCCACACAACGCAAAGCCTCCAAGCCATCATGCGCAACGAGACCGACCACGAGGCTAGACGTCTTCGTCTTCGGCAGCGGAGAGAACTGCGAGCTGGGCCTCGGCCCGCGACACACCGAGGCCCCGAGGCCGCGCCTGAACCGGCTGCTGGACGCCGAGGGCGTGGGCGTCGTGCAGCTTGCCGTCGGGGGCATGCACTGCGTCGCTCTGACGCATGACGGGAATGTGCTGACATGGGGCGTCAACGACGACGGGGCCCTGGGACGCGAGAAGCCGCCTGCCAGCTCAGAGACGGAGGAGGACGATGACGACATCCTGGATGCGTTTGAAAGCACGCCAGGTATCGTGAGTTTCGACAAGGACCTGGACATCGTGCAGGTGGCAGCGACCAACAGCGCGTGCTTCGTCTTGACGGCAGAAGGACTCGTATACGGCTGGGGAAGCTTCGCGGGCGCCGACGGCAACTTCGGCTTCCTGCACGAGAAGCCGCCGCAGACGACGGAGCGCACACCGGTACCGATCCCCGGGCTGCGCGGCATCAAGCAGCTCGCGGGCGGCTCCAACCACATCCTCGCCCTCACCGTCGACGGCGAGGTGCTCGCCTGGGGATCCGGGGAGCAGAACGAGCTGGGGAGGCGGATCATGGCCCGGCGGCGGTTCGAGACGCTCGCGCCCCGCCGCGTGGGCCTGCCGAAGAACAAGACGGCCAAGATCTTTGCGGGGTCGCACCACAGCTTCGCGATCGACACGGCCGGGAAGGTATGGGCTTTTGGACTGAACAACTTTGGCCAGTGCGGGATCCCGACGAGGGAGGATACCGGGTTCACGACCGTCATCGCCCCGACGGTGGTGAAGAGTCTGGAGGGTTACTCAGTCCGGCACATTGGATGCGGCTTGCACCACTCAGTCGCCTGCACCGACGAGGGCGAGGTGGTGGTCTGGGGCCGGTGCGACGACGGGCAGATGGGCCTGCCACTGGATAACGTGCCCCGCGACCACATCATCTTTGATTCGAGGGACCGGCCACGAGTGTTGAATGTGCCAACCGTCGTTCCGAGTAAGCACCCCCTGAACCCCTGAATCACGGCCCACATCCCGAGACTAACAACGCAAACAGGCCTCAAAGCCGTGTTCACTGCGGCAGGCATCGACAACTGCCTCACCATTTCAGAAGACGGCGAGCTGTCTGCGTGGGGCTTCTCGGCCAGCTACAACACCGGCCTGGCCACCACCGACACCGTCACGACACCGACGCTTGTCCGTAGCAAGCAGCTGGGGCAAAAGAAGCTGAGCTTCGTATACGCCGGTGGCCAGTTCGCAGTCGCAACGAGCCCCCGGCTGTGATCGCAGTCATGCTTCTCCCCCTCACACGATTAGGAAGTCGAGATCCGACTTCTTGAGCTTCTGCACCCAGCTCCTCTTCGTCATCGTCTCCGGGTCGAACGACTCCTCGAGGCTCCAGATGGTCTGCAGGGTGTCCATGGCCGTGGTGATGAAGCCCCACGGGGTCGCGACCATGAGCCTCTTGAGGCGGTCCAGGATCCACGCCCGCTTCTCGGGGTCCGACGCGCCGGCGCCCGCGATGAAGGACGGCCAACACGTGGCCTTGAAGTTGGGATCCTCGTCCGAGATGCAGGCGAGGTGGTAGGACATCTCCGCGTCCAGCTCCTCTAGGCTGGTCGATACCAGCAAAGACACGGACGGTATGGCGTGGAGGATGTACAGGCACGCGGCGAGGCGGTGGGCCGAGCCGGCGTGGATGCGGCTTTCCATGGGCGTGTTCTTGAAGTAGGAGATGTTGCGCTGCTCGTACGCCCATTTGGGTATGTCGAAGGCCAGGGCCTGCTCCAGCAGCTGCGCGCCGGTCTGGGCGACCTCGGGGTCGTTGGAGCTGCCGTTCTCATTTGACAGCTGCGAAGCCGAGAGCAGGATCTGCAAGATATCGGGCGGGCAGCACAGGTAGCTGTTGGCAGCTGCCCTACCGAGAACGGAGGACGGCTGGGCGGTCTGGTAGTACGACTTGGCGGCGGTGGGCGGCGAGGTGTTGAAGGCGGAGGCCAAGATATAGTAGCTTCGGCAAAGATTAGCTTAGATAATTCATTACCCAACATCGGACACATATCAAGCGATCCAACAACAGGGGTTCACGGTGATGTGAAGGTCGACTCACATGAAGCAGTCGGACATGACATAGTCTCTCAACGCCTCGTCCGCGGACTCGACGGGGGGCAGGTAGGCCATGATGCGGCCGGCGCCCTCGAGATGGGGCTTCCAGCCGTGCTTGCCGCTCTCGATGAGCTCGACGTTGACGAAGAAGAGGACGGCGGCCAGGACGACGTCCCCGCCGACGGATCCGGCGGTCCCGATGTCGCGGACGGCGGAGGAGAGCAGGCGGAGGGCCTTGTGCTTGGCGACAAGGGCGTCGGTGAGGGCCTGACGGGCGTTGAGGTCGGCCACCGGGTCCGAGGACACGGCGCGGGAGAGGTTGGACATGTGGGCGGCCGAGGCGGCCACGATGATGTGCTGCAGCAGGGGGTGAGCTCTGGTCAGCGGGACGAGGGACCGGAAGGGGTTGCGGTCTGGGACGTCCCACGAGACGAGATCCCTGCACACCCGCGTCGTGACTATGGCCCGAGTTTGTGGTTAGCCTACGGTCGGTCTACCTGCTATATCTGGAGGGCAGGATGCAAACGATTGGGCCACGGAAGGGGAGTGAGAAGATAGGAGGAAGGAGGGTGTAGACATACAGTAGGACAGGTAGTGTCGATAGTGATGCTCCACATCCTGAAAGAGAGGATCGACGAGGGTCCACGGGGCCGACTGGGTCCCGGAGCGGGCGGCAGCGGAGGCGATGATGAGGGCGTTACCGTTACCATCGCCGTTGTCTTCGGAAGGGTCCGACGACGGAACGCCCGGGGCCCGAGGCCCCACGAAGGCCTCGACGTGAGACGGCAGCTCCGCCGGGGCGGCCGAGAAGGTTATGGAGGCCCTGCCGGCGAGCTTCCCGCGGCTCGCAACACCCTCGGTCCAGCGGAACAGCTTCCCGTAGCCAAGACACTCCTGGCCGGCCGCCGTACACTTGTGGCAGTGCGGGTACGAGCGGTCGCACCGGAGGCGCCTGCGGCGGCAGTTATGGCACGGCTTCGTCGGGGCATTCAGCATGTCTATGCGGGACATTGCAGCAGTAGAGGCGATACGCGCGCCGGGGGTGTGAGAGGGGGGTGGGCTATCAAGGTTCTCCGAACGTGACGCGCACCGGCTTCGATGCGAGATAGGTAGTCAGTCCCCTCCCAATGGAAGGGATGTCGACGGGGGGAAGGGGGGACCGGCGTCTCTAGAGCCAAGTTGCTGCCCAGCCTTTGAGACCAGGTTCAAGCTGCAGGTCTGTCTCGCTGTTATGCGGTTGAAGGCCGAGTGGCCAGAGTATCCGAGTGGTAATGATAACGTAAAGGGAAAAGAAGGAGGGCGTGATATCAGCCTCTGAGAGGGGAACGGACGGGTTGGCGACTGGTTTGACGCAGACGGGCAAAAATAAGAGATGATTGACAACCAGGTTGTGGCGCAGATGGGTGTCTCGATTAAGAAAAGAAGTGTCAAAGCATGCAGGAGATTCCAAGATAGCGTGAGCTGTGGCCTGGCCTGGCTGAGATGTGGAATCCCGAGAATCAGGTGTGAAGCGGTGCGGTTCGAACGGCGAAAGAAAGGACCTCACCACCTTCGGGGGCATGGCAGTCGAGGCCCCTTCGGAGGCCGATGTCACCGCCGTGGTGGTAGAGGTTGATGCGGGGGTAGGACCGAGTTCCGATGAGCTTTCCTCACGGACTAATGACGCTAGTCTTTGTATGGAAGCCAAGACTCACAACGTGCATAGGGTCCCCACCAACATTCCCCACCATTCTGTTCGAGAAGGGCGCTCGGTCCAAGCTGTGATTGCTCTGATTGGTCCAGATTTCGACTCCAAGCCAGCTTATTCATCATTGTGGCTGAACGCTAGACCGGCTTCGACTATTGAAGAACCCCACCATGATTCCAGCAGCCAACGAGAATCGTCAGAGAGCGCCTCGCGACCGACTCCCAACTGAACGGACAGAAACACTCTGTAATAGGGTGTCATTGGGAAAGATCTAGAAACGACAATCACTCCTCGAGGCTCGTCGACATCATCCACCCCCACGGAATTCAATTGCCTTTCATCCGCAGGCAAACCGAAGATCATCTTGTGCTAGTCATCAAAGGGCGTCATTTCGGTCGTCACTTCTCCAACACCTCCAACCGAAACTTGAGATGAAACTTGTTTTCTCTCATAAGCACTGCTTTGTCATAGACTTTGTGGGTGGACCGTCAACACCAACCAGACGGTCTGACCAATCCTAATCCTCAACAACAACTAACTTGCTCAACGTACATTTGTCAATTTGAACTTGGAGGTTTGCTGCAAAGTGCAAGGCAAATGCAGTCTTCTCCCTCTCACATGTGCTTCTCTAAAACGTGGGGCCCAAGTTGGTTGACAAAGCAACCCATCGCCGAGAAAGGCAGCCAAGACGCAAACCATGCCTTAACGCGGCGCCTTGTGAGGCTCCCCGGATCCCTTTACCCAAACCTGACAGAGTCGGTAGCCCCATCCCGGCCCGTGTGGGCACTCTAGCCGACCGAAGCCCGCCTTTGAGGCGCAAATCAGTGCCATGACGCCCCCATGTTGCAAAGTCCCGCCTGAGGTTTTCTCTCCTTCTCCACATCAAATGGCGGCCGATTAGAAATTCTCTTTTTCCTCAGTGACTCGACCGCCCAGTTGAATGGATCGTCCATACGGCGCGGTATTGGTATTTAGCCATCGGAGGGTCCCGCAACTACTTCCTTCTCGAGTTGGATGTGACATGGACCCCTTTCTTTCGACAAAACTGTTGTCAAGTATCTGCATTTGTATGACCTAACGATCAGCATCATCATCCAAGAGATAAGATCATACCGCTCAAAGTACCCATCCCATACACCCTCACCCCCGACTGTATCGGGTAATACCTATCACCAAACAGACGAACTACTCCACCTCCAGAGCCATACTATCTTACCTTATCGCGGCCTCCTTCCCCGATCAGGATTGATGGCCCGGGACGACACCGAGCGGGACGCCGGCTCCGGCGGCCGGGCGGCCGAGTTTGACGTCGAGTTTCTCGGCCGTCAGCGGCCGGCCGTCTTCAAGTCGCAGTGGTCCGAACTGGGCTTCTGCTTTTCCCTCCTGGGATCCATGCTGATGGCGGTACGTCTTTCGGGAGAAGCAAAGTTGGGACGCATCTAACAATAGCAGGAATACTTCGTCAGCGGCTTCCACATCATCCTTCCCCCCCTGTCCGACGAGCTCGACATCCCCCAGGCCTCGCAGACATGGCCCTCGAGCGTCTTCTCCCTCGTGACCGGCGCCTTCCTGCTGCCCTTCGGCAGGCTGGGTGACATGTACGGCGGCTACTACGTCTTCAACATCGGTCTCGCATGGTTCTTCGTTTGGTGCCTCATCGCCGGCTTCAGCAACAACTACCTGATGCTCATCTTCTGCCGCGCC
Source organism: Colletotrichum musae (assembly GCA_027406025.1). Lineage (NCBI taxonomy): Eukaryota > Fungi > Ascomycota > Sordariomycetes > Glomerellales > Glomerellaceae > Colletotrichum > Colletotrichum musae. The sequence goes on from JANVYC010000007.1 coordinate 358,782, forward strand.
CTCCAGGGCCTCGGCTCCGCCGCCTACCTCCCGGCCGGCATCATGCTGCTTGGCAAGATCTACCGGCCCGGGCCCCGTAAAAACCTCGTGTTCGCCATGTACGGCGCCTTCGCCCCGATTGGCTTCTTCTTCGGCATCCTCATCGGCGGTGTCGCCGGCCAGTTCCTCAACTGGCGCTGGTACTTCTGGCTCGGCAGCATCGTGCTCGGCCTCATCGCCGGCGTCTCCTTCCTGACCATCCCCTGCGACTTCCGCGGGAAGCGCGAGGCCATCCGTATGGACTGGTGGGGCGTCGCCACCATCGTCCCGGGCCTGCTGCTCGTCGTCTACGCCATCACCGACAGCTCCCACGCGCCCCAGGGCTGGGCGAGCCCCCAGATCATCGTCACCCTCGTCCTCGGCGTCGCCCTCCTCGCCGCCGCCTGGTACGTCGAGGCCAAGGTCGCCGCCGAGCCTCTGCTCCCCGCCGACCTCTTCGCCCCGAAGTCCATGAAGACCCTGATCGTCGCCCTCTTCTTCGCCTACGGCACCTTCGGCCTCTTCCTCTTCTACTCGACCTTCTACATCGAGACCGTCCTGCACATGTCCCCGCTGCTGACGGCCGTCTGGTACATCCCCATGATCGTCGGCGGCCTCGTCATCGCCACCGTCGGCGGCTTCACCCTGCACCTCCTCCCGGGCCGCGTGCTCCTCGCCGTCTCGGGCGTCGGCAACCTCCTCTGCGTCCTCCTCTTCGCCATCATCCCGGACAACCCCAACTACTGGGCCTACGTCTTCCCCTCCATGATTTGTGCTACGATCGGGATCGATATTACCTATACCGTCAGTAACGTCTTCATCACGACCAACCTGCCCGCGCGCCGGCAGGGGCTCGCCGGCGCCCTCATCAACAGCCTGCTGTTCCTCGGCATCAGCTTCTTCCTCGGCATGGGCGACGTCGCCGTCGGCCAGACGAGCCACCTCGGCCTGAAGCAGAGCTACAAGGTGGCCTTCTGGCTCGCCACGGGCGTCGGCGGCGTCGCCCTGCTGCTGTACGCCTTCGTCCGCATCGGACAGGCGAAAAGCGACCTGACGATGGAGGAGCGCGAGCAGCTCGAGGCCGAAGCCCGGATGACGCAGCAGCAGGACAGCAGTGAAGCGCCGCGCGGCGTCGAGGACTCGCCCTGCGGCGGTCAGATGACCGACACGGACGCGGAGAAATCGACGCCGCCTGCGCCGGAGGGAGAGACTCCGGCGAGGGCTAGGTGAAGTGAGATTTTGTAGCGCCGTTGAATACGAGAAGCATTGTATGAGTTTGACGAACTCGACTCGAGCCGAGAACCTCGCCGTCATCCCGCCGGCCGCGGGATCCTCCTCCCTTATGCGCAGGACTGCACCAGGTTCAACGAGTGATACGACCCCCTGCGCGACCCCGAAGACTTCTTGGGGATGTGATCAACATTCCTGTTCGTCTGCGCATGGCGGTGAGAAAAGGGACACCTGGCAAAGTTGAGCCAACACGGAAACCGAATTCCTGCGGTTGAAGTCGCGAGGCGAAAGCCGTGCAGGCTGACAGACCATGACGAAAACTGCTGTCAGCGCTTCGGACGGCCATTCCCATAAATCCGCCCCTGTGGAGACGCTTTCGTTGGGAAATAACGTCGGAGAACGCTGAATTGCCCGTCTGCTGTTGGGCCTTCACTTCTCGGTCGTGGAAGTCGGCCGCGTGGTGATGCGATATGGTGTTTTCCTCACCTTGGCGCCGAGCCGTTTTCCCCTGCCCCCAGGCTGTCACTTGGCGGGACCCGAAGAGAGAAAAAAAAAAGGGCCAAGAAGATCAGCTCTCAAAAGTCTTGGGACTCCAGGGGTGAAACCGCCCAACATTCCGAGATAGCCGTCTTGGCGGATGTGCTTGGCACTTTTCCCGATCCACGACGACGCAGCTTCGGATGAGCGACGACGACAAAATGGACGCGAGAGAGACACAGATGGGAGCGCATCATTGCAATTGTTTGGACATTGAAATTTGATACCCGTGTACGAGTGTGATTGCGTGTATGTGGGTACGGGCCAGTAGTGGTGGTTTGGTCAGAAGCGACGGGAGCACGAAGTTAATTGCGCAAGTTGGTTTTTCCGCCTCTGGAATTCGCGGGCATGTTTTGGAATTCGGATCACTGATCATTACCATGCATCGTGGAGTGGGAGAGCGCTAGTTTGAATGAGAGTGGACATGCGTACGGATATAGGGGGAGCAATAATACCAGGATGAGAGTGCGTGTCCGATGGTAGGGCGCCGTCGCATAGAGATGGATATTGACAATATTGAGGGGGCCGCATAATGAAGCGAGTAAATAGAACGAACGGGGGGGCACGTTCCATCACCTTAGGTACCTTAGTCGAGAGCGCAACTCAGCTTCCCTGTTTCACGACTCATCAACCCCAACTGTCTCGGTGATTAGCTGAACTGGTCAGCCGTGCCACGGGCTCACAGCTGGAGGAGTGGCCAAATCAACGCGCAAATATTGGCCGGGAACGTTGCCCGGGTCCCGGAGGTGTGCCCTTCCCCCCACCGTTACGAGTGGGTAGAGTCCGACGATGAGAGCGACATTATGGGTTGCTCTCCCGTCCTAAGGACCTCGGTCAGGGGAGGTCGGATACGTACCGACCGCTTGTTACCGAGGAAGTATGGGAAGACAGACCTTTTTTTCTGCTTATGTGCGTTCCCCGAGATTTTCAGCATTAACGGCGCATCCTAAGATCATCGACGAAGTGCGGTTGGTTTTAAGCCTCCAACTAGGAAAATAAGCTATTGTTAGGCGACGGCACTCAAACGACAAGAACGTGCCGTCTCTTCCATCCCCAGAGCCTTTTGCTGCTTAATGGCGCCCATAACCGTGCCGTCTGTTCCTTCCCCAGAAGCTTCGGTTGCTTGTTAAGGCTTGATAGCGTCCATGGCGTGCCGTCTTTGCCATCCCCAGAGATGGGCGTTGGGGGGGAGCGCAAGGCCCAAGAGATTCGCGGTGCCGACTTCCATAATCCCAGAACTTTAGCGTCGCCCAGCAGCCAAGTATCTTCTTGCGCAGAATTTCACGATCAAGAGAGGGAATAAACAACAAGTGTTTTGAAACGGGATTCCTATCCCTCTTTCAATTTCCGGCAACGCCCGTCGGTCATGAATGATTCACGTCAGACCGCCACCCGAGGTCGTTAATGAGTAATGATTAATAGGGTATGCACGCTGTAAAAGGGGCCGAGGTCGGTCGCACTCGGACACCGACAGCGGCAAGCGAGACGACAGAGGCGCCGGTACCTGCGGAGTACGATGCAAAGTCGAGGTCAATTAGCAACACAGCAGTACCGGGGCCGTTGCCGTGGCATGTTCGGGGTACCTATGACATGGTAGTATCGACATGCGCCAAAGAAGTCAAGCATCTCTGGTGCCGGCAGTTGTTGGCTCTAGTGTACAATCTACATGGCATCGACCCCGTTAAGGTACCTACCTGGGAAAGGGGGCAAGAAAGTCACCCGTAAAATCTCCCGCAATACCGCCGTACCCACAAAGCTCCGCGACATTGGATTCTACCGTCGTCGGCGCAGGTGTCAGACGTCAGTACACACCCGCATGCGTGTACCGTAGCCGCCGTGTTGGCCAATCCTATTCGTAGTAGTTGGGTCTACTCTACTCTATTGGAGCAAGACTGTGCGTGACATGGTGCGACATCCTGAACCTGAAGCTCTCCTCTCTCTCTCCCCCAGTAGGAAGAAAAGAAATGAAGCCGCTGATAGATGCAGAGGCTTGTTGCAGACTATGCACTGCAAAGTGACTGCTCGCCACAGTTGGGCGCTACTGACGGAGAAAATACCTTATCTGAGACGCACCCTCGACCCCACAACTCTACCTGATTTTTACATTTAATTTACGCCGGGGGCCCGGGGGATCACAGTGGACCCACCCGCCCAATCCCGTTCGGTCTCCTGGCCCCGGCCGCCCTCCGGAAGGCCCTCCGAACTGGGACGGCCAACACCCAGCCGCCCAACGGAATTGGACACGAGCAGTGACCACACAGACTGAGCTTCCCGATTCCGCTAGCACGCTCCCTTTTTCAGACTCCGTCCCCTGAAAACTGGCTCACCCCGAGAGTAGCGGTCGATATATCGGAACGAAACCGATACCAGTGGCCTATTTCTGTCTCTGTACGAAGTACATAGTATTAGACTGCCAGCGGTAAGTGGGAGCGGGTCATCCGGTGGGATTGTTGGTCTCCGCGGGGGTCCGGCTCCCTCTCTCGTGCTCGTAACCCGTAACAAGAGTTGCACTATCGACTCTTTCTAATCAATTCGACCGAGTTCATTTTGCAATTTCCATTATATTGAGTCTATCCTCTAGTTCTTGCTGCCTTCCAAAGCCTTCACAGTAGCAGCATACATCACCCAATATACGATAGTCGTCAAGTCCTTGAGAAACCCCATCAAAGGACGACAACTATCCACCCGTGGTACTGGGTCGCCCCTTTTGCCGCCGTGGACTGAGCAGAAAAAAATAAGAGAAAAAGTCCCTCCATCCCAGCTCGTCCCGTCCTCTGACCCATGTCGCTCACCCTTCCGAACCCCACGTCTGCCGTCCCATGATCCATCCCATCATTCCACCCCTGACTTCATTTCGACAACTCTCCTACCCCTGCTTCGTTTCCAAACGTCAACTCGCTCTTGCTGGCTTAGCGCCGCCTGCCCTGCTCAATACATCGACAAACACCTCCTGGCCTCGTTTCTCCTAAACAAACGCGCCACCATGCTCTCGTACCACGAACCCTTCAGTCCGCGTGCTGATTCGTGCGATTCGTGCCAGATCGGGGCCGGTTCCCACCATGCCATTCGCGGAGGGCGGGCATATCCCTCCCTGCGAGAGCGCCCCTTCTCCCCTTCCCCCCCTGGGCGTGACGCGATGGGCCACCACGCCGGCGTGATCCAACCACCAAAGGGGATATCTTATTCATCACCCCTTCCTCTAGTATCCAACACCTCCTCCAGCCACAACTACGTGGCTAGACGTCCCCAAGTCAAATTGTTATTATTATCGTCGTCGTCCGTCGTTATCGTCGTCGTCGTCGTCCGTCGTTATCGTCGTCGTCGTCGTCGTCGTCCGTCGTCGTCGTCCGTCATCGTCGTCCGTTGTCCGTTGTCCGTTATATAGTAATAGAGGGGGAGGGAGGCTGATAATTAGACAGCTAAGCCACATAGGGGTGTCGGATACTAGAAGAGGGGGTGATGAATAAGATCTCCCCACCAAAGATGAAGCCTCCTCTGACCACCCATGTCCTCGCATCACCACCAATATGCCAAGCCCATCCAGGCCCAGAGGTACGCAAGTGCCAAGTCCAGCGTTACATTGCGATCAAAGAGCCTCCTCGGTACCCTTCCGCCAAGACAGGGGAGACCACGAGTACGCAATCTACGAGCCCACGTTTCTCGCACGCGGACGCAGAGCACAGAGACACACAGAGAGAGAGGAGAGAGACCCAAGCTTCTCTGTAGAAGGTCTTGGCTCTTGGCAACAGAAGCTTAGCCAAGAGATCTCTTGGCCAAAATACTTAAGAGCCTCCTCCGTCCAACCTCTTGTTGCTGTTTTCCTCTTGCTCCTCATCCCGCTTCACTTCTTCTGTCTTTCAGCTCTCGCGCTACTTGCATTCATTCCCTACTACAATCTCTCACTGCATACTTTCGTTCGACGTAGATCGTCAACACATTCCTTCAGAAAAAACCAACCACAAAACCACAACTAGCCACTTCGCAGCTACCAACCACAAGAAAGTCAAGATGAAGTTCACCGGCATCGCCTCTTCCCTGGCCCTCCTGGCTTCCATTGCCAGCGCCACCCCCACCCCCACCGTCGTTGACGGCGCCGCCGTCGACCCCCGCGCCGTCGAGAAGCGCGCCACCATCACCGACGCTTGCGACGTTGGATACGGCGCCGGCACCTCCGGTGGTGCCGGCGGTGCTACCACCACCGTCTCCACCCTGGCCCAGTTCACCGCTGCCGCCACCTCCAAGGAGAAGAACGTCATTGTCGTCAAGGGCGCCATCACCGGCGACGTCAAGGTCCGCGTCGGCTCCAACAAGTCCATCATCGGTGCCTCCGGCTCCTCCCTCACCGGTGTCGGTCTGTACATCAACAAGGCCGAGAACGTCATCGTTCGCAACATGAAGATCTCCAAGGTCAAGGCCTCCGCCGGCGACGCCATCGGCATCCAGGCCTCCTCCAAGGTCTGGATCGACCACTGCGACCTCTCCTCTGACAAGGACCACGGAAAGGACTACTATGACGGGCTGTTGGACGTCACCCATGGATCCGACGCAGTCACCGTCTCCAACACCTACATCCACGACCACTACAAGGGCTCCCTCGTCGGCCACTCCGACAGCAACGCCTCTGAGGACAAGGGCAAGATTTTCGTTACTTATGCCAACAACTACTTCCTCAACATCGGCTCCCGCAACCCCTCCGTCCGCTTCGGCACCGTCCACATCTTCAACAACTACGCCGAGAAGCTCGACACCTCCGGCGTCAACACCCGCATGGGCGCCCAGGTCCTCATCGAGTCCTCCGTCTTCTCCGGTGCCAAGAAGGCCATCACCTCCCAGGACTCCAAGGAGACCGGCTACGCTGTTGTCAACGACGTCGACCTCGGTGGCTCCACCAACGACGCTCCCAAGGGCACCTTCACCAAGCCCGACTACAAGTACACTCTCCTTGGCTCCTCCAAGGTCAAGGCTGCCGTCGTCGGCACCGCCGGCCAGACCCTCAAGCTCTAAATGCATGCAGTCGTCAGGGAATGAGCAGAGCGCTATTGCTGTTGGCCGAAGGCCGCAGAGTACTAGGAAGAAGTACGCAATTCTTGTAAATACTTTCATGGCACCAGGGGCTATCAGCTCTCTGGGCCTGCGAATATAAGTTGCCGGTTTCAACGTCACAATCTGTTCCCAATCTCATCTCGTGAATGCTTCTGTTTCATCTAGTGACTCTTGATAAAAACAAGTTTTGCAGTGATTGCCACTCTTGCCTTGATGGTTGTGTGATACTTGCTCATGTATTGCGATGTTTGGACTCTAGGCTTAATTATCAGACACAGAATGCTCGCATGGCTAATACGTACAGTCCGACACGAGGAGCTTGACGTTTTCGCACTGTATGTTATGGCCAAATGTGGCTTGTAGCTTTAGACAGCTCATAGAAACAGACTCGTATCTTACACTGTTCGGAATTACCTAGCTAACAGACAGGGCAACCATTGAAGTCAGTGCAGTTAAGACTAGGAAGGAGTCGGGGGGCGTGCAAGATGAGCCCGTAATCTAATCCTAGACACTCAGGTAGAGCCGATGAGAGACTACAAGTTAAACCAGTTTTTTATGCAAAGATCTCAAATTTTCAGCGAGATGGGACATTGTAACTCAGTATTACCCCCGACATTCTAGATTTCGAAACAGCATGTTGCCAGTTTTAAAAGATCCCGTGTGGACTACCTAAGGTAGTTGGATCTGTTTACCTTTCAGACCATTCAAGTAAATCCTTCCCAGCTATCCGTACAAAAACTACCACAGACAGAGAGGTAAATTAGACCATTAATGCTTGGTACGTCTCTCGAGCTCAAAAACCTGAATAACCTGGTCCTATTTACATGTACAACTTCGCCCGGTCCTCGTCCTTGGGCTGTGGGAATCTCTCGATAACCTCGGGCTCTCCGCCGATCGAGAACTTGAGCGACTTATTGTCGTCAATATCCAGAGACAGAGAGTACGTGCCCGGGTACAAGACCCGGTTGCCCTCCTCGTCGACGCGCACAAGCCGCTCAGCCGTCACGACGATGTTCTCCCGCGCAGTCACCCCCGGCCCAATGCCCCGGAGACGCGCGTACCCGACGAGCGTTTTGCGAGGCCTCGGCTCGGGACCAACGTCCGATCGAAGGAACACCAGGGCCACGTAGTCGGACACGACATCCCCTTCGTTGGTAGCCGACACGGTCACCGTTATGACCGGCCGCGCCAGCACACGCTGCCACGCCGGGCCCCTGACCTCGGCATCATCGTCTCCTACTGCTGAAATCTGCTCGGTGCTGTTGATATACGGCCCCTCCGCAACATGAATCCCAACGCCAAATGTCGTGTAATGCAGCCCGAACCCAAACAGCACCGGCGCCTCCCCTTCGTACCACATGTACGTCCGCCCGAGCCCCGAGTTCCCTTCCGCAGGCCGGAGGTTCATGTCCGTAGCCGGCACGGCCTCGGCATATGAGGCCGGGTACTGCGTGACGGACAACCTCCCCGCCGGCGCCGCTTTGCCGAAGAGCAGGTCCATCACGGCCTTGCCGCCGGACTGCCCGGGGTATCCGGCCCAAAGCACCGCGCCGACCGCCTCGTCCTTGATCAGCTCCGCATCGTCGACCTGTCCGCCGCCAAACTGGACCACGACCATCGACTTCCCGAGGCCGGAAAGCTCGCGGAGAAGCTCCAGCTGCGGCGCCGGCCACGCCAGGGTCTTGCGGTCGAGCGTCTCGGCTTCGAGTGTGTTGTCGACGCCGCCCATGAAGATGACAACGTCTGCCGCCGTCGCGGCCTCGACGGCTCGCGAGAAGCTCACATCCGAGCCGTTGATCCCCGAGCCCAAAATATAAGTAAAGTCGAGCCCGAGGTCAGCCGCCGCTTGTAGGGAGGAGATCAGATACGGCGCAGGGCCGAAGTAGTTCCCCTGCATCTGCGTCGTGGCATTCACCCACGGCCCGACGAGCGCGTACTTCTTCGGTTCTCCGGTCGTCGCCAGAGGCAAGATTCCATCATTCTTCAGCAGGACTGCGCCCTCAACAGCAACCTTATACGCGAGCTCCCGCGCCGTCTCCGTGTCGACGTCGTCCCACGCCAGCGCCCTCAACGGGTCCTCCTTCGCCTCGTCGAAGAGCCCAACAGACACGAGAGCAGTGTACAACCTCGTCAGCGCCGTGTCAACCTCGGCCTCCGCAACCAGCGACTGATTCCACGCGAGCTGCAACGCCTCCGACCCCGGGCCAGCGTTACACTCCAAATCCGTACCAGCCTTCATCGCCCACGCCGCCGCGTGCCCGAGATCCGGCGCGTAGCGATGATACGACACCATCAGCGCCACGCAGTCACAGTCCGTCGACACGTACGTCCCGTCCCCGTCCCAACCCCAGTGCCCGCGGAGCACGTCCCCGAGCAGGTACTCGTTAGCGCACAGAGGCGTTCCATTAACGGCGTTATAGCTGCACATGAACGACCCAACGTCCCTCTCGACGGCGCACGTCTTGAACGGCGGGAGGTAGTACTCGGACAGGTCCTGCGTCGTGATGCGCGCGTCGAAGTCGGCACGGTCGACGTCGCCGTAGTGCTCGAAGTCGTTGGCCGCGAAGTGCTTGCACGTCGCGACCAGCTTCTTGGACGACGGGTCGGGGCCCTCCAGACCCGTGAGCATGGCGGCGACGTAGCTCTGGAGGTGGAAGGGGTCTTCGCCGGGAGTCTCCTGTCCGCGGCCCCAGCGGGGGTCTTTGAAGGCGTTGATGTTGGGAGACTACGTCTGGTTAGCACATGGAAGTTGCGAGATGCAGAACCAAACTCACGTATAGATCAAGACCAGATCTTCCAACGTTGCTAAACGCTCTCGCCTCCTTACTGACAACTTCCCCCACCGCCCTCACAAGCTCGTCATCAAAGGCAGAGCCGAGTACAATCGGCTGCGGGAACGAGGTCGCATAGCTAAAGTTCCCTCTCGGAGCAAATTTCGTCCCGGGGGACGAGGCTACCCCGTGCAGGCCCTCAGACCACCACTCGTACGGCGGGATGCCGAGTCGAGGGACCCCCGGCGCCTCGTTGACGAGGTTGTCCAGCTTCTCCCAGATGGTGAGCGCGGCTACCAGCGCGGCGGCCCGCTCCTTGTCCGGAAGCGACTCATCGCACACGTCGTTGGAACAAAGCGGCTCTCGCGTGCAGTCGGGAAAGTTGCCTGTCCTAGACCCATCCTTGGTAATGGGGTTACGGATGGTGTATATTTTGATTCTAATCGCGTCAATTCTCAGGTGGCTCCGTTTCTTGGTCGTGGATACTCACAAGTCTCCCTTGTTACAAGACGCCGCAGGCTCTTCAGAGCACTGTCTGAACGTTGCGGACTCATCTTCAGACGCCTTGCTAGCCGCCGAATCGATCACGTCCCCGCAGATACACGTCTTGCTCCTAAGTCTCTTATCAACATGCGGTCCAGTACGTTCACGGCCGAGGGAGCTCACCTGTCATTCTTGATCCCTGCCAACAGGAACCCGGCGCGGCCACAGGCACCGGCACAGGAAGCTGGGGTATTGTGCTTGGACTTCAAAGACAGTCCATCTACAGCCTGAGATCCCGGCGTGTCGAGAAAGACACCGAGGCTTTCCACGTCCGCGGCATACTCCAGCGCCGGAAGGCACGTCCGGGCCGCGAGCGGGACCTGCGCATCGTAGGCATAACCCCCGGCCGCCGAAGCGACGACCCCCTGTGAAAGAATCCCAAACCCCCGCAAAGTGCTGTACTTCATGTTGAACACAAATCACTCAATCAAACGATGAGAAATATGGACGATGAATGAAGCCCGCCCATCTCCTGATCTGATAACGGTGTCGTAGCACTCACCACCTACCCCGCGCCGCCGCGTGCGGGGCAACCCGGCCGGCTGCATGGCCGGCTCATCACCCTTCTGGGTTTGAAGAGACGTGACTGGATGATTGAGGCCTGGGGGAACTTTTGTGCGAGGCAATCTGTCTGAGACAGTCTTCTGTGGTGTTCGCTGTTAGCTGCATCGCCATGGGTCAACTTGAGGTGGACCCCTGAAGTGAGTGTTCACGACATGCCATCTTGAGCTTAGGAACGCATTTTCGTTGATTGACGCAGGGAACAGTCCGCTGGCATTTTTGAATACCGTAAGACGTCGCCAGTTCGCATTCAGTCAGATGCCAAATCTCCATCAGCCGATTCCAGCACGACAAACGACCGAGAAGGTCTACCACGTCTCGAACCCAGCCTCCCCAACACCAAGCGGAACGTCCTCAGCTCTAGCCTGGCAAGGCCTTTTACACTCCAAATTCAAGAAGCAGTTACCGCTCACAAGATCCCGCCCGGCCCCGGACCTCGCCTGAGGGATCACGGGCAGCGTCCCCGACTACCGCCTCCGGAGGCGCGATGCCCACCTGGCCCCTCGTGTCCAGAAACAGCACGTACCCGGGAATGACTTGAGAGACGAACTGTAGGAACTCGTCGTCATCAAATTCGTACTCGTCACCCTAGGTAAGTGTTCGGTCAATGATCGGATCTCAAACGATGACTGATTTGGGTGTTTGGAGAAAGCTTACCAACAGGCTAAAAGGTCAGCCATCTGGCTCTTACAATCATCCGCGTCCGCGAAGCAAATCAGGTCGCCGAAGTGTAGGTAGGATGCGAGAAACCTCCCACTCTTTAACCCGAAGAACCGCGTGCCGTCCCTCGAGCCTCCCGCAATCGCACTCGGCATCCCGCAGGCTGGCCGTTGTCTGCTCGAAGCGTAGACAGCCGGCATTCGCCGCCTCCTCTCCCTTCCCGCGCTCATTCAGTCCTGAAAATTGAATTTTAGGCAAACGGCCGAGCCAGTCCGGCGCCCAAGAGGATATCCGCCGCTGGCGAGGATGCTTGACGCCCGTTCGCAAGAAACTCACGGACCGCGTAGACGACATCCTGTCCGGAGTAGGGCCGGTCAAAAGTGTTCATACAATACCGTCTCACCTTTGGCGCAGCCTGTGCCAGCGCCGGTTCTTGAAAGAGCAATCGGCTGGACAACGTTTCTTTCTAAAAGTGGATGGCTACTCGTGCTGATGCTGCGTACACTCTGCCCATCATACGAACTTGCATGGTTCGCTCCGATACATTATCTTCGTTTATACAGATGCGTCGATCCACAGCAACCGATTTGACGTCTCCCTCCGAAGGCCGCGAAGAGCTTCGTGACAGTTCCGAGTCAACCTGACATGATGTCCGTCTGAGCCGAGAACTACAGGATCTCGGTTGAACGGCCGGCAACACGTGTAAGATAACGCATCACGTGGAGGGAAATCAGAAGGCCGTACTTCGTACCTGTGAACGTTTCTACCGACCAAGTCAAGCAACCTATTGTGAGCTCTCTTATTAACCCCATTCGGGACATGACACGAGGGGATCGGAGCGTCCAGCCGCAGGTCTCTGCCTTCCCACTCCTTGCTGCAAGTCCAAGAATCCTTGGCCCAACAAAGAAAACTACTGGTTCGTGGGCAGAACTGGGTTGCCGTCGAGGAACTACACTCAACTTGAGAGTCTCAGCTCTTGGACGGATGCAGAACTAGAATCCGGATCGCCTCTGCGTGCTGATGAGGAGTGTATTGATACCGCGCCGCCATAATAGGGGAATAGTCCCGGGATTGTCTACGAGACCGGCTGGAGGACTAAGGGGTTGCGCCGTGCTGTTCTCTCAAGGAAAGTCTTCGTCGAGGGTCGCGTCAACTCGACAATGACTGCTGCCTTGCAACATCCTGGGAGTTGAACATCAGCACGACCCTGGCTTCGGGATGACCCAAATCATCGGATGGAATTCTGGTCATGGCCAATCACGACTTCCATCAAGAGCCTTGCTCACGTCAGGGATCAGGACCACTTGGCCAAGATGATGCCACAATTCTGCAGCTAACAGCAACCCCGGAAGCTGACAGTCCCGCCGACTGTGTCAGAGTGCCCTCGGCCGTACTCATTGCCCGTAGTCCGTGCTCTATCTGTCCAAAGCATGCCGACAAAAGGGGACTGACTGCGAGGACGGTTCAGGCCTATGTATATATGTAGGACACGCCCTCCCCGTGGCCGGGTTGACAAAGGGAGGGACACTCGAAACAAACCGAGGAAAACAACAAGCTTAAACCGCTAAACAACACAATCGACGACCGGGCCGGGGCAGGGTAAGCCGAAACTTCTCGGATCATGCAAGAGGGAGCCTAGCCGGCGGCGGTCAATCTCGCGATGTCTCTACCCCGCCAACTGGAACACCGGAGGCGGGGCTCTCGAGCCGACTTCTGCAGTCCGACTGAAGGATGCTTCGATCTCTCAAAGCGAGCGGGGTCTGCTTCGACGCATCCCGGACGTACGTTGGCAAAGCCAGGGTGCGGAAAACCGCGTGGTATCAGCATCGGCGAGATCTCCCGCGTGCCGGGACCACATGCGTTCTTTTGTGCTTCTGGCCGACACCAAACGCCCACAAACGCTGCAGTTTCCCCGGGAGCAATGTAGCGTGGCACAGCAGCGGAAGGTTCTCTGTCGTTTCATCGAAACGAGCGACAGCTTCGCCCAGGGGATCCGTCGGGTGTGCGACGTCGACTGAGTTAGACGAGAAGCTGCCGTGCTCGGGTAAAGAGGTTGTGCCCCACGAACCGAGTTACAGACGGGAGCATCGAAGCCTTCGCCGGCCGACGCCGCACCACAACCGGGGCGGACGGGTATCGACACGATTGGCAATGGGCCGTCGCACTCAGGCCTCTGATGTGGAGGCTTCAGACGGAATATCGGCCAACGGAGGCGGTCATCCATCTAGGCAGGGGAAGAGAGAATGGCGAAGCAGGCTGGGGTCCAGGGCAGGATCAAAACTGATGTTACATCAGGGCATGAGAGGACCCATCATGTTCGCGGCCAGCTTCGCAAAGGGGTGGCAGAGAATTGCGATTGAGGGGGCTTCGCGCAAGCTGTGAACCGAGCTCCGATGATCAACCCAGGCAGAGTCAGGGCTTGGGGGCACAACTTGCAAGGGGGCGTACAGGCGTTTATCTCGACTCTCGTTGCTTTTTTCTTTTTCGCAACGATATGCATATGCATCCCCGGGGAGGATCGGCGTTGGGGGCGGGACCGTTTGACCGCCAGAAAAGGAAGATGATGAGAGGACAGCACAGCATCGGCTGTCATGCTTAAAGCAAGCTGACCTTGCGGCGCAACGTGTCTGATCTCCATCCAATTCCGGCCTGTCAGCCGAAGTCGAGATGGACGTGCTGACTCTGCGAGGAGAAAAAGCAAGCTGGCAAGGCATTCGACCGATCCAGGCTTCTCGAACGGTAGCACCCCCAGCTTAAGATCGAGCAGCAGAAGCAACGAGCGATGAGCCGTGGGCCTCGTACTCTATGTACAACACAAATGCAGGCAACGGACCCGCCGCGTCCTGCCCGTGCAGTGAGCCGGGTGTCTCTTTCGAGCTCTAATCGCGAGAAAATCCACTCACTGCCGGCCGCGGTGCGGTATCCGAACAGATAGAAGACGTTGTGTCGCACCGATATTGGAAAGACGACGACAAGCAGGGTGTCGAAACGGCGTCGTGATGGGGCTGAACGCTCGCCTCGTCCACTACCACCACCACCTCACAGATCTTGGATAGCGGGGCCTGGATCTGGATCGTCGACTCTTCCGTACCGTAGTACGAACACATTTCTTGCCACTTTTATTACTCGCCCGCAGGTTGCAGGCTTGCGGCACTCGAGTGGATGTGCCTCGATGCGGTGCGGTGCAGGACGACGTTGCAATTCCACTCGCACTGATGAGGAGGGAAGAGGTCAAAGCTCAAAGCTCCGTCAGACTTTTCAGCTGGTCGAGCCTTGGAGGGCTGTCGTCTGAACCTCTGGACGGCGGGCGTGGGCGTGTTGTTGGTCTGGGTGCATGCAACATGCAACCATTGCCAACCAACCTACATGTTCAACAGAATCTGTGCGTATACGCCTGTTTGGCCGGGCGGCGACTGATGCCGACCGGATGAACGAACAGACGCCGAATGCCTCTTTCTGTCTCCGTATTGCACGTAACCTCCATCCGTGGCCCTGACGTTTATCCCGGTCTGCCGATGACTCGGTTGTGCGGGTTGATTTAGACTTTGCAACACCAACAGAGAGAGTCAGGTCAGGGTCGGAGTCGGGCTGGCGCCTTGTCTCAAGGCGGGAAAGTGTCTGACCTCATTTTTCTTCTTTTCGCCCTCTCGGCCGAGCGTGCTGCGAAAAGAAAAGCCTGCAAGCGTGCCCGGCCCAGCACGCGTTGTCTCGATTCCGGCTTCAAGGGGCGTTTTGACGTCTTCGTCGCACTGACATGCAACCTGAGAGGCGATGCGCCGGACTATCGGACGGATCGTCTCAACACAACCAGAGAGAGAGGGCGCTGAATCGTATCGACAGCAGCCAGCAGCCCTCTCTTTCACCCCCTCTCTCTCCAGCTTGTGTGGCCCAACAACGTCACGACGCCTGTGCATCCATTGTACGCCACGTCGCGAGGGTTGAAGAAGACCCCCCCCCTTTATAAAGGGACTTAGTGTTGGTAATTAGTGTTTATTATTATAGGATCCCTGCGGTTATTATCCCTCCACCCTCTTCTACCCTTTTAACCCTACGCCCCTTTTAGTACTTATTAAACGCTTTTATAAGGGCCTTTTTAACTTTACTAGCGTAGTTACTATACTTATTAATTTATTTTATAATCTTTTTATTTTTAGTATAGATATTTCTCTTTTTAAACTACTAATAAATCTTTTTAAACTACTTAATAAGTCTTTATAAAGTAGTAATATTATTACTATATTTTAGTTTACTTTAGTAGTTAAAGAGTAGTAAGTAGACTACTACTTAGTAAATAAGGCTTTAGTTAATAAAGCCCTTTATAACTTATTTTAAGTAGAGTTAGTAGATATAGTAGTAAAAGTTATTAATATTTTTATTTATTATTTTAATTAATTAGTAACTCTTAGTATAGTACTTAACTAGGGTATTAATATACTTAGTAGTATTAAGTATAGTAGTTTTAAGGATTTAGGTAGTATAGTAATAAAAAGAAAATATTTAGTAAGCTATATAGTAGTTTATTTAACTTATATTATAAAAGGGTCTTAAAAGCAGACTAACGCACTACTAAGAGACTCTATTAACTATAATCTATACTTAAAAAAGGGAAGAAATTCTATACTATAGGCCGTAGCTATAGAGCTCTAAAAGCTTAGAGATTTTAGTAGTTATATAACCCGTAATAACTTAACTAGTACCTAAAGCTACAGGGCCTTTAGTACCTATAAGTACTAAAGTTAAAGTAACTAGACTAGTACTATAATATTACCCCCCCCTCTAGAAAAGGCAATACTATCTATAGCGTCTTTAAGTATAGAATAATTAAGTAAAACTATTGTTTTTTTGTTCCTAAACTTCTAATTTCTCTATAGGGTAGTTAGTAACTTATAGTATCGGATTAGTAGTAAAATTTAGTATTAATTAGTAGTTAAATTAATACTATAGCGCCCGAACTTACTAAGTTATAGTTAATAAAACTTTTATTAAAAATAAGTTAATTAAAGGCTTTATATAGATTTTATATAAAAAACCTAATTAGTTAGATTATTTAGCCCCGCTCTAGGGCTTTAGTAATAGTACTTTTAAGCGGTTTTAGTAGTTATAACTATAGTATTATTATTTAGTATAGTTAGTACCTCTTTATTAGCTATAGTAGTTTATAGTTATATCTTTAAGTATTACAGGGGGTCTATAATATTTAAGTATAAGTTATAAAAGGCTTAAAGGGCCTTTAAGGCGTTTTAAAAGTTCTTAGTATTATACTAAATTAAGTCCTTATTATAGTTTACTTAGTTTACTTAGTATTAAAACTTATAGTACTATAACTAAAATACTAAAACTTTTTAAACTTTATACTTTAGTTTATTAGTATACTATATAAATAGGGGTAGTTTTATAACCTATCTTAGTAATAAATTATTAGTAGCCTTTTAGAACTTACTAGGGTAAAAGACTAAGTAGTATTAATAACTCTTAAGTAAGTTTAGTACTTAAATACTACTAGGGCCTACTTTTATAATTTAATATAAACCGTTTTAGAGTATTATAAGTTTAAAAGAGTTATTCTAGTACTAGCCTTTTATAAAGACCTAAATATAGTTTTTTATAGTAAAGTTATTTAAGTAGTACTAGTAGTTTATGTATATATATTATATTGTTCTATAAGTATACCTATATTACAAACTAGAAATCCACTAAGTAGTAGGCTTTTAACCTCTTATAAATAAATAATATTCTAGTAAAGGGTATATAAAAAAACCCTAGTAGGGAAAATATATGACTATTTAGTATAAAAGTAGTAAAGGTTTTATATAAAGGTCTATTTAAGTCTAGGTTAGGGGATGCTTATTTATAAGGAAAGGTACTATATACTATATACAGCCTAGTAGGGGCCGCCTACTCCTATTAGCTAGGAGTAGCGTACGGACTATCTAGTATAGCTAATTAAAGTAGTAGGGTCCCTACCCCTAAAAACTCTAATTTGCCGCACCGCATAGGCGCGCGATGCATAGTTAGGGTATAAAAAACCCTTTAAGCGGCGCAGGATTTAAACCTACTACCTCTACCTCTTACAAGGTAGGGTCGGGCAGGCTCTTAACCACTAAGCTAACCACTAGTACTAGTAGTTTATAGTGCACTTTTAACGTACTTAAGCCTCTACTATCTTTTCTTTTATAATGTTCTAAGTACCTTAAATTTACTTTACTATTTACTAAGCTTTTAAGTAGTTTAACTTTTTATAAGTACTATTAAATACTATAGTATAATACTTTTAATTAAAGTTAAAGTATAGGGGTTTTTTAAACTTAATTTTATATAGTAAAAGTTTAGTAGTTTTATTAAGTAATATAGTATAGGTAAAATCTATAATAGGGAGTATATTACTTTAGTTATTTTAGTAATAGTTAATAAGGTGGTAGAGTTACTGTGTAATATACTAGTTTAAAATTTTAGTTTATTTATTTATTTAGGAGTAGTATACTATAAATAACTGTATTTTAATGTTATAGATTTTATAAAACTTTAATTAAAAGTTTAAAATAAATTAAGAGTTTTAATTAAAAGTAATTATTTTTAAGAGGTTAAAGATTAGTAGTATTCTTCTATAAAATATCTTTACTAGGTCTTTAACTATAACCTTTTTATAGTATAGTATTAAAATAGTATACTTATTTAAGTAGTTAACTACTACTTAGACTACTATAAATCTCTTTTTATTAAGTAGTAGTACTATAAAATTTATAGAAATATATTACTAGGGCTAGTTAAGTACTAAAAAGAGCTAGAGCTTTTTTAGTACTTAGTCCTAGGGCTTATAAGTATAGTAGTATATATAATAGTTAAAAATATAGTACTTTATATTTACTATTAACTAGGGCTAGTAGTACTTTTCTTTAATTATTTTGAGTGTTTTATTTTAGCTAAAGTATACTAATAGTTTTTATTTATAGACCTTTTATATTACTTGGGTATATAGAAACTCTTTTTTAAGTACTACTAACTTACTATTTATTATAAATAGACCTATATTTCTTTGTATTTTTTAATATTCTTTATTAGTAGTAGTTATTTTATATAAAGTATAGAGGGATTTAGTTATAGAGTTTTAGTTTAAAGTAAGGATTTATTTAATTAATAAGTAACTTTAAAGCTTATTAGTGGGTTTTGTAGTGCTAATTATAGTAGTTTTTATAGCTTTAGTATCTTTTAGAAACTAGTAGAGCTTTATAGTGATTTTAAGAGATAGTAAATTTAGTATTAAAAGGACCTAGGTATAGCTAGTTGTTTTAAGAGCCTTTTATATAGTAATATCTTTAGATTTATATAAAAAAGCGTTAGTTAGTATATTTTTTTAACTAAAGTAGTACTAAATTATAAAGTTAAAGTCTATTAGTAGGCCTAACTACTAAGCTTACTAGGAGTTTAACTTATACTTAGTTATAAAGTATAAAAGGGCTTAGTAGTTTATAATAACTTTAAAACGCTTATAAAGGGCTATTAAGTTTACTTTTTATTTTTTTATTACTTATATAATAGTAAGTAGCTCTTTATTATAAATAAAGTAGTTTATTTTAGTAAGTACTATTATTTTAAAAAAGTAAGTTATAGAGTACTAAGTATTATTATTAAGCTATAATTATAATATAGTATTAGTATAAATAAAGTTAAAAGCGTTTATTTTAAGTTAAGTAAGTAATTTAGGGCGCTAGTAGTAGAGAATAGGGGCTAATATTAATAGGTCCTTTAATTAACTAAATATAGCTTTAAAGTTATTATTAAAGTAAAAAAAACTCCCTTAGTTATAAAGTAAACTAGGGGTCTAGTAACCCTACTATAATCTTTAATAAACTACTAATAAAAGTTATAAAACCTTAAAAAGAATTAAATACTTTTAATTAATATAAGGGTATACTAGTTTTTTATTATACTAACTTTTTTAGAGTTGGAGTATATACTATTAGTCTATATAAAAGAACTAAAAAGAAAAACTAAAAAGACAAAAGGGAGAATTGAACCTATAGCCTCTAGCTTAATAAGCTAGACTCTAAGCTGCTAGGTAAACTACCTTTAGTGGAAAAAACCACTCTAAATGTCTCTTATTAACCCCTCTAGGGTGCTTGTGGCTAACTACAGCTCTCGTGGCCGACCACAGTAGCTATGGCCAACCACACACAGGGCCTAGAGCCACTTAACTAAGCCGTACGTAACGGACTAAACCCTAAAAAGACTAGTACTTTAAAAGCTAGACTAATAAAGTAAAGTACTAAGTCTATAAAAAGTAAGGCTCTCTTTAGCCTATAGGGGTCTAGATTTTTACTTTTTTAATAAGTAAATAAGTATAGTAATATAGTAATACAGCACTATTACTACTACTATAATACTTCTACTTCTTTTACTTATATATTATATACTAAACCTATACTTTTACTAACTTTATTAAGCCTAATATTACTATAAAAGTATTTAACTACTTTAATACTAACCTTAATACTTTTATACCTATACTTATAAGTTATAAACCTAGCTCTATAACTAACTCCACCTTTTTAACTAATTATAAAAGTCTATTTAAACTTATTTATTTAATAATTAACTTTATTTTAACTATAAAAAACCTAACTATATAACTAACACTCTTAGTTTACCTATAATTTAACTTTTTAAATAACTAAAAAACTTAGTTTTTAAATAATTCTTAAACTATTAAACCTTTTTTAATAAATCCTTAATAAATCCTTATATACATTTACTATAATAAACAAATTTTTAAATAATATTTAATTAATACTACTTATATAAAAACTAAAATTATTATAGCTTTAACTATTTAGTTTAACTAATAAAAGTTCTTATAAACTAATATTAACTATCTTAAAGTTATAGACTTTAAGTTTATTAACTATAATAAACTAACTAAAAAAGTTAAAAAAAATATAGTAGAACTTTATAGTTTTAACTACCTTTTTAAACTACTTAGTTAGTTATATAATAAGTAGTTTACTCTTATTATTTTAATAAATTAACTATTAAGTTTTTAAAAGTCTATTTAGTTTTAGTTATTTAAATAAAAAAGACTTTAAACTTATAAAAAATAAATAAAATTACTATTCCTAAACTAAAAGGGTAATTAAACTATTAAGTTTAGTTTTTATAATTTAATGTAGTTTTATTTAGTAAAGATCTAGTAATAGATTTTATTAAACTACTAAATAAGTAGAATAAAGACTTTAATAATAAAGTATTAAGTTATATATAACTTTTTTATAAAAACGGCCCTTTATAAGTTATAAAAGACTCTAAAGTAGTACCTAAAGCTTAAAAAAGCTTAAAAGAACTATATTAACCTAAAGGATTTACTAACGAGTTTCTTACTTAAGTAAAGAATAATATAAAACCCTCTTTAGACTATATAAGGGTCTAGGGGAGTATTTACTACTATAAAAATAAAGACTTTAATTTTAAAAAGCTAGATAATAGAGCTAAAAAGGGTATAATACTAAACTATAGTAATAATGCCTATAGAATCTAGGATTTAAAAGAAAATAAAGCTATATAGTTCTGTAACGTTAAAATATTTAAAAATATCTTTATAAAAGATATAATAAATAATAATTAAGAACTATTTATACTAAATAAAACAAATTATCTATAATTTAGTATAAATAAAAGTGGAAAAGAACTTTAAAGTAATAGTTTTTTTAAAGTAGACTTAGATTCTAATAATAATAATAATACTAATAATACTAATAATAATATAAACTCCAAATTAACTATAGAAATCCCCTATATAGATAAAGAAATCCAGGAAAGCTATATATAGGTTAAAAATCAAAGAAGTACACTATTTATAATAAAAGATTACTTATTTTTAAATATAATATTTACTATAAATAGCTTAAAGAATAAAATCTCTTATATATTAAGTATTAATAGCTTAGATGAACCTACTATATATAAATAAGTTTTAGAATCTAACAATTTATAAAACTAAATCCAAACTATATATAAAAAGCTAAAAATATTAACTAAAACAAATACTTAGAGTATAATTAAAAAACTATAATTTATAAGACCTTTAGGGGGTAGATAGGTTTATAGAACTAAAGTTAATAATAATATTAATACTAAAATTAAAAAACCTATTAAATATAAAGCCTATTAGGTAGTTTAAGGTTATAATTAATATATAAGTATTAATTACTTAAAAACCTTTAGTACTACTTATAAGTATAGGTATGAGGGTATTGAGGTTAGTATCGAAGTGGCTAAATACTTTTATAGTAATATCGGACTTAATAAAGTTAATAAAAGTATAGATTTAGTATATAATATATAAGTAAAAGAAGTAGAAGTATTGTAGTAGTAGTAATAGTACTATATTACTGTATTACTATACTTATCTACTTACTAAAAAAGTAAAAGTCTAGACCCCTATAGACTAGGGAGAGCCCTACCTTTTATAAACCTAGTACTTTGCTTTATTAGTTTAGTTTTTAAGGCACTAGTTCTTTTAGGGTTTAGTCTGTTATATATAGCTTAACTAAGTAGTTTTAAGCCCTATATATAGTTATCTATAGCTACTATAGTTAGCTATAGGCGCTATAGTTAGCTATAGGTACTATAGTTAGCTATAAAAGCTGTAGTTAGCTACAAGTACTCTAAAGGGGTTAATAAGAGATATTTAAAGTAGTTTTTACTACTAAAGGTAGTTTACCTAGTAGCTTAGAATTTAACTTATTAAAGCTAAAGACTATAGGTTTAATTCTCCCTTTTATCTTTTTAGTTTTTTTTTTTTAGTCTTTTTATATAAACTAATATTCCCCCTTAAGATATATATTATTTTAAATTTATTATAGATTTTAGTATTTTAAAGTTTAATTAAAAGACTTTTTATTAGTATTAAAAACTTTTTAAAAAACTCTATAAAAAACCTTTTTTTTAAGTAAAAATATTTAAAGTAAAAATAAAAGAAAATCTTAGAGTTTAAAAAAAACCTTTTTTTTTAATATAATAAGTTATTTATTTTTAACTTATTTTTTATTAAATTTATATTCTTTTTAGTTTTATTTTAAAAAAAAAATAAAAAACTTTTATAATTTACTATACTTAAAGTAGTTAAATAATTATTAAATATTATTTTACCTATAGGCTTAGTTAAAATATTAGTTAGATTATTTTTAGTAAATATATAGTATAGTAAAGCTTTATTATTAATAATTGCATTTCTTATAAAGTAATATTTAATATTAATATACTTAACTCTTTTATAGAATTTAGGATTTTTAACTAGCCTTTAAGCTACTTTATTATTTATAAGAATCTTTAGTTTATTAAGACTTTTAAAGTTTAAAGATTTAAATATATAATTATAAGAGTTATATAAATATATAGCTTCTTTAATAGCTTTAGTTAGAGCTATATATTTAGCTTTATAAATAAATAAAGCTACTATTTTTTGTTTTATAGTATTTTAACTAATTATATTATAAAATCCTAAGTAAAATAAGTAGCTAGTAGTGGATTTTCTATTATTAAGATCTTTAGTTTAATTAGAGTTTAAAAATCTTATTATTTTAAATTTAGTAGAGTAGTTATATAAAATCCCTAGGTTAGGGAATTTATTTAAATATCCCTATAACTAATTTAAAATAATAAAATACTCTTTAGAAGGATTACTTATATAATAAGCTAATAATATAACTATAAAGGCTATATTTAGCTTAGTTTTTAAAGTAGAATATATTAAAAAGTCTTTTTTTTGTTAGAATTGTTTTATTTCTTCTTTAGTAGCTTTTTCTATATTTTCTACTATTTTTATATTATTATTTATAGGTATTAAATACTTATATAAGTGGGTTTTATTATACTTAGTAAGTAGTTTTTTAGTATATTTAGTTTAGTGTAGAAATAGTGTTTTTTTAAACCTATTTATATTTACTTTAATACTTAAAAAGGTTTTAAGTACCCTTAGTGGTTTTATATTAATTTCTTTAAAGATATTATTAATTATACTATTAGTAATTTTAGAGTTAGGAGTAATAATTAAAAAGTTATCTATATAATAAGCTATAATAGCTTTAATTCTTTTTTTATTTAGTATAAAAATAGCCTTATTATAAGGCGATATATTAAAGCCTTCTTTTTTAAGTATTTTTTTTAAATACTTATACTATAGTTTAGGACTTTGTTTTAAACTATATAGAGCTTTATTAAGTTTATAAACTAATCCTTTATTAGATTCTTTATAATCTTTATTAAAGACTAGTTTATTATTATTATTAAAAAAACTAGTAAGTAATTAAACGTATATTTCTTTATTGATATTAGTATGTATAAATGCGCTAGTAACGTTATATTATTTAATATCCTAATTATTTTATATAGCTATTAAAAATAATAGTTTATAGGATTTAGGTTTATAAGTAGTACTAAAGGTTTTTAGGAAATTTATACTTATATATTAATTATAACTTTAAACTACTTAATAGGCTTTATATTTAATAGGTTTTTTAATTTTAGTATTAATATTATTATTAGCTTTAGTTTTATAAACTTATTTATTTTTTAAAGGTTTTATAAATTGTGGTTTTTTAATTATACTCTAAGTATTTGTTTTAGTTAATATTTTTAGCTTTTTATATATAGTTTGGATTTAGTTTTATAAATTGTTAGATTCTAAAACTTGTTTATATATAGTAGGTTTATTTAAGTTATTAATGCTTAATATATAAGAGATTTTATCCTTTAAGTTATTTATAGTAGATATTATATTTAAAGATAGGTACTTTTTTATTGTAAATAGTGTACTTTCTTAATTTTTAACCTATATATAGCTTTTCTGGATTTCTTTATTTATATAGGGGATTTCTATAGTTAATTTAGAGTTTATATTATTATTAGTATTATTATTATTATTATTAAAATTTAAGTCTACTTTAAAAAAACTATTACTTTAAAGTTCTTTTTTACTTTTATTTATACTAAATTATAGATAATTTATTTTATTTAGTATAGATAGTTCTTAATTATTATTTATTATATCTTTTATAAAGATATTTTTAAATATTTTAACGTTATAGGACTATATAGCTTTATTTTCTTTTAAATCCTAGATTTTATAGGTATTATTACTATAGTTTAGTATTATACTCTTTTTAGCTTTATTATTTAGCTTTTTAAAATTAGGGTCTTTATTTTTATAATAGTAAATACTCCGTTAGACCCTTATATAGTTTAAAAAGGGTTTTATATTATTCTTTACTTTATATAGTGTTTTATTACTTATTAACTTGTGTGGGGTTTTATTATATAGATATATAGCTACTAAAAGAGCTTTTCCCTATAGTTTAAAATTAATATTAGTATTAATTAGTATAGCTTTTACTTTATTTACTAAAGTATGTATTATTCTTTTAATAATACTATTAGGTTTATGTGTATAAGGTGGTTTTATATTATAAGTTATACTATTTTTAATATATATAGTTTTAATTTTTTTATTATTAAACTTTTTATTACTATTTGTATTAAATTAATTAATTTTATACTTATTTTTATTATTTTTAACTAAGGATTTAAATTCCTTAAAAGTATTAGAAACCTTTTTAGATTCTTTTGTTTTTAGTAATTTACTTTATATAAAGTGGGCTTTTTTATTTATAAATAGTATAAACTATTTATAATTATTATAAGTTTTAAGTATAATAGGCCTGTATAAGTTTAAGGTAATTTTGTATAAGTAAGGATAGTCTTTTTTATAATTATTAAACTATTTATTTATTTTGTTTGTGAATTTTCCTTTTAAGTAGGCTTTATAGAGTAGTTTATAAAATGCCTCTATAGTAGCCCTTTTATATATAATTTTAGTTTGATTTAAACTAGTAAGTAAAGATTGTTGATTTATATAGCTTAATTAACTATATTATAGTTTTATTATATTAATTTTAGAGTTTAGGGTTTAATTTTAACTTTAGGACTCTTTTAAAGACTCTTTTATTATATTAATAACTTTTTTATTTATATTAAAGTTAAAGAAGTAGAGGTTGTTCCTTTTAATTCTTATTAAAAGGACTTTGTTTTTAACTATATTATAAAGTATTAGTTTATTATAGTATATTAAGGCTATACTAACTTTAGTAAGTTTAGTTTAATTTAAAAGATTAATACTTAGTTTAGGTATATAGTATATATTTTTAAATATATATAATATATTATTAATAATAGTAGTTAAATTACCCTTTTTATAAATAAATAGTTAATTTACTTTATTCTAGTTAACTTTAGTTTTAATAAATTTTATATTATTAAGTAGAAATAGGTTATTTATTATATAGATTGTTGTAGTAGAGTTTAAATAAAATAGTTGTTTTTTTTTATAAGTAGAAGAATTTAAACGTTTTTTATTTAACTGTTTAATTAAAGTACTTAGTAATGTTTTATTAGTTTTAAAATCTATTTTAATAGGGGTTTTAGAGGTTATAATTATATCTTTAAATTTAATATTTAAATTAAAGTTTCTTTTAGTTACTAAGTTAATATTTATTAAGTCTAAAGTAACTATAACTTTTTTAGACGAATTAAAAGAGTTAAAATTATTATTAATAATAGTATTAATTAATTATTTATATAAATTCTGTTTTTTAACTATTTTTTTTTTGTTTATAGTAGGGTTGTTTTTTAATATTTTTTAAACTAATTAGGAGCTTTATTTAGATAAAAAAATTTATAAATATTCTTTGTATAGCCGGTTTTTTTATAGTAGTTATAGTAACGACCCTTTATTTATTTTTAGAGTTTTAAAGTCTTTTTAAACTTAATTTAAGATTTAGAGAATTATATAAAGTTATTACTACTTTTTTTTTTAGATTTATTTAATAAATTAGTAAATAAAGACTTAATAGTATAAGTGTTTAAGTTTTTTTTTAAAAATTAGGTAATATTGGTTATAAACCCATTATAAGAGTTATTTAAGCTATTTAAAACCTAAACTATAATTACTTATTTAAGTAGAACTAAATTATTTAAAGCTAAATTATTTATAAACTCTTTAACTTTATTAAAGTATTCTTTAAGAGTTTTAAAGTTATTTAAAGTAGTATTAAAAAACTCTTTATAAGTAAGAAACTTATTAGTAAACCCTTTAGGTTAATATAACTCTTTTAAACTTTTTTAAACTTTAAGTATTATTTTAGAGTTTTTTATAATTTATAAAGGGCCGTTTTTATAAAGAAGTTATATATAACTTAATACTTTATTATTAAGGTCTTTATTCTATTTATTAAGTAGTTTAATAAGATTTATTACTAAATCTTTATTAAATAAAACTATATTAAATTATAAAAACTAAACTTAATAATTTAATTACCCTTTTAACTTAGGAATAGTAATTTTATTTATTTTTTATAAGTTTAAAGTTTTTTTTATTTAAATAACTAAAACTAAGTAGACTTTTAAAAACTTAATAGTTAATTTATTAAAATAATAGGAATAAACTACTTATTATATAACTAACTAAGTAGTTTAAAGAAGTAGTTAAAACTATAAAGTTCTACTATATTTTTTTTAACTTTTTTAGTTAGTTTATTATAGTTAATAAACTTAAAGTCTATAACTTTAAAATAGTTAATATTAATTTATAAGAACTTTTATTAGTTAAACTAAATAGTTAAAGCTATAATAATTTTAGTTTTTATATAAATAGTATTAATTAAATATTATTTAAAAATTCATTTATTATAGTAAATATATATAAGGATTTATTAAGGATTTATTAAAAAAAGTTTAATAGTTTAAGGATTATTTAAAAACTAAGTTTTTTAGTTATTTAAAGAGTTAAATTATAGGTAAACTAAAAGTATTAGTTATATAGTTAAGTTTTTTATAGTTAAAATAAGGTTAGTTATTAAATAAATAGGTTTAAATAGACTTTTATAATTAACTAAAAAGGTAGGGTTAGTTATAAAGCTAGGCTTATAACTTATAAGTATAGGTATAAGGGTATTAAAGTTAGTATTAAAGTAGCTAAATACTTTTATAGTAATATTAAGCTTAATAAAGTTAGTAAAAGTATAAGTTTAGTATATAATATATAAGTAAAAGAGGTAGAAGTATTATAGTAGTAGTAATAGTACTATATTACTATATTACTATATTTATTTACTTACTAAAAAAGTAAAAGTCTAGACCCTTATAAGCTAGGGGGAGCTTTACTTTTTATAGACCTAGTACTTTACTTTATTAGCCTAGCTCTTAAGGTACTAGTTCTTTTAGGGTTTAGTCCATTATATATAGCTTAGTTAAGTAACTTTAGACCCTATATATAGTTAGCTATAGCTACTATAGTTAGCTATGGGCGCTGTGGTTAGCTATAGGTACTGTAGTTAGCTATAAAAGCTATAGTTAGCTATAAGCACTCTAGAGGGGTTAATAAGAGATATTTAGAGTAGTTTTTACTACTAAAGGTAGTTTACCTAGTAGTTTAGAGTCTAGCTTATTAAAGCTAAAGGCTATAGGTTTAATTCTCCTTTTTATTTTTTTAGTTTTTTCTTTTTAGTTCTTTTATATAAACTAATACTACTTATAAGTCTAAATTTTATAAACTATTATTCTTAATAGCTATATAAAATAATTAGGATATTAAATAATATAATATTATTAGTATATTTATATACACTAATATTAATAAAGATATATATGTATAATTACCTACTAGTTTTTTTAATAATAATAGTAAACTAGTTTTTAATAAAAATTATAAAGAATTTAATAAAGAATTAGTTTATAAACTTAATAAAGCTTTATATAGTTTAAAATAAAGTTTTAAACTATAGTATAAGTATTTAAAAGAAATACTTAAAAAGGAAGGCTTTAATATATTGCTTTATAATAAGGCTGTTTTTATACTAAATAAAAAAGGAGTTAAAGCTATTATAGCTTATTATATAAATGACTTTTTAGTTATTACTCTTAACTCTAAAATTACTAATAGTATAATTAATAATATTTCTAAAGAGATTAATATAAAACTACTAGGGGTACTTAAAACCTTTTTAGGTATTAAAGTAGATATAAATAGGTCTAAAAAGACACTATTTCTATACTAAACTAAATATACTAAAAAACTACTTACTAAGTATAATAAAACCTACTTATATAGGTATTTAATACTTATAAATAATAATATAAAAATAGTAGAAAATATAAAAAAAGCTACTAAAAAAGAAATAAAATAATTCTAATAAGAGATAGGCTTTTTAATATATTCTACTTTAAAAACTAGGCTAGATATAGCCTTTATAGTTATATTATTAGTTTATTATATAAGTAATCCTTTTAAAGAGTATTTTATTACTTTAGATTAGTTATAGGGATATTTAAATAAATTCCCTAATCTAGGGATTTTATACAACTACTCTACTAAATTTAAAATAATAGAATTTTTAAACTCTAATTAAACTAAAAATCTTAATAATAAAAAATTCACTACTAGTTACTTATTTTATCTAGAATTTTATAATATAATTAGTTAAAATACTATAAAATAAAAAATAGTAACTTTATTTCTTTATAAAGCTAAATATATAGCTCTAACTAAAGCTATTAAAAAAGCTATATATTTATATAACTTTTATAATTATATATTTAAATCTTTAGACTTTAAAAGTCTTAATAAACTAAAGATTCTTATAGATAATAAAGTAGTTTAAAAGTTAGTTAAAAATCCTAAATTTTATAAAAGAGTTAAGTATATTAATATTAAATATTACTTTATAAAAAATATAATTATTAATAATAAAGCTTTACTCTACTATATATTTACTAAAAATAATCTAGCTGATATTTTAACTAAGTCTATAGGTAAAATAATATTTAATAATTATTTAACTACTTTAAGTATAGTAGATTATAAAGGTTTTTTATCTTTTTTTTAAAATAAAATTAAAAAGAATATAAATTTAATAAAAGATAAGTTAAAAATAAATAACTTATTATATTAAAAAAAAGGTTTTTCTTAAACTCTAAGATTTTGTTTTATTTTTACTCTAAATATTTTTACTTAAAAAAAAAGGTTTTTTATAAAGTTTTTTAAAAAGTTTTTAATACTAATAAGAAGTCCTTTAATTAGACCTTAATACGCTAAAATCTATAATAAATTTAAAATAATATATATTTTAAGGGGGGATATTAGTCTATATAAAAGAACTAAAAAGAAAAACTAAAAAGATAAAAGGGAGAATTAAACCTATAGCCTCTAGCTTAATAAGCTAGACTCTAAGCTGCTAAGTAAACTACCTTTAGTAGAAAAAACCACCCTAAATGTCTCTTATCAACCCCTCTAGGGTGCTTGTGGCTAACCACAGCTCTCGTGGCCAACTACAGCACCCGTAGCCGACCACAGCGCCCGTAGCTAACTACAGCAGCTGTGGCCAACCACACGCAGGGCCTAGAGCCACTTAGCTAAGCCGTACGTAACGGACTAAACCCTAAAAGAATTAGTGCCTTAGGAGCTAGACTAATAGAGCGAGGCACTAGGTCTATAAAAGGCAGGGCTCTCCCTAGCCTATAAGGGTCTAGACTTTTACTTTTTTAGTAAGTAGATAAGTATAGTAATACAGCAATACAGCACTATTACTACTACTATAATACTTCTACCTCTTTTACTTATATATTATACACTAAACCTATACTTTTACTAACTCTATTAAGCCTAATATTACTATAGAAGTATTCGGCCACCTCAATACTAACCTTAATACCCTTATACCTATACTTATATATACTATTAGTAAAGATAATAAGTTCTAGGTATTTTATAGTAGTAATACTAAACTTATACTTTTTAATATTAACTTATAATTTAGTATTTTTTAAGTATATTAGTACTTTTATAATGTATTTTTAGTACTAAAGGGGGTCTTTTAAGAATACTAGGATATTATTAAGGTATACTATATAGAAATTATTTAGGTATTTTATTAAAACGTTATTTATATATTACTAGTACATTACGGGTCTATTATAAAGGTTAAACGGGAGAACTTTATATTTATAAGTACTATAGTAGGTTTTAAAGGTTATTGAGTCCTTATAGTTTAGGTGTATTTAGATTTTATAAAAAGCTTAATAAATATTAATTTTAGTAAAGATCTTTATATAGTTAATTCGCGTTAGTGTTTTATTAATTAGTAGTAGGGGGTATTAGTTTTTTTTAGTAATTTTATTTAGTTTATAAAAGTTAATATAAAAGTAAAAGCCCCTATTAGCTTTATAAATAAATAGTATAGGAGAAGCCTATAGAGTATTACTAAGAGTAATAAATCCTTTATATAGGTACTTTAAAAAGTATTTATAAGTTACTTTTAGTTTAGGTAATAACTACTTATAAAGGGGGTAGTAAATAAACTTATTATAACCCCCTTTTTTAAATTTTATTTTATAATTATATAAGTAGTATAGCAATAGTATATTACTAATAGCTTTACTAAATATATTAGTAAATTACTAGAATTTAATAAAAAGTTTTTTTTAAATTAAACACTTAGTTTTTTTTATATTATTTTAAAGGGAGTTATTAACTTTAGTTATATTAATTTTTTTTAACTTAATTAGTTAGTTTAAGTTATTAAAGGTAATTAATTTTAACTTAATATTAAAGTATTTTAGGTTTATTTTAAACTTAATAGTACTAATAAATACTAATTTTAAGTTCTACTATAGCTTTTAAGTCTCTTTTAGTATAAACTAGTATTTTCTAGGGCTTTAAGCCGGCTTTAGTAGAGTTTTAATACTATAAAGTACGCGTTTTATTTTATATAGGTCCTTAGTATTATTAATTTTCTAGGTACTAGAGGATGTTATTAGTACTAAGTACTTTAAGATCTACTAGAGCGCTTAAAGTTTATACCGGGTCTATTAAAACTTTTAGTTATAGGATATAGTATTAATTTTAAAAGTAGTTTACCTTTTATTAGTATTTATTTAGTATTTTAAGTTAATTTTATTAAATTTATAATACTTTACTAAATTATAAATAATTATAAAAAGTAAATTTCTAACTAGTAGTAAATCCTTAAGTTATTATAAGTATCTATAGTATACGTTTAGTAAAACGTTATAGTATTTAAACTAAACTCTTTTTAGTATTAAGTTATAGTACTTAGTATTTAGTTATAAAAGGGGTGTTTATAGTAGGACTTAGTAGTTAATTTATATATTAGTAGTTTATACTATATTAATATTATTTAATTATTTATTATTAAATTCTGTAGTTAGAATAGGGCGCTATAATTTATATAAAGGGGCTTAGTAAAAATCCTATAAAGGGCTAATTAAAGAGGTATTTATAAAAGTATATTTATTTACTTTAGTATTAAAGAGGGCGCGTATATATAATTTATATTTATTAAAAACTAATACTAACTTTATCTTTAGGGGTTATTCCTTAATAATTCTTTTTAAATTAATAAATATTAAAGTTAAGTATTAATCTTTATATATTCTTTTTCCTAGTTAAGAGACTCTTTTTACTAAGGGCTTTAGTTTTTTACTATATTAGTGTTTCTAATAGGGGGCTATAGCTCTATAACTACTAAAGTAGCCTTCTTTTTAGCTACTTTAAAGTATAGATACTTATAGGTACTATAGCTAGACTTACTATAAGTAAAGTAGGCGCTAGTATTCTTTAAGTATTAGTATAAAGCTAAGGGAAGTTTAGTATAGCTTTAAGTACTATAAGGGGCTATAGAGTTACTATAAAACAGTATAGTAGATATAGAAAAACTAAAGTAACCTAAAGTTATTTTATAAAGTAGCTTCTTAATAGCCTTACTAGTACTATAGGGGTCTATAACGTTAGTAATAGTAATAACTATTTTAGTATACTTTTAAAAGTTAAAAAAAGTATTTAAATAAACTATAGTAGCTTAGGTTTAAAGGGTAAGGGGTAGTTTATAGTAGAACTTATAGTACTACTAGTAATTTAAAAGGTTAGCTTTATAAATAAACTCTATAAACTTAGTATACTACATTTAAATATTAATAAAAGTAATTTTTATAGTCTTAATTTCCTACTTAGTATCTTTAACTTAAATATAACTAGTAAAAAAAAGTAGTACTTTTAGAGTATAGCCTTTAAAGTCTTTATAACTTTATTTTTTACTAAAGGTAATATTAACTTAAGTGTATTACTTTTAAAGTAGCTAATAATATAGTCTAGCTTTTAGGTATTAGTAACGTTATTTCTCTAGGACTAGAGGTAGTTAGTAATATAATAGTACTAAATACTAAATAGGGGGTTCTTTTTATCTTTACTGTCTTTTATACTAGTATAAATAAGGATCTTAAGCTTTTTAGGGCCGCGTTTTATTTCTATAGTAGTAGAGGAGGCAATAGAGAGTTAGTAGTTAGTTTTTAAGTACTTAATATAGTTAATAATAGTAGTAAAGGCGTTATTAATATTTAACTTTAGGGGATTACTTTATTAAAAAGCTAAACTAAGTAAGATGTTTTTTAGCTAAGTAAGACGCTACTAAAGGGCCTTATTAATAGTAAAAAATAGCTTTTAACTTTAAACTATTTTAGCTTTTTTAGCTTAAAGGGCTTAAATATCTTTTTAAAGTTAATTATTACTAGTTTTTAGTTAAAGAGTATAATTATTAACTTTATAGAAGTTTTTATATATAGTAACGTACTAAGTATAAAGTAGTTAGACTTTTTAGTCCTAGGTACTATAAGTTTTAACTTATATATTTACTTACTTAAAAAACTTTTTTAAATCTTTTTAATAAAGGCTATTAAAGGCGTTTTTGTTTTATAGGACTTAGTAATTATTACTAAAAAGGGGGTTATTTATAAAGTAGATATTATAGTTCTATAGACTATTAAAGTATATATAGATTTTAGTATAGTACTATTCTATTATAGTATTTAAAGTAAAAGTATTAAAGGGCTGCTTTATAAAGGAGCGTTTAGTTTTAAAGAAACTAATAAAGATAGACTTAGTACCTTTAGGGGGGGTATATATAGTGTAGTAGTTACCCTGATACTTTAAAAGCTTAGTTATATTATTTATATTAATAGTTACTCTATTTTTAGGGCTATAACTATAGGAGTAAATTATTTTTAGTATAATAGCTTAAATGTAGTAAAAATAAAGGGGGTATATTAATTATAATTAGGGCATAAAGAGGTATATTAACTAATACTTAGTATTATTTAAGTATAGGAATTATTAATTAATAATAAATTAGTTTAGTAATATTATATTACCCGTTATTAAAAAAAAAGAGTTAAGTAAAGTATAAATAGTATTATAAAAGAGTTTTAAGGATAGACTAACGCGCTACTAAAAGGCTTTATTAACTATAATTTATACTTAAAGAAGGAAAAAAATTCTATACTATAGGCCGTGGCTGTAGAGCCCTAAAGGCTTAGAGATTTTAGTAGTTATGTGACTCGTAATAACTTAACTAGTACCTAAGGCTATAGGGCCTTTAGCGCCTATAGACACTAAGGTCAGGGTAGCTAAGTTAGTACTATAATACTTATTTTTTATTTATTATTCTATAAGTTATTAGTAAGGTTTAACTTTACTATCTAACTTTAAAGATATTTATATAGTTTCTTTAGTTTTTTTTTTAATTGTGTGTTAGTATAAAGTAGGTGCTGCGATTGTGGCTTGAATTCTATTTAAATCTACGTATTTAACCTACCGTTGATGGTGTTGAAAAAAAAAAAAATTGGTAACTTAGTTGAAGAAGACCCTGTGCCCTGAGGCTCGGGGGCCCTTTGTGTGGGTATCAACATCACCAGGTGTTGCTATTGGCAGGGCCAATTCTCAATCATGTGGCCAAAGCATCCCGGTCAGCGGCCTTGGCCCCTTCTGGTCGTTAATCTCACCGTTGATGGGCAATCGAGGGAAGCGAAATGCGGTCCATCGATTCCCCAGGGACCCCCGGAGAGCAAACCATTGGATGGAATCCCGATTTCCCAAATGGACGAGATGTGGAAGAGTGACAGAGTGACATGACGCATGTCAATGGTGTGTTTGTGTTTGCTTGACGCTTGAACCAGCGGTTCCATCTATCTCTCTCTCGTCAATCGCTCAAGGCAAGTCCCTCTGTCTATTTCTTCATGACACGTTGGGCCATTGCTCCTTTGCGACAATTCAATTTGACAGCTGCCAACTATTGGCTCAGGGGGCCCCAATGGTGCGTCCGCACGTTCCCCGGCGTCAACATGTTTGCTCGTCGGTTGAGGCGCCCTAGCGAGGGACGTGTAGGGGCATGACACGCTCGCGGAGGAGCTCGGCGTCCAGATTTGCAAATTCGTTTGTCAGGAAGCCTGTGTGTTTGACAGTGGTTCCCTGCCCGCGCGACGTTCGAACCTCAGCTGGCAACCCGGGATGCCCTCGCCAGTGCTCGCCGTCTAGGTCGTGATGGATGGCGGTGGACGCGGACGCCAAGTCGACAGAATACCTATTACCTACATCATCGGGCATGCGAGTGGACGCTTGCTTCGCCGTTCGCGTGCAGCGCAGAGTGCCAGCGAACATGTCGGCACAAGGTCAACCCAAGCAAGGGCAATTCCAATCCCATAGTGACCTCGGAATTGCTTTTTCCAAAGTGGGAATAGCCAAGCTGTCAACACTGGGTAGTGACCTAGCAGGTGTGACGAGCATCAGTCAGTCCAGAACTCATCCTCTGGAATGAGAGGTGTACTTGTGTAGTGCAGTACGGTAGTGCTCGTATTCCCGTCTCTTGGACCTTTTTTCGCCATCACTAGATAGCACCAACAACCCCAGGAGTTTGTTCGATGGCTTGCTCGCACAGTCTCGCTCGCTGTCTAGGCTTTTCGGCAGCACTCGGACGAGATGGATCGTCGCAAATTTCAGACTAATTCGCGGCCCTGCTGAATGACGGACGACATGCAGCCCCAAGGGGTCCGTGAGCCGTGGGACACAAATGCCGCGACGTCCGTGTCCGTCCAAAAGACAGATGGCGAAGGTGTCGCAGCCCACCGTCTAACCCGAAGAAGCTGCGCTTTCGTCCCAAAGTAGGCTTGTTCGCGAGACCAGACCCGACAATATGGGCCAGCCCACATGGACGAGAAGGAGAGCTGGAATGTTGGAAACGCTGGACGAAGCCATTCCGGAGGCCAACGGAGAGAGGCTTGCGGCGGAACGGAGTGTGTTCCGTTTGCTCCCTTATGTTTTGCCGCCCCTCCGCTGCCACTCAACTCCAAACAGAGACTCTGTGACATGCGCCACGAGTCATGGATCGTGAGCGCACTCGACCCGTCGCCAACGGCGCGCCAGCAACGAAACCGTCAATCGGGAGTTGCTTTTCCGCCCACAGAGGCAGAGGGAGGGAGACTTCCGTACGTCCTTAGCACAAATCGACCGTGCCACCTCTTGATCTGTCGGACTTGTTGCTGGGTGGGTTACCTAGGTCGGACGCGGTTGTCGCCGCGGCGCGGCTCTTCAATCTATTGTTGGCTGAAATTACGACAGAGCCCTGAGCAAGCATCTCAGCCACACCGTCCCCAGGGCTATTTTCGCAACGAGACGACAACTCACTCTGACGACTTGCCAAAGTGGGTGGTCCGCACTCCAGTATAATGAGTGGTCTGGTCTGGCCCCTCACTCCCTTCAGAGAGGCAAGCACTCCAAAATACGTGGAGCTGTCGTCGCTAAGGGCAAGGCCCAGGCCAGGTACGGAGTAAGAAGAGTCGCGGACCGGGTTCAGGGGCGTCCACGGCCACCTGCGGGAGTGGATAGCAGCCCCCATCTCTTTGCAAAAGTTGCTGGGTTCGGAAAGGGCGGGATCGCATAGCGACACGGGAATGCTATACCCAGGTAAGAAATCGAGCGATGGTATCATGTGCAAGCAAGCAAGCAGTAAGCTCGCCTGGCAAGAGATGAGCGGGCGGGTCGCCTCTCCCTCTCTCTCTCTCGTGCGTAAAAGATGACCATCGCGAGCGATGACCGTCAGTCAACCTCCGCTGATGGTGATGGATGAGATCATGAGAGCATTGCGTTTGCGTAGCACATGGCCTCCGTTCCGTCCCTGCTGCGCAACCGGTGGATCTACCGAGGTCGGTAGCTCTGCATCAAGTCGTTTCGAAGGATATCATCGCCCACTACGTCCGATGCAGGGTGGCTGTAGGCTGACAGGTCGCTTTTCTGCTAAGGAATTCTGAGACAAAGCCAGAACGGAACCGGACGAGCAAGACAATTCTTCGCCGGCCCGTCGCTCGGAGCACTGCCCTAACGGCTAGGAGGAGAGGACCCTGGTGTATATAAGTCCCTGAGTTCGGATACTAGTGAGCGAGCGAGTGGATGTCGAGGTAACAGGGCTAATGGTTGTCTGGCCATTGACAGATGAGTCCGGCTGGCGCTTCTGAAGCTATTGCCAACAAGCGCCACGGCTATGACGACTGGTGTGGAAAAACAGTAAATAGAAGAAAAAAATTCTGCAAATCCGAGCTGAGCTAGATATTGATTCATTCACCTCGTGGGAGGAAGTCCAAAGCGCTCGACGGTGGTGAGGGCCTTGGCCATGAGGCCAGGGCTGTGGTCAATGGCGCCGCTGATCATCCCCGATGAGACGGTGGGTGAGTGCCATCACCCGTAAGAGGCAAAGACTCCTCCACACTTCTTCAGGGGCCCTAGCGATTGCCTGCAGAGATCATTCACTGTGGTGCTTGAAGCGCGCTCACGAGCTTTCGTTGACGACCAGGGTCGAGTTTCGCACATCCACTGCCCCTGCTTGGCCGCCGCTGTCATATTGATTAAGAGGGAGGGAGAGGGCAGGAAAAAAATGCGAGGCAAGCGGGCTGTGTTGTTGATTTTGATTGCAAAGGTCACCGTCTGTTTCTTAGGCCTCATCATTGTCTTTCATGAGCCGCAACCTTCGTGTACTCGGTCCATTCCAGGATGGGTTGAAGACTGTTAACAACAGTTGCTTGTCTACGACAACACAAGCCGGTGATTCAGGGGTGTCTGTATGTAGTGCTTCTGTCCGCCCGTCGACCCCTGCCTTAGCTCCGGGTGCCGTGGTGCACGGCGGGAGGGACCAAGAAAGTGAGTGCCAGGCCGAGGACCGACCACTGAAGGAGGAGACGTTGTACTGTAGTCTGTCTGAGAGGGAGGGGGTTTGTTGGGGGTGCAGCACAGCAAAGCACATTGGACTCTGGTTCTGGAGAGAGAAGCGGTCGCGGGCAGACCGACCAGCTCTTTTGCATTCCCACCGTCTCGTGTGGCTTGCAGGGATCGGTCGCTGTGGACCGCTAACATCCTTGCAGAATCTGGACGGCTTCCCACCCTAATCACCTGCAAGTCAGGCAGTCCCCCCGGCTGTGGAGGGGAGGTGTGAGCAGTCGAGCAGGCCAGTCTGGCAGAAGAGGTGGATGACCTTTGAGTGAAGGGTGTGTGGTAATGTAATGTTCAGGTGGCCGTCGCGGTCGGTACACGTCAAGTTCCCGGTAGACCACTTTTCTAGTCGTTCCCCATATCATAGTCGTTGTCCCCCCTCCTGTCGCACATGTTCCGAGGAGGAGAGAAAGTCCTGGGAATCCTTCGTCTCTTGTCCGCCTCAAGCTTCATGCTCATGTTCGACACGTGGAGGACCGGACTGTACGGATAACATAACAGAAACAGAAAAAAGAGAGACTGGAGTCTGCCTGGCCCGGACCGATCTGGAAATTGGGTCAGTGGAGACGACGCAAACGGGAGTCTGGCTGGTTCTTTGCCCCCTTGGGATTCTGGTGCTTCGTATGACGGGCGCCGCCTCGTTTTCTTTCTTGTCGCCGTCGTTACTCGTAGGGAGAACCACTCGGGAAGGAGTCTGCCCAGCTGTGCAACCGACAACAACTCAACTCGCTATCGACAAACGTCGCACGGCAATCGATTTTCAATTTCAAGAAGGAATTATTTCGGCAACAAACAGCGGATGGAGTTTTGTGGTCTGCTTGGCTCCGAGGACCGCATGCATCGATAGCCGCGGTCGTTGACCTGCTTTGACAAGGTAGTTCCCTCTAGCAGCGACGGGTTCGTCCATATGAGTTCGCCGGGCCCCCCAGGCATGAGACGAACTCTTCTCTCTCCACGCGCCCGCCGACTTGGAGCAAACATGTTTCTCGTGCAGAGCTGACCGACTGGACAGAGCAACCACCCAGACCGGACTCGAACCGTCTGGCTCGTCGAGATGGGCCGATCCAAATTCACGTTTCCCGTTCCCGGGAGGAAACAGAAGCCGCCTTTTGGACCGATCGTGTCGGGGCCTATGTCGAAAGCGCAGAAGATCCTAGGAACCGCCGAGATCAACATCGACGCCCACGCCCCGCGACAATGGGACACCGCCTCCAACTCGGGTATCAGCGTTTCCATATCCGAGAGCACCGCGACGTATACACCAACCGAGAGGAATTGGAACCAGCGCAATGAAGAAGAGAGCGTTGCGGGAAGCAATCGTAGAAACATGCAGTGGGAACAGGAATCGGAGATTGTGCCGGCATATCTGACGAATCGGTTTTCGCAATTGAACACGGACGCCGGCCCGAGAGACTACACCGAGACATCGAGCCTCACCCGCCGGGGTTCGAATTCGACCATAACATCGTGGTACGACAAGTCGAAGATGCCTCTTTCGATATCGCAGCAGACTTCTTCGTCCGCCATGGCGAAAGGCTTGCCTCAGAAAGCGAACGAGCTGTTGGACATCGACGGACAGTCGCCGAACATCGCGCCGCCATCGGCCACAAAGTCCAAGAAGCGACCCGGAAGACTCGACCTGGCGCCGCTGCTGTCCCGGCACAGAAACAGCCTCATGGGCCGCGGCGACGCCAATCGCAGCAGCACTGTACTCAGTCCGGACTATCAGTCCAGGTCGCCCTCCCTGAAATCCATTACTTCACCTCAGCCCCCGCCCATTGGGCAGCGCACAGAAAAGAAGTTGACGAGACGGAGCACGTATGAGCGTATGGTCGACAGCATGTCCTCGGGCCGCCCCCGAACTGGTTCAAGTAGCCGGAAAGGCGCCAGTGATATCAGCACTCTGCCCAACTTATACGAGCACTACGAGCAGATGTCGTTTGATCAAGTGCTTGGGCACGACGGGCCCTTGGCGAAATCGGGCACCTCGGTGGCAAATGCTGGACAGACGCCGTTGAGGTCTCCGCCGCTGCCGGACCCGAGGAAGAGTCTGTCGAGGCCCGGGATCCGTCCGCATGATCCGCCCATGTCGGTATCGCAGACTTCTCAACGCAGTGTTCCCGAAAGCTCAAAATCCACCGCGAGTAACCCCCAGCCTACGCTCGCAGACCGTGACTGCGCTTCCAGCGTCTCGAGTCGCTACACCAAGACATCGAAGGCGTCCAAACGCACGAGCCAGAGCATCACCGGATCTGACCTGATGGAGAAGAGCGTCCTCTCGCTGTCTTCCGACTCTGAAGATGATTTCTTCCCGGACACCCGGTCGGTATCCAAATCCACTGCCGAGTCTCAGAGCAGCGACGCTGGCAGTCTTGCTCCTTCTTCCCTGAAGTCGATAGGCTCGAGAGATGCGCCGTCTTTTGGACGCACCTCTCAGAAGTCTGCGAAACATGCCAGCTTTGCGCCGACCAATACGTACCTCACGATACCGAGCAAGTCGCCACCGGCCAAACCACCAAGCGTCAACCAGCGAAAGAGCTCACTGCCGCCGACGAGATATCAGCCACCTGCCCAGTCGAACCGTTCATCGATGTACTCAACAAAGTCGTCATCGACGACAAACTCGGGCAGTGACTGGCAAAGCCGATCGGGCTACGGCATCCAGGACCCCCGACCCGTGGCTCCAATGTCCGTACAGCAGCCTCGCCAGACCCCTGAGCGCAAGCCTCAAGCGCCGCAACGTATGCTGTCCGCCAAGTCCCCTTCCGTACATTCGATCGATCAGCCGACACCGCCTCTGAGTCCCACCTCTGTAGAGTCTTCCGCAACGTCGGCCGAATCTGTGAACGTCCAGAGCGGCTCCGATTCAAGGTTCATGGCGGTGACCCGGCAGGAGGAGATGCTGCTTGCGGCACTCCGCATGAAGCGCGCTCGTATGCGAGAGTCGATCTTGCAGGAATACGAAGACGAGGCCCAACAAGGCACGTCATACCATCATCAGCGCAATTCGTCGCAGAACACGATCAAAGAGATGGAATGGCCCGAGCCTCCGCAGACTCTGCGTCACCAAACGTCAGCAACATCCAGCAGCACCATCAAGGCGGAGATACGCACAGCTGAGAGCAGACCCAGTTCGTTGCTCGGGTCTCAGAACCGCACGAGGAGCAACTCTCGACATCTTGACATTCCATCGTCGTCGTCGCAATCCGGTTCGGGCCAGTCATCGAGGGCGACGTCGAGGACAAACAGTTTGAGGAGGTCGAGGCCGGCATCGGAGATTCCACAAACAGAATCCAGGCACGAGCGAATT
This sequence comes from Colletotrichum musae, assembly GCA_027406025.1. Taxonomy (NCBI): domain Eukaryota; kingdom Fungi; phylum Ascomycota; class Sordariomycetes; order Glomerellales; family Glomerellaceae; genus Colletotrichum; species Colletotrichum musae. Next base: position 399,604 of record JANVYC010000007.1, read on the forward strand.
CTTCTCTACCTGGACCGGCCGGTGGGCAATGTCAGCTCGATGGACTTTGCGGAACCGAGCCCCGACCTGAGCGACTTCATGGACTTTGACAACGGCAGCGAGGAGGAAGACGAGCTGTCGAGTGATCCGTCGCTGTACCGAAATCGTGCTCAGGGATCCAGCTTCTACTTCAAAGGACGGGGCCGGATGCTGCGAACGAGCGATAGAGCGCGCCAAGACTCGTCTCCGCTGAGGCCTCGCACCAAGGCCGAGATTGCCGAGCAAGTCCGTGTGGTCGAGGCCGAGAGCGACATCGACCCGATGGCGGGCATCCCGAGACCGGACTCTCCCGTCTCGCCAGAAGGGACGCTTTCGCTGCCCAACCACGGGTTGGCCAAGAAGAAGGCGGTGAGGTTGAGCGCAGTCGGCAATGCTGCAGTTGAAGCCGGCTGGTGGGATGATGATGGCTGAACGAAGCCACGGGAACAACAACAGAAGCTTTCGCCGCAATTGGTTCGGATAATCTCTTCTTGATACCCTGCACATGACCGGTTTTCTTTGTCGACGATCGATTTTGTACAAAATCTTCGGATGGATCAGGTACAAACGGCGGAGCGGAGCGATGTCTTTTTTTCGTTTTCTTCTTTTTCTTTCCTGGTTTCAAGCGGCGGGGGGTAATCGTCATTTGGGACGAAGCGGGTTCCAGCGCAGCGGGAAGTGATTTTGCATGAACTTCTCATCGCCTGTCATCATTTTTTTGACATCTTCCTCTCTAGGCCCTCCCATACTGGGGCCGACGGCATTACGCCCGAATCGTTTCATTTTTTCGTGTGTAATATTATTAAAGGATATGCTTGACGGTAGCATAATGTCTTCGGGAGAAATGACGGAGGAGTTTACGTGGGATGAAGGAAGCAAAGAAGGAGCAACCTAACGGGAGGAGAGGGAACATTGGAGCATCATGGGGGCACACACCTCGTCGCCACTTTCTATAGCAAGCAGGTACCTACTTCTTTAACCACCTTACCTGCCTTTCCTATCTAATACCTGAGGTACTCCATATACAGTACCCATCTACCTGCCTAGGTACCTACCTTGCCATGAGTATCTACCTTGTCTCTCATATTACCTAGGTGTTTTAAAGTCCTCTGCAATATGTGCTAAGGAGAGGACTCTCTACACCCCTACCTTCAGCCGACGTACCTACCTAGGCACATTCTGGTACTTATGCTACATGCTTCCTCAACCAGGTACGTAACCATTGCACCAGACCCTTATGTAGAGCCTCGCGTTGACACCAGCATGATCGATACAAGTGACAAAGAAAATTCATGTTCGAACTGAGCTAAGGTATGGAAGGGCTCTCCTCGCCCATCTCTGGATTGAGTGAGATGCAGTACTAGTACATAATGTCACACCCGGCTGTTTTCCCGTGTCGTGATTCCCGTCGTCAACGCCGGCTTCCTCCGCTAGTTTTTCATTTCTTGCCTGCAGCCTCGTCGAAGCTCTCAAGCACTGTGTCCTTCAGCTCCTTCGGCTCGTCAGCCTCGTCCTCCTCCATCTCCTGTGCCCGCTCCTGGTCGACAATCTTCTTCGCCATCGTCCTGGCCTGGGCCTCGCCGACCTTGCCGTAGACGCTGAGACCCGTCGCAATCATGCCGCCAATGTCACCGACGTTGCCGGGGACAACAACCGCGGTGCTCTCCTTGGCCAGCTTGGCGAACGCGTCCACGTACTTCTCGGCAACGGACAAGCTGACGGCACCCTTGGCCGCGTCTTCGCCTTCGGCAATGCTCTTGGCGACAGCCTCGATACCGGCCGCGGTGGCCTTGGCCTTCATGAGAATGGCCTCGGCTTCACCAGACGCTCTGTTGATCTGCTCGGAACGCAGGGCCTCGGAAGCCAGAATGACGCTCTGCTTCTTACCCTCGGCGATGTTGATGGCCGACTGTCGCTGACCCTCGGAATCGAGAATCTCGGCACGCTTCGATCGTTCGGCCGTGACCTGGCGATGCATGGCTTCGACTACGCCGGCGGGAGCGTGGATGTCTCGGATCTCGTATCGCAAGCAGGTGACACCCCAGGCCTGGGCTGCCTCGTTGATCGCGGCGGTGATGTTGATGTTGAGGGCAGCGCGCTCCTTGAGGACGTGGTCGAGGGTCAACTGACCAATCTCGGATCGCATCGTGGTCTGCGCCAACTGGGAAATGGCGTATTCGGCATCCTCAACTCCATAGCTAGAGTAGACGAGATCAGCACGCATGTCCAAAGGAGAATGGGAAAGATGGTGCTGAGCAGAGGAATGGTAACGCACCTGGCCTTGTAGGCGTCGAAGACGCGTGTAAAGAGGACACCGTCCAGCTCGAGCGTGACGTTGTCGGCGGTGATGGCGCTCTGGCTAGGAATCTCGATGGCGATTTCCTTGAGCGACTTGACGTAGGCAATGCGGTCAATGAAGGGCACAAGAATGGCCAGACCGGGATCCAGGATGCGGTTGAACTTTCCCATGCGCTCGACAATCCATGCCGTCTGCTGGGGGACGAAGCGGATGACGGTGTTGGCGGGGAGGGAGGGCTTCTGGAAGTAGGATGGAGGGATGCTAGAACCGACGCCGAAGCTGGACGGGAGGAGGCTCCTGGAGCTCGTCTGGAAATTGCGCGTCTGGATAAACGCCCGCCGCAGAGGCGGGGAGAGGACCGCCTTGGTTACCGCCGAAGCCATCGTTGCTGGTGCATTGGCCTGTCTCGGGTTAAGATGCGTGGATCACGATGGAGAGAGGTCGATTCGCAAGCTCCGGAGGGCCAGCTCTCATCAGTCAGCTAATAAGGCAGCGTAAGCCGAGCAGACACTGGAGCAGGTGCGTGGGTCGACGCGCGGGAAAATACGTCGATATAAAAAATAAAAATACACCTAGTCAGGGAAGCCGGGACCGGGACCTGGACCTTGCCTGATGACGGACAGCGGCGCCTGCTGCCGAGTTTTAGCCGACGGAAGAGACCGAGGCCCACTGTGATGCTGCTGATGTTCCCGTCGATGCCATTCATTTCCATCGTCCACTACCTATAGCAAGAGAGACCAGGCCTGGTTCGTTTCTTTCACCCAAAGATATGGCTTAGAAATGGCCACCAATATTTCATACCTACCTAAACATGAATCTGGAAAGGCCACCTGATATGCCGGATTCACTTTATGTAATCAAACGACCGGCAATGTCCTCAATTCTGCACGGCAGTCTTGGCCCAGAAACGTGAGAGGGCATTGGGTGACAATCTTCGGGAAGCAGCAACGAAGGTTGCAGAGGCCCGGCAGACGATCGGAAAGGGCCAATGATGCATGGCATGGATGCCGGTGAGGTCGACCTGCTCTGCAAGAGTGCAGGGCGGTTCCAACTGGAATGAATGCAGTAGAGCCATACCAACGGCCACACCTTCCCAGTCTCCGGGTCCCTGTTAACCTGCCTCCATGTCCATGGCATGCCTACTCTCAGTATGGAACCGGTCACAAGTGCGGAATGGACGAGCGAACAGAAGATGAAAAGTCGTAATCATTGAGCCGTGCTACCTACCCGTGCCATGTGTGCCGAGAACCGGCCCTTCCAGCCCATCAATACTCTCTCATTCGCGCAACCAGGGGAATCATGCATCGAGCTACTGGTAGACAGAGCCCTCGGGGGGCTGAGGAATCTTCTTGTTAGCAGGAGCCGCCATGTACCTGGGACCACGTCAGTCTGGTGTGCTCCGGGTCTTCGTCACACAGCACGCGGCGGAAAGCACCTTCTAAGCTCGATGAGGATCGTCTCCATGGTGTTGTCTCTCTTCCAGTTGGCCAGGCAGGGAAGCTGCTTGGGGTCGACGACGCCGTTGCGGGAGTTGACGCAGGGCAGGTTGACCTGGCTGATGAACTGTATCGTGGGAGGCTCGTCGGGGTAGTTGGGACCGCAATGCATCTTGAGAGAGTAGATTCGGTTCTCGTGGACGCTCTGCGGGAGGTCTGTCAGACAATGCGCAAAGGAAGAAGAGCAGCAGACGGCCAACTCACGTGAGGGGGACCCAGAATGGTGCCGTTCCAGTCGGACATCAGAAGGTCCTCAGCATCGTTAAGACCGTAGGAGCAAGCCTCTGCGAGCAAGAGTCAGAATGCGCGGGGCAGCTGGGCGTGCGTCAGAAGGGTTGCAAGTACCTGCTCCGAGACCCTTCTCGCCCTTCTCGAGCTCCTCGAGGAGTCTAAAGTTGCGCGGTACCTTTGCGCCCATGATGTATGGTCTGAAGCTGTCGTGGGGGGGTGTATGTTCGGTTGTTTCGTACGGATGCTCGTGATGGAGGGGTCACAAAGTGCAGTGGGAGAAGGGAGGCACGGCGACATGAGCGATGTCAGGCCTTGGGTACCTTACCTAAGGTAAACGTTTGACCCGCAAGCGGTTGGCGGGCAGCCCAACCTACAGTGCACCTAGCGACATGGGATGCCTGGGTTCCATTGGGATCCCGATCGACGCCTCAGTGAGCGCCCGGGCTGCAGTAGGTAGGTACCCAACCAGCGGTCGCACAGCGTCTGTACCCTATCTCTCTAGGCACCTAGCTGCCCTGTACAGAAGCAAGTGCATATCGCACAGCGGGCAGGCGCACGAGCCAACGCGGGGCAGCTGCACTTGCTTACCTCAGGCGTGGTGGCGGTGAGCTCTGGACTCTGGACACTGGACACCTCATGCGGGGCTATGTAGGTAGGTACCTGGCGCGGAAGATTGCTTAGTCATTGTTCAAGGTGGACAGCTCACCTCATCGGGGAGCTCTGGATCTGGATGCGATAGGTACCGAACACGCAGCTGTTTCGATAGCTCCCTTGACCTGCGCCGTTTGCACTGGCGACCACCAATTCCCTCAGAAGCAACGATATTCCGACTCTCCAGAGCTACAGTTTCGACTGATCACTGCTTTTTGTCTGGGGCAGCAACTCGATGATGGACTGCCCTTGGGCCCACTCGTGACAGAATGACGACCCAGCTCCTGGCCACGGAGCTAACGAATCTCATCCAAGAAAGCAAGCGGAAGCACAATGACCTTCGTCAGGTAGGGAATATCTCACTTTGAGGACAATTCAAACATAGCTAATCGGTATTAGGCTGCGGAAAAGTCTCTAGAGGAGCTGAAAGGCCTCCGCGGGGCCAACGAAGCTCAAGCTGCAAACGGTACTCCCTTCCCCGTCTGTCCCGCCCCGCGCGAGCCGCCCAGACTAACCTCCTCCTCCAGAATTGGCTCAACGGCCCAACTTCGTCAATCCTTTTATTGTCGCATGCGGGACCAAGAATGCAAAGTTCACTGGAATCGCCATCGTCTGTCTCCAGCGGCTCATCGTAGCCCGCGCCCTACCCAGAGGGAAGCTCAACCAGGTTCTCGAAGCACTGAGAGAGGCAACTTCGGCCGGCCTTGACGTCCAACTGAAGATTCTCCAGGCACTGCCCTCCCTTTTGCAGAACTACGCCACCGATCTGAAGGGCGACCTTCTGATCACAGCTTTGAACATCTGCTTCATTTTGCAAACAAGCAAGAATGCCATTGTTAACAATACCTCGGCTGCGACTCTCCAGCAGCTTGTCGTCTCCGTCTTCGACAAAGTTGTCACCGAGGATAAGTCTGGTAGTCCAGGTCCTCCTGCTGGTGAAGCTCCGAGTGGCGATGGTACAGTCGAACTGCAGGCAGCGGCGTTAGACGCCTACAGGGTTCGTGTCACCTTGTGGAACTCTAAGACGTACTTCAAGCTGACAGCCATCTAGATATTCAATGACCTTTGCCTCATGACGGAAAACCAACGCCCCGAATATCTGAGGTTCTCCGGGCTCCCTCAGACATTCGGTTTGGAACTGATAGAATCGGTTCTCACCAACCATGCTGCCGTCTTCTCGACACACAAGGAGCAGGCGCATATCCTACAAATTCGTGTGATGCCATTCATCATCAGCGCCCTCAAAGGCAAGCCCAACTTCGCAACGTCGGTGCGCCTGGTGCGAATTCTCTACACGCTCCTGCGACGACACATCAGCATTCTTCCGGCGGAAAGTGGCGATGCTCTCGACATCCTGACGCACCTGCTCGACCAAGACACGGCGATATGGAAGCGAGCCTTGTGCCTCGAGGTTTTCAGAGGCATCTTCGCCGAACATGCTCTCATCAGGCGGATCTTTGTCAACTACGATGCCAAGGAGGGCGGGAAGAACGTCGTGCGGGATTTGACCGCAACCTTTGTCCGGTTGAGCACCGAAAAGCCGGCTATCATCGGACTGGGCCACCAGTCAACAATCCCCGTCGCGAACCCGTATGCCAGCATTGCATCGTCGACAGACCAAGCCATGCTTGAGGCCAGTGGTGTCACCGGTATCATAAGCGGCTCTGTGGGCTCCGATGGTTCGAATATCGGAATCAGCACACAGTGGAGCAGTGTTCGAGTTCCTTGCATAGACCAGCTGGACAAAACCGAGGCGCCTTCGATCCCAGAGTCTTACATATATAGTCTGACTCTGTCTTGTATATCCTCGCTATCCGAAGGTCTGGCAAAGTTCATCCTCCCACTTACGGTGCCTGGGGATAGCCGGAACCGAAAGAGGAGTGGGAAGCAAGAGCCTGGGCGAGACTCCCCTGCCCCGCCACAGGAGGATGCCGATGGCCAGCGCGGTGCCCTGGAGCGATCTGCGTCTTTCAAGAAGAATCCCGTGCCGATTAACCCTCTCGTCTTGCAGGATCATCCTCTATACAATGAGGTCAAGGTATGCGCGGCCATCATCGACGAATGCTGGCCTGCTATTCTCGCAACATGCTCTACATTCCTGTATGCCGCTATGGACTCGGAGTACTACCACAGCCTAGTGAGGGCTTTCCAGAAGTTTGCCCACGTCGCCGGACTGCTACAGCTTTCGACTCCCAGGGATGCCTTTCTAACCACGCTTGGGAAGGCCGCCGTGCCACCAAACGTCTTCACAGCCTGCCTCAATGCCGGAGCAGCCCGTCCGACAACACCCACACCAACCTCCGAATCATCAAACAGTATTCTGAGCAACGCACGAGGGCTACTTAGTGTCGACAACCTGGTAACCCAAACAACCCCGATTGCTGAAAAGGGAAGGCAACAGAGCGTGGATGGAAGTCAGATGACGCTCAACACCCGCAACCTCCTCTGTTTGAGGGCACTCCTGAACCTTGGCATCGCCCTTGGTCCGACACTCGGTTCTTCCTGGCGCATCATTCTTGAGACCCTGCAGCAGGCCGATTTCGTTCTCTTTTCCACGAGTAAGACTCCTGGGAGAACGCCGCTAGCAACCAAAGGGACCGATCACAACGCAGAAGGTGAAGCGAATGCTCTGCTGTCCAACTTCTCGTCTGAAGTCAGAGCGGTAGAGACAGCAGCCTCACGTCTCATCGAGAGCACCATCGACTTCCCGAATGACGCATTTGCAGAAGTCGTGGCCGCTATATGCAATCTCCTGGAGAGGGCGAACGAGGACAAACAGAAAGTCGAGGTTGCAAGTCAGCCGCAATCTCCACAGTCAGGCGGCATGAAGCCTCCGGCGACAGGACAACATCGACGAGTTCTGAGTGTCTCTACTGCAGCAGCAGGCGGGCCTAATCAAGAGGACCACTTCGCTCTAGCCAAGCTGGGTGATGTTGCGACAATCAACATCGATCGCCTACTGTCCTACCCGCCTGATGTCTCTGGATGGACGCCCCTGACCTCGGAGCTTATTCACATTCTCAACGCATCGTCGATGAACGCATCCGTGAGACTCCGGGCTGCAGACATCCTGGTCAGGCTGGCACTCGAATCTGCCAACGTTGCTGCGACAATGGAGCGTGAGCAATGTGGCAACGTCCAGCTCCTATTGCTGGAGGCTCTGCGCGATGCTCTTTTGCCTCTGCAGCAAGACGACAGAGAGGTCACCGTCTCCAGTCACGGCACGGACGTCGAAATCCACAAGGTCGTCCTGGAAGGGCTGAAGAACCTGCTTGAGAACTGCGGAGAGACTCTTGTCAGCGGCTGGGAGATTGCGTTCGAGATCATCGGCTCCATCTTCATGGACAAGAAGTTTGCGCCTGGGGAGCGGCGGGGGTCCCAGACGGTTGTTCTCATGACACGATCGGCGAAGCTTGTCAGGTCATCATTCAATTCCCTCCAGCTCATCTGCTCCGACTTCCTAGCGTCTCTGCCCAATTCTTGCTTTCTCATACTTGTTGATACCCTTTACAAATTTTGCTCACAGGATGACGACCTCAACATTGCTCTTACGGTAAGGCTCACATCGAATGATCGTCAGACTTGTTCTAACGGCCGCAGACTGTAACGTTCTTCTGGGTTCTCTCCGATTTCCTCTCTGGCAAGACGGAGTCTCTCCCCATCACCGCCGACCTGATGCAAGATTCGAGCATCTCAGATTTGGCTGCGCTGGCTGCCGACTCGGATCACAAGGCATCGGATGCGGCACTGTGGATGCTTCTGCTCCTACGGCTCACGACTGTGACGGCGGACGAGAGACTGGAACTCAGGAACAGCGCGATCCAGACCCTTTTAAGAATCTTCGATGCCTACGGTGACAAGCTTAGCCCCGAGGCCTGGTCCATCTGCGTCAAGTCGGTGGGATTCAAGCTCCTTTCATCGATAGAGGAAGAGCTTCAAGCTGCTAGCGACGCCTCGGTGCACCGGGATCGGAAGGAATGGCATGAAACTGCGGTAGTGGTGTTGAGCGGCATCTCAGAACTCTTGGCCACCTACATGGAACCTTTGTCGACCCATTCTTCGTTCAACGTCTTGTGGCAGGAGCTTCTAGGTCACTTCACGACTCTCCTTGACTTCAAGGTGCTCAATATCAACACGGCGACATACAAAGCCCTCGGGAAGGTCATCAAGTTTGAGGACGAGCCAGACAGGTCGGTATTCGACACAGATACCATCAATGCAGTCTGGGGGCTGTGGTCTCGGGGAACACCAGTCTCTATTGACGAGGAAGACGGAAAGAAGGCAGACAACCAGAACTGCCTGATCGCCTACGTGACGGCATTTCACGACGTTTACCAGCTCGTCCAGCACGACCTGACTGTCGATCGAGTTCGTCAGATGTTGACCCTCTTCCGGGAAACTCTGCAGCAGGCCACCGTTGGAAACTACGTCAACGATACTGAGTACGTCACGCCGCTGCAGAATCAGGTTCTCGAGGCCATCAAGATGGTGCGGACAGATCTTGCCGGCGTGCCCTCGGCGATGATCTCGCAGGTGTCAGAGTTCGTACGTCTGGCATTCAGTGACGAAGCGCTCAAGGCCCAGGGGACGCCGCACCGGAGGACCTACGTTGCCATGTCCAAGGCCAGCATGGCTATCCTGCAGACGCTTATCCTTCGCAATGCCTCAGACGCTGATATCTACTCGAGCGACGCCTTCTCCGCCGCCCTCTCGGCCCTCTCCAAACCCGTGGTCCTCAAGTATGGCTTCCCCATCGTCACTAAGTCAGTCCAGCCTTGGAGACTCGCCACAAACTCCATCTTGGCCGTCCTAGAAGCCACGCTCGTTCAGATCCGAACCCTGGAGGTTCCGCGAGCCACCTTGCAGACCATCTGGCAGATGATTGTCGAAATCGCCGACGGCATCGTCAGCGCAGACTGCAATGCAGCCCCCAGCAGCGCAGACCTGTCCGACGACGAGTCCTTCGACATCGCGGCCTTTCACAAGCTCCGCGAGCTCATCATCCCCGCCCTCGGCGCCGAGGCGATCCCGGACAAAACCCGCAAGGCCTACGCCGAAAGCCTCTTCCGCACGTCCATCATCCACGCGCCGTCGCCGGCTGAGTCCTCCCTCCTCTCCTCCAGCGACGGCACCGCCCTGGCCTCTCTCTACAAGAAGCGCGAAGGTCGCACAGTGGACCCCATACCCACGCGCCGCGACCGGATGAGCTACGTCTGCGTGGACGAACTGTTCTCCCTCGTCGCCGCCTACGACGAAGACACCCTGCGCATCGTCGTCCAGCCGCCGACGCCAGCCTTCCCGCCTCCGCGATCAGCCACAAGCCTCTCGGAGGCTCCGCAGGCGCTGCACATCCGCATCGCGCGCACCGCCGCCCCGTTCCTCATACTCCGCACGGCGCTCACCATCCGCTCCTACATCGCCGACCAGCCCCTCCGCGGACGCATGCCGCAGCCGCTGTCCCAGCGCAAGGAGCTCCTCCGCGTCCTTCGCCAGCTCGTGGACCTCGTCTCTGCGTCGGATGCCATCCCCGACACGCCCAACGTCGAGAGCGAGGGCCGTAAGCACCTGCTGCGGCTGTACCCGCTGCTTGTCAGCGCCGTGCAGGTGGCGGGCGGCTCGGGTGATGAAGCGGTGGGGAAGCTGTGTGTCGAGGCGCTCGAGGTCGTTGGCGGCGAGCTGGGCCTGTAGAGAGTTTCGTTTCCTTGCGCTTTTGCTTTTCGTCGTGTACGACCACCTACTAGATGACTAGACATGCCAGCCTGTACCTCGTTGTAGACCGATGAAGACAAAATTTGAATACCTTCTTTTCTCAGTCTCGTACGGTCTTCTCACCCACCGCCAAAATGCGGCCACTGTGCGGACTCGCCCAGCCGATGCCTAGAAATCGCTCGATTTGCCGTCTACATGGAAACGAAGAAAAGCAAACATCGCCCACGTCGAGTTTGCGCGTGATGTCCGACACTCTTTCCTCCCCCTTACCAATGCATATACGCTCCCGGGTCTCAGGTAAGCAACGCTGCCGTGTCTCGCCTGCATCCTGCACATAGTATCTATCCCACGCCGGGAGATTAATCAAGGGAGATCTTGTTCGTCACCCCCTCCTCTGGTATCCAACACCCCCCTATACGGCTTGGCTTTCTAATTATCGGCCTTCCTCCCCCTTTACTATACAATAGATAACAATAACGACGACGACAACGACGACGACGACGACGACGACGACGACAACGACGACGACGACGACGACAACGACGGACGACGACGACGACGATGATGGACGATAACAACGATAACAACAATAACGATAGATAATAATAAGCCTATATAGCCCTTAACTTAGGGACGCCTAGCTACCTACGTAGTTGTGGCTGGAGGGGGTGTTGGATACTAGAAGAAGGGGTGACAAATAAGATCTCCCTTAGTCAACTCGTCAAAGCAGTCGTCTCGCTCTCATCAACTAACAGATCCAATTTCCAACAACTCCCAGTCTAGTTTCCCCACCTTAAGCAGCAAACAACTCAAACTTGTGAGGCGTGTGCCAACTAACCACCAACGACACTGATGGGAGGAACCAACGACGGCAGTTCCCCGCATCCTGCGCAACCTCCTCCCTTACCCCAAACCTCTTCCTCCCCATGTAAGAAAAGAGCATGACCATTCCCCGGCCTGGCGGCCCGCCAAACATCTCACTCCCCCGGCCCTGTTCCTCCCACCCACCCCGGACATCCCATGCCAAGTCATGCAGGAGAAGGGGAAAAGCCATCATCCCATCCCATCCCACACACCGCAGCGATGCAACACCAACAATCAGCAGCGGGCAGCAGCCACCCGCAAATAGCCCACCAATGACTTCCTCACGCGTCGTCCGTTTCTCGCGTGTCGCGCCCGCCCAAGATGGGGGAAGAGGGTGTGGATTTGCCGACACTACGGAAGAAACACAAAAAAGAAAAAGTTGGGGGAACACGTTTCCAGACCACCTTTCGGGAAGAAATAGTCTTGGTCTCCGGTCCAAGAAAGCTTCGGGTAGATTGGCTTTTTCGTGGCGGGCATTGGCAGAACATTGGCAGTGAGACTCCACGACACGCGCGACCGATTATGAGAGAAGAGTACGGATAACGAGTCAAATTACTACGGAAGGCCCCGCGGCGGGAGCCACCGTACATTCGACGGCTACTTGAAACGAGGGTAAGTGGTAAGGCAATCGCTCCGTTGGCGCCCCTTCCTCCTGTGGTGGGAAGAAGACGAGAAGCCAGCGGAGCGATGACCTCTGGTATCATAGCAACCCCAAAGCCTGAGCCCGGCCGGTGCCGGAACTCACATTACATCCACCACCAGGCTCATCGTCGGGCCAAGAGAATCCAAACGGCATTACAAGTCGACATAAAAAAGTGTGGCTTTTTTGAATTATTTTCTGTGCGTTGTGAGAGGGGAATCAGACAGCCGTCTTCTCGCTGCGCGCGGCGCGGGTGTTGATGTCCTCCTCGGGGTCGTTGACACGGAGCTCCTTCTCGACCTGGTTCATGTCGACACCGGCATGGGCCGCGTCGCCATCGAAGATCTTGGCAATCTCCTCAAGGGTGGGACCCTTGGTCTCAACGTAGAAGAAGTAAACAAAGACAAGTTCGCAGAAGTCCCAGAGGGTGTAGAACAGCATGAAGTTCCAGTGGTTGGGGAGGTTGTCCCACGCGACCTTGTTGGTTTGGCTGGGAGGAATGTCAGTGGTGAACGACGTACGGGATGAGGGGATTTGACGTACTTGCCAATGGCCAGAATGGCCTGGACGGTGATATTCATGATCATCATACCCTTGGCGCGAAGGTGGAAGGGCAGGACCTCCAGAGCGTAGGCGATCAGGAGACCGGAGAAACCAATGTCGTAGAAGATACCGAAGCCCCAGATGAAGACCAACTGGGCGTAGCCGGAACCCTCGTTCGTGCCGCCCGAGTTCTCGTAGACGGCACCGGTAATGGTCCAGCAGGCGAAACAGCCGACCATGCCGCTGATGGCTACCAGGAACAGGGGGCGACGGCCAAAGTAGTCGACGGTCAGGGCGGCACCGATGGAGCAGCTGAGATCGAGAATCGACTTTCCGGTGGAGATGGCAAGCTTCTGGTTCTGCTGCTTGATACCGGCGCCTTCGTAGATGATGTCCATGTAGTTGGAGAAAAGAGCGTTACCAGAGTACTGGGAGATGATACCGAGCGAGATGATAATGGCCAGGCGCCATCGGTTACCCTTGGTCTTGAAGAAGTCGATGTAGCTGGTGGTGCGGGAGGCGTTTTTCTCCATGTTGATGGTCTCGTTGATCTCGCGGTACTCGAACTGGACGGTGGCATTGTTGTAGTCGCCGCCGGCATGGTGCTTAGCCAGAACTGCGAGGGCCTCCTCGGTGCGGTCCTTGTTGATCAGGTAACGGGGGGACTCGGGCACCCACCAGATACCGACGAGCTGAATGACGGAGGGGACAATCTGGATGAAGGTGATGGAGCGCCAGCACCAGTCGTTGTTGATATACGAGGTTCCCCAGCCGATACTGGCGACGATCAAGGCACCCAGGTTCCACAGGCAGTTGTAGATGGCAGTGACGGGGCCACGGTGTTGAGGGTGGCAGATCTCGGTGAGCAGCAGAGGGGAAGACATTTGAGCCAGGGAGTTGCCGAAACCGAGGATGAACCGGCCACCGATGTACACTAAGTCGATTAGTCTCGTGCTACCGTCAAAAGATGGAATGGATTTTCACTTACTTCCCCAACCGTTGCAGAAAGCGGTAATGCAGCCGCCGATAATCATGAAAATGCAGCCAGAGACAATAGCGATCTTACGTCCGAAGTTGTCGGCAACGTAGGGAGTGATGAAGAAGGAGATGATGGAACCGATGTTGAACATGTTGATGAGGATACCGAGCTTGTTGTTGTCGGAGACGCCATCGCCGAAGTAGTCCTTCCACCGCTTCACTGCGACAGAGAGAAGAAAAAGTCAGTGCATCCTGCATAAACATAGAACACGGGTTCGAGATCACAAACTTTGAAGACTGGTGTTAACCAGCATTCCATCGAATCCGGTGGTGGCCGAGGCGACCATGAGGAAGATGGTCGAGAAGTAGAGCTTGCGAAGGTGAGGCTCCTTGAGCCAGTAGACCTTCTCGAATCGCGGAGCCTCAGCTCGGGCGATCTCGACGTTGTCAGCAACCTGCTGAGAGGCGACGGGCTTCTTCACCATGATAACGGTGTTGACTGGGGTGCTTCCTAAAAACCAGGGAAGAACTCAGGAGATTTCAGAGAGGGGATTGAAGTTGATTGACCGACTCGCGGGTGGAGAGAGTAGTAGGAGGGATCGTGAGGGAAGAGGCGAGGACGGAAGACTTAAATGCCCTCAGCGAAAGATCCACGGAAGGAACGCCGCAACCCGCGCTGCTTGACTGCTTCCTTCCAATTTCTCAAATTATTCGTACCGGTGCCTGATACAGAGCAAGGTACCTATGTATCTACGTACCTGGCCTGGCATTGCTGCATCTCCTCCCCTCCACGTCTCTGCTCTCGACATTGCCTGGTATTCAGGACAGAACCGAACCTGCCCGCCTCGCGACCTCCTCGTATGCGACCCCCAAAACATCCCGCATACTCAGAAGATGCTCTCGACTGCATCGTGTCGCATTACCCCTTTTCCCTGGCCCTGGCAGCTCCTGGCTATGCTCGAGGACCGGGAGGAGCACCGCACCTCGAATTTAGCCGGCTCGCGGCGCTTCCACAGATCTGGGACCACCCGAAAGGACTGCTTGCCCGGCCCAACGGTGGGTGCTAACCAACGTCGGCTAATGTCACCAGTGAACCCCTTCGCGATACTCGATCAGCCGGGACTTGTGCCTTTCTGTAGGCAAGAGGCGCGGTGGGACGAAGTGGGAGCAGACAAGGCCACGCTTCGCACGAAGAGACGTCCATCGCTGCCGGCATGGACCCAAGCCAGAGGGTGGCTGTGGGCTTGCGGATATGCATGGCGTCAAGGCTAGCCGGATCCAAAAACACTCCCTCTCCGGGCCTCCGTCAACCTCGATCCAGCGGGCTCCCAAGTCAACATCTTCCCCAGATTTGGAAGAAGAGTCAGGTCATGCTTGCCAAATGCCACTTTCGGTGGGTCATGAGACGGTGTCAATATGGGGGCGGCAAGCTGGAGCTGACCATGATTCGACCACGAAGCGACAGGTCAGGACGGATCCCCAGATTCCCCCATGGGGAACCACAACGCACCACCACTTGGCTGCGACCCAGTGGTGCTTGTGTTTGTCAAGCAACCAATGCCAGCCAGCGCAACTGTGCTAAGAACACCAAGCTCGGTCTGGATCAGCGTAGCCTCCGGATCGCTATGGGGGACGGGACGCTTGATCGCCTGCAGATTCTTGCTCGATGGGCATGCCTCATGGGTACAGCGGAGCCCGGTTAATCATGAACAAAGTAGGGCGAGAATCGGTTTGGCCTTTGCCCGACTTGATTGGTTCTTAACACACCTGATGTCCAGAGGTTTGGCCATTCAAGTTCTCTGGACGGTCATTTCGTCCAGCTCCCAGCCAACCGAATTTGCGAAAGACTTCATCCGGAGGTTATGTATATGGCTGAATTGTAACCAGCTTTCGAGCTACAGAGACTTTTCGTGCGTCGTTCGAGTCACAGTTCTACCTAAATCTCGGTAGAGACACCAAGACCAAAGAGGCAGACGACCCCCAGGAGCACCGCTGACTGCCCCGGGCAGACTAGCCTTGATTAGGCCTAGATCTCCTGTCAGACACCTCAGTGAGTCCGGGCCTGTATTCCGGCGGTGGCGCTCCTTGGTCTGTACTAATTTTGAGTTGCATGACCACGCGTGGGTGAGCGGCACTGGTACGGTGCTTTTCTTGGCTTAGACAAGACGTTGTCACGGGAAGGAAAGCTTTACTCCTGCAGGCCACGGCAAAGCAGCGTTCGACTAGATGGCCGGAAGAGAAGATACGCGGCGGTCGCCGTCCCCTAGGCGGGAAGGAAATACCAATCGCCTCACGGCTCGCCTACTGACGCCTTCGAGCGGACTGGGTGCTTCAATGGGTTGGTGATTCATGAGGCCGTGTCGACCCGGATCGTCATGAAAGGGAGGGGACGGCTTCCTGCCTATTGGCACCATCATCACCAACGGAGCTTTGCAGCGACGATCCACCTCGGGCAGCACCGCGGTATTCCGATTTTATGGCGTACGCAGGAGGATTATGGGGGTTATGATCGTTCTAAGACCACGGTCCGGCATCACTGGTTTGGCTCCCCTTGACGAGCATTACTGGCATTCGTCTACATGTGCTGACACGTCCTAGGGCGCGAATGTCGAGAAGCGTCTGTCGAATCTTACCGCGGTGCAGGCTTTGGGTTACAGGGCATTTCTTCCTGGCTGCTTCTCTTCGCGGTACCTCCAATCACGGTGCGTACCACGAGGGATAGCTTCGCATGGTGCCAGACGTTACGGATACAACGGCCCATCCCACCATGGCCTCATGGACGGACCAAGTTCTCAGGCTGGACTCAAATTGCCCTTCCAACAACAACCGAGAACAGCAATTCTTAAAAACGACTGGCCGGTCAAGGGTCCGGATGCCTGGCGGCCTCGCTAAGGGCGCCATGCGCCACACGTCCGCATGGCTAGACCCAGGGCCAGTCTACTAGTGCAGCTTTGCCCACCACCATCACAACTTCCATCAGCTCAATAGCCTGATTGGTGCCGAAGTCCTCCAACGAACGAGGTTGTGTTCTGCGTCCGTTTTTCCCCAGGCTCCACGTTTCGAACCGGAGAACGACCACACCCTCATTCCCATCTTCCAACGATCAGTCTTGACCTCTTTCGATTGCTGTCGAAGGACCCGGCCAATCGATGGCCGATGGCTAAATGGATTTGCATTTTACCGGCCTCTTTTTCCAGACGGTCCTTCTGCTGAAAGCCACATGTGCTGGTCTGCCCTGGACCAGCCTGACACATCCTACATAGTATGTAACCGCACCTCGCCGGGGGCCAGACAGGGCTGCCGGGTTGTGATTTGGTACGCTAATTCCTCGTTGATTTCAGACGTTCTAAGTCTTGGCTATTCATCTTGGAAGTCTCGTCCCGCAGCGGCAGAAGCTTACTCAAGTCAGGTCTCTGGGCACGTCCAGGAATCGTGACTCGTTACCTCCTTCGCCACCTTGCCTTGGGCCTGGCTCGGAACAGCTCGTGTGCGTCGTGTCCCATATGGACCAACAGCAATCTATTGTTGTTTTCGAAGACTCTTGGGCTCATGGCTAGACTTCTCGGCACCATGTTCCATCGACCAACAGCTTGGGAGATGCGACATGAGCTCTGCTATTCGTTGTTGCATCACCGTTACCGGATTCTCGGGCGAAACCCAGACTTCATTGCATAGTAAGCTTTCAATTTCGAAATCATCACAACTGAGGCACGGTTCAGTACGGCACATGTACGGCCTTCAGCTTCTGAAAGATGAGCCGGCGGACCGGAGATGCCTGTGGGTGTTAGTGACACACCAGGCTCTCATCGACGAGGATTTCATAATCACTTGGGGAACCGGAAACCAGTGTGTCTCTCCAACTGCAGGATCGTTTTGGAAAATCTTCGATCCAACTGCAAATCGAGCACTGAATTGATTGGCTGTGGCACAGTACAGCCCATGGGAAGGCCTCCCGATACCCTTGTCGCTCTGCGGTTCCTGAAGCCTGGAGGGGAGGACCTTCAGTCGCGCTGTCACGTAAACGGCACGGAGACGATATTTCTCAAGTGACCAGTTCTCGCGTGGTGGGAGGCAGGCCGCCAGCTCCCGTGCCGCACGGGACGGCCACTGAACATTTGTTTTCCAATGCAACCGGGCTCGACCCACGAATCATAGAACGAGGGACCGGCGACCCCTTGTTCGATGCTCGTTCCGGACTTGGGGTGGTATAGCTGCGTGCCGCACCCCCAAATACCACCCCCCCAGGCAGGCCTTCTCGACCTATCCCATGAGAGATCTGCCAAATTGCATGGTCTTGCCCGAGATACCTGACTGGGACCGCGTCCGCACACTGCAGATGAGTGAGGACCTAGATTCAGCCCGAACGCGGTGTTCCCTGGGGCAGGATACCCAAATTCCCTCCTCATCACTCTGCTCACTTCTTACCCGCATGTCGCCACTTCGTGCCGTCACCGCCGTACACCCCTGGTTTTGGCCACCCCCCGCCTCCTCCTCCCCCCCCAGATCCCCCCGGGCCTTCACGGTGTGCATATGTCCGAATGGGGCGAACGAGGCAGCTCCGGGGTCAGCGGTACGGTGCGTAGATCAGAAGGAGAGAAAAAAAAAAAGTGCTTCCACGCCGTTGCCCAGGTCCAGAGGTGAGAGGCGCGGCAGGCACCACGGCACGTCTTCCCTCGTCCATCGCTCCTTCTCGTTTGTTCCTACCTATCTGATCCTGCAACTCAACCCCTGCCAGGCGAAGAAGTCATTCAGGAGCTTGGAGGCCCTGAGTCTATGTTTCTTTGGTCTTCTCGTCGCCGTCAGCTTCCTTTCACACTTGCATGGACTGTCAAGGCCCAATCTTCCGCGCATACATGTATTGCTAAGCTGCTTTGACTACCTACAGACAGCTTTGGTATCTTTGCCAAATTCCCCATCCGGTGCTTCCAGACGGACAGAAAACAAAAGTCCTGGTCTCGGTGAACCCAAACTCCATCACGCCAACTGGCCCGTACCTACCACGATCATTTCTACAGCTGATCTCTGGCCAGACCATAGTCCGTAAAACCCGTCCTCAAAATCGTTCTATACAGTATCCCCCAAAAGCCATAGTCGCAAGCCCAACGACCATGTCCTGACGAGTAGCGAGTAGTCTCCACCGTGGAGAACTGAAAACATAGGAAAAAAGGAAAAGAAAACGCAGGCTGATACTTGCGTGCTTCAGAAGCCCCCGTCGACGTCCATGTCGTCGGTAACCGATTCGGTATACAAAGGAGTGTTGCCTTGAGACGAAGACCCAGAGACAGCACCGTCCAGGTCGTTGGCCGTAATGGACTCCAAGGCCTTCTTGAACTTCTCTCGTTCGCCCTTGAGACGCTCTCTCTTCCGGGCAGTATCGTCGTCCTCTTCCATCAAGCGCGAGAAGACTGTCGGGTCGAGGCCACCGATGAGACCGAGCTGCTGCTCCAGGTAACAGTCGAGCTGGGCAATAATCTTCGGCATCATGCGCGATGTGAGCGACAAGCAGACCGTGTCGGCGAATCGGAGTGCAGAAAGCATATAGTAGCCGCGAACATACGCCGCCACCTTCAGCTCTTTATCGAAGGTGTCAGGGCCCATCTTAGCAAGCTCAATGCTGTGCTTCCTCTCCTCCGAGATCCGTTGGTCCGGTGTCATCTTCTCCCACTCGTGGAATTCCAGCGCTTCTCCAGAGAATGCCTGCCAGCGCATAACATGGCGGTAACGTGTGAGCACACGGCTCTCGGAGCGCTCGTAGTCCTCGAATGCCTTCTTGTTGACCGTGAATAGCTGGAAGACTTCCATGTTGTAGATTTCTTGGAGAAATGCGAGTGTCTCCATGCGACGATCCTCAAGGAACTGGTCCATATGGGCCTTGGACTCCTTGAAGATCAGACGTCTCTTCAAAGAACCAAACGCCTGATCCAAGGCATGGTCGACGATCTTATGCAGCCGAGCCATAGCCTCCTGGAGAAACGTGGCCATGGGCTGGTTCCAAGCCCTCACAGCCTGCTTGCACAGGTCTTCGTAGACCTCGTCGGGGACAATGCTAGGCATACCGGCCTTGGTCTTGGCCCGAATGTCGTCGTTGATCTGGCGCAGAGTCCGAAAGCCCTTGCCAAAGTTGGCATACTGATGGAAAGGGGGGACGAGGGGTGCCGGCGGCGTGGGTCGATAGCGAGAGGGTGTCGTGGGGGTAGAACCTCCATCCTCGGCCTTGACGTTGAAGGGGTTGGCCGTGAACGAGCCGCCATTGACATTTGGTCGAGCTCTTTTCGCACTCGCATGGCCATGTCCGTGGGCTCCGCGCTTCCTATTTCCAGGTGTCATAGTGGTGCTCGAGTCATCGTCATCATCCGAGATCTCCAGGACGGGGATGTCAGACGGGTCCTTGAGGACGAACTTGGGCTTCATCTGTAGTATGCAGTCCTTGAACGCATCCGACAGGCCACCGTAGTTAGCGGAGAAGCCTCTGCCGCGAAGCGTCTCCTTGACACAAGAGGAGAAGTTCATCAGACTCTTCCGGACCTCCAGCTCGACGTTGTGGGGAAGCTCTGGAAGGGTGTTGAGCTCCGCCTCGACTTCGCCCAGTCGGGTTTGGACCTTTTGCTTAATGGACGGCAAGCTACGTGGCGTTAGTTAGTCCACATTCACAAGAAAGGGCTGGGCTTGATCACTCACTTCTTGGCGAACTCCTTGCCCAACTTCTCAGAAAGCGCAGTCTTGAGCCTCTCTACACCGCATCTATCGCGGAAGGGGTGGAATTCTTCTGGCCAACGCTCGCTAGCATTGTCGTGAAAGAGAGCCTCCTCCCAGCGCTGCTGGTCCTCCAATGGCTTGTCCGAGGGCCGCGATGTAATGAAGAACTCATGACCAATCCTGTGACGTTCACCCTGCAGCATCGAGATCCATTGAGCGTTGCTGCCGTCGGGTAGCAGGTCAGCCTTGGTCATGACACCGATGGTCCGCTGTTGGGCCTTGAGGTCACGAATGATGGACAGCGTCGAAGAAGTCTCGGGGTCAATGTTCATCGGAACCGCCCAGATGATGAGGGCACCGGCGTGGGAGATGTACTCGCGGGCCAAGTTCTCGACGACAGAGACAAGGTACTCGTCTTCTTCGCGAGCCGAGTTCCGGAAGATGCCTGGCATGTCGTAGAAGGACAGGTCAGGAAGGTCAGGACCCTTGATCTCCAAGGCGACAGTGTTGGGGCTGAACTTGGCTGCCGTGGTCTCGGCCACCTGGTCAAGAAGACACTGCTTCGTGATGGCTCCGCTTCCGGGAACATACAGCTCATGGTTCTGGTCATGGTTGAGAATGGCGATCTGAGCCCATCTCAGGACAGTATCGATGTCGTTCTGGTCGTAGATGGTCATGAACTCCTTGACGACACGCGGTTGCTTCACCCAGGGAGGGAAGGGGTTCTCCTGGGTGACATCCGCCTTTGTGATCTCATAATTGCCAGGGGGCTGGAACGCATAGTCT
Source organism: Colletotrichum musae (assembly GCA_027406025.1). NCBI lineage: Eukaryota > Fungi > Ascomycota > Sordariomycetes > Glomerellales > Glomerellaceae > Colletotrichum > Colletotrichum musae. Next base: position 420,515 of record JANVYC010000007.1, read on the forward strand.
TGCTGCAGAGAGACGCGGCAAGACCACTCTGGGCCACCACGGTCTCTCGAGACACTGCGAGAGACTCGAATGTGAATGGGACAGCGGGTACAGACGCCTTCACTGCGTGGAAGGTTCAGGCCGGCCAGGCCGGACATGAGACTGGACTTGCCAGCAGACTGATCGCCAACCAAGACTAGCTGAGGGAGGGCGACATCGTGCGAGACCCCGAGCTGCTGCAGCTCACCGAGAGTATCGTTAAAGATCTTCAGCTTGGCACCGATGTCACGGAAGGAGCCGTCGAAGAAGGAGTCGTTCTGCATGGGTGGGGCAGGAGGTTCCATGTCGCGGTTACGCAGCTGCAGGAAGACGGGCTCACTGTCGTCTGCCGTTGGGTTCGTCACGGCGGTCCGGACTGAGTGGGCGCCACCGGGGACCATGGGTACCTTGACGGAAGGTGGAGCTATTCGCAAGTCAGATATCCGAGCTCAGATATGAGAAAGAGGGGAGGGGACTCACGAGCGTCAGATCTCATGAAGGATTGGTTGACTTCTGGGGCCTGGCGCTGCTGACCAGTAGAAGCAGCGTAGGTGTTGGTGAGAGAGGGCGACCGTGAGCGGTTCTGAGCGTTCATGGCTCCGGGCTCTGGCTTGATACCGCGCTGAGCTCTTGCCTTGACCATGACGGGCAAAGCAATGCTCAAGTGAGGAGAAGGGGAGAAGGGTGGGTGAAGAAGAGAATAAATATGGGCGATGCGACGATGGTAATTTTTCAAGGAAGGACGGAGGTGAGGCAAGAAGTGTGAGAGAGAGAAAGGTGAAAGGTTGAAAGAAGTGAGTCGAAGTCGAGCTTGAGACTAAAGCTGAAGCTCGAGGTGGAATATCGAGGAAGGTGCCATGTACCTGCCTAGGTAGGAGAGCAGAGCTTTAAGAGCTCTTTCCTCGCCTGCGTTGGCCAGAGCAACGTGAGGTCCCACGCTCCAGGGGAGCTCACTAAAGTGGTTGCAGGTGTTAGGCAGGACCTTTTAGAGCTGCAGTACCTAGGCTGTCTTTTCGCGCCTGCAGATTTTACAAGGCAGATAAAATTTTTGTTCAAATTAAATCTGCATTAAAATCACGATTGAAAGTTCTATGGGCTTTTCGAAGTCGTTGTTGGCGAGTTTATCTAGCAGTGTGTCTCGTGAGCTCTTGTACCTCCTAGCAGGAATTATTACAGAATGGAGCACACGAGGTGCATCGTTGGAGTTTTGACGAACAGGGGTCCTAAGGGGTCCCTGGGAGCTCTAGAGTGGCTGGTGGTGGAGCTTGGCCGGGACGATCCCACCTGGGAGACGCGATTAGGTACCTAGGAGAGCTTGCCTGAGTGCACAGCAGCCTGCTGAATTTTGCAGGCAGCAAGTGCACATTGACCTGGTTGGCAATGTCACCTTTTGCTTGCTTTTTTCCAGGCATCTCCGTCGCGTCTCCTATGGCAAGAACACGTCTCGTACACGGACGCGTAAAGTGCATTGTTGCCTCTTGCTTTGACGGGATTGGGTAGCCAAGTACCGGCACTTACACGTCAGATATGTATCGCGCAGACATGCCGAAGTACATAAGACACGGCAATAACTGATAGGTGAAATCCATATCTAGGTATCCGTACCTACCTACAGAGCAAATGGGAGCACCTATGTAGCACATTGTGGTGGTTGGCTGCATTATCATAACATAATGCAGTTGTATCCGTCCGCCCAGATGCTGCATCGTGGTACTTTCCCCAGGTATCGAAATTCAGGAGTCACAATGTACCAAGGTACTCTGTACTCTGTACGGAGTATTTAGGACGCATTTCATCAGGGCATCAATTAAAAATACCCCCAAGATCTAGCTTGCAGTGCAAGTCACCAGGACAAGAAGATAAAAAGAGAAAACGCTAGACATGCCGATGGAGCTTTGAAGTGAACACAAATAAGGTGCTGAGCTCATCCCATGTGGTTCATAGGTGTTTGTGCAGCCGCTGAGGCTCCCACCCACATCACAGGGAGACCCATTGCTCCCCCGCACAGGGTCTCATTGCTAGAAAAGTACCTATCAACACACCTAAATAAGGTGTGACATCAAGTCTCGAATAACAGAATGAGGGGCCGTTGCCTCTCCCACACCCCTGCGGCCGACATGCATCTGCGCTGGAAATTATTCTTAGGCCCACGGTCGAGTCCAGCGAGACCCAACCAGCTCAGCTCAGGTGGACGTGGATGTCAAGGTGAACTTCTCAGGGGGGCGCTGCCTCTACATCCAACGAAGCGGTGACGTTGCAAATAACCATCCTTTTCACCACCACAACTCCCTTTCCCCCGAATCCTCTCCCCTCCCCGAGCAACCATGTCGCTGCAGGTTCCCTACAGAGCAAAGGCGCCCCAAGAGGGTGCCACCAAGGCCGTTATTCTGGTATGATCGAATCTCCCGTCTTTGCGCATCGCGTCACCCGTGCGGCGCAATCCTCCATCTCCAAAAAAACGACCTCCCCTCCCCCGCCTCCTCTACTCGCTCCCAACATCTCTGCGTCGTCGCAAGCTAACCACCAAAACTCCCATCGCAGGTCGGCGGTCCCTCCAGAGGCACTCGATTCCGCCCCCTCTCCCTCGACGTCCCCAAGCCCCTCTTCGAAGTCGCCGGCCACCCCATCATCTGGCACTGCCTCACGGCCATCGAGCGCGTCCCCGGCAAGGAGATCACCGAGGTCCTCATCATCGGCTACTACGAGGAGTCCGTCTTCCGCGACTTCATCAAGGACGCCTCCAACGAGTTCCCTAACCTCTCCATCAAGTACCTCCGCGAGTACGAGGCCCTCGGCACCGCCGGCGGTCTCTACCACTTCCGCGATGCCATCCTCAAGGGCCGCCCCGAGCGCCTCTTCGTCCTGAACGCCGACGTCTGCTGCTCCTTCCCCCTCCACGAGATGCTCCAGCTCTTCCACGACAAGAACGCAGAGGCCGTCATTCTCGGAACCCGCGTCTCCAACGACGCCGCCACCAACTTCGGCTGCATCGTCAGCGACGCCCACACCCGCCGCGTCCTCCACTACGTCGAGAAGCCCGAGTCCCAGATCAGCAACCTCATCAACTGCGGCGTCTACCTCTTCTCCACCGACGCCATCTTCCCCTCCATCCGCACCGCCATCAAGCGCCGCACCGACCGCCCCTCCCGCCTCGTCTCCTACCCGAGCTCCGAGAACCTCGAGAACAGCTTCATCCTCAACGACGACGACGACGAGGAGCGCAACCAGGTCATCCGCCTCGAGCAGGACATCCTCGGCGACTTCGCAGACACAAAGTCCTTCTTCGTCTACGAGACCAAGGACTTCTGGCGCCAGATCAAGACCGCCGGCTCCGCCGTCCCCGCCAACGCCCTCTACCTCCAGAAGGCCTGGCAGAGCGGCTCCGAGGAGCTCGCCGAGCCCAGCGCCAACATCATCGCCCCCGTCTTCATCCACCCCACCGCCCAGGTCGACCCCACCGCCAAGCTCGGCCCCAACGTCTCCATCGGGCCCCGCGTCCACGTCGGCCCCGGCGCCCGCATCAAGGAGTCCATCGTCCTCGAGGACTCGGAGATCAAGCACGACTCGTGCGTCCTCTACTCCATCATCGGCTGGGGCAGCCGCGTCGGCGCCTGGGCCCGCGTCGAGGGCACCCCGACCCCCGTCGGCAGCCACACCACGAGCATCATCAAGAACGGCGTCAAGGTCCAGAGCATCACCATCCTGGGCAAGGACTGCGGCGTCGGCGACGAGGTCCGCGTCCAGAACTGCGTGTGCCTGCCGTTCAAGGAGTTGAAGAGGGTGAGTCCGGCTTCTTCTGCCACCGGGAAACTTCACGATGCTGACCGTCACCACAGGATGTTGCGAACGAGGTCATCATGTAAGCCGGAGTTTGGGAACCTGTCGGATTGTCGGGGGACGACGGGACGACGTAATGAAGAAGACATTGCATCGGGGGTCGGATAGAGCTCCATCATCCTTCATAGACGCATGCGTCTTTTTTGGTCACACTTAAAAAAAAGCAATCGAATTCAGCCACTGGAATTTCTACGTGAGGCGCTACTGCCGACCACCCAGTCTCCTCTTCCGGACCGCCATCATGATGATGCCGCAAATCTCCTCGTCAGTGCTCCCTTTAGCAAACAGCTCCCACGGTGCCAGACAGTCGTACCCGTCAATCTTGGTCGACATCAAGCGGAACATCTGCCGCATCCCGTCCGCGGAGCATATCCACTTCCGATCCTCAGGGTCCTCCAGCTGCAGCCGGGATCTGGCGAACTCCAGAAACGAGGCCGCTATGCCCGTCGCAACCGCCCCGGCGTACGATGCGCCAGAGACGAAGCGCGGCTCATCGCCTTCTGTACGGCTGTCCCATACCTCCAGAGCCACGCCAAGGGCGGAGAAGTTTTGCTCACCTTGAATCGGGGCGAGAGAGATTTCGCAGTCTCTGCCGCGCCCGTCCACGGGGTAGATCGCGATCACGCGGGGGCTGCTGGCCGGATATGACCTCCGGGCGTCAAAGCCGATGGCGCCAGCCGCGGCCATCACGATCTTACCCTTCCTGTCCCTCGCCGTCGCTGTCCCTCGCCGTCGCCGTCGCTGTCCCTCGCCGTCGCCGTCGCTGTCCCTCGCCGTCGCTATCGCCGTCGCCGTCGCCGTCGCTGTCCCTCGCTGTTACTGTCTATCGCCGTCGCTATCACTATCACTATCGCTATTACTATTAATTAAAGTTATTATTACTACTAAAGTGTGGCGAGGCACGGTTGAGCCTCTTGTGGCTGGGACTCCTGTACGGCCATGCCGGGGTCCCTGACACGTATATATATAGCTTGAGCGTCTGGGACTCTCCTAGAGGGTCCCCTTTTAGAATATAACCGCTTCACAACATCTTTCAGAGCCTCGCTGCGTCGCCACATAAAGTTATTACTAAAAGTAGAGTAATTAAGTAATAAAGCCCTTTATGAAGTACTGTATATAGTACTTTATAAAGTAGTACTTAGAGTACTATAGAGAACTAATTAGTCTAACAATTAAGGATCGCCCGGATAGCTAAAGGGGGTCGCCCTAATAGCAAAACTCTTCTGTATAGCTTCAGCCAGGGGAGTGGTCCCATAGTCGTCTGGAATTCCGAGATCTGCTCCTTCGAGCAGCGCCCTCACGACACGCTCGTGTCCTCCAGATGCCGCAAGCCAAAGCGCAGCCTTCCCACCCGGGCCGCGGTGGTCGGGGTCCACGTCTGTTTCGTCGAGCAGCAGTCTGACAACCGCCTCGTGACCCTCCCCCGCGGCCTTGCACAACGGGGTCAAGCGAGTCTGATCTACAGCACAAGGGTCGGCCCCGGCGTCCAGCAGAAGCTTGACAACGCGGTCGTGTCCATTCGCCGCCGCTAGCCACAGCGGTGTCCTCCCCTGCACTCCATCCCTGGCATCCCTGTCGATTTCGGTCTCTTCAGTTTCTTCGAGTAGATTCTTCACCATCATCTCGTGCCCGAGACCGGCAGCGTACCACAGCGGTGTCCGTCGAGCGTGGTGCTCTTTGGAAACTTCCTGTGGAAGGACGCACAGCAAGGCGTCGTCCCTCGAAGCCAGCTCTGTTTCCGTGATGCCGTTTACATGTTCCGACACCAGCTGGCTTCGGATGCGCAAGCCCTCGCTGCTTTCATCGACGTCGACGTGGCCGATGTCAAGAGTCACTTCCAAGATTGCCCTCACGAAGACCCCAAGTATTTCTTGAGCACACAGGGAGGTACGGTCCGAAGTCGTGCCAACAGTCCACGTATGCCGCATGATAGAGCCTCCCTGTCCTGTTGAAGGCAAGGGCGACGAGGGCCCTCCCGTATACCAGCCGAAGAGTTGTTGCTGGTGGTCTCTGCGGGCACTCGCGAATTGCTGCAAAGTTTTGATCGCACTCAGTAAGAGAGGCTGGTGATCTTCTTCGCCGTCTCGCCGGTTTTCAATAGTGCCCTATTCGGTTGACGGGTTACAGTCCTCGTATGCCGCTTTGATGTCGATGTTTTCGAGATCTAGTGGGAGCTTGCCTCGGACCCAAAAGCGAAAGCTCAGTCTCTGAGGGTCTTGGTCCAAGAACACGAGCCTTCTCATGCGTTCTGCGAGAAACCGCATGCCTAGATACGACCCTGGATCTGAGATGAAGGACGATGTCCAGAGCCCTAGAATGGCCTCGATGTCAGATGTGTGTCTCATCGTCCAGGAACCCCCTCTATCACCACTCGGATAAGCAATCCGCGTTAGCTTGATCGGCACCTTGCGAACTTGTGGCGAGCCGTATCGCGAGCCGGTTAGGGGATCAATTATTGTCGACACGCCGCAATCGAAGAGCCAGCGCATAATGGTAGCTTTCCGCCATCCCTCTCTCATTCTTGGCGCGAGCCGAATCACAGTGTTGGCAACTGGCTCGATCGCAAGCACTAGCTTCCTCGCCGTGTGCCTCGCATGCACCATTTCGGGTGTGAAATGTCGTGACAGTGTTGCGTGTCTTTAGACCGGCTGTATGTCGAATCGGTGAGCTTGGCAAGAGAACTGCGATAAGCGAGTATTTTGTGTACGCAGTGCGAACCTTCATGATTTGAAGTCTGGGCCGTCTCTTCGTGTACCATCATCTCTGAGCTCAACATACCGAGGAAAGTCCATCGGTACTGGTGGCGGTCGCCGTCAGGTATGGGGACACCACGAAAACAAACCTCAAGCTCTGTCTCTGCCATATTAAACGCAAGCCAATCCAGTTCAAACCCTTGTAGTTTCCCGGATAAATAGGCGTTAAGTTTGTTGCCCCCAGTGTCCAGCCTTTGCATACGGAGAGCCGCCCTCGCGATGCTCATCAACAAGGCTGCGCCGAGCTGCGCCATGGAAACAGCTGAGTGGATGCCGCGAAAGCCGACGGACTGAGAGATAAATTCGACGACGCTGACGCCCACGGCCGACCAGACGTACCAACCCGCAGTCTCATCATTGGTTCTACACGAGGTGATGTACCGTCCCAGGGAATCGGCGCCGCCCGAATCCGCGAAACAAAACGATTCGAATGTCTGGTCACCAAGAACTTGGGCGGGCTGTAACCAGTATATCGAGGAGGGCTTCAGACCGATGTTGATGGTGTCTTTCCTGTAACAGATCATCTCTCTGGTGCTCTCTCCTACCAGATAGGCACAGAGAAAGACACCTCCGCAGACAAGAGCGGTACCGGCCTCGGCCATGGGACAGGCATACGCCGGAGGCTGCGACCCGTCCTTTTCCCATTGCAAGTGATAGGTTGCGACCACGGCGAAAGCCAAGACTCCTCCCTGCAGTACGAAGCCGACAGCGGCCATCAGCACGAACCACCCGTGGTTGAGCCGCTTGATGCCAACGTTGTGAAACAAATTCGGCGCGTTTTCTTCGGGCAAAAACGTTTTCCGGGACTGAACTCTTTTAAAGCGCCACTCATTCTCGGCGCGCGCCGTAGAGATGTAATCTCGAAACGTGAAGATGCCCGACTTTCCGCCCGTATGGGTGAAGTCTTCATCGGGAGCATTGGGATCCAGGACTACCTCGAGGATCTTGGGGCGCCCAAAGATGCGCGTGATGCTTCTTTGACCTGATCCACCAATCGAGCGGCCCTGTCTGTCTCGCAGCTATATGCATGTGCCGTATATGAACAGCCACTGCCGCTGGCTCAGTCCACTGAGCGCGGCTCGAGACACGCCAAAATCGAGAAGGGATCTTGGCTCTGATGTTAAACGGGGAGGATTCTGAAAAAGGTCTGAAAATCTGGGTGCGGTGTGATCAAACCCTCTGTGATTTGTCGCTACTGTTGTTGTTACCTATCGTTCAGGAAATAACAGCAATACTAGTTAGGAAACGGATGGTAGAGACCGCAAGAGTAATAGGGACAGAATTCTCTTCTGTTGAAAGGGCCTGGCAAATACTGGAAAGGGAACTGGGGCACCGAACAAGCCGCCTCGTAAATCTGTACCCAAGGCTATCTAGGTAGGGGTCGTAGGGTATCACTCTAAGTCTCAAAAGTTGGTATACACTCTCGCCTCCCATCCGCTCAGCGCAGGCGCAACTCCCTTGACCAGTGCGCCGCCGTCCGTCGTGCCGACCAGCAACTTTACCTCGTCCGCTCGGCACCCAAGCATTGCAGGCACGTCGCCCGCACTCTCCTGGTCCCTGGAGAAGTTCATGACGACGAGAGCCCTGCGCCGGACGCCCTCGCGCCCGTTCACCGGGGCCGGGCTCTCTTTCAGGATAATCCAAGTCCGCTCGTTCTCCGGATCCAGCAGCTTGTGCGAGCCGTAGACGAAGAGGTCGCGGTGCTGCCTCCGCAGCTTCAGTGCCTTCTTGTAAAACTCGAAGATAGAGTCTGGATCGCCACGCTGCTTCGCCGCGTTGATTGCTTTGTAGTCGTCGTGCACCCGCATCCACGGCCGCGCGCCCTCCTTCGAGAAGCCGGCGTTGGGGCTGTCATCCCACTGGAACGGTATCCGCGCGTGGTCTCTCGCGAGGATTTGCAGGCCGTGCATCGTCTTGTTGATACGCTCCTGGTCTCCGGAATCGAGCGCCTCAGCGTAAAAATTGCTGCTCTCGATGTCCTTGTACTCCTCGATGCCCCAACTTGCCGGCATGTTGGTCATGCCAATCTCCTGGCCCTGATACAGAAACAACGTGCCAGACATGGTGGCCTGCCATATCGCAATGGTCTTGGCCGAGGCTCGCCAGAGTTCGGGCGTGGAGTCGTCGCCGAATCTCGAGACGGCGCGTCCGTTGTCGTGGTTCTCGCAAAAGGCCGTGGCCCACGCATCAGTGCCCTCGATGAAGGACTGCCACGTCGCCGTATAGCTCTTGAGCGTTGAGAGCGGGAACGGTTGGTAGATGTATTTTGCTCCGAAGCCGTTGCCGTTGCCGAGACGGATGACGGAGAACTCAAAGACCATGTCCAGCTCTTGGGCCGCCGCCGAGACGTAGGGGATGACCTGCGACGGGTGCGGGGTCAGGGACAGCTCGCCCACTGAAACGGCGTTATACGGCGCGAGGGCCTTGCGATTCATCTCGTGAATGAATTCATGGATGCGTGGGCCGTTGCACCACATCTCGGGCGCGGGCTGGTGCGGCGATGTGGGATCGGTGATGGGGGCATCGACATAGTCGGTACGCTTGGAGTATTTGTTCACCGTATCGATACGGAACCCGTCAACACCGCGATCGAGCCAGAAGTGCATCGTGTCCTTGTAGATGGCCTCACGGCACTCGTCGTTGTCCCAATTCAGGTCGGGCTGGTCGGGGGCATACAGGTGCAAGTAGTACTCCTGCGTGTGCTCGTCCCAGGTCCAGGTCGGACCGGCAAAGTAGCCGCGCCAATTGGTAGGCGGGTGGCGGACGCCGTTTGCGTCGTAGCGGGCGGGCTTCCAGATGTACCAGTCGCGCTTCGGGTTATCTCTGGAGGAGCGGGATTGCTTGAACCAGTCGTGCTCGACCGAGGTGTGGTTAACAACGAGGTCGAGAATGACCTTCATGCCGCGCTTGTGGCATTCGGCCAGCAGAGTGTCGACGTCCTCGACGGTGCCGTAAGGGGCGTAGATCTTTTGGTAGTCGGAGACGTCGTAGCCCATGTCGGCTTGGGGGCTCTCGAAGATAGGCGAGACCCAGACGACGTCGACACCGAGGTCGTGGAGGTAGTCGACCTCAGCGATGAGACCGGGCAGGTCGCCCCAGCCGTCGCCGTCAGAGTCTTTGAAGCTTGCCGGGTAGACTTGGTAAAAGGTTGCGTCCTTCCACCAGGGCTGTTTGCCCACCCAGCGATTCTCATCGTCCCATACAAGCGATCCCATGGTATTGTCCGTGTCTGTGTCTGTATCTGTGTCAATCCACGCCACACGACAAAGGGGGTGAGTGGTGAACAACCTAGAGGAGGAGGGGAAACACCGAGCAAAGAGGTGAAGGAGGGACCGAGGATAGAGCTCGCAGATCAGACTCCTAGATGGGCCGCGGGGGAACCATTCGCGTTTTGATCGGGTGCGCGGAGAGAGTGCGGAGGTCGAGGGCGCGATCAGCGGCAGCGCGGCAGTGGCAGAAAAAATGGCGTGGCGACATGACCAATGCAATGCAGCGAAGCGTCGAATTTGGACCGGTTCTGATTGCTGCATGAGGAACGAACAAGACGGTAGCTAGCGGAAGTCACTCCGCAAAAGGGCCGCGGAGGAGATGCATCGTCGAGCGGCATGGACGACGAGTCGAGGAACAGATCCAACTTCGGTGGAGATTCCGATCAAACAGGGAACGTTTCCCCGCTCCTCCGCCCTCCGTGACCACGGCTCCTGTGGCACCCGAGATGCTCGGACGGGCGCACTTCCATCGAGGACAGTGTCAGTGGTCGGGATGGTGGTGACCGGAATGGTATGAGTAGCCGGGTAGTGGGCAGTTGGCGGTGGGTGTTGAGGAGGAAACTGGAGGACGAGCATGCGGAGATGTCACACCCGCATACGTCTTCCCCGACGTTCTGGGTCCTACGACTCAATTGACTCCGCATCCCGCCGACGAACGGGCATCGGACGATCAGAACATGGGCCAAGAAGAAGTTGAAAAGTTGGTTGCGGAGGGGAACAATTGATGGTGATGGCGGAGACTCCGCTACCCCTGTAGAAGCCTTGGAGAAGCTTAACACGGGACGATTTGGAGGCAGGAGCATCTCCGCTAGACTCCGCCACTTTCTCCGACCCCCCGGTCTGCCGACAGCCACCCACGTCAGAGCTTTGAGCCAATCAGAGACGGGGATGGCTGAGGAAGGAGCAATCGGCGTTTGGGGAGTCTGGAGAAAAAAGGTGGGAAGGTGGGAGGGACGACGGGAAGGGCTGCAATGGTTGCTTAGCTGGACCCCGATCTGGGGAAATTTTCTGTTGGAACAACTCGGGAGACGTCTGGGGGATCTCTGCAAAGGGAATGGGGCGGCGTCGATAGCTCGGCTCGGAAAGGCCAGTTTAATTTAGTTTCGACGTCGTAAGACATGATCCGGCGGCCTGGCTTACACGGTTCGACCTGTCACCGGCGGAGTCTCCTGTTGCTGCCTCGTGGCTTCCATGGGAGGCGTCGACGAATACGGACACTGGTGCCGCTTGGCATGATTCAGTGACATGATCACCAGACCTGGAGAAGAAAAAAAATTCCAACCTTTTTATGAGGTTCTCGACAACTGAGGCTCACCTCAGACCTGCAGCTATTGGATCACGAACGCATTGAAGCACCGGCCAGCGGCCAACGGTCCAATCTCGAGGCCTCCCCGCCGTTTCCCCACAGGACCGTTCCAGCCAATCCACGTTTCCTCAACCCTCCGTTTCTCCATAAAAACGGCTTTTCCTCTTTGTCATCCCATCGGCCTGGGAAAATCGGGAAATCCCCAGCTCAGCTCAGCTCACCAGCACCTACCTAGGCAGTTCCTAGGTACTCACCTCCCTCCAGAACAGCAGGCCCCAAGGCTACCTATGTGCAAGTACCTGATGTACCTAAACGATGCAGCACCTATGCATGCACTCATCTGCAGACTGCACCTCCCCTCGGCTTTTGTCTTGACCACCCATGCCATGTATCTGGATCAACGTACGGCCTGACGGTGTATACCACACACACACACACACACGAAGTGAAAGACCGACGCCCTATTCCTTTCGTAAAACAGAAAAATATCACGCCAAACCAATCTTGTCCCTGCCGACAGCCATCGGTTGACTCACCGCGTCTTCTCATTGGAGCACGCACGGTTCAGATGCTGGGCATTTTGTTACTCTACTTGCTGTTGCCTTACCTGATGGACTACCGCTAGTTTTTTTTCTCCTCCTTCAGTGCTATCCCCATGTTACTTCGACTCCCTACCTACAACAGTCCTGTCTGGTACTCTACTCCTCACTTCGCCCGATGGTCGACGGGGATAAATAAGGACGCGAATGCCCTCCCCTTTTTGCCCATCCCGCTCCTAAGGCGACTGACTTCTTGCGCACCTCCGGTCCAGCCCCCCTTCTCCCTCCTCTTGGTCTTCTGCTGTCTTTCCTCGACACGGCTACACTATCACGACATCACGGCCACGGAAATCTGCAGACATCTCCAGACATGTCCGAATCCAAGCCATCCGTCCCCTCCGCAGAGGACAAGGAGATGGGCGTCCACAAGCACCAGTCGCCCGCGGTTCCCGCGGCATCGCCTCAGCACCCCGAAGACCTCGCCGCCGAGGCAAAGCAGGCCGCCGACGCGGAGCAGCAGATGACCCTTCGTGAAGCCATCAGGACCTATCCCAAGGCCATCGGCTGGTCCGTCCTCCTCTCGTCCACCCTCATCATGGAGGGGTACGACTTGTCTCTGCTCAGCAACCTGTACTCCTCGCCATACTTCAACCAAAAGTACGGCGAGTACAGCGAGGCTCAGGGCAAGTACGTCCTCTCCGCCGCCTGGCAGTCCGGCTTGTCCAACGGCGCCCGCGCCGGCGAGGTCTTTGGCCTCATCCTCGCCGGTTGGACTGCCGATCGCTACGGCTACAGGATCACCACCATTGGCTTCTTGATCATGATGATTGCCTTCATCTTTGTTCTGTTCTTTGCTCCGAACATACAGATCCTGGTGCTTGGAGAGGTTCTTTGCGGTGTGTTCCATCTATAATCCGACCGTATCCAGCCCCCCTTTCGTATCCTGACGTTGAAAAAGGAATTCCGTGGGGCGCTTTCCAGAGCGTCACGCCTGCCTACGCTTCTGAAGTCGCGCCCGTCGTCCTCCGACCGTATCTCACGACCTTCATCAACATGTGCTGGGTAGGCTACCCCTCAACAACAAAGTTCGGTATCGTGAATCTAACCAGAATCCTACGCAGGTCATTGGCCAGTTCTTCTCCGCCGCTGTCAACAAGGGCTCTTTCCACCACGCCAACGAGTGGGCATACCGAATCCCCTTTGCAGTGCAATGGGTTTGGCCGGTTCCCATCCTCATCGGCTGCTTCTTCGCTCCCGAGTAAGTCTGCCCATCCTCGGAACTATATAACACCGTCTCGGTACTAACACGGGCCCCCAGATCCCCGTGGTGGCACGTCCGCCACAACGACAAGGCCGCCGCCAAGCGCTCCCTGCTGCGCCTCACCTCCCGAAACCAGCCCAACTTTAATCCGGACGAGACCATTGCCATGATCGAGCACACGAACGAGATGGAGAAGCGCGTCAAGGAGGGTGTCACCTACCGCGACTGCTTCAAGGGTGTCGACCTCCGCCGAACCGAGATCGTCGTCGGCATCTGGCTCGTCCAGACCCTCGGTGGCCAGAACCTGATGGGCTACTTTGCCTACTTCCTGACGCAGGCCGGCATGGACCCGAGCAATTCCTTCTCGCTGTCCATGGCTCAGTACGCCTTGGGCATGGTCGGCACGGCGGGTTCCTGGTTCCTGATGCACAAGATCGGCCGTCGCAAGATCCACTTTGCCGGTCTCTGCGGCCAGTTCACCCTCCTCGTCATTGTCGGCTGCCTGTCCTTCTCCAAGTCCAACGGCTCCGTCTGGGCGATCGGCGCCATGCTAATCATCTTCACCTTCGTCTACGACTTCACCGTCGGTCCCGTGACGTACTCGCTCGTCTCCGAGCTGTCGTCGACGCGCCTCAAGGCCAAGACCATCGTCATGGCCCGCGCGGCCTACAACGCGAGCAACATCTTTGTGAACGTCATGACCAACTACCAGCTCTCGTCGACGGCCTGGAATTGGGGCGCCCGCACCGCCTTCTTCTGGGCCGGCACCTGCCTGCTCTCGTCCGTCTGGGTCTACTTCCGCGTGCCCGAGCCCAAGGGCCGCACCTACGCCGAGCTGGACGTCCTGTTCGAGCACGGCGTCCCGGCTCGGCAATTCGCCAAGACCAAGATCGACCCGTACTCGCAGGAGCTGAGCAGCGAGAAGAAGCTGGTGGACGCGGACCACTGAGCAAAGGGAGGGATTTTGCAATACATTTTGGCATATATACATACGTTCTTTTCTTTTGAAAATAGGTTTTGGTGGAGCTGTCTGGATACCCCCTGCCACGAGTTCATGTACCACTAGAGATATATATCCAACGTAACCTCATGCCTAATGAAGACCTAATCTCGTTGATTCATGTCCCGTGATTCTTGTCCCTTTTCGTGCTGTTTGAATAAGATAAATATACTGGGTATGGCCTTTCAAACCGGATGCCTTAGCGTCCCAAGCGCCATACTCGGCACGGCCTGCTGAATGTGCTTCTCCAGCAACTCGTCGTAGATAGAATTCCCCCCTGGTAAACGCGTGATAAGCCGACGCATGTAATCCAAATCGTCCTCCGGGCGTCCGCCAATACCACCTCCACCCCGGTGATGAAGCGGGCTCGACGGCGCGATGGGCACCCTCGCAAGCACATCCACAGCCGCAGACGCAATATCGAAAAGCTTCTCCGTCAGCCCCACGCCGTGCACCTTGATGCTATCCGTCGGCAGGTCCCTCGTCGACAAGACCAAGTCCCTCGCGACCTCGAGCGGGTACCGGTACGTCATGCTGGTCCCCTCGGCCGACTCGTCCGCAACGAGATACCCCAGCCGCAGGCGCAGCTGCCAGATGATGATGCGCAGCCACAGCTGGGTGACGCGCAGGTTGGCCTTCTGCGTGTCCTTCAGGTCCGCGGGCGGCGGGTGGCGCAGGGCGGCGTTGACGGCGGCCTCGACGTACGACAGCGCGGCGTTGGACGGCGGCGTGGCGACCTTCTCCTGGTTCAGCAGCGCGATGAAGGAGGTGTCGAGCGGCGCGAACAGCGCGGCCAGGCTCCAGAACCCCGAGAGCGTGGGGTCGTCGTGGCCGTCGGCGGCGCGGGGCGACTCGGCGGTGATCTGCAGGGTCACGGGCCTGCGGTACCGGATGCCGTGCGAGCGCTCCGAGACGAGGAGCACCCAGAACAGGCGGTCGGCCAGGGCGCGCGGCGAGGGCTCCGTGTTGAGGCGCAGGAGCAAAAACAGCGTCGTGGCCTCGCGCAGGAAGAGGAAGGCCTGGCTGTGGTGGAACAGGGCCGAGTGGCAGGCGTAGAGGAAGAAGGTGAGCAGGCACTGCTCGAACGTCGGGCTCGAGCGGCGGGCGAAGTTGCGGTGGGCGGCGAGGGCCTCCTCGAAGAGCATCCGCCCGTGCAGGGCGTTCTTCTCGGGGATCAATCCCCGGAGAAACAAACTCTCGGGCTCCTCGACCTGCAGCAGCACGAGGGCGCAGACGGCGGTGAGCAGGCAGTGGGCCTCCATGCCGGCCTCGCTAGGGCCCGCGAGCACTTTCAGCCGGGCGACGTACTCCGGGGTCAGGATGGGGATGGTCGGGTGCAGGCGGGCGAAGAAGCGGTCGACGCAGTAGTCCATGACGCGGGCCGGGAGCAGGTCGGCCATGCGCTGGACGGCCTCGTGCGGGACGTGGCCGAAGGCCTGGGAGCCGTCGGACACCCAGGCGAGCGGGACGGGGCCGGGCAGGCCGAGGCACTGGTCGCCGAGGCCGGCGTCGACGCACCGCTTGCAGGGGCGGTACTCGTTGCAGGCGCGCCGGAGGTTCTTGCACCGGGCGCAGGCGCGGGAGACCTGCGCCCTCTTGGGGCGGGAGGACGCCGGCTTGTCGCTGGTGCTGTTGTTGCTGTTGATGCCGTCCGTCGGCGTCGTCGTCGTCGCATCCTCGCTGTGCTCGCGGCGCTTGCCGAGATGGGAGCTGCTGGCCGGTGATATCGACGACGGACTAGCTGCTGGGGGGGACACCATCGTCTTTTGCATCGAGAAGCCTCATTGTTGGGAGGTTTCTTGTGGAGAGGCGCGTGTTTTGTGAAGGGGAGGAGGAGGGGTATTGGGAGGTAGCAGTGAGAGATGCGAAATGACGAAGATGAGGGACGGAGAACAAAAAGTGATCCAATGGTCAGTGAGCAATTGGGTTGGAGTGAACCCCCAACATCCGGTGCGGCCAAGAGGAAAATAAGGTAGAGAGGTAAAAGGTAGTCGCTCAGTTCAGGTCCATACACGTTCCATGACATGGAGAGGCCTGGACCGGGACTCAGTTCTTCAGGGGGTCACGTGTCGCCGGTCCCCGCTCATTCAGGTCCTGCCCCCCGCCATCGGGGTCTCTGAGCAGTCCGATCTTTCGTTGGTGAGGCGGGATTGCTGGGTTCAATCGCATACATTGGAAGGATTCGGTCATCCATCGCGAGATAGAAACCATGCAGCTATTTAGATGAACCGGGAAGTGATATTCCCGCCATCCGGTGACAGCGCCGCACATCCCCAGAACCACAACGACGGATGGCATGATATATGTCCGAGTGGTTACACCGGTTCGGCTCGGTAGTCCTTTAAGGCACGTGTATGTGTGTGTATTTTTGGAGCAGATCTAGGGTATCCGCAGTGCACCTTGACCGTTGGGAAATCCCAGCCCCCTTCGAAAAAAAATAAAAAAGACTCCATCGCTATGCAAAGAGAAGCGGGCAGAAAAAATAGAAGCAATATCCCCTGTCTCTTAAGACGTATCCCCCACCGCAGCATATCCCGAACGGTGAACCCCAGACGAGTTTCCCCACCTCGGGCCGACCGAAAATCTGCAGAAAAAACTGTTGGGGCCTGGGCGTCGAGTCGTCGACGTGGTTGGCTCTCACTTCTGACGAATGTTCTTGGGCTTGCGCTTCTTGAACACCACCGCCGGGGCCGCGTCTCCCGTGGCTTCCGCCGCCTCCTCCTTCTTGACCTCCGCGTCTGGCGCCTCAGCCTTGACGCCAGCCTCGTCGTCCGTCGGCTCCGTCTTAACGGCCGGCAGGTCATCCGTAGTCCCGTCCGCCTGCTCCTCCTGCTTGACCACGCCCTCCTCGTCCTCGGTCTTGACGACCGGCTTCTCCTCCTCCTGCTCCTTCTTCACAGGCGGCCGTAGCAGCATGTCCCCGCTGAGCAGCGCGTCCAGCTCCTCGTCCTTCTCCGGCATCGTCCTCGTGCTGCCCCATTTCCTGGGCTTCTTGAACAGCCCGCGCACCGCCTCCTCCTCCTCCCTCTGCTCGTCCGTCTGCTCGCGCTTCCGCACCCCGGTGGCCTTGGCCTCGGCCGGCTTCTCCTTGCTCGCGTCCTCGTCGACGATCTTGGTCGTCGTGACCGTCCACTCGCCCGCCATTGCCATGTCACCCCTGAACTCGGTCGGTATCGACACGCCCATCTCGGCGAGCTGCTCCATCTGCCTCTTGCGCTGCGCCTCGGTCGACGACGATGATGACGGTGCTGGCGGCGCTGGCGGCGCAAACGCTGATGAAGACGAGGATGACGACGCGACGCCCTTTAGCCGCTCAATCTCGCGCCGCGCGCGCTCCTTGTCGCGCTCCTCCTGCTCATGGCCGCGGTGAAGGTCGCGCAGGAACCGCTTGAGCGCGCCCTGGTGCTTGCCCGTCGCCTCGTGGTTCTGGCGCTCGAGCTTCGTGTCGCGGACGAAGATGCTGCAGTGCTTGCACCAGTACTTTGGCGTCGACTTCCAGTATTCGGACATGTTACTTGTGGTGTTGCTGTCGGCGATCGGCGGTCGTAGGTAGGATGGAACTTTTCGTTGGAGGTTTGCAGATGTGATGTGAGTGACAGGCCAAGATGTCACTGGAGCTGCGAGTGCTAGAATTTCGAGGTGCAGCGCCGAGTGGTCCGTGCGCGGCAACCTAGTTCGTCGCTTCAGTGTCCTCCACTCCGTCCTCACTGTTGATCACTGATGGCGACCGTGACCAGGCAGAAGACAGTCACAAATCCCACTAACGGCCTTCCATGGCCAGCTTTATAGGCACATGTCCCGTCCCTACGGCCAAGGTCTCAGGACGTGACAAGGCTGCGGCGAAGTGAACCGCGAGGCTGAAGCTGAGAGCGGTCACCTGCAAAGTCGAGTATCACGTTCAATTGTCCGGCTTGCACCGTCACACAAACAATCACGTCAAGGCTCGGGAACCAAGTTAATGCAGCTCAATGGCTGCCGTTACACCATGTATTGGTAGTGGTATCGGTATCTGTATCGGTACTAATTACCGGGGAATCCTGCCTCGGTTCCCAATGCGTTTTGCAATGCTGGAGTCCATCCATCGCCTCTCCAAGCCCAAGAGTCCGTTATTCATGATCCATTAAAAAAAAGAATGCCAAGTTGGCCGAAAGCTGAAAAGTCATAAGAAAACCGTGTAATTAACCCTGCTTTCCCCAAAAGACCAATTAAGTCTTCCCCCCGGATAGCCATCCTGATGGGCCAAGCCGGCTCTGATTAGACCATGTAGACGAGAGCGAAAAGGCCGGCCACAAGGGCGACCAGAGGCGCAGGCACGACGTGGTGGCCACCCGCGACAGGGGGCGCAACGGGAGTGGTCGTGGCAGGCGGGCGGATGGGCGCCGTCGTGTTGGGGGCGGGAGCCGTGGGAACCGGAACGATGGGAGTCGTCGTCTTGGGAGGGCCGGTAGGCTTCGTGGTAGGGGGACCGACGGGAGTTCCGGGAGGGGTGTAAGGCGGCTGGGTCGCCGAAGAAGCAGGGGGGGCAGGCGTCTTGGTGACGGGAGGAAGCTCACCGCAGGGCGTGGTGTGACCCTGGATCTGGCCGTCGCCTATCTGGCAAATGGGGATGGGCACAGTGGTGGGAACAACCTGGGGCTGGCCGTCCTCGATGACCGTGACGAGAGTGGTCGCAACCATGGTGGTGCCAACGACCTTGCCGCCAGAGGGGATAGCAGGAGCGTCGCCGCAAGGAAGAACCGAGAGGTGGATGGGAGAACACTGCTCGGCCCAGTAGCGGTCGTAGAGGTTGTAGAAGTTACCCGAGAGGCAGCGGTAGAAAGTGGCCGATCCACCGAGAGCGAGGGAACCGTTCTCGCAGACCGAGAAGCCAGAAGTGTAGATGACGCCAGCCTGGGGAGGTCCGTCAAACTGGAACTGGAAGTTGGCAACAATGGATCCGGTGCGGCCCTGGGAGTCGGTGAGGACACCGTCCTTGAGGGTGAGGTCCAGAGCGCCCTTCTGACCGCAGTTGGCGGTGCGAGACTGGCCGTTTCGTTAGTGGAAAGTTCCATGTCACTGGAGATGGCGATGTGGATCGAGAACATACCTCAAGACTGCGCTTGGCCTTGCCAAGGTCGACGACAGTGAGACCGAAGTTACCGTCGAAGGAGGTCTTGCAGGAGGCAGGAGGGCCATCTTTGGGGGCCAGGACGCCGCCGGAGGCCTGAGGCATGGCCATGGCCATGCCGGCCATGCCGACCAAGGTGAAGGTGCTGACAATTGAGAACTTCATGGTTGCTGCTGTTGGCTTCCCTCGTCAGCGATGATTCTCTGCCGAGGGGGGATGAGGGACGGGGTCGACGTCGGCAACGGCGGACGAAGCCGGGCAGAGAGATGACATACCTGTGTGATGAGCGAGTAGCGGTATGCTGATGATTTGTTGGTGATGGGCTTTTGGGATGATGATGATTTCTGTGACAAAACTGATGGAAGCCAAGTAAGAAAGTTGGTGTTGATGTTGGGAGGAGAAATTCCACAGCCAGGAGGTTTTGGGTGTTTTTAAAGGTGGTGAATCGTGGCCTGAATTGTGGCCCCGTAACTTCCTGAGCCCTCGTGCAAGAAGCAGCACAAAAGAGGCGGGTGCTCCTTTGAGCGGGCGTGCTTTCCCCTCGTGAGATCACAGAAGCATGAGATCAGGAAGGGCCTTCTTGTCCTTCTGCCTGGCGGGTAGGTACGTCTAGGTGGATCTTACTTAGATGGGTGGAGGGAGAGAAGGTGAGCAGATAGAAGGACAGCTGGGGGTTGTGTGGTTCATATACAGATACAGGAAGGAGAGCCGCGTGAGGTGGATGGGGCAGAGGATAAGCTTCAGTCAAGGGTATTGCGCGTCTTTTGACATCCAGACGGGAGTGTGGATTTGACGGAGCAACTACCTACCCTGAGCTAAGGAACCTGCAGTAGCGTCAGGGTCAGGGTGGTGTAAGTAACCGTCCTGTTTGCAGGAGGTATCCAGCGTGGGGAGTAGATGTTCGTCGTCATCCTTGCCTCGCACACTTGCACAAAAGAGAAGCATGCAGGATAGGTACTTGCAAACACCACTCGAACAAAGCAGAGCTGCATGTACACACAGCTGCATATGCCATGCCACAACACACAGACATTGAAAGACCACAGCCTCTTCGTCTGGCTCTTTATCCAAATGTCTGGGAAAATGTGCGGGTTGTGTGGATGAGTGATGGTGATAGGAACAGTGTGTTGGTGTGGGCAGGACCAGGGGGTTGGGTGGTTGGGAACTGCAGCAGGGCTGGGCTGGAGACACATCTTGACCGGGGTCATCGAGGAGCAGTGCAGTGCCACCTTGCAGAGCCTGAGAAGTGGTGTTGGTGTACACACACACACACGGGCCAGATTGATCAAAGTCATTGGACTCTTCATCAGGCCCTTGTGATGTCAGAGATAGAGAATAGGATCCTCGTTCGAGTCATGACGAGGGGTGCGCTTGCCTCCCCTCCAGCAGCCATTCGGACGAACCGGGTACCTCAGACAGGCGGGGGGTCGCTTGCCGGCTATTTTTGAAATAGACACCGGAGCACTCTATCCTGTGCTCGGGGGCAACCCGATGAGTGACTCGTCAGACGTTGCAAAGCTGGGCAGCCATTGACGAGCAAGGAACCGAGGATAGAGTGACGGACAACAGATATAGAGGTAGAGGTGGTGGATTGGAAGCGACCACCGGCGGCCTTGTCTTGCGTTGAGACAAGAAGGCGCGGCTTGCGCAGCCAACCGTTGCAGGGCAATGGGATACCATACTAGTTGCCTAGGTACCTGGGTCAGCACTGGGCAGTGGAATGGCCCCTGAGTCCTGGACCCCTTTGCCCCTCCTCTTATTAGCAGTGTCTTGAATGCGGTGTGTGTGGCTGCTGCCGATCAGGTACCACGGCCGACATGACCAATGAGTGCGGTGAAGGAGCGAATTGGGTGGAATGTTCAACTTGAGCTTGTCAAGTTTGTTTGGCACCCTCCGGGGTATTTGCCTTGGGGGAAGGTGTTTTAAAAGGTGTTACTTAAGATTATTAATAACTAATCCTATAAAGTCTTCCGGCCACTAATATTACTCTATATCCTTCTATACCTAATACTATTAAGCCTCGTTTAATATACTTATTTACTATATCTTTGTTTCATTAATTTTTAACTTATTTAATATCTATAAGCCTTTTTAGTTATTTTGTTAAAGTAGGGCCTTGAGTTTATTTTGAAGTTGTTTAATTAATACTTTAGTTAATATAGGGATGTTTTAACGCTTCTATAGAATTAAGTAGCCTAAGTAGTTAATTTAAATTTATTAATATTAGCTTAAACTATTATATACTTCTAACTTATTAGGCTTATTAAAGTAGATCTTTTTAATTTACTTTTATAACTAATAAGTATACTAACCTTTTAGTAAAGAAGGCTTGTTTTTTTTTATAGTATTAAAAATTTTATTATTAATTAATATAATATATTAGTTAGTTAATTTAATTTTTTTTGTTTTTTAGGTTATAGTATAGAATATATAAAAAGGATAGTTTAATTTATAGTTATAACTCTTAGTTTAGCCTTTTTATTTCTTTTACTTAGAGTTTTAATTTAGGAAGGAGTTAGGGCTTAATATAAGAGGCGGAAGTTTTATAGGGAAGGTTTTTATTATTAAAGCATAAAAATATCTAAGGGGTTAAATGAAGTAGAGTTTTTCCTATGTTCTTTTACAAAGTTTGTTTGGCACTTTGGGTAGTGGGATGTTTGGGTAGTTACCCCTCACCAGTCAGCGGTCAACTGTCAGTGGTCCGTTGGAGTCGTGATGGCTGGCTGCGCTGTGCCGCTTGAGGCAGGTGTGGCTCGGGCGGGGAAACAGGGGGGCTCTGCGGGAGGACGGCACCGAGTGGAGGGCTTGGTGGTGTCAGCCAACCCTAACGTTTCTGTTGTCGTCCATCGTCGTCGTTGTTGTCGTCCGTCATCGTCGTCGTCGTCCGTCATTGTCATTATTATTGTTATGGGAGAGCGAACCAAGCCACTTGGGGGTGTTGGATAGGTATTGGAGGAAGGGGGTGACGAATAAGATGCCCCTGGGAGAAAGTACTATCTATCGCACCTTCTTTCTTTTCTTCCTCCAAGTACCTAGGTTAGGTACTTTGCAATAGCGCTGCTGCGACTGTCAAGGAGGAAAGTGTTCTGCGCTGCACTGCAGTGGACTCTCATCGGTGAGGGGTCCGGAAGAGGGGCGAGCCGGGGTCCATGGTGGTCCCTCGATCGATTGCCGAGAGGGGGCTGGTTGGTCTGCTGCAGATGCGAATTCGACGTCGAGTGGATGGCATTGGTTGACGACGTGGACGAATGGCGTGCCGCGAATGGAACCTTGGTGGTTTGCTTCGTTGGGTCTGTCTGCAGAATTCGAT
The DNA here is from genome assembly GCA_027406025.1 of Colletotrichum musae. Taxonomy (NCBI): domain Eukaryota; kingdom Fungi; phylum Ascomycota; class Sordariomycetes; order Glomerellales; family Glomerellaceae; genus Colletotrichum; species Colletotrichum musae. The sequence goes on from JANVYC010000007.1 coordinate 442,915, forward strand.
GTCATTGGAACGTTCGAGGAGGAAATCGGCGTTCCAGTTGCGTAATCCTGGCGTGGAAAAGAAAAAGGGGCCAGCATTCCTCGAGTCCACATTGGCCCATGTCTTGATTGATCTCCCTTTCCATCCGGAGTTCCCAAAGTCGGGTCGAAAGAGGGTCCGGACTTTTGTGTCACCACGAAGTCCAAATTTTCTCCGTTTCTTTTCCGCGCTCCCTTGCTGTAGTAGAGAACACCCACCGACGTTGCTTCAGGTAGTGTCCCTGGTCCGTATCCGTAGGTTTGACACAAGCTCCCTCCCGGGGTCTTCGTTGTCCGGGCAAACCTGCTGTGGCTCCCAATCTGGTGTACCTTCCATCTCCATCGCGGCCGATTCCTGTCCTGCGGATGAGGGGCACCATGTTGTCAGCTTCCAGATGGTACGCCGTCGCACTCTTCTTGTCTCTCATCCATACCAGCCCACGCCGTACCGCATTGACTCAGATCCCTTTCATCTCGAGCAACGTGCGACCTCGCTCTGGGGGTACCTAGGTCCCGTCGTGTACCAAAGGGCGCTTGCCTCGGTATGCGTACTGCGTGCCTGGCTAACTTGGGTGCGTGGTAGATAGGTAGGAGTCGAAAGCACCAGTCTCGAAAGCGGCTTCTTTGCGGGGAGTCCGGCGTCGTCTGGGTCGTTGGCGCTGGTGCGTTTCAGCCAACTTGTCGTCATGATATCATCGCAAGTAAGGAAAGGACGGGCGGATATGAACATCAGCAGTCATAATCGCCTTCTGTTAAGACCTGCAGGCGTCCGTCCCACCACTGCTGTCGTCACCGGGTAGGAGGTGGGCGGCAAGGCGGATCGGAAGGCGTGGATGTGGATGTCCAGTGTCGGGTCCAAGGGAGGGGACACTGGACTCGTGGGGTTTCCCATGTGCCGCCTCGTGCAAGTGCCCGCCAACGGCAACGGGCAACAACGACGGGAAGACCAAAAAGGAAGCCGGGAATGTCTTTGGTGAATGGTGACCCACTTGGGCACCTGCCCGCTTTCACAGTGTTCCAGTGCCAGGATGGGACGGGACGTACCCCGAAGACCGGGAGGCTTTGGCGGGTTTGGGGAGGTCGCATGCGCTGTACCCGTCGAGCAGCTCGCTAAGGCCGCCAAGGCCAGGCGCCCTGCATTAGCACCGCCCGCCAGTGTCAGAGCCTAGTGCCGATCCGCCCACCCCGACGACCTCGACAGGCACCTCCGACTTTTGGCCCTTCGTTCGGTCCGGTCGAATCAGGCCAGTGACATTCCCTTTCGACTCTCAACGGTGCCGGACACGACTGCCGGAATGACGAATTCCAGCGCCACGAGCTTAGCACTTGCCATGGTCTTCTCCTGTTGAAGCCCTTCATTGGGGGCGACGCGGGACGGGAGGGGGACTGCCCGCTAGAGACAGGAGCCGGGCATGTTTGGTGCTATTGGGAATGCAGGGGACAGGGGCAAGAGAAAGCTTGAGAAGTTCTCGACTTTGTCAATTGGCAATGACGATGTAGGTAGCATACAATCAGCCGATTGATGTCCGTCGATTGTTGTGATCCAGGCCAATGTCCGCTGGCAGCAGCTCCCGATCAGCTGGTCCTGCGAGCTCCCGCAGCCCATCTCGTGACCTCTCATCTGCAACTGCAGTCCTGAAAGCAGCTATCGTGACATTGATCAAATTTCACAAGAATCGTGGCTTGCGCTGGAAAGTGCCCTTGTACCTCGTGCTGGCGGCAAATAGATTGTCTTGGGGACGTGTCAACACGGATGCACTTGCCTCCGGGTCCCAAGCTTCCAGGGTACCGCTTTGGGTAGATTCGGGTGCGACGTCTTCGTCTTGGGAGCTATCACGATCCGCGATGCACTACCGTAGGCTCTGGGAAAATTCAGATTTGGGCTAAAGGCGGGCGCCAAACCCCTCTCCGTATTGATCAACACTATTCTTTAGAACCTCCCTTGGAAAACCGTCATTTTAGTATATTTTTCACATTTTTAGTGTATCTCTAGTCGAGATCAAGTTTAGCCCAAATCTGAATTTCTCGAGTGTCTACGGTATCCACGGGCCAACAGCTTCCCATGTGCTCATCTGCGTCACTGCGACCGTTGCCATCGCCGTCACCGCCACCGTGGGCTTCCGATGTCCTGGCCAGTCGCAAGGCAGGCGCGCCGCCGTCCCAACTTCCTGCGTGTTACTGAGGCGACGGCACCAACAATCAGCAGAGTTTGACGACATCGGATTTCGCAATCGTCCTGTCCAGACGGCTGGTTTTGGCTTTTGCGTGTGCATCCGAGCTTCTCAAGGACAAGACGAGGTGCAGGACTGCTGAATAATTTCCCCGACCATGTGCCGACGGTCGCTGCGGGCCCTCACAGGCCTAGGCCCACTTGGGTGGGTGTCTTGGCATGGAAACTTCCGACTTCACCTCAACCTCCGCTTGATGAGCCGTCTTCGCATCGTCATCAACGGTGACGAGAATCATCGAGTTCCTGCTCGAGCCACCTATTTTCTTTCTTTCCTCGAGCCGTTGAGGTTCTCAGGCGATACACCCCGCGATGGCTGCGCTCAAGGCGCCTTCCCCGACCCATCGAACTCGCGACAGGCGCAACCCATTCGTAGACGAGACCAAGTCATCGTAAAACTACCAGTAATCTTGCTATCACTCGGCTCATTTACTCAAACCATTTCGCATCTACGGTCTTACTCTAGAGATATTTCCTTTCTTGCCGGAAATCGCCACCCTCCCAGTTGACTTGCTCGCGATGCCAAGTACTCGTAACAACGAAATCGTAAGAAATCGAGGTAACGATGGAAATTGGGACTCACATACGTGTAGAAAACACCTCGTAGGGCACAAGATACTACTTCCGAATGCGTTAGTATGTAGTATCGTCGTCACATTTCCTTTGTGACGGAGTGACTGACGCTCATCAGGTTTTCTAGACAGCAGCACGGCACGCCAATGCCATAAAAACGCAATTACACGAGCTCTCTCAGCCATGCAGACTTTCTCGGTCGCATAGGTGACAGGTAGGCTGGGGGGTGGTGCCCTCTCTGCCAGGCACCAGTCCTGGTTCAGGGCCGAGACCCAGCGCCAGCCCATCAACCGGCACCCCGGAGGCCCAACCCCTTATGTATTACAACTCTCCGATGTCTTTCAACAATTCAACAGGCCTCATGGCCGAGTGGTGGTACGTTAGCGTTTCCGCGCGCAGGAGAGCAATCTCTACGACGCAGGTGGGAATCATGGAACATCATTCGAGTCATGCTCTGGTCACTCTTTTTTTTTTCTTTTTCCCATTCCTTCACTATGCATACATCTATCTATATAGTCGGATGACGGACAACGTATCATGGTAATACTGCCTGGCTGAGTGAGTAAAATCATAATAAAGTTATTCAATTCCTCTGCTGCCCTTCTGTAGGCGGGCGTGGTTTGAGTGTTCAACCATGTTTTGGGAAGGAGCACTGCTTGCAGAAATTTTCGGTCTTGGTGAATTAATTATCTTGACGCGGCTCCTTCCTCGCCTGTCCCTCTCCCCGAGTATTGATGTCGCGCCTTTCTCGCCTTCCTCGCCGTCTTCACCGTCTTCACCGTCTTCACTGTCTTCACTGTCTTCGCCTTCTCCACCCATCTTCTTCCTTGGGCATTCGAGTTCTTCCCTCCTAATCTCTCCCACGCTTGATCGTCTGGCTTTCCATTCTCTACCTTGCAAGCTCTTCACTCTTCTGTACCTCTTGATTTCGGCTTTCTCATTCAAGCTTGTCTATACTGCGGTAGGTTCACTTCTGTTTCCCACCGCCCCTGAGTTGATACATGTTGATTAAGGAAGCAGGAACTCAACATGCCCAAAGGCAGAGCGAAACAGGTCTCCAAGGCCCTCATCCGGCGCAAGGGATTCACATTCCCGCAGGGTGAAGTTAGTTTTGGCGATCGCGAGACGATGGGCAAGATTCTCCATGGCATATTCGGTGACAAATGGGTCAACTTCGACAACCTCCGAGAGTCCGCTGAACAGTATGAGGACACTCTGACCGTCCTCTTCCACCACCTTGTCGATCGCGGCGATACCTACTGTCTTTTACGAGGCCACGACGCCTTTTACGATACTCTCGCTGCCGAGTTTCCAAGCGAGGGAGAATTCACCGGAGACCTTCTGAAGACTTTGGAGTCTTACTACGTCGACGGTCGTAAAGCCTACCAGGGTTTCGTGGAGCATAACAGCCCGCTCGTTCAGGCAGTCGACGCCTGGGTTCAAGTCAAGGACGCTGTATCGTCTCTCCCTCCCCTTCAAAGCTTCTCTCTGTCTGCACGCCCGGCTGGTCTGGAAGGTATCATCGCGAGCCTGCAAGACGTGAACATCAATGCCACCTCGTCTTGGCCCCCTTCATACTTCAACGCCAGTGAAGTCGCCACCCTGTCGATGAATGAACTTCGTCCTCTTCTCTACGGCAGAACTCCAGAGACCCCAGGTTCACTTCCTGCCTTGCCGAACAGAAAAACCAACCCCCGCGATGTTCGTGGTTATCTCTGCGCCCTGGCTCTCATGAACTACACCGGCGAGAGCATTTGGAACCTCACTCTCCGCCCGATGGCTCACTTTGCAGTCACCAAAGATGCTCATCTCTGGAGCGAAGCCTCGGGCGGTGAATCGCGTCTTTGCACCACCCTTGAGAGAGGCATGGCCGATGCCGTGACCGTTCTCAAAGCCGGCAAATCTATCTCGATTGCACTCGCGATCCCTTGGTTTGGTCGCACTTGGGGTTCCATCCCGTGTGTGAACGACCTGCCGAACGCCGATGGTAAGAGCCAGGAGGACTTATGGTCTGCTCTCTGCCCCCGGCAGGGTTTCGCCATCGTTCTTCATAAGCAGGGCACCGACGTTGAACTCGTCGTTTTCGACCCGATTCATCGCTACGACCACGTCAAGACGGACCCCATCGTTAAGTCAAGCCTGATGGCAATCTTGAGCTTCCGCCAAGCGATCCAGGAAAATGCGAGAAAGGCGGTGGAGGACGCCGGAGGTCGGATTGTGAGGGCTTGGTACGGAGGCCGTATGGACGCCGTCGACGGCCAGGACAGTGTCCAGATGGCAAGCGATTGGATTCGCCAAGTCGTGGTCGCGAGCACCACGAGTGATCCTCTTGCTATCAGCGACTCGGACTGGGCCAGGCTCGGCTTCGAAGCCATCACGATGTGATCAGAGGCAGGAAATGAGGGGAGACGAATGGCAGGCAGAACTCCGATAACTAGCATAGCGAGCACAAGAACACGACGAACGATGAATGGTATTGGCTTTATTGAAAATCGCGATGTCTTCTGTGATAATGTCATTCAGTGAAGCTCCCAAGGTCGGTGGGATCTGATGGATCAGATTAACGGGGGCCAAGGAGCGGTCGGAGGCGGGCCAACGATCCGATCCCGTGACTACGTCCCCGTCTTTTCTCGAGGAGGTACGACGCAAATTCCCACACGTCCAACAGAACTAATCCATGATCATGCAAACTGTCTCTGACTCGGCCAAATAAACCGATGTTTGCGGGCTCGGAAGGCGTTACGCGCCCTTTTGGGGTCGGATGATGGATCCTTGCATCTTGCAGATCACCGGTCAACCGAGCAAACGTTGGTGACGGGAAAGCCCCCGGGACGTGATTCGAAACCGATTAGATGCTCCGTGGGTCTGCGGGATGTCAGGCCGAGTCCAACTGTTTTCTCTTCCCCTCATTGTCCTCCTCCTGGTCTCAATGTGACAGTTGGAACCATTGAAAAATGTCAAAGCTAACGTATCACCCGCGAACAGAACGAAGCTTCCTTTGACCTTTGTCTCGTCACAGTCATCTCAAACATGCCGCAACAACAAAGCTCTCCCGCAAAGTCTCCACCGAGATCCCCAGAGGCCGCCGTCGGGACCCCGCCCGAGGCCATCATCGAAGCCGAGGATGATGCAGACGATGGTGAAGAGGGCTACCATTCCGGCAATGAGACGGCTTCCAACGCCTCGACCTCACTGGCATCGACCGTTCGAGACTACAACTTTGAGAACAAGCGTCGCTACCACAAGTTCAAAGAGGGCCGCTACGCCTTCCCCAACGATGATGCCGAGCAGGAGCGGGAAGACATGAAGCATTCCATGGTGGTCACCCTGTGCGGAGGAAAGCTGCACAGCGCGCCGCTTGAGAACCCCCAGAAGATCATCGACGTTGGCACTGGTACTGGCATCTGGGCTATCGATAGTAAGTAGCGCCCCCCCCCTCGCTGAACTTGGGACACATTGACGAAGACCCATCGTCTTGCTGGAATCCGAAAGCACATCCAAGGATACTGGCTTACAACACGATCATCCCTAGTGGGCGACGAGTATCCGGAGGCCGAAATCACGGGGATCGACTTGAGCCCGATCCAGCCTTCCTACGTGCCGCCCAACGTGGCCTTCATCGTGGATGACGCCGAAGCAGAGTGGCTATATCCCGACGACTCGATCGATTTCATTCACCTCCGGCACATGGGAGGCGGCATCAAAGACTGGCCGAGGCTTCTATCGCAGGCGTACAGGCAAGCAGATCCCTGAAGACACAGACACCTCGACGTCCGCTGACCTGCGCAGGGTTCTCAAGCCGGGGGGCTGGATCGAGCTGCAAGAGATGAAATGGAACTACGGCTGCGACGACGGCACCATGCGGCCGGATCACGCCCCCACGAAGATGACGGAGCTCATCTGGGAGGGGCTCGGGAAGTTCGGCATCACGGCGGACCCGGCGGACAGCAACCCCCAGCGCCTGGCCGAGGCGGGCTTCGTCAACCAGGTCCACGACGTCAAGAAAGTCCCGGTGGGCGACTGGCCGAAGAGACGCGACTTAAGCATGATTGGGGCCTACTGCCAAGCTGGTCTTTACGATGGCCTCCATGCGATCACCATCGGGCCCCTCACCAGGGGACTAGGGTGGACGGCTGAGGAGGTTGAGGTGTTTCTCGTCGGCGTGAGGCGGGAATTGATGGATTTTTCCATTCACTCGCATGTGTTCTACCATTCTCTGGCAGGGCAGAAGCCTGCGGAGGAATCGCCATAGAATATAAATGAAGACTCGGCCATGTCAGCTTCGACGTTCATTTCTTGAATGCCACGCAAGCACCCTCACTGCCATCTCCGTCCAACCTCAAGACCTGAACCGCACCTCCGAACCCTTCCAAGTCCTCTGCAGAGACCGAGTCCAGCTCTCCTTCCACCGGTTCATCTTCCGTTGATGCCCCTTCTTCAGAACTCAAGAACGCCTGTCGAGGCTGGTACTCAGTTCCGACGAAGGTCTTGTCCTTCCCCCAACCCTTGGGGCTGATCTTGAGCAGCTGGTAGGCGAATATTATGTCGCCCTCAGCCTCGAAACCTTGCGAGATCGTCTTGGTTTGCGACGCTCCGACGCGGCCGCCGACAGAGGCACCGGGAGCCACCTCTGCTCCAGCTTCCACCGACGCCCCGGTTGAGTCGCTTCTCATAGTTTGGAGAGAGAAGCCCTTGGCAATCTTGAGACCTGTGACCATGTACACGGGCTTGCACAAAGTATGTCCGAGCCGCATGAAGTCTCGTACCATTGGATCGTTGCATCGTATTCTGATCTCCGCCTCGGAAGGATCGTTTTGGAGATACACTGTCACGAGGGACGTCATCGTGAACTCGCTGTTCCTGATGCGCTCTCGGTTAATGTCTGTCCCGAGACGGATGTTCTCGAGAAAGACGGTCCAGATGCTGAGGCTCATGCATCTCGCCGTCTCCACCGCCAACCGCCAGTTGGACTCCACGATAGATTCTGCCGGAATCGCCTCAGCGGCATCTGCTGCGCTGAGAACTCGATGAGGCTTGAATGGGTCGACGATAATGTTTCCCAGTGCAATCTTGCCCCCGGGACGAAAACTCCAGTTTGGAGCGAGGAGGTACGTAGGGCTCTGAACGAAACTCATCCTTGGTTGCTTGAGCTGTGGGAATCTTGGGGAGTAGTCTGTTTGTTCAGGAGTGAGTTCGTATGCATAATCTCGTAGTTTGTCAAATTCTCTCAGCAGGAAGGCATTCCCCTCACTCCGGGTAGCACGTGAGACTTTTGTGAAGCGAGCCTATGATGATTGCAGGTGGGTGAAAAGTGCATGTGTAGGAGTCGTCTGGTTGGTCTTGGCTTTGGCTAACCAGTCAAACGAGGACCTGCGGATCGTTCTGCTTCTCAGTATGATCAAATACTGCATATATGGCTTAGATTTCCTGAATATGTACTTTGGGATGATTGTGAATGAGACATTGAAGCTTAGTGGAAAGACTGTTACACAACTCCAGCAATACAAAGATTAACTCACTCAACGCCTGACTAGCTGCAAATAAAAAATCCATGGTTACGACTCCTCTTCTGGTGGTAAACTTGACAAAGCAAGCCGTACCATGTTTGTTGCATGGACGAGCTTGTGGTCGTTACTTTCAAACAATTGCCATGGTGCCAAAGACATTCTTTTATTTCCCGAGACTTGGTCTTTGGTCATCAGCTGGAACAAACTGAGCATACCTCTCCTGGTACGTATCAAGTCCGGTGCCTGAAGTGTAAAGTCTTCAACACGACTCGAGACGAATCGTATCGCCGTGGCCGCAATGGCTGCCATGATGGGCGTAGCCACTGAGCAGCCCGACTTCGTTAGACGGCCTGCAACCCAGCCACAAGCCACATCCTTGCTAAGTGTCCCGTAGAGTACCATGTCAGCTTTATGGGAGTAGGTTGGGGGGTCGTATTGAGCAACGAACGAGCCGTCGTACCCAGTGCCGCGAACCGAAATAACCGACTCGTGGTATGCAGGGAAAAGCTCTCTACTGTGCAAGCCGTCATTGTTGGCAGCTGCAAAGAATAGAACTCTTCTCTTTTTGATTTTCTCAGCCTCGACAATAGCATCGTGGATCGAGCCGACTTCTTCTTGGAATCCAAGTGAGATAGAAAAAATATCGATGGACCAGTCCCTCGCCGCATCCACGATAACCTGTGACTCGATCAGCCGACGGAAAGAGATGGCAAACCGTGATACATACTTTGGCAATGCGTTCCTTCGCGACCGAAAGATCCTGCACATTTCTTGCCACACGGATGACTCTTACGGATGCGGATGGAAGCAGCCTCAAGAGAAGTGCCGTCATTGCAGTTCCGTGCTGGTCCGGATCTTGGTCCACTGGCGTATCTGACTCCCCCAAGCAATCATACCAATTGGCTTCAACTCGTTCCTCGTCTCCGGGTCTGCGATTGAAATAGTCATCGTTCATGTTGCAGCCTGTGTCGAGAACCGCTACTCGTACGGTCGCGCCGGCTCTGGAGCAGCTGGCAAGTTGTTTCAGCCGCTCATTTATACCGTCAAATCTCTCAAGCCATGAAGCACTGTTCAATATCTTCTCAAAGTTCTTAAGTCAGCGGAATAAGCTCTATCGCGGCTTCATAGGACTAACTCACATTGTAACTAGCCGGATGCGCCGACAGAAACTGCTCGGCTGGAGAATGAATTGGCAGTAATGCTGTTCCCTGGACTTTGTGAGTTTTTGGCGGCAAGCTCGGCTCAATCTTGTTGTATGAAAAGAGATAATCCTTGAGTGGCTTCACCACGTGCCAGTAAATATCGCGCTGGAGCTCGCTGATGGCTGTGCCCCGCTGGCTACAGAGCTCTAAACAATTCCCAATGACGTCGATGCACGCCTTCTCAAGGAAGAGCTTTCTTGTCGATGTCATTTGTTTCCGGTTCAATGCATTCAGCAAGGATGCACTTCCATCTTCGTCGTCATCACTCTCCTCATCCTCGGATTCGGGAGCGACCCTCTCTTCAAAGAACAGCTCCCAGAGTAGTACTCCCAGGTCGAGGATCAAAGATTTCTCAAAGGCCGAAACCTGGGCATCGTCTTCTGATTTTTGTCCCTGTAGGCTTCCAAGAACGTAGGTGTTCGTCCGCACACCTTCCCCGAGAGACCTATTCGCCGTTTGTGTGACATGTATGTTGTCCGGGCACCATCTGTCTTGTAGCAAGCAGTTGCCGAGAAGAAAGGCCAGAGATCTCGAAACAGTCACAGCCAACTCAAGCTTGTCTCTCTTTTCGAGTTGAAATAGAGGCACATGAGAGACTTTGCCAGTGTCGTCAAACCTGAGCAGGTCTTTCAACGCGGTCGATGGCGCTGTGGCTCGATCATCTAACTTGTCGCCGAGATCATCCCGCCATGATCCGTCGCGTTCAAACTCGATCTGTAACATATTTCGGGACCGGTAAGATTCTTGCAGTCTTTCGCATACCCTTTCTGTACAAGGCTGATAAACTCCGTTGCTTCGCGATTTGCGGCACGAACATCGGATCGTGTGCCACTTCAGCTTCTTCGGAGGGATAGACGAACGTGACGAGCACAAAGACATGGTCATCTCTATGGTAGGCTCGTCGAACCCAGTGAGATGAACCCAAACTTGATGTGGCGGTGCGCATGATAGGGTGCTCCGCGAAACAACTTCGGCGAAAGTAGTGGCTGTCTGTCGGGCTTCTTTGGCCCAGACAATGTTGTCTAGGTCTCTGTCCGTTTGAACCGACCGGGTGTCGTTTGGAAGATATAATAGAGCGGCGTTCCGGAATGGATGGCTTAAATGAGACGTCGAATCGAAATCTAGTGACTCAAAGGTCTCCCGTATGATCCCGTTGAACCGTTGGACCTCACTGGCTATCATGCGATGTTGATGAGCTTCGCAGTGATTCTGACTGTAAATGATCCATTTGGTTGCTTCGGAGCATGAATGATACTGCCTCAGCGCCTCCAGCTTCGGTAGTTTGGAGCTTTGTAACTTCTATGGGGATTTCTTTTGTCAGCCCTGAGGATTTCCGCGCAAACTTGACAAGAAGACCAGGCCGCAGGTAAGAGTGCCTCCAGTTACTAAAAGAAAAATAGAAGTCTAACACCTACCGCATCCTGAGACTGACAGCTCAGTATATGGTCCAGGAGAAGAGTTTCCAGAAATTCCAAAATATCTTCCAAAGCATTCGTGGCCGTGGTGAATATGTCTTCTGGAAGTTCGTGCTCTGCATATGAAATGGAGAATACTGCCTCCATTTGCTGAATCTCGACTCGAAGAAGTGTGATGGCGTTGTTGAGGGCTATGCTTTTCCGATCGGCCTTACTTGTGTGGCCCGACTTGCTGGGGCTAAGAGGTAGGGATTGGACGAAAATAGGGGATACGGCTAGAAAAAGACCGAATTCTGGCGATTGAGAGAGACGTGGCATCTTTCGACTGCCTCAGAATCCAAGGTAGATGGTGTTTTCAACAGAGTTGCCTATCACTGGACATGGAAAAAAGCGCATCTGCGTCGAGTAGCAATGAAGCGAAGCTTTGGGGAATGTAAGTACCCGGAGGAGGCTAGCTGATGGAATGCCGGAAAATGAGCGACCAATAGCTCTGTACAGGTATTACATCCCAATTCACGCCAAATTTGATGTAAGCAGTTAACGTGGTAAATTTGCATGCAGCTTTCTCAATCTGTTGCATGTGGCCTGTCTCAGCCTCACCGCCTTTGTGATGGGCACGACTTCTCTGCTTGAAGTGCCTAAAAATGCTGGCAAAGTCGGCTGAGCACCAACTTCCAAGTTCATCATTAAAGTATGCTTATCTGACATTGCCCCTTGTATGAAAACTGAGGCAGTTCCTTCCAAGTACGCAGTACTCAATATCTTACTCGATTGCACCCACATTGTTCAACATGGAACCCGCTTCCAGCAAAGATACCTCCCAGAAGGGCAGAGATACCCATGCTGAGAAGTCAGAGATGTCTATATACGATGCAGCCTGCTTGTGTTCCAACAGTTTTAAGAGTTGCGTCGACGCATTCAAACCTGGGACTGAAGAGCACAGAATGGCAGAGAGCCTACAAAGGCTCTTCGATCAATGGAGCGCCCACATAGGCGTCTTTGCGCCCGTCAAAGCATCTCTGGATGCTCGTTTAGCTCTTGAACAAAACATCAAGAAGATGGTAATCGAATTGCTTGAGATGATCCAACAGAATCTTGTGTGGGGTATGGTACACCCGTTTAATCAATCTCAAAAACCCAACTAATACTTTAGACAGTAGAGGATCTTGAAAACAACTCTGAAGAAGAGCAAGACGAAGCATCGCCTGGTAAAAACGCCATCAGAGCGGCGATAGACCGACTGTTTGTCTTGGCAGTGACTATAAGACGGTCAACCACAAGAACACACCACCTCAAGGAAGGTACATTCTTTGGCGAAGCAGAGTCTGGTTGCAATTTCGTCGTTCAACAGCGCCATCCTCATGCGAGAAAAAGCCTCTGCGATCAACTCGGGGCGTCCATCTATACAAGGGGACTTTCGCTACAGTACATGCAACAAGTTATGCAGTCACACAGAAAACAGCTATCTCAAAAATGGGCAAATGAGAAATACATCAAGAGCTCAGCAGTAAGCAAGAAGCTGCCTCCAAAACTGGCAAGTGAGAAAGACATTGAGAGCTCAACAGCAATTGAACCTCAACAGCCCAAGGACAATGGAAGACCAGCTTTCGCTTCCAGTAAAGAAAGTTCCAAACTGCCTCCTTTACCACTGAAAGAGGGATTGCCACTGAAAGGGAAAACGGGTGTATCACTAAGGGGGCGCGCGGTGAATTTCATCAACGTCAATGTCGTCAGCTCTGAACGTGCAGTGCGCGTTTTTGATGCATTGCGCGTTTTTCCTGCAATGCCAAAGCAGCAGGGTACAGAGCCTTATGTGCCTTGTATTCTGTGTCCCAAGCCCCTCAAGTTCGCAAGTCTCGATTCAGACACTTGGAGGTAAGCCGAGATACAGTTTCCTAGTATATAGCAAAACCTTTACAGTGGCTTACTACGATACAGGGCACACTTTGAGCAAGACATTAAAATGTACGTCTGCATCTCGGAAGATTGCAGAGACCCGCTGCAGTATTTTGCAAAGAAAAAGGCGTGGATTGAACACATGCAAACGAGGCACACGATGGACTGGGCGCAGAAGATACATACCGAAAGGTGGTATTGCGACTCATGCAAAGATATCCCGGAGTTCGATGATAGCCCAGGCTTCTTGAAGCACATGAAAACGCACCACGCCCCAAAGCTAACCGACTCGAAGATGCAAGGACGACTCCGACGAAATAAGCGAATCGCAACCAGAGAGCCCTTCTCATGCCCTCTTTGCGCCTGTGTGCCGGACTCTGTCAAGTCGCGCCTTGATGAAAAGCCATACACGGCATTGGCATACCACATTGCCGGGCATCTTGAGTCATTGGCTTACCTATCACTTTCGCACCTGGATGAATTCAGAGAGCACATTGAGTCTGGGAAATCTACTGCCTCACGCGGGACTTCGCCGCAGATTGAGGGAAGCACGCCCAATTTCGCAGAAATGTCCAAAGCTCAGGAACCTCTCCGCATCGACAACTCCCTATCAGGCTTGAAGCTTCTTGGCCATGCTTCGGTATCTCCTGCCACCTGGTTGTCATCAGTAGCTGCCGCGCACCTCGAGGACTTCTCCCCGTCACGCAGGGTTTTGCTCTCTGAAATCCTTACCAGCAATTCGCCACCAATGCTCGAGAGCAGGATTGGTTTGCAATATCAACTGGCACACCACGTATGGCAACTGCACGACTCCGATTTCATCCCAGCGACTTGGAGCAGCGAGATGGTACGCTTTGAATTCAAGCCTGCCCGATGGGGTTTCGTCCTTACGGACACGCGAATACTTACCGATTTTGACGGCGAATTGGCATCCCTGGAGGCCACGCACCCCTTTGCAAAGATTCTCGCCCTGGGCATATCACTCCTAGAGATCGAATCTCACATTAAAATCGAGGATTATTATCAAGCCAATAGAATCACAAATAATTTTCGCCGCTGAGAGGGCATTCGAGGCACAACTCTCGAAGAATAGCATTTCCGACGCTGTCAGGCCTATCATTGAGCGTTGCTTGATGTTAGTATTATCGCAAAGCTTCCAAGATGACCATCATAAGTTACAGGACGTCTTATTTTTGGAAGTGGTAAAACCTCTCCAAAACCTGTGCGAAAAACACCATGGTCTAAGGTGGGAGGGGTATCATTGGCTTTCGATTAAAGCCCCAGATTTCTCTACCGATGTCATTCCCTCAAAACAAGAAAGCGACGACAAGACTGGGGGCGAGTAAGTTTCAACACTTCTTTTCCTTGGTTAATGCAGGACTGACCTAGTCGAGCATTTCCAGTCCCTCCTCGAATCTTTGGTTCGAACGGCTGCAAAGTTTTAATGACATCATTGGACGGGCAGCAGGTAACGCAGACGATTTATACTCTCCTGTCAAAATCGCTATTTTGGACACAGGGCTCCACCATTCTTACGCTTCTGACTTTCAGGGTTCTGTGACTTACCACGACTTTGTCGACGAGACCAACTCGGTCTGTCAAGACAGTCATGGTCGCGGGACCAACGCGTTCCTGTTACTTCATAAGATGTACAGTGACGCCTGCGTCTTTGTTGGCCGCGTGCGGGAGAGGGACCAACAGATTGATCAAACGGCGAGTCTGATGGCCAAGGTAGAGGACCTCGTTCACGAGCAGCAATTGGAAAAGCCAGACTGACACTATCGATGCAGGCAATCCGCCATGCGAGGGAAAAGTGGGAGGTCGACATCATCGTCGTGCCGTCCAGCTTTTCTGACAGGCAACAGGACGTTCTGGCGGCCATCGGAGAGGCCAACGTGGGTGGCATCCTCGTCTTCGTCGCTCCATACGTCAGTGGTGACTGGCAAGAGATCTTCGGCCCCGAACCCTTTTTCCAACGGTACCGTCCCACCAAACAGTTCTGCATGTTCTCGACTGGAGAGCCGAGAACCTTTTCCCCCTCCAGTCGTTCTGCCCAGAGGATAAACATCCATACCTACACAATCTTCGGTGAAGATATCGTCTCAGCAGACCAGAAATCTGTCTCAACTACATCGCTCTCGGCGGTGATGGGTGCGGCGCTGGCTGCGCGCATCATCGACTTCTCCCGGCAACCAGACTCGAGGGAGCGCATACGTCGACCGGAGCGTCTGAAGAGAGTAGAAGGCATGGCGTCGGTCTTCTCCGAGATGACCATCGAAGACGGCGCCCACGGGACCATTTACCCGTGGAGGATCTTGCGGCGTTTGGAGGACCGAGAGTTTTGGAATCCGGAAACCGTGTCAAAGGCTCGACGGCATATTTGCATGGTTATATCCAGCGCGTTAGATGCGATGTAATTGGTTGATCATGGTTTTCCGGGGCGTCTAAGCTGTAGCGAGGGGCATGTGACCGTGATGGAGGAATGCCCAGAAATGTTGCCGAACTGTCTTGAATGTCCTTGATCACTCATCTAATACGCTGATACGCCTCTTAGAGTGCCTGTGACCCGGTAAGGATGTGCTTAGCTTAACCCCTAAAAGTGGTCTTGCGACGCGCTTCAGGATACTATATGTTGGGAACCGACGCGTGGAAGTGAAAATATGCTCTTTTCTTTCAACTTTGGGAAGAGGAAACTGACCAAGAAGGCAACGGTACCTAGAATCAACATGCCCCAGAACTTCGAACGATGCCAGGCCACTCCCTACCTTCTCAAAGTTCGATTGTCCCTTTTAGCAAGCCTTGCTTCTTCGCTATGCCTGCTGCATTTCTCCCTCGAGGATATTCTAAGAGCTTCATGAAGCTGAGTAGGTAGTCTTTATACCCGGAACATGTAACCTTGTTAGTTGGGAAACCACTGTGACAATGGTTATATGCTCAGATCAACGACGTAGAATTCTCAGATGCTAGCAATACTCTAGAGGTACCTTGGCCATGCACAATCCACGTCTTCCAAAGAATGCCCCAAAAAACCAAGCCAAGCCAAAAACGAAACGCCGGTTTTGTTTTTATGTGCAGAAGAAAATGCCATCCAAACGCCCCAAGCCATGATGATGACTCTTTGAATCTCGTAAACCCATGCAGACACTTCTCTTCTTTTTGTCTTTCCTTCTTGCTCTCTCTCCCATCCTTCTTTTTTCTATGGAGATCAGTCCCCTCTTACTGCTCCTCCTGGACGACGACGCCCCACTCGTGCTGCTCGCCGCCGTACATAATGTCCTTCATCCACTGCTTGATCTTGAGGGTGTACTCGCCGCCCTCGCCGGCGTTGCCCATGCCGATCTGGACGTCGGTGCCGCGGTGGTGGATGAGGGAGATGGGGCAGACGAAGAACTGACAGACACAAGACGTTAGCAAACCGGGTCCAACACTCTTGAATACAGGGGGAGGGGGATGACTCACAGCAGTGCCGGCGGCAAAGGACTCGACCATGCGGCCCTGGCTGTCGGCCTCGATGACCTCGTCGATGGTGTACCGCCTCTCGACGACGTCGACCTCGTCACCCAGACGCTCGCGGATGAGCTGCAGCACGCTCCTCCTCGTGACGCCGTCGAGAATCAGGCGGTCGTCCAGCGGCGCCGTCACAATCTCCGTCCGTCCCGTCTCGGCGTTCTTCCACACGACGAAGAAGTTGCTCGCGCCAGCCTCGGTGCAGTACTGCTCCTTTCCGTACAGCCACAAGATCTGCCCGAAGCCGCGGCTCCGGGCCTCGGCGGTGGCGAGCAGCGAGGGGCCGTAGTTGGCGCCGACCTTGGCGTAGCCGAAGCCGCCGACCCAGGCGCGCACCATGTCCTCGGGGCTCGTGTGCAGGCGCATGCCGCCGGCGGGGCTGTCCATGGTGGGCATGAAGCTGCAGATGATGTACAGCATGGCCTCGGAGGGGGCCTGGACGCCGAGCTGGGACTGGGTGCCGATCATGGTGGGGCGGAGGTAGAGGAAGGAGCCCGGGCGGTCGCGGGGCAGCCACTTGGGGCCGTCGACGGCCATGAGGGCGAGGAGGAGCTTCTCGAGCTCCTTGGGGGGGAAGGCGGGGAGGGCGATGCGGGTGGAGGACATGAGCATGCGCTCGCAGTTGCGGTCGGGGCGGAAGAGGCGGAGCTTGCCGTCGAAGCCGCGGTAGGCCTTGAGGCCCTCGAAGCACTCGGTGGCGTAGTGCAGGACGGAGGCGGTGGGCATGAGGGAGATGGGCCCGTAGGGCTTGAGCTCGGGGACGGACCAGCCGGAGGAGGCCTTCCAGGTGGCGGCGATCATGTGGTCGGTGCAGATGGTCTCGGAGCCGGCGTTGGCGGAGGCGAGGTCCGGGACGGGGCGGGGGTCCTTGGTGCGATTGAAGACGAGCTTGGAGGCATCGAGCTCGGCGTAGGCGGGCTTGGTGCCGTTGCTGTGGCCGTTGGAGGCCGTCTTCTTGGGGAGGGCGTCGAGCTTGTGCTCGATGGCGGACGAGGTCAGGTCAATGTCCTGGTTGCCATGGTGGAGGCCGGGGGAGATGGTGCCGGGGGCCATTGCTGTGTCTGTACGCGTGAGTTGTTGGTGTCTCGAGGATGTCTTGGACGTGCCGGCGTCCTTGGGGTTGTGTTCGGCGGAGAGCAGCAAAACTGGTGGTTGATGGAGGGTGAGAGAGGCAGAGTTGAGCGTGTGCTTGTGTGGCAGGATGGGAAAAGGAAAGACGATGTGGTCTATATCGGCTTAAGATGAGAAGGGGAGGAAGGAGGACAAAGCACAAGGATGAAGCCGAAGCTTAAGTACAAAGGGTGTCACACTCGTGTCAAGGTTCCAGTGACAGATGGAGCAGGTGACTCAAGCGCCAATGCAGAGGGGCAGCGGATCCGATCCTGGAAAGGGCGTCTTTTTGAGATAGCAGGGAACATCATGGAGAATTTCGCTGGAGGCGCATGGGGGGACATGGATGGTGGCAGAGAGAGAGTTGAGGTATGTAGGCGCAGGTGTAGGTGTAGGTACATCGTCCATACTACAAAGTAGGCGTAGGCGTAATACCTAGGTATTAGTTTGGTTACCTAGGTAGGTGGTGTAGACGCGGACGCCGGCGGTGGTGGTTTAAAGTGGAGACTACGAGGCGGGACCCGTTCCGTTGCTCACTCGCTGGGTTGGATCGGGACAGACCATGGAATCGGGGCTGAAGCCATTGGTAGACGAGCGAGCAACAGACGGTCAGGGGGGATAATAGAGGGGAGGAGAGGAATAGCTGGAATTCTCACCATCCATCCATCGACCATCGTGGGAATGCCAATGCCGAGCCCGAGTACCCCGGCCGGGCGGTCCCCACCACGCGCGTGAGCAATGATGAAGCAGTGCGGCCGTGTCGCTTCTCTCTCACATCTCATCTCATCATCTTGACACCTTCCCTTTCCCCCCCCTCTGCCGGGCCTTCGGACTCGACCAAGACCACGCCGCCGTTATGCATCCTTCTAGCCAAGCCGAGAGTCTGATGGAAGAAATTTTCTTTCTTTCTGTAGGTCTAGTCTGTGACCCACAAGAGCCGAGGCGAAAGATAAGGTAAGAAGATGGCAAAGCCGAGGTGGATGCAAACAGCAGGGGGGGTTAAAGAAGAAGAAGAAGAAAAAGAAATAAAACTCCCGACTGTCCACCGCTTCCCGCAAGAGCCGGTTTACCATCCCACCTGATGGTCAGTTGCCTACGGACGTTTTGCTGCCGTCTGAAAAAGCAGCCGCAGAAAAAAAAAAGAGAGGCGAACCAGACACACGGAGAGAAATCTGTGACGAAACAAGAGGTCAAGCCGCGACCGCTGATTCGTCTGCAGGGTGGGCCCCTCCTTGCGGTACCTGGGATGGGTGACATTTTTGCGTCGTCCGGTTTGTCGTGCCTGTCCAGTCCAATTCTGTTTTTTTTGTTTTTTTTTTATCGTTATCCCACCACAAGCCGAAGGCCGGCCGCGGCTCCAGTCGGTCGTCGTATAGTGCCCCATTGCGGCTTTGGTGCGCGCGGTCCGAAGCCGAAAGACGGGGTGCCTGCCGTTTACTCTAGTTACACCAAGGGAGTGAGAGAACTGCAGGTATCACCTCAACAACCTGGCAATCATCCATGAAAAGAGTCATCTTTGCAGAGTTCCGACATCGCAGGTCGTCAACTACGCCCTTCCGTCGACATTGACTCGACAAGGTTTCTATATCGAAAGAGTCAATTGAGCCCTGTCTCGCAGGCAGAGCGGAACGAGAATTACTCGCCAAGGCGCATTGGTGCGGAATGAGAGAGTTTAAGGTAGTGGGTTTGTTTGTCGGCGGCACTCCATGTGAGTCTATGACAACCCCGGACGGATTGCCCCTCCTCAATTGGCGTCCGGGCGAAGAGGACACAAGAAAGAAAAAAGAAAAAAAAGGGCGGAATTGGGAAAGGCGAATGTTATCGCTATGTTTCCAACTGACATCCCCTCGTTGCGCCCGCTGGTAGCCGAGCCTAGGCGATGACGTGGGGAAGTTGCCTTAACCCGATCCCATCGCCATTTGCAGTGGCAGGCAGTCCAATCACTGGAACCTCCCGTGGTACTATTACATACAGCGCCCCTTCCCTTCGTCAACTGCTACTCGCTGCTCTCCTCCTTCCCAACCTTCTCGAACGTATTTCGTCGCTTCGATGAGATTCGAAGGTGCCGAGTGTAACCATTAAGGCAGGTGCGATGTATCTTGGCGCCAGTAGGCTCTTTCCCACCTCACACTACGCCTCCTGCGTGCGCACACCAAAGCCAAACTTGTAGGTAAGAGGATATGCGGCCTGCATGCAGGCTACTCGCCGTGTTGGCTGCGCCTGCGGCTGCCCGGGGGCCCGGATCGCTTCCACGAATGTCACGTTAGGTACTGCTCAAACACCCAAACACTCTCTTCTTCTTGCCGTAATACATCTTGCCTATCCCATTCATCTTGCCTCGTCGACGCACACATGACGCGAGGTACGACTCCCCCGCGTTTGCTCTCCGGTCTCTGTCCTTCCACGACGGGTCACCGCTGCAAAACATTTATAGGAGGGGAAAAGCCGGTCTCAGCCCTGCACACGCGCCAATCCCTGCCGCAACCCGAGCGGTAAGGAGCAAAGGGCGAGTTGGATTGGTGCATGGGAAAAGGGGAGAAACGAACGGATCGTGGGAGGGGCGTCGAGCCCAAGTCACTTGACCCCATGCCTCCGAAATGGCGGGGTATTATCGAGAGACGGCGGCGGACGTCGAGGAACTTGTGTGGCTTGACACCGCTGCTAGCACCGAGATCGTGATCGTTGCCTCCCTCCTTTTGCCCATGGCCACTTGCTCCCATTCTGATTTGCTCCTCCAAGCGGTGTGGGAGAAAGGAACGATAAGACGGGGAGGGGGGATGGTCTCAATCTTGTTTTGAGACACACACATGTCAGGATATGATAGATAACGGGAATGTGCCCGACTAGGAGATAGGCACGTAGGTATTATTATGTGCTTGGTGCGGACGTTTTGGTGTTCATCTAGGTAGTCATGTTGTCCTACGCGTCTGTGTGTTTGGTGTCCTGTCATTCCTGTGCTCCCGGACCTGTTGAAGGCCAACCGCGCCTTGCATCATCGCAGGCGGTTCTCGTGTAAAGGGGATATCCAATTAAACATGCTGTCGCCCCGAACCAGAAAATTGATGATATGTCGCATGCCACCGCACCCTCCCGACCCTGCAAACCTCGTATTCGACCACTGGTATCGTCGTCCTCCTCAGTTGCCCGCCCTCTCCGCCTCCCGCTTGGCCTGCTCCTCCTCCATGATCTCCCGCTCCCGCGCCGCCGCCTCGCCCTCGGCCTTGACGCCCTTCTTGCGCTGCCGCTCCTCGTACATGTCCCTGCTCTTCATGATGCGCTGCACGATCGTCCCGGCGTTGACGCTCGCGAACTCGTGCTCGCCCACCTCCTTCATGATGCCCATCTCCTTGGGCGCCGTGTACGGGTCGTACGTCAGCGGCATGAACGCCGTCGGCCCGTGGTACACGGCATCCGGCGTGCCCCACGGCAGGGACGTGAGGTAAGACTTGGTCGGCGAGAACGGCGCCCCGAAGACGACGGCGTTGACGTACTGCGACCCTGGTTAGCTGAAGACGACAAAAGAGAGGGGAGGGAACGCGTTGCTCACCCTGCACTGCAGCACGCAGAGACCGCGCTCGTAAATGTTCATGATCGGGTAGTTGATGCCCTTCCACTGGTTAATGACCTCGTCGTCGTGGATACCGGCGACGACGTAGGCGGGCGGGTAGTCGCCCCCCTTGCCAACACGCTCGTTGACGGCCTGCTCCGAGTACCATCCCTCACCGCGCGCCAGTTCCTCCTCGGCCTCAACCACCCGGCGGAGGAACTCGATGTGTCCGCTCGAGAAGAGGTCGAACCCGCCGTCGACGTACACCACGCGCTGCCCGGGCTGCGGGCCCTTGCCGGCCAGAAACTCCCTAAACTCGCCCTTCTCCTCGAGCGTGTCCCCGGACCGGGCCTCGTCGGACGCCGACCAGAACCACACGTCGACGCCCGGGTTCTTCCCCGTCTCGTCGGTGGCGTACAGCTTCATGCGCTCCGTCATGGCGCGGGCCTCGGCCTCGATCTCGGCGCGGTTCGTGCCCTGGCCCTCCTCGCCGGCGAGGCGCCTCTGGAGCGACTTGATGAAGTGCGTCTTAGTGCATAGCAGCATGCGGCCGACGAGGTCGGTCGTGGAGATGCTCGGGGTGCGCTTGACGACCTTGAAGCGGCCCGCTGCCTTTACGAAGCGGTAACAGTCCTCGCCGTCGCCGTCCGAGGTGATGTCGTCGCCGTGGACGACGTACTTGCAGCCGTAGTGGCTGATCCAGTCGAGCTGCGTCACGTAGGGCGCGCGGGCGACCGACTTGCTGACCCAGCGGCAGGCGTCGACGGCGGCCAAGCTGTCGGGGGTCAGTCAGCGACGGTCTTCTTGAGAGAGATGGGCGGGGGAGACCTACCGCTCTTGAAGCGTCATGACCGTTGGGCCCTTGTTCTCGAGGATGGACTCGTCCGAGTGGACGCCGATGTACAGCTCGCTACCCAGCTGGCGGGCCTGGACGATGGCTCCGGCATGGCCTGCGGGATGTTGTCAGTGGCTTGAAACCTTGGTCTCTCCATCTCGTCGTGCGCTCACCGTGGTGGAAAAAGTCAAAGCAGCCGTCGATCCAGATGCGCTCCTCGAGAATCTCAGGGGCGGGCTCGCCTGGCGGGTACTGGGGGTCGGAGTTGACCATGATGATCCGTAAGAATGACAGAAAGAAGCTTCGTTATTGTTGGAGGTCAGTCCAGCAAGAGTGATCGGGAGATGGACTATTGATAAAACAGAAAATGTTTGCGCCAGACAGGATTACGACACCACGCAGCAGTTTAACCCGTTTCACCGACTAGGCAGACAGGACAGGATTTCACATGAGGTTTTGGCAGGAGGTTGAGGTGCCCGCGATGTCCCGCTCCGTGTAGCGGCGCCGTGTGATTGGCGAGGTTCCAGCGCCACCACGATAGCCGAGATCCACCAGAGCTTCCAGCGGCCGGCCGGCGCACCATCCACGGCGCTCACGGGGCCTGCCAGCGGTGCTTTTTTAGCGGTCTTTCACATGTCTTGGGCCATTGAACCCTTCTAAGTTCTGGAGTTAGGGGTCAGCCCACTCGTCCCAACGGTTTTTTTCTGGGGCCGCGGTGCTCACCAGTAAACGGGAACATCAACACATCAGACGGACGACGCATTGGTGTGGCACATGTTCCTGCGAGCTTTCACGCACAACTACCTATACGCGCTTCTGCCGCGACGTGGTCAGCTGACCATGCCATAGGGCTGGACTTCAAGGTCACGACCAGAGCCTCCTCGGATTCGACTCCTTCTCCTCGGCGTTCCTCGTGAAGTCGAGTCGCAATACCGAAACGGGCTCCGCGCCGTGCCCAGGCGAGCAAGTGCTACAAATGGCATCGTCACCGAGAGAATCAGCTCCAAGCGGAACGCGATGCCAATATTCCCGGGTTTTCCTCTCCGGTGAGCCTCATCTCTCACCTCGCAGGACCCCATCAAAAGCTGATTGGCATTTCCATGCAAAAGTCAGGAACGGGGACCGCAAAAGGTGGTCCGGGTCCCTTCCGCTGTCATGAACCCGGTCGTCGAAGAGCCCACGTGCGCCACGTTGCCAATCGATTGGCAGCCGGGTGACCGCCGTCTTCGGCGTTGCCTACGGACCACTCGCGACTCCCCCGGCTTGCCAGGTTTCCCTTCGGACGACATCTCGACTTTGAGTTCTCTGGGTCTGTGAACGTCGCCCGGGAACATGTTCTAGGCAAATTGCCCCGGCATGGCGCGTCAATGGTTCGGGAAAACAACTGGGGGCCCCATGGCGGGGATGCCGTCGACGGGTTGACACCTCGGTACTATTTAGCCAGAGCTCCCTCCCCGCATACGACGCTGCAATGTAGCGACAGCAGCAACCACCAGCAGCTCCCCGTTTCTCTTGCGCAACCTCTCTCAAGACAACCTCTGGCAAGATGAAGGGTCTCGTGCTTTCCGCCGTCCTCGCTCTCGCGCCCGCCGCGCTCGCCGCCTGGCCCGAGGCCGAGGGCAAGTCGATCAAGTATACGTCGGTTCCTGGGTATTTCCTTCAGGACGATAACAGCACCGAGCCGTCTGGCTTCGACTACGTCAGTGGGCCCGGTCCGCGCACCCATGCGCTTCTTGAAGACTCTGCTCACACTCCCGACAGGCCGCGGTCAACTTTGGTCTGATCGACAGGACGTACCCGACCGACAAGCACTTCGACCCCGAGGGCGTCAAGACCCAATGGCAACGCTTCGAGCACTGGGTTCAGTACTTGAACTCGGGTTGCCGCAAGAGCGACAGCGTCCAGTACAAGCTGCTCTTCATGGGACGCCACGGTGAGGGCTGGCACAACGCCGCCGAGTCCTTTTACGGCACTCCCGCCTGGAACGTGAGTTGGACCAAGCTCCCCCGGCAGATGGCCCGTGATGCTGACACGATGTACGTAGTGCTACTGGGCCGAGCAGGACGGCAACAGCACCGCGCGCTGGGCCGACCCCCTCCTCACCCCCGCCGGCGAGAAGGAGGCGTACAAGGCCAACGCCTACTTCAAGGACCGGTACGAGACGCAGAAGATGCCCCACTTCGAGTCGTACTACTCCAGCCCGCTGGTCCGCTGCACCATTACGGCCAACCTCACCTTCGGCGATATCCCCGTCCCCGAGGACAGGCCGTTCACGCCGATCGTCAAGGAGGGCTTCCGCGAGGGCATGACGGTGCACACGTGCAACTGGCGGTCCAACAAGACGTACATCCACGACATGTTCCCCTTCTTCCAGTTCGAGGACGGTTTCACCGAGGATGACGAGCTGTGGCGCCGTGACGAGAGCGAGACGGGCGAGGCACAGGAGGCGCGGTCTAAGGCGGTCCTCGACGACGTGTTCCGCACCGACGACAAGACGTGGATCAGCATCACCAGCCACTCGGGTCAGATCACCAAGCTCCTCAAGGCGCTGAACCACCGCGCCTTCCGCCTGTCGACGGGCCAGATCATCCCCGTCCTCGTCAAGGCCGAGGTCGTCGAGCCGCAGCCGGAGCCGACGTTCGCCGCGCACGAGCCGTACTCGACCTGCACCAGCCCGCCGATCACCAGCATCGCCGGCCAGGGATGCGTGTGCGCGACGTCAACAGCGGCGCTGCTCCCCGCGGCCACGCTGCTGTGAGGAGGCGAGAGGCGAAACGCACGCAAGAGGCTTGACGAGAACTCGGTAGAATAGACCTGCTAGTGTTAATGTTAATCACCATCGTCATACATTGGAAGTCGCATAACGTGTGGAGGGTGCCATCTGAAGCAGCCGGCGTAGGTCGTAGACGTCCTAACCTTCGTCCAAAGCGGCGGCTGTCGCCAACCACAAGCTCGAGATGGCTTCCGCGGAACGTGGTCTGCCGCGCCCTGCCCGAGTGGCTGGCTGGCTGGCGGCGCCTTCCACGGCACTGGCAGTCTCGCAACAAGCCGAGGGGAGGCGTCGTCGCCCCGGCGGGGAGGAGAGAAGGCGACATTAAAGGGCGGTCATTATCCCATCTCCCCATTCCTCTCCACGTGGCACCCGGGCTTCTGGAATGTTTCAGGATCGTCGTGGAAGGGGGGTAAGCAAAACCGCTTCGTCCTCGAAGCTGAGATATAATATTGCAGGCCAATATACCTACCTACCTAGCAACCCAGGCTTGCGCTCCTGCGTACGGGTAGCTCGGCGCTTTGGGCGCTGCGCGGACTGGTTTTCCCACCGATGTGGCTTTTCGTCCATTAAAAACCCGCGAGCGGACACAGAGGCCGCGCTGGGCGCGTGCGTGCGTTTGTGCTCGGTTCGCCTCTTGGAATTCTGAACACGTTCTCGGGGGGCTTGTCGATCCTGGATTGCCGCTCGCGGCTGCGTCGAGTTTCACGATGGAATGGGGAGGAGGGTTGGCCGGCCGGTAGAAGCGAGGAAGCGCCGGAATGGGAGGATGAGGAGGAGGGGGCAAAAGCTTAGCATCGACTGGAGGGAATGTTCGTGGCAGGGCGACCTAGAACGATTCCACGGCTGTCACCATCGTGTTCCATTGTCTCCCGAGGGAATGCCGGCGGCGTATCGAGCGCCTTTTTTCAGAAGGAGATGTTATTCATCACCTTCTCTTCTATTATCCAACATCCCCATGTGGCTCAATACTAACAATGACGACGACGACAACGATGGACGATAAAGGAGAATGAATGGTAATGAGCTTATAACCCTCTTAATAGTATCAATCCTACATAGCATGAATTACTCGGGGAAAACTAACCACGTAGTCATAGAAGCTAGAGGGGGCGTTGAATACCTAGGATACCCTTTAAGAATGCTACCTCCGGAATGGGAGTCGTCTCGGGACTCGAATGCCGGCCAACGCCTTTCGCAACACGACCGATCAATAATCACAGCTGAATGCGGGAGGGCTGAAATTGCGGTACAGCAGAGATTTTTCTTTCCTCATTCTCTGTTGTGTACTCTAGTACACTAGGTATGGTTCATGAGCGGCGTCGCAGGGATGAGTCCGTTGCAAGACGTCCGAGATGGTGGTGCAGGTGGGACGGATTCGATTGGCCTGTATGGGAGATGGGATGTCCCATGGGTGCGGTTGGGGCCCTCTCCCATTCTCCCGGATGCTAGAATGCTAAAACTGACTGGTGTTTATTTCGTCGTTTCTGTTTTTGCTTCGGATCCGTCCCAATGGTTTCTGGTTTCCTGTCCTTTTTTTGGCTCATTCCTGGTGGTGTTGTTTGGTCCAAGTACCACACACTAAATTATCCCACCTTCAGGTACTTTTAATGGAATTGGACTGGCCTGATAAAAAAGTCCCGAGGCGCCCCCTCTCCTTCCCCCGCCACAGGGTCTCACAAGCAGCACCTTCCAACCGCCTACTTCGCCCAAGCCGTGCCTGCCTTTCTTTGCTCGCCCCCCAGTCCAGTGGAATTGACGCGAACGGACAATTGTGTCTTCGACCGGTGCTTCCGCAACGAAGATCCTACTTGTCCAGGCCACAAGAAAATAAGACAGAACAGATCCTCCATACCTGTCTGTGTACGGAGGCGAATCAACAACACAAACAGCCTAACCCATCCCGCATACATCAACAAGACCAGGGTGACAAGAATACAGGCAGAGAAAATATAATTAACTTCCTTCATGCGCCTTTACCTGGGTGTCAAAACCAAGCCAAACCCACCCCCGGCCGAACCATAATCAAACCCACATCTCACGTCCGACATTCGGCATCCGCTACCACGACAAGCGACACGGAGAAAAACAAACAATTGTCAGCAGCTCAAAATAAACATTGAGACAGAAGAGAGGAAAAAAGAGGAACCCCCCTCTCGCCGTCCGTCATCCTCCCCCCCGGGCGATTCTGCGACCTCCCGTCCCGCCTGCATCACGCGCATCGTCAGAGAATCCCCCTCAGAAGGCATTCGCAGTTCCCATATTTGGATCACGCCCGCCGGCTCCCTCGACACCAGTGACGACCTGGTCTCCATTCTTCATTAAACTTGTTCCTGCAGGGCCGCCCGCTGCTGCGTCGCCCCAATTTGTTTGAACCGCGGGCTGCATCAAGCTGGGAAGCAAGGGGCCTTGATCTAATCTTAACGACACCAAGAAACCCATATTCTGCCATCTTTTCTTGCGCCAGCTACGCTACGGATATCCATCCCGTCGGATCGCGCGCAGTTTGAAACCCAATTGCCCAGCTATTGATTGCCATTTGTCAAACTCAATAGCCATACCACACCGTACGGATACCACCCTGCACGACTACGACCACCATAGCAACGAGACCCGGGCACAACCAGCAAGCAACCTCGTCCCGACGCAAAACAAGAAACCAGGGGGAAAAAAAAAAAGTGGTTTTGCGTTGCGTTCGGCAGCCAACCGGAGAACGAACAAGGTTCGAAAAGGCAAAGCAAGTCATAGTGCCGGAAGCAAGGGGTTGTCGCAAGCGAGAAGCACAGCAATCAGCAGACAGAAAAAAGGACACAGGCAGAGGCAGAGGCAAAGGCAAAGGCAAAATATTGATGCACCTTGGCATACGGCAGCAATAGTGTGTACCTACACCCTACACTACACTACAGCCTACGGGATACACTAGCAGCATCCACTCGGTGCAAGGAGGCAAACACAACCTGGACACCCGACCCGACCGACACAACCACCACACCACGGCACCACCTCATCAAACCTCCGAGCCAATACCGCGCCGTCTTCGTCCTGCCCACGCGAACCCGCATCCCCCGATCGAATCGGCCCCTCGTCCGTCTTCCTTGCTGCCCTCGTCCGCATTCTATTCCGCCCTTCGCTCCCTGACGGACCCCGTTCCTCCCTTCCCTCCACACGCACACCCCCCCAGCCAGGCACAGGCTCCTTCAGACTCGGCCAAAAGGTCGCCAGGCCCCCCGTCCATCTCGAGACATGCAGCGATCCGGCGCAACACCCACGACTGCAAATGCACCCTTCTTCTCGACCTCCTTCTTCTCCTCTTCCTCCTCCAAGTCCCGTCCAGGCACATCCTCTGGCGAGCAGCAGCAACAGCAGCAACAACCGCAGCAGTCGCAGTCGCAACCCCCGCCACAGCCCTCGCCCTTCTTCCCGCCGCCGCTGCAGTATCCTTCCGGCCCCAGCGTCTTGACCAAGGATCGCAAGAGCTCCTTCGGCCGCAAGCCCTCCTTCAGCTCCCCGTCAAAGTCCTCGAAGCGACGCGCGAATAGCTCCAGCTCCGGCGTGGGAGGCAATGTCGTAGTAACCGACCACAACGTACCTCCCGCCCTCCCCGACTTCGCCCTCGCCGCCGCCGCCAAAATCACTCGCGACGCCGACCAGATCCATAGCCCCGCCTCCGCCGACAGCTTCACCAAGATGCTCAGCCGTTCGCACACAGGCTCGACGAGCCTCGCCGCCGATCGTCTGCAGCCGCCGCTGCCGTCTGCCACCCATCCCAACATGTGGCAGTCTAGCGAGTCCGTTGTGCTGCACATGCAGATGCAGGAGATGGCGAACAAGAGGATATCCACGTTGGACTACATCCGCAAGGCGTACGTTCTGCCATACCCCTCCCTCTCCCTCCCCTCAGGTTCTGTGCGCGGTCAAGATGCTAACTGCTATGCCCTGCAGCCACGAAGGCCGAGTATACTGGTTCAATACTATCCTCTTCGACAAGCCCGACCTGCAACGAATGCCCTCCTTTGACCAGCGGAAGCTTGCCCGCCGCGCCACGAACTATCTCCTCCTCGGCCTCTCCCTCCCAACCATCGTCGACCTCTACGCCAACACCCCCATCGAGTTCCTCCGCAGCCTCAACAACCTGCTACAAGAGTTCGAGTCGTTCCAGCAGCTCCACGGTGAGGGCGGCGGCTCCACGAGCTCGCTCTCCCGCGCGCGTCTGCCGCAGATGTTCCGCCGTCAAGGCGGAAAGTCACGGCGCAGCGCGAGTGGCGCCAACGACATTGGCTATCCCCTCGACGATGGGTCGAGCGGAAGCTACGGAGGTATCGGCTCCTCGTCCAGCGCGAGCGCGAGCGTCATGTCGTTTGCGTCGAGCGACAACGACCTGCTCCCGGGCGAGGTGTATACGCACCTGCTCACGCCGTCCCTGCCGTTCGAGCCGGACTTCTTCGAGACGTTCGCAACGCTGTGCGAGGTGCTCATTGACGTGTATACCAAGGTGCTCACGCTGGTACCCACCCCGCGGGAGACGAGTCCGCCCGTAGCGGAGCTGTTCGCCAAGGCGGACGCCAAGGTGCGCAAGATCATCGTTCAGGGCGTCGTCAAGGAGTTTGAAGACAGCAGCCGGTCACACATCAAGACCGAGGTCGCAAACATCAGCAAGGTCGTCTTGGGCGGCTTGCTGTGACGGCGAACGAGATATACGGGACCATGTTTTGGTATGACATTTGCATTTGATCGGAGTTCTGAGGGATGGCTATTATGATACATGGTAGAGCTCGACAAGGAAGTCGACGTCGGGACGCGAGATATACCACATTTTTTCATGTTATTATGGCTACTTCCTATATACCTATGTATGACTTGGACCAGAGAGATACGGAGACACCTAGCTAATCCAAACCATCGATAATCGGCGAAAGTTGAAGCAAAAAAAAAAAAAAAAGGTAACAGTTCCTCAGATACCATAACGCATGTTTTGTCGTCACAATGGCGGCCCCTAAGGACTCTCACCTCAGTGCTTGACTCTATTTTGGTAATCATCATCGAACTTGGAAGGAGCAGAGCACTCGCTGCTGGCCCCAGGGCATCATGGACGGAAAGCTTCCCACGAAGCCCAGAGTGTAGATGTCTAGCCCTGAAAACGGACCAGACAAGCAGGTGCCTGTCCTCTTCGGACAACCCTCATGTGTTTGTTGAACCCCCCTCGCACCGAGAATAAGCCCCATCGAGTAACCCATCCCAAGGGATGGGCAATCGCATACCTATTGTATCTCGACGAAAGATCCTCCGACCGACCCTTGAATTCGCCCCGGCAAGAACTCCCCACGCGGCCACCCCGTCATCGAAGCAAGTCCCTTTGATCCCAACC
Source organism: Colletotrichum musae (assembly GCA_027406025.1). NCBI lineage: Eukaryota > Fungi > Ascomycota > Sordariomycetes > Glomerellales > Glomerellaceae > Colletotrichum > Colletotrichum musae. The sequence continues at coordinate 472,886 of JANVYC010000007.1, forward strand.
AGCCAGCCAGACTCCGGGCGCGGACTCATATCTTCGTCCATAGGGTCCCGGAACCGGAAGGCATGGGCGAGAAGCAAGGGGAACAAACAACGATGTAGCGACGGGGCAGGGCGGAGGGGGAGTGGTGTCCGGAGCGCAGGTCTTGGAGGTCAGCCGCTGTGCTTCTATGGCGGCGCGTTTCCGCGGCGTTTTTGCTCCCCCCGAAAGGAAAGTAACGTGTGTCCGGGGACTTTCTCCCAAAGCTCGGTTTCAGGGCAGATGCCCCCGAGACGACAAGCGAAGTTGCCGTCTCCGTTCGTAAGCTTCGATGGCGATTTGTCGGGCGAGGAGGGTTGTAGAAGAAAGAGAGAAGAAAAATAGAAACGCGAGCCTTCAGACTTTTCTTTTATGGGCTAAAAAAAAACCAGATCCGCTTGCGAGCTTTGGTGGGGCACGACCGTGGCTGTGGCTACACGCGGTGCCCGGGCACTGTAGGACGGCTGTGGCGTCAAAGGCGGGCGCGTCACACAGGCACACGGGCAGGCACCCACACCCCCAGCCTTGTGGCTTTCGCAGCCAATGAGCGGCCGCATTCACTTTTCGCATCGCGACCGCCTTCACTGCCTAGACGGAAGGGCTTCACCTTGCATCTGGCACTCAAAAAACCAGCAGCTATTTGAAGCTGTCCTCAGCCCTCCCAACACCCCGATATCTCTGCCATCGATTGCATACGCTACGCGACAGTATAACGGCTACCGCACGACGCTCGGGAACAGCATCCCATTGTCACAGGACCTGACCGAAAAACCACCAGCACCATGTCCGGCCTTTTTGGCAGCGCGGCGTCCTCGACGCCGAGCAACACGGTCGGCGACCTCAAGTCGGACGTCGCCCTCAGCAACCCCCCCGAGGACAGCATCTCCGACCTCGCCTTCTCGCCCGCACAGAACCAGACTAGTGATTTTCTTGCCGTGGCGAGTTGGGACAAGAAGGTCAGGATATACGAGATTGCAGGAAACGGCCAGAGCGAGGGGAGACACGCCTACGAGCACGATGGGCCGGTCCTGAACTGCGACTTCTCCAAGGTACGATCTCGATATCCCCCGTCTGCGGGTCAACTGCCTGCAGAGTGCACCAGCTGACACCCTACCTCCAGGACGGCACGAAGGTCCTCTCCGGCGGCGCCGACAAGGCCGTAAAGGTCTGCGACCTGGGCAGCCAACAAACGATCAAGGTCGGCGAGCACGAGCAACCGGTGAAGTGCGTCCGGTTCTTCGACTCGGCCAACGGCACCATGGCCGTCTCGGGATCCTGGGACAAGACGGTCAAGTACTGGGACCTGCGATCGCCGACGCCCGCCGCCTCCCTCACGTGCCAGGACCGCGTGTACTCGATGGACGTCCGCAACGACCTCCTCGTCATCGGCACGGCCGAGAGGTACATCAACGTCGTCGACCTCAAGAACCCCACCAAGTTTTATAAGACGCTCCAGAGCCCGTTGAAGTGGCAGACGCGCGTCGTCAGCTGCTTCACGGACGCCGCCGGATTTGCTATTGGTAGTATCGAGGGCAGGTGCGCGATTCAGTATGTCGAGGACAAGGATGCTAGGTAAGTCGCCCCCCGTTGTGCCGCACGCCTAACAGTGTGCTAACGTCCCAACTCGCAGCTCCAACTTCTCCTTCAAGTGCCACCGCGACCCCCCCGCGAACAACGTCACCAACGTCTACGCCGTCAACGACATTTCCTTCCACCCGGTCCACGGCACCTTCTCCACCGCCGGCTCCGACGGAACCTTCCACTTCTGGGACAAGGACGCGAAGCACCGCCTCAAGGGCTACCCGAACGTGGGAGGCAGCATCACGGCGACGACATTCAACAAGAACGGCTCCATCTTTGCTTACGGCATTAGTTATGACTGGAGCAAGGGCTTCCAGCACAACACGCAGAACTACCCCATCAAGGTGATGCTGCACCCCATCCAGGCGGACGAGTGCAAGCCTCGCCCGACCATGAAGAAGCGATGAAGGGGGTGGCGGGGGCGAACTACGCGGGAGAAGTGTTGGGAGCAGCTGGACGTACGGGGCTCGCTGTGTGCTCTAGGGAGCTGGGGGCTTGGTAGCGTGGCCTTGCGCATCAGGCGCCATGTACGAAGAGGGACGGTCGGGCTTTTAAGAAATTTTGGTCTGTCAAACAGCGGATAATCGGCAGCAAATAGTATCATGGAATTGCGCACTAGAGTCGCGGAACGGAGTGTATTAAGGCACGGAGCGATACCACAAATTGGCAGAATCAAAAAGTTAGTTCTAACCACCGAGGGTCGTGAATGAGCACGAGTGAAGGGAAGATTTGACGATGGGAGATCTGTTCGAGATCCCAATCGAGTCTTGAATTTCGTACCAAATGCGGTAGGTAGGATGTCTGTCTCCCTAAGCCCCCGTTCCCCTGCGCTTCTCTCGTGAAACGTGTTATTAAAAACCAAGTATGAGTTTACCCAACCGCGTGTCCAAGTTCGTTCGAACGACTTATAAAAAAATCCAACCGCTTTGCTTTGCGTAGTTCCACATCATGATAATCATGGGTTCTTTTGCCCTCTCAACACCGCCATTCCTCTCCATCACCGACACCCATCTCAGAGGGCGGGTTTCCTGCCGACGACCTCGTCGACGAGACCCTTCCACATGTCCCTCAGCCCGGGCTGGTGCTCCTCGGCGACGGGCTCCGCCTCGTGCGCCCACTTGAGCTCGACGCCGTCCACGCCGAAGGCCTCGACCTCGGTCATGGCGGCGGCGGTGGTGACGTTCTCCGGGTGCGCGGCGATCACGGAGATCTGCGGCATCTCCTCTTCTGCGGACGCGGCGGACGCGGGCTGCTGCTCGTACATGGACTGGTGTTTTACGGTGAAGGCGTCCGGGAGGAGCGGCATGCGCATGCCGGCGAACTCGTTGGCGGCGACGGGCTCGTAGGACGCGGGCAGGACGGTGAAGTCCATGGACGCGAGCGGGGAGGAGGAGGAGGATGCGGAGGGGGCGGAGAAGGTCTGCATCTGGCGGCGGTGGGTGGTGCTCTGGGTCGGTTGCGGGGTTGGGCGGTGGGTTGTTGTGAGGGAGCGGGCGGACTGTGATGGTGTGTTAGTTATGATTTGGGGGTTGAGGGATGAGGGTTGAAGGAAACGTACGTCGTCGCGGGGACTCCTGTTCTTGAGGAGCTCTGCGTACTTTGGCATCAGGACGGCGCCGTGGTTGACGTTGTAGTGCGACTCGAGGAGGCCGCTGGAGCGGCTCGCGACGGCGGCCGAGTTGATGGAGCGGGTGAGCTTGGAGACGGGGGCGGTGATGCGCGACATTGCGAGTGTGTGTGTATCGGACCGACCGGAGTTTGATGGGAGGTTTTTGTTGGTGATGCTACGAGAGAAGTGTTCTACAGACAACAGTCGGAACGCGGGCTGGACGACGGCAGAGCAGAGAGTTTGGACAGAGGGCCAGAGGTGAGGAGGAGAGGAGGGGGAGCAGCACGGCAGATATACGCACGGGTGAGGGAGGGAGCTCTCTCTCTCTTCGCAGACTGGCAACGACACACTCACTCACACTGACACATTACACACAACACATGGACGTTGTAGAGACACCCCTGTGTCTGGAACGGGGGGAGGGGATGGGTGAGGGACGGGACTGGACTGGACTTGGATGGGACGAGGTGGATGGGCGGATGGATGGGTTTGGCCTTGCCTCGTTGCGTTCGGGGATGGGACGAGATGGGAACGGGCAGCAAGTAGCTACAGACAGTACAAGCATTTAGCAGAGAGCGAGACAGGTAGATACGTCGCGCGCCTCAGATGCGCGTGTAAGAGGGAAGAAAGAGAGTGAGTGAGGTGTGGTGGTACATCGTCGGCGGTGGTCGAGTGCTTCGAGGTGGATGTACCCGGAGGTCCGATGGAACGGGGGTGGGACGGCGAGGCGGCGGGCGGTGCGAGGCCTGGCTGGACTGGAGAATGTACCCAGGTACTTACCACCCCTTGCACTCCATTTTGGCGGGGAGCAGGCCGGCAGCCGGGAGTGGTGAGTGACCCCTGCTGGAAGGTACATGGTGGAAGTACCTCCACTGAGTGAGTGCCCTGTATTGTTGAGGAGGGATCCAATCAGATCAGCAGGGGGCACTCTATTTGGTTGGTCGGCGGGCGGTGGAGATGGAGTGTGGTCACTGTTCAGCAGTTTCCTGGCGGATGGATGCAATGCAGGCGGTGCGTGGGTACACTAGGTATTGTGACTGGATGGCGAAATGTACCTAGGTAAGCTGTTATGCCGGGCACGGCAGCATTATGCAGAGATGCTACGCTCGTGAGGTGAGGATTAGTCCCCGAATCGCATGGGGGTTGTGGGAAGTGTCACTGCTCTTGCAGGTTGGATGCTGAGAAGCATTTACATCTATACTTCTGCTGGTCAGGTACCCAAGTACATTTCACAGAGTGAGGCGAGGCGGGCAGCCCCGGCGGTCTCTACAGCGGACTACCTAGGTACAGTGGCACAAAACCGGGCTGGGTTTGGTAAAAATGGCACAATAACCCCCAGAATCAGGGCGTGTACGCCGCGAAGCGCACCTGTAGTGTAGGGGCCGGCGGGGTCCCATACGACGAAAACCACCCGATCGATGGGGGCGCGTGAGCTGACGACGGGAGGGGAATGGTGCGCTCTCTCCCTCTTTCTGTCGAAAGATCTTGTTCTTTCGCTGTTGACCGCTGGCATCTCTACGATCTAGATCTCACGAATCTTTCTCTCTGTCTTTGGATTCGCGCGCCTTGGGAAGACGAAGATCCTGCCCCCCGTTCGACATGAACTGACTGATCGCACACAACACCTGAGTCGAACTCGGATGGGAACACCCTCCGTTTTCGGGGGGCAGACGAACAACACGAAGCAGACCAGACTTGCTCTCGACGGCTTGAGCGGTCTGGTCTGTCGGTCAGTGTCAGTCAGTGTCAGGCAAGGTACACGGCCTGGGGTTGGAGCATCTCGGTGACCCTGCCAAGGCGGGTGGCCGGACGGGATGCGAGCGCGTGTGTGTGTCCATAGCGCGCGAGTGAGAAGAGGGCGAGCACTGCTAGGTAGGTAGCTAGCTGCGAACCGGCGTTCGGGTGTCAGATTGTCAGATTATCAATCGTGCAGGCCGAGAAAAGTGCGAGTAGGGGAGGGCGTGTGAGATGTGCCCCGAGAGGTCAGAGGGAGACAGATAGGTATGGACAGCCAGCGAACGTCAGACAGACACGTTCCAACGCCCGATAGAGATAGAAACACGCGATTAGAAACGGCTAGTCAACGGAGACGGGATAGCTAGATAGATAGAGCTCAACAGAAATCAAGGGATGGATGGCCGTATCGTGCCCAGACAACGCAATACAGCACAGCACAGCATAACAAGACATAACACAATAACGACACTGACGGCACACCGCACAGCCAGCCGGGACTGCCCCCGGCGCATAAACTGTTTCCAGGGCGGCGTAGTAGGCATACGTGTACCGGTTTCCACATCTTGTCCTGTTCCTTGCTGTTGATGCTGTTGTTTGCAAAGAATCCTCTTATTATAGACCATGTTAAACCAGGGATTCCTAGAGGATGCTTGTTGAGCTGAGCTGAGCTCACCTGTTGCGCTGTATTAGTGTACGTAGACAGCTGAGAGGCTGTGTTGTACCCGCTGTCAGCGACTCCAGCGTCTGGAAACTCGGGTGCGACTGCCACTGTCAAGGGCTGGCGACTGCCCCGGGGGAGTTCCAGGCGATCCAAGAAAGCTTCGAGACGTTGAGGAGCTTGGGCCACCTGCGGGTCTCCCCCGGTAGTGCTATGGTACGTATCTCGTCCAGCTACACTATACGTACCTAGGTACCAAGCTTAGGTACCTTTCCACCGCCATTGTTCTTTCCCAGCTCACCACCACCCACCAACACCACCCACCACCACCCACCAACACCAACACCAACGCCGTTCCATTCCAGCTCCCTCACCTCACCCACGACACACGGCCAAAGGCTGCCAACGCACGCCCATTCTGCCGCTTGACGATGCGGTCTTGACCGAGACGCGCATAGACGGCGTCCGTCTCCTCTTCCTCTTTCGTCACGCTTTCTTTGCCTTTCTGGGCATCTTCTGCTGCCACACACACAAGTTTGCTTCCAAGGCCCAACTTGGCACTCGACCCCAATCTCGTCCTCGAAATCTACAACGAGTCCGAAAGAGGACTGGCCTGGGGAGCTTTCCCTCCCCTGCCAACACGCCTGTCGACCAACCAAGACATGCCGGACTAGCGTTCAAGCTCCTCGCGCCCGCCTGCCGCCTGCGACCCCATGATCGCCCGCGTCGGCTGGGCATGCCTGGATGGGCCTCCCGTTCCTGTCCTCTTCCAAGCTCCACGGTTGTACCTGACGGAGTAGGCGACACAACACGTTCGAAAAGGGGCAGAGACGAAGATCATTGAGTTTACGGGCAAGATTGACGAGGAGCTAGTTTTGTTGGAGATTGCAATGTTTGTCACTCCAGAGCATTAATGAACCGAGCAGGGTGGCAGACGGGGCGAGCGACAGGGCTACTTGCCGATTCCTCGAGGTACCTCGTCCTCCTGACGATTGAGGGAAGCTTGAGTCTTGGAGTCAGGGCTGGGAGCTCTCACCGCTTGGGGTTTGGGTCCACGGCCGGGGCAGGCAAGCAGGGTGTCGCTCCCGTTCGTCGAATCATTCTGGAAATACATCCGGCGTGATTGGCCAGCGGCGCGTGGACGATCGACGCATGGCCAGATCGTTGGGAACTTGGGGAGCCAGGAAGACTTGCAAGCTCTTTGGCTCTGCACTGCACCCTCCCCCCTCCTTCGGGAAAGCCCTTCCGACTCGCGATTCAAGACATTGACGGCGCGGTCGCTGCACCTGCTGGCAAGCCCACCGCGACTGTTAGACAGTACGTTGGTGCCGTTACTCCCGGTGCAAACGGCAGCCTGTCTCTGTTTACACGCTGCATCAGATGCCTAGGCACCCACCCTCCTTGCCAAAGACTTGCGCACCATACTTCGGACGGCGTCTCGACACGCTGTCTAGCTGTTCGAAACTCGGCGATATTTCACCTCATGAGATCATCGGGATTACAAGCATAACAATCTTGCCGAAAAACGTTGAGGAGCCATGGCACCGGGTTACGAAGACAACGGGACGAAGCGCCGAAGGTGGGATGGGAACCCCGAGTCCCGACTCTCCTGATACATACCCGCGCGACGCAGGAGGCATAGAGAGCGGGACTGAGAATGTTCGCCGAAGTTCAAACCGTCCGTGGCCGTGGGGGTTCGTTCGTTCGTTCGGACATTTTCCCCAGCGCCTGGGAGACACCCGAGCGAGTCTGTGCGACGAGACGGAGAACTGGGAAGAATCGCGGCCTTTCTCCGTCTCCGTATTTTTAGCATTAGCTGCTTGTTATTGTCGGGACGGGGCCGCGCCACGATACTCGGGCTACTCCCGCGTGCCGGTACGTTTCCAGTTGCGTGAGCTGATGTCGAAGCCACGGCACGTTCCCGTCTGGCTGGCACCACGACGGACTGTCCGGGCGACGATCAAGAAGACAGGACAGCTCTGTCCTGTTGTGAGACCGTTCTATACACTACAAAGCCTACCTAGCTGAAGCCGGGTGGCTGATCTGGCGGGCGCCTCGTCCGCGTCCGGCCCTGATGCCCGATCCGTGATAACGTGGCGATTGGCGATCAAATTCAAGTCTCGTCTCGCCTTCTCCTGCGTACCTACATGCAGACTGTATGCCAATGCAATGCGTGTCTCTGAGAAGGCATGTACATGCGAGATGCACTCTAGATAAGGAGGGCGAAAAAGAAAGCTTTCGGGGCTGGATTGTTTGAGATGGGGAACGCGTGACTGGAATCTGCAAGCCGCGAATTGGAGGGGGCCGAATTGCCCGCCTCACCGCTCATTCCCACTGTATGTGATTGGACCCTTATTCTCATCGTGATGAATGCAAGTAGGTACAGCCGTCCGCCACGAAGCCATGATTGTTTACCCGCCGCGATGGTTGCTGCAGTGGTCCCCGTTGGAATCGCCGGCGGGCTTGGTGTAACTATCCAAGAGAGCGAGCGGGCCGGCCCAGCGAGGTGTGCGTGCTGATGCATGTCACCATGTGCCTATCGTGACACGAAACGGCGAACCTAGAGTATCCTCCCGGCCTCCCTCGCATTCCTGGGCGAACGCCTCGTCAGTAACATGAGAGCAAAGCGCCAATCAGATGCAATTTCCCCCGCCCAGTGCGAGGGAGTAAAAAAAGTTAAGTGGAGAGAGGGAGAGACATTTCAATATTGACCCAATTCACTCGCTGTCTCGGACGAGAGAGCTCAGATAACGAATCCCATCACGATCGGTGTCCGTATCCGGAAGCGGGAGCGGGAACGAAAGCGAATCAACAGCGATGACTACCCCGGTTGCCGATGCGTGTGCTCCGAGTCTGACTCCGGGACCGGAGCCCGAGCCGGAACCGGCCCCTTCGGCGTTCGTCTCGCTCGGCATGGTCGTCCTCGACGAGATCCACTTCCCCGACGGCCGCGTCCTGCGTGACGTCCCGGGCGGCTCCGGGTTCTACGGTACGAATTGCCCACATCAACTGCCTCTTTGGACAGTCCGGTGATATGATCGAATCCGGGGCTCTGGTCTACCCACCTATCGTTGCTAACACAACTGACCCGTCACAGCCACCCTCGGCGCCCGCCTCGCCGTCCCGCAAGATCGAGCCGGCTCCGTCTGCTGCCTCGTCGTCGCCGGCGACGACTTCCCCGCCGCCGTGGTCCGCCAGATCGAGGGCTGGGGCGTGCAGGTGCTCATCCAGCGGGTCGAGGGCGCCGCCTCCACGAGGGGCCTTTTGCAGTACCAAGACGACATCTTTGGAGGTTCGACGATCCCTTCCATCTCCCTGGACCTACTAGACTAACGTATATAATAGCGAAGACGTTCCGTTACATATCCCCACCCCTCCGCCCAGACGTCAAGACGCTTCCCGGTAGGTTACTGCGGTCCTCGGTCGTACATACCCTCGCGAGCCCCGAGGACGTCGCGCAGCAAGCAACCGACCTGCGAGGTCCCGCCCGGGGGCTGATCGCGTGGGAGCCCTCGCCGCTGCACTGCGCCGGCGCGTGGGCCGCGCACGCGCGCGGCGCGACGTACGTCAACGTCATCTCGCCCAACGACGCCGAGGCCCTGGCCATGCACGGCATCAGCCTGGACGCAACGGCGGCTGCGTACGACAGAAAGGCCGTCGAGCGGTGCGCCCTGTCTCTCGCCGGCGAGGCGCTCTCGATGGACAACCCCGACCGGGCCATCGTCGTCGTCGTCCGGTGCGGCGCGGAGGGGTGCCTGACGGTCCCGCGGGGGGACCCGCTGCCCATCTGGCTGCCGGCGTTCCACGGGCCCGGGTCGGGCAAGGTCGTCGACGCCACGGGGGCGGGAAACGCGTTCCTGGGCGCGTTTGCCGTCGTATTGGAAGAGACGGCGGGGGATGAGGTGCTCGCGGCGGCGTACGGTGCCGTGGCGGCGAGTTTCGTGGTGGAGCAGGTCGGGCCGCCGCGCAGGGAGGTCGTCGACGGGAGGGAGCTGTGGAACGGGGAGTCGTTTGATGCGAGGTTGGAGGCGTACAAGGCCAAGGCCGGGTTGTGGGATGCCGGCGGGTTTTGGAAGGCAGGAGATAGGGAGACTAACCCCTGAACGGGTTGAACGAAGAGATGTATCTTGGGAACAGTTGTGAGTGGGTATCAAGCCTCGTTCTATTTTGTTTCTCTTTTTTGTTCATATCTTCTTTCCCATCTCATACTCGAGATTCAACGAAGAAATTTCATCTATATGTTTTCATGTTTTTGCCCGCATATACTTCTCCTCTCCACCCTCACCTGATGACCTGCGTGCCCTCGGCGGGCTCCAGGATCTTCCACTGGCAGCCGACGTCCTTGTTGGGGTTGTTCTCCCGGAGGATCTTGATGATCTTCTCGGCGATCTCCTCAAAGTTGCTCGTGGCGAGGGCGAGGATGGTGGGGCCCGCGCCGGAGAGGCACACGCCGAGGAAGCCCGGCTGGGTGCTCGGCGACATGCTCTCGACGATCTGGCCGAGGCCGGGGATCAGGGTCTGGCGGTACGGCTGGTGGATCTTGTCCTGCATGGCGAGGTGGATGAGCTCCGGGTCGGGCGGGGAGGTGCCGAGGGCGACGGGGAGGAGGGCTATTCTCTGCATGTTGAAGGTCTGAGGGCTCGGTGTCAGCTTGACTGCAAACGTCAGTGGGATGGAGGGTAGCACTCACGACATCGGGACGGGTGTAGTGAGGGGGCAGGACCTCGCGGGCGAGGTGGGTGGGGACCTGGAAGTCCGGGATGATGGCGATGGCCTTGATCTCCTTGGCCCAGGGGAACTTGATGTGGTGGCCGATGCCGTGGGGGGGCTCGGGCGGGGTCTCGCCGGTGTCGACGCCGCCGGCCGGGGCGGGGAGGACCTCGCTGAGGGGGATCTCGATGCGCTGGACGTCCTCGGGCTTCAGGGGGCGGAGGTAGGTGCCGACGAAGCCGCCGTACAGCGAGGCGCCGACGTTGTCGGGGTGTCTTTCTGGGGGAGGGTCAGTGAGCCGTCCGGGAAGAGTGAGTGACGCGGGGCGTACCAATCATCAGACAGAAATCAAAGAGGCGGTCCAGGTCGAGGTGGTCGAGGTGTCCGACCTCCTTGCCGAGCATGACGCCGGCGACGACGGCGGAGCCGGAGCTGCCGAGGCCGCGGCCGAGGGGGATGGGGTTCTTGATGTGGACGTGGGTCTCGACGGGGAACATGCGCTGGCCGTGGCAGCGGAGGACGTAGAGGGCGACGCGGGTGATGAGGTTGACGGAGGGGTCGAGGCTGATGTCGTCGGTGCCCTCGCCCTGACCCTCGTAGGTGAGGCGGCAGTTGAGGGGCTCCGACGACTTGGTGACGGACCGGTCGACGGTGACGTGCAGCTCGAGGTAGACGGAGAGGGCGAGGCCGATGACGTCGAAGCCGGGGCCGATGTTGGCCGAGGACGAGGGCGTCTTGATCACGAACGTCTCCTTGGCGGACATGGTGGGCGATGAGTTGGTGGTGTAAGTTTTGGTTGTTGGTGGTGAGTCAATCAGTGAGTGAGTGAGTGAAGGTTTCAAGTGAAGGATCGTCGGAATGGGGACCCTCTAATCGATCGGCACGAGTTCCGGGTTGAAGATTCTCAGGGGGTTTCGAAGAGGGTGTTGATCCTATGCAGGAGACGTTCCTCGATGAGATTGATACCGCGGATTTGCAGTTGCAGTGAGGTACCAAAGGATAGGACTGAGAAGCGAGCGTGAATCGCGTCTATTTCGCCTCGACTGATGTTCCGCTCGCCGTGACTTAAAAATTTCGAGGGGCCCCCGATGACGGAGCCGCGGCAGTCCCGTCTCAGCTGTTTTTTTGGCGGGGTGAAAGCCCTACGCAGGTACAGTGTACCTGTGGCTACAGCGGCTGGGCGTTGAGTGCGGGGGTCATTTCGGGGGATATGATTGGCCAATGGCTCCGTTGCTTCGGGGAGCTTATCTTATCGTTCCCGCTGTGGTGAGTTCCGGGCTCATCACGCCATTTCGGTCGCCCGTTTGATTGAGGAAGTTGCCAATGACAGTCACTCCTTTCGACTTCATATCATCGTTTGACGTGGTTTTTCAATGATAGACAAGCTAGATGCATTTCATCTTTCGAGACATGGTGCGACTTGGCAACACTTGAATGCAACCACGTTGAAGGAATGGCCCTTCACATCTTCTATCACCAGTCGAGGAGGACTCGAGTTGCCGATGATCTAATTACGACTGCAGAAACCTGATACCTGGCCTCTAACACTGGAAGCAAACCACTTTACATCTCTGTCTTTATACTGCTGCCGCTTTCCGAACGGCTCGTACTTGCCCAGCAAACCGAGACCGACGATGGAGCTATCGCCGGCCCTCGACACTATCCAGAGCTGCGCCCTCCGATCGCCATCGGCTACGCCGTTTGCTCATCGATGCTCACCCCAGGAAAACAGATCTCGTTTCTGTCGCCCCCCGCTCGCGTTTCCGGAGGGATGAGGCATCCAAGCGATCGATTCACACCGCCTCGCGGGCGACATGTCGAATTAATGAGAAACAGTCCACCAACAAACACTCTGCCGTGCCGACAAGAAAAGCAAGCGGAGAAAACGACCGACAAGAGCTCGTGTTTCTCTGCCGAGTGAACCGCGAGCTCCACACGGCCCCGTCAAACATGCCCGTCGGGGGCCCCGTCAATGGAGAAGCTTAATATGGAGCTGGCGACGGATACATGCTCGCAAGGTCTTGCCGTAGCTTTACGGGCGGGAAGGGAGCTGATCTCGCAGATGTCACCGGGTCTCCCTTTGCGGCCAAAGTCCGAGAGTCGCCTCGTGAAGCATGCTATTCTCGGCGACAAAGGCAGACGAGAGAGCTCATCATCGCCCGCTTGAGGATAGCCCGGGGCTCCCTCGGACACATTGTCGAGGGAGCGCGTGAAAGAACACACGGAGCCTAATCGGCCCATTCGATCGCTTAGGAGCGAGTGAGATGTGCGCGTCGATCCGCGCCTGCGCGCTTGTAACGTTGCGCGAGGCCTGTCAGACTGGCGAAGTGTCGTCAAAGCCCCGAGAGCCTCGTTTGTCACGTCCCGGGGGCGCTACCACGAGGCCGGCGTCCCTAGCGGCGTCGTTTTCCCATGCTGTGCGGTCATGGGCGTGGCGGGGTCGAGGATTCTCGTAGGCTCCTCTGCGCCAGCGTCCGCCACTGCCGTAAGCCCAGGGGCTGCTGACGGCGCGATGCGGTGCTCTCTTGAGACGAATGGGAAAGAAAGAAGAGTGAGAGAGGGAACATCTACGCCTCATCCTTCCGAGCCGACAAGCACTCGACGCGGCGGAACGGAGTTGCGCTCGCTGCGGCCGGGCCCGACGAGCGTGGCATGGCATCCGACTTGTGCGTTGGCCAAGAAACGATTCGTGGACAGGGAAACGCGAGGCGAGCGAGACCACCTGACTTTGCGTCCCGCCTTGGACACTCACTCGAGAGACATGCTCAAACAGTCCAAAGTGGGTGATGGAAGAATCGTCCGAGGCTCCGCTGCGACGGGCAGAGCGGTAAACAACCCAACCTCGCGCTAAGGGAAGGACCCCTACATGAGGTGGATGTAAACGAAAAAGATCGGCGGCCTAAAGACGGCAGACCCTTACTCGAAAAGAATCCATCGCGCAGGTGATGTTGAAAATGGGTGTCGATTGATATCCCACCTCACCCGAGTCTACTAGACGAGTGAGTGAGTGGGTGCAGTGAGAGTGAGAGCGAGAGGATGGTGAGAGAGGAAGGTGAGATGGAGGAGGCTGGCAACAAACTGGGGCGAATCGGCCCACTGCCGCGCTCATGCACTAGGCCCGAACAAACGCTAGACGAACTGTCGGGTTGCTAAAAACAGCAGTATGACAGCTCCCCGTCCTCTTCTCTCGCAGCTTCTCGAGTCGAGTCCCGTGAGCGCTGGAATCGGGGCTAGTGAATACGAGGGGACTCCCCCGGCCGCCGTCGCCGTCTTCTTGCCCCGTTCGTCGGCCGGCTTCCAGCGGATCTCCCACCGCAGCACCCCCGGCCAATGGCTTTGTTTTCCCCCACGACCAACAAGAGCGAAACCAAGATCTGTGATCGTCGCTCACCTCACCTCGCGTAGCGTCGCATCGCGCGCCGTCAATACGAATTGACGGAACCCCGGGGAAAAGAGGGGCCCTGCCTGATTGCCTCCTCCGGCAGTCAAGCCCATACGATGTGACATGCGACATGGAGTCTCGCTCGCTTCCCTTGGGCGGCCAAGACGACTAACCGCAGTTGTTTTCTCCGTGCCGCTTAGCAGTCACTCTTTCCCCCCATGTCACGACATGACGCTATTGCCGGAGGGACCACAACGTCATGGTTCATACGTCTCTCGTCTGGTGATGAGGAGCTGCGGTCTGCCTGCGATGAGGAGACCGGGGGGGCTGTGGAGGGGCGGGAAGAACTGGGGGGAGGCTGATGGATACGGGCATCCCACGACGCTCTCGAGATTCTATAAGAAGGGGGCAAACAACTCACGAAACTCGACTTCTTGTTCTCTCATCCTCATCAGCTTCATCTCCAGCCTCAACAACCACACCACTCTCACAACTCCGTCTACAACAACTCCATCTTCACCCCACCAACAAACCAACCCACAACCCAAAAACCAGCCAAAATGCAGTTCTCCAGCCTCCTCACCGTCCTTTCCTCCGTCGCCGCCGCGGCCGCCGTCTCCGTCTCCTTCGACACCGGCTACGACGACGGCGCCCGCTCCCTGACCGCCGTCTCCTGCTCCGACGGCGCCAACGGCCTCATCACCAAGTACAACTGGCAGACCCAGGGCCAGGTCGCCCGCTTCCCCTACATTGGCGGCGTCGACGCCGTCGGCGGCTGGAACTCCCCCAACGTGAGTCTCCAATCTTTCTCGAGCATGATCAACGAAGAACAACTCACTAACACACTCGCAGTGCGGCACCTGCTGGCAGCTCACCTACAACGGCAAGAGCATCAACGTCCTCGCCATCGACCACGCCGGCTCCGGCTTCAACATCGCCCTCGGCGCCATGAACGACCTCACCAACGGCCAGGCCAACCAGCTCGGCCGCGTCGAGGCCCAGGCCACCCAGGTCGCCCTCAGCGCCTGCGGTCTGTGAGAGAGACCTGGCAGAGGAAAGCATAACTGAAAGAATCATTGCATCACGGCAGCGGCATAATGGGCGGTAATGACCGGGGGTCTAAATGACATATTTTGCATGGAATCGGCGCTCTTCAATCATTTGGCACATGGCATATCACGATACATTCCTTAAGACATAGCTAAACAATAATGACAGATGGCTACTTTGGCCTCGGAATATGAGCTTGGTATTGCTTACAAGTGAACGATCAGAGTCCGTCACCCATCTCATCTCACCTCACCCTTGATCCTCCAGCATCGCGGCCACCAAGCCCGGTATTACACCGCCGCCTACACCTCATCTCAGCTAAATTTTTTTCAAGTTTTCAGCCCACACTTCAACACAATTGCAATCCTTGCGAGACACTCACTGGCTGAGCCCTTTGTACTCCTATCCAGAAAATAGGTAGGCGTGAAAACCCAAGGCGGCGGCTTGTGTTCCGCACCGAAACTAACCAAGGGCATTATTTATGTGCAGTACATTTCCGGCTATGTCCGCAGCTTGCTCTTCCCAGCATTTATTCATGGAGATGCTCAGTGCTGCATCCGTCTGTGCCACGGTCGGCAATGACCTAGCTGCTGGAGGCACCGGGGAGCATGCCTATATAAGAGCCATACGTGAAGGCCCCGTCAGATGTTCCAGGCCCACAGTGCAACAGTTTGTCGCACCAGGACTGGGGGGGAAGACTTGTACTTTTTTCTTTATTTCTTTTGGTGTGGTGCTCGTCGACCTTGCTTCATAGACGTCGACTGCAAACCTGCAGCAAGGTCTTCATAAGATTTTTTTAACACATAGATACGCCAGGGACAGTAGTGATGGACAGTGACAGACGGTGACGGACAGTGCCGACGTTGGAAGAGGGAAAATGCTACGAGCTGCCTGTCGTGGACATTCTTTTCGGGACACATGGAGGGTTTTGGCGGGTCCCGGGTACAAACTTGAGGTAAGACTGATGGAAGAAGACGAGACTCTCCTGCCAAATCATTTGCATCTCAGGGCGTTCTGCTCGCTAATATAGGTAATCAATTTTAGCCTGGACATCAACAGGATGACATTGCTTTTCATCCCCTGCCGCGCGGCATCTCCTCTCGGATCCGTTGCCAAGTGGGCTGCTGTTTCTTTCCGGCCTTGAAAAGACCCGATGTGGGCCAAGCAAGGCCGAACCTCCGAATGGCCGATGTGGGTCTACCGGATCGGAGGCGGAGGAGCGTGGTGGGACACTGGAGGGAGTGCTCAGAAGTGTCGGTGAGAGACACTTCGGCATAACCATGGATGTGAAACCCGTCCGAGCCCACGATTCATGCGGCAAGGGCCTGGATGGGATAGTAAAGACCTGCCCAAAGCAAGAAAGCGGCCGAAGACCCTAAGCGAGAAGGCACAAAGTTCAAGACTTCCATCTCCCTTTCCCCCCCTTTTCACTTCTCTCTGATGTTTGTGGGCATTGGGCATTGCTGGAGCAACCAGCAGCCCTGGGCATATTATAGGTACTGCTCCAGGGATGTCCCACTGAAGAATCACATCTGGGCGCAGGTGGGGAGACGGATGGAGGGGTCAATGTCTCTGGGACGTAGTAATGCAACTTGGTGTCTCTGCATGAGATGCTGCTGGTGGTTGAGGAAAGGCACCAGTCGATGTCACATTGGCAAGTGCTTTGAGTAGGTAGGTACCCAGCTTGTCTCAGTAGAATATCTACATGGGCAGACGCGCGCCCAAGGTTATCGAATCCAACTTGACGAATGTGAATCGTGCAAGAGAAAACACTGCGAGACGCACGTGAATGGAGGGGCAGAGGAGAGGCATCAATGGTACGTACACCCAGTTTACATAGTGTTTTTCTGCAGGTGCATTTCGAAGGAGGGGTACCTGGACCTAACCCCGCCTTGCAGGAAATTTTTCAGCATGTCTTCCCCCTTCTAGGCGTCTTCCATTCGTTATCTTATCAGTAGTGGCGGGGCTAATCTCGAAATTTTCACACCTTCCCGCGCTGGTCCCTTGAAATTTTTGTGTGGTGTCAGCGTCTGGGCAGGCATTTTTTTTTCTTTTGGGTCAATTCCCCTCGGGCATCAACCAGGTTCCTAGGTGTTGCGGGCGGGAGAGAATAAAAAAAAAATAAAAAAAATTACAGCTGGCCGTCGACCAGGTCCCGTCGTTTCTTGGATAAAATTCCACGCGCCGGACCTCTCTTTTCACTTTTTCACCTCCTCCTCCTTTCCTCTCCCCCCCTCCTTTCCTCTCCTTCTCTCTCTCTCTCGTCTTCCTCTCTTTTGCGCGCAGTCGTAGTAGAGACGACGAGATATCTTCAACTTTTCAAAATGGATAAAGGCAACTTGGTCCAGCTGCTCCAAGCGAGCCAGATTCGTGAGTCTCACTCTCCCTCCCCCGCCAATCGCCCTGTGCCACCCCGGCACCATACCCAGTCGAACCAGCCTCCTTCATTTGCTTTTTTGCGCCCTCGTTTCTCGCTTCTCGCTTCGTGTCTCTCGTCTATTTAAATTTCGCCTATCCACCCCTTTCTGTCCTTCATTCCTTCCGAAAAAAAGTCTTCTTTGCTAACTTCTTCCCCTTCCTCAGCCGACACTGAGAAGGTCAAGGCCGTCACGGCCGAGCTCCAGAAGAACTACTACTCCCACCCCGAGTCTCTTCTCCTCTTGATTGAGGTTACCATCTCCCACGAAGATGCCGGAATCCGTCAGCTTGCCTCCGTCCAGGCCCTGCGTCTGACTCCCAGGCACTGGTCTAAGCTCCCCTCCAACCAGCGTTCGCTTGCTCTGCAGCACCTTCTGGAGAGCATCCTGAGCGACCAGTCTGCCAACTCTCGCCACTCCAAGTCGCGCCTCCTTGCTGGCGGCCTCGGCATCGATCTCGAGGATGGCGAGAACCAGGACTTCCTGAGGGGTCTGCTCTCCCTCAACACCAACGACAACGTCACTCACCGTGAGGTTGGCTCCTACATTCTCTTCGCCCTGCTCGAGGAGGACCCCACACACTTCGCCGAGCAGGTCTCCGAGCTTCTCGGACTCATCAAGACCACCATCGTCGACCCTGCCAGCGCCGACGTTCGTCTGAACTCGGTCAAGTCCGTTGGTGCTCTTCTGATGCTCATCGACCCTGAGGAGGACCAGCAGAGCCTGGCCATCCTGCAGTCTCTCGTCCAGCCCATGGTCCAGATTCTCAAGGCTGCCATCGACCAGGGCAACGACGACCAGTACAAAGACGTCTTCGAGGTCTTCCAGTCTTTCCTGGCCTACGACTCTGCTCTTCTGGCTGCCCACCTCAAGGACCTCCTCCAGTTCATGATCGAGCTCGCCGTCAACAACGAGGTCGACGAGGATGCCCGCTCCCAGGCTCTTGCCTTCCTCAGCCAGTGCGCCCGCTACCGCCGCATGAAGATTCAGGGCATGAAGGACATGGGCGCCCTGCTCATGGTCAAGAGCATGGAGATCGTTACCGAGATCGACAACGATGCCGACGAGGACGACAACTCTCCCGCTAGAACCGCCCTGAGCTTGATTGACCAGCTGGCCAGCGACCTCCCCCCTAAGCAGGTCATCGTCCCTCTTCTCGACCAGTTCCCCCGCTTCGCCCAGAGCCCCAACCCTGGCCACCGCAAGTCTGCCATCCTCTCTCTCGGCACTGCTGCCGAGGGTGCCCCCGACTTCATCGCCACCCAGCTCCAGAGCCTGCTGCCCACCGTCCTTCAGCTCCTGAACGACCAGGACGGCTCCGTCCGCCACGCTGCCCTCGTCGGTCTAATCCACCTCGCTGACGAGATGGCCGACGAGCTCTCGCCCCAGCACGAGGCCCTCATCGGCGCTCTGCTCAACAACCTCGAGGCCGCTGCTGGTGGCTCCGACAAGCAGAACATCAGCATCATCCGTGCTGCCTGCGGCGCTCTCGACTCCCTCATCGGCGAGGGTCTCGACGACCAGCTGATCAAGAACTTTGGCCCCAAGCTCATTGTCCCCATGGGCAAGCTCCTCAACCACGAGGAGTACAGCGTCAAGTCTGCTGCAGCCGGTGCCATCGGTGCCATTGCCTCTGCTCTCGGCGGCGAGGAGTTTAAGCCCTACTTCAAGGAGGTCATGGGTGCTCTCGGCCAGTACGTCAACATCAAGGACAGCGAGGATGCCCTCTCTCTCCGCTCTTCCGTCTGCGACTCCATGGGCCGCATCGCCGACGCCGTCGGTGCCCAGGAGTTCCAGCCCTACGTCATGGACCTCATGAAGGCCAGCGAGGAGGCTCTGCAGCTCGATAACCCCCGCCTCAAGGAGACCAGCTTCATCCTCTGGGCCTCCCTGTCCAAGGTCTACGGCAGCGAGTTTGTCCACTTCCTTCCTGGTGTCTTCAAGGGTCTTTTCGACTGCCTCGAGCTTGAGGAGGAGGAGATCAGCATCCCCGGCGTCAACAAGGAGGACATCCCCGAGGGTCTGCTCCTCGCCGGCGGCAAGAAGCTCAAGTTCAAGTCCGTCGACGACGAGATCGACGAGATGGACGACGATGACGAGGACTGGGACGACCTTGACGACTTCGCTGGCGTCACTGCCGTTGCCCTCGAGCAGGAGATCGCCCTCGAGGTTCTCGGCGACGTCATCACCCACTCTTGCGGTGTTGACAACATCAAGGAGTACCTCGACACGGCCATGGAGAAGGTCAAGGCTCTCGCCCAGCACCCGTACGACGGTGCCCGCAAGGCTGCCATCTCCACCCTCTGGCGCTCCTACGCCCGCGTCTGGCAGCTCTTCGAGGAGCAGACCGGCGTCAAGTGGGAGGCCGGCATCCCTCTCAAGCAGACCCCCGACCCCGTCCTGCTCGGCCTCGGCAAGATGGTTGTCGAGGCTACCCTCAGCGTCTGGGCTGAGGACCAGGAGCGGTATGTACCCCCCAGTTTTCCTTTACTTCTTCCCTCCTGCCCTCATAGGATGAGCACTTCGCGTTACACCCAGCTCACTCAGACGCACAAAGTGCGGTTGCTGAGAACACGTTTGATCACGTCTGATTTATCGGGCAATTTCCTACTCATTGAAGCACCATATTGGGGTATCATGGTCGCTAACGATTTCACAGTGGCGTCATCACCGAGATCAACCGCAACATCGCTGCTACCCTCAAAGCTTGCGGCCCCGCCATCCTCACCCACGAGGACCTGCTCAAGGAGAGCATCACTATCCTTGGCTGCCTCATCACCCGCTCCCACCCCTGCCAGCAGGACCTCGGCGACGAGGAGGAGGAGCAGGAGGCTGAGGGCTCTTCCGAGTTTGACTGGCTCGTCATCGACACCGCCATGGACGTCATCCTCGGCCTTGCCACCGCTCTGGGCGGCGACTTCGCCGAGATGTGGAAGGTCTTCCAGCAGGTCATCCTCAAGTTCGCCAGCTCCCAGGAGGCCCTTGAGCGCTCCACCTCCGTCGGTGTCATCGCCGAGGCCGTCAAGTACATGGGCAACGCTGTCACGCAGTTCACTGCTCAGCTCCTGCCTGTCCTCATCCACCGTCTCACCGACGAGGACTCCCTCGCCAAGTCCAACGCCGCCTACGCCATCGGCCAGCTCATCTACAACTCGACCAACACCGATGCCACCATTGCTCAGTACCAGACCATCCTGCAGAAGCTCGAGCCCCTCCTCCAGATCCAGGAGTCTCGCATGGTCGACAACGTTTCCGGCTGCATCTCCCGCATGATCATGGTCAACCCCAACCCCGCCCTGGTCGAGCGTGTCCTCCCCGCTCTTGTCGACGTCCTGCCCCTCAAGGAGGACTTCGAGGAGAACGCCCCCATCTACCAAGCCATCTTCAAGCTCTACGACCAGCAGAACGCCACGGTCCAGCAGCTGACCCCCAAGATCCTCCCCGTCCTGCGCACCGTCGTCGGCGAGCCCGAGGAGCAGCTGGATGCTGAGACCCGCCAGCTGGTGCAGAAGCTTCTCCAGGCCCTTAACTAGAGGAGATTCTGGGCTGTTGTGTCTGGTGAGATGAGGAGAGACAAAAGGTGGATGTAAGCCTCCCGTAGGGACGGCTGTTAATGAGTGATGAGTGGACGAGACCCCATTTCTTGACGTCTGTAGATAGGTTCATAGACTGCCAGGTAAAACTCCTGGATGATTCCCGATGCTCAATCAAGTATCTCTCTTTTTTGTTCACCTCTGTTCCTGACTTGCTGGTGCCGCGTGAAAATTTGAATTGGTGTCGACTGCTCGCTATCGGCAGACTCTGTTTTCGTTGTACTTCATCAACAGCCTAAAAGGATCCTCACTCGAGTTGACTATTATTATACTGATTATTCATAAGGCTTCTAACGCTCAATCACTGTCCAAGTCCAAGGTGTGCCTTCTCGGCGTCGCTCAACTTCTCCGCACCCGCTGCAACTCTCATGAGCGTCTCCTCAGCCAGCTCGCGACATGCCCCATGACCATCCAACCGCCACTGCGCTCCCATCTGGATCTCGAAGAACACGGCCTTGTATACCTTGAACGCCCGCCCAGGCCGGCCGCTGGAGAACACCCTCCAAAACAGCCTCCATCCGGACGGCACAGCCCCCAGCGGCGCCAGCAGCCCGTCGATGTAGGGGTTATACTCGACCGTCATGGTGTGGCGCTCCGAGTTGACAAAGTGCCTCCCCTGCCACGCCCTAAACGCCGCGATGTCTTTCATCATGGCCTCCTCGCTCGGCAGCTCCAGCCTGCCCGTCAGCACGGCCGTGACGTATCGCGCCTGCGCCTCGATGATGGGTATCGCGGGCCCGGCGACCTCGACCTGGCCCATGACGAACACGTCCTTGAGCCGCGGCGGCACGATGGACTTGTACAGATCGACGTGCGGCGCCGGCGCGTCCCGGGCCGCGAGCGCGCCGGGCGGGAGGTACGGGTGGTCCGCGTGGTGGTACCCGGTGCAGAGGATGACGACGTCGGCGTCGATGGCCGTGCCGTCGTCGAGCAGCACGCCCGAGGGCGTGTAGGAGGCCACGCCGGCGCGGCGGAGGGCGAAGACGCCGCACCGCAGCTTCTCGACGAAGTCGCTCCGCACGTTGGGGTTCTGCTCCATGATCTTGTGGTCCGGCTTGAGGGCCGCCGGCGGCTCGCCCAGCGCGTGGGTGAGGATCTTGTCGTACAGGAAGGCCTGCACGCTGAACGGGAGCCAGGTCGCGCTGGACCGGGCTGTGATGATGGTCAGTCAGTTTTAAATTCTCCAGCAGTAAGAGGTGATGGATGCCGCTTACAGTTCCACGCCTCCGCCGGCTTCCCCAGTAGAAACCGTGGAATGACCCAGGCGCCGCGTTTGTTGACGACGTGAAGCTCCTTCGCCAGCGGCCCGATCTCGCACGCGAGGTCGACGGCCGTGGACCCCAGCCCGACGACGACGACCCTCTTCCCGTCAAACGGCGTCGGCGTGCGGTAGAAGTGGCTATGCAGCACCTCCCCGCGAAACGCGTCCCTCCCGGGGAACTCGGGGATCTTGGGCCTCCGGCTGATTCCCGTGCCGCAGATGACAGCATCAAACCCAAGGACCTCGTCCTCCTCGGCCTCCTCGCCGCTGCCGCTGCGCACGCGGACCTCCCACCCGCCCTCCTTCCGCGGCGCGCACCCGACGACGCTCACCCCGAACCGGACGTGCCGCTCGAGGTCGAAGTGGCGCGCGTACTCGGCGATGTACCGCAGGTGCAGGTCGTGCGGGTAGAAGATGGGGTACCGCGCCGGGTCGATGGGGAAGTCGCTGAAGCACGACGAGTCGCGGCACGAGTTGACGACGAGGCCGCGGTAGATCGACGAGTGGCTGTCGGCCGTCGGGTTGGGCTCGTACAGCCACTGGCCCCCGAGGCGCGGGGCGCTCTCGAAGCACTGCACCTCGATGCCGGCCGCGACGCACTCCTTGATGGCGGCGAGGCCGCTGGTGCCTGGGGGAGAGTTAGAAATGTACGGAAGCACGTTTTCGTCTGGAACGGGGGGTCCAGAACTAAGGGAACTCGCCTGCGCCGATGATGGCTACGCGTTTGCTTTGGGACGACATATTTTCCAATTCAGAAGGTCAAAATAACACAAACGAGCTCAATGTGACACAGCGACGACGGGTTCAGTTTATAGTTCCAAGGCCTCACAAAGAAATCCTTTCAGAAAGAGTGGACCAGAAATGCAGCATTCCGCCCCCTTTTCATCTTTTCTCCCCTAATTGAACGACGTTCCCGGGGGTGGAAAAAAAACATGTTGCCTGGTGGAAGAAAGGCTTTTAAGTGCTGACAGGCGCCCACCAAAGTCCAATCTAACCCCCGGTCAACCACCACCGATGGGGTGGTGGTGATAAGCAGTGGGTGGTCAGCGGAGCAGTCAGCACTGAGAGACCCTCCGGCAATTGAATCCTTCCTCGGGGGGGCCTTTTCATTTGATTCGACCCTTCGGACTCCGTCTTAGCTCAAAAGGGCGTGTGCCGTGCGTGCCGGGAGGCGCGTTGGCTCCAAGGTGCTCTCTCTTGCCGGGGATCGTCCGCCGTTCTTTCTCTTCGAGATTGGAAGCGGAGGCATTCTCTCCGACGGATGGACGGTTCAAGCTCACAAGAAGCCTCGACTCCGACCCGTACCGGCCACCGAGTGGGGCACCCGCAACTCCGCTCGGCGGCCGTGCCGTTGTCGAGATGTTGCGGAGTACGGAGTATGTACCGTAACATGTATGCAGGACAGAGAGCAGATAGAAAAAGGCAGCTCAAGCTGGAGGAAGGATCCCATCACTTCGGCTAAGTCCTCCAACTGCAGAGATGCGAGTAAGAACGAAGGACTTATCGGTAGCTTGTTCCTGTCTCGGCGGTCGACTGGGCAATACCACGCCCTCCCGAAGCCCGACCGACCATTGTGTGTCGCCAAGACGACAACAACAGCCGCTGAACGCCGTTCTGTGTCGGCCGATTGGGTCCCCTTTCTTTCCGACCTCCGGGCCACCCTCAGTGCATCTCACTCCCGTGCCCTCCGAGAATCTCCATCCACACACATGGTCCAGGATCGGCACTCGCTCGATGTCAAGCACGCATCATCGACAATCCCTCCAGGCAAGCACTAGAGGAGATCTAATTCATGCAGACACTAACCTAGCTCCCCCCAAACTACCATAACCTAGACCCCCTTGCCGTCAAACCCGATGGTCCGCCCAGAGCCGCCGAGTTGACAGATTTAGCACAGGACCAGCGCGGGCTCTCTCGGAAACGGCACCGTCTCTCCCCAAATAGGTACGAACGAGACACCACACCCAAAGGCCAAATTACCAATTTTGAGGTGCAGCTGCCTTAGCTCTCAATCAAAAGGGGGGGAAAATACATAGACCCCTGAGTGGGATCTCGTTGCTTTTTTTCATCCTCCGCGCATTACATCCCGTTATGCAGCCCGTATGCAAGCCAGACGCAAGGCACAACTTTCATCTAGCCTGACGCGCGCCTCATCTCGCCCACCGTAGCTTTTCTCGATCTCTCCAAGTGCTTCTGAGACACTAAAAAAAAAAAAAAAAACCTCCTAGCCGCGCTTTCTTTTCTCTCTCTGCCTGTGCCTGTGCCTGACTGTCTCATCTTGCTATCCTCCTTCATCATGCATGTCTCGAACCGCGGGACAGCTGGGCTAGATTACACTACGTCCGTTGCGGGTTAAACTCATCTCGTGCCAAAAGAAACCAACGCAAGGGCAACTAAAAGCAAAACAGTCTAGAAAAAGATCCCGAGTTCACATCTCTCCAAGACTGTGAGAAAAACAGAATCGCGTCTCCTTGCTTTAATTTTAAACCAAAAAAGAATACGAAATGCGGAAAGAACGGCGCTTCGAAAGAAACAGAATCCCGAGACAGGCGTGCCTACCCGGTACACACACATCCGGTACGGAGGATCTCAAACTCAAATTCATCTCTCTCTCGGGAGACGGCACTGCCGGTTGCCGTCAAATCCAGTCCGAGAAGGAGGAAAGTACCCAAGCAAGGAGCCTTTTCTCCGGGCCATCACAAGGAAAAGATGCAAGTCAAGTCCAAAAATGTTCGGAGAAGCAACGTCCCTAATGCCGTGATTGCTTCACCTGCAACCTTCACATGGAGGGGAGCGGGTAGTGACACACGTATCTTATACGAGAAAAATAAAGGACCATCTTGACGCGTCACGACGCGATGCGGGGAGGAACTGGGCTGTCGTGATCGCCCCCTCCTCCCACGGATCTACGGCCAGGAAACGAAGCAAGGGAAGTCTGCAAGCACAACACCGTCGCACACTGCAAGGCTTTACCTACGTACCACGTAGCACAGCCGCACGCGCCGCATGGCGTTACACAGCATCAGCGGTGATCCAGCAAAAAAAAAAAAAAAAAAAAAGTGCCACAGCCGCAGTTCCAGAATCCCACAAACCCCTCCCCCCGAATCACCACTACCCAGCGTCATCAGATATTAATCAAAAACACTGGGCGCGTTGGTTTGATTGCACGGCTCATCCTTATTATCCAGAGACAAGGCTCATCGCATCGCAGACAAGGCAATCACCGGTGACAACTCGGATTAATAAGATGCACAGTCAGACACAGACGCACAGAAGGATTTGGGTGGAAATGTCCATTATCGACTAAATGATTACTTGCGTCTTGTTGAAATATATAACAGTCCGGAAGAGATAAAAACAGATCGAAACACGAGATTTTATCCAAGATCCAAGATATGCCGTCGCAAATAAACAAGAAGCTCTCAGAAAAGGAGAGATAGGGAGTGTGGGTGTGTGAGACGTGCCTGGGGATGTCGTCAATAACAATCGCACTCAACAAACGCCGCCATTGCTGCCGCCCCGCGCCGTGTCCCTGAGCGCCTCACCCACCCGTCTTTCAGCGTATAACATTACAGCGACACCTTTGTACCTTGTGTGTACGTTTCTATGATTTTGTGCATGTGGTCGTAGGCGGCTTTTCGTAGTTTTTTTCATCTTCGAGACCGGGACTGGTCCTAAGCGTAGTTGACGTACTCCTGCGGCGTGACCGGCCAGGCGTCGATGCCGTCCTGGATGATGACGGACATGCCACCCATCATGTGGTTCTGGATGTGGCAGTGGAGCAGCCAGGCGCCCGGGTTGTCGACGAGGTAGCGGACAGCCATCCACGTCGGCTCGCTGATGGCGTTCGGGGTCGCGAAGGCGTCGCGGCGAGGAGGGTCGACGAAGTTCCAGGCTGACGGGTTCGCGGCGGCGGCCTCCTCAATGGTGTTCCAGGTGAAGGCACCGGTGCCGGAGGCGAGCAGGAACATCCTGTTGCCGTGCTTGTGGATGGGGTGAGGGGGCTGGGGCGGGGCGCCGGCCTGGAAGACCATGTCGACCCAGGTGTTGTTGCGCGTCGACAGAACGGTCGGGTCGTTCTCGGCGGCCTGGACGTTGAAGAGGACGGGCTGATCGTTCTCAAAGTCCGCCGGTAGGAGGAGCGTGTTGTTCAGGGCCCAGTAGTAGGAGCCGCCCTCGGTGCGCATCTCGAACTTGTGTAGGGCCTCCGCCTGGCGCGGGATGGTGATGGGCGGGAAGGGCTTGGCGTTGGCCTGGCGGAAGACGCGGACGTTCTGGGACGTGGGCTTGCCGTTGTCGCGGACCCAGGGAGTGGAGGGGACAATGGTCGGCTCGGGCTGGCCCTTCTCGCGCCATTGGAGCTTCGCAACGCCGGAGAGCATCTGCGTAGCGATGACGCTGGCAGCACGGATCGTGAAGTCACCCTGCTGCTTGTACTTGACGAGGACGGAGTAACGGTCGCCGTTGGTGACGGGGATGGCCTCAACTTCCTGGGGGGTGACGTAGGCGCCGTCCATGGCGTACATCCACATGGTGTGGTTGTCGATGGAGAACATGGCCGTGTGCAGGTGGTAGGCACCGATGAGGTCGAAGGAAACCCACTTCTCCGTGTCGCAGTTGCTCTTCTCGATCTTGAACGTCTCGACACCACCATCGCTGGGCTTGCAGCCCTCGAACACGCCGGGAGGAACCTTGCTCAGATCACCTTGGCCACGGGCAATGACGGCAGCGGGAATGCATCTGTGGAGATGGTCAGCAGCGTCGACAAATTGGCGAAAGGAAGAGGACTTACGCCTTGTCAGTCATCCTGGCACCAGCAACGTTGGCGAGGACATCACGGCGTTCCTGAGTGAGCAGGGCGTCAATCTCCTCGGCGCTGCGGCAAGTGACGCTGCCCTTTCCGTTGAAGAGGAAGGAGTCATAGCAGGAGAACTGGATGTTGGCAGCGGCGGAAAGGTCGTGGACCTCCTCGGAGATCATGTGGCGGTGGTCAGCAAGCAGGAGGGGGACCGTCTTCTTCTCGGCCAGCTCCATGGCGTGGACGGCGGCTCCGTCGCTCGAAATCATACCGAAAGGCTTCTGGTGGGAGGCAGACGGGTGAATGGTGATGGGACCGTAGAGACCGTCCTCGATGAGGCCCTCGTAGTGGGCGTGGTACCAGTAGGCACCGTACTGAGTAGCCTTCCACTTGTATTCAAAGCTCTTGCCGGGCTGGATGGGACGCTGGGAAAGACCGGGAACACCGTCGGACCAAGGGGTGTTCAACATCTCAATACCTGGACCATTGTCAACTTCGGATCGGGTGGACGGGGTTTCGAAGGCAGGTTCGACTTACCATGGTAGTGGACGGTAGTCGGGTAGGGCAGCTTGTTGTTGACCTTGACGGTGACATCGTCACCCTCGTTGATGTCCAACCTCGGCGCAGTGAACTGGCCGTTCACCAGAATCATCTTCCTTGCGAATCCATCGGGAGAGGCCGTTTCCCAGGTGAGGTTCAACTCGAACTTGCGAGACTCGGCGATGGCACCCAGCGCCAACGCCAGCGTGGGAAGAATATAGCGTAATACAGACATTTTGGACTCTGAAAGTTGGTATACAGACGACGAAAGAAACTTGAACGAGTGAGTGGATAGGATCTAAGACTGAGATCCAGGAAAGGATAATGTGCTGGTGTTCTTCTAAGCCAACATCATCTGGGGACGGCGAGGACGATCATGATATATAGGAAACAAGAGACAAGAGGCACTCGCCTCCGTCCGAGTGCCAGCGCGAGTGCCAGTACTAGTCCGCGTCGGGAACACAAGCCAAGGCTGGATGATCTGCCGTCGACCGTGGCGCGGTGCCTCGCATTGGGAGGTGGGAGGAATCCGACAAGCTGCGCTGCGTTGACGAGGGGGAAGTCCCCCCCGGCACGGCGGCGGCGGCGGCGGCGGACAGATGCAGAGAGCGACGACCATGACCATGCCAACCCCAGCCAATTCCGTCCGCAGATCCGAAGGCTACTGCTCCCTCCTGCTACTGCTGCAGTGTCTTCCCAAGCTCACAGGCCGAGCCGCATGGCCCCAATCAGGTCGAGCCATTCTTCCTTCTAGTTCGCGGGAGGTGCAAATTCTGGGTCAAAGCCATGGACACCATAGTGTAGTCAAGCTTGGCCACGTTGTAATCCATCCGGCGGTACCATCGTGATGCGGTGTGGGTGGGTTCGTTCTAGTCCCTCCTGTCTCTGCACCTCCAATCTCTTTGACTCTCTGGCAGGCTGTCCAGCTTGGCCGAGGGTCTGTGGGTTCCTTGCAGGAAGCCTGCTGCAGGGAGCAGATCGAGCGAGTGGCCATTGGCCCGAGAAAGAAAGAAGCGAGAGACATGTAAGAAGCGAAGCGAGCATCTGCCAGCGGGCCATCCCACAGCTGAAGTGGATGATGTCAGCATAATTAGAGAGAGAGAAAAAGAGAGAGAGAGAGAGACAGACAGGAACATGCTGTGATAAGAGCGCATGAAAAAGAAAACAACCCAAGAGGCACAAACTATTTGATGCGCCAACACGCATAAGGAACCCAGCAAATCATCCTGGCCGGCGATCATCTCGATATTGGTCTGCCGAAGTGTGTGTGTGTGGTCACCACAACGGTCACGAATACCCACTCGAACACACAATCCCGTTTATCGGCCAGGTACCTATCTGATTCTGGTCCATGGCGAACAGCAAAAAGCATCGGATGCCAAGCAGGGGTATGAACCTCACAGGCTCACCCAAGAACGCGGCGCCTTTCCACATCCCCCCTCATCACTGAGAGGATGTTGGCGCGGTTCGAGGTGAAGTTCGGTCCAGCGCCAGTGCAACCCGTCCCGACGCTATGCCGGTTGCAATTTCAGGAACCCCGGAAATCGAGATGGTCAGACAAGTGGCTTGAAGCTGACTAGCTGTCGTTGAAATTGACCGGGCGCGCGGACCGCTCCAGGTCGGCTCCAACGAGGCAAAGCTGGTACATCGCAATCCATGGGACATTGTGTGCAGCTCCGCGTAGCTTGCGCCTCTGCTCATCGAAATAGTTCATGCCGAGAAGTTCAAGCGCCACACCATAACGCTCCTCCTGAGCTTCGTGCAAGCAGCTGCCAGCCTCCCCAACGTCCATGCACATTGCACAAGATGCACCGGTGTTCCGCCTTCCGCTATTTGCGTAGACAGCGTCATGGCAGACCGTCTCTTCGTCGATTCTCCCGATTCTAGCCTTCGTTTTGTCGACGCTCGAGAGCTCTGTCTCCGCTGCCAACCCCATCTCTCCTGCCCGGTGGCGTGAACCGGCTGGGGGCAGTCCAAGAGCTATCCGCAGCCACCCGGATGAGTCGCCGGCCTTTCACCGTAAAACATGTTTTGTAGTTTGTCTAGCCTTTCTCTGCTCGCGTATCGAATGGGTACGCAGTAAAAGCGTTGATGGGTTGCGGAATGGCGAGCAACGAGGGCGCATCATAGATGCGTCTCGCTCTATGCCACAAGAGGACCCAAAAAGCACCTTCAAGACAGTCGATCCTCGTCGACAAGCGCCCAAGTTGTTGCCACAAACATTCAGATACGGTTGTGTGAGGCTATGGCCTGATGTTTTTCATGACCCATGAGCGCGATACAGACGCCTGTTGCACCTCCAAACTGCCGGGACCCGGGGACCAGGCACCTCGACGATGTACACGCCGCCACGTGCCTCGACATCAGAGCAGCTTGTGCTGTGCATTATTCCATCGCATCCCCACGGAAGCCTGCATCGAGAGGGGGGAGGGGGCAATGCCGTGCCGTTGCGCCCTGCACACAGCACTCAGCAGGCCTCCGCTCGTACGTGATGCGGCCGATAATAGGTCCTCGTCCTGTTGTAGTCCGGATGAAGTTGTCACGTCCCCCATGTCGGACATACCGCACTCGGCGAGGTACATGGTCCAGGTTGCACCGGCAGTCTGGCTCTTGCAGAGCAGCGTCGACCAGGGCTCATCTGATCCGAGAGATCCCAGCTGCCCGTTTTGGGCTGTACTGGGATGACGCGTAACGTACCTACACAGCAAATACGCCTGACGGGCAAGTGTTTGATATCCACGAGGCGCATCTTCACGCAAGCGACGCAATTTCGCTGCCTTGGCAACCTCCAAGTACTTCAATCATGATGTCCCTTGGAAAACGCTCAAGAACATTTGGGAGTCGACTGTGCCAAGCCCCTCATATTCGTACTTGCAATTCGGTGCGCCTCGGAGTCAGCATCGCCCGGCAAACAAGACTCGTCCGTGATGGTCTCCATCTCGGATTTCTACTGCAATAGTAGGCCGGACCCTTCCATTGCGTCTTTGCTTCCGAGGGGACCGGCCCTTCCGCCGATGAACGTTCTGACCGGGATCCGAGGCCAAATTTGAAAGCAGGCTGGTCCAGGCAACCGAGTGTATCAGCAGGACCGCATCTGGCCCGATCGTGAAGACGACGCCTTCCGACAAAGCAATGTGCCAAGGATCGGTACTGCCCGCTTTGTCATCACTATGCGCCACCAGTGATCACACAGATCTGCACAGAATCTCGGTATGTGGCGCGCGCAGCTGGCATCGACCTCTCGAGAGGACGGGCCTGGAGGCTGGAGCCAGGCCAACGGTCGAACCGTTGGGAGCTTATACTCTATTTCAGCCTCGAAAGGGGAAGCCGAAGGGAGAAGCCCAAGGGCATACGACGGTTGCCCAGCGAAGCTGGAGTGAAGCTGTCGCAGGTCGCAGGTCCAGACCGGAAAAGACCAGGCTGAATTCAAGTGGCGTCCGTTTGGCTGGAAGCTTGACCCTGCAGGAACAGAACGAACGCGGGGAGGCGAAAAGGATCTCGAAAGTTACGTCTAGCCTTGAAAGCTGAGCCTTTCTGCAAGGAACACTTGATTTCTCACTATCGTGGTGCCATCAATACCTATTCGCTGCTATTGCCGTACGACTTTGACGAGAGGTTCTCGCAGGCAATTCTCCACCGCTCCCTGGGGCATTGCCCCCATCAATCGTAAGTAGTGTAGTTGCACCTCTAAAAAACCGAAATTCTGGTGGCTGGTCAACGGGGCATTTGTCAAGCTTGGGAAGAGGCCAGTGTACGGACGGAGGATTGCTCGTGGACATCCGGCCGAGTGGCTCCCCGAAAGGTGCATGTTGGGTGCTGCAAAGGCCGACGCACCGACAAAACTCGTCTCTTCGTGGGGAAGGGGTTGAAGTCCGAGCCACCGTTTGAGCCTTGGTGCCGCGAGAAGCCTCTAGCAAAGCTGGATGTCCCGCAGACCATGCTTGGTAACAACATTCTCAAATGCGTCGCCGTCCATGTATCCATATGCGTAGGCAGGTCCGATAAGGCTGCATCCTCGTGAGTTTTCGCGGACGACGAACGGAACATGGCTGCCAGAGACTATCACAACAAAGTCCCCGGGACGCATGCAGTCTGGCCCGAGACCAGGAGCTCCTTCAGCCGCGTCGAGCACGAAAGCGCGGTGGCCATGGACCTTCCAGACCCGACGATATAGCCAAGTCTCCGAAGAGACCCAATCGCCCAGCGCATCATCGTGTGGCGGTTTCACTTCTCCATAGAGAATTCTGTGCGCTTCCGCGGATCCGTCGTCCGGTTTAGCACGCTCCACGAGGCCCATATCAGCAATGGGCACCCGCCACAGATTTTGAACCATCTCTTCCTTCGCCGCACCGTCCTCAAAATTCGAACAAACGAGATCCTCGAGTTCTAGAAGCCAACTTTTGCAATCTTGGACGTACGATGGTGAGTCTGCGGTAGACTTCAGTACACTGCCCGTCTTTTTGACGTGGCCGACGACTACACCCGAGAGGCGAATGACAGGATTGTCAAAGGTGGCATCGAATGCCGTCGACGATGACCAGACACGCCCGTTCGATGCGTCGTAGTGGTTTGATCCGAAGTTGAAGCCGCCGATGGTTGATATCATCTTGGCAGTCCAGTCTACCGTCCAGCTAGGTGCGCCTGCAGAAAGGGAAGTTGCGCGTCGATACGACAAGATATCCGGCCCGTGTGGTCCTCGATCAGAGCTTTCGTGGTGAAGAACAAGACCTTTTCTAACGTCATCCTCCGCGAATAGTCAACAGGAATCCTAGCCCTATCTCTATCGTTCAGCAAGCCAAGAAGACCGTAGATGCGGTCTCGAGGGTCGGTGGACTGAACAGCACCACTCGCAGCCGAGTAGAAGACGGCTTCGAAAAGGGACATGCTCTGTCGCGGCCCGTTCCCCGGGTCACCTTCGTGTGTGAAGTGGGCGATCTTGAAGTAGACGTCACGCAGTATGTCGTAGATGGGCCGGTACTTGGGGTCGGTGTCAACGTAGAGTATCATCCACTCGAAAGCGCTCCAGGCGCGACGGACATGTTTCCAGTCCTGCGCGTGGTCGCCGACGAGGACGTAGGCCTGTCTCGCGAGAAGGGCTTCCTGCACAACCCAGACCCTCGTCCACCAGGGGCGGCTGAATAGACTCTGGATGTGGGGGAAGTTGAGGCTGGTGACAGAGAGGTCGAGAACGGCTTTGACAAAGGCTTGGCGGACCACGGGCCCGGAATCCTGGCGGGCCTCGACGTCCTCGAATGCGGACCCCAAGAGACTCAGCTGATGGAGTGCGTCTACACTGGCGTCATCTGCAGGCCCCAGCCAGATGAGTACCTGAGTGGCGCTGCGGTAGATGTCACCCATGAGCTGGACCTGGTGCCCCTTCTCGTCGTCGTCAGCTTGGTTGATACACAAGGCGTCGATCCACAGCTGGGAGACCTGTGACTTGGTAAATCTTACGAGTCGCTGGAGGGCGAAGTAAAGATTCCGAGTCACATTGACTTCTTGGCCTTGCAGCAGAATGGAGCGAGGTTGAGATGGATCGCCCCAGACGTAGGAGAGGGCCGTGAATTCGGGGTCGTTATCCAGGCTGTCGTGGACGAGAGAGAAGCAAATACGATCTGCGACTACATCGTGGCCGTCGATTCGGAGGAGGCGAATATGGCGCCTGCTATCCTGCAGGGGCTCGTAAGTGAAGGCCGTCATGGAACGCATCCAGAAGCTTGGATGCTTTGTCAAAGGGACAATCACAGCGGGGCTTGGACGTTTCCCCAGAAGTTGCAGCCACCCAGGTGCATTGCCTAGTCACCGCGGAAGCCACGTCACACGCTTCCCAGTCCGAACGGCCGATCGGACGGCAATGGCAAGCGAAGGCAGACGACGACACGGGTTGCAGAGCCGCTGATAAGTGGGCGCGTGTGTAGCGAAAGAATGCTGACGACAACCTGTTGAGTTGATGATCGAATTCAATGATGGTCGGTTCGGGCCAAAGTCTTGACTGCGTTTCTTCCCGCTCTCGATTCCTGAGACGCGGTGGATTGGCCTGCAGACGCGAATCAGCCACACTGTCGCTCTTGGCACCGGCATCCGAGAAGCTTGCCTCTGTCGACATCGTGGATTTAACTCAACTCGTCTTTTCTCTTCGTTCCAACGGAGCCCAGGGCGGCGCGAAGCTTTGTTTCTATTTTCGATTGCCGCTTGGGGACCCTTTGCCGCGTCGCCTTCGTGTCCTCTAACATGTTGGAGCTTGGCAGCACCCGAATTTTGAAGGACCAGAGAGATATGTGAGGCAATGGAGGGGCTCATGACAGTCGACGGATTTGATGTTTGTGGAAAACCACACGCTCGTTGTCGCTGTTGCCATGGGAGGAGAATTGAACGCCAACCGATGTGCATGGCACGTGCCTCCCAGTCCGCTGACGAAGGTAGGCACAAATGGTGAGTTGCAGCTTCCCTCTCATGTGCTTGAATACTCGACCGGGTTGTTCGGGAAGCCACCTCCTTATTCAGTTTGTGATATCCTGGCTTGGTCCGTACCTACCCAGCCAGGCAGGATCCGTTTCCAATGCCGTTCTAGGTTCTGATGCAGACGATGCGAACTTTTGAACGTAACAAAGACCCTGCATCATCGTGGCCTTCAAGGATGCTGCTGCCGTCCGTCACTCTCTCCGGTGCCGTTCTACCAGAAGTGATGGACGACGAAAGCAAGCTTGGCCCCCATAGCTGGTCAGTCTGACGAGCAGCTAGCTGTGCCAACGCCGAATCCTGCTGTTCGGTGGGCAACAGACCGCATTGTCTCTGAGCTGATCATATCTCCTTGCTCTTTGCGGGTGGTAAATAGAAATCCACCAAATCTATAGCTACTAAATACCTAAGCGTCGTTGGAGGGTCCCATTCATAAGCAGCTCTGCGATCCACGCTTCACCTGCCCTGACACGGCAGTATTGGGAGGGGGAGTGCTCTAACACGGCCAACATCAACTCCGAACCCTCCTGGTACACAGAAAGACTCCATCAAAGACGAGGCTTCAGGACTGGCAAAAGACGCACGACCTTGACCCCTGGATCATTATCGAGAAGCACTGCTGCGGTTTCTACTTTGACAACGACAACGACGGACGAAAGAACAGTATTCATCCTCGAGAGTACATCAGGACGCCTAGCCGTATGGTCGTAGGCCAGAAGGGATGTTGCATACTAGAGGAGACGATGATGATAAGATCCTATGAGATAAACTCGTGGATTTCCCAGAGATCTAGCAATCAGAGAAGCCATGGACAACCATCACGAAACCGAAACCGAGTGTCGTCAAGATCCGTGACCTGTCCCCCGTCTCGAAGCAGAGAAGATAACCCCAATTCTCGGTCTTTGGGAAAATGCCGTTGAACAGCGAAATCACTCCGACGTCACATCGTCCCCGTCCCCCGACCCCGAGACTCTGAACAGAGCCGGGGGACGGGACCACCAGCATCCAGCCGAGCGGGGGCAAGGACATGGGATGAATATACATGTGGGAACGTCACCATGATCCCGACACCTCCGGGAGGGGGGTTTCCATTGACTTTCATCTTCATCCCATCCCAATCATCTACATATACATGCCTCAACCGCAACCACAACTCCTCCACAACCATACACAAAGCACCACACCCAAAATGCCCTTCCCCTCAAAGACGGCCCTCGTAACAGGCGCAACAGCCGGCATAGGCCTCGCCCTAGCCGAGCGCCTAATCGCCAACGGAACCTTCGTCGTCGCCGTCGGCCGCCGCGCCGACCGCCTCGCGGACCTCGTCGCCGCCCACGGCCCGGACAAGGTCGCCGCGGAGCCGTACGACATGACGGACCTGGACGGCATGGCCGAGTGGGTTAGCAAGTTGAGTCTCTCTCTCTCTCTCTCCTCCTCCCCCTCCTTCTCATCGTCGTCGTCCTTCTTCATACCCATCCTCTTCATGCCAGTCCCCAAAACTAACACACCCAACCAAGAATAACATCAACCTACCCAACCCTAGACACGATAATCCTCAACGCAGGCATCCAGCGCTCGGTAGACTTCACAACCCCCTCCGCAATCTCCCTCCCCGCCGTCTCCTCGGAGCTGACGACGAACTACCTCGCCCCGCTGCACCTCGTAACCCACTTCCTCCCCCATCTCCAGTCCCTCGGCACCACCCAGGCGCACATAGTCCTCGTCTCCTCCGGCCTGGCCCTCGTCCCCATCCCCCGCTGCCCAAACTACTGCGCGACAAAGTCCGCCCTGCACTCCCTCGCCTGGACCCTCCGCGCCCAGCTTCAAGCCCACCGGGGCTCGTCCCACATCCGCGTCGTCGAGGTCGTGCCCCCGGCCGTCCGGACGGAGCTGCACTCGCAGCAGCCCGACCTCGTCGCCGCGGGCCAGGCCAGCTTCGGGATGCCGCTCGACGAGTTCACCGAGGAGACCTGGGCGGCGCTGGAGGAGGGCGAGCTCGATGAGATCATCGTTGGGCCGGCCAAGAACTTTGCCCCTGTCGAGACGGAGAGGAGGAAGGCGTTTGAGAGACTTGCGGCGTCCTTTAGGGATGGAGCAAAGGCTTGATCCGTTCCTTCCCCACGACATGGATCACACAGTTAGAGACGGAAATAAAATCACATTTGAGACGAAATCGTGGCATTCAATCTGTATTGTGCCAGATACTACCTATGCTAACTACATTCCCGTCCTGTCAGCCGCCACCATTATCATCCATCGGACTTTTCAGTCCTTTGCGACGAAACGACTGCGAGGTCGTGCCATGTTTTTCTCTGCGTTCTTGTAATGATTTGCACGAGGACTGTAAAGAGGAAACGGCGAGTGGTGTCTCTTATCATCCGGGCTTGACCCTTTCCGTCTCAGGAAGAGCGGCCAAGTCCGCCGCGCAGAAACCAGAGTTCCAAAACTAGCCGAGAAGGAAAGAAAACCGAGCCAAGCCAAGTCTTCCTTTACTCCCCTTCCCAAATGGTATATCTGTATCGCACCATCGAAACCGAGACGGCGTAAGCCTTAAAGATGTTGCTCGTCCGAAGCCACGAGAAAAATCAGTGATGAAACTCAACCTCGACGACTTGGTTAAGAATGTAAAAGAAGTGAAGAATGAATTTGTAGTCAACCAAGCCTTGGATGCTGGAATGAAAGAGCCGCCAAACCCCCCTGAATAAAGGAACAACATATGATTCGTGAGAAAGCGCGCCCGAGTGTCCGATCCATCGTTCAATCCTGCCACCAAAACGGTTAGGGATCAACCCGCCCCTGGCTGCAGGTCGTCAAAAGGAAAAGACATGAATAGGTGCGCGAGTAGTCGTCGTAACGTCCCGAAGCCAACAAGTCTACGCCAAGATGCCGCTCTTTCTCTTCTCGGCACTGGTCAAGACCAGCATTGGCGCCTTGCGCTGTCCGTCCGTCACCTCAATACCAGCACGTTGAGCTGAGTTCTTGAAGACGTTGGCGAAGCTGTTCTCGCTGCCCTCGGTGCTGCTGACACTGTCGACACTCTTGCGAGTTCTCTGACGCGAGCTCGGGCGTTCCGATCCGATGGCGCCCCAGCTGGCGGTGACGGAGGTTCTCGAGCTGGGGAAAGAGCAGTCGACATCGCCGGCCAGGCTGCCGGATCCGCTGCGGCCAGAGTCCGATTCGTTGTCGGTGATGGGGGTGCCGGACTCTTCCTCGGCGCTCTCGGAGACGGGGCTCATGCTTCCGCTAGAGCTGCCAGTTCCCTTTCTGCGCTCCCGTCCGGCGCGAACCAGGTTGTGGACGGCAGAGCGGCGGGTGCGAGTGGCGAAGTTCTTGCTGCCCTCGTGCTTGGCAGTGGGCTTGGCCTTCAGCTCCTCAATAGAGGGAGGTCCACGGGGCTGACGAATGGGGTGCTCGCCAGCACGTCCCTGACCGGGCCCATAGCCTCCGGACAGAGGGGTGAGAGGAAACGAAGCGGTCTTGGGGCCGGCCGACTTGGGGGGCTCTTGAGAAGGCGACAGGGCGGCGCCCTGGTTGTTAGCGTTGAGCGCAAGAGACATGACCTTCTTATGGCCACGGCGGAAGGCGTTGGCGGACGGAGGAGGCAGGGGAGTAACCTCCGAGGGAGACTCATAGCGCCTGGGAGGGGTCGCAGTTCGGAACGGAGAAGAACGGCTCTCGGGAGGAGGCGAGACCTGGACGCGAGGAGCATGCTGCTGCTGCTGCTGCTGCTGTTGTTGCTGCTGCTGCTGAATCTGGAGGGAAGCGTAGAGTTGAGCGAGCTGGGCCTGCTGGTCGTTCTGGGACTGGTCGACGTAAATGACCTGGCGGGTGTTGGCGTCGTAGTACTGGTAGACATTCTGCTGCTGGCCGACCATGCCAGCCATCATGGACTGCTGCAGGCTCTGGATCTGTTGCTGCTGCTGGTACATAGCGAGCTGCTGCTGTTGAATCTGCTGCTGCGCACCCTGCAGGTTGAGGCCCTGGAACTGCTGAGCAGCGGCTTGAACGCTCATAAGCTGCTGCTGGAGACGCTGCTGCTGCTGAGCCAAGTACATGTTGGTAGCGACCAACTGGGAGTACAGGCTGGGGTCCATCTGCTCTTGATCATCGATAACAATCTCAGGAGGGGCAAGAACCTGCTCAGTCGTGTACTGCTGGCTCAGGTAGGCCTGCTGCTGCTGCTGGGCCTTCTGCTGAGCCTGCTGAGCCTGTTGCTGCTGGAGCTGCTGTTGCTGGAGCTGCTGCTGGAGCTGAGCCTGTTGCTGAGCCTGAGCCTGAGCCTGCTGCTGCAATTGCTGAGCCTGCAGTTGGTGCTGTCCGTAACGGGGAAGAGCAGTCTTGGGTCCGTTGTACGTGTTGTTCGGGGCCTGGGCGTACATGTTGGAAGAGGCGTTGTTGCTCCTAGCAAAAGACTGAGTGGTAGGCGATGGGGCGCCGTTGTTCGCAGCGGCAGGGAAGTTGGTAGCAGTGGAGGACTTGGGAGCAGTCCTGAGACCCGCAAGCAGGTGAGATCGGCTAGTGCGGGGGGTGGGAGCACCATTGTCGGCGGCGTTGCTCAGAGGAGTGTTACTCGACAGAGAGAGGGGCTTGACGGGGCCGCCGCGGCGCGAGGCAAGACCGCTGCTGGGCATGGCGAGGCCGTTGGCCGCGGAAAAGTTGTTGGAGTTCATTTGAGCGAGACCGCCTGCGTCCATTGCTCAGATGGGTATCGACGTCGAGCGTGGGAGTGGAGCTGGCGGAAGTGCCGTGCGTGAACGAGTGGTCAAACTCGAAAGGATGTCAAAGAATGTATGGTGGCCTTGCGAAGAGCTGGGGCGACCGGGTCGAATTACAAGAAGGATAGTTTGATGGCGGTAGAATGCGCAGCCTTGGGCGTCAGGAGGAGGGGGGTATTATCGTACTCAAGCGGGCAGTTTCTTTGCGAAATTTCCGACAGTGATGTATCCGACCGATCCAAAGCGGTTCCGGAGCTCGTCCAGGGAAAAAGGCTGATGGGTGTCGGCGGAAAGTGTGAATGGCGGTGCCAAAAAAAATCAAGATCCAAAAATCGGCGATATTTTGGATGGATTCGAGGTGGTGGGCGAAGTGTTGTTGGGAATTAAGATGGTCGGTCGCGTATCGAGCGTCGAGGGCAGGAAAAAGAATGATCGTATTGATGAAAGAATGGGCGACAACTGATGTCGAAGGAAGGTGTAACGGCGCTGGGTGTGTCGAGTTGAGGAACTTGGCAACAGAAGTAGCTGCGGTCGAGGGGAGGCAGGACCACAAAGGAAGACCTTCTTTGTTAAACCAAGAATCGAAGGCGTAGGCCTGGATTTCGCGATCGAGATTGGGGATTCGGACAACAGCGGGGGGCGAGAGCAGCCGGCAGTTGCCACGAGTCGAACGACCGGGTTGACTTTGACTTGGTCAAAGAATGCTTGGCAGGCGCAGGCCTAGGTGAAGATTTTCCTGTCTTGCGATGGAGCGCTGGGTGAAAATTACGAGGTTTTTTTCTTGTTGTATCTGTACGATGGTTGTAGAGAGGGAAGAAGAAAAAAATGGTCGAAGACGAAGTAGAGTACAGTCGATTAAAAAGTTTTTTCTTGGATGGATTGGCGATGTTGCAGATGCAGATTGCGACAGAGAGGTTTGATGCCAAACGACCGATTCGGATATTTGGGCTGTTGTTGGTTGGACTTCTCTGCGGATGTGCGGATGTTGAGTGGGTGTTTGCGGTGGTGTTGCGATTTCGCGGCGCGGTCGGTGCGGTCCGTTGCGTGTGTGGTGAACGAAGCTTTCCAGAACCCCCAAGGAACTTTTTTGTTGCTGGATGCGAAAAAACGATGCGAGACGGATCTCAAGAGAATGCGAGTGTGCGATCTTTTTTTGACCTTTTTTTTCTTTTCCTGATATTTTTTTCCCTTCTAAAAAGACGACGATGACGAACAAATCGCAGACCAGAGCGGCGGAGGAAAGAGGAGGGGGGGAGAAAGGGTTGAAGGAGGGAAAGAAAAAAGGAAGGGCGGTGTGTGTGCTAAAGAGAGGAAAGAGCGAAAAAGAAGAGGTCGAGTGGGAGGGGGGCCAGCAGCGAGTGGACGACAAGATATGGAGATGGAGTGGACGAGAAGGGGGCGACGGGCGGCAGCAGCCAGTGGCAGGACAGGTACCAGGCGCTACTAGTGCAGAGACGCGGATACAGAGGGCAAGAGGTAGCAAGAGCAGGCAGGAGCAAGAGCAAGAGCAAGCAGGGCTGCCTGCCCTGGAGGGGAGGAAAGGGTGGCACCGGGCAGGTACCTACCATCCCATCCACTTCCACGTTCAGGGGAGAGCACCAGAGCCCCCCCAAAAAAGAAGAGTGGGGCTCGGGCAGGCCAGGCCGCCAGGGAGGGCCCAGGTCCTCCTGCCAGGTGCACCCGACTTGCCAACCCGAGGCGAGCCCGACCAGTCACAACGTCTGTGTCCATCGTCCATCGCGCGGGCGGCGACAAGACGAGCCAATGGGAGGAGCAGGAGAGAAAGAGAGACCTGGCAGACAAGGGTCCTCCAGATGACCCCACTTCGCACACCATCAGATGTACATCTGTAAGGTACCCATGTATCCTTGTACCTTCAGGTTGTGGTTTTGACGTGGAAGGCGGAAGCATCCCACCAACGCAACCCACCTCACCCTCCTGAGCCTGAAAGCCTGAGAGGAAGGAAGCAAGGAAGGCGCCTACGGATACCTGGATTGCGCATTATGGGAAACTCTACTTTGCAAATGACTCCTTGTTATGTGCATTATTGTCAGGAGTACGAGATTTCTCGCCAGTATGATTCAGCCTCTTGGTTGCCTTAACCCAAACCTCCTAATGTTGAAAGATCCAAAGCTGGGAAAAATCCAGACGACAAGGACAGTGTACCACTACCAAGGCCAACTCCAGATATCCGCAGAGGCAGTTTATATGGGTACCTCGCTTGGTCAGGCAGAGAGCACGGAGCGTGGGTACCCAGGTATCTATCTAGGCATGGAGGCATGGTTCCCGCCGGTCAAAAATCAAAAAATAGCAGTAGACAAACCCCCCGAGTCGGCATTGCGGCGAAGGCATGGACCAGCCGTGGACATGCTCAGGCCCAATCAGTTGATGCGATGCAGCGGGAGGCATGACCAGGGATGGCCGCCAGCAGCGATCTCGTTCCTGTCCACGCAGTTGTAATCACGTACTTGTAGTTGCAGTCATGTTGTTTGGGTGTCATCCATCCATTGCCATTTTCATCAATATCCAAACGCACTTCACCAGCTCCCAGTGGCCAGTCAACTGTGACTCCTGCAGCAGCAGAAGGAGGAGCACCTGCTGCTAGCACCAGCAGCTACTGCCGTTGCCGTCGTTGGTGCGTTGCTTCCTCCTGCAGCTCCTTCTCGATAAGTGCACAGTTCGCACTGACGACGTCCAAATCCGGCTAGTCCGTGTGATTGATCGAAGCACCGTCGGCCAATGACCGCGTGGTCACCACCCAAACCCCAACTCTGCAAGACGTGACTCGAGTTGAAGAGGCAAGAGCTGGTCAACGGGTGACAGTGTAGCAGAAGTAGCAGAAGTATCTTGCTGCCAAATGCTTGTACCTTTTGGTCCTGCCAGTCACCACCTGCCTGCTGCTCAGGAAGGAAGCTGCAGTCTAGGTGCAGTTGCTGCTGCTGCTGGCTTGCTTGCTTCCATGCAGCAGCTGCACCACATCAGAGACAGCACACAGCAATACACAGCACTTTCTCAGACCATCGCGTCTAGCTCCTCCATTTCCTTCCACGGCCCCTTCCCCTTCCCCTTCCCCTTTCCTTTTGGCCCCCCCCCGCTGCGCCGGCACTCAGACTACCGCGCGCCATCTCGGATACGTCCAAGACA
Organism: Colletotrichum musae; assembly: GCA_027406025.1. NCBI lineage: Eukaryota > Fungi > Ascomycota > Sordariomycetes > Glomerellales > Glomerellaceae > Colletotrichum > Colletotrichum musae. The sequence continues at coordinate 514,555 of JANVYC010000007.1, forward strand.
CAGCCCAACAGCCAGACCCAGACAAGACAAGACAAGACACTCCCACTCACAACCGCTTCAGCATTCCATTCCATGCAACCTCGGCGGAATCTCCCATACGAACCGAGGGGCCCCGACCCAGATGCCATCGAGAGACCGAGAAAGGCAGACAGACACACAGAGAGAGAGAGAGAGAGAGAGCGCAGGCAAGCAAGTGCCTTGGACGGAGTATTCCGCCCTCGACAATTCCACGTCGTCTCATCGTGACACTGGACAGTTCCAGAGTACGTACATACGGTATCCAGAGTGCCTACGGTGTGATGACAATATGTGTACCGGTCGGTCGAGATAAAAGGCATTCCACTAATTTTGTAAAAGACTCCCGTACAGAACAGATCTGAAGTGCAGTATGCATGGCCGTCTTCAGGGGGGCCCCCCAAACTCTCGCTAATAGAGCCTGGATCGTTGCGCTCCTGCGTTGCCCGCATCGCCTGCGTTGCTCGTCCTTTAGTGTCTTTGCGACCGGATTGGCCATTCGTTTTCGCTTTGACTGCGCAGCTACACGTCAAACATGTGACAACGCATCCGGTAAGCAGCTGGGTGTGCGCGTAAGTGGCGTGGGAATACAAGAAGTGGCTTACTAAGAGCGGCTCCAAACGCCGGAAATGGGATATATAGATTACTAGGGTTTTATACTTAGAGAGATTTTCTTCTATTTAAATAGAGGGTTAGACCCCTTATAAAAGTACCTATAGGCTTAATTACGTATAGTTAATTTATTATACTTATACCTCGTTAAATTAGTATTAAAACCCCTTATTGTTATATAGTAGTATAACTTCTTATATAAGACTATTTATAATTAATTAACTAACTACTTATTACTTAATAAAGCTATAGACCCTTACTACTTAACTAGTAGTTTACTTATAATATTATTAAGTACTTAAAAAAAGTATATTAAAAATAATAAAAAAAAAACTAATAAAGACGTAGTAGTAGTACTTTAATAATAAATTAAAGAGTTAATAATTTTATTAAAACTATAAAAAAAAAAAATCGCAGTACTTAAAAAAAAGCAGCTTAAGAGTATAAGGCCTATAGGAGTCTTGCTTATAATTATAGTTATAGAGAGTACTTTAGGGATTAACCTTAAAGTACTTAGGGATTTAAAGATATACTGTGCGATACTTCTTTAGTTAATTCCCTAGTGTCTATTGGCCCCGATATAGAATAACTATAGCTATTAGTCCGCCTTATTATAGAGCCCTACTGTCATACTAGTAGTAAAGTTAAATATTATAATAATAGATATACTAACGCCTTCCCTTAGTCTATTTAAATACACTAAGTCTAAAGAAGGTAAAAAAAAGGTTATATAAAATAATTTATTTAATAGTTATATACTAAAGATACTTAAAGAGTACTTATTAAAAAATAACTTTAACTAACTTACGTAGTTTATACAAATTATATTATTAATAAAGTACTACTATACTAAGCCTATATAGTATATAAAATATAGAAATAACTTAAAGATTATATTTAAGCTAAAAAAAACGATCTCTAAGGGCCCTATAGCTTTAGTAGTATACTTTATACAAGCTACGGATATATAGGATATATTTACTTAATACTATACTAGTAGTGGACTAGTTTTATAAAGCTAGCTCTAAAACGAGCTATACTAACTAACTCTTAAGTTAAATAATTCTATAATATATATTATAAAGTTTAATAAACTTACCTATTAATACTGTACTATAGGAGGCTCTCCTTAGCCTAAAAATAAAATCTACGCGTTCCTTAAAGGAACCTATAATTAATAGTATAACTAAACTACTTACTTTAGATCCTTTTATTATTAAAGCTTCCCCTTAAACCTTTAAAGAATAATATTTAACTTAGTTAATAAATATTATACTAGTAATAAAGTAAAAGTAATAGTTACGTAGTTAATAAGTAGTACCCTATACACTAAGGGTAGTAAAAAGTTAAAAATAAATTATAAGTATTAGAGTTATAGTAAAAAGGGCTATATTTAAACTAACTATAAAGTTAAAAAAAAGAAGGATAAGGCTAAAAGTAAAGGAAAAGTAGTTACTAGTTAACCTTCTACTATAGTAGACTTAAAAAATACTTCTAAAAGTACCCTAAAAAAGGAAAAAGAAAAACCCTTATAGTTATACTCTATAAGGATTTATTAAAAAAACTTTAAAGCTATTATTAATAATTTATTTAAAAACTAAAATATTAAAGAGTCTTTAAAATACATAATAAAGACTACTTTTATAGTTTTTAGTTAGTAACTATAGGATACTAAGGCTAATGTTTATATAATTAATAATCCCTTATAGTTTTTAAGTTATAAAAAAGTAATAAATCCCCGGCTTATTAAAACTAGTACTAGAGACGTTTACCTAAAGCTTATAAGTACTATTTTTTTAAAGTTTAAAAATAATAAAGTTATATAGCTATAGAACGTTATATACGTATAAAACTTCCCTATAAACGTATTTAGTAAAGAATAACTATATCTCGTAGAAGGCTTTTTAAGTAGTAATAATTTTGTAGGTCCTAGTAATAGGGTTTTTAATACCCTTAATATTCCTAAGTAAGGCTTTTATTTATTTATTACAAAAAGTAAAACTACTAAAAAAAGCTAAATTATATAGACTATTTAGTAGTAGTAAGAAACGTAGCTATAGTATTAATAATTTAGCTATCCGGGGTATTATAAACTACTTAGATCTATTAAACTAATAAAGGGGTGTCCCCTAATACTTAAGGATATAGTTTCTTAACCTTACGCTACCTATAATATATTAAAAAACTTAAGATATTTACTATAAACGCTTTGTAAAAGGGTATAGTACTACGGAGATTTAATCTATATAGATATCGGTAAAATTAAGCCGACTATATAGTTTACTTACTTCTACCTTATCACTAACAATAAGTTAAAATATTAAATACTCCTTTTATTTAACTTAAAAAAAAACCTTACTTATTAACTACTTAACTATATAATTACTTAAAAAACTTAGTATAAAATTAATATCAAAATCATCTATACTAATAATACTAAAGAGTTTATAGTAACCTTTTTAAATACCCTATTATAAGAATATAGTACTATTATTAAATCCTTATTACTTTATATACATAAGTAAAATAGTATTATAAAAAAAGCTATCCACTTTATTTTTAAAAAGGCTAGGTTAATATATATTAATATAAATATCCCACTTAAACTATAACTATAGATCCTTAAAGTAGCTATATATATCGCTAATAAAAGCTTTACCTTAGTAGTTAAGGATAAGACCCCAGCTTAAGTACTTTCTAAAGAGGTTAAGCCTACAAGGCCTTTAATCCCGGACGTTAGCTACCTATACATTATTAGTAGTAAATACTTTACTAATATTAAGCTAAAAACAAGGGTTAAAAGTAAGAAAATAGCACTAAGGACTAAAAAAGGTATTTTTATTAACTTTTAAAGTTCAAGAGTATACTACGTATAGTTACTAAAGTACTAAATAATTAAAATAACATTAATTATAGTTTTTTATAAACTAATAGGCTTTAAAGAAACTAATTTCTATTAATCCCTACTCCTAGAGTAAAGACCGGGTTTAAAAAGGTATTAATAAACAGTATATAACTAACTATAATTAATATAGTTAATAATAGAGCTACTTAAGTAAACCTAATCTATAAAGGTCTTAAGTATATAGTAACTACTAGTTAAAGGGCCTTTTATTTAAGGGAAAACAGCTCTATAGCTCTACTTAAATCTAACTACTATTTCTAAAATATAAAATAGTCCTACTAGTAACTAGTTTCTATAAAAAGAAGTTATGTATACTAAGATCCTTTTTTTAATTAAAAAGGGAGTCCTTTTTTTTATACCCTACACTAAGGCTCCTTAAAGAGCCTATCTAATAGTAAAGTAGGTACTTAAGTATAAAAAGGCTTAAGGAATTATAACTAAATATAAAGCTAGAATTATTATAAAAGGCTTTTTATAAGTATATAAGTAAGACTTTTATAATATATATATATCTATATTAAGGACAGTATTATAAAGAATCCTCCTTACTTATACTTAGTAAAAGGGTTATACTATATACTAGTAGGATTTTATTAAAGCCTACTTTAATAGTAACTTTAATAAAAATATTTATATATTACTATTTAAGTTTCTTAAAGACTTCTTTACTAACACTTAATTTAGATACTACACAGTAGTTATAAATTATAATACTTCTTAGAATTAAGTAATCCTTCTATATAAAGCTCTATATAAACTTTATTAAAGTAAAAAGTAGTAGTAAGTTAAGCTATAAAAGGTCCTAGAGATATACAACTTTAAAAGGCTTTTTTTAAATACAACTACGTACTATAACTCTAATAAAAAAGTCTCTATAGTAACCTATATTAATAATATAATTATTATAGGCCCTAAAAAGGTAGTTTTTAAAGTATTTAATAATATTAATAAGTATATTAAAGTAGTAGACCTAGGGGTCCCTAAATCCTTTTTTAGTATTAAACTAGTATTTATAGTTACTAAAATAATAATTAACTAAAACTCTTACTTTAAAGAAATTAGTAAAGAGTTTACTAAAGAAATAAAGCCGGTAGATACTCTAGTAAAGACCGGGACTCTTAACATCGCTATACTAGTTAATAAAGCCGTTAATTTAAAGCTTTAATTCTAGTACTAGTAATTAATTAATAAAAAAGGGTTTAGTACTATAATAACTTAACTAAATCTTTCCTATAACTATAGCCTATAGAGGAGGTTCTCCTATACACCTTATTATTAATATTAAAAAGTAGCTATTTATATAGTATAATATACTAAGTACTAACTTAATTTATCTATTATCTATTTAACTATTAAGTAAAATAATAAAAATAATAACTTTAGCCTTAAGGGCTATTATAATAGTAACTATACTAAGTATAAGTTAATATTAAGATTTACTACAGAATAAATATTCTTTATAACTAGTAGTTTAGTATTATAAAGATCCTTTTATTAAGTAACTATAGCTAAGTTATTAATAAAAGCTAAGTACTATACAGTATTAGCCGCAGCCTTAGAAGTAGTATAAATATAGAACTTCCTTTTAGAGCTTAAAAAAGACCTCCCGGGGCCGATTCGGATAAGGGCTAATAATACTAGTACTATTACTTTAATAAAAAACAAGAGTAGGGATAATTAAACCCGTTACGTCTAGGTTTATAATTACTTTATTAAAAAAACTATAAATTATAAAGAAGTTAAGTTTAAGTATATTTATACTAAAGAAAATATTACAGATCTACTTACTAAACTACTTAAGAAACCCGTTTTTAAGTACTTAAAAACTAAACTAGGCCTTAGAAGTACTAGTAAGTAATATAAATTTAAATAGCTTTAAGTCAAAGGGGAGTATAATAACGCATTTAGTAAGTAGCTAGGTATATATATAAGTAGTATAGGAATATAAAAAGTGGCTTACTAAGAGCGGCTTTAAATACTAAAAATAGAATATATAAATTACTAGGGTTTTATACTTAGGGAGATTTTCTTTTATTTAAATAGGGGGTCAGACCCCTCACAAGGGCACCTATAGGCCTAATTACGTATAGTTAATCTATTATACTTACGCCTCGTTAGATCAGTATTAAGACCCCTCGTCGTTATAGAACATGCTTCCATCCCCTTCTGGTCATCTTTACGATACCCGACAATATAGCACACCTTTGACAATAGCATGAGGCCGCGACCCCAACAACCGTCCATTCATCTATTTCCGTGTTGTTAATCAACACGGAGTCCGCCCGCCCACCCAACAGCACCCACAAGCCATCCATCGCGTGCCGCATGATGCCCGCATCCGCCCGCACGCTACGCTGCCACCACAGACGAGCAGCCCCTTCGGCCCCTTCCGTCCGCATGTTCGTGCCCTGGTGTACGAACGCACTAATACCGCGTGATGCAACTTGGGAGTTTGGTTCCGCTCCCGGTAACTTCAGGAGTCGGCAGCTCATCAATCAGCAACAGTATCATCCTTCAGTCAAACGCCGCCAAGACCACCCTTATACCACTGCAATAGAACCCAGATCTGGGGTCCTGGGGGCTTGCCGATGATGTGAGCCATGGTCATGGTCCATGGTCCATAATCCATAACCCATCGCCCTCGCTCGACCGCTACGGCAGCAACACCCGATCGGGGTCCTGAAAGCTGGTGCTGGCGCTGGTGCTGGTAGTATTACGGATACACGCTCGCTCTGTACCGCTTCATCGCGCGGTTTGGGGGTATCCAGTCTGACAGCGGTTGACCTGGGTCCTGCATTCAAAAGGGAGCCTGGAGTCTGGACGGCAAGCGCGGCCGAAGATGCAATGTTCATCGTCGACATGCCTGTTCATGGCTCTGCTCTGCTCCGCTCCGCTCGCTGACACCAGGACCAGAGACACACACGACAAACACAGCAAAGACGTGTGCATGGGAAAGGACCAACATCAGCCGAGAGGGCGCATCACCGCACACAGGACGACAGCTCGAGAGCACCCCTGGCACCTGGCACCGGCAAGTTGGGCGACACAGCCAAGTCTCCATCTCCATAGTCCATCCCCATGGCAAGCTTTGACCTGATCGCTATGGCCTCCTTCAGGGCTTCTCCCGCAAGCCACACGATACTTTCCACTCGTTACCAATACTACTGCGTTTCTCTCGCCAAGGCTTCCCGACTCGAAGGCGGTTCGTCATTTTTCTCGTCCAAGGGCTGCAATCTGTCCTCCTCGTCCAGCTTTGGCACCCTTCACCGATGACCGCGCGCCTTCCGCTCCTTCTCCCGACCGTCCCGCTCGTTTCCGCAAAACGAGGCGGCACAAACTATCATGCCGCCCTCCCTACGCCCTCTGGGGCCTTGCCTGTCGATGAATATTCGGAACAAGCGACATCAGCTGTTTTTTGGCTTTCCCGCCTCGCTTCCAGCATCCCCCAACTGAACTGAGCGCATGCGAACCTGTTTCCCATTCTGAAGCTCGCCATAGTAGGGAGCTTGTTTCACTTCATCTGATAGCACGATACTTGTCCTCGGTCATGCCAGCTCTCTGGCCAGCTGCTAAGCCTCCACATACCGATGTTCCTCGCCATCACGCTATCACCCCTGGCTGCTCAGAATAGCCACTCGCCCAGTCGCCACTGGGCTGGGGGCAGGATTAGTGACACGAAGCCACTCACTCTCCCACTTCCCACCGTTTCCAACGAGGGTCTTTGAGCACTTTTCCAACGTCACGAGAAGCTTGGGGATGGATCCCTCGGACGGTATTATGTGTCGTTTCTATGCGCACAAGGTCGTTCAATTCGGCTCCCACCGAGCATAGAGCATTTTGTGTGTGCGACTTAATCAATCACTCAATGCGGAACGCGTTCGCACCCCAAGTGAGCCCCGAAGGCCGTTTTGAGCACTCACCCTCCGCGTCCCGCCCGGACCAAGGCGAAGACAGGCGTCAACAGCGGACAAAGAGACGGACAATGGCAGTCATGGGGCACGTGGGCCGTCAACCTCGATGGATACGAAGCTGCGTCCCCAGTGCCCCCAGGATCGTCTACGGAGACTTTTTCTCTCGCACCGCCTCTCGTCCCCCTACCGTTTTGGGCCTTGCGTGCCAGGGGAGGCCACGCCTTGCAAGGTTGACGGCAAGGGGCAAGGAACCTGAGACAAGGCCGCCAGAGACCATTCTCGGGGTTCCAAGATCCCAACGGTGCTGTCGGCTCTGTGCGCCCGCCAGGATGGGGCCATCAAAACCTCCTGAAAAGTAACACGGGGTGACATCGTCGACGGGGCCCGGTGGCGGGGCCATCCACTTGGAGGCTGTGAGCGTCGAGCGAGAGTCTGCGACGGTCCTGACTGTCAGCGAGGGACATCCCGACGGCGGTGAACCTGTGTGCCTGTCCTGTCGTGAGGGCACTTCATCCCAATTGCCCGACGTCAAAGTTCAGACACTCCAACGATTTTCGTCTGGCCTTTGCGTCTTTGCGCCTGTCCACTTCCACTTCTGGTAGACCTACGGCCACTTCCTGACTGCCAGTGCTTCACATTCCGACACCGACGCCGATACGAATACCTACCTAGTGTACAAAAATGGCCTTCTTCAAGGGAGGGTGGCGGGAGGCGGCGCTGCAGATCCAAAAGCAAGCAAGCAAAATCGAGGCAAGCAAGCTTTTGCGTTTGGTATGAGGGAGAGGAGAGGGCCCCCAAGGCCCGCCGCCCTGTCCCTCTCTCTCTCTTCAGCCCGATTCAAAAGCGGAATGACGGCCGGCGGCTTGGAATAGCCCCTCCACTCCGTCGCGCCTTGAGTTTAATTACTCTGCGGGAAATACGGGCCTCGCGACGCCGTCCGTAAGCTGTAGACGCGTCCTGCCAGAGCCAAAATTGCGCAAAGGAAGAATTTGTGGCTCCTCCCGCGCGAGTCGAACGCCACCAGGGCCAGTCAATCCCAAACCCTCATTAAACCTGCAATTCTACGGATACACTAGAGTAGCAGAGACGTCGATGACGGCGAACCGAACGAAGCAATTCGACGCGACGGCGGCCCCGTCTTTTGGGCACAAGAGGAGATGCATCAGCACGCGACAGCTTGAGGACTTTTGCCGCGTCTCTGAACTACCTACCTACACCAAACCACAAGACATTTCCGTCTACACGGAGCGACAGAGCACTAACACTGCTGTACTCCGTACTCCGTACTTGACCAGTTGTTGTTCGCACAAACCCTTTCTAAAGGGGTATAGTATCAGGTAATCGTGTAATTATTATTAGGGACTACTTAGATTTAATAGTCTAACCCCTCTACTCCCTTTAACCCCTGCCCCCCTCTTGACCCTTATAGTTAACCCCTAGACTTCTCCATTATCGCCCTTTTAATTACTTTTAGAATTCTCTATAAGTAACTATTATACCGTTTAATTTATCTAAATATCTTAGTATTCTTTTTATAAAAGTTATTATTTTTAAAGTACTATAGTAATTAAAAAGTAGGAGGAATATAGTAGTATAGTATATAAATACTATTTGGATATTCTTTACTCTAATAGAATTATTTAGTATTATTTTTTTATAGCTTAGTTAATAAATAAAGTAGGTAAATTTATTAGTGTTTTTTTTAGCTATTTCTATTAATTTATAAGTCTTAGTAAGTAAAACTAAATAGTTAATATGTTTTTTAGTATTGTAACTTAGTATAGTAGTAATAAGGATTAGGGTAGTATAGTAATACTAAAAAAAGATCTTACTTACTCTCTACTAACTCTTCTTTTATCCTTATTTTATAAGTTATTTATAAGGTTTTTAACTTTACTAGTAGTTAACTATAAAGCGTTTTAAAGTTTTTCTCTTATATTTTTAATTTTATACTAGTATATAGTAGATACTAAAAATATAGTTAGAATTATGTTAAAATCCGTGTATTTTGCCTCTACTATTGGGTCGTTGAGGTAAAGGAAAAAAAAAAAAAAGGTAACAGGTTGTTCGCACAAAAGCCGGAGATTGACAAAGTGGTTGGTGGTGGTGGTGTGGTGTGCGAGCGTGTGAGTGTGTGCCGGCCGCACCATGATTGACATGGCATTTGCCATTTTCTTCCCCCTCATGTTCCCGTTTGCGGCCAATCCTCATCTCGCTCCACCACCCCGAGATCCTTCTGCTTCCTTGGAGTCGCTTGCTTTGTCCAGTGACGGCTCTGGTTAGCTCCATGTCGATCGACTGGCGAACTGCAAGGAATCCCCTCGTGAAACGGTGTTTGCAGGGTAACACCCACCATTGCGGGGGAACACTTCCTTGGGATAGATGGACTGGGGATCCAAATGACTGGGCCAGGCCTCGGTTGCCTCGGCCAGCGCTTCACCAACAAGCGACCGCGTTGCGCGCAAACTGCAGGATAATGCAGACACTGTATCCGTACTGATATGCATAGGCGCTTAACCTGCCGCCACACCGCCGCCACTTTCGCAACCTGACTTCATCCTGCGAGAGTTGATCGACAGACCTCGAGATCGCCAACGTGGCTCCAGTAAATCAGATTCCAACCCTCCTGCATGGAGCTATTCGGTCGTCCAGCCCAAGCACTTGCCTGGACCCTCGAGTTTTAACCGCTGGCGCACTTGACGTCAACTTCTGACGGGCGTTAGAGACCAACGCTTACCCGTGGCCCCTCCTCCGCAACCGACTGATCAGACAATGACTCTCGCAGATCTCGGCCAAGACTCTGCGCATCGGGCACAAGCGCCGTTCCGTTGGCCAAGCCAGGGTGTTTCTCGCCGTCATGGCAGCCAAGGAAGTTGCCAGGTCGTTACGGCCCGGGCGTCACCAACAGGGCAGGCCATGGTTGCATATGCGTCACAAATGACTGGATTCTTGCCATCGTGATGGCGAGTAATCCGAACAGCCGGATCCTCCCAAGGCGCCTCTTCGCATTCTAAGCGCGACGGGTCCGAATACTGATAGCCGCGATGGGTTCAACGGCCTGCCGCAACACGTCTTGCCATGATGCTCCGGACGACCTCCTGTCTTGGCGTGACCGGATCAAGCCGATCCCGCAACTTCGGCTTGGGGCTTCGAGACAATCACCGTCGAAGGCGGGGCGTCGTCGTTCTCAGGAGCGCCTTGTGATATGGAGACCAGCCTCGGGGGGTGTTTCTCGGATACAAAAGGACCGGTTCCTATCAAGCATTGGCAACCAAAGGCCGATGGTCGCAACTCGATAGCAACGCTGAACTCGCCAAAGATCATTTGCACGGGAATGAGACATGCCGATGCGACTACATCAGAGTATCAGACAAGCACTTGCCAGGAACCTGAAGTTTGGTGATCTTAGCGACCTCCTTCTCTGAGTTGGAACGGAGTGTACTCTTTATATGAAGCTGTCAGGTTGACCTTGCTCTTGCTCGACATATGTCGGCGCAAACGAGCGCATCTCGCTTCTCGGCATGTTCATCGGCCTCGCTGACAGGCTGGCACGAGTATGCGACTATTCAGGGTTGTTGAGAGGGACGCAACAACGAGGCAAAGCAGCCAGGCATCGCGCGACCATCTGCGTTTGACAGTGAATCTTGCCTCGAACTAGGCTAAGTTTCAAACGGATGTTCAATCGGCATGAAATTCGAAAGATGAGATAGAGAAGAGTGGCCTTTGTCTCTTCTACATCCTTTGCGGTCGGGCGGCGACAGCAAAGCCATCTGGACTTGAGACTTGTTGTCAAGAACGGCGTCATGATGAGTCGTCCCCAGAAGCCCGGCGAAGTAGATATAACGACTTGGTGATCCTCCGCCCCTTGGTAGGGCACGTCCGATTCCACCTCACATCAGCCTCATAGGGAGGAGGGTGATCTTACAACAAGCTCTGCCGGGCGAGGTGGCAAAAATCGGCTCCTGCGGACGTTGATGACGGCTCGTGAAACCAACGGCTGGGCCTGGCCGGGCGATATCTCCATGTCCATTGTGCTCATCTGTCGTGGGACTTGGGACCAGAGATGACTGTGATGCGGATGGTGTACCTGAAGATTCTCACTGACGGCATTATGCCTGGCCGAACGGCCCCGGCCCCGTCTTGTTTATCTGGGCTTACGCTTTACCTAGCAGGCCATCATCCTCTCCACAGTCAGATCACATCCGACCTTGCCAAGCTTCGCAGCAATGAGCAACCCCTCCCGCTAAGCCTATACGGCGAGATTCTCGCATGCCCAGATTAGCCATGTCATAGGGCTGAGGGATCCCAAAAGCGCAATCCGGTCTCCCGCCGCGACCACGGCCACCATCTCTGCCTTGTCGGATCCTTTCGGACCAATCAGGCATTGCGCCTGGTGATCATCGTATAGTAAGCCAATGGCCAGCACAGAAAGTCTTCGCAAGCGAAGGATCCTGCGGCTCTCTTTCGTCTCATAAACTCACTCTCACCAGGGTCACAAATCCTCCCGTCTTCAATCGCCAGGCGAAGGATGTGGCCGCGACGATGCGTCCTCAACTTTGGGGGTTGACCAACGCGAACATCATCCGTGGTAAAGGGCCTCAGGCTCAGGCGCGCGGTCACGCCCCCGGCCGCTTATGTTGACAATCCCACGGGAAGGCAACACGCGGTCCACGAAAAAACAACACACCAGCATACGAGACGAGAGAACGAATTACCAGACAAGGAAATCAAAGGAGGGGGGTGTAAGCAGCGAGCCAGCTGACGTGCGCACGGCCATGTATCCATCCGCAATGTCCCATACCACGCGCAGAATCCCGTCTTCGCCTCGAGCTTGCATCTTGGCCCTCCTCACGATCTCACTCTTCTTAATCCCTCGCTCCATTTCACCACACGAAACCAGATGTTTGTCATGCACGGCAGACGCCAACGTGGCCCATCGATCGCCGGGGGCTAGGAGGTGACAGACACGCCGCTGCCCATCCGCACCCCCCTTTCTTCCTAGCTCTCTTCCTTCGGTTTTGTTTTTTCCCTCTTTTTCGCTCCATTTGCTCTTTCTCCATTCCCCGGGATGCCAACAACGCGTTGGCTGATCAAGGTCCTCCACGCCGCCACCACCGGGGCGATAACCCCGTGAATGACATGTTACACCGTAGCCGTCATCTAGAGGAGAGAGACTTGCTTGTCATGGCGGTGCTTCCACCACCCCCCAAGCTCGGAGATAGGATCCAGCTGGTACCAAGACGGCGGATGATCTCGTGAACATCTTGGATCCGCGAGCGGCAGTGCGGCGGCAAACCCACGCCGCAGAGCCGACTGTCAAATCTCTGCCCATCAGTCTGTGCGGGTGGCCGCTTGTCTATCACGACTGACACAGCGATCATCTACCCTTTGCGTCCTGGGCCAGCCTCCGCTACGCCCGAGGCGTACTCAAGCAAGACCGCGGTGAGCTTGACGCAAGACGGCGAGCTACATCTATCGTCCTATTTCGACATCGGCGCCTTTTCTTTCTTGCACGCAGCATGCAGAAAGACAGATACCCTGTCCCCTCCTCCTCCCCTGCCGTGTGCTCGGATCCGTTTCTGGGTTCACCGGCGGGGGAGGGTGGTATTCTTCTGGAATGTCCCGAGTATGACGTGAGATCGGTTGGGCACGAAGACACACAGAGAGAGAAAGAGCGAGGAAGTGTGGGATGGCCACATCATGAACAGGGGTCCCGGAGGATTAGAGTTGGGTCATAGAGCGAGAGGAGAGGAACCGTCATGCCGCAGGGCCATGTCCAGGTACAAAGCCGCGAACTCTCGGGACTGAAAAGACCTGGAGGCGTGGAAGCGCGGGTGAGTTGTTCCACCCCCCCCCCCCCCCCTCTTTCCTTCCTTCCTTCCTGTCTCCGTCCTCCGTTGTTGCATTCTACCACCCGCTAAGGATGCGATGAGGTCGCCGATTCGCATCTCTCTCTCACCCTAGTCCCCCTTCCCGACGAACTTGACGCCCCCCCCCCCCCCCCCCCCCCCCGGTCCCCGCCTCTTTGGATTCTTCCTGCGGTAGGCGGTGACTGAAGTCCCGTTCCCCCGTCATCACATCTCCATCCTCCATGTTTGAGAGGGAGCGGTGTTTTGGTGGTTTTGTTTTGGTTTGCCTTTTTCTTTTTCTGCGCGGTACCCGGAATACCCGCTCGTCTTACCCTCTAGGCCGCGTGGGAAAAGGCAGGCAAAGTCACTCCCTCATCCTCTTTCAAAGGGCTCTTTGGGATTTCGGATGCCATGTCCGTCGTCGTCCAAACGAAGCTGACCAAGACACTGTGAGAGCCCGGGGGACACGAGCTATCAACTACCCTTGTGACGACAATAATTAAGACTCCTTTGAGAGCCGGGTATCAGCATCACGGTCACGATGGCCTCACCCAATGATGACTCTCACCCGAGCGGGAATCCTGCGGTTGTCGGGACAGCAGCAGGCGGAGAAGGTAAGCAAAGACGGGGGAACACAGGATAAAGCTCCGCCAGCTCTGGAGGAACGAGCTAGGGGGCGGGGGAGCTCATGGCCGATGCCGCCGGAACGGTGATCACCTCATTCCCCGGACGCGCGTTATGCCCATGGGCGTAAGCATTTCGAAACAAGTCTCGCCATGTTTCCATGTAGATTGTAAGCCTCATCAGTCACGTAGAACTGTAAAACGCGAGCCGGGTTTGACGCCGTAAACCGAGAACATGACACTTCGCTCGCCGTAGCCCTCCATTTCCAGCGCGGTCACACGAGGGCCAAGCCAAGCCAAGTCTCCGGATATCCAAATGCATAGGGTGGGTAGGTGAAAACACGAGGTGACTTACGTCTCCGGATATTCAAACCCAGGGAAAGGCAGGCAGGTAAACTCAAGGTCAAGGTAGCTTCGTCAACTCTTTTATTCGTTCCTACGAGGGATACTAGGGGCGGAGGACCAGGAAGGGGTATCCTACTACATCCAACAAGAGCCGGTTTTCTCTCCCCCGCCCGAACCTCGTCAAGTCGGCTGTCATACACACTTTGCAAAGAAAGAAAGAAAAAAGTCCTCCCCCCTCCAGAGATACACACACACCCACATGGCTGACACGAACCAGCTTCGACCTAAGCCTGGCCGGTCCAGCTAGAACACAGATAGAGATGGAAAGTCATAATCATAAAACTCATGATGCGTAAGATAACGATAAGGTGAGAGAAAGGGGCGAAAACAACAACAAATAAGTCCGTCGTAACAAGCCTTTTCCGCCGCGGAGCCATGCCCGACTCTGTCCGCAGGGGACCATCCCCATCTGCCATGCCTGGGAACAGAATAAAAGAACAGACAGGGGAAGAAAGGGAACCGTATTAGGGGAGAAAACATGAAAAACAAACAGGATAGGTATGCCAAACTCCTCCCCTGAGCAGCCGCGGGGCGCGTGGAGAAAAACGAGGAAGAGAAAGTAGAGAAGAAAAGGGGGAATAAGAAGAAAGCAGTGACATGTGGAATGCCCCATGAAAGAAACCGCCTCCAATGCGAGATTGTTTGTCGACCCGAAATTTTCTCTTCCCCTTGCCGTGAACCCGAAGTCTTGTTCTTCTATCGTCCGCCACTATGTAACCCAACCCTCAGTACCGCTTTTCTTCAGGCAGGACGTTCTCGCCGTAGAAGCCGCCCTGATGATGGTCGTCGTGATCGCCGGAAGCCGCGCAGGCGAGACAAACACCGCCTCCGTAAACCCTCGTGTGACGCCTCCAACCTGTACCGTTCTCGTCCATCAGGGAAAGGATCTCACCCTGGACGTCGATCTTTCGGAATGTCCCATCCTCCATGATCTCCCCGTGGATCGGCGGAGGCCCTGGCAGTGTAGGGGACGTGGGCGGATATGAAGAGGGGGAGAAGGCGTACCCAGAATCGTTGCCCGTGGGACCTGCTGGCGATGGCGGCATGTGAATGGGCATGGGCAGTGTCTTGGTATACGACCTCCTCCGGGGCGTCGGCGAAGACCGGGTCGTCTGAGTGCTTGAGGTTGCCGTCGTCGTTGCGTCCTCCGTGGATGACATGTAATCCGGGTTGGGTTGCTCAAAGAAGGACGCGTCCAGTTCCGTGGCACAGGTGAAGCTCCTCCTCCGATCATCGTAGGTGAAGACAGAGGGAGACAGCTCTGGGGGCGTCAGCGGGGGCGGCGGCGGTGGAGGTCTCGACAGCAAGAAGCTCGCCGATGAAAGATCGGAAGGGCTTCCCGGCCCAAACATGCTGCTTCTCAACGGCATGTGCTCAGAGCTCTCTTTCTCGTTGCCCTCCAGCATCTCTTTCTCATTTTGGCTCAAAAAACCAGGGTGGGGGCTCAAATTTCGACTCGGCCTGTCCTCAGCAGCAGCTTTGGTATTACTGCTGACCCCACGTGACTTTTCTTCCATGGTCCAAGCCCTGTCCGAGAAGAACAGGTGGTGAAGCCGTTGCTGACTGACCAAACGATTCAGATCGCGACGAGCCTGTTCGTGATGTGAAATATTGTTGCTGTCCTCGTTCCCTGGCCTTGACCGGAAAACACCATGGGATATGAGACGCAGAACGATGAGAAGGATCAAGATGGTGAGGCCGGTACATATATGGGACGGCGAAAGGTGGTGGTAAGAACGAGCAGTCGACGACGGCTCATTCAAAGCCAGCTCAGGGTGAGTGACAGCGGGCATGGCTGCTTAAACGGTCGATTATTGGAAATGATGAGCCTTGGTAGGGTGTATTGGGGGCCAGTCTCTGTCTCCGTCACCAAGGTAGAGGTACCTTCGTCGGTGGGCTTCCAATGCGGTGTGGTGGTGGCAGGTCTGGGGTATGCTTGGTTTGTCTGGCGGCCAGGCCAAGACTTAACGGTGGCTTGCGAGTAATGAAATAGCGCTGCTGGACATAAGCGACTAGGGGGTTGGGGTGGTGGGCCACGGCCGCCGCATCTGCCGTAAGTCGGGTGGGAAAAGCTGCCGAGCAAAGCTCCGTGTTGGGCCGATTGCTCTGTGGTTCTGGTTCTGGTTTTGATGGTGGATGACTGAGGGGGCGAGAAGAGCAGAAAGGAAAAAAGCAAGGCAGAGGGTGAAGGTTGCGGGTATCTAAATGTTTGATGCGTGTAAGTGATGGTTCCCGTTCAGTTCATGGGGGGCGTGCTATTTCGAGTGGATGCCGCGCGCTAGGGTGGCGCGAGGCTCAGTGTGCCGCGAGCTCTGAAACCCGTGGGCAAAGGGGCTTGAATGGTTCCCATGCGTCGCTGCCATCCAATAATTGTATAAGACGGCAAACTTACAGTAGGGTCGGGTTCCGGGTAAGTTCCCAAGGATTGTATGCTGAAGCGGATTGAAGGACCTGCTCCGTGCTTGGCAGACGCACGTCGTAGTAATGGCCGGCGGATGAGACAACGGGATCGTTCGGTTCTGGTGCTCTTGTTGCGGAGTGGTGGCTCACTTCACGACGACAATAGCTTTGTTTGTCTGTCAGCGACGGCGACGAGTTGGACTCCTTTGTTCCTGTGAGACGATCCAGCAAATAAATGAGGATCGAAAGACGTGGCTGGGAGGAGGAGACGACGTCGACGGAGCGGTGGTGGTGGGGTGGAAGGATTGCAGGGCAGATGGGATGGCCGTATCATATATATAGACACGATGCCGATGCGCCAGGTTGCGGGAGACGAAGCATAATGGGGAGTCGGGACCAACTCGCAACCCGACCGCATCGCCAGATCTGGCTCGGCAAGGAAAGGGCTGGCAGAAGGAATGAGATAATGAGATCAAAATGAGAAGGGGTTTGAGACCATGGGGGAGGGTGTGCGGCAGAGGGGAGTGTGTGTGTGTGTGTGGTAAGGTGACGGACGGCATCCTTGGCTGGCGCGGAACAAAGGTTGCCCATCCCTGGGTTTCCCGTTTGCAGAGTGCGCCAGCTTCATTCTCAGTCAGCCTCCTTCTTCAATAATCAATTAGCAAGAAGGAGGAGGAGACGGAGAGAGACAGAGAGAACCCACAGACAGACCAGGCCAATGGCCACTAGTCGGGGTTCTCGGGTGTCCATCTTCGGTCACGATGGCGACAATGCCTGCGTCTGCGTGGTTCCTTTGCTTGTTTTTTTCTTCTTCTCCTCTCTCTTTATCCCACCCCTGCGGCAAAGGAGCGCCTGCAGAGAGGTGTGCGGTTAACAGCTTCGACTGGTTGTCTTAAAAGCTGGAGACGCCTCGAAGTCAAGCCGCGCTATAGAAGCGGGCGTGAACAGGGTGTCTATGGATGCGCCCATAAGGTGGGGAAGAGAGAACCCGGGCACGATGGACGCCATGATACTCTGAAAATGCGGTCATCATGTATGTATGTTGGGAGACCGATTGACTTTGCATCCTGGGTTGGGTAGGCGACAGAGAGCAGAGACTAGTAGTACTAGAGTGCTTGTTGGCCCCCGAGTTGCACTCTGTTCGGAGGCCGGGGCAGGCCAGGAAGCGCAAGTGTAAGCACCGAAATGGGCAATGACATGGTACTGCCGCCCGGGCACGCTTCTGATAAGGACAGGGCTCGTCGTGTGGGATGGAGAACGAGATGGCATCGCATACAGCGTAAGGCGGTGAAGAAATTCCCGTGTCTTGACCGCAGATTTGACAGGCAGCCGCTGATTGTGCTCGGATTCCTGCTAACTTGCCCACAGCTCGGACTCTTTCCCCGTCTTCGCTGCATTGTTGGCCGTTGTTGCTTCTTGGTGTCGGACGGCGACATTTGGGGTCGATTTTTTTTTTCTCCAAATGGCGACCAAGGGGGGAAGAGCCTAGAACAGATCCCTGCTGTTCAGCCCAACAGGATCCTCTTTGGAATGACCCCGTCCGTGGGCGACGCAGCACCAAGGTGAAGGGGGTGGAGCGACCAGACCAGCAGACCAGACCAGAGCAGCTGGGCTGGCCCCCCTGGTCTTGGTCCAAGAGTATTCGTACTAGGTATGTGGTGCCCTCCGGCCGTGTAAGTCGATGGGCATGGGGACGGTATGGCGTCCAAAGCTGGTATGACGAAGCACTGCGCAAGCTTTGACGGAGAATAGTGACATGACGAAAGCCATATGGCGCGGCAAATTGTTTCAGTGGAGGGACGGGGCAAGCTGAGATTCAGCGCGCAACGTCAGGACCGACTCGTGTGTCTCGAGCCGAGAGGGAAAGGGCGCGCGGGCACGTCGTACTCGGTCGAGGTGACGGCAGGGCAGCTGGAGTATTGCTGACCTATCCACCTCAGTCTACGCTACGGATACGTATTCGTATGTTGCGGAATGAAAAAGTCCACAACCCACAGTGGCGGCTCGGCGACCTGTCCTTCTTGTCGTGACCGTCTCTTCGGCTTATGGCCGCGATGTGAGGGTCCTCGGCTCCTTGGTTCGGGCGATGGGGACTCGAGGAGCGCAGATGACCCGTCAAGCGTCAACAAGCGCGAGCGGCAAGCGAGCAGCGAAAGACGCCGGGCAAGAGGCCTGTCGCAAAACGAGTTAGCGTGGGCGAGTGGAACGGGGGACCTGTTCAGCTGAGGTGAGCCCTACAGCCACGCCATCTGGGACCCTTGTCCCGTCATGTCCTGTCCCGCCGAGTTTGCTAGTGTAGTGTAGTGTCGCAGTGGCAGCCGAGTCGCAGAACAGAGGCGGTTGGCGGGTGCCATGCCTGCGAGCTTGTTCCTCTTTCTAGGCCTCTTCCATCCAACGATTGGTCGTCAGCCAGCCCTGTGAGCGTCGATCGATGCGCTTCCGGACCGTACGTACCCCTCTCCCAGCTGATGTCCTTTGGGGCAGGAGCCGTGAGGAACGCACGAGCCGGGGGATGCAGGCAAGGCCAAGGGGACGTTGGTGATGGACGGCGAGGGGGGGAAAGGAGGTTGTGGGGTTGGTCCATTGAGCGAACGTCTTCACCGTCGATGGCAAGATTCCATGTCGTCACGGCCAATGGGGCGCCGAAAGTCGGCATGCCGAAGAAGGATGCGAACAGGACAGTCGACGAGGCCAGCCGAGCCCGGTCTGCATGACATGGCGCATGAGAAGTACCGGGGCCTAGCAAGCGTTCAATGCAAGATGGTGAGGGAGCGGCTGCGTGGTCCACGCCAAGGATAGGCATGGGGATGAAGAGGCGGCGGCGGCGTCGTCGGAGGGAGGAGGAGGAGGAAGCGCGCTTGGTCGGGTCGGTGGAGGGCGGATACGGAGGTGGATGATAGGGCGCCGGGCTGAGTAGACGCTGCAGTACCGTCGGAGCGACATGAGCAGAAAGGAAGAGATCGCCATGGAGTCAACCAGGCAGGTCCTCGTCCTCTGCAGCCGCACATGGGTTCGATGGGATACAGCAGGCTGCTGACCAGGGCAGTGCTGATATTCCCCATCCAACGTCGACTTTGGGGTTGGGGGGCCCCATTGCGTATGGGATTGGCGAATCAGGACGTTTATAGTTGACGAGGTCGTGATCTTCCCGCTCTTCCAGCTTGACTGGTCCGGAGGACGTCCGGTTCACGAGACGACGACCGTCCGCGCACCTGTGACTTGGCTGTGGGATCGAAGACATTGGAGGAAGTCAATCTGAAAACCCACGCCTCGCAAGCACCCGCCGAGATTCTGACTAAGGTGAGTCAAGTGGACCGAAGGACCGAATGGTGAGCAGGAAGACGAGGCAGAGGGGCGATCCGAAGCACAGTAAACAGACGGAAGCCGATGAGAGGAAGAGAGCGGGAAAGGAAAGGCTGAGACAGAAAGGCCAAGAAGAGTAGCGCGGCGCAAGCCAGACAGACACCAGACCAAAGATGTTGTGGCGTGCGTTGAGATGGGGGATGATGGGTGTGGGTGTGGGTGGTGGTGTGTGGGAAGAGTTGTCGTTCCATGACTCCATCCAACGATTTTTTTTTCCCTTCCTTTCTCTTTTTTTCAGCTCGTCTGTCGACCGGCAAGGCACCTCATTCGCTGTTGCAGGCCTAGAGGAATGTGGAAAGTGCCGTTGACTCGGTGATTTCCACGTTGGTTGACTTAGATGGGCATGAGTACCTACACTGCAAGAGCAAGAGCAAGAGCAAGAGCGGCAGGAGCCAGAACCAATGGATCTTGCCGTGGATCTTGCCGTTTCCATGATTTGGCACCTCCTTCCCAACTTTCAAGAGCAAACTAATACTACGTACCTACCTAGGTAGTGAGTGTAGTGTACACCTAAACTTATCTGCCTAGAAGTACCTACGTACTCAAGGCGAGGTAACTGGGAAGACAATGGTCGAGATACAAGGAAGGCAAGGAACGAACGGGATGAACATCGTGATGATGAAGGAGGCATCCAAGCACCACCCACAAGTCGTCAAGTATGAACATCCATCCATCGTCGCCCCTGCCTTGAACAACATGGACTGATGGGACCGGACCCGCGAGCGCAAACGCGGCAAGTGCCACAGCCACATACTGCCCCACCAGGCTGGCAGGCGCAGCACTCGATACCTGAGGCGATGTATCTGCTCACCTACTTATGTCTATGAGCTACAAAGGTCTAGGTATCTTATGGGGTAGCACACGGGCCTCAGTGTCCACGGAAGGTGGCAACCAAAGATAGAACACCCGCCATGCAGCCCATCTCACCCAATCAGTGTGCCAGCATGCCGCTTCTCCAGACGCATTCCCAGGGCGTTGCAGGCGATCACCCGCTGTATTTTCAGCACCTCGCCGTTGGAGGCCCTTCGTTACGATCGAGTTCACATTATCTCCGCTTCGCCTGAGTGTCTTGGACCTTCACAACTACCTACACTCCATGTATTACGGAGTACCTGGGCTGGGTACTTTGCTGCTGTATCACCTTGTAATACTACCGCGTCCACTGCGTCGGGCAGTCAAGGACGCGTCCGTCGTGGTTGGAAAGAACCAACCAACCCAACACCCAACACAAATACGACATTGGATTACACATTCGGCCGCCATCATCACCGCCGCCAACCCGATACCACCCCCAGGGCAACGAACATCACCTCCATTTTCGTCCAAGGAGGAGCATATTGCCTGGCACGGCCTTTCCTTGCGGCCGTTCGGCCTACTCCTGCTCCTGCTCCTGCGACCCTGTCTTGCGGCCGCAGATTGCTGGCAACAGCCCCAGAGCGGCCTACATGTCCGTTTCTCGGCGTCTCCAACGAGTTTTTCAACTGGTCTCCGACGATTTGGTAACGAATCATCGTTCCCAAGTGACGCCGACGCGCGTGTCGTTTATGCCTGCTGTTTCATTCCAGGACGATGCTGACAGACGATGATGACAGCCCGTTACCTCTGCTGGGCCGAAGTTGGATGGAAACCGCCTTGGGAGATTTGTCCGAGTCGTTGTCAACCAACAAGTCGACTGGTACGGTCTTTCCCTCTCTCTTCTCAGACTTGGCTAGCCCTTCTCTTAGACAAGGTTCGTGCGCTGCCTCCATTTTCATTGACTGATTTACGAGCCTGGCAGGGGATGGAAGGGGAAGGGGAAACGCCCGTGGTTCCTCCTCCTGTTCGTTGCCCCCTTACGAATCCCATCATCACCATCGCCACTCCCGCAGCGTGTCGTTTCTGACCGCCCTCGGCCTTGTCCGGAGAAACAAATCGGTCCAACAAGCCAGCGATTCGTGATGGCGGGCTAGGACAAGCAAACATGACAGATTGCATAGGTACGCACCACCGGGCATTCCAGGCCCCTATGCATCGACGATGAGTCTGGATTGTTCAGCTGACTTGACTTGTTTCTCTCACGTCCGCCGGGACCCGCGTCGAAACGGGATACGAACAGGACCCAGACGGCAACGGCCGCTTCTGTTTCTATTCACGAGCGTCGCCTGCAGACGACGACGCGCAAAAGAGGCGTGGCCGACCCCCTTTTTTGACGTGCAGGGAACACAAATGCACGCAACACCACGTCTGGGCCTGGGGCTGAGGCTGCTGCATTGCATCGAACAATACGGACGTTCCAGACTGCCACCAACTAGGTCCAGGTCCAGGTCCAGGTCCCATCTCGTATGCGTGCCATACTATCTTACCCAACGTACGGAGTACTACGTACTTGAGCTCGTTATTACGGAGTACTACCTTGCGGATGACATCCTCTATCCCGCACATCAGGACGGCTGGCATGCATGGCAGCGCACTGCATCTTCGTTACCACGCGCCCGCCGCATGTCACACAAAACAACCCAAATCACCGTCGGTGTCGGTGCCAAGTCCAATGACTGCCGCTCTTCGTTGCATTCGGACTTAGGGCAAGTGCTTACCAAAGCGGATGTCGTCTCATTTAACCTCTAGATGCAGCTGTTCATCACGTATCCGTCCGTACCATGCATGAAATCTGCATCTGCATCGTCTGGACGTGTCATCCAAAGACTCGCCCCCATCCGAATCTCCCGTCAGGTACGGATACTCCGCCGTACAAGCGTATTTTCGGCGGCGAAATCGACGTCAGTCCTCGTGGCCGCGTCAATAGTGGCCATTCACGCCGCATCGCCGACATCCTCTCTCCTCGTCTTCCAACCAACTCCGACCCCAAGTCGCCCGTGTCCGCGCCCGCTCCCAACCACCCCCCAAACCTCATTCAAGGCCACTCAGGGGTTCCGACGTCCACGTCCTCTTTCTCTCAGCCTTACGAAGATCCCGGTTCTCCAGCCTGCCATTCCCGTCAGCATGTTAATCGTTCATTCCCACTAGCGCCCTCACGCCCCTACTTGTCCTAGATACACCCACCCTGGTCATTCGTAATCCATTGGCTGACGATGAGCAATACGTTGCCGTGCTAAGATGCGGACGAATGTGTCGCCTCCCGACCTTCCTTCCATCGACATGGAAATTGGTCAATCGTTGGAATTGCCTCACTCACACCTTGGTCATCCCGTCATCCCACTTGGAATGCACCATCCGTCGGCATTGATTTGCCACAGACTGACTGTCTTGACCGCTTTTTTCGTTTTCTTTTCTTGGTCCCCTCACTGAAATCTATTCACTTGTACGACGGCGATTCGGCCCCTGCCTGGCTTGCAACCAACCAGTTTACGCTCACCAAAAGCCGAGGAAGGCCCTGTTGCTTCCATCTCGGGTGCCACTCGCCAACACTGGGATTAGGCCGCGTCACGAGCATGGCAAATGGAGGGGGAAAGAAGAGAGAGAGACTGAGAAACAGTTTCGAATTTTCCACAGTCGCCACCTCTCAGGTACCGCTTCCCCCGCCATTGAATGCCTGTAGGTACATCGATCCTTGGAATCAACAGGGGGGTGATGACTGACTGAGCCATTGGAATGTCATCACCACTCTATGACTGCCGGAGCCTCACACTCGAACATGAGAGGTCCAAGTACGAACTCTCCAGCCTTGGCTCTTCGAGATCCTTGAATGACACCGACGCCGTCCCTTCTGGGCGTTGGTTGCACTCACTGGGATTCCGAAGTTCCATTCATCCTGCGGCACAAACGGCTGGCTGATGGGGTCACGCCAAGCCCTCGATCACTACAGTACAGTTCGCTTGTGATTCTTAGGTAAGGCGAGCACATCGTGATGGGCTACGAGCGACTCCCACTCGTCGGACTGATTGAGGCTCATCGTCGTATGTCGAGATCCGGTAACGACTGCGACGCCCGACCACCACTCCGATTTCAACATCGCGGCGGATGTTGCGGCCAAGCTTACCTCACCATCCCGTCGTCGAGTCAGCCGGACTCGCATCCTTGCTTGCAGTTCTAGGCAGGCTGCTATGGACCTCTCTGTCTTCCTCCTCTCGCTGTCACCATCGACAGAGTAAGCAAACAAGAGAAAGTCCGATGAGCTTCACTTCGGACCGATGCTTGGCTCTCTCCATCTCATCCGTCGCGATGCGGTGAAGATAATTAGTTGCCTAGAAAGCGCAACTCCGCTTCACGAGGACCTTCGGGCGCATCGGCGTCAGACGGGTCGCAAGTAATCGCGGAGCCGACGCTGGGCTTACGCTTTCCCTGTCCCGCCTTTCTCACCTCCTCCTCCTCCTTCGCATCACATCCCGGCAAGAGGATCAAGTCTAGCTTCCTCCTTCATCCGAAAGTGGTGATGTTTTCCAAAATCTTACCGTACCCGCTAGTCATCAGGGCGCGCGCACTCTTGCGGTTTTGTGACAAAGTATCCTCCAATAGCCGGATCCAGAAGAATGCCCTCTAGCGGGGGAGTGCGCGTGATGGCTGACTGAGCAAGGATTCAGCCAGCCTCACGCGGAGCCTCTTCGTCAAAGAAAAATGCACGATGCAAGGTTGAATGGGGCTTACCGTCGGGATTACTTAGTTTGACCCTCGTAACGAGCGGAAAGAAAAGAAGAAAAAATGGAGGCTCGTAGCCAGAGAGAGCGAGGACCGGGTACTCTAACCGGACCATAGACTCTGACGCATCACACAGATCGCCCGGAGAAGGACAAGGGTTAAGCCGGGCCTAGCTGCGTTTTTGCCCAGGCACGGGGAACTCCAGGTACGGGGAAACAAAGTACTCTGCATGAAGAAGACAAGACGGGCCTCGTTAGGTATTCGCGTGGGTTTCTCTCTCTCTATTTTTTCCACTTCACGCCCCCGCTAGACATTACACATGCAAGAAGTAGCACTAGACCAACAACAGAACATGACATCCAATGCCTAGGTAAGCCACGCCAAAACCCGCAAGCCGAGCGGGTTACCCGCTATCCCCCTTTCCCCGTGTGATTCAAACGCCGTGAAGACAAACAGGAAAGCCTGAGCAGAGCAGCGCAACGTGAACGCTCTTGTGCCCGTCTCGGTTTTCCTTGCTTGCTGAAAAAGAATACGAACAGCGCATTGTGTGAAAATAACCCGACATGACCACCCGTTCCTGGGCTGGACGTCCCTTTGTATCGTGAAACTGGCAACGGTGGCGGCGGTAGAAGAGCATGGCTTTGAATATGTTGCATCCAAACGAATATCGCTCTCTCGAACTGACGTAAAATGATCCGCCGTGATGGGCCTTGTTGCAACTGTATGTACGGATAGTCCGCCGCCGACGACGAGCTTACATGCCGATGCCGATGCCCACGCTCATGCCAATGTCCATGGGTTCCGGCCCATCGCGAGGCAGGTCGTGGTCCTCCTCGAGTATCTCGATGAGGTCGTCCAGGTTCGCGTCGAGGTTCTCCGCGTCGGGGGGGTCCAGGCACTTGCGCAGCAGCCGGCGGTACTTGTCGATGTTCTCGCCGGTGCCCACCATGCTGAGCGCCTCGACGTAGTCGCTCTCGGACTGCCGCTGCTCCGAGAGCATGGCCTGCAGCTGCCGCGCGAGCGACAGGCGGTCCTCGTACTTGGCCTCGTCGACGTTGCCGTTGAGCGCGCTGATCTCCTGGTCGACGGCCTGCTGCACGTGCAGCCGGTTCTGGTGCGTGATGAGGGACATGACCTGGTGCTTGGCGAGGTTGGCCTCGCTCATGATCTGCGCCGCGCTCTCGTCCGGCTCGAGCTGGGCCTCGAGCTCGGCCATCTGCTGCCGCACCGCGGCCAGCTCCGACTGCGTGTTGGCGAGGATGCGGCGGGCCTCCTTCTCGGCCTCGAGCTTCTCGGCAATCTCCTCGTCGTAGCTGCCCGCAAGGTCCGCGAACTTCTCCATGATGAGGGGCGTGATGCGCGACTGCACCGTGTTGGCGGCTTCCGAGTTGAACGAGGAGAGGTCGAGCTTCTTGCTGCTCGTCGTCTTTTCCGGCATGGCGTCGCGGAAGGAGACGTGGCGCTGGGACTCCGGTGCGAAGGGAGACGATGATCTCTGCGGGCCTCGGTCCTTCTTCGTTGCGTTGAGCTGGGCGATGAGGTCTTCTGCCCGCACGCCTTCGTGGTTGGGGATGTTTGTCGAGGCCTGCCGGCCGAGGAGCGCCCTGATGCACTTCCTCGCATTCCGTTGCGCTGCCAGGTGGAGGGCCGTGTTGCCTTCGTTGTCCTGAGCGTCGATGAGTTGTTGGACGTAGACGGGGTCGTGCGTCTCTTGCAGCTTGTTCAAGATGTTATCGAGGTAATATCTCGAGCACGAGTGGCTGACCACCCTGCCGTTCTTCATGACCGCGGCGTGGTGGATGACCGTCGCTCCCGTGTAGTCCCGGGAATCGACCGTCTCGAAAAGCTCCTTCATGACCTGGGGAAATGTTTGCTTCTCGAAGCAATTTGTGAAGTGCACGCAGTGCATGAACGGCGTCTCGCCCCTCAGATTTTGCACCGACAAGCCGGCCCCGAAGCGGCGGAGCTGCTTCATCACCTCCACATCGCCCATGGCGGCCGCCCAGTGCAGGGCCGTGTGCTCCTCCGAGTCGATGACCCAGTTCGGTTGGAAGTTTGGCGGCGGCTCGGGGCGGTATGCTGGCTTCTCGTTTCTAGAGAGAAGAAAGTAGTCCAGGAGCTCGTCTCCGTAAACGGAATGTTGTTGTTGTTGCAGATCATGGACGGCCTCTTCCCTCTTCCTCTTCCTGTGGCCGGTCGAGATGTGAGACATGTCGAAGCGGTCATCGTCGCCCATGTACGAGGCCGAGGCGACGGTCAGGTTGTCGGGGGTATCATCGTCGTTCATTAGTGAGTCGCCGACCTCGTACTCGTCGGGCTGGGTAGCGGCTTGCATCGAGTTGTGGGCCGAGAGCTGGGATGCCGGCTGCTGCTGCTGCGGCGGTGGCGGCTGGTTTTTCGGCCATTTTGGCACCGCCGGCTTCCTTGGGGCCTTGGGCTTGCTCGTATGTCGGGGCGCCGGCGGAGGGCTCTGGTTTCCGGGCACGAATTCGAATATGGGTTGCAAGCGCTCGTAGATGTTGTTGCGCTTGGCGAGAGCGACGCCCTGCTCGAGGGGGATCCATGTTCCCTGGTATTTTCCGTAGCCACCCTGGATCTTCTCGTGCTTCTCCTTTTGCACCTCGCGCTCGAGGATTCGTGTTCGGGCGGGCTTGTCGAAGCCGGCGGCCTTCAGAATATGTGTCGCATTAATCCAGTCGTCATGCCGCCGTCGCATGACATGTTCTTTGAGGTCATCACCAAACTGGAATTCGAAAACGGGGATCTGCGGGGGATTTTGTTAGCGATTGAACGTTACACTTCGAGAGAAGGAGGCCAAGAGGTTGAAGAACAGGGTATTGTCAGGGTCTCGTGTCGCAACTGAGGCCATCCCCCTGCCTCGGCGTTGATTTAAGCGCCCAGCTGGCCGGAGGATTGGGCGAGCAACACTGCGATCCCCACGATCGAGTCTTGAGCTGGGATAAGGAGAGAACCACTTACACCACTGTAGGTGGCACTGTAAACGCCGGGCTGGGCGTTGCCCTTCACCATCGTCAACAACCTGGAGCAAGGGACGGGCCCTGACGACTTGTGATGGGCGATTGAGGAGGCACTTTGGCAGATTTGGTCGGGACGATGATAGATGAAACCAGTCGGGACGTCGGCGACTTTAAAAGGTGGTGTGGCGTCTGGTTGGGCAGGTGGTTTGCGAGTGAGGATCCTTGAGGCTGAAGGGTGAGGTGCTGCACCGGATTCACAGATTTTACCAACGATTGTGGATGCTCTCAGTCTGGGGAGAAAGGAAGGGACCGTGACGCGAAAACGCGCCTGCCCTTTGGAAAGTACGCGACGCAATTAAACGGGGTGGTCAGAGCGCCCAATCAGAGGTGGAGAAGATTGAAGGGAGATCACGTGATGGGTCCGGTCTCAAAGAGGCAGGGAAGGTGGGAAGTCATTGGCCTCCAGCGCCTCCTGCCCGTTACAGTGGACCTACAGGGTCTGAGGTACCTTGATAGTGCAGCACCAAAGCACCTACATTGCTTCAAAGCTGCATTGTGAGGAAGTCAATGTGAGATACAGGTACAAGTACCTGAGACAAAGGCTCTTCTCAGTGCGACTGAGCCACATATGTAGGTAGGCGCGTAGTTCTTGCTTGGCATTTGAAGAAAGTATCGTGAAAAGAAGAAGAGGAGGAGGAGGAAGAAGAAGAAGCTGTTTTCTTTCTCTTTGACTTTGTTTTGGGCTTTGGGGGGGTATTTCCCCTTGTCAGCCAGTATTGGTCTCCGTAGTATGTGTTCAAAGTCACTTGGTGACGGAGACCTACTAAGGCGGGAAGTTTGCGGGGTTATCTCATCCCAAAGCCTAAATCCGCTTGGACAACGCGATGCTACAGACTCGCTGACGCCCAATCCCATCTGGCCTCAAGAGCCCTGGCCTGGAATTTTCCTCGGGAAATCGGGAATCCTTCCATTAGTAATGCTCTGCCGCCTCGGTCGTGACGTCTGGAGTCCAGTGTTTGCTTACCTTTTACCCCGCCAAGATGGTGGGGTTAAACTGTCCGCAGCCCACTTCATGTCTGCCCGGATGAGTTTATCTGATCACGACATCGCCGCAGACTGAATCTCCCATACGTTGATGTCGGAATACAAGAAAAGCCCTCATATAAATAAAGCCGGCCAAACTCTCTTCTCGTCCGTCGATTGTTGCTTTTTGTACCCCTACAAGACGCTACTGCTGAGCAACGCAAGCCTTCTCTATCACCGTCTCCACCTCGTCTTGGCCGGCTCAACTCAAGGGTCCCCCCAGCTTCCACCATGCCTCTCGTCGCTTCGAACCCCAAGGACCGGATCATTCTGGGTCTCATGACATTCGGCCCCAAGGAGTCCGATGGCGCCCGAATCACCGATCTCGACACCTTCAACAAGGCTCTCGATGTCTTCCAGAGCCGCGGCTACAACGAGGTCGACACTGCCCGCGTCTACGTCGGCCGCCAGCAGGAGGCCTTCACTCGCGAGGCCAAGTGGAAGGAGAGGGGCCTGACTCTGGCCACCAAGGTCCAGTACCCCTCGACTCCCGGTGACCACGCCGGTCAGAAGGTCATCGAGTCGGTCGAGCTCAGTCTGAAGGAGCTCGGCACCGACAGCGTCGATGTGAGTTGGCCGACATGAAACCGTCTCGGGCAGGGACTAAGCTAACATGGATTATCAGATCTTGTACCTCCATGCCGCGGTAGGGCAGAGCCTTCACGGTTGACTGGCATAGCAGCTAATGGTGGTTAACAGGACCGCGCGACGCCGTTCGCCGAGACCCTCGAGGCTCTGGACAAGCTTCACAAGCAGGGCAAGTTCGTCAAGCTGGGCTTGAGCAACTTCACGGCGTTCGAGGTGGCCGAGGTCGTCCTCACGTGCAAGTACAACGGCTGGGTCCGGCCGACGGTGTACCAGGCCATGTACAACGTCATCACCCGCAGCATCGACGCCGAGCTGATCCCGGCGTGCCGGCGCTACGGGCTGGACATCGTGGTGTACAACCCCATCGCCGGCGGTCTCTTCTCGGGCAAGATCAAGTCCAAGGACATCGTGCCGACCGAGGGCCGCTTCTCGGACGCCGCCGGCACGGGCGGCAACTACCGCAAGCGCTACTTCCGCGAGAGCACGTTCAAGGCGCTCCAGACGATCGAGGCGGCGGTGGAGAAGCACGGGCTGAGCATGATCGAAACGGCGCTGCGGTGGACGGTGCACCACTCGCAGCTCAAGATCAAGGACGGCAACGACGGCATCCTCATCGGCATCTCGAGCGTCGAGCAGCTCGAGGACAACCTCAACCACCTCGAGAAGGGCCCCCTGCCGGACGAGGTGGTGCAGGCGCTGGACGAGGCGTGGCTGATCTCCAAGGCGGACACGACCAACTACTGGCACCTGGATCTCGAGTACAAGTACGACACCCGGGATGCCCTGTTCAGCGCCGGAGCGAAATGAGGGGGGGTATGATCGGATGGGGTACCGATGATGAGCGGGAAGCGGATGAGAGCCGCCTTTTCGAGGATGCCTCACTAGAGGGGGGGAAACGTCGTCGGGACACAAGGCAACATGGCAATTTGTATCCAACACTCCCAATTTCATGACAGATGGCCCCTATCAGATGTCAAATTTGACACATGAATGAGCCCGCCGATGTGATGTCGGATCGTTTGGCGCGGGATGTGCGCGGGTTGGAAGGGGGGGTGTCGGTTATGTGGCAGCGGGCCCCCCATGGAAGTCATGCGACTGGAGCATGGCTGCATGCGTGATTGCGTAGGGATGGGCGGGTGGTTTTTGAGGCCCTCACGGCGTCGTCCAGGTCCCGCCGCAGCGGTCTGCTAGGAGTGTACCCGGTGCCCCTAGCACGGCACGCTAGGGACCTCTCGTCGAGCCTCGAGGCCACCACGTCGCCAGCGCAGGTGACAGAGTTGTCACGACGCTGAGGGAGGCGACCTGCACCGCGGGCGAGTTTTGGCGGAAGGGGTGTGGTATCGGGGTACTTGATTCGTACATGCCGAGGGCAGCAGATAAGGCAGGCCGACCGTGTGTCTAGGTTTAGGCAGTCAACCGGAGGGCCATCAGCATGGTTTGGGGTGTCACAGCGGCCCGGCGTGCTGCGGAAGTGTGTACGCAGGTGGGACGTTGGGTAGTAGGTGTGTTTGTTTTTGTGTGGGTGAGTGAGCACTGAAGAATAGTTACGCCAAAAGAGAGGCGGCGACGATGCGTGAGTTTGCGCTGTGATAGTCGAGACGATAGTTACGAGGATGAACTAAATACAGTGTACAAAATACTTACCTACCTAGGTACTTTATTACAGGACATAGCACGGGGAAGGGAGGGAGGGAACTTATGGGAAGGAGCCCTACCAACTGCAAAGATTCCCCTCCACACCACACCACGAAGGAAAGTGCCCTACTAGAGGGCCAAGGGAGCCCCTTCCGCGCGAACCGCCCACGCCCGCCCTTCCGGCCGGTGCCCAGTCGCCAAGTTAGCCGTGTCTCGGCGTCGCGGGGACTGGCCTATCACAGATGACCTAGGGGCTTACTCTGGCAGTGGCTCCAATCAGCGACTGCCTGCAGGCTCTGAGCATTGCCATGTACGTACCCATTAGCTACAACGCCATGCAAACTTACGTATCGCAGGCGCAAGGCAGGCGCAATGTGTTCCATGTGCGCGGTGCTGCTTGCCCGCTGGTTGACATGGACATTCCGCCCACTGATTGCCCTGCGCCAGATTGTAAAAGTCGGAGAGTCTAGGCTCTAGAGGCCTCAGCCCGGGCCTTCAGCACCTTTAAGAACCAAATTCCATATTTAAGCACCAGGTAGGTAGAGGTACATTTCCATGAGCTTGGTGTCGATGTAAGAACACGTAGAAGTACTACAAGTGAATCCTTCGTGGGTACAAAGTACAACCCACTTCACTTGGAACTTGGCGGCAGGTGCTGCGGGATCCACTCCTCCAATGCAAGAAACTCCACGTCCACGTCCACGTCCCAAAGTGTCCAACTGGCAACTGTCACTGTCCAAGGTGTCCTGCAGTCCCGTTCCTACCAAAAAGATTCGCTCGCATGCTCGACTCGAGCCTGTTTCTTGTTCCCTTTGCAGCTCCCGCAGCAGCGATTCCCATTCAAGTCCCTCCTTATTTTTAGCCTTGGCTTTTTTGTCTGTTCTGTACCTACAGTACACCTTTACCTTTTTTCTCTACCTTATCTATCTCACTGTCCCTTCTTTACCCTCCTTTGATCACACGCCTCTTCTTATGCCTCCCAGACTCAACACCGGGCCGGACGGAACCCTCAATCTTCCCCATTCGCGACTCGAGCACTCCCATCCCTCGCCTGCTCCCTTGAGCGCAACTACATGCGATTCCAACATCTCCGACTACATTGGCAGCGGAACCAGCAGCCCTGGACTGGGCCTCGGGCTCGACCAGCGCCTGGCCGACTTTGATGCATTGCGCTCCGGCGACGACGCCTACTTCGAACGCGATTGCGACAAAGACTACGACGACGACGACGACATGGCTGACCACCGACGTCCTCCTCTCCTCCGAAACCACGACTCCCGCTCGGGTCAACCTCTCCTCAAGCCCAAGTCCGACGACGACGCCGACCTTCACGACGACCACCACGGCAGGATGGGCTATTCCACTCGTTCTAGGGGCGGTAGTCCCTTGCTGACCCCCAACCGCCCGACCTTCTCTCGCGGTTCGACGCTGCGCGCCCACTCTCCCTCGACCGCTACAGCCAACGCTCGCAGGAAATACATTTACGCCGCCTTCTTTCTCGTTCTGAGTCTCGTCTCCTTCGTCATTCAGACGGAGCTGTCGGCGTACATCCAGCAGGAGATGGGTTGGGATAAGGCATACTGCATGCTGTACCTCACCCACGGCTCGTGGTCGATTCTGTGGCCCGTACAACTGCTCATACTCCGCCTCCAGAAGCGCGATGTGCCATGGCCGGCCTTCTGGCGCCGTCACCGCGAGTTGCTTCACAGCACCGCCATCATGGTCCAGAATCAGACCCTGGACTGGCACCGCCACAGCTCGCAGCCTCGCGCCTCGCCCATTCGCTACCTCATCAGGGTAACGTCCTTTATCACGACGGCGCTGACTGTCGCCGGTCTCAGTTGGTATGTCGCTGTTAACATGACGACTCCCTCCGATCTCACAGCCATCTACAACTGTTCGGCTTTCTTCGCCTACGTCTTTTCTGTTCCTCTGCTCAAGGAGCCTCTGCGCCTGGACAAGTCGCTGGCCGTGCTGGTCGCAATCGCCGGCGTTCTGGTCGTCGCGTACGGTGACACTAGCCCCGTCGACGATGACGCTGCTCACCAGAAGGCTGCGGGCGACCGTCTGAAGGGTAACCTGGTCATCGGCATTGGCTCCGTGCTGTACGGGCTGTACGAGGTCCTCTACAAGCGCTTCGCATGCCCGCCTGACGGCTGCTCCCCTGGCCGCGGCATGATTTTCGCCAACACGTTCGGCTCCTGTATCGGCGCATTCACCCTGACCGTCATGTGGATTCCGCTGCCCATCCTGCACTGGACCGGCCTAGAGACCTTCTCCTTGCCGACAGGCCACACGGCCGTGATGCTGTTCTTCAGCGTCATCATGAACGCCACCTTCGCGGGAAGCTTCTTGGTCTTGATCAGCTTGACGAGCCCCGTGCTGTCCAGCGTTGCCAGTCTGTTGACCATCTTCATCGTGGCGATCACGGACTGGTTCAGGACCGGGGAGCCCCTCAGCGCTGCGGCGCTTTTCGGCGGTGTCATGATCATGATTGCTTTCGGCATGCTCAGCTGGAGCACGTGGCGCGAGATGACGGAGATCGAGGCCACCAAGGCTGTCGACCTCACCGACAGCGGCGACGACAGCGACAGGGACGAGCGCATGGACTAGACTCGGGCTCGCGAATTTGCATACTGGTGTTGGCCAAAGCACCACCGGCGTTGGGGGAGTCGGCGGTGAATTTGGTTTGGTTTTTCTTGTCTTTTCTTCGCCGTGGGCGTGTTCATCAGGGCATCGGATTACAACAGCATCGGTTACGGCGGCTGGAATGCCGTCGCAGCACCAGCATCAGCGGGAACATTGGAGGCACTGCTATCGGGTCTTTTTGTTTTCCTGCCTATTCGTTTCGTTTTTACATGGGAGCTTGGTCTCACTGTCTTTTATTTCTGCATCTGCGCTTCGAGCAGTTTTCTTGTCGGCATAGACATGTTTGGATGATATCGGGAGTGTTTTAGAATCAGCGGGATACAAGCTGTTGACTGCTGGCGGAGTAGTCTTGTTTTCGTTCTGGAACCACAAAAAAAAGAACGCAATTGGTATTGCGATTGCTGCATTGCAGCACAAACCCGTCAAAAAAACCAACTGACCTCTCTCTCACTCTCCATCCCAACACTCATCTCATCTTCACAGCTATGAGCTACCTACCTAGCATCAAGCTTTTCTTCCAAGGTCCAAACGTCACCTCCTTCCAAAGCCGTCAAGCTCTTCAAGGCGGCGGCGCCCCGAGCACCTTTCCCGCAAAAGGTGAGCAAAAAGCTTTGAACCTGATCCGTTGACTTGAAACAGGGGCGGCTCCAGCGATCGACCCGACTCCTCCGAGATTGGGGCTCCACGTCGGGGACCCTTGGATGGACCCTACGTAATTCCCCCAGGCGGACCTTCGGACTTGTATTAATACGCGTAGAGACTTTGTTATTTACAGCAAAGGCGATCGTAATGCCGAATGATTGACGAGCTTTCTGGAAACGAGACTACATCTCGGTTTCCCCCCTCTTCTTAGGTAACAATACCCTGATCGAATACATAGCAGAGAGGCACGAAGGCGGCGGAAACGATCGCAGTGACTGAATAACCGGGGCTTCGCACGCAACCGGTTGGACGTAATGAACAAACACAAGCATTTTTACCTTTCTCTCAGCGGCAAATCAAATCGATCGTTGTCTACTGTGGCCAGTCTTTTCTCGTCGTTAAGCGATATCTTCATCATCCAAGGCCCTTGCGCTCGCCAAAAAGCCGATTCCAACTTGATATTATACTTACCAAACGATCTTACTCGAGGTCGAGAACCTAGACCCACCCGAGAGCCGCCTGGGAGCACGCGGGGGCGAGACGCGAGTGAACAAAAGAGGAGGCTTATTTGGTGGTTTCGCGCGGCGGTATCTACGCGTTCTTGCTGCTGACGAGCGGTCTGGAAAATGTTGGGATGTTTTGAACTGTAGAGAATTGAGAAAATTTCCCAAGATGCCGTTTTCCGGCGTTGGGAACACTGACTGGCCGGTCCCGCAAGTGTGTTTTCATGGTATGCTCTCGTCTTAAGGATCTGTACCGTGCCTTCTTGTGTCGAACAGTTTTGCAAGTTGGTGCTTTTGGGCGGAGAAGAGGTAGCACCTAGGTGAATATGAAAACCAAACGGGGGTAGGTACTATCATTCCTGAATTGACCTCCAGGTTTGGGTATCTCGCATTCTGTCTGGCCATTGCTACACGTAGCAGCCCACCTCTGTTTCGCTATTATTGCTACCTATGAACTGTCCGCCATCGATCATCGCTGCCGTCTGTCTGCCCCTTTCAGAGTCACAGCTGGCCGCCGCGGATGCTGTCGTCAATCACACGAACCTCCTGGCGGGAATGGTATATGAACGTCCCCTCGGAATCTCCCTGGGTGTAAAACTCGACGGAGAAATAGAGCTTGGAGTTGCTGGGATTCATGTTCGGGGATCCTCTATTTTCCAGTACTTTTGTCAGACGGGTTCTGTCTTTTGTTTCTTTCTCCTTTTTCTCCCTAATTCTGAGAGAGAGAAAGGGAAGGGGGGATCTTACACGAGAATCGCCAACGTGCACGCGTCCAACTCGCCCTTGCTCTCTGCCCACCGGCGTATGTGGCGCTGGACGCCGGCCTTGATGTTTCTGTCGTCGCCGAACATGTCGGCCGGTTTGAATTGGACGTCCATGGTTGTCTTTGGGTTGGCTGTTGCTTAGTCTTGTCTGTCCAAAGATAACGCCGACTTTTGAGTGGAATAATTGGGCGTCAGGGTTTTAGAGGTCAGAATAGGATGTCTACCTACACGAGGCGAGTGAAGGTCTCTTAAATAGCTCACTTGGCACTTCTTTTGAGGCTCAAGCTGTGATTCAATGTGTGTATTCAGACAATGTCTCTGTGAATCTGTTGCGTATCTCATCGCAACTCAGATGTGAGGACTACGGTGAATGGCCTCCTGCAACACCGCTGCTCTGGCTTAGAACGCATGGCTAGATCTTTTTTTTTTTTCTTTTTTCCCAGTGACTGGTGATTACAGTTGAAACTTCGGCAGGTAGTGAATCACCCAGCCTGTGGGTGAGATTCTGTATTGGGTGAATAGTCTGGCCTCGCGGTGGATAATCGCGAGCGTCAATGGCCGGACCGAGCTAACATGCCCAAATGTGATTTATTCAAGGCTGTGCGCAGGAGATGACCGCCAAACCACCAGCTCCTGCCAACTTCTGCTTTTGCCCTTCTGACGCCGGAAATCAACGGCGAGGGCGGGAAACTCAATTTCAGCCACATTCGCGTTTGTCTACTACACGGCAGGCAGGTCGAAAACGAACCGGAAATGAAGGCTCGAACCCAGGCATCAAGGCTGAGAACCTTGAAAATAATTTGGTATTATATAAGGCCTTCAGAGATCTTGCTGGGTGCCTCCGTAAACACACATGTGCATCCATCCATTCGTATAAACCACACCAATATGGCAAGGATCCCGCCCAAGTTGTCACTGCTGGCGCTGTCAACGCCGGCAACTATCCACCACCGAAGCGTGTACCAAGGCCCTTTCCTCAAGGCATTTGAGGCTTCAAGAAACACTCTAAGGGCACACCATCCTCTCGCGGGAACGCGAAGATGCTCCTCGTCTCCGTCTTCTCCGCTTCCGATCCCTCCCTCGAAACTGCCCAGAGAGAAAAAGGACTACAGGTTCGAGCGGATTGGTATCCCCTGCGAGTGGGCGGAGAGGTACCGTCCCGGGGGACTCCACCCGGTTCACTTTGGTGATGTATTCAATGACCGGTATCGAGTCATCCGAAAGCTAGGTTACGGGGGGTTCGGCACGGTCTGGCTTGCCGTGGACTCGGAGTAAGCCACTTCTCACTGTGTGGTTTTCCCTTCTCTCGTTCTTTCTCCCTTTATCTTCTTTCTTTTGATCTGCTATTGTTCAGCCTGACGAGTCTCGGATGCAGAAACGACCGATACGTGGCTTTGAAAATTGAAATCGCCGGAAGGGGCGACGATCAAAAGGAGCTAGGGATCCAACGACTGCTTGCCGAGAGAGCACCGGAAGACCCTTGCTCCAAGTTCGTCGTCAAGTTTCTGGATTCCTTCCACCATGAAGGCCCGAACGGCAAGCATCTATGCTTCGTCTACGAGCCCATGGGATCCAGCTTAGCCGAAGTCTACGAGGCTGCCCGCGAAACTTGTGATCCTTTTGACGAGCCCGATTTCAGCTTTCCCGTGGACAAGACGAAACGGATAATACGCCACATGTTGTCCGGACTGCACTTCCTCCACAGCAATGGAATCGTCCACGGAGATCTCGGCCAGGGAAACGTCATGTTTGGCTTGCAGGACCTGTCCGGAGTCGGGCCTGAGACGTTGAAGCAGGAGATGCGGACCGAACCCGGCGCACATGCGAGGGTTGACCTCTTGAAGCGTGTCGATGGCAAGGAAGACAGATGGGCTCCACGGTACTTGGCCGTGGCAGATCCCCTCTCCGAATACAACGCGTCCGAAGTTATAAAGCCTGCGGACTTGGGTTCATGTGAGCAAGCAAAAAAAAACTTTTAGAATCTACTTTCTTGATCACTCCGACTGACACATAGGTCGTTCCTCAGCTTTCTACATCAGCGACCATCCGCAAGCTAAATCGCTCAACACGCCAGATGGTCTCAGAGCACCAGAGATCCTCTTGAACGAAACCGGAAAGATAGGAAGCGGCATCGACATCTGGAGCGTCGGCTGCTTTCTCTACGAGTTCCTCACGGGCACGCGGCTTTTCAACATATTCGAGTTCACTGCGAAGCCCCAGGACGACCACCTGATGCTCCTCAACGAGATCATCGGACCGTTGCCGGCGGATATTTGGGCAAAGTGGCCCGGATCGTCACGGTTCTACGGGCCGAACCGAGAGCGGCTAGATGTATGGCCTTTTCGCCGCGAAGAGAGGGACGACGTCGAATACGAGGACGAGGAAGATGAGGACTTCTTGAGCCATGAGGAGCCCCGGGAACCACCAGCGAGTTACCATGATCCTCTGGAGACGCAGTTCAAGGCCTACAGGGCGTACAATGCGGCTAAGCTCAAGGAGGGGGATAGGCAGATCGGCGAGGAGGAGGAGAGGCAGATTCTCTCCTTGATAAGATCGATGCTGCAGTATGATCCGGCGCGGCGACCTTCGGCGGCAGAGTTGCTTGAGCACCCTTGGTTCAATTCCTGACCTGTAGCAACATGGACAGACGAGGACGGTCGAGGGCAGATGGGTAGCGGAAAGCAGTGATGGTGGATAATGACGGGCTAAGTGATGATAGCCGGAGGAATGTAAGATACTCAGCCCGGGGGACGTGGGACACGAGCCCCCATTACATACAATTACGTCTCGTCTATCTTCTCCAATTATTACCGTGACTACCCGTCAGAACGTCCATTATTGGCGAGAAACAACGCCGATCCCGTCTGCATGCTGACTGCTTGAACCCCACCTACATGGACTTAGACTGACGTACCTTGCAGAAATCGGATACGATGATACGTTCGCAACTCTCAAAGTCCCGTCTTCTCGCCATGGAAGCGACCTATCAAGATGAAAGGCGACGGGGCCCTACAGCTACCGACGGAGATTCGGGGCCGTAGGCACGCCCGTGGGCAACCTTCGGATGGAACCGTTCGATCATCGACGCAATGCTGCCACGGTTTTGCCTATGCTGAGTAAGCTCAGCTTGTTGACGCAAATCTAGGCCAGCGGCACAGCAGGATTCGCAGCATGACCGTGGAGACAAGATGTTTCCTATTCGGGCGAGATCTGCGACATCGAGAGGATGACGCCTATTACAAATGAGCTCTTACAAATGCACAGTTACACACCCGACAGGATAATACTAGTGCGTCCGACAACGATGGTTCGAGGGGCCGACGGGAGAGACCGAGATGGGTCTGATGCGGGGTCTGTACGATGTAGGCGGATTACTCAGGTTCACCAGTGGGTTATCGCCGGGAGGGGATTCCTCACATATAAATAACCTGCAACTCGTGCCACGCGCGTGAGAAATGTAGTAAGCATTCTCTCACCGTGCTTTTTCGTGGTCCAATATTCTATCTTCCTTCGTCCATCCCGTCTCACTCACCTTTCATAGCACCTATTCCAAGCATCATTCGTCTTCAACATGTCTCTACCAGCGCTCTCAGAAAACACTTTCACCCACAGCGGTGACAAGACCACCTTCTACTGGTTTGCCGGCCCTGTCATGGGCCCTCTCGTCATCCTCATTCATGGCTGGCCCGCGAACGGTGAGACGTGGAAGCCTCAGCTGCTCGCTCTTGCCGCCCTGGGCTTCCGCGTCGTCGCACCAGACAACCGCGGCTACGGACGATCCAGCGTGCCCAAGGACAAGGATGCCTACGCCCTGGAGCACCACGTCTCCGACATGCTGGCGCTGCTCGAGCACCTCGAGCGCGAGAAGGCCATCTGGATCGGCCACGATTGGGGCGCCGGCCTCGTCTGGGGCATGGCCGCGCAGCACCCGGAGAAGTGTATCGGCGTGTGCTGCATGACGGTGCCGTACTACGCCCTCGAGCTCGGCATCGAGGCCCTCGCCGCCCTCTCCGACCGCGAGCTGTACCCGGCTG
Source organism: Colletotrichum musae (assembly GCA_027406025.1). Taxonomy (NCBI): domain Eukaryota; kingdom Fungi; phylum Ascomycota; class Sordariomycetes; order Glomerellales; family Glomerellaceae; genus Colletotrichum; species Colletotrichum musae. The sequence goes on from JANVYC010000007.1 coordinate 554,086, forward strand.
ATAAGTACCCGCTCGCCCAGTGGGACTACCAAGCTTTCCACATCGAGCAGCCCGAGGCGAGTGACTCCCAGCTCGGCTCTAACGTGCCCAACACCATCAAGGCGCTGTTCCGGCCCGGCAGCGCCGAGGCGTACAACAAGCCGGCCTTCACGTCGCAAGTGCGCAAGCTCGGCGGGTGGTTCGGCGGTCTCCCGTCCGCGCCCGACACCCCCTTCGAGACGTCGCTGTACAAGGACGACAAGCCGGCCTTCGACCGCATCGTGGCCGAGTTCGAGCGCAACGGCTTCGCCGGGCCCAACGACTACTACCGCAACCACGAGGCAAACAAGGCCTACACCGAGAAGGCCCCCAACGGCGGGCGGCTCAGCTACCCGGTCCTCTTCATCGAGGCCCTGTGGGACACCGTCTGCGACACGTCGATTTCGCGGCTGTCTGAGCCCATGCGCGAGAGGTGCGACGACCTCACCGAGGTGAGCATCAAGGCGGGGCACTGGGTCGCCCTGGAGAAGCCCGTTGAGACGAACGCGGCCATTGTGAGGTGGATCGCTACCAAGCTGCCCTCGTACTTCCCCGGCTACTGGAAGACCCCCTTCGTATCCTCGCGTGGATGACAGGCGGTCTAGACTATTAATGCGTGAGTGGAACGGGGTTCCCGTGGACCAAGCAAGGGGAGACGAGGGAGGCTCTCGCCATCAGCATGGATCTGCCAGGATCCTCGGTTCGCTGCCCTCACGGAAGTGTTCGCTCGAGTCAGGGGCCAACCCACTTTGTCTGGTTCGTGTGGATATCTCTAGTTACGGAACAACAGCAACTGTTGCTTTAATTGGGCTCGCCATTGCCCGTGGAGTTTAAGGCTGGAGATATCCGCCTAGGGCGCGCCTCCTCAGGGAGTGTCTAATTTCGGTTCCCTGTGATCAACCTTCTTTTCAACCTTGAATGTCGCGCTGGCCTTCCCGCAACTAAGGGGACGGAGCCCGCCCGAGATATGAAGCGCGGCTTTCCCGTTCCTGTCTAGACCTGACGGCTGTTTTGTGCTCCACGCACTTCTCAGCTTAGTAGGGCCTTTTCCATCGTCATCCGAACTCTCTTGACATTATCGCCGCCAAGCCGCTGCGAGAGAGGTCAAGCCATGGCAGCGTCGCAATCGCAACGGGGCTGGGAGCTCGACGATCGGATCGGACCGCCGCCGCCTGCGTTCGGCCATCACCGGCAAGATGACTACGGCTCACCAAGAGACTCACCAAGGGACAGCCATCCGAACTCTCCATGGCCCTTCATGGGCAACGAAGACGATAAAAAACAACCTCATCAGTCTCAGTACTTAGCTCTACCAAACGATCATCCACCGTACCAGTCGCCCCAACCAGCAGCGTCAGCCACGAGACCGAGACGTAGCCACGCCAAACATGTCCTCAGCTACTGGGGCCTCGAGCTCTTCACGCTCTTCCTCGCCATCTGCCTCCTCGCCGCCATCATCGCGCTGCTCGCCTACTACGACGGCCGGTACATGCCTGAGTGGCCTTACGAGATCAACCTCAACTCGGCCGTCGCCTTCCTCTCGACGTTCCTGCGAGCCGCCATCGTCGCCGCCGTGGCAGAAATCATCGGCCAGATCAAGTGGACCTGGTTCACCGAGCAGAGCCGTCCACTGAACCACCTCCAGGACTTCGACGCTGCTAGCCGGTCCGTCGTCGGATCCACGAAGCTCCTCGGGGTGGTGTTATGGAACATGGGCTTCTCCTCTGCCGGCCTTCTCGCCATCGGCGCCGCCGTCGTCACCATTGCCAGTTTGACAGTCGGCCCCGTCACGCAGCAGGCCGTCCGAACCGTGACGTGCCCCATGCTTTCCAAAAACCTGACATCCTCCATACCGGCGGCCAACTACGTCCCCGGCTCGTCGGCCTACTATCGCGTCGGCGCGGGAACGTACGAGCTCGAGGTGGACATGAAGATCGCCATGATCCAAGGCATCACCGACCCGGGCAGGGAGTACAACGACGTCCAGGTCTCGTGCTCGAGCGGGAACTGCACCTGGCCCGACTACGGCACGGGGGTCACGCACGCGAGCATCGGCATGTGCAGCAGCTGCATCGACACCACGGGCTTCGTAAGCCCGCCCACCTCGGATGGCAACCTGACGCTCCCCGACCCGGGCGCCCTCATCAACGTCCTCTCGGGCGAGTACATGTGGGTGGGCCCCAGCAACCTCAGCGCCTACACCCAGCTCTTCAGCTCCGACTTCGCCCGCGCGTCGTCCGTCTCGTTCGCCAACTTCAGCATGCTCATGATTTCCAAGGCCCCCTGCGCGACGGACAACTCGACCGGCATCCCGAAGCTGCTCTGCCCGCACCGGCTCTCGCAGTCGGACGACACCTTCTTCCAGGGGGTCGGGGACTACGTCGCGACGTCCTGCATCCTGTACCCCTGCCTGAATGAGTTCTCGGCGAAGTACCGGAACAACACGCTGTCGGAGGAGCTCGTCCGCACCACGCCCGCCGTGATCAACCAGGCCGAGCTCGAAGACGACAGCCTCTTCACCAGCTTCGCAAACTACACGGCGCGGCAGAGCCCCTGCGTGCTCGACAACGGCACCTGGTACACCGCGGCGAACCAGAGCAAGGCGCTCAACGTGACGGGCCGCACGTGGACCAACTTCAGCGACCCGGACGTGGCCGGCGGCGCCGCCAGCAGGGTGCCCAACGCGTGCCTCTACAAGATGGACGGGACCTACTTCTCGGCCATCTCCCGCTTCATCAGCACGTCGCTGCTGACCGCCTCGTGCCGGTACGAGTCGATGCAGAGCGGGCACATCAACTGCGTCAGGGCGTGGTGGCTCACGTCGCTGTGGGCCGATAACAACGCGACGGCCGCCAGCCTCTCCACGGCCGTCGAGGACTTCGCCTGGGCCGTCACCAACAAGCTGCGCATGACGGGGCTCGGGCCGGACATCGGCCGCGGGTCGAGCGCGCTCCTCGCGGGGCTGCGGAATGCGTCCGCCACCGGGGAGGTCTGGGAGAGCACGACGTGCACGTACTTTGACCGCCAGTACATCGCCTTGCCCGCCGCGCTGGTGGGCATGTGCGCGGTGCTGCTGGGCTGGATCATGGTCAAGAACCACAACGACCCGGACCAGCCCGTGTGGAAGGGCAGCGTGCTACCGCTGCTGTTTTTCGGGCTGCACGACACCGTCGGTCCGCAGGGGCAGGCGGCCGGAGCGGCAGCGGGACCGGGAGGCGGGCAGGGCGCGCAGAGTGATGGTGGTCGGTTGACGAGGAACGTGTCGTTCTTCCGGGAGAACGGGCGCGCGGCGCCGGAGCTGGACCGGATCCATCAGGAGTCGGGCCGGATGTATGTGCGGTTCCACGGCGGGACGGATCCCGGGTTCTTGGACCTGGGAAAAGGGAGGAAGGGGGATCCAGAGGGCGGTAGCATCGCGGAACTGGTACCGGAAAGGGATGGGAAGAAGGCCAGATAATATCTAGATGATAATGTTTATTCTTATTACTTTCGAAGTTGAACGTGCCTCTCAACATGATGCTGTTCTTAAGCCATATCGTCCTCTTCTTCTTCCAACACTCCTTCCCACTACATCTTCGACCCCTGCCTCTCACGACCCCACGTTCCGTCTCTCGACCCAACAACCCAGCTGGCTGGAGACGACGTTGATATCAGGCCGCTCCGCCTTCAGTTAAGGTTATCATCGACCCTGAGCCTATCTCTCTACCCGGTCGACAACCCCTGCTAGTATCGAGATGCTCCAGAGCAGCTTTCACGCATCCAAAAGGGGAAATATTTCTGGCCAAGACTTTTAGTTACTGCGGACCATCCCCGCAAAACCCCTCTCCACCAGCCTTGTTCCAACCGCAGGGCTGGAGACACATGCTCGTTGGTTAAAGAGTCTTCCTGCTGGGCTAGCCGATGACGTTTCCTGGTGAGTACGGGGTTCTGACATACTTCCAGGATCCTTATCTCTGAAGCTACCAAGTGCCCCTCTTCGATGCGAAGCTAGTTCTGGTCTCTAGAGACCCGGGGGCCAGCGTGGCTGGTCAAACAATACCACTCTACACGTTGTGTTTACGTTCCATCCGCAGATGTATCCGCAGTACTGATGCCGAAATCTCCTTGATCCCCCACGCCGCTTCTCCCGAGGGCCAGATAAGAACATCGCCATCCAAGATCCACCTGCTTCCTGTTGATTCGGGGTTGGGTTACTGACGGAGGGGAACGCAAGATAGGCTGGCCGTTATCTTCATGACTCTTGAGTTTATGCAGTCCACGAAGAAGACAAAACCAGAACCGCCAAATGATAAGGCAGGTGATAATCAGACGCCTCGCTCTAGGATGTTATCAGAAAGACTGATGGTGAGTAATGAGCATTATTGAGCACTTCGGTGCCGGGTGAAGAACGTCACGTCTTCAAACCCAGGCATTAGGGCCCTCACGAGATGTTCAAAAGTCTTTCCATATATACTGTGTCTTCTCTTGCAACATGTAGCCTCGAACTTGTCTTCCATACCTATCAAGAACCTCCTTCACGTTTCATTGGGTAGGTACCATCGAAAATATGCTGCCCATCGCCAAAATTTCAGTTCTCTGCCTTCTGAGTCTTTCGGCCATCTTGCCCGTAAATGTACCAGCGACTTCTTTCCATCCCTGAGTCGCAAAGAGACGGAACTGACAGCGCGAATAGGGACTCAACATCTTCGAAGGTACCATTCAAGACATTCAAGCCGCTTTGAGCTCCGGCCAGATCAACGCCGTCCAGCTCCTAGCGAGACACCTTCACCGGGTCGCACAATACGACCGTAGAGGCCCTCGTCTGAACGCCATACCCGTAATCAACCAGGATGTCTTCGCCCACGCCCAAGCCTCAGACTCGTACCGCGCCTCCGCCAACGGATCCATCCGCTCCGACCTCGAAGGCATCCCCTGCACACTCAAAGACAGCTACATGATGGCAGGCTTGACCGTCGCCTCAGGATCACCAGCCTTCGTAAACCTCACCGCATCCTCGGACGCCTTCACCGTCAGCCAGATACGCAAGGCCGGCGGCGTCGTCATCGGCAAGACCAACATGCCTCCCATGGCCAACGGCGGCATGCAGCGCGGCGTGTACGGGCGGGCCGAGAGCCCCTACAACAAGGACTACCTCGCGGCCGCCTACGCCTCGGGCTCATCCAACGGAGCGGGCGCGTCGACCGCGGCGAGTATGGCCGTCTTTGCCATGGGCGAGGAGACGGTGTCGTCGGGCCGATCGCCGGCCTCCAACAACGGCCTGGTCGCATACACCCCGTCGCGCGGCGTGCTCTCGATACGCGGAAACTGGCCGCTCTTCCCTGTCGCCGACGTCGTTGTCCCATACGCCCGTAGCGTCGGGGATATGTTCAGCATTCTCGACGTGATCGCGGCGCCAGACGAGGACGTGAGCGGGGACCTGTGGCGAGGACAACCGTTCGTGGCTTTGCCGGCTGTTAGTTCGGTGCGTCCGAAAGGATCCTATCACGCCCTCGCCAACTCGAGCGCGCTGCGGGGAAAGCGTATTGGCGTGCCGAAGATGTACATTGGCGAAGAGGATGCCGCCGCTCAGCCGATCTGGATCAGTCCCGCCGTTCGCAAGCTTTGGGACCAGGCTCGCGTCACCCTGGAGTCGCTGGGAGCCACGGTGGAAGAGGTCGGGTTCCCGCTCGTCACGAACTACGAGACAGCTCCGGACTCGGTGGCGTGGGAGACGGACTATCCCATCCCGTCCACGATCGACGACCCCGATCTCTCCCGGCCCATGAGCTGTGGTCGTACGGATGGGACGACTTCCTCCACTACGTCAACGACTCCAACACGGTCACCCGCCTCGCGGACGTCGATCCGCTGGCAATCTTCCCCCAACTTCCAGGCACACTCCCCGACAGATACGGAAACCAGTTTAACAACCGCAGCGAGTCAAACACCGCCATCGTCGAGGCGATCGCTTCCAGGAACGGCACTTCAATCTTCGCCCTGCCCGGCCTCAAGTCCCATCTCGCGGCCCTCGAGGCCCGCCGCGAGCGGGACCTCGAGTCCTGGATGGACGACCTCGGCCTCGACGCGCTGGTCTGGCCCTCCGCGGGAGACGTGGGCCGCGCGGACGCTGAAACGGACGACGAGTCCGCGGCCCACGCGTGGCGGAACGGCGTCTTCTTCTCCAACGGGAACTACGCCGTCCGCCGGTTCGGAGTGCCCACGGTTAGCGTCGCCATGGGCGTCATGGAGGATACCGGTATGCCCATGGGGCTGACGTTCGCCTCGAGGGCTTACGACGACAACGCGGTGCTCGGGTACGGGTACGCATTTGAGGCGGCGCACGGGAGCCGCCCGATCCCGCCGCGGACGCCGGAGTTGCCGTCCGACGGCATATCCCGGGGCTGTGGGAGGAAGATGACTGGCACGGAGCCGCCGCGTCTGACTGCGGATGCGACGAGACTCCGCGGAGATGTCGTCGAGGTTTCGGGGACCGTGGATGGGGGCAAGTCTGACGGGGTGGGCTCGGTGGAGGTCTTTGTCGACGGCGTCTCCGTTGGACCGGTGGATGTGAAGGAAGGCAGGTGGAGCGCGCTATGCAGAATCGTGCCCTACGATGATCCTGCTTCGGACGTCCCCGTGCGGGTGGTCAACGATCCGGACCAGAGCCTGGCCATGATTGTGGTCGTTGCCACGGCCCTCAACGGGAGATCTGATGGGCAGCTTCTGTACGTGTAGGCTGGGCAACAGTCCCAGAGACAGGATTCCCCGGTAATTACCGGTGGTGAAATCAAGACCGATGCACGACACGATTTTGGCGGATCATCTAGGACTACCTACGTCTCTAGAAGACGCAACTGGTATACGATAAGCAACAGCACATCTACCTATACGTCATCTGTAAATGACTAGTTAGAGAATGTATCCCTTGCACCTGGCGCCTTCATGGAATGAAATACATGTAAATGATAAACAACATAGAAATGAAAATCACCTGTTTCGACTCGCACGTATCCTTGCGAGAATGGCGGCCGTCGAGGCAGGGACTGGACGCTGTGGACCCCCCCCATTCGCTGGAATCCAGCTGTCTTTCTCCTGCACTTTGTGCTCCGGCCTCTCGCCCACCATCCACATCATTTCCGCCGGTCTAGGATGCGGCTCAGGCTGTGCCACCGTCTTGGAAAGCAAGATCTCAGTACGCAAGCCCATGAGCCAGGGATGCACAGCTGTCATTCTCTTTCGTCAACCCAAAGTGCGCTTCAACGTAACTCTTTCAAAAAGATCGAACTCACCGCTGACGTAGTCGTGCACAGTGGCGAGGCGACCGCCCGCAGCCGGCGGGATCAGGAGCTTCTGGCCCCTCTTCCGGAGCGGTCGATCCTGCCCGCAGCACCGGACGAGGAACTCCGTGTCAGAGTCTTCCTCCCAGTTGCCGTCTTCCTTGGGCTCCGTCGCGTACGGCCTATCCTCATCGCTCAGATCGCCGTACGTGACATACTCCGGGTCGACCGGCTCCCCTCGTGGTGCGCGTGCCACGCTACCCAGTTGAAGCTCCACTGCTCCAGGTCGTAGACGGATGCTTCGACCGACGAAACCTTTGGCTCGGTCAAGGACAGCTGCGCTATCTCATGCCAGATGCCGCCGTCGAGGGGCCAAAAGAGACGCTTGATAGCGGGGGAGAAGACGATGGCGACAGTTGGATCTCTGCGGAGCTCCTCAAAGAATTGATACGGAGGGCCCTCATCCGACGGGCCTGCTGGTTGGGAAAACGTTGCATTCCGGTTGTGTTGACTCGTTAAGTTTTGAGGTTGGATTTGTCAGAATGATATTTAAAGGGTCCAGCGGCGCAACAGAACTCCGGCGCTCCACCTATGCTTTTGCCATTCTGATACTGACACGTTCCGCTTCTCTCAGATCGCAGATAAAGGTCCAAAAAGCCAACCTTAAAACCAGGAGGTCGTATAGAGATGGGACTGATTTTGTTGTCACGTGCGTCCCAAGAGCCAAGCCGGAGTTGTAAATTCCTATGTATCTGAGTGAACATCTCTATTGTGTTAGAGCCATGTCGATTGACATATCCGTCCTTACCCCGCGATTGTCAACCACTCGCCATGCGCAATTCCTCAGCACGCCCCTCGGCCAGCTCGAAGCTGCCCTCTTCACCCTCTCGATTCCCCCTTGCGATGCCATGCACGTCCTCGATCTAGGCGGCGGTACCGGCCTGCGCGCGCGAGATGCCCTCGCGCACGGCGCCGCCTCCGTGGACGTGATCGACATCTCGCCCGCCATGCTGTCGCTGGGCAGGGCGCACGAGGCTTCCATCGGCCGCGACGCAATTACGTGGTACCAGGCGGACGTGTCGCAGCCCCTGAACCACCTGGGGCCGCTGGGCCCGTACGACATGGTGATTGCGAACGGGATATTCCACCACGCGGGGAGCGTGGAGGAGCTGGAGGGGATGTGGGCGAACGCGGCTGCGTACCTCAAGCCCGGGGGGAAGGTGGTGGCCAATTGGAATTACCCGTTCTCAAAGGTGGCAAGAGAAAGGGGAAGGGGAAAAGTATGGCGTTGTATTTACGGATTTTGAGGATATGCAGGAGGGGGGCGGAGGAGGGAAAGGAGTGAAGTTTCACTACCGCACGACGACGGAGCCGGCGCTGGATTTTCAGTCGATGGCACTGGAGGCGTATTGCAGGCAGCCATTTGAGATCGCGGGGAAGTGGTTTGAAGAATTCGAGGTTGTTAAGTGGGATAAAACGGAAGTTGTTCAGAAGGATCCGGAGTTCTGGAGAGAGTATTTGGAGGACCCGATCTTGTATATTTTTACTGCGAGAAGGAGAAGGGATGCGTGATAGCACATCGCTATCAACGAAGAGAGGACACAGGCAATCAGGAAACTACTCATGGTCTGTCTGGTTGTATGCCAAAGGGCTGCAAGTATCTCTCGTTTCTGGACCCCAACCACAGTTGACAACATGAAGCCTGGCTCATTAACGACAACACAAAAATGCCAAGGGCCCTGGTCAGCACCTTAAGAAGCTCGTTAGCCTTGTTAAGCCGTGTGTCCCACAGGAGACGTTGCAAGAGTTGCGATGGCTTTAGATCTTGAGCTTCCCGAGGCCGTGTCTTAGGGACTTGTCTCAATCCCGGGCGGGCGTGGCGTATCTGTTGACCGCCTCGGCAGAGACTCTGTCGTGCTGCTTGCATTGGCCTCATTACCCCTTTGCCTCTCTCCCAAGTTCCCCGGACCTTGCATTCGAGCCGGCACCTCTTCAGAGAACCAATCGCGCAGAGAGCTAGACTGAACCCGTGTATCGCCGGATGCGGTCTAGATCTCGCCCCGGTTGCGCTGGTGGCGCCGTCGAGCACAACGCCATTGTCGAGAGGAGGGGTGATCGCCCTACAAAAACCCCGCTCCCCATCCAGTGCCAGTCGACGATGTCATCCCTTCACCGTTGCGAACTTTACATGCACGCTTTTACGCACCGTTCAGTGTGTAACTAAACGAAGAAGAGTTGACTTTTGGTACCTACGATGACCGGAGACTCGGAGACGCAAGCCGGGGCGGCGCCGAAGGACCCACAGGCACACGCTGCCGGTTCGTCGGCGGCCCCACCCGTCAACCAGCCCCCGGCTTCATCACCGGGAAACGGCGACGAGGACGTGCCTCTCGAGGCCGACGAAGCGGAGACGGTTCGTGTCGGAAGTCAAGCAGGCGGGGTCCACCCTTGCTGACCATGCCTAGACGGACGACACCTCGTCCATCGATGATCGAATGTAGGATGCAATATGCAAAAGGCACACATTCAACTGATGTTGAAACTGAAACTTCTATCTTCAAGCTCGAGCTATACTTCGTCCTTATCGTCAAGCGTTCTCGACTATCCCATAGAGCATGGTCGGCGATACCACGCATTCCGATCCGGATGTGAGTACCACTGCTCGGGGCCTAACAAAACCGAGCGCATCGTTAGCGCACGTTGCTGAGGTTTCTGTCTAGCTTACGTCCTGCCGAACGACGAGACGGAGTCGGAACGTCTCGACATGGCCCACGCGTTAATCACGAGAGTGATTGGGAATAAGCTCTACTTGGCTCCCGTCGACAGCGCCAAGACTCATCGCATACTCGACATCGGAACGGGAACTGGGATCTGTAAGCTTGGCGTTCATATTCTCGGTTATGGAGTCTCGCACACACTCTGATACTCGTCTCGCAGGGGCTATAGAAGCCGGCGACTTCTTCCCCAACGCCGAGGTAAGTTTTTACAGCCACCGACTAACGCTTGATCCTCGTATTAAGATTTTGAATGGATCATTGGAAACGACTTGAGTGCCATACAGCCGCAGTGGTAAGTCATCACCCCATTCAAGGTTGTCGATGAAATATCTAACTTGAGTTCAAAGGGTTCCGCCAAATGTCAAGTTCGAAATTGACGACGTCGAGAGCCCCTGGGTCGGCCCAAAGTACGACTACATCATGTGCAGGTACATGGCGGCATCGATTGGAGACTGGCCGAAGCTGGTGAACAGCATCTACGAGTAAGCTTGTCGCAATCCGCTCCCGGACCTTGCCTTTATGCCCCGCCACTTACGACATGTGCCACAAAAGCAACCTCAACCCAGGCGGCTGGGCGGAGTTCCAGGACATGAGTGTCGAGTTCTACTCGGACGACGGGAGCTACAAGTCGGAGCACCACACGTACAGCTGGAACCAGACATTCGTGCAGACCCTTAAGAGTATCGGGCGCGACCCGGCTCCGGGCCCGCAGCTCGAGGGGTGGGTGAAGGGCCACGGCGGGTTCGACCAGGTGTTCCACCAGAAGTTCAAGGTCCCGATCGGTCCGTGGCCCAAGCATCAGCACCATAAGGGCATTGGGCTTTTGAACCTCGCCCAGACGCTGGATGGCCTGGAGGGCTTTTCTCTGGAATTATTCTGTGGCATCCTTGGCAGGTCTCAGGAGGAGGTGCTCGTGTAGCTGGCAGCTGTGCGGAAGGAGCTGAAGAGTAATGCATTCCATGCTCTGTTCGACATGTGAGTTTCTCCAACGGTCTCTACCCTGGACCTTAGGTGGGAATATACTGACTTTGTGTTGCAGCCATGTGGTGTACGGGCAAAAACCTTTGAACTGAAGTCAGCTCCAACAGTGGAGGCGGTGTTTACTTCGAGTACGAGAATGGTAGAACAGAATTGGATCTATTTCCTTGCCTGAGCCCAAGTGATTAGTACCGTCATAAAGATTCACCAATAGATCCTTTTCCAACCCGAAATGCCTTTGACTCAATCTAAATGATCTGAACAGGTGCAAAACAATAAGTATACTGAACACTGTTTACCAACCTGCGCTGTTTTCTGTCCCCTGGATGTGTGCATCGTACGCAAAATGGCGGGTTTAGAGACAGGCGAGCACACATGCAGCGTTGTGCCTCATCTTCGAGGGTTCTTGACTTTGCAGGACGTTCGGTAAGTTCATAGGCGAATAGCGAGTCTCCGTTTATACGATTGGTACGGGAATGCTAGCCCAAGACCAGCATCGCTTGCATGCATTGTTGCACATGCATGTTGGCTGTGCTTACCACCGCTAAGCCCCGTGAACACGTTCGCGAACCCTACTCGCCAGCCTGGTTCTGACTGAAATAATACGGCCCTTCTTACGGATATATCTTTGCTGTCTGCATTCGCGTCATTTCCAAACAAGCCCTTCTCTTTCCCAGACCACCCTCAAGTTACATCTTTCTCAGTCCAGAATCGACCGCATCGACTGGTCAGCCGGGTTCCCAGTTCTGTTCAGTTCCCTGTCGCGACGCGATATCTTTCACACGACAAAACCCCTTTGAATCAATCATCGACCCTGCGAACGACCGCAAGCAAGCAATGGCGGAGGTTCTAGGGACAGTCGTGGGCGTGGTTTCTTTGGGGCTGCAGGTGTGTTCGGGTCTCAACATCTACATCGACGGCCTGCAATGCCGCAGAGAAGAGATCGAATCCACCATACGTCATCAAAAATCATTGGAAACACTCATCTCCCAGATCGAAGAACTCCGTAGCCGGCGTCAGGCGGCTGGGATCTGCTCTGTACCACTCCAGGAGTCCATGGCTTCAGCCAAGGCTGAGTTGCTGCTGCTTGACGAGTTTATCAGCAAGTATTGCATCCAAGAGGGAACCGGCACCGAAAAGTCCGCCAGGAACACGATGAAGACTCAGAAAAAACGGCTTCTGTACCCCTTCCGTAGAGATCGCTTGGATCGACTCATTACTCGACTCAACGGCGTCATCAAGGCTCTTCAGACAGCCCTTCAAGTATTCGAACTGTAAGCATTGTCCAACGGATGCGATGAAGAAGTGCTAACTGTGTTTAGTGAAACATCACTCCAGTTGAAAAATTCCTTCGAGCAAGTTATCCAGACAGTGTCAAGATCTGAGTTGACCATGCTCGCGATCGAGAGGAAGATTGACGAGAACGTCTCAGCGGCTCAACTACAAGACTATACGACCAAGCAAGAAGTGATGGAGTTGCAAAAGTTGATGGCTGATCTGATGTCTTCAAGTGCTGCGGGCACGTTGAAAAACATGGTCTCGAAGCCGAGCGCACTGAAGGCCATCTGCGACAATATGAACAACCTAGAAACGATTGGCCCGACGGACAGATCTTCTCTGGCTTCATTAGAAACTGTCAAAACTAGGCCCGTCCACCAAGAGACGAATATATGGTCACAATTCCACTGCAATTGCAACCCGCAGCATATCCTACGACGACAGAAGCGATCGTTCGGGGGGGTTTCCTTTGCGAAAGAGGCAGTTACGAAAAGGGCCCACGTAATTGGATGCCCTTTCGCTATCTTGAACATACAAGAAACCAACAGCTGGTCAGCTGGCATTACGTTCAGAGCATTTCGAGGACTAATTTCAACAGCTGTCAACGTTTCGCTATCAATAACTACCGGGGCCGGTGGATTTGGGATCTCCCCTTCATTTACGTGTTTTCATATGCGTCAAAACAGCCCTGCGTTCCGAGTTGTCAACATTTTATTGTTCGCCCTCGACAAGCTACAACATCACTCGACCGATGAAGAGTTAACCAAAGTTTTCGAGCGAGGTATTCACACTCTGAAGACAGTTTTCACGTCTAGGACCTCTTCACCGTTCGATATTAATTCAAAGGGCGACACGTTGTTGCATGAGGCATCCAGGCCGTACATGGGAAGTTGGTCAAATCTCCGGCACGAACTCATCGAATTCCTTCTGACAATCGGTGTTCCGCGGGACCGTCCGAACCAATGCGATGAGTAAGTTCCACGCCCACATTTGGATGGAATCTTTGTTGTCCAATGTGTTCATAAATTTCCAGGTATGCATTTCAGAACGCACAGAAGGCTTGGTACATTCAGGGTCTGAATGATCTACGAGCGGTCCAAACACTCGACGCACTACGGCCTCACGATGGTATTTTGACCTCAGAAGTGTTGGGCTCACGAATGCCTGGGACCATCTATCAATTGGAAATGATCCATGTGGAATTTCATGAAACGTGGATCAAAAATTCTATTACTGCAGCTCAAGGTAAGGAATCATCCTGTAGAGATGACCATTGAACCTATTGCTAATATTTCAAAGTCTATTGCGGCCATCCCCTAGAAGCTATTCTACTCCGCAAACAATCAACGTTGCTACAGGCTTTAGACGAACAGGTGTCTCTGAACTTGTCCGAGGCAGACGCATTCGGCTTTCCATCTTTATACCATCTTATTGGATGGCCTGAAGGCTTGAAGCTTGTTTTGAGTCGATATGGCCGGCTGATTCTTCATTCTCACGACAACAATAAAGGCGGAGGAGTCTCTGCTCTTGAATTCGCTCTGAAGTGGAGTGGCGCTACCTGCAGTGTTCCAAGGGACAGCAAGTGCTTGAAAATGTGTCCCTGTGGGGAATCAGTGAGCATTCTTTTGCAAACTGACAGCGAGTGTCTGGCGAGGTCAACCCTGACAAGTTCATTGGTTGATGCCATAGAAAGAGCATCTGCGAGAGCACAAGATATGGTTATTGACGAGCTTGCGAACCGACGGCAGGAGCTGAAAGAACTAGGGTTGCGTCATTTGAACCCTACAGAAATCGACCGTTTCGGCCTTCTCAGAAACAACATTCTCGACAAACACACAGGCAATGTTTTGAAGGCGCTTGACGACAAACGGATATCGGTACATCCAAGTCTGCGCACAGAGATGGCTGGCAATTTACCAAGCGCTCCTGCAACCATGTATCATTTAATGGATAGGTGGATGCGTTACGACATGATGTGTAGGATGCCAAACGCATTCTATTCTCGAGGATTCACGGAAGTTGATGTTCCAAATTCTTTCGGCTTGGTCCCTTTAGCTAGCCTGTACAACCCCGTACACTACAGGGAATGGCTGGTAGAACATGGCGCAAACTTGACGACCGAAATACCGGGTACACCTGTCGGGTTTACCACTGGGCATATCTTGTTCTGCCCCCCGAACCTCATATTTGCATCACCTCCGCCTCTCGAATACTCATCGGGCTTATTCAAGTCCCTGAGAAGTCACGTTTCTAAGTTTTCACCTCTTTCGTCTCTGGACGCATGCAAATGCGGTTGTTCGAAAGATGGCTGCCACCCTTACGCAGTGATGTGGAGGGCGGCGCTGGGAGACTGGTCAGTTGACACAATAGCACAAGCGTCACTGAAAAAGACGGGGGCAGAAATCATCCGGCTATGCAAAATTTTCGAAACAGACTGGAAGTTTTCGCGAGACGAGAGATTAATCTGTCTACGAGTTTGCACTTTCATGGCTCTTCCAATCCGTCATACTTGCTGCAGTTACTGGAGGCTTCCAATGTTAGGCGACGGTACTCGCCGTTTCTTTTGGACATATAGAATCTGCGAGGAAGACGAGGTGGAAGAAATTCGGGAAGAGGATGTCGATGGACTTGCTCTCCTCGAGAGCTTGCTTGTTGAGTTCGAAAGTAAGATCGACGAGATGGGTGACACTCTAGCGATGTTCTTTGAAACATACTGGATCGATCGAATGGGGCAGATTCTTCAGGAAATCAGAGACCGGCCACTTCTCGAAGAGGAGATTCAAGGCGCTGCAAGATTAGGGATATCATTGAGAGTTAAGAAAGAGACAAGGGAGCAGGATATTAGCCAGCCGGAACACTGGCTTCGCTGTCTGGATGCTGTGGTCGCCTAATGTTATTTTGTTGTGTTAAGGCGTTAGTAGAACAACTGTATTGCAAGGGATCCCGTCTGTGTTCAATAAATCCTCCAGACATATATCGAGCTACCTCAAAAAGGCAGTGTAATACTAAGTAGGCAAGAATATCTCGCTGTCACCGCAAAGGGTTCGTTGAATACGGGCTTGAGAGGTCTAGACCTGCCATATGTGAGCAACCATAACCGGCTGAGGTGATGGGGCAAACGCTTAAAGAGGAAGACTCGCGTTGATGATCTGAAACCATTGGTTAGCCATAATCTTTTCTGCGAAACACTGATCCTAATTCCTCGACATGACCCTATTTCTAGAAGCGTCATAAGACTGGCCGCAATAGGCCGACTTGACTGGGCCGTTCAGGGCCGAATCATTGTGGTTGCCTCCGACTGGGCCACGTGCCATAAGCAGTCGAAGAAATGACGAAGGTCGCTCAAGATGGAATATTTTGACAATTGGAGTGTTTCACGGCGTTCTCATCTAATTAAGTGATAGGAATTATAGCGAAATTATCGATCTAGTCAGGCAAACTGTCAATATTGAGCTCTCTATACGGCTTATTGTTGGCGTTGTTGGTACGAGACCATGCTGGATGATGCAACAGTGAACTTGGTGCCGGAGATTCGAGGCGCTAGACAAAGTCGACCAGCAGGTCGTTGGGATGCTCGATGATGCATAAATAGAACCTTCGGCGGGTATGATCTCCGGTAAGAAACTTCAAGTGGGCGCCAGTGCGCGTCAACGCTCGGATGTTCGCTTTAATACTGAGGCTGGCGTAGTACCACTCGCTCTTGGATTCCGACCTTCAATTGCGAGAGATCAGTAATCAAGTCGACATAAACGCAGAATAGCATGGCCCGAGATCGTGTTGTCAAGCGATGCCATTTTCTCTCGGCAGAGGTGTCGTGAATGTCATCTTTTAGGACATTTTGCAACTCCCATCTACCTGCAGGCTATTAATGTGTGTCTCGAAGATGTCGGACATGCGATGTGTCAGAACGAAGAGCATCTCGTCGCACGGCCGCTAGATTCCTGGCTCTGCCTATGTCCTGCTGTGATGGGGCCGTGGTTGACACGCGTGGAGCTAGACGCGCGCGATCCGCGGCGCTGGTGCTGGTGGAGGTTGAGCCTGAAAACCTGTCAAACCAGACTAGACGAAACTGTGCGTTTGCCCCATGTTCCCATGTGTCAAGATGAGACATGTCACCCCGCTTGTGGTAGTTGTATCCGCCGACCTTCTCTGTAAGCTTAACCATAAATGCTAGCTTGACTCTTGAAGACAACTAGAGAAAGACTGTGAAGCAAGGCTGTGACAAAATCGCACGCTACCCCTTGTTTCTCTGTTGACGATCTTGTCCCACCATGCAGTCGTGTTCGGGATGCACGAGGATAGTATGGTATAATAGGGATTATATCCAGGTGTAAACGGTGTATTGAGCCCGAGTACTGTTGGTGATAGACAAGGGCTTCCATCGACAAAGTCACATCCGTTATGGTAAAAGCTCTTCCAGTCTCGAGGGATGTTAAAAATACATCATATAACCACTCTATCCTAAAAGTCTTCGGAGTCGCCTAAAGACATCTGTTGCAACCCCTGGTACTCGCACCCTTAAAGCTGCTGATATTGCGGGCTGAAAGCTGTCGTCTCCAAATAAATAGGATACTTGTCCGTATTCTCGTTCATCCTTTCGTCCATCATCCTCAGATTCCCTATTCTCGCTTTCGCCTCCACAACCCCGTCAGGAACGGCTATTTTCTTCTATTTTGCTGCGCTTCTTCCACTTGATACCCCTTGGATATTACGATTTCTTCACGACAGTATTGCTTTGAAACTGCAACTCTGCCCAACTCCTTTTATTCATCATGAGGTTCTCAATTTTTGTCATTGCAGCCATGGCTGGCATCGGTACGTCGGCCTCCCGAATGCGCCGGTTTGACTACTACATCTCAGCCGTGACTGACTTTAAGAAAAACAGTTTCCGCCCAATCCTGCGCCGGCGGAAAGGGCTTCTGTGACGGGGCCAACCACTGCCAAGATGGCTCTGGCGCGGTCAGTCCGAATGTTGACCCTGACTGCGTTGCGGCATCCCAGGGCGGCAAGGGAAAGGGGGGGCGCGGCCGTCAGGGGCGGGCACGAGGCGGTAACTGAGAAGGGAATTGGCCTTTCGATTTTGGCAGGCGAGACTCAAATACACGGCATATTAGGATGTCTTGATACAACCTAGTAGGTATATGGCTTTCGAACGAGACTCTCATGAGGAAAAGAAGTTAGCCCAAAGAAGGTCTTGCTGTTCAACTGTCGTACCTAGTCAATGTGACCTGAAATTGCCATGGTGACTTACATTGATAGTTTCGAAACACCTAAAGAAGGTATAATCTAATGTCGCTGTTCAAGATGCCGTCCACGTCAACAGAGGTTTCAATCATGTGATGGGGCTTATATCATCTGTTATGATCCTCGAGCCCCTACCTATGTTGACAAAGGCGTATGAAGAAGTGTCGAATTAAGAGGCTGCACATAATTTGCTTTCTTTACGAGCTGTAGGTATAACTAGCAGAACGAGTATTGCCGCCAGGAAAACTCGGTAAACATCAAAAGCTTTGCAGTGGTGACTGTTCTTTCAACGCCTAACTCACAGGTGAACGAACTGGCACATGGAGTGTGAGGCCTGACGTGTCTTGAAGATCTACCTTACCTTCTCAACTTTGCCAACGCAGCAGCATGCGAACGAGCGCACATACTCGATGGAATCGCCAATCAGTTGTCACTAACGCAGCGAGACAAGCACGGCATGATGACATTGCTAGACGCTGCTTCTGCTTGAACACCTCAATACTTGATTGGTCTCTGGGATTAGTTCACAAACCTAGAGCCTAGTAATCAACCCACGTCGTTGCTGTCGTCATCGGCGTCGTCGTCTGCTACGTTCAGCCTCTTTGCTCTGAGCTTCCAGTCAGACGAAGCTCCTCGTGGCCTGAGAAAGGCATTGAAAGTTTGCCAAAACATAGCTGCAAGTCAGAGAAGAGTAGTGCCATGTCCTAGGTGCAATTACGGTGGGCAGGCAACTCGCACCAATCACTCTATGAGAGGCTGGCCGGCAGCGGCCCCTAATACTCCACGACTCAAATCATGGGCCGGAACCAGATCTCCGGAATCAAATTGCTGCCCGCCGTGCTATCTTTCGTAAGCGACAAAATTAGCACATGCCGGGTCCTGTCTCTTATTATACCGTCGGTCTCCAGGCCGGGTAAACTGTCCGTCGACGGCTCCACACCCGAAACCTTGATGCCATGCGTTACCGCGGCCCAGCTCGGCAGGGTGCCGACGAGGTCATGATCTTCAACAGGGATCCCTCTTCTACCAGACCTATCACCACGGTTCTAACTCGAAGTTGCGAGATTGAGTTATTCTCGAATCTACGGATTGACGTGACATCCTAGCCATCCAAGCGCGCAAATCCAACGCTGTGTTCTTATCGAACACATGGTCCATGAGCTGAAGAGGAAGGAGGCATTGGACGTTGACATCGAGCGAGATAATCAGATCATGGTTGGCAGAAAAGGTCCAAGTAATAGACACTGAGAATGATGCATATTACACGGCTAAGCCCCTTTCCTAACTCCGCGAGAACGCCAACGAACTGGGATTTATAGCAATAAGGTTTCTTAGCATTGTAGCACGTGGAGCAGTTTGGATGAACCGCCCGTCTGCTATAGCGTCATGGTCATCTTGGTAAGCATCAGTTCATCTACGTGAAGTTCGGCATTTCTGTCATCATGTTTTCCGTCTCTAGTTTGTGTCTCAGCACATAAGTACTCGTCGACCGCACAACCATCACAGTCCTTTCCTTTAGACCCCAGGCTACATTCAACCGAGCACGCCCACACAAACAGTCGTTACAATCTTCCAATTCGAAAATGAGAGCATCTGCCATACTATCTCTGGGCGTCAGCGTCCTCGCCTGGGCAACCTCCGCCGCCGGCCTGCCCCCTCGCCAAGCGTCGTCCGCCCCGTATTGCCCTCCTCGCCCGGCGACTCCCGAGGAGCAGCGCGCGATCCTGGGCGAGTTTATGCAGGCCTTCTACGAAGAGCGCAACGCGACGAAGGCTCTGCTCAACCACGTGTCGGAGGACTACATCCAGCACAACCCGAACGCGCTGTCCGGCCGCCAGAACACGCTCGACGTCCTGGCCCCCTTTCTCTCGCCGAGCACGGTCAACAACACCATCCTGAACAAGGGCCTCGACAACAACATCGCCTTCATTCACTACCGCATGGACCTCGCGATTCCTGGGCAGCAGCCGACGGCCGTGGTGGACGTTTTCAGGTTCGACGGGACTTGCATCATGGAGCACTGGGACGTTGCGCAACAGCGACCAGTCAACGCTACCAACCCCTTGGCGATGTGGTAGTATTAGTGTTTTTACGCAGTCTAAACCAACTAGAGAGAATTAGAACCGTAGCAAATCGAAGAGCTTTCCTATTGGGACCTGATTCAGTGGTTGCTGGGGCTTTCCCTTACTCATTCTCCTATTATGTCAGTGTGGTTTAGCAACAGAGCCTACAGACAAAGAATAGGGCTTATATGTAGTAGTAATAATAGATGCATTTACCGAGCCCAAAACAAGCCGTATTCAACATTTCCTTCAGAGTCTTTGCCCTGAAGGGAAGCGCAGCGGCAAGGCAACGGCTAGATATCGGTCCTCGACGTGATGCTCTCAATGACTCTCTCCCTATCTCCCCGTCGCGATCGGGACCGGGGCACACACGGCAGCTTCCCGAGTTTTTCCATGTGAAACAGGTGGCCTCTGCGGAAGTAGACGAACAGGGTGTACGCAGCACTCGCCGAGCCGACGGCCGCGACCGAAATCAACGAGGGCCATTTGAACTGGTCGGGGCGGAAGAAGACGATGGTCGATACGTACGAGAGAAGCTCGAACGCGTTCTGCCACGCTGCCTCGACCGAGGAGAAGGCACCGCGGCTCTCGGCTTCCACGTCCTGGAAACAAGATTCGTCAGCTCTTACGATCTTGTCACGCAACAAAGGGGTGTCTCTTCGCATCCCCGGCGAGCAACTTACCTCCTGAACGATAAGCTGGATGCAGAGGTCGAAACCCCTGAGCCCGACACGACTCAATATTGTGCCGCCAACGAGTCCGGTCGCCGAAATCAGAGGTTGGTCCTGAAACAGCCAGAACACGGTGGTCCCCGCCGCCAGCATCGAGACCTGGGAGCTGCTCAGCCACAGGCCGGCCCTCACGGGACCGATGCGATCCATCAGCCAGGGCGCGACCCAGGTGGCGAGGACCTCGAAAGCGACGCTCAGCATCCTTGCCGAGGCGATTTCTGTGGCAGAGTAGCCGGCCGAGAGGAGGTAGGTGCCCATCTGGCCGTTAAAACTCAGGACAGTGAGGTAGAGCAGGGCACCAGCGAAGGAGGGAAGAAACGCGCGGTGGCGGATGTAGAATTTGGTGTCCGCGACTGACTTCGCCGATATCGACCTAAAGCTCTGCCATAATTGGGAGATCTTCGTCGTCGATGTCTCTGAGGGCCCGGTTGTTGGTGGCGGGGCAATGGTCGGGGGTTGCTTGTCTCCCTGGAGCTCGGGTACGTCGTAGTACACGCGGGCTATCGCGTAATACTCGACCACGACGGACGCGACGTTCATGGCAAAGTTCACGATGATGGCCAGCTCTGTCGACACGCCGTCGATCAAGGCGATGAAGAGCGGGCCGAGCATCTTGCACAGCAAGTCGATGCGACGCATCTGGGCGTTCATGGTCCGCAGAGAGGCGGTATCATCCGCTGCAACGACGACAACCTGAGTGAGACTGATGTTAGATACAAGTACTGACGATTTCAGGATCATTTCTTAACTTACCCAGTCTTTCTCGATGGAGACCATGTTGATGATGGAGGACAACTTCTCAACGCAGGCCAGGGCGGCTGTCAGCGCGAGCATGCCGATCTCAATGCCTGCACCGGACATGAGTCGGATCTTAAGCAAGTAGAAGACGACACATGATGCCGCAACGACTACACGCTGTAAGACTATCTGGGCGTCAGCAGTATTCGACGGGCAAGGCAGGGAGATTAGTGAGCTCACCGATCGAAAGGCGGACGACGCTCAGCCTGTTTCCCGTGTCGATGTACTGCCCGATAGCTGAGGCGAAGAAAATGGCGGACAGACCACGCGTGAGTGCGTAGATCGACATAGGCATCAGGGTGCCGGGGAAGATGGTCGCCAGGTAGAGGACGGAACCGAACTCGAAGACGCGGGAGTTCCACGTCGATAGGAAGTGCGACACGTACAGCCGGCGCTTGATTCGGCCGGGGACGCCGGTCTCCACGATCGGGTCCGAGACGGCGCCCGGCGTGCCGGACCGCAGCAGCGGTGCTCGCTCCGCGGCCGCGTGCTCTTCATCGTTGAGCACGGGGAGTGTAGACATTGTCGTGAATGTTGGACCGAAGGTATCGGTACCGGAAGCTGTTGGAGGTGCTCAACAAGGGGGGGTTGGTAGCAAGTGCGTCACCCTTAGATGTCACCTAGTCTGAGTGTTCAGGACTCATGCGAAAAGAAACGCTCTTCGGATTGAATCCATCGAAGAAAAGTCCTGTAGGGGGGAAAGGGATCAAGACTCACCTTGATGTCTCGGATGGCCCAAGCCTCAACTTAAGCCTTGACCGAGGCCTCGGACTTCTGGGGTACAGCACCGAGTTCCATCCGACTGGTTGAAGTCGAAATCGTTGAATGTCAAGGGTACATCGTATGGCCTGATTCTCGACCTCCACATCAACGAGGACAAGGAGTTCGAGGCAAATAAGAAGCCTGGCTGGCTGGCAAGGTCACATCACCAGCCCCAATCACCGGGAGCTAAGGCCGCATGGGGGCGTCTGAGACCCGTATTTGCCCCAGCAGAAGCTTCCGTCGGAGCTTGAAAGCTCCGATTATGTAAGTACAGCATCCCTGAACGGAGGCGTTTACCTCCGATTACATAAGGACAGATTTCGAGCTCTGCCCCATCGGAGACTCAATCTCCGATTATGTAAGTCTCGATTATCCTTAAAGCCTAGCGGTGAGTTCCAGGTTCGAGGAATCGACCCTTGTCATGACGACTGAAAGAAATCGGAACCGGAAGTCTTCGGGTCAAGTTGCTGAATCTTGCGGGAGTTGGAGCTTGATGTATTTTCTGTGATCATGCATTCATGTGCGGAGGGCAGCCCGGCTAAACATGCCTCGACTCCCTCTCGCAGTCTCATGACCCCAGGAGTACATTGCTGCTGGTTTGATCTGATAATAAGAAGCTCGACCTTCCTCGGGTTCTTGATACGGCACAACTTCTGCTCCGTGTTTTCAGCTTCATTTGTCTTAAAACAAAAGAAGATTCACTTCACTCAACAATCATGTCCAAAACTACTGCTGTCTGGAGTCACGTCGCCTCCAGTGACCGACTTAGACGCTCCTCCCAAGCCGTCTCCGTCATCGGCAACCAAGTATGCGTCTTTGGCGGCGAGCTTCTCCCCAGAGAGCCCGTCGACAACCAGGTGGACGTCATCGAACTCAATGGTTCTCTAGGTAGTGTCTCCAGAAACATTCATAATGTGTCTTTTCCCAACTAACGATAGGCGTTCTTGCAGGCTCGGCGACTACTGTCCCCGCACCCTCTGAAGCCCCGTCGCCGCGCGTCGGCTCCCCAAGCACGGCCCTCAACGGTGCTCTTTACCTCTTCTCCGGCCGAGGCGGCATTGAGATGAGGCCGGTCGAGGAGCAAGGAGCCCTCTGGAGGTACTCCCCCTCGGAGAACCGCTGGGACCTGGTCAAACCGTCGGCAGAGACTTCCGCCTACCCGGCCGGCCGCAGCTACCATTCTATCACCTCCGACGGGGCGGGGACCATCTACCTCCACGCCGGATGCCCAGAAAAGGGGCGACTTTCTGACCTTTGGTCGTTCAACATCGCGTCCAAGATATGGACCCAGCTCCCGGATGCGCCCCCTCCCGCGCGCGGAGGACCCTCGATCGCATACCACAACGGCAAGATCTACCGCATGAACGGCTTTGATGGCAGCACGGAGCAGGGCGGTGCCGTGGACGTCTTCGACTGCTCTTCCGGCTCGTGGTCCACCATCACGTTCGCGCCGGACGGACAAAACGGTCCAGAGGCGCGCAGCGTCTCGGCGCTGGTCGTCGTCGATGTGCAGGGGAAGACACACCTAGTCACCTTGTTCGGCGAGCGGGACCCGAGCTCTCTCGGCCACGCCGGCGCGGGCAAGATGCTGGGCGACGTCTGGGCCTTTGACGTCGCCGCCCGGACGTGGTGCAAGGTCGACACAGAGGGGGCTGGCCCGGCACCGAGAGGCTGGTTCGATGCAGATGCGGCGGGAGACACTGTCTACGTCCATGGGGGGCTTGCCGAGGACAACTCTCGGCTTGGGGATGTGTGGGCGCTGAAGTTTGTGTGAGCGAAATGTACCGATTGCCGTCTGAAGTAGAGTTTTTTTGGTTTTTCTTTTGCAAAGTACCGATTGCCTTCGGCATTGCCGCCAAAAGTTCGGACTGATCTTCCCGCAACTGGGGTATGGGCTGTCTATCTGCTCCGGAACAGCTCATAGTTGAAAACAAAAAGAACAGCAAACTTCCAAAGAGTTCCAAATGGCAAAACATTGGACGAACAGGGAATCGAACCCTGGACCACTCACATGCTAAGCGAGTATTATACCACTAAACCATTCGCCCGTTGTTGAGAAATGAGGCTTTTGACATGTTGATGATCCACTGCCAAAAGTGGAACCTGGCAACTTGCTCGTCGAGTTATCTGACTGGACCTGCCGAGACCTAAAGAGCTCTAAGTAGGGCTTTTAGGGTCCAGTAGTCCTGAAGATTAAATCGGCAGAATCGCTGGGTTACTTCTACCGTCATCCTTGACGGGCATCACGACTGCCCGGTCCCGCTCTTCACCCACGATGCGACTCAGCTGCAGCACTCACCATCCCTTTCTTTTCCATCGCTAAATAAAGACGGGAAAGCCTCAAGGTAATGATCAACTCCCGAGGAAACAGAAATTCCGGACGGAGCGATCCGTCACTCAAATCTGGCTGAATAAGCCTTTTTCGGACGAGACGCCTAGGACGGTGGCCACTAGTCTTCTCTTTGATATTATCTGATCCATCCTGGAAAGAATCTCCACTACTACAACGAAGGAGGACAGTTAAGGACAAGAACAACGTTAGAAACGGACAACAACACCAACAGTGACGGATGATAGCAACAAAAGTGATTGTAAGGCAGCAAGTGACATTCATTCCAACTTCAGGCCATTCTTATCAAGAACACCTCTCATCAACCTGAGGCAGGTGGGATGATAGAAGCCTTGGTTGTTTCGGAAGACCTCCAACGCCAAGTCCTTATCAACAGACATCAACCCTTCAAAGCTGCCAGGATTCGTTAGATTTTCAAGGTCCAAAAACGAAGAGAAAGCGACGTAACTCACAGTGGTTTGACAAACTTCATCCGTCCTGTCTGTCCAAGAACCTCCTCCGTCTGCTTCAAGACTCTCCTGTCGCCGGCTCTGAGAGCAACTCTGAGGTATCGACTCGCGACCTCCAAGTTTCCCGAAGATTGGAAGCCATACAGAGATCCAAGAGCTGAAGCGTACCCCACGGGGATCGGGTTCGGGCTCTCGATGAGGATGTCAAGGAACACCTGCTCTTGCCAAGCCGTCCATCCCCGAACATCATCCGCGGAAGGCTCAAACTCAGATGCAGCACCAGACAGGCCCTTCCATCTGCTTGCTAGGGCCGCACAGCTGTCATAGAGCTCAGACTTGAAGTCCGGCTTCGGCGGCAGCCCTGGCGTGTGGTACCAAGTCGCCCAGTCGATAGAGGCCAGAGCAGACGAAGCGGCAGCATCACGGGCAAAGAAGTCGATGACGCATTCCCTGAACTGCTCAGAATTCACGCTCTTCCCAAAGAAGGTCCTAAAGTACTGTTGAAAAGGAGAACATCAGCACTGTAATCGTTTCCAATGGCGTTTGAGAGCAAGTCGAGCACTTACATGCGGGACAAACTGAAGCCACTTCTCTCTTCCGACAGTCTGCTCGAGATAACACAGAAACGTGTACCCCTTCTCGTGACATAACGTCGTCCGGTCTTTGTTCCTCAAAGTCGAGGACCAAGTTCGTGAACACGCTGTCGCCACCGCCGTACGCTTCGATGTTGTAGACGAGGTCCTGCCAGCCGACAATCGCCTGCAGCTGTACCTCCTCCTCGCCGCGCAGCTCGCGGATGATGTGACGCTCGATGTAGACGGTCCAGCCCTCGTTCAGCCAGAAGTGCTCCCACGCGTCGTTCGTGACGAGGTTGCCGCTGTAGCTGTGCGCGAACTCGTGGGCGACGACGGAGACGTTCTCGCGGTCACCCGAGACCACGGTGGCGCTGTAGAAGTTGAAGATGGGGTTCTCCATCCCGCCCAGATGGAAGGAGCGCGGCAGGACGACGAGGTTGTAGAGGGGCCAGGGGTACTCGAAGATGAGATTCTGTGATGCAAAGTTAGTTCGGAGAGCTCACTGAAGTGAGGAGGTCGCGACTCACCTCCGCGGACTTGATGATCGCTTGCAGATCCGGTTCGAACTCGGCCTTGCAGGCATCGAGGTCACCGGGGGCGCAGTAGACATAGCTCTTGGGCCCGATCTGATCGCCTACGAGGTTGCTGCAGAGACCGTGTCAGCCTACGGCAAATCGTTCTGGGGGAACTTGCTTCGTAGAGGTACGCACCCGCTAGCCACCGCGAAGAGGTAGTTGGAGATGGGTATCTCTTGCTTGAACCTGTACGCCTTCGACTCAAACGGTTCCTTGACCAGTGCGAAGATGAGTTCATGCTCGGGGATGCCGCTCGCAACGACTGGCAATGTCGAGTGGATGGCGATGTCGAAAGTGGTCTTGATGGATGGCGTGTCTTGGCAAGGGAACATCGAGCGCGCGTGAACCGGTTCTCCTTGGGAAACTGCACAAGGTTAGCTAAAGTTCTTACTGAATGCTTCTAGGAGCTGGGAAGCGTACACATGAATGGGTACTTCTTGTCGTCGGTCTGGGAGGGGCTGAACCATTGCAACCCGGTTGTCTCTGTCGTGGTTTCGAAGTCGATCTGACGGTCTGGTGATCAGCTTGCCCCGCCTTCACTCAAGAAGTTGCGCCTTCACCTACGGTGAGCTCGATGGCCTCTCCGGCTCCGTATTCTCGGTCCAACGAGATGTGAAGGGGACTTCCGTTGATGCCGTTCGGAGGGTTCAGCTCCCAGTGAGCCGCCTTACCAGCGATACTTGCGCTCTTGATCGTCACGAAACTAGTGTCGAGGATGACTTCCGTCAGACCGGCACGCTTCGACTCGAGCGAGATCTTTGTCCTTCCGACAAGAATCGTGCGCTCAAAATCGATCGTGAGCTCGAGCTCGGTGTGCTTCGTTGCGACATCTTTGAAGTTGGTGTTGGTGTTGATGTCAGAGACGGGATGACTGGAACAGGAACACATTGCGGCGAAGCTGATGAGCAGAAGTGTATGCAGCGCAAGTTAAGTCAAGGTTATGCGAAATGTGAGAACCGAAGAATTCCAGGAAAAAGGTCTTCGATGGCTTTTCAGATAACGTCAAGGTTTGATTCGTTCCATCATCGTCAGACCTTCTTCGTATGCCAGCATAGCCCCGCAAGTCTGCCCCCTCACCATTAGCCTCGTTCAAAATTTCCACATTGGGCAGTTTTCTAGTGCGTGAAGCCCTCCCTGCCCTGGTCCAGGGGAAGTAAATTGTGAAGCTCCACCGTCAGCGGCCTGATCCGCCGCCATCAGTTCCCCGTATGATAAACACCACAGCCCGTCGGGTGGCTCCGTAATCGTTATTAACAGGGCGGTCGGTCGTCTGTCCAGTCATGCAGTGAAAACAGCACTATATGATGAAGCCCTTTTTAAACAGTATTTAACTCTTCAGGGGTTGGCAGTAGTGGTACACCATAAGGGATTATGGTTCGGGCAACCTATCGTCGTTATTGCTGTCGCTGTCCGCCTTCGTCGTTACCGTCCGTTGTCGTCTTTCTTGAGTTTTCCCCCACTCTAGCCAGAATCAGGGGGCCACTACAGTGCGCTTCAGGGCACTACAGCAGGCTTGGGACACTATAGCCTGATTAACCATAGGGACCTATCCCCTCAAGACAACCCCCTGAAGCCCTCATCTTATGATTGTTGATCCAGACATAATTTTAGATTTTGACATGATTGTCTAGAAAGCACGCGTGACTTCAAGCGGCATGGCTTCAGGGCACTAACCATCCCTACCATATACCGGTACATGTCTCTTTTGATACACCTTCTCAGATCTTCTTATTCTCCCGCCACAGAATCTGCGCTTCCCTGAGGTACGATCCAAATAACTTGATCGCGTTGATGCTGCCATAAGGTTAGCAGACCGCAACTAGTCTTGGGGAACGCTGCGAGCTAGGAAAGCGGTACTTACTAGTTGCTCTTGTCAAGCTTCTCTAAAACCGTCGAACCGTCAGCAGCTGCTCGAAGAAAACATTTGGCCAAGAGTCACTGGTTGTCAACTAACCATTGATGGAATGAGCGCCGTCGGTCGGCCTCCCGACGGGAAGAAGCAAAACGTTCTTCTTGAGGATTTCCTTGAAGTCCAAGGCGATGGGGATACTATCCGGAACGTCAGCTTTTCCTACTTCGGGTCTTCGAACATTGAAAACACTACTCACCTGCCGCCCTCGCATGTGATGGCCGGGGTCACACCCCACACGTTCTGGGTTGCCTGGATTGCGGCCTGGTAGTTCCAGTGGTCGGAGCTCTCGTAGAACCAGTCGCTCTCGTGTGCGCAGTTGATCTCAAGCTCGTTCTTGCTCCCCAGGCTTGCGAATCGATCCTCGATGTGCTTTTGCACGAGCAGGTTGATGTCCTTCGCTTTCATGTTGGGAACCGTCCGGATGCTGAACTTGCCGACCAGCTTAGCGGGAATTGATGTAACGGCTCCCGCGCCTGGTCTTGCGTTCTCTATCCGGTGAAGACTCAGGGAGGGCTTCTTCCATCTGTTCACACTTAGCTTCCCTGTCTAGGCGAAGAGCAGGGAGCGCAAGACTTACCGAGCGATCAAGGCGTCTGCCTGGGTCTCGTGGAGGCTCTTACCGCCGGTTCCGCCCAGAAGCGAGTCCTCTGATATGTTCAGCTTGTTGTAGCTCTCATACTCCTCCTTTGTTACCGGTTGGACGGTGTCGTAGATTCCCGGGGCCAGAATCTTTCCGTTCGAATCGACCAACGAAGACATGATGTTGACCATGTCCGTCATTGGCTCAGAGATCTGCCCGCCGAACCCACCGCTGTGCGCGTCTTGGTTCGCGCCGGTTATCGTCACGAGGTAGAACAAGATTCCCCTGAGACCCTGCGGAATGCTGAGCTGCTCGTCGCTGACCCAAACAACGTCGGCGATGCACACCACGTCCACATCCGCAAAGAACCCCGTCGCCTCCTCCTCCAGCGCCTTGCGCAGGCCGAACGACCCGTTCTCCTCCATGCCCTCGAAGCAGAAGACGAGGTTCGCGGGGACATCCAAGCCGGCCTTCTGGAAGGCCTCGATCATGTTGAGCCATCCGATCAGCGGGCCCTTGTCGTCCGACGTGCCGCGCCCGCAGAGCCTGCCGTTCTCCTCGATGGTGAGGGCCCACGGGTCGTGCTTCCAGCCGTCTTCGAGGGCGGCGGGCTGCACGTCGTAGTGGCAGTAGACGAGAACCGTGGGCTTTTCGGGGTCTCGGCCGTAACGGCCCAGGACCAGCGGTGGCAGGTCGAGGTCTGTTCCCTCCTGTTTTCCGAGGGGTTTCAGGGTAACCTCAACTCCGAGTTCTCTCATCTTTGACGCCGTCCATTCGCTCATCTTTGAAGAAATTAGCACTTGGTTCAAGTTGAAGCTCTTGGGAATGACCCAGTACCTTGAACACATCTCCTCGTCTTTCTGCGTAAGCAGAGATAGAGGGAATTTTGACGGCCTCTTCTAGTCCTGTGCTCATACAAGACTGTCAGCGAATATTCGTTGAAGCACTTGAAGAGTCTCAAGGAAACTTCAGCAACTCCAATGAGTGACCAGACTCACTTTCGATGAACACATTTTCGAGCTCGTCAACCCTGACAAGCGTCAGCATTAGCTATTTTAACAATGTACACGAGACCTGCAGCAGACATACTTCGAGTAAAAGCCAGCCAAGCTGTCGCTCTCCACAGCTGTTGAAGACATTTTGAGTTCAGATGTGCAGGACCGCTCTGCAAACCACAACAGCAACTCGAATCTTCCTGGATGACGTCGGCTTCAGTCAAGGCCAGTTTGTGCCTCGAAAGAGGGGAAAGATGACGGGTTCCAAGACGAGCCTAGCCCTGCATCTCCACGCGCAAGCGAGATCGGATAGATAACGCTTGTGAACAGGGGTGCTTCGGAACAGGCCCATTCTGACCCGCTCGTTCACTTTTGCCGTTTTGGGCAACTTTGATGATAGCACGAGAGTATCGGTATGCCGCGCGACGGCTCAGAGAAAGTCACAGAGAGACTAGGATCCAATTAGTCTGATACGTAGAGAAAGGACGTAGTAGCCACTGAACACGGTCCCAATAGATAGAGCAACTTGTGCGTCCAGAAGAAAGCTTGCTTCTCAGTATCATTGCCACCCAACTCAAGCATCTCAACATGTCTTTAGCACCCAAGATCCTCGTCATCGGTTCGCCCGCCGGAGTCGCCCCGGATATTATCTGGGCCGACTTTTGTTCTCGATACGAGACCATCCTGTACGATTTTGCGACACTCGAGGACTTTCACCAGTCCATGAGAACAGGCACCTGCAGCGACATCTCGGGAATCATGAGGATAGGCATCAATCTTCCCGCCGGCATCGAAAAGATCACTCTGGGCTGGACGAAGCGCGCCCTGTCCCACTTCCCGCCGTCCCTCAAGATGATAGTCAATTTTGGCCACGGCTTCGAATCGGAGGACGTCACCGGCCTCGGCGCGCGGGGCGTCGCCTTCTTCAACACGACTGGCGGCAGCGAGGCGACGGCCGTGGTCGCGACGTATCTCATCATCGCTGCGTTCCGCCAGCTGAGCAGGTACGAGAGAACGCTCCGAGAGGGGCAGTTCCTCCCGGCGCTGCGTCATTCCGCGCAGACGGCGACGGATCCGTATGGTAGGAAGCTGGGCGTCGTCGGCATGGGCCCTGTCGGCAGGGCGATCGCGCGGCAGACCGCGGCGCTCGGAATGGAGATACACTGCATCGACAGGCCGAGCCTAAGGAGGCTCATAGAATCCCGAGAGGAACTGCCCGACCCCGTGGTGCTCCATCGAGACCTGCGGGCGCTCGTCGCGGAGGTGGACTGTCTGGTCTTGGCCTGTTCATACTCCTACGACACGCACCATCTGCTCTCGAAGGAGATGTTTGGAAACATGAAGAAGGGCATAAGGATCGTCAACGTCGCGAGGGGTAAGTGTGTTGACGAGGAAGCCCTGTGCGACGCCATCGAGGACGGAACTGTTTCAGGCGTCGGTCTCGATGTTCACTACAACGAGTGAGTTTTCCTTCTTGCCAGAAGAGTTCGCTATACTACTTCGGCGCTGAGAAATCTAACAACCTCGAAAGACCAGAGGTAAGCCCGAGGTTGCTGAACTACGACTGCGTCACGCTGTTGCCCCATGTCGGAGGACTTACACACGACGCAATGAAGGTACTGATAGTACTCGCCAAGAAAAGATTAATACAGAGAAACTGACGTGCTACCAGAATCATGCCAGTATGGCGATAAATCGTGTAGACGAGTTTTTCAGTGATTCGTCAAAGGCTCTGTAATGGACTTTGGTACAGGGGCCATGTTGAGTGTCATTGACGCGTTTCACTAGGTACTTCAATAGTAGCTCAATTAGATTAAGAGGATTACTATCGCGCAGTACATAGTTGCTACGACCTTTTACTTGGCTTTACTGTCTTCTTGTGAGAAGGAAATCAAGTCCATTCTTAAGGATCGGCGAGGACTTTTGCATGCGTTGACCTGACTTCTCCACGTCTATCACGAATCGAACGACTGGTGCAGGCCATTGTATTGAGTCAGCTTACAGCTTCCAGTCCGTCTCAAACGCATAGAAGTGGACGAAATTCTTAGGAAAATGGTTTCAAAGTTCAACAACGCCATGGCAGAACCGGATAGCCCATTCACCATGCGAGTTTGGTCCACCGCGGAGGGATGGGGAGACTAGGTTCAAACAGAAAAAGGCTCTCTATAGCATGTACTCTCAGTCACTGCCGAAGCAAAATCACTCCTCATCAATAACATATCCCCACTCATGGCTAACCCTTCCGTACATGATGTCCTCGAGCCAAGTCTTGATGGTAGACGAGTACCTGGAGTGCGGGGTCTTCTGGCCGTCCTCCGTCACCGTCATAGGGAAGCTGATGTCCGTCTTGCCGTATCGAATCATTGAGACTGGGGTGATGAACATCTAGAGATTGATGAGTTAGCCACGATCAAAGCTTGATATGAGAAGAAAACTCACCGCTGTGCCAGAGACGAACGCCTCGACCAGTCGCCCCTCGACATGCGCCTCCACGACCTCGTCCAATGTAAACGGCCTCTCAACGACCTCCAACGGATCCAGCCCCTTTGAAGATGCCTCTTTGTGCTCTTGAGAAAGCCTCTCCCTCGCAATGTCCAGCACGCTACGCCTGGTGACACCATCAAGGACGACGCCCGTCTCCAGCGAGGCCGTCACGAGCTCGACCCTCTCGCCCCCCTTCCGCCTCCACACGACGAAGAAGTTGCTCGCCCCAGCCTCTGTCACAAGCCCCTCCTCCCCAAACAGCCACAGAGTCTGAGAACACCCCGCCGCCTTCGCCGCCGCGTGCAAGACCATGGCCGGCCCGTAGCTCGCGCCGACCTTCGCAGAGCCGAATCCGCCCGGCCACGCGCGGACATGCCCCTTCGGCTCGCTGGCGAGCAGCTTGATACCCGGGTGTGGCTTCCCTGAAATAGTCTGCGGGAACAGCGCGGCGAAGAGGAAGAAGAGCGCCTCCGGAGGCTGGTTGATCCCGAGCGCGGAGCCGCTGCCGACCATGGCGGGTCGCACGTACAGGTTCGTACCGGGGTCGGGCAGCCAGCGGCGGCACTCGACGGAGAGAAACGCGGCGATGATCTCGAGAAGCCGGGCGGGTTTAAAGGAGGGAAGGCTGACGCGGGCGTTGGAGCGGAGCATGCGCGCGCAGTTGAGCTGCGGGCGGAAGAGGCGGAGCTTGCCGTCGCGGCCGCGGTAGGCCTTCATGCCTTCCTACATCAAAACGAGGTTAGAGTTACTCCTCAGAGCCTGGTAGACGTGAGTTACACATACGAAGGACTCGGTGGCGTAGTGCAGGACGCTCGCCGTCGGCTCGAGGGCGATCTTGCCGTACGGCATCATCGCCGGCGTGCCCCAGCCGCTCTCCATGGACCACGGAACTTGCACCATGTGAGCCGTCGTGCAGTTCTGGCCCATGCAGACGGGGTCATCGACGGCCGGGACGGGGGCTTGCTCGGCTTCCGGGACGAGGGTCTTGACCATCTTGGACGCGTCGAGCTCTCCAAGTTGTTTGGCTTTAGGTCCGTTCGGGGCGGGGGAAGGACTCCCGGAATTTTCGCTCGTAGCGCTTGGGCTCATGGTAAATGTGAGTGGTGAAGATGAAGAGATCAAGAGTCGCAAGAAGCTCTGGTGATATCGACAGGTCCGTGACGTTGATGTCTTCAGATCGATAGTCCGGGAGCTAGTTGTATAGCAATTGACATTTACTTTTAAGAATCTGGAATCAGTCTCTAGAAATAATCAAAGTGCCGTATTCTCTAGAATGGACTGATTACACTCGTCGAACTCCTGAGGTAAGCCGTACATGAGGGCAGGTATCGCGACTGTCCAGATTACCCAAAACGGCAAAAGTGAACGAGCGGATCGAGGTGGGACACACGGGCGGGCCGCTACCGGACGCAGCGCGGCAAGTGGGAGGAGAAAGTGGGTCTTTCGGCGGTGATGACGGCGCTTAGTCCGAAATGGCCGTCGGACATCGAGACGAGTCCCGAGGATCGTCTGATTATCATCTATCTTATCGCGCTGTCCCTCGCTGGATCGTACCCAACTGCCCCTTACGGTATTTCCACAAAGTCGATGCTCCACCCCCGCTTACACCGCGAATACACCTCGACCGAGAACCTATCCTGGTCCCCCTCCTCATCCTCCCCCTCTCGCGGCGTAGCGTCATCCTCTAGATCAACCAGGCGCACCTTGATGATCTCCCAGTTGTACCTCGACCCGCGGCGGTTGTACTCCTGGTCCACGTAGCCGAGCACCCTCCGCGCGCGCCGGACGTGCCATATCCCCTCCCTCTCCCTCGGGAACCCGGCGATCCAGCCCCGGACCCAGTCCTTGACGGCCGGGTCCTCGGACATGTAGTACGCGTTCATCATTGCCGGCAGCATCCCGTGACCGTAGGCGTTCGCCGCGGCGCAGGCCGCACGCGGGACCCCGGCGGCCAGCCGGCACACGAGCAGCACGATGGCGCCCGCCTCCGGGGGCAGCTCGCGGCCTGCGCCCGGGAGGTACCGGGTCTCGAGGCGCAGGAGGGAGATGAGGTAGTGCATGAACGTCGTCGCCGCCTTGACGGGATCTCGCGCATGGGGAATACCAAGCGGTCTTAGGACGATACCTGACCCATCGCGGGGGGTCTCGTCGTACGGGTTCGCCGTGTGCTCGTGCAAGGGCGGCACGTCGCGCTCGTCCAGCGTGGCGCGCCACTCCCTGAGCTCCCGGATGAGGTCCTCCGCCTGCCCGCGCCAGCGCAGGTCGTGCTGCGGGTTGCTCCGCCACTCCTCCTCGAGCTTGATGACCCGCGGCAGGATGCAGAGCAGCCGGTCCGCGGACTGCGGCGACCCGGCCAGGCTCGCGGCGAGCGACTCGGATACCTCGGCGGAGGCGATGCTGTACCGGACCGAGTACGCGCGGTCGAAGATGTCGAGGAAGGCGGCGATGCGGGAGAAGGACCGGACGAGGGACTCCCCGGCCGGGGAAGACCGCACGCGGGCGAGGTGCTGCGAGAGGAAGGCCACGGCGGCGCGGCCGTGGACGTACCACAGCTTCATCTGCCCGCGCTGCAGCTCGAAGTTGGCGAGCAGCAGGACGGTGGCCAGCCAGGATATGGCCTTGTCCTGGCTCGGCGGGCCGCCGGTGGCAACGCCGTCGTCGTCGAACTGGGCCATGCGCACCGTCCCGAGGGCCGCGGCGAAGTGATCGAGCGCGTGCAGCGCCGCCTTGCTGGCCAAGGAGCCCGGGGGGTCCGACTGGGATATGTCGAGAGCCGAGAGCGCCAGCCCGGCGTGGAAGAATGCGCTGTCTAGATGTTCTGCTTGTAGGATGTCCTCTAGAGAGAGGATGGATAGTGTGCCGTAGGGAGATGGGTCGCGGAGGTGGTGGTAGTAGATCATGTCCTCGGGGAACTTGGCGCTCTCTAGGAGGCCGGCCGGTATGTCCGGGACCGAGACCGAGGTCGGCTGGTTCGTTGCCTCATGGTCCCGTGTTCTGGGTGAGATCTGAGGTTGGTATACCGGCGTGCGGTATGGGAACGAGACTTCTCGCTGTGGGTAATTCGCAGCGTCGTCGACGATATTCGCGGGTGAAAGATTAGTATCTATTGCTGCCGAAGTCGCATGAACGCTAGCCGGGAAAAGGTGAGCATCATCGTTGATGGTTCCAGAACATTGCTGTAACTCTTCTCGCGGTATGCCCTCCGATATGAGGGTCAGAGAAGTCGCCGCCTCGTGAAGCGATAACTCTTGAGAGCCATCGAAGACATCCTGGGTATCGTCCGCCGAGAAGAACGTGTCATCGCCCGTGCCCACGGCAACCTCTGGCGTGCGAGGAGCTGGCGACGATGCGGCCTCTTGGCCCACAAGATCCCTCCTGGGACCCGGGGACGATGCAGTCTGACCGGCAGCTTTCGAGACCTCTCCCTTCTCTCCCCGCTTCCTGGTCTGTTTCCGTCTCCACAGGTTCGTCTGGTCCTTGAACTTGAGAGGGGTCACATATCCGCCGCACTCGAGGTTCAGCCGCGTACACTAAGAGACCCCGTGGCGATTAGCCAATGAAGCTGAAGTAAGGCGATAAACAAATGGCCTCGTACGTTGTGGCATTTGGGCTTCCCCTCGTCGCACTTGAGCCGGCGGGCGCGGCACGTCACGCAGCCGGTGCGGTCCCGAGTGGTGACGTTGCGCCTGCGTATCACACGCTCCGACATGGCGAACCCATGCAAGATAAGGTACGCTTTAAGAGGCTGAAAGTGCTGGGTTCGATGATCTCCGGTCGAGTCTCCAGGCCTGGATGGTGTTGCCGGTGAGTTGGGGAAGAGTTGAAGAGGAGAAATCGAACGAGCGGGAACAAACTTACCGTAACGAATTGCCTCTTTTAGCGTGGTCTGCGCTGACGGCGGGGTGAGTCAGGGTCTTTAGCTGCTCTCTGCGGGGACCCCCGGCATGCCGGGATCCGGCGGGCACGGATCGGCCCCGTCTAGTCCGGATACCGCCGGACGACAGCAAAGACAGCGACGAAAAGTAGTGATGATAGCAAGAATAGTATTAGTAGCGACAATTAGTAGCCTTCTTCAGTAGAGATAATCAAGAGGACCAATGCTAACCCATCCCCCTCATCCCCGGAACACCTCAAGCGTCATCCGCCCATTCATCAAAGCCCACACCCAGATCCCATCCACGACGAGGATGTCAACAAAGCTGAACACCAGACTCCCGCCAAACACCCAGCGGTGATACGTCCATGCGCTCCCCGCGTCCAGCCTCGCTGTCTCGCACACGACGGCCCACGGCAGCACGTACAGCAGGTTGCTCGCCAGGCTCTGCCAGAGATACCATCTCGGCCTCGTCGCGAGCAGCACAGTCGCGAGCATCGTGCTCGCGGCGTAGAAGATGTAGCACCAGTCCACCGTCCGCCACATCATGGCCGTCACGTCCGCCACCTCGTCCGACCCGCTCAGGTACCGCGCGAACGGGCGCGCGCCGAAGAAGGTCAGGAACAGGCACACGGGAACCTCGACGCCGAGCGCGATGCCGAGCGACTTCAACGCCGGCGCCACGATCCCGAAGAGAGTTCGTCTGTTCACAGCCCCGGGTTTGATGGTCTCAACACCAATAGACCGCCTCCACGAACCCCAAGCGTGACCCACGAACGCCAGCGACGTCTGCTCGAGCGCCTGGACAGGAACCATGACCAAACCCCATCGGATGGTGTTGAACACGCCCCACGCGGTCGCGTACGTCTTGCCCATGGATACTATGTTGCTCACCAGCCAGAGGTAGAGCGCGTTCCGCACCGCGGACTCGGAGAAGGTCCAGACACCGGGGCGAAGCAGGGTGAGCAGCGCCCCCGGGCTCGGCCGCGTCGACGCCCCCGGGTCTTCGGCCGTCTCCCTCTCCCTCTCGAAGCGCAGCGTATTCCTCCAGAGGAAGTACGCCAAACCGAAAGCCGCGGAGGCAAGACCACAGGCCAGCTGGATCCCGGCCTGCATGTTCACCGTCGGCTGGTGCGAGCCGACGCGCACCCTTGAGATGAGCAACAAGTCCAGCACAATGTTCGCAGCGAACTTGGCAGACACGATAACCAGCGGTACATCAGGCCGATCAAGAGCCCTCGTCGCCGACGCGACAGCCGTCTCAACGGCCCCCGCCAGCGTGCTAAACGCCGCGATCCGCACGTACTCGACGCTATCCTCCCGAATCTCCTCGGGCACGAACCCCTTCGCAAACGTCTCGGCCCCTCCCAGGAACGCGAGGCTCATGACCAGGCCCAGCGCGGCCTGGAACGCGATGAGCGTGTGCGTCAGCCGCAGCCGCTGCGCGAGCGAGCGCGACGCCTTGTCGCCGATGACGACCCACGCGGCGCGCGGGAGGCCCTCGTTGATGACCTCGGCGACGACGCCGATGTAGGTGTACGCGTCGGTGGTGGCGACGAGGGAGGCGTCCAGCTCGGCGACCCAGAGCTTCGAGAGGGTGCCATAGAGCGCGGGGAGGACGAAGGCGGCGAGGTTGAAGAGGAGGGCGCCGGTGTAGGTCGTCCGGCGGAGGCCAAGGGTCTTGTGGTGCTGTTCGGAGACGGCGTCGTCGGCCTCTGCGGACGCCGGGCGCGCCGTCTCTTCAATGTCGTTCTTGGGGATCATGGCGTATCCGGAGCGGATGCTGGTGAGGAGAGACGATGATAGGAGCGCGTTGGCTGCGCGGTTGAGGGCTGGTAATCTCACCATCATCTCGATCCACAATCGCGAGGTTTAAATAAACTCCCTCGATTGTGAAGAATTGCCGGCGGGTATAAGAAACCCTCCCGATCACGCGGGTCCAGTCTCCAAGTTCAAGGTGGCACGACAGACGCTACTGCGGGAGGCCGACGGCGCCGTCTCGACCGATTTGTCGGGCTGGATCAGTTGGTCTGCGCCGCTTGCGGTAGTGAAGAACCGACGTTCCAATAGAGTTCCATGCCCGTTGGGGTGTTGAGGGTGTGAGGGGTTTGGGGCCAAGCGCATGAACGGCTGAACTCTGAATCCGACACACACCATCATAAATAACCTACCGGTAGTATGAACTCGCGGAAGAAGCAACTCGATTCCGGTAACGCGAACTTCAAAGAACACGGGGCTTGGCACACAGTCTAAAGACTACGATACTATGCATGTGATGCGCACATTGCAGACGCTGATGCTAAAGTCTCGTAAATATCAGCTAATCCACGGAACTTGGCTTTTTTAAGTCGACATTCCAAATTGTTTCCATCCATGACATGAGACTACTTGAGTCTATTCGGTGTCTAGGTCCCAGCCTGCCCTCTCCGCTTATACACCACTCTTCGCTGCCCTGGCCCTCCAACGATCGAGGGATCCATCCTTTCTACCACATGCACGCGGGGAAGTCACGAGAAGCACTTTGACGATACAAGTCGCCCTTCTCGCCACAGATTGGAACAGCTCGAGAGCTTCCAAGAAGTCCATCCGCCCCATGTCGGACTTCTCTTCCAAGCAGCATTGGTCCAGTCTGTCCACCATGAGCACCACCACATCGTCCTCTTCTAGCTTTGATAACAAAGAGACCAAGCGTGTCCCTGTCTCCTCGAACGCCGAGCTTGCGTTTTCTTTCCACCTGGCGCTCTCCAAGAGTGGCGCAAAGTCGCCGAACCCGGAGCGAAGGAGACTGGGGCGGTGGCTCGCGATCTGGAAGAACAGGCTGCTGAGGACGTCCTTGAGCCATGAGCGGGTGGACGTGTGCATTATGGGTGAGACCTGGCAGAAGTAGGACGCGACGATTAGCTTGTCGCCGCCTCTTGCGATCTCGGCTTTCAGGAGCAGTGGGGCATAGGATAGCCAGCTGAGCGTGGTGTGATCTGCGAAGCCTCCGTTCTGGCCCGAGATGTTCAAGACCCCCGACTCCCTGGACTTCAGCCAGGTCTGGCAGCAAGGCTCGTTTAGGAACGTCTGCAGCAGTACCTCTCTTGAATAATCCGGGTCGGGGAAGAGGTCCGAGAAGGCTTCGTCGAGCAGCGCCTTATATCGGCCGTCGTCGGTGTGGTGGTCCGCCTTGTCTATGGCGAGTAGGCGTTGCAGCTCGAGCAGTGCCCTCCCGTCTTCTTCAATCTGCTTCTGGCGGCTCGCGGCCCTGATGCCTGACCGCGTTTGACGGTAGTTAGCGCATGTTCTATATTCGGTATTCCGTGTGCAGAAATACATACTGGCTAGTTCTCTCTCGACCGTCTTGCTACGGTCGATCAGTTCTGCGATTCGTTTCTGCGCAAGTATTTCCGACTCCCATCGTATCTCAGCCAAGAGGTGTCTTACGTCGGCTATCTTCTTTCTCACTCCCGTCATGGAGCTTTGAGCCATCGTGTTTTTGACACGGCCTAACCATTAGAATCAACTCGTTTTCTTTAGCCATGTGAAACCTCAACCGAAACTCACCGAGTGATGTGTCGTTGTAGTACTTGATGCATTCTCTTGCGAACAGAATAATCCCTCCGTAAGTTCTCGATATGAGGCTCTTGATCTCGTTGGAGTCGCCGCCGGAACCAGCGACGGCACTGATCGTGTCAAGCCGCGGGAAAGTGACCGCAAACTCGTCGAGCGCGTCCTCGATGTCTCTTTCATAATGGTCCTTTTGAATAGGTATCGCGAGGAGCACCGAGAGAGTCCCGTACGCAAGGCCGCCGTACTGTCCATCGACCCCCTTCACGACCTCAACGATGCCAGAGTAGTTGGAAAGAAATTCGCCAAACACCGTGAGCCATCGTTGAACCCACACGCCGGGCTTTCGAGCGGGCTTCTCCTGATTTTTGCGCCATAGTTTCTTGCTTCCGAATGCCCGGACAGTTTCGACTTTGGCTGCCTCGTCCGTGATGATTTCGTTGCTTTCTTTGAGTTCTTGAATCTCTTCGAGAATGTCCACCAACGTGAGATCTTTCCCAGATCTGGCATGGTGAGTGTCCCAGGGAGAGTTTTCGCTCTTATCCACTAGTACAGCTTTCGCAAAGGTTAAGGCACTGGAAGGTCAGATTCTTGTCAAACAGCCGTTCACTTGATCTACCGACCTGTCATTTGGGCCATCGAAAAGGACCAGAGTCTTTTCTGGGTTATTCTTGGCCCTGGTATATCTGGCTGACATTGCCGGTGCCTCTGCACGATTAAGAAAGTCGTTGGGAGAGATGGAGGAGAAGGCCAGGGATTTGAGTCGGAACAAATACCGGAGCACGAGAAACTGGCTTGAAGGAAGTGGAATTAGGAGGCCTCAAGTTACAGTCGCATGTGCTGCCTACACCATGGCGGCACAGATATTGGGGAACATCCATCCATCCCACCATGTACGGCCGATGCAGCTTACGCTGCGCAAATCCTTACCGTGGCCAATGATCAAATTTAGCGAGCCACTCCCGTTCGGCGCTTGGTTTCGCGCCCCAAATTGGTGCTTTTCTCTTGATCAACATTGGATGCCTTCTCTACACACCTTCATGCCCCCGTTACTTTTGGCCACCCGCGATACCAATCCTGTCATGCGCTAGCCGCCCGTTGTATGCTAGCCATTCTCTTAACAGAGAGGGGTATAAGTGGCTAAATCCCGCGCCCCCTATCAAGTCTACATGTAAAGAGGAGGCGACTCAAGAAGCTCAACAGCAACTCGCCTAGCCTCGGCCGTCAACATTTAACCTGCGGGAAGAACGACTACCATGGATCCTGAAGAGGTCGCTAATAAGGAGATCACCAGCGAGGCTGATGAGGTTGCCAGCCAGGTAAAGACATAAAGCTTGAGTTGGTAAACGCGGAAAGTTGAGCTTGCCGCTGACACATCCGTATCCAGACCACATCCGCGTCTGGTATCAATGTCCGATCACTAGAACACGACTACATGCAAATGTTGGAGCAGAGAATCGCTCAGCTTCAGGAACAGATTCAAGGCAACAAACGTGTCAAAGAGGCCAAGGTAGGTAGTGATATTAACCTCATTTCTGGCTGAGCATGTCTAAGGAACGATACCAATGCGTGTAGCCCAGAGGCAACTTGAACAAAATAGATGACAAGCAGGATACTGAGGTTCAGGTGAGTGACTACCAATCCACCGAACTTGGATCGTTTCTAATACAAAAGCCAGGGAAATAGCCCCAACTACCCTCGAATTAGGAATGTCATCAGCAAATGGGACCACAAAAACGACCATCGACGCGACTTTGACAGGTCTGAGGCAGACCAGCAACTGAACAACGAAGAACAGGTCACTATTTTCCGGCGCTACATGGACAACAACAAAGACAATACTCTCGTTCGCGAGGAGCTTTATGTGGGTTTCGACAAGCTCAAGTTATTGCTCTCTCAGGCTCTCAGACACTGCGCCCCTCACCTTTTCGTAGCGAAGTCGGTCAACTTCGGATCCCCCTTTTCGTTATTTGTCTGGCAGTGGGACGCCCTCAAGGCGGCTTGTGAGCCACAAGACGACGACGATGAAAGCATGACACTCGCCCGGTCCGACCTCAAGGAGATCCTGGCGCTCTTGAGAAACTCGAATTCCTTGTCTACGTACTTCAACAACTTGCTCTCGCACCAGGCCGGCAACACTGTCGTGTACGAGCACCTCTGGACCCTTTTCGAGCCCGGCAGGCAGGTCTACGCCCAGTCGTTTCTCGAAGAGATGCAGATGTTCGAGGTGCAGACGGCCTCGTACCAGGGCGCACCCGGAAGGAAGCCATGCTACAGGATCGTGGTGGCGGCGTTCGACTGGGACGGCATGACTTTCGAACGCCACGTCTATCCGATCTTGATACCCAAGTTCGAAGGCTCCAGGCCCGTGGCGAACCTTCCTTGCTTCCCGACGTCCTACTACAGCACCGACGAGGACCCTGACGGCTCGAAGCTCCGAGAATCCCTCCTGCGGCGCGGGAGGCGGTTCTGGGAGATCTGCACCGGCAGGGACGTCCAGTTCAGGTACGACGGCCCCGCCGTCTACTACACGCGGCAAGACCGTAGCCCCGACTCTTCGGACGAGGACAGCGCCACCAAGACCCAGGGGCCTGCCAGGGTGACGCGCCTGTCGCAGTCCAAGGTGGCCATCGATAACTACTCCTTCGTCAACTCGCGCCGGAACCCCGGAGGCGGCGTGGTGCCGCTGGGAACGTGGTCGCTCTACGGCCACGCCTCCCAGGCGTACACGTGGGCCTGCCCGTGCGCCCGGTGCCGGGATTCGGAGCTGCAGCGGTGGTTCAGGAAGGTCGAGTCGTTCAAGTCGGGCGAGGAGAGGAACCGAGCTTTCGGGGAGTCGGAAGACCGGCTGCTGCTGTGCCCGCCCAAGGTTCTCGGGTACAGCCTTGACTTTCGGCACTGGGTGCAGCTCAAGGTCGACAACGTGGAGGACGTGGACCCCGGGACTGCCCGGGGGTCTGAGGAGTACTTTGAGGAAAGGCTCGAGCTCGATGCGACGCAGAAGAAGCTTCTCAAGGTAGGTATGAGTGGTGACATGGCAGTTGCGAGCGCAGTACTTGCTGACCTTTGCCCATCAGGCTATGATTGACAACCACGTTAGCGCCAAAGGCAAGGGCATCGCGGTGGACGTGGTCGAGGGCAAAGGCCAAGGCCTCGTCATTCTTCTCCATGGACCGCCCGGGGTGGGGAAGACGTTGACGGCCGAGACGGTGGCGCTGGCAACTGGCAAACCACTCCTGTCCGTCTCGATGGCAGAGATCGGCATCGAGCCGAAGGAAGCGGAGAGAAATCTCACGGAGATCTTCCAGGATGCCAGCCGGTGGGAGGCCGTTCTGCTAATGTTGGTTTAGAGCCAAGAGATCCCCCTGCAGCCTTTCTCACTGACTAACACAACTTCTAGCGACGAAGCAGACGTCTTCCTCGAGGAGCGCAAGGGCACCAAAGACATCCAGCGCAACTCGCTCGTCGCTGTGCTGCTCCGGGTGCTTGAGTACTACGAGGGCATCATCATCCTGACCACCAACCGCATCACGTCGCTCGACGTCGCCGTCCAGTCACGCATCCATCTCGCGATCCAGTACCGCGACTTGACGGCTAAGCAGAAAGAGAAAATCTTCCACTATTTCCTGGACAAGACGATCGGCGAGGACCGCATAGAGGGGCGCGCTCGGATCGACAGAGAGATACCCAAGATTCTGAGGAAGTCCCGCATTAACGGGCGGCAGATCCGCAACGTGATCCGCAGCGCTTATCTTTTGGCACAGTCCAACAAGTCGAAGCTGAGT
This sequence comes from Colletotrichum musae, assembly GCA_027406025.1. Classification (NCBI taxonomy): domain Eukaryota; kingdom Fungi; phylum Ascomycota; class Sordariomycetes; order Glomerellales; family Glomerellaceae; genus Colletotrichum; species Colletotrichum musae. The sequence goes on from JANVYC010000007.1 coordinate 597,119, forward strand.
TTCGACCACATTGAGGAGGTCCTCGACGCAACGGAGGCGTTCCTGGAGAGTCTGAAGGACTTGACGCTGAAGAAGAGGGAGTTTTTGGAGGCGCCTTCGATGGACTAGGTTTATGGAAGAAAGATTAATTTAGTGAGATCTTAACCATCAACCCATTCCCTAGTATTCATTACCCCTACGTGGCTTGGCTCAACAACATCAATAAAGATGACAATCACGGACGACAAGAATAACAATGACGCGATGGACGACGAAAGACGAAAATAAGAGGTCTGCCTATATAGCCCTCAATAGCATCAATTCAATATAGGCAGTAGGGATCACTTAGGAATAACTAGCTACGCGGTTATAACTGGAGGGTGGGATAATGAGGTCTTACTTAACTTTAAACTTCAGTCAGTCACTGTGGGTTTCAAAGAGTGCAATCTTCCCCGTTTAGACTACTCATGGTCAGATGTACCGAAAAGCCTGGTGTTGAGAGTCTGGCCAGAGTTTCCAAGATTCAATCCCGTCTAATTGAACATAGGTTGAATGGTAGTAGTCCTTTTGACTTGTCCGATGTCTGGCGGAAAAAACAACAAGGATGATTGAATATAGAGACAGGTTCGAGAGAAAAGACCAAGGAAACCCAAAGTAATTCATAGGTTACAACAAACAATAATGTGTCTTGAAAACACTTTTAAGAATCAACTTCATAATGATGACGACGGGGTGGGGTAGCTGACGGACATAGCGGCCTCGGAACATCAAGCGAGCCCCTTTTTCCGGACGACGCGGCGCCCGCGCCCTCCGAGCGGCATCCCACATCGGCGTCCAGCCACTGCGATGAACCGAACGGAAGCCGGAAGGCCCACAGTCACAAAGAATGGACGAGCCCCTGACTAGTCGGTATGATTGATGCTACTACTCACCCAAAGTGTTGGCCAAGCGTGGCGCAAGAGCTCTAGCGACTGCCCTGCGCCACGGAGCAAGATCAAATTCTGTTCAGTGCACACGAGCCTGATCTTTTTATATGACATGTGGCTGGCAAGATACGAGACTCAGCCCGATCGGTTAACGACAGCCCTACGAGCCTCATCGTCTATCCTCCCTGACGCAAGCCTATCCTGAGTGTCCAGTACTTAGGTGAAAGGGAATTCCTTGGAAGTTTTCTTCTCATTCTCATCATCATCCGTTTCGTCAATCAAGACGTCCCTATTACACATACAGCAGACGCCGTGCGTTCAACTGCGTCCGAAAAGATAACCCTAATGTCACACATCAAAGAAATGAGCTCATCGGATCTCACGGAACTCGACCCCAAGGGCGATGTCGTCTTCGTCGTCGGCGCGGCAGCAGCCCCCGAGAACACCCCTGCCCAGCGCTTTCGTCTCTGCTCTCGAACTATGGCCCGCGTGTCCCCTGTCTTCGACCGGATGCTCCACGGCAACTTTGCCGAGTCCAAGCCCGCGGCCGCCGACGCCTCCGGCTCCGACGGTTTCGGCTCTTGGGTCGTGGACCTTCCCGACGACAACGCCGCCGCCTTCGACCTCTTCGCCAGCATCGCCCACGGCAGCTTCCGCCGCGTGCCGCGGGGCCTGTCGATTGACCGGCTGTACGACCTGACGGTGCTGACGCACTACTACGACGCTACCCCGATGCTGACGCCTTGGCTCCAGGGCTGGATCGCGGGCATCGGCGAGACGCCCGACGGCGGCGAGGAGGGGATGCTCATGCCCAAGCTGCTGTGGATCTCGTGGGAGCTGGGCCACAAACAGCTCTTCGAGACGACGGCGAGGAGGATGGTGATGGAGTGCCGCGGAGTTTTCGTCGGGGACGAGGCTGGGCTGGAGGGGCTTCACATGCCCCCGGACGTCATCGGTTAGTCCGCCCTGTAACTGTTTCTTGCTTGTACGAAGGCCTTTACTGACTTTCGCCAGAACGTATCGCCTCCATCAGGTTGCAGACAATTCAGGCCATCATGGACGTCTTCCGCGACCTGGCCGAGAAGCTGGTCGTCATCGACGAAGGGCCCCGCTGGTGCCGACACGCGTCGTACATGGGCCCCCACCGGTGTGAGAGCATGATCCTCGGCAGCATGACGTTCTGCCTCACGAGGGCCGGGCTGTGGCCGGTGCCGGACGCGGCGGACGTCGACGAGAGCGTCGTGGCGCTGTACTCGTCGCTGATGAACCTCGTAATCCACGATATCGGGCGGCCAGGGGAGAGAAACGGCGCCGACCACACCGAGTGCAACCCTCGCGGGTTCCTGATGGGGAGAATCAAGGACATCCTGGCGGATGTGCAGAACCCGGTGACGGAGGCTCACCGGAAGCACCTGGATAAGCAAATACAGAAGCTTCTTGTTTGAATCAAAAGTCTTGGTATTTATTAGTTTTGCTACTATGTCCTTTTTAAGTGGCGATTGGGGCCTTCCTCTACTTACTCTCTATCAGGCTTACTTGTCTCAGCTGTCTTCACTAGGCTCTGTTGCCGTCTCTGGGCTCTATTATTATCACCAAGCTCTATTATTATGATCCTACTCATCCAATATGCCCCTGTATGAAAAATTCTTTCTGTATGTTTGGCCTCGTTTACATATTCACTACGTATCGTCTATTCATCGACCGTGAAGCATCCAGCCGCGGTCCGTGAGGCCGAGCTTCCAGGCGGTTCCCAAGCCGTCCTTCAGCAAGCTGTCGATCTCTACCTGCTGTTTTCCAGGGCCCTTCCTACTGTCTAACAGTTCCCTGTCGTGCGCGTCCATGGCAAAAAAGGCCGGGATGGCTGAGCTCTTGACGACTCCAAGCCCGGCGTTCCTAGTTAGGATGATTGCCACGGCCAACACAACGATTGACAGTACAATCTGAGACGATATGAAGGACAGCCAGGCCCATCGCACCTTTACATACGTCTCGGTGACGAAGGCCTCGCCGAGTACGTTCGTCGTGTTTATTTGCGCGGAGAGCCTGCAAGCCCAGGTTTTGTTCTTTAGCTCCAGCTGTCGGGTCGCCCAAAGGGAGCCAAGAGGCGGGTGCGCAACTTACATGTTTGTTAGGCTTCGCGCGACGTTGTTCGTCACATTGAAGACCACTTCTACGACATTCTGCTCATAGGTCTCAGTGTCGTTTGGAAATAAGGCGTACAAGTACCGGGCCGGAGCGCGACCTTGCTCGCTGCGGTTGCTCGATAGTTGAGTGAACGTGCCCCTGAAAGCGAAGGCGAGGCTTTTTCTCAGCCACCAAGGCCCTAGCCCGCCGTACAGAAGCTTAGTGTCCGGCTCGCCGGGGACCTTGAGCCCCGTGATAGCCGTACCGAGCGCGTTGGTGTTGACCTCGGCGATGTCGGCAGTTGTGCCGATGAGCTCTCGCGACACAACGTTGTCGTGTACCGAAACATTGTACTGCTGGACGCAAAAGTAGAGTATGGCCTCGGTGGCGCGGACATCCCTCTCGGCGTTGGGAGGAGAAAATATCATGGTAAAGTCGAAAATGTCGGTCTTGGGAACCTCTGGCTTATCCAGGTAAGTGTACAGCGGCCTCCCTCCGCTGTTCAGGGTTACCATACCGCGGTTTTCAAAATCATCATTCAGGTCCGAGGAGGCGCCGTTGGGCAACGAGGCAAACGTTGGGGCGGGGGGGGAAGTAGGCCCGGAGATCCTACGCCGCCCGTAGGTCACGTTCAAGAGTTCCGTAGTGTCCCAGACTTTGACGCAGAGACCGAGCGTGCTGACGACGTCCCAGACGCACTCAGTTGTTGAGCATACCGGTTGGTCGAACGGGAAGACTGAGTCGGGGCTGTGACTGAGCCCGGCTTGGATAGCTGGATCTAAATTTCGCTCGAGGATTACTGCCAACATAAGCTGTTAGCCTGTGCTGAAAGTTTCCAGGATTCACAATGAATAGCATGAGACATACAGTAGTTGCTCATGTCGACCTCCCGCCCGACATCTTCTGTAATGAACGTCACTGCGCTAGCCACGACTGGCTTCGGAAGGGTTGGTGTGAACCGGGTAGGGTAAGTGACGGTAGACTGCGTCAACGTCGATGTCAGGATTGCTGTTAAGAGAACGACCATGTAAATGACGCTAGGGGACCTTAGATACGGTAATCATTAGCCGGATGACGTTGAAGGCATACAACCAAGCAGATCGGCACCTACCAGCCCTTTGTAGTCTTCGCTAACTGGATGCTTCCCCAGACCCCTCGACTCGCGGCGTCAAAATCCTGGAAGTCCTTCAACGGCCTTGCTCTCAGATACCAGAGCCATTTGAGCTGAGATAGGCTTTCCGATACCGGTATAACGAACGCGGCTCGGGCGAAGGTGGCGAGCAGGGCGATCGCGGTGTTAAGCGTGAGGCCTAGAGGCCATTGAGGCAGAGGCCTGTTATCAAAGCGATGCAGTATGGCGACCAAGGCGACCAACGAAGCTATGCTGATGATAGACCAGACCAACTCGCCTATCCATGCGAACAAGACCGTCTTCCAAGGTTGGGACTTCAAGGGGTTGATCCCAGGAGGTTTCGGCTTCGGTTCCCTTGTGTCGCGAGCCTCGTCTGTTTCGGAAGATGGCGAACTGTGAGCATAAGCCCACGGAGACTTTTTCTGAATGGCCCCATTGTTTATATCCCATGAAGCAGAAGTCCCGCTGGTCCCAGACGCACCCAATGTCTCGTCGTCAGGTGCAGGAGCACCCGTGGGCGAACCTCCATTTCCCCCATAATCTTCAAGCTGAATGAGTGGTCTTCGATCAGCTGCCCGGTTTCTGTGCAGCACATGAGGTTGAGGTTGGTCGTGTGAGGGAGGCAGAGCGTCGTCGTCAGTCTGGGGCACCGGCTTCCTCTTCACCTTGCACTCTCGCGGAAACCTGCCACGTTCCATCTTCAGACAGAGAGAAAAAAGGAAAAACAAGAGGCACGCGTCGTCCACTTGGTGTCGGCAAAAAATCAGCGAACCTAAGGAGCGGGGAAGGAGAAGAACTTTTGGACAGTCGGCTTGGCTGGGGCTGTGGGGATGTGCTTTTAAAGGGGCATAACAACAAGCATGCCAACCACCCATGCAACCAAAGAACCAAAGCACCAACTGAACAACCAACCAACAGAGAATTTCGTGGCTGGTGAAACTGCCGTAATTAATACCCACCGCGACGAATCGCCGTCCTGCCAGGGGCGCAGCTTCAAATCTTTCTGTCGTCACGAATGAAAGATCGACAGATGTTGGTCTCGTTGACTCTTAGGGAGACGCCGTACACGGCGGGTCCCGGTCCCCTCCGTGGTGTCAGAAATATTCATGCAGAGACAGTGACGGTAAATAGCGACAACGGCAACAAGAGCCTCGGATGGTGACTACGGCAGTGACATTATTGACGGACAGCAGCAATGGTAGCAAACTAAGAGCGCCTTGTGAAAGTGAATTGCCCGTGATCATACATCCAGAGTGGAATTTTGTTATCCGCGCAACCCCAGTTCTTAAACCAGACCAAGTATATCACCTACAGTGAACTTGGACTCCGGCGAGGGCTTCGACTAGTGTGGGCTCTTGAGAGAGCTCCGGCGACGTCGGCTCCGGCGAGAGCTCCGAGAAGGACTTCAGCCGACATGCAATATGGTCTTACTACTAACTGAAGAAGCGGAAACTCATGCATGAATGCCAAAGCCTCATCCATCCTCTTTTGAGGCGGCTACTTTTATTTGCTTAGCATTCCCGAGAAGATCCTTTCCCGAGTCTTGGACATGCGTACGACGGTGAAACATATGCAGCTGAGCCGCTGTGTTATTCGTGCCCGCAAGCTCAGGTTGCATTTCCACTCTCTATCCGACACCGCATCAGGCGATCTTCTACGTCACACAGGGCTCTCTGTGGCATATAACCAGGTTGAGATGTCTGCTCGGGTCTCTTGAGTCAACCTTTGGTGCTTACAGTTCTCTCAGAGAGTTCTGCAACCATCATTCACGTTTCGATCCCAACATGGCGTCGTCTGAAACATACGACTTGGTCGTCGTCGGCTCCGGCTTTGCTGGCTGCATGACCACCCTCAACTTTCTGGAAGAATGCAAGCGTCTCAGCAAGAGTGGCCGCTTGGCTCTCGTCGAAGCAGGCGAAGAGTGTGAACGGTCGGGCGCTTCGAAGTGGACTATGGCATACCTTCGACTGGACAAGAACCTGGATTCGGTATGTCCAAGTTTTCTCCAACTGTTACGAAAAGGCCAAATACTGATTAATCTCAGATGACCACTGGGTTAACGAGATGAGACGCGTCAGCAATGAGGCGGCAGACGGAGACTACTGCGAGAAGCTCAGACAGGAGGCTCCCGTCTCGGCGCGGTATCTCGAAGACCACGGCGTCAAGTTCGTGCATCACGACGAGCCGAATGTTCTCCTAGAGTTTAACACCAACCAACACTTCGTCTATCAGGAGGGCGGTGGCAATGCAATCATTCAAAACTTGTTGGGTCACATCAGAGCATTCGATCATGTCGATATTCTCTACCAGACCGAAGCCATCCGCCTTATGACCACCGATGCGGGCTCCATCCGAGGCTTAAAAGTTCGCAAGACGGACGGCCTTCTTCACGATCTCCTCGCGTCCACGGTCATGCTTGCCTGTGGCGGCTTCGAGGCGAACCAGGAGATGCTGGCTCGATACATTGGGCCTGGTTCGCACAAGTTGCCGCTCATCGCCCCGGGCTTGAAGTACAATAAGGGAGCCGGCTTGCGGATCTGTCTCGAGGTTGGCGCTGCTACTGCTGGATCCTTCGACGGGATGCATTGCGAGCTTGTCGATACCCGGGCTGACAAGCCGGATGCCGTGATCTGGGGCCACAACTCTGGCATCCTGGTCAACGACGACTGCGAGCGGTTCTACGACGAGGGTGAGCGGCATCTATTTGCCACGTTTGAAAAGGCGGCTCTCCACACCTGGAGAGATCAGAACATGTCTTGCTGCTTCATCACCGACGATGTGATTATGCAGCGCTTCAAGGGCAGTTGGGTGTATGAGACCACGGACAAGCCGCCGGAGAAGGCGGACACTATCGAAGGTTTGGCGGGGAAGCTTAAGATCGATCCTGGAAAACTCAAGAAGACGGTCGATATTTATAATGCGGCTGTTAACGATAAAGACTTCGACCTGATGAAGCTCGATGGGAAAGCGACGACGGGTCTCAAGCCAAACAAGACCAACTGGGCGAATCCGATTGCAGAAGCACCCTTCTATGGCTTTCCCTGCACGCCCAATCTCACCTTCACGTAAGTTCCATACCGAATTCTCGACTCTGATAGAATGACGAGCTCAGTATGAGACCAGTTACGGCGGCGTCAAGACTGATCTCCACGCGCGTGCTTTCCCACAACAGTGTGCCGATTCCGGGTCTCTATGCGAGCGGAGAAATGACTGGGTTGTTCTACAATGAGTATCCGCCGGCCACCAGCTGCCTTCGGAGCATGACCTTCGGCCGTCTAGCTGGGACTGAGATTGCACAGAAGCTAGAGATATTTGCTTAGGGCGTCTCCCTAACTCCAACAAAATCTGTTGGCCTTCTGTTACCCACAACGAACGCAGCTGATGTTGGGATTCTCGATGGGACGCGTGTCCATTGCAGCGACTCACACACAAGAGCTCTGCGTCAATCACAGAGCTGCACGCGTATCTTTGGGCATCTACCAAGACGACGTCTCGTGAGATCTACGCTGCTGTTCATGCCCAGGTGTGCTATGTGAAGCATCTTTCCGAGTCTAGTAAAACAAAGTAGGCGCCCAGCATCTGTCTCATCCTCGCCCGAGGCAAGTCTTGCATTTTCCGGCAGGCAGATGCGGAGTGTGAACATCAGGCTGAGTTTTGCGGCGTTCCCTCTCGGCGGCCAAGATGCTAGCGATCTCAGCGAACTACCTTGACTGATTCACTAGGCTGTCACCCTTCGTGCTGCTTTCTCAGGCGCGTCATGTTGCCACATGATGAGAAGTCCACCGAGGGAGCTGCTTGGCGATCAATCCGTCTCACTGTACGTGGTCCTTTGACCGGATAGGATAGAAGAAGATGGTGACGGGAGTAGCAACGGCCATGTTGACGACGACAAGGAGGATGTCTATGTAAAAGATCTATAAAAGACTCATGCTTCACTTGGTTACTCTACTTCATTTCTTCAAGCCACTACCGCTTTCTCACTCAGATCCTCAATCACATCTCCAGCAACTCCACCGCGAGGTCCTTCTGGGTAGAGCACTACGGGGGTAATCGGCAGGTGGCCACCTTCTGGTCTGGGCCTATGTGTTCCTCCAACAACAATAAACAGTGGCGAGCGGATGTGCGGAGCGGTGATGGTTTCCTCATCGGCAATTGCCTCAATCTACCATTTCAACCGGGTGCTCCTGGCTCCATACTGGGTTAATTGAAGTTCCGCTCGAGACACGGTAAGCCTACCGGTGAAGGCGACTTACTGTGTGAACTGTTTCTAACGAAATAGAAGCTAGAACTGATCAGGGCCGTGTTGATAGCCCAGTTGAGATGGCACGTTCAACCTCACCTGCAATTCGTCTTGGGCCGCTATTATTGCCACCTTGTTGCCCTGTGTCACAATAAGGGGGTTGTCTGAAGACAACGGTCTGCCATCTGAAGATTGCCATCATGTACGGGATCATAGGTTCACGGATGATTGTATTTTAGGTGGACGACATTCTCGTACAGTTCAAAAACAGTTTCATAGGTTTAAGCTGTATTGAGTTGATGTCAGGAGAGATTCAGACGCTACCAAAGATGCTCCGAAGCCGCAAGTGACGTCGCGCTCGGCATCGGAGAGTCGCGTGCCGGGCACGGGAGCTCCCGCCCGCATGTCGGGACGAACGGCACGAGCTCATCGCGAAGGGGACCCCTAACGTGAGGCAGTAATCCCACATGTCGAGGGTCAAATTTTCTGCTAATCCTACCTCAACAAGGTAATATGGAACCTCCAAAGAACACACACGACAATTTGTTAGTGCATTAGTGCGCTGGCTTGCCGAGCCCTCCGACGGCGATTCCGTCACTACGGAACTGCGACGTCATAGGGCGCTCGGTCCACCGGTTACTAAGGGCCCACCACGCCGGCGTGCCTGCCTTGCCCGGCCATGCCAAGGCATGTCACTCATGACGAGACCCTTTTAATAACTTGTTGCAAGCGGCTGCTTTCGTCTCTTGCTCCTTCCCTTATCATCACGGACGAAAAGTTGCTCGTGACAGATTGAGGGTATCACAACGCCAAAATGGCCGAATCAAAAACGAAGCAAACGGAGCTCCCGACCTTCTCACCACTCGACTATGCCAAGTTCTTCGGCGCCGGCGCCCTGGCGGCGACGTCCACCCACGGTGTAAGTTTCCTCACCACCCACGAAGGGAAAGAAGGCACGCGACATCTGACACACCCGCCATAGGCCGCGACGCCAATCGACGTCGTCAAGACGCGCATCCAGGTCGACGACGCCATGAAGGGCCTCAACATGATCTCCGCGGGCCGCACCATCGTCGCCAAGGAGGGCGCCTCGGCCCTGCTGACGGGCTTCGGCCCCACGGCCGTCGGCTACCTCGTCCAGGGCGGCGGAAAGTTCGCCGGCTACGAGTTCTTCAAGAAGCAGTTCATCTCCCTCGCCGGCGGGCCCGAGAAGGCCGTCGACCGCCGCACGGCAATCTACCTCGGCGCCAGCGCCACCGCCGAGTTCTTCGCCGACGTGCTACTTTGCCCGCTCGAGGCGACGCGCATCCGGCTCGTGTCGCAGCGCGGGTTCGCCACGGGGCTGACGTCGGGTTTTGCGAGGCTCGCGCGCGAGGAGGGGCTGAGGGGGTTTTATTCGGGGTTCGTGCCGCTGCTGTTTAAGCAGGTGCCGTACGCCGTAGGCCAGTTCTCGGTGCATGAGGCTGCCGTCGAGGTCATCTATCGGTCGATGGGTCCCAAAAAGAGGGAGAACTTGACGCACCTGCAGTCGACGGGCGTCGAGCTCGCGTCGGGTGTGGTTGCTGGTGTCGCTGCCGCCGTGCTCTCGCACCCGGCCGACACGCTGCTGTCCGCCATCAACAAGGGTGCGGGAGACGAGGGACAGGGCGCGACGAGTCGCATGTTCCAGCTCGCGCGGGAGTTTGGGCCCAAGCGGTTGCTGATGACGGGGCTTGGCCCGCGTATCGTCATGACCTGCGGCCTGGTCGCCGGGCAGTTCGTCATCTACGCTCAGTGCAAGGCGCTGGTTGGAGCGCCGGCCGGCATTGAGATTCACAAGGAGGAGTCGCTGTGATGGGCGGACAATAGATGAGAGCTAGAGGAAGTGGACTGTGTATCACGGCGTCTGGTGTTTTCGGTTCGGTAGAGCGGGTTAGACAAGCGACTTCGCATATTCTTGACGACTTTAGAAGAGACAATACAGATCTTTGATTCATCTTTCGCGCCTTGCTCAAGCAGCAGATGCTCACCGCCATATCGATCGACCGGATTACAAGCACGAGCTCATCGCCTCCAGGGAAGGATTAGGCGCAGAGAAGCAGCATTAGCAGCAGATGTCTTGGACCCTGAAGGGCTAGAACGTGGCCCTGTCTCTAACTTGGGTGTGACGAGGTTCAACGGTCAGCATCCGGAGTGTCGTCCAAACCTGAGTCCCAGAACTTCGGGTTTGTGCGAACACAACACCTCAGGCCGGTGTTTCCCTCTTTTCATTAACATGAAACTACACATGAACGTCTCAACCATCGCACAGGGCCTCATCTACAAAGTCTCTGGGCGTTTGTGGCAGCCCCCCTTGACCAGTCGAGGCATTCATCATGCAAGAATAGCCGTCATGTTCTGCTCAACCTCTCCTAGCAGGAACAGAAGACCGGTCCAGATCTCTTGGTGCTCGAAATCTTCTGTTCGTGGCATCTGAAGTGTCATGTTCGAATCTGCAAAAGTAACGCGAGATGTTGCAAGCGCCGGAAGGTCCGCCTTCGTCGCTGTTGCCCTTACCCGCGGACATCATTGAGGAAGGACCAAGCCGTGTCACTCCCCAACAACGTTCCTTCCGCTTCAATGAGAAACCATCGACCTCTCCTTCCACCAAAAGGACGTGTTCTCCTGGGAATATATCTCCCATCACCATATCATCCTCCCACCATCCATCACCACTATCAAATACATCCGTCTCGGACAAGACCTCCAATCCCAACACCGCGCCATCAAACTCCGACGAAACTCCCAGAAAAGATGGCCGTCAAACTCTTCCTCCCCCTCCTCGCAATCGCATCCCTCGCGGCGGCCGAGTCATTCACCCTCACCGCCTACGTCCCCGGCAACCGCGCGATCCACGGCCGCCCCGTCAACGCCGACGGCTCGCACTTCCTCATCGGCCTCGACGTGCCCTTCACGTACTGCCCGGCCCTGCCGAACATCTCCTGCCCGCCGGGAACGTCCACCACCGTCGACGAGGACCTCACTTATCTGCGGGTAGGCAACACCTTTCTTCCCTTTTCTCACCTAACCCCTGAAGAAGAATTATCTGACACTAATAACGGCAACAGGTCGCGACCCCAGGCGGCCAGGCAATCTACATAGCACCCGACGGCCTCGTCTCGTACACCCGCGCCCACTCGGCCTACATGCCCCCCGGATCCACCACGAGCGGCTTCTACGGCAAGGTCCTGGCGTCGGACTGCTCCCCCGAGATCGCGCGCGTGCTCGACTTCATGTCCGCCGACGGCGCGGGCGTCTATGCCTGCCCGAACCCGGAGGAGAGTACCTGGCTGCTGGTCGCCGCGGGGAAGCAGTCGCGCGCGCTGAGGGGGGACTGCGTGCTGCTCGAGGGGCTGGAGATGAGGGCGAGCGAGGTCAAGGTCGGGGCGTGGCAGTACTGAGACCGCCTCGTTACTAAAGGACGATAATCGAGGGCGGGATCTGATTAGTGTTCGACTCTTTGCCGATGGAGGCTCCAGCATGTCATGCGTTTTTGGTCTGATCCACGCAGATGGACAGAAACTTGGTCGGACAGTAGTACACGGTTTACAATTTGATGTTATCCAGGGAGCTTTTCTCACTTCATAAGTACAATACACTCTGCCGCAACTCAATCCAGAACAATCTCAACGTCAAAGTCGCGAGACCGCAGCTCATACTCCGGCAGCGTCGCCGGCCCGCACGAACCCGTGCCGAGGCCGTGGTGCTTCCAGTCCAGCCGGACGACCGTGTCCTCCCTCTTGCGCCGGTGCAGCTCGTACGGGTGCTTGCACTCGTCGAGGTCCTTCGTAGTGTAGTGCATCGCTGAGAAGGACGCGCCCTCCAGGTCGCCGAAGCGCGCGCGGAGAATTCGCTCCAGGGGCTGGTCCTCGCTCACGGCACCACCCTCCTCGTCTGGAAGACGCCCGCGGAGCTCCACCCAGCGCACGTCAGTGCGGTTGCCACCGTCCTGCGGGAACTCGTAGTCGACGAAGAGGTCGTCGACGGTCTCCTCCCAGTTGCCGAACGCCTGCGCGCGCTTCTTGTCCGAGTAGCTCTCGCCCGGGCCGCGGCCCCACCAGGCTACCTTCTCGACGCCCCTCACCCCGCCTGTCAGCCCGATGCGGGCGAAGGTGTCCGGCAGCAGCGGGCCGTTGGGCTTGCCCTTGATCTTGATGTAGACAGCCTCGCCGTGGAAGGTGAAGGTGGTCCACGTGTCGACGGCCCAGGCGAGCACGGGCGGCGCGATACGGGAGTGGACGTGTACCGTCAGACCGTGCTTGTCCTTGCGCCACTCGACGCGCTTGACGTGGTGACGCGTCTGGTGCAGCCGGCGGTCCTGCCAGTTCTGGCCGAAGCGGCCGCCGCGGTCGTTATCGGTTAGGGCGCGGTAGAAGTCCATGACGAAGGGCTCCGTGAGGAGCTCGAGGTTCGGGCGGGAGGAGCGGCGCCAGCTGGTGAGGGTGCCGAGGGTGACGTCGAGGCCCCACGTGTTGAGACCCGTGGAGGAGGTGATTGATAGAAGAGACGGGGAGGTTTGCGTGATGGTCGGGACGGGGTCAACGAAGGGGTGGAAGAGCGTGGAGAGCACGGCGGCCATGGAAGGGGGCTTCGAGAGGGCGACCTGGCCGAAAGTGACGCGGTGGCCGGCCTTGGCCCAGTTGGTGTCCTTGGCGAGGGCAAAGTCGATGTGCAGGTAGGCCTCGGAGGTGAGGTCCTTGGGGAGGCCCTTGATCTTGAGGTGTCCCTTGGTGTGAGGTTTGATGCCTACGGTGTGTTAGTGATGTTAGTTGGATGTAAGGATAGTGACTGACCCTTCGGAATCTCGACCTCTTGGTCGCTGCCGATGACAACGCCGTCGCCGACGATGTGCCAGGTGGCAACGAGATGGTCGAGAGTGACGAAGTCGTAGCGGTTGATGATGGTCACCTCGTTACCCTTGATTTCGAGCGTCTGGACCGGCTCGATGGCCTTGCCGTACTCTACCAGGCCGGGGGTGGGGGTGTGGTTCCCGAAGCAGAGGCCGTCAAACACGAAGTTGTAGTCGTTGGGCTCGTCGCCAAAGTCGCCGCCGTAGCCCATGTACTCTTCACCATCGTCGTTCTTGGTGCGAAGGCCCTGGGATTGTCAGTCTGAGAGCATATGTTACTGGCAATGGCTCACTTACATGGTTGGCCCACTCCCAAACGAAACCGCCCATGAGACGTGGGTGCTCGTAGAAAGCATCGATGTACTCCTTGATGCCACCCGGGCCATTACCCATGGCGTGGATGTACTCGCACATCACCAAGGGCTTCTTCCAGTCCTTCTCGGCCGACATGCTGACGATCTCATCGACCGAGGTGTACATCCTGCTGTAGATGTCGGCAGTGTTCGCGCCCCAGTCGCCCTCGTAGTGGACGAGCCGGGAATTGTCGATGCTCTTGATGACATCGTACATGTGCTGGTGGTTGCGTCCGTAAAAGGACTCGTTGCCCAGCGACCACAAGACGACGGAGGCGTGATTCTTGTCGCGCATGACCATCTGCCTCGCGCGGTCCTCGTACGCCTCCCGCCAGTCTGGGTTATCAGACGCAAGACTGTTGCCGTCGGTACCAAGCACACCGAGGCCGTGGCACTCGAGATCCGCCTCGTCGAGGATCCAGATGCCAAGCTCATCAGCGAGATCGTACAGCCGTGGGTCATTGATGTAGTGGGACGTGCGGATGCCGTTGATGTTGAAGTGCTTCATGATGAGCAGGTCGCGCTTGAGGAACTCGTACGGCACCGCACGGCCCGAGTCCGGATGGTGTTCGTGACGGTTGACGCCACGGAACTTGACGGGCTCGCCGTTGATGCAGAAGACGCCCTTGATCAGCTCCGTCCGCCTGAAACCGACGCGCTGAACCAGGCTGCACTTCTGGAAGTTCAGAACAAGCGTGTACAAGTACGGCGTCTCGGCGGTCCACTTGTGCGGGTTCTTCACGCGGACCTCGAACCTGTTGGTGCGGTCAAAGATCTCCATACCCTTGGCGATGAGCTTGCCGTCGGCGTCCAGCAGCTTCATGTCGACGTAGGCGCCGCGATTCATGGTGATTTCGACGCGGAGGGTGGCGTCCTTGTAGTCATCGTCGAGGATGGTGTGGACGAAGTAGTCCTCGGGGTGGAACTTGGGAAATGCGTGCAGGTAGACGTCGCGGAAGATGCCACTGAGCCACCACTGATCCTGGTCCTCGAGATAGGTGCCGTCGCACCGCTGGTAGACCTCGACGGCGAGGGTGTTTTCGGCGTCGAGCTCGATGTAGTCGGTCACGTCGAACTCGCTCGGGTTCCGGGCTCCCTGGGAGTAGCCGACCTCGTGACCGTTGACCCAGACGGCGAAGCCCGAGTCGACGCCCTCGAAGCGCAGCCTCAGCTGGTGCTCGGCAAAGTCCTTGCCGACGTGAAACTTGGTCACGTGGCGACCGCACTCGTTGTCATCGTAGGGGATGTTGGGAGGCTCGACAGGCCAGGGAAAGTTGAGGTTCGTGTACTGCGGGCCCTTACCGTAGCCTTGGCATTGCCACATGCCGGGCACGACGATGTCGTCCCATTCCGACGTGTCGAAGTCGCGCTTGTAAAAGTCGCGGGGCCCGGCGAAGGGCGAAGTGGTGAGGTGAAACTTCCACTTCCCAGAGAGGAGGAGGGACTTGGACTTGGTGGTATCCCGGGTAAGGGCATCCTCCTCGTTGTTGTATAGGAAGAAGTAGCTGCGCGGCGGCAAGGTATTACGATGAAGCACCTTCAAATTGCTCCAGTCCGGAATCTTCTTGGGGTGGACGTGAGTGGGTGCCACAAGAGTGGTGGTTGGGGTGGTGGCCCTCTCCTCTTCTTCAGCCGGGCCGGCGGCGGACGAGCCCTCACTCGAGGAGCTGCTCCCCAGGCGGCGACGGCGGGCCATCTTCTCCATGTAAACGCTCATGTGGAGATCGGTCTCGGGCGAAATAGTAACATAGTCATCGGAGATGTCGGACATGGCTGGGACAGGCCGCCGATGAGCCGAGGCGGAGACCGGAGGGAAATGTGGGAACGTCGGGGCAGGACCCGGCAAAGAACGGAACAGGGGAAACGGGGCGGTGGAGCAGCAAGTCAATTGAACGGAGGTGGTATTGAATGAGGGGACACGCAATTAGCTGGATCACGATGCGGGCAAGGAATGGTGCGATGTGTGGTGTGGTGTATGTAGTGTTGGATCATGTACGGATCACGACAGGCTGTTGTTGTCTTGGAGGAGAGGTTGAAGCTAAGGTCGAGAGCTGTAGCAAGAGCAGTGACCCGGCGTCACCTGAGACGGAGCAGCGTCAGGGAGTGCGGGGGAATCACGAGGCTCGAGGTGCCGCAGCGCCTCCTTAGGGAAGCAATTTGGGTATTCTGTACTTACTGAGAATGCACCAAAGCCGTGGTTTCCTGAGTAAGCGCCAGACCAAACATACGATCATCAAGTACTCGATACTGGTACCAGAAGGAGCAGGCACGTTGGGGAGGCGGTGGACCGGTGGCTGGCTTGGAGAAAGCGGGGTAACACAGCTCCCTCAAATGGTAATGATTGGCCCTGGGGAGGGCAGGGCAGCTTACGTAAGAAATCAGAGTTGGAGTCGAAACATTCAAATTGCTGAGGCCTGAGGCCTGAGGCCTGAGGAGGTCTGAGCCTGAGGCCAAAGGGCCGGGCAAGAAACAGGAAACAACACCAACGGCAAGACCATCACCAAACACAACAACACCACCACATCAACACCATGAATCACCATTGATCGAAATCGCCGACACAACACGTGAAGGATGCCAGACCTAGCCAGACCACCGGTGGGCTCGGCCTCCACTCCGGGCAAGACGGTGAGCTGTCCGGGTATCGTCGGTCATTCCCCCCGACACTCGATGAGCTAACGGTGCGGGCCTTGGCATCTCCGCGCACCATTGAAAGCTCCATTCCAGCCCATTTCATCCAAGACCAACACAAAATCCAGCCGGCCACACGAACCGTTCACACCCGTTCCAGACCCAAGCCCGAGTCAGTTCGGCCACCGTCCGAAAATTTCTCCAGCCCCTGCGTCCAATCACGCCGTCGAATTCATCTCCTCGTCTCCCAGGGGAAACCCCAGGAACCACAATTCCCCAGACGGGCCTAGCGTTCAGAAAGCACCTCGGCTTTGGCCCCCGTCTGGGGATCGGGACCCTCCGCACAGGACATCGCGTCTCCGACTTTTGAATGGTTTTTTTGTTCAATTTTTTTCTATTATTTCCGTCTAGGACATGGGTATGTTACCGACGCACCTCGGCATTGGCAATGCCTTCTGATTGCACTGGGGGACGCTCGCTCACCATCATGGACAGATTTCGGCCCTCGATCTCTTTCCGCATTGGCGATGCCGCCACCCTCGCGCCGCATTGGCACAGCACGTGGTTAGCACTCTAATAACGTCTCAACGACTGCTGCTTTGAGAATGTCATTGTTTAGCCCCCCGGTTAAGTCATCACGCGCCGCGCCGGCCGTCTCCGGCCATCGCCCCGGACACTTCGATCGGCATGCAACCATCACACACCTTCGGCCGAATGTCAATGCCTCCTCTGCTGGCCTTGGCTGATGCCACCCGGCCGTCAAAACCGGTAATCGGCGCGGGCCAGAGCCAACACACTTGACGGTGCAGAGTATCTGGTCTCTTGCGTTGCTTGCCTGATTCCCCTCACCAACGCCCCGTCGGTCCTTTTGTGCATCCCATCTGGACGCCCGCCAACCACGCGAATCACAGCTCGAGAACGTCCCCAGGGTTGCTCCATAACTCGACATGGGCATGGCCATGGGGTAGCCATCGGAGAGGCGAAACATTGTGCGGAGATCCGTCCTGTTCGTCGCGAGTAGCACTAGCCCGTACTCGGCGCGTCTGGGCATGTCCACGAGAACCTTGAGCACAGGAGCTGAGACGACAGACTGACAGGCCGGCCAGCATCATATCATTATGGCATCGTTATGCTCCATAATACTAGCACAATGCGCACAAATAACACACGAGCTCCGCACAAGGAAAACACTACAGACCACGTGCTACGGCTCCGTCTCCCCCGTACGAACCAGCCCATTGCCTGAATGTCCCGAGCGAGCGTGTGGGGAACACCAATGATCCCCGTACAGTTACACTGTACACCATCCTGGGGACCGGGGTCGGAAGAAGAGGGATGGAGATGTCACGTAACGGCGGTAGTCCACTGTCCCGACCCCATGGTCGACCCGCTGCTTGTTGACGGGCGTCCGTCCGTTGACCGGCAGCAGTGGCAGTGGTCGAGTGCTTTAAAAGAGCCGGGTCTGCCACCCGCGATCTTGACGCGCGCGGTCCCCTCTCGACTTCATCGACCAACATCACTTCGCTCCGATCAACAATGGCGCCCCACGAAGAAGCCAAGGCCTACGCCGAAGTCGAGCACGACAATGCGCCCCCCTACGAGAAGGAGGGCGCTGCCGTCGGCAACGTCAAGGAGGTGAACGCTGCCTCCGTCGCGCTCGCCGCCGCGATGGCCGAGAGGAAACCAAACATTTGGTCGCCGTCCATGCTGAGGCTCTACTTCATCATGGCCATCGGTTACCTTGTTTCCACCATGAACGGTTTCGGTACGTCAATGGAAGCATCGCCCGACGAAGTTGAACCCCGAGGCTGACTTGTCATTTCCCTTTCAGACAGTTCCCTCATGGGCGCCATCAACGCCATGCCTCACTACCAAAAGAGCTTTGGACTGTCCGGTGCCGGCTCGACCACGGGTATCGTCTTCATGATCTACAACATCGGCCAGATCTGCAGTTTCCCCTTCTGCGGTTGGCTCGCTGACGGCTACGGCCGTCGCATTTGCATCTTCGTCGGTTGCTTCATCGTTCTCGTCGGCACGGCCATCCAGACGCCGGCGAACAACCTTGGACAGTTCGTCGCAGGAAGATTCGTCCTCGGCTTCGGTGCCTCGTGTGAGTTGGACCCCCAGGTCGTGAGAATACAGACCAGAGTACTGACTGGTTGGTGACAGTGGCTTCCGCCGCCGGCCCCGCCTACACCGTCGAGCTCGCGCACCCTGCCTACCGAGGCTTCATGGCTGGAATGTACAGTAAGTGAAGCCGCCTTCCAGTGCCTACTGGGAAGTTACCGTAACACGAAGACTGACCGCAGCTTTCCAGATAACTTCTGGTGGCTTGGAAACATCTTGGCCGGCTGGACCACCTACGGGTCCAACTACCACGTCGACAGCTCGTGGGCGTGGCGCATCCCCACCGTCGTCCAGGCCGGCATGCCCGGCGTTGCGATGTGCTTCATCTTGTTCTTCCCCGAGTCCCCCCGTTGGCTCATCTCCCACGACCGCACCGAGGAGGCCCTCCAAATCCTCGCCAAGTACCACGGCGAGGGCGACGTGAACAACCCCATCGTCCAGCTGCAGTACCACGAGATCATCGAGGACAACCGCCTCACCAAGAACGAGAACCCGTGGTGGGACATGCGCGAGTTGTACAACACCCGCGCCGCGCGTTACCGTCTGTTCATGGTCGTTGCCATGTAAGTTACCGTGGTCCTGTAGATAAAAACGACTTACTAACCTACTCTACAGGGCGTTCATCGGCCAATGGTCTGGTAACAACGTTGTCTCGTACTTTATGGTAAGCTAACTCCCATTGCAAACCCTCTCAATCTCGTCAACCACTAACGCCTCCTAGCCCGAGATGTTCAAGCAGGCCGGCATCCTTGACGACAACACCCAGCTCCTCCTCAACGCCATCAACCCCATCTTCTCCCTGCTGGCCGCCATCTACGGAGCCTCGCTGCTCGACAAGCTCGGCCGTCGCTTCATGATGCTGGCGGGTCTCTGCGGCTCCCTCGCCTCTTACATTCTTCTCACGGGCTTCACCGCCGGCTCCGAGACCAACAAGAACCTGTCGTACGGCGTCATCGTCTCCATCTACGTGTTTGGCATCTGCTTCGCCTGGGGCTTCACGCCCCTGCAGACTCTGTACTCGGTCGAGTGCCTGGAGAACCGCACCCGCGCCAAGGGTTCTGCCGCGTCTTTCCTGTTCCTCAACGTCGCCATCGTGATCAACACGTACGGTATTTCCGTCGGCATGGAGAAGATTGGCTGGAAGTTGTACCTCGTCTACATTGTCTGGATCGTAAGTTTTACATGGATCCTGAAGGAAATCGTACCGGTGCTGACCAATCATGCTAGTGTATCGAAATGGCCATCATTTTCTTCTTCTTCGTCGAGACTGCCGGAAAGACGCTCGAGGAGATCAAGTTCATCTTTGAGGCTCCCAACCCCAGGAAAGAGTCGACCAAGAAGACCAAGCTGGCTGTCGACGAGGCTGGAAACGTCCTCAACGTCGGCCAGGCTAATTCCAGCATCTAGAACGTCAGCGGGCCTAGGTGGACCGAGTGGCCAGGACTGGTTAATGTATGCGCCTTGGGCTATATCCCGAGGTGGCACGAGAGGATGGGTAATGAAGGGTTCAGCTTAGATCTGTCCCATCTCATTGACATATACGATTAATACGATTTTTGATACCTGATCGCGTCATCCCAATGTCCTGGACTCCTTGTCAAAGCCACGCGGTATTGACGTTGCATTGCCGGGAACCTCACCCGAATCCGCCAATCGACGCCCCCCATTCCCGCGCTTCTGGGGTCCGAATCCCGCCCTCTCCCGTCGTCATCCGTCCCGATTCGTGTGTTCCCCCATTGAGCCATCTACCGCCCTGCCCTTTTCAGCCTGTTCGCTTGGTCCCGTGGTCTTGTGTCGGCAATACTCCACAATGTGGGAGCCGATTCTTGGGGTAATGGTTATACCACTAGGGAGACGGGGACGACCCGATCTTTCGGGGAGCCCGCCCTTGCAGACAACGGCTCTCGTTGTCTTGGAGCTGGCGTTGCTACCGATTCGCGTCGGCTAGAGAGGCGGCAACGCGGGTGTGAGTCGCCGGCTTTTCTCGATAGCGGGGAGCGGGCAGGCATCACACCATCCTGGTCAGTTATTACCACCCACCACCTGCTTGGCTTTCTTGGGGGACGTGTAATCCGTCACATGATGACCCCGGATGCAAGGCTTCGGTTTCCTCTTTGGGTAATCACGATCTTGGAAACGGTGGGCTATGTCTCTCTGGTTCCTGGGACCTGCGTGTGGTTGCTGCGAACTCCTCCCCACCCACATGTTCCTCCTCTCGTCTAGGTTACCCCCTCCAAGCGGAAGGTTTCCTTCCATCGCAGGGAATATGGGAGTAGTCACGCCCGGCCCGTCGGGATCAAAGGCACCGCGACATCGTTCGACGCGACGACGGTGCCGCCTCATTGATTGATGGGAAATTCTGGGGAGTGAGAGAGTTTCTTTCTTGAGCTGAACTCATTTCCGGGCGGGGGGGAAGTCACGATGACCACACACACACCAAACAGCCCGGTTATCCGAGCTCGCCTTCCTTACTCGAAAGTCTGTGGCGTCTCCTCGGAACCAGAGATGCGAGACCCAAGGGACGGGGAAAAGCCATGGGGCATTTATATTGCACCCGCGAGGGACGACCAACATCGTCGATCTTTCTCTCTTTTCTTCTCCAGCCCGCATGGCCAGGTCCTATATCTCGCACATGATATAGACGCCAACCTTCACCTCCGGCCCTATCTTCTATCCCGTCTCTAGCCCACCTCGAACGAAACCTACCCCGGGCAGTTCCGTTTCTCACTCCCTCCACAAGGATGAAGTACGCCAGCTTCCTCCTCGCCGCCCTCGCGGCGCCGCTGCAGGCGGCCCTGACGTGGAAGAACGTCCGCATCGGCGGCGGCGGCGGCTTCGTGCCGAGCATCGTGTTCCACCCCAAGACCAAGGGCGTCGCGTACGCGAGGACCGACATCGGCGGGCTGTACCGGCTCAACGCGGACGACTCGTGGACGCCCGTGACGGACGCGAACAACTTTGCCGACGACGCGCACTGGAACCGCTGGGGCGTCGATGCGCTCGCGCTGGACCCGCAGGATGCGAATAAGGTGTACATTGCCGTGGGCATGTACACCAACAGCTGGTGAGTTTCTTCAATAGTGTTGATGAAAAGGAGAGATGTGGCTGACGCGAGAATTTGATTAGGGACCCGAACAATGGGCAGATTGCGAGGAGTTCTGATAAGGGTGCTACGTGGTCGTTCACCGACCTGCCCTTCAAGGTGAGAGACTGAAAGGGGATATCTAGGATGTTTGGTTCGAGGCTTACACAGAACAGGTTGGCGGTAACATGCCGACGAGAGGCACGGGAGAGCGCCTCGCCGTAGACCCCAAGAACTCCAACATCCTGTACTTTGGCGCCCGCAGCGGCAACGGTCTCTGGAAGAGCACCAATGGAGGTTTGTCCATATCCTCTGAGATAGTTCCGGTGCTCATACTGACTACCGCCAGGCGCGAGCTTCTCTAAGGTATCTTCGTTCACCGCCGTCGGCACGTACCGCCCCGGCCCGGCGAGCGACGAGTACAATGGAGACATCCAGGTACGTTCTACCCAGATGTGCTTCTCTGGAAAGGTGCGAGAGGCTAACTCGGAACAGGGACTTACCTTTGTCACCTTTGACGAGACGTCTCCCGTGGTGAACGGCGCCACGTCCCGCATCTTCGTTGGAACCGCCGACAACACCACCGCCTCCGTCTATGTTTCCAACGATGCTGGTGCCACCTGGAGCGCTGTTGCTGGCCAGCCTGGGAAGTACTTCCCGCACAAGGGCAGGATCCAGCCCGCCGAGAAGGTTTGTTGTGTCTCTTCCATAGTACGGACGAGAAGGCGTACTCACTCGGAGAAACACAGGCCCTCTACATCAGCTACGCCGACGGCACCGGACCGTACGATGGAACCTCTGGCTCTGTCTGGCGCTACGATATCGCCGCAGGCACCTGGAAGGACATCACCCCCGTCGCGCCCGGCCCTGACCTGTACTTTGGTTTCGGTCAGTTTTCCTGCCCTGTGGTCTGCCTAAGAAGACATGCTAACTGAGATCAGGTGGACTGAGCGTCGACATGCAGAAGCCCGGCACCCTGATCGTGGCCTCGCTCAACAGCTGGTACCCGGACGCCCAGCTCTTCCGGTCGACCGACTCGGGCGCGACGTGGACGAAGCTTTGGTCCTGGGGCGCCTGGCCCGAGATCGTCGCAGGCTACACCCAGAGCACCCCCAAGGCCCCCTGGATCAAGAAGAACTTCCTCGATGTCGACACCAAGGACCTCGGGTGGATGATCGAGTCCCTCGAGATCAACCCCCACGACTCTGACCACTGGCTCTACGGAACCGGCCTGACCATCTTCGGAGGCCACGACCTGACCAACTGGGACACCGGCGCCAAGGTGACGATCCAGTCCCTGGCCGACGGCATCGAGGAGATGGCCATCCAGGAGCTCGCCAGCGCCCCGGGGGGCACGGAGCTCCTGGTCGCCAACTACGACAACAACGGCTTCACCTTCAAGACGCGCAGCAGCCTGGACTCCTCCCCCCTGACGACCTGGGACACGCCCATGTGGGCCAGCAGCGTCGGCGTCGACTACGCCGGCAACAAGGTCGCCAACGTCGTCCGCGTCGGCAACACCGCGGGGACCCAGCAGCTCGCCGTCTCCTCCGACGGCGGCGCCAGCTGGAACATCAACTACGCCGCGGGAACGACGCAGTACGGCGGGCACGTGGCCTACTCGGCCGACGCCGACACGATCCTCTGGTCGACGGAGACGCTCGGCGTGCAGCGCTCGCAGCACCAGGGCTCGCTGGCCGTCGTCTCGAGCATCCCCGCCGGCGCGATCGTGGCGAGCGACAAGCGCAACGGGACCGTGTTCTACGGCGCCTCGGGTTCGAGCTTCTACCGCTCCGTGAACACCGGCTCGTCTTTCGCCACCGCGGGATCGCTCGCGGGGGCCACCTCGATCCGCCACGTCGAGGCACACCCGGCCAAGGCGGGCGACGTCTGGGTCTCCACCGACGCCGGCATCTTCCACAGCACCGACTACGGCTCGTCCTTCTCCCTCGTGTCCACGACGCTGACCAACACCAACAAGGTCGCCCTCGGCCGCGGCTCGGGAAGCAACTGGAACCTGTACGCCTTCGGCACGGGGCCCGCGGGCAGGCGGCTGTACGGCAGCTCGGACCTGGGCGCGTCGTGGGTCGACCTCCAGGGGTCGCAGAGCTTCGGGGCCATCGACA
The DNA here is from genome assembly GCA_027406025.1 of Colletotrichum musae. NCBI lineage: Eukaryota > Fungi > Ascomycota > Sordariomycetes > Glomerellales > Glomerellaceae > Colletotrichum > Colletotrichum musae. The sequence continues at coordinate 620,706 of JANVYC010000007.1, forward strand.
GCGCCAAGCTCGCCGGGTCCGCCAACGAGGAGAACCTGGTGTACGTCGGCACCAACGGGCGCGGCGTGTTCTACGCCTCGGGCGCGATTGCCGGCGGCGGTGTCGGCGGGGGCTCGTCGACGTCCGCTGCGGCCTCGACGTCGACGGCCCGCGTCACGTCTTCTTCGGTTGCTTCGACGACTGTCAGGACGACTACGTTGGCGACGTCAACTGTGAGGACGACGACGACGACGAGCTCCGCGCCCGCGCCTACCGCGACGAACCTGGCCAAGCAGTACGAGAAGTGCGGCGGGCAGGGGTGGACCGGCCCGACGGCTTGCGTTCCGCCGTTTACGTGTGTGAAGTCGAATGACTTTTACTCGCAGTGCCTGTGAGCTGGCGAAGCGCTTGGGGGGGGGAGGCAGGACGTTGGGATTGGTCTTTGGGGAAAGATGTAATTATTGATCATGTTAGGTGACGTGAGAGACAGCTTGAATCTAGCTTCGTCTTTGTGGTATACACTCGACCAACCCGTAGACGGGATAGACCCCGAGGTGTCGCTCGCATTCAGAACTTCTGGAACCGGGTGGCCAAGTCCCTCCCCCCTTGTTCATCAGATCTCGGACTACTAGAGTCTATGTAACTACGGTACACCATGTGCTGATAACAATCAAGTCCCTCATAGTCTTTCCTACCTGTGGAGCGAATCGTGACAGTAACCAGCGGGATACGGTCCAACGGCCCTTGAACGGTCAACGGTTGCGGTGATGGTACCCATCCGCTAGTTGGACTCAACCACGCAACGTCCTTATTAGGGGGTGGTTGTTCTGGGATAACACTACCCATGAGTTCATCACTGACTGTTAGACTCAGTCGAAAAGATGCCCAAAAAAGCATCTCGTCGTTTTCTACGACGATATACAAGCCAGGAGCAAAAGAAATGCGCCGAGGGGGAATCGAACCCCCGGCTCCCCGACGCTGCTGGATGGCAACGGAGAATTTTACCACTAAACCATCGGCGCTGACGATGCTGGATTGCTTGTTGGAAGACTCGGCGAGGATGTGGTCCATGAGGTGTGCGTGGTTGTGGATCTAGGGCACGAGAACGTCTCCATCGGCGACATGGGTCACGATGCCCTCACTTTCGCGCTAGGAAGGGAACCCTTCGTAGAGGTGGGGAACGGTGCACGGACGAAACTCGCTGAAAAGTAGAAAGTACGTATTAATGCACCAGGGATATCAAATGCCATTCTCATCAAACATGCCAGTTTCCGTACCACGCCGACCACCTCCATGCGTAACCGTCATTACTTGCTCGCGTGGGAATACGTGCTCGGCTTGCGCTGGAGGCCGGGCTTTTCCTTGGCCGACTGCCTCCCCTGCACCACCAGGACGCTGACGTTGGCAAGGCTCTTCTTCTTGATCTCCGAGACGACCTCCGCGGCGGCGGTGCCTAGGATCTTGCGCGGATCAGCGACGTTCGCCGGCCCGTCCAAGTCGATCCTTGAGAGCTGGCTCTGCGCAGCGGCTACAGAACGTCCGACGATAACCGTGGCAGCCCTCTTGTCCTCTTCCTGCAGCGCGAGGAACTCGGAGACGATGTTCGAGATAGAAGCTGCAGGTGCCTTATCCTCGGCGACCAAGTCGACCTTGCGGAACGTGATCCGTCCCGCAATGGCCTCGTGAATGTCGGCTCTGATCCGGGCGAGCTTCATGTTAGCCGTCGCATCCGGGTCGGCGGCGTCCACGACGGTGACCTCGAGGTTCTCGTTCTGCGCGAGCTGGATGCCGAGCCGGACGGCATACAGGTCGTCCTCCTCCCCGGTGTACAGCACGCGGACGGCCCTCTTGCCGCGCCTCTCGGCGGAGAAGAACCGCACAGCCGACGGGTCCTGGAGCTCCGAAATACTGACGCCGCCCGAGACGTGTCGCTCGAGCTGCCTGCCCGTCTTCTTCCCGCCCTCGGGCTTCTTGGTCTTGTCGAAGAGGGAGGCGTCGATGTAGGTCGCCACAGCCGAGATGTGCCGCGCCTCGTCGAAGATGCCGCACACGAGTTCCGGGAAGTCGCCACTGGTGACGGGGTCCCCTCGGGTCGTCGCGCTATAGAAGGAGGGCAGCTCCGACACGGTGCCGGTCTCGCTCCAGGGGACGAGGACGAGGTCGGAGCCGAGGCGGCCGGCCTCGGACGCGAGCGTGCCGGCGAACGAGTCCTCGGGGACGACGGCGATCTGGCCCGAGACGACGACGTCGCGGGTCGTGTTGTTGGCGGAGGTACCGAAGGCCTTGATGATGGGGTCGTGGCCGGCGTAGTCCTCGATCTCCGAGACCTTCATGACGGACGAGTTGCGCTCGCTCAGGCCGACGAGGCGGCAGCCGTGGATACGGAGGAGCTCCTGGTGCGGCGGTGCGTCAGTCTCTACGGCCGCGTGGTCAACAAGACCCTTCTCGCCGCTGCGCTGTCCATGGATGTCGAAGGCCGCGCTCTTGGAGTTCGGGTCTGACTGTCCGGTGGTGAACATGGAGATGGTGGAGAGCAGGCTGGACAGGCCGTCGGTGCGGAGGTAGACCAGCAGCTTGCTGGCGGCCTCTCGCTGCTCGTCCTCGCCGTCCTCGTCGCCATGCCGCACGACCGGCGTCCCGTCCCAGTTGATCTTGCCCTTCTTCCACAGGTCGAGCTTCCGCTGGTACGACGGCGGGTACAACCACATGACCAGGGGCGAGGTGGTGAAAGTGGTGACGAGCGCCATGACGACGAACATTGTGAAGGTGCGGGTGCTGAGGATCTTGGCCTGCAGTCCGATGTTGAGGACGATGAGCTCGACGAGTCCCTTGCAGGACATGAGGGTACCGATGGTGAAGGACTCGCGCCACACCAGGCCATTCATGCGGGCGCCGGCTGTGCCTCCGATCAGCTTGCTGACGAAGGCGACGATGATGATGGCGATGACGTAGCCCCAGACGCGGCCGCTGTCCAGGAGGCCCAGGTTCGTGTTGATGCCGGAGAGAGCGAAGAAGAGGGGCACGAAGAGGGTCGAGATCAGGTCCTCGATCTTCTCGGTAAGCTTGATGGCAAAACCGCCCTCGTGGGGGCACATCAGGCCGACCATGAAGGCGCCGAAAATGGAGTGGACGCCGATGATGCTCGTGAAGAACGCGGAAGCCAGAACCATGAGAATCGTGAGCGCAACGACGCCCTGTGTCGGCCCATTCTCGAGACTCCTTGTCCGGCGAAGCACCCACACAAAGGCCGGCCGGACGGCGAAGCCGAGGAAGAGGGCGTAGCCGACGGAGACCAGCAGGATCCATACGGCGGTGACGCCGGCGCCCGAGTTGACGAGGGTGACACACAGCGCAAGCAAGACCCAGCCGACGACGTCGTTGGCGATGCCCGAAGTGAGCACGATGACGCCGACGGTGGTGTTGAGGAGCTTGAGGGAGGTGAGGATGCGGCACAGAACAGGGAAGGCGGTGATGGCCATGGCGACGCCGATGAAGAGGGCGAAGACGCCAAATGAGATCGGCGCGACGCCGGGCTCGTTGTGGAATTCATTGTACAGGCCGTAGGCAACGGCGACACCGAGACCAAAGGGGATGGCCATGTCGAGAGTCGCCACGCTTATGGCCGTTCGCCAATTGCTCAGCAGGTACGACAGGTTGATTTCGAGGCCGACGAGGAATAGGAATAGGACGAGTCCAATGTTTGCAGCGAGTCGGAAGGGCGGCATGGACTGCGGCGGGAAGATGGCATCGGTGAAGCCTGGGATGCGACCGAGTACGGAGGGACCGAGGAGGATGCCCTGCGCTCACAAGTCAGGTCTTGGGACTCTCGAATTGAAGCTTTGCGGAAATGGTATGAAGGAGGATCTTACAGCAATGACCTCGGCGATAACTTTCGGTTCATTGATCTTGGACAAGGGCCAGTATAGGAGCCTGGTCAAGGCGATGACGATGGTGGCCTGGATGATGAAGAGGATAATAGGATCGGACGGGTTGAAGACGGACGGGTTCATGCCCTCGAAGATGCCGCCCTGAGAGGGAGCTCTGTCGCCGGCCGGCGTGGGCGTAGGCACGACCGAAGTCGCGGCCGACGCAATCGTCGACGCGATTGTCGACATGATGGCGGAGGTTCTCTAGGTGTAATGTGTGAAGCTTTCGTCGTTCGACCAGCTACGACAAGAAACTGTGTAGTTGCTCGGTAAGATCAAGACCTCAATCGCGGCACTGACCTCGGCAAGAACGAGGCGGCAAGAGAGGGATAAACAACGACTGGAAAGAACTCTTGAATCCTTAATCTGGCGGGGTGAGCAAATTTAAGACAGGAAAGAACATCCGTCTCGCTTCCAGAGAAGCTATTACCCCGGAGGTCTTGGCCTCTCGGCGGTTGAGATATACTCGCATCTGCAGCTGCATTCCTCGAAGCAAAAGAAACAGGCGCCTTGGCGGCTGACCAGCAGATCGTACCCGAGAGTGAACAGGGTTTACATTGTCAGACCGTCTTTGATGTCGACCCCCTGGAGGTCTTGGAGGTTAAGATCAGAGGGGTTGGCAAGCTCGAAAGCCAAGGGTCCGACACGTCCCGTGAGAGGGACAAAGGGACCGCAGGGTCTACTACATCCTCAGTCATCCTCTCCATGGATGTGTACGTGTGTGTGTCTGCGTTGGGAGACAACAAGAAGCGCCCGTTGTGTGATGCAGCCGCAGCACGCAGCATACCCACGGATTGCCCCCCACGGTCGAAAAAGGCAACACGAAAACAATCAAATCAGACAAGTAAACACCATGTGCGGGCTGTGCTGCAGGCGGGCGGCGTGGCAAAGACGGGCAATCCTAGACGGCCAAGATGGCCCGGCGGGAATCCTTCTCCAATGGGGCGCCCGCCTGCCGATGAATGCCGCGCAATCAATCTGTCTTTGGGGGGAGAAATGAGGGTCACGCACACTTGGTTTTCTTGTGGCTCTTTTGGCCAAGATGCTTGACCGAGACAGCTGAGCTCTGAGGTGGTACACACGTGAAGACAGACGACATGGACTCACCGAAACGACAGGAGGCTCGAGGAAGTCATGGTCGTCTTTTAGGCTCCTAGCCTCAACGACAGGCCTGGTCGACTTTGACGTGTCTCCGGCTGGGCGTTGACTGGTTACCGGCCACATGGTTCGAGGGTCTGGAACCTGTTCGACAACTCGAACCCCAAATCACCCACCTCAGAGGGGCGGCGCGAGTGGGGGAAACTCAGGCACCTAGCTGCATTCTCCGCACTTTGGTCTGTGATTATCCATGGGTGTTTCGTTTAGGGGCTTGGGGGATGGCGGGTTTGGCATCTCGTCAGCTGTCAGCAAAGCCTCAACTCCAAACTCCTTGCCGCCGCGTCTGAGACCTGGCGGCTCAGGACAAGAAGAACACCGTCTCTGCAAGTGCTCGTTTGGTGACATTCACGTGGCATCGTCGTGGCGGACACGAAGAAGTTCCAAGAGATTTAGGGGTCCTTGGCAACCGGCCTTGACTTTCGTGCGTCGGGACCCCAACTCGGATGCACACCGCCGTTGAGTCCCCCCCTGTCCCCCTGCCATCCCTCCATTGCCCCTCTTCCCCGAGAAGTGTCTGCATAGGCTCGCCCAGAGGCGGGAGAGCAGCCTCTATCATACGATGCAGCCGTTGCGCCTCTCAATCTGACCACACATGCCACATGATCACCCGGCTGATTCCACTCCAACTCGCTTCTTTCCGCCACTCGTTGAATGTCAGAATGACTTCCTTTAATGGGCGAGCCGAGGGCCTTTGGTCATCTTGGGGCCGTCAGAGAATGACGTCGATTTGCTTTGGAGGCACGGGGCTGTGCCCGAAGCTTATCAGGGGGAGGGAGGCCTGTTGTCTGCCAATGGACAAGCACGCAATTAAACAAGCGAATTACCCAACAAGTTCAACGCCGCATTGCCAAGCGCTTATTTCATCATCCCCCCGCTTGAATACGACGCCCTGTGTGCTCTTGGTCCGGAGTTTGGCAGCTCGATTGCCCCCCGGCCCGGGTGCGGGCATCTCTCCACCCGCCGACCGTGTCACCGTGTGCGTCTCCACCGGATCCGGCGCCGACTCCATTTTTGTCCCGGTCCCGGGCTCATGGGCGGTCCCGTTCTCTTGTGGTTGATCTCTGAATTCATTTATCTTGTAAGCAATTGCATGCGGACCTTGATGCGGACTTTCATGACACGCACATCTCGACTTGGCTCACTTTGCATTGGTTCCAACGGACCTTCTCGCCCAGCTGCTCAGTTTTGAACGCGAGTCGCCTCAGAATAGGCCTCAGCTTAACAGTCGTTGGCATCTGAATTTTCAACGCTCTAGTTGTCTGTCTCTGAACAACGGATGTGTTTTTATTGTTCTCTGTTCCCCACGTAATGGCTGTCGGTGACTTGGTGGGATGTAAAGATTGGGTGGAGAACGTCGGAACTGATCTCGGAAACAAGGGTTGGTTCCGAACTAAAGGGTCTTACCCTTTGGATTCTGTCTCGTCCGCGTAGTTTGCTTGATTGCCTTGTAGAGACTCTGAAGAGACCAAGGGTTCAGCAACTGCTCAACTTGAGTGCATAACGCATACTAAATTGCCTTAGCTGAAGACTTCAACCCTCTCCATCAGCAACTCTCGTTGTTGAGTTGGCTCCTACGCTCAATCTCCATGGTATTGAAGCTGTTTCCTGAATCCCCCGGTATGAACCTAGTTCATTCTGGAACAGACTGACTCGACTCTTCTTCCTCATTGGTTACTTTGCTACCGGAACGACACCCCACCTCCCTTCGTACGCTTGTTAGTAAACTACACTACCACCTCACGGGTTGTTGTATGATGCCGGAATGACTAAGGCCGGGAGCTCACTACTCCCGGTCATCGGAAGCTCGGCTACTGATAAGCTTGCATCACGATCCTTTTTTTCTGCCTGCCAACCCAGCCCAGCAACCACCGATTGGACACCGCCAACTACCGTTCTTGGCCGCGCCCACCCGGCCTCACCCAAGCAAATCCCGAGCAAAATCCCGATGACTACACAGTTCTATCGCCGCTCTAGGAATGGTAAGTGGTGGGGTCCCTTCCTGTCTCTAATTCACCCCAAGAGACGTCATGCCACAACTTGTAAGAGTCGCGAGGCTGACCCCGTCGCAGGCTGTTTGACCTGCCGAGGCGCCCGCATCAAATGCGACGAGCGACGCCCGCTATGCAGGCAGTGCGAGCGCCGCGGCGTGCCGTGTGACGGCTACAAGGTCCAGCTCAAGTGGGTTGAGGCCAGCGACGTGAACCCGGACAGCCGGGCGCCGGCCAAGAGCGTCGTCAAGCCCCGGAGCTCGCTGGCCATGTGCCCTTCGAGATCGGCAGCGGCGGCGGCGGCGGCGGTGGTAACGAAACCGACCCCGTCTCGGAGGACTCCCGATTCCCGGATGGCCGCGGCCGTCATCATGCGGAACCCCACGACGGGGCCCCGCCTTCACTCCCCATCCGACGTCTTCATTTTCACCCACTGGGCCCAGTCCCTGCCGGACCTGGTGTACCCGAACCCGGCCGACTACGGCGTCATCCGGGATCCGTACATCTTCTTCGTCTGGAGGCCCGAGTCCATCCTCCTGCCGGCCGTGCTGGCCGCCGGCGCCGCACATCTCCACGCCCTCGGGGTGCTCAAGCAGGCCGACGTCCTGGAGAGGAAGCAGCGCGCGCTCAACCAGATGGTCGCCTGTGTGCGGGAGCGCAAGCCGTCCCAGACGCCGCAGGGCCCGGGGACGGTGCCGCTCTACGTGAGCGAGGAGGCCATCGCGGCGTCGCTCGCCCTAGTTGGCCTGGAGGTCATGCAGGGATCTGAGACCTCCGTCACCCGGCCGCTGCTCCGGGGCATGCGGGCGCAGCTCGAAGAGAGGCGGAGGGTGTTGGCCTCAATGGCCGAGTTGGCCGGCATGCAAAAGCCGACTCCCATGATGGCCATCAACCTGAAGATGATGGCCTACATGGACAGTATGTCCTGCGTGCCCTGCGCGAAGAGGCCGGTTCTGGACCGACAGTTTTGGCAGGACGAGGTCATGCCGTACGGCCGAGGCGCAGACGTTTCGAAGGGCCCCGACATGGTGTTTGGATACTCGACCAAGATCCTCCCGCTCATAGGCGATGCCGCCGCCCTGGTACACGACCTCTTCAGCGGGACAGTCGCCCCGGAGGAGTTCGCCCTGGACCGGTACTACCTCGTGCAAGAGCTCGCATCCTGCTGCAGGGAGCTGCCCCCCGCGGTCCAGCAACCGGCCTGCGCGGAGGGCGGTCCGGGGGACCCGGCCGAGGGTCTCGCCGTCGCGAACGGGAACGCTTGCATATCGGCGGCCCTGGCGTTCGCCCTCGCTACCCAAATATTCCTCCTGCGGGCGAGCGGCGGCGACGCGAGCGCGGCCAGGATCTCGCCCTCTTCGGGGAACCCCACGGCCCTGGCCGAGCAGCTCGCGGACGCGGTCGGCGGCGTTCCGCTTGACTCCTTCGCGTCCACCATGATGGCGTGGCCCATGTTCGTCCTCGGCTGCGAGAGCGCGGCATCGAGCTCCCGCAGGTACTTGGTCGAGTCCATGCTCGAGAAGATGATCGAGAGAAACCGGCTGCTCAATGTTGCCGCCGCGCTCGAAACGCTCAGGGCCAAGATCTGGAGGGCGGATGGGGACATGTCTTGGCCGGCGGCATCGCACCAGTACAGGCAGAGCGAATGGGTCAGGCATTGCTGGGAGGAGAAGCTGGAGCTGTGTATGGCATAGCCTTGCGGCTGCTTCATTTTGTTGCTCTTTTGTTCAGGAGTGGGGAGTTTGGGTTTTTGATATGGGAAGATCATAACATGGAGGTCACAAAAAGCGCGGAGATGGCGGTCGCGCCGACGGGAAAAAGCAATGGATTAATGATGCTGATGAATTCTGTACTTTTTCTACTGGTTGTTGTATAACTACACATGTTGGAACGAGTTTGTACTGAACAAAAAGTGTATGTGACTGGCACACATAAGTATAGACATGAAGGAAATGGGGGTATCTCGCCGGTTTCCGTTTTGATAGGTACAAAAAAAATAAAAGAAAAATGCAAAGGGCAAGGTAAAGAAAGGGAATGGGTGAAAAGTGCCGGTAGTCTCACTTCCCGACCTTCTTCGCCTGCTCCTCGAGCGTCCGGATAAGCTTGCTCCTCTGCCGGATCTTCTTCCCCCACTTGAGAAAGATGAACGGGATCGGCATGAGCGCAACCTCGGCAACGCCGATCGCGATGCCCGCAACGCGCGGCGTGAGCGCAGCATACATGCTCTTGCCGACGATCACGAGGACGGCACCGAGGATGGACCGGAACACGAGGTTACCCGCGGACGCCGACGTCGCATACATGCCGAACACGCTCGAGACGTAGCCCGTGCCGTAGATGAATACGAGTCCGAAGCCGTAGCCGAACGGCACACCTGAAAGAATGCTCCAGTAGAAGGGCACCTCGACAGGTAGCGACGTGAGCGCGAACGCGAGCTGGCCGAGCGGCTCTAGCACGGCGCCGATGCAGATGGGCAGCACGGCGGCCTCGGGCTCCGGCTTGCCCGTGTCCGGGTTCTTGGGCTGGCTCTGGACCATCTTGCGCAGCAGCGGCTCCGTGGCGAGCACGAGCGCGATGCCGACGAACACTCCGAGGAACGCGAGGCCCGCCGTGGATGTGTCCCAGCCGCGCTCGTCCTGGAAGATGATGGGGAAGGCAACGTAGGCCAGCTGGACGATGGCGTAGATGACGGAGATGTAGACGTTCCAGAAGACGAGGACGGGCTCGGTAAAGGAGAGGACGAAGGGCCGCGAGACGGCGGTGCGGATGCGGCGGAAGATGGGGACGGTGTCGTCGAAGTCGGACCAGTAGCGCGCGTCGCCCTCCTCTTGGCGTCTCTCTTCTGCCATCTTGCGGAGCAGCGTCGGGCGGTATGTCTCGGGTATCGTCATGATGAAGAGGGCGCCTACGGCTGTCGAGATGAGCGACATCCAGTTCAGGGACCTCCAGCCCCATGCCTCGACGAGGAAGCCTCCCTATCAATGTGTGTCAGCAATGGTGCTCGTCAAGATGATCTTGAAGTTCGACTTACGATGAGAGGTCCTAGCACGGGGCCGTTGAGAGGCCCAAACGAGTAGACTGAGATGGCGAGAGGGAGATATTTGGCGTCGGTGATGTCGATGATGGACCCTGCCACGTTGGAGAGCATCACACTTCCCGCGACGGCACTAGAGAGATATTAGCGTCAGGAGACCTGCTGATGGTCAAGATTGGCAGCTTACCCTAAAAACCGGGCGACGATGACCATGGTGAAGTTTGTCGCAAGGGCAGCGATGGGGATCAACCCTAGAAAGACGGTAAGGCCGCCGATGTACATGGGCCTCCGCCCGAACGTCTCGCTCAGCGGCGCCATGATGAGCGCGCCCAGCGCGAGACCGACGAGGTAGAGCGAGATACCGAGCAGCGGCAGCGACGCGTTAGTGACGCCCAGCTCCTGGGACATGTCCTTGATGCCGCTAGAGTAGGCTGTCGAGTAGATACCGGTGGCGAGCGTGGTGAAGGCGAACATGCCGACGACGAGGATGCGGTAACCCTTGGACCAGCCCTTGGGGTCCCTCGGGTCGCCGTCGTAGAAGTCGACGCGGAAGGCCTTGAGCGCCGTTGGCCCTTCCTCGTCCTCACCATCGCCATCCTGGCCGCCGCCGTACTTTTCAAAGTCCTTGACGTCGAAGTCAAAGTCGGGCACGTAAAAGGACCACCGCGGCGGCAGCGACGTCTTCTCGTTGAACACCCCGTCGATGTACTCGTTGGCGACGGGGAAGTACGACAGCCTGCTCAGGCGAGGCAGCCGCGAGTAGCGGTCCTCGATGGGGAACCGCTGGCTCCTCCGCATCCACGAGCTCCGGGCATTGAGGAACGAAAACCGCGCCGGCGGCGGCCTGGGCGGTAGGGGAGCGAATCTGGTCTGCTTCGGCTGGTTCGGCGGGTAGAACTGCAGCCTGTCGGGGTCTGGCACTTGGAGCGACATGATTGTTGGCTCCTTAGTGGGAGGGGAAGGGGGGGAGAGGAGAACGAGGGAAGCTCGCGGTGAACGATGGGCCTCAATGAGTGATAACTGCAGACGCCAGGGAAAGATGCCAGTTCGAGACCCGGTCCGGTCCTATCAAGTTGAGGTACGCTGGGCAGTCGAGTGCCTTGGCCTCCCCGGGGAAGGGGGCGAGAACCGCCCATCTCGGCTCGTTTCTTGGGCAATGCACGTTCTTGGACAACCACTGATTGCGGCGTCTAACAAGCCGTCTCCCCACAATGGGGGTACGTCAAATGTCGTCTGTCTGTCGTCGATGTACGTTGCCGCGAGGCTCGGGCGTGGCTGATGAGCTCTCCACCTCCATGGGGACCCCCCGGCTCCGGGGCTCCTGAGAGCGGATCGGCGCAAACGCAGCGATAGCCCGGACATGACTTAATCTCTCTGAGAGCTCCTGAATCATCAAGACATGGCCCCCAGCACCAACCACGACGGTCGTCGAGCCTGCACGCAGATAAGCTCACCCCTGGGAGGTACGCGTCAACCCCACGTGCCGTGACAGCTGGTGCTATAACTGTCTGTTTTAAGGACTGTGATCGGATATGCCGTGGGTCCTCGTTGATCGAGTCAATGCAACGGCAGAAGGGGGGGCAGGGGAAACCGGACCGGGAACCCCCTGTCGGTCAAAGGCGTGGTCTGCACCCCTCCCTCCCCGACAGGGTAAATCTTCCTAAGCGCCCTGCACATGCAGAGGCGATCCTCTGGCAGGGGGCCGAGGGTGGCATAGCTCCCATAGCTCGAGGGGCCTCCCTTTGATAGCATGGGAAAACAAGCAAACAGGATCCTAGATGACGTGTTTGGGAAGCCGTTGGAGAGAGATTGCAGTGAGTTCATCACGGGTAAGGACCCTCTCGCTACCTGTCTATCCCAGAGTCTCGGCCCTGCAGCCACAAGCCAAAACGGCGGGTGAGATCTGGATGGAGGAGCTTGTGAGACGCTGGTGAGCCTATCGTCCCAAGATCTCTTGCAGAAAAGCAAGCGTGTGCGTGTCTGATTAACCCACAGGTTCTGCGGCATGGCCCGCCAAAAGCAACCAGAATGTTTTGGATTTCTGGAGCTGTTGAGAAGAATCAAAATCTCACCATTTGACGTCGGCATCACGGCACGGCATTATGTTTGCTGAGGCTATACGTCGGCACGCAGATGCGGTACTATGTATGTGTATATTGCACGTGGGGAACATGTGTATGCCATGCGAGAAGCAGCACATGTGGACAGCCGTTTCGAGCAATTCGAGACAGTTTCACAAGAAGAAATCATGAGGCTCTTTCTGAGTTTTGTAGATTGTTTACGTGAAGGTTTGCCAAGCCCCTTTAATCCCCCCAATCTTGCAGCACTCGGTTGTCGGCGGCTGCACAGACACCAGGGGAGGGGGGCGATGCAGGAGAGCTGAGAACTCAAATAGATTATATCCCGATAACTCGTCAAAGCTCGAGTCAACTATACCATTTGTAACCCAAAACGGAAAGAAATTAGACATCGTTACAGGCACGCCAAGATCAGTAGGACAAGGTTGTTGCTCTCTGAAGTATCTCACGTTCTAATCCCATCACATTATGTAGTCACAAGTGAATGAGCTGCGCAGCAAGTGTGTTGAAAGTTGTTTTGATTCGATCGTTCGAAATCTGTGGTATCCCAGCATCTGAAAAGTCTATGAAGTTCCGGTGGGCCGAAAGCGAACCCGATCCGGCCAAAGGTTGAAGTAAATGTACAATGAAGATGGACAATCATGGAGAGCAAATGTAAACTCTGTCCGCTACCCGAAAGAAAAGCCCTGTTCCCAAGAACGCCCCGCCCAACGAAAGATTGAAAAAGCACAAGTCATAGTCCAAAGGCGGAGAGCCTATTTGGTCTTGAAAGCCTGACCGATGGCGCCTCCAGGGTGGTTCTTCGCGAAGACGGAGGATACCGACGGGTACATCTCCTTCGAGGCAACGTACGCGAGGGCGTCGCCGACGGCAATGGCCATGGTGGTGGATGTGGTGGGAGCCGAGACGCCGAAGGTGTCCTTCTCAGACTCGGGGATAGGCGCGGGCAGGAGGATAAGGTCAGGCCTTTGCTTGGCGATCTCGCACGTCTCCATGCGGGTGGGCGAGGTGAGCAGGATGAGCGGGCAGTTGCGGTTGAGGTGCGGCAGCAGGAGCATGAGCTCGGGAGTGCGGCCGGAAAATGTGATCATGATGATGGTGTCGTAGTCACCGACGATGCCCAAATCGCCGTGGAGAGCCTCGGTGGGGTGGAGGAAGACGGCCGGCAGACCCAGGCTGCTGAAGGTGGCGGTGAGCTTTTTTGCGATCCAGCCAGACTTGCCGACGCCGACGAAGACGACCTTGCCGCGGTGGTCGCGGTGGCGGACGAGGGCCTCAATAGAGCGGGCGAAGCCGTCGCGGCAGACGCGTTCCGAGGAGTAGAGGTGCGCCAGGGCCTGGAGGGCGTTGGCCTCGGTGCGGAGAACGTGGATGGCGCCCTCAAGACGGTCCTCATACGACGAGGACGAGATGCGAGAAGAGCTGCGGTCCTCAGAAGCGACGTCCCTAAGGGGGGACCTGGGCATGGGCGACTTGGGCCCGCGGATCTCGTATGTTTTGGCGAGGTTGACGTTGAGCTCGACGGGGCCGCGGCTGCGCATGCCCATAGCGGATCCGGAGCGAGGAGGAACCATTTTGTTATTGTGGTGTTGTGGTTGTTGGGAGAAGACGAAGAAGAAGAAACTTGATGAAGTGAAGCAGACGAATGGAGTCCCGCTCTAGCTGCTGATCAACCCTGTTGATGTTTGAAGAAGAAGAAAGGAAACTGTTGGAAAGTGGATGCTGTTGATCTCGGAAGCGATGATGATGATGGAGAGAGTGTAGTCGAAGCGAGGAGATCCGCTCTTTAATACTGATCAAAGATGGAGAGAACTGGTATCTTTGCTTTACTCCTCCTCCTGTACCAAGCGATATCTGCATCTCGAGCCTCTGGGCTAGAAGACTTGATCGTTGGGCGTAAAGCGGAGCCACCTTCTCGTCAAATCCAACTCACAGGGAGACCCCCGGCTAGAGCCTATCAGAAGCGATCTACCGTCAGGTTTACAAGAAGTGGCGGTCGTCCATTTCGGATGAATAGCCAACGGTGTAAGTCGGGCCCAGGTGAACCATGCTCTCTCACCGACGGGGAACGGGGGTGGGAAGGAGGGGGAGGAAGCAAACGAGAGCACCTTTCATTTACTCAGGACATGCACGTTTGGCTCTTGGCACGGCAGTGACAGTGTAGTCAGCGCGTAAAGCGTAAAGAAGAAAGAGCTGACGAGTAGCCGTCTCGAAGTAATCCACAATAAACAACGGGCCAAGCCCAGCAGTCCATCTATCCCGCGGCAACCTGACGCGAGGGTTCGTGCGTCCCGGTAGACAGGCATGAGCCCGGCTTGTTGATGACACTATCAGGATTCCCCACCTCGGCCTTCTTGCTTGATTTGTACGGGGGCGGTGAGGTCAGCCACAGCGACAAGGGAAGGATGTGGGTTGTAGAGGCAAACCCGACGCCTCATCCCTTCGTCACTGCATACGCAGGCAAGGAGGAATCAGGATTAGGGGTTGAGGTTGACAGGCGGTGGCAGTTTTGCAGGTTTGTTGGCCTCCTCCACCCCCCAAACCGAGCTCATTTCCGTCTTACAGGGAGGTTTGTTGCTTAGATACTATGGAAGCGGTCGTCCGTCCTGGTAGAGGCATCGGCTCCTTCTTTACTTCTGAGTTGGTCTGAACCTTAACGGTCACTAATTCCGGGTTGGATGCATGTGGGTGTGGCTTTCACGTTCATGTTGTTTGGAAAGCGTAGAGCTTTACAGAGCTTGCAACGGCTTGGCATTCGACAATGGTCGAATCGGTACCGCGGGCGCGCCAAGATAGCCGCCCGTTGGACATAAATAAACGCTCTTGGCTGTCTGGAGGACACAGCACGTGGCGCACACGAGTCCAATATGAGGGGGGCCGATAACGAACAGCAACTTTGCTTCTTGCTGTTGCTGTTGCTGTTACAGTCCCCTAGATGCCATTTCTCTATCCCTCGCTCGCACTGACAAGAATCTCATCCGATCATGAGCGATGGTGTCCGGCTTGCTTTTCTTTGCTTCGTTTTTGGCTTCTTCTAGAAGCGGAAGAAGCTAGAAAAACTCGTAGCTCTCTGAGACTGTTCCTGTCTCACAAGAGTCAATACCAACCACGGCCCACCAGATGTGCCTTACGCACCTTCCGACAACAGATGTCAGCCAGCCGCACTCAGAAGCAACCGGGGACGGGACGACGCAAGTGTGATGGGTCCCGTCCATTTGTCCGTCTCCGTCGTCCACCTTTGCCCGACGACTATGCGATACTAGTTCATTGAAACGACACAACTGGAGAAGAGCCCACCAGTTGTCGCCCGCGCGGCAAACTGCGTCATGCCGGATTGCCCGGTGGGCATAAGCGCCATGAGCCACGATAATACTCGACATAAGCATCGGGAAGTAGACGCAGTGGTCAGTCAGGTACGGCCTTGACGACGCTGTCCTCGATAGAGTGTGATAACTTTACACGACGCCAAAGGGAGAATGCTCGCCGTTTGGCAGCTTTAACCGATAGATTGATTATTGGCGCCGAGAAAGTCTGCCACGGCCGAGCCACAACGCAGAGCCCGGGTCCGAATCATGGCCCTTGTCAGCCACGGAAGGGAGAAGAGCGAGAAAGGGTAGAACAGAACAGAGAGGGGGTTGGCGAGAGAGAGAGAAAAGGAGAGGCTGTTTCAAGTGCTGGTCAAGCGTGCCGATCTTTCTCGAACTCATCCCTGACCCGACGCAGGGATGCCCAGGGTCCTCCGTGGCTGGACCCGACCCTCTGGTCGGGAGGGGCCGTCTGTGCAGCAAGATCCAAAGGGCAGGGAACCCCTGGAGGCGCCGAGAATCACCAGGGAATAGCGCCGAGGGAAGCCCCGGGGATGTTCGTTACAGTGAACTGGTGGTTGTCGTGTAGTTTTGTAGGATCGAATCAACTTCGGGCGAACAGGAACAGCAACCCCCCATGATCGGATCTGCCTGTGATGGGCGTTCCTGCATCTCGGCATCTTGGCCGGAGCATCAACCTAATTGCTTGCGCTGTTTTTAGCCCTCCCCTCTCCTCGGGAGGTATTCCCGTGTATGTTTCTGGCGAACTTGGCTACGATCCAGCTCATGTGCCCTTTCGTCCGTTCTTTAGGTTGTAGATCGGAGACAGAGTTGGCGACTGCTCGTTCTCGCCATTATCGGACATCCTGTTCCATGAATTGTCCAAGTCCGCTCTGCTTGCCAGAAGGGTCTCGAGGTATTTCGTCTCGCCTAATAGCGTCTTGCACCCGAGACTTGCGCGATCCTCATACGGCAGCAAGGAAGGACGGACTACGCAGAATCGGTTCCCGATCAGGAAGGTAAACGCTGCACTAAGCGACGTCCCAAACGTTCGTTACACCTGACCTAACGAGATACCGTGTGCGGCGGCCAGCGGGACATCCGGCCTCCGATATATCGTATAGATGATCGGGCTTTTCGTATGCTAGCTGACGACTCAAACGGCATCAGACGTTAAAGATGTCGGACGTCTAGGCCGTAAATCACGCTTAGAAGACTCCGCGGAGGAGATAGAGCCCCGAAACGGATTTCAGAAAATTGGAGAACTCGGCGGAAGCCTCAAACGGTAAGAAGACAGCCATGTGGAGGGAATCATTGGCCAACAACCCGCGGATGCTTGCGCAATCAGTCGAGAAAGGGGAGGGAGTCCCGCCTCTCCACCAATGAAGCTGCAAAACTCCACCAAAAAAGACCAGCATCTACAGCAAGGGACGTGAGATCAAGGGTATGGGTCCATTTCATTTTTACTTGTCCTCTTCGACGTCGACGGTTGAGCTCTACTCTTGTCGGCCGCCCTTCACAATCACAACTGCCGAGTTGGATGTGTGGGTCGTGTCGTGGCCTTGTCTCTTAATTCCGGGGCCACGGGTCGTTTCCGCCCAAATGTCCACAACTCCACGGAGAGAGCTTGGGTTTCTGCTCGCGAACTGGACCGGTAAGAAATGGATTACTGAACGCCAGTGACTGAAACCGTGATTCCAGGATGCGGTACGATATCAATCACGCCGACTCGTATGCAGATAAGCCCCCTATTGTTACAACTATCTCAATGTCCGTTTAGAGGCAATATACTCTGCCAATATATTGTTTGCCTATGTTGACAATGGTAACTGTACTCGAAATGACGTGGTTTCACAGTCCAATATTGACCCTCGATACTACGCTGGCGGATTCTTCTCTATATTTCGTTGTGTCCGAGCTAAGCCTCCATCTTGGCATGTCC
Source organism: Colletotrichum musae (assembly GCA_027406025.1). Lineage (NCBI taxonomy): Eukaryota > Fungi > Ascomycota > Sordariomycetes > Glomerellales > Glomerellaceae > Colletotrichum > Colletotrichum musae. The sequence goes on from JANVYC010000007.1 coordinate 638,116, forward strand.
ATGGAAGCGAGGTGGGTAATAATCGGGATGTGGGGGTCCATAGATGGGAGACCCCTTCACAACATCCACGTCCGTGGCGCAACGCATAACCGAGGGGAGGCAGACGCGGCTGAACCGTCATTAGTGCAAAATTCGACGGCGGCAGTATTGGCTTTTCGTGGGAGTTGTGGATAACTTTCCCGCATCCGACCCGTAAAGAACGGGCTCGAGCTTACCGCGCGCTGTGAACCAACGTCGATCAGGAACCGTCGGGTTTGCGGCTCACAGGCTCGCAGCAAGGGGGGGATGGAATCGAACAATGGAATTATTCTGCTATTGTCAAGGAGCAAGCATGAAACCACCGAACAAAAAAGCCTCCCGGAAGATCACGTCATCACTGCCATTGCGCACAGTGGAGCGGTAGTAATGATCGTACCACAAAGGCCTACATCTCGGCAACGAGAAGCCGGATCTCCTTGCGGGACCACTAGACGTCAAAACAATAGAGTTTTAATGCATGGGAACTGCAGAAGCGACGTTTGACGCGTACACGCTTTTTGATGCTATCGATCCGAACTTCACATGTCACTCGAAAGACGCAGCGATAGCTTTTGACAGATGACAGTGAAACGGCGGGAATGGAAGGCGACGTCTGTCGTCCAATTTCAGAAACGCTGGCATTGATCTGGCAGCTGTCAACGCGGCAGTTTGATGCCGACGTGGAGATTCGTCAAGAACCAGCAACGTCACATTGAGCTCTTCAAACAGCCCCACGGGCGGATTCAACAGACGTTGATACTGCTATACCACGAAAGAGTCGGCGTAACATACGAGTGCTTGTCAATTCACTGGGATCAACCTATCCGCGTTTCCTAAAGACAATCTTCGCAGGCAACCCGTCCTTCGGGCTGGCGGCGACGTGCTCACCCGCCAGGGACTGATACGCCTTCTCCCCGAACGCCTCCGGCGCATCCTCGGGGTACTGCGGGATGACCTCCAGCTCTCTCACCGTCAGCGCCAGCACGAACCGCATCTCCACCTGCGCGAGCTCCTGGCCGATGCAGTTCCGCGGCCCCAGCTCGAACGGCCGAAACGCGCCCTTGACGGGATGCAGCGGGTCCTTCTCGTCTTGCGTCAGCCACCTCTCGGGAATCATCTCGAGGGGGCGCGGCCAGAGGGGCGCCCAGCGCTGCGACGCGTGCGAACACACGAAGACGAAGAAGCCGTCGGTCGGGAGCCGGTCGCCCGTGTCCGGGTGGGTCAGCACGATGTCCGGTGAGCCTTGCCGCGCGCTGCCGATGGGCGGATACAGCCTTAGCGTCTCCTTGATCACGGCGCTGGTGTACGGGAGGCGGTTTAATAGGGACGGGTCCGCGACGATGCGAGACGATGCGAGGGCCGGGTCCGTTCCGAGGACGGTGTCGTGCTCCTCGCGCAGCCGGTCCATGACAGCGGGGTTTCGGTGGAGCAGGTAGTACGCGAAGCACAACGTGCTGGCGGTCGTTTCGTAGCCGGCGAGGAGGAAAATCTTGAGCTGCGAGACGGCGATGTTGAGGAAGCTGGCGTCGAGCTTTCCTTGTGAACCCGACCCGTCAGAAGAGGTTTCTTTGATGCAGGCCTCGATGGCGAGGTGGTTGATGGTCTTGGGCCCCTTTCTGTGGTCCTCTGATAGATGCTCGCGCATCTGGCGCTCGATGTGCGGGAGAATCTCACGTTTTATAACGTAGTTGTAGTAGCGCATCAAGAATGGCCGGAGAGGATGGATGGCCCTGAGGATGCTGCCGGGAGATCTGTCGAAGATGATCATGTGGATCTGCTTCTTGATGGTGCGCGTAAGAACAGACTCAGCCGTCTGGACGTTGAGCCGGGTACCGCTAAGAGAAAGTGTGAGCTGGGTTGGATCGCACTTGAAACTGTTCACTCACAGCACGGCGCGGCCAATAATGTCCACAGTTAATCCCGTGATCTGGTCCTCCAACGGGACCGTCTTGCCAGAGCGAGCCTGTTCTTCAAGCGCCTTCTTGAAGATCTGAGCCTCCTCCGCCATGGCGGGGACCAGAGACAATATGTTTCTGAGAGAGAACCCAGGGTTGAACGCGGCGCGCCACGTCTTCCACGTCCGTCCTTCCATGTTGACGAGGTCGTTGCAGCCAGTGAGCGGGTGGAAAGCCTCTTTCATGAAGTCTGCCTTCGGCGCGGATGACCGCTCCTGCGTGACCTGCTCCGCCAGCCCAGGGTGGAAGACGGTCAACATCGGGGTGCCGAAGGGCCAGACGTCCAAGTAGATGAACCCATTCGTGCACAGCTCGGGGTACTTTTCCATGATGAGCAGCGGGAGGGTATGGGACACCAGCTGCGGAGGCTGGTTCGCGGTCAAGGCGCCAACGACCTGTAGATGGCCCCAGAGAAAGGAATGGGGAAGCATGGCCTGCTCAAATTAGTAGAGGCTCTGAAACGCGATCACAAGTCGTTTTTTGGTCTTACCACGCCATGCTTTTTGGAGATCGTGCGAATGTTTGTTCTGATCTGGTAAAGGCGGACGAAGAACTTGCAGACATAGTAGAGCGCGATGATGCCGACGGCTCGAAGAACAAGCCCCCAGCCCAACTCAATGTTCGAGGCGAGGCCGAGCAACCCAGACTCAGTCATCGTCAATACTTTTACGTCGGTAGGGCGAAATGATAGCGAGAATTTTTAGAATCAGAAATACTGAAACATGGCAGCCTGGCCTCTTTATTCATTGTCATACTTGTTAAGGGCTGAACGCGTGGTGATGATGAGGCCACCTGAAATGTTTCTAAGCAGATAGCCCCATTGGCCAATCGTTAGCCACAACACACGAAGGGAACACAAGGACTGACGAAAGGTCAAAATGTGAATCATGGTCTTGGATTAGCGCCGTCAGCACCGTCAGCACTACGCAACTCTCTTCCAATCACAATCTGCCTCACACGGTTACCTAAAGGGGGTTAGCGTCGACATGTGGATAGCTTCAACAGTCTGAAGATGGCATTAGGGCTTTGCAAGTCAGCAGGACAACTCCACTGTAAGCTTTCGGATGGGTAGCAAGACTAAAGACAGTTCAGGGTTAGGGAGCATTTCGCTCGACTGTCCACCAACTCTCCAGTTTATGTTTGAAATGAGTTTACCGTCAAGAAGGGCATCAAGTGCTGAAACGTAACAATCAGTCATGGGGAGTTCAGGTCTCGCAATGCCAGTCTCTCCGAACTGTAAAAGTTGATGCTAGGCCATCTTCAGTCCGGTTGTTGCGCAGGCGTCGCAGAGACTTGGGAGTTTACTAAAACTTCTCTGCCATCCTCAGAGTCTCACCCAGTCACTCGCTTCCCACTTACTCCCGCCATCAGATATGCCAAATTCAAGCTGCCTGAATATCGTGCAATGAAAGAAACAGAACAACCCACGACTCAAGCATCGCGCATGAAACCCACCGTGGTCGTTGGTCTGTAATATGCTCAGATGAGTAATCACGTTTGCAGGTTGTTCTCAAGCAACAACTCACCACACCCGGGCGACATGCCGTTCTTCCGTTTTCCGAAAGCTGGCATGAAGACCGTCGACGATCAAACGTTTATAACGCTGAACCCCACCGTTGAACCGGAAGTGCATCCGCGTATTCTAGATCAATCGATGCATCCATCCTGTTTGATGGAGAAAAACAATCAAAAGGAAAAAAAGAAAGGGTCCATCCAACATTCTCCCAAGCGTTATCGTTCCCTTGGCGAGAAGCAAATGCCGCTCCTAAGAGATGGCGGTCTAGACGCCCCCATGCAAAATTAAAGGGCGACGATCCGAGGATCCGGCCGGGGGTGGTGGGGGGTGAGATTTCCTAGCGTAGAGCTGCATGCAACGCTTCTGATCTCCTGGCACGGTATCCGTAGATTTCGCCTTAATCCCTGTCAGGGGCTGGGGGGGGATCACCGCAGCAGTATCCGAGATTTCTTCTCTTCTGGGACCCGGAGATGCGAGTTACCTGATCTGAGCGTAGGTGAACAACTTGCCAAACCCCCGGATCTCAATCTAGTTGACAATCCGCCAAGAGACTGGCGAAGCAGCTGCAGTCGTCAAGCAGTCCGTTCTTGGCTGGTGGTCCCCTACTTCAGGGTAACCCTCCTTCGGCAATCATTCAACTTCGGCGATAGGTCTTGGCTCAAAAGCGCAGTCCAACGTACGCGGTTTGTACGGTGAGTTGGTGCCGGACAGCATCAACGGTGAGGGGTGCAGGAGGATTAACCAAGTTTGCTCAATTTCAATCGCTTTTCATAACAAAGTAAGCAAGGGCTATCAGACATGAGTAAGTAGCCTACTTGATCCATGATTCCATGCACGCCTCTCTATGTCAATACACTTCTTGGCTGCGTCTATCCAACCCACAAACAACCCCGTCACATCAACCAGGCCAGGTCCCCTTACAGGCTCAAGCCTTCTCGGACTCCTCAGCGGGGGCACGCACGCCATACACGGTGACGCCCTTGCCGGCGTCGTGCCTCGTCCTCTCAGTCTCCTCGAATTCGAGCAGCTTCGACTCAGGGTCGAGCACATGCCTCCGGTGCCAGGGTCCAACAAACAATCCCTCGGGATCCGCCTCGTCGCGCACGCGGCGCCACTGCTTGAGGTCGTCCCCGTACCACGCAGCCAGATCCTCGCTGCTGGCGGAGAAGTTCTTGGCCCAGTGCGGCCTGCCGCCGAGGTCGCGCATCAGCCACTCGAAGCCGTCGAACCAGCGGCGCAGGCCGGGAGGGTCGAGGTCGTAGGGGCGGTACATGGTGGCGTTGAGGTTGAGGGTCGGCCCGTCGGTGATTGTGCTGTCGAGCCAGGGACGGTTGCGTTGCTCGGCGCTCGTGTGCACCGTCGCGTCACAGACGCGCACTTCGACGGGCGAGTGGACATACAGGCCCTCGGCCGAGAAGGGGATGCCGTGGTCGACGTAGTTGGGATCGCCCGGCTGCAGGCGGTTGAGCCAGGAGCCGAGGCGCATGAGAGCCTCCGGTCCGCGGTGGAGGGGGATCGCCCACTCATTGACGTACTGGCTGTAGAGGCAGTTCATCCAGAGGGCCTTGTCCATTGGCTGGACGGCTCCTGTGGTGTAGCCGTCCTTGAAGCCGTACTGCATGCCGAAGACGAACCTAGAGGGGGAGTGTGAGTCAACAAGCTCGCGTATTCACTCATCAGTCAGGGGATCTTACCATTCAACCCACGGCAGTATCCGGGGAATGAATCTCGACAGGTAAAGGAGGTTGTGGTAGATGTGGTAGCCGAGAGACCCATCGTAGTATCCCACGGGGGGATCCCGGTTCTTCTCCCTCCCGGACTCGAGGTCCTCCTTCGTCACGATGTCGGCCTTCCAGACGACGGCCCTCCTCGTGTACGGCAGCCACCACACGCGCACGAAGTCGGACTGCGTCCACAGCTTGTTGCCCTGCTTCCAGGCATCCAGCATGGTCGCGTCGGCCTGGATCGTCTGCGCCCACCTCAGGCTGAAGGCCGGCACGGCGCGGAACGTGACCTCAGTGATGATACCGAGGGCGCCGAGAGAGAGCAGCGCACCGCGGAAGAGATCCGGGTTCTCATCGGCTGAGCACGTCGTTGTCTCGCCGTTGGCCAGGGTGATCTTGAGCGACGAGATGGCCTCAGAGAGCAGACCGTACTTGAGCGTACTGCCGCGGGTGCCCGTGCTGATAACGCCCGCGATACTCTGCTCGTTGACACTGCCGAGAACGGGGAACGACAGGCCGTGCTTGTTGAGCTCCTCAGTGAGCTGCCAGAGCCGAATACCGGCCTGCATAACCACCACTCCCGTCTCTTCTGTTCCAACGGGTCAGCCATCTGCGTGCTCACGTGAGGACAGTGACTGGACTTACTATCGATAGACAACACCTTGCGGAAGTCGTCGAGGTTCACCAGCCAGTTGCTCGTGCACGTCAGGTCGGAGGGCGAGTGGCCGCAGCCGACGGTGGTGATGCGGCGCCGGCACCGGCGGGCGAGCTTGACGGCCTTCTCGACCTCCTCCTGCGACTGCGGCTGGATGTACAGCTCCGGCAGCGAGGCGAAGGTGCGCGCCCACGTGGCGTGGAAGTGCGCCGTCTTCGCGCGGAACGGGATGCCATCCGAGGCCGCGTCCTCGACGATGCCGCGGATGTGCGGCTCCAGCGACGCGATGCCCGCCATCTTTTCTTGCTGGGGAACAATGGTCCTCGAAGGATTGACTGTGGTACGAAGACCTCCAAAGAGACGTTTACCAACGACGACAAGAAGGGCTTTGTCGATCCCGAGGGGAAGGGGACGAGGTTGAGAAAGACGTGCGTGTCCGTTTGCGTTTGTGTGAGGGTGTGGACTGGCGCGCAAACCTGAAGCATGTTGAAAATCCTGAGGCTAACGACGGAATTATATTACAAGACTAGTTTAGCGCCCGTTATGGAGCCCCGCAAGCGGATTCTGGTTCGATTTCACAAGGATCGGTGTTCCGTTTGTGCGACGAGTCAAGGTCCGGGCCCCCGGTGGGCGTGAGTCTTGAGAAGCGGTCACCACCCCCGTCTCACATGAGCATGGATATATCATGTATCCCGACCGCCACTTCTCGTGCCGGCCGGCGAGGGCCGGTAGGAGACAGATTGCTGAGAAGCAAGCAGACGGCCAGGAGAAGTTGCTCAGGGGTCTGGCATCCTTTTTCTTTTCTCCTTTCCCACTGTGGCGTTCTCCGTAGCACCCATGCACCATGCTCTGCCAGTTGCGGCAGGTTGAGACGAGCTGACACGTGCAATCAATCAACCCAACTTGCGAAAACAGCTATCAGGTCTTGGCCCCAGAACGCCACGCATTAACTCCACACACGACACAGCTTCGTAAGTATTGACGACAGAGAGTCCCCGGTTGAGAGAAAGGATACGCGGCCTGCGTTATGGAAACCCAAGTGGACGTCTTCCAGCCGCGCTAGAACTGCCGGACACCGGCGAGCCCACATACCCATGAGGTTAATAACTTGTTCCCGGTCAAGGAGTTTCAGAGATCCATCCACCTCTTCTAGACTAGACTCTTCAAGAAGCCCTGTCGCAGCCCTCTCATATCACGAAGCAAACACCTCAGCACTCTTCTTGATCCGACTTAAGTCGAGGAAACTCCAGACATAGCCCACTCTTCTTGAGACTTGTCTTTGTCCCATCAGCCCTCAAACATCGTATCATCTTCCTCTTTCTGGCCTCATCTCTCACATCCACACTCAACACCATGGCCACTACCACAACCTTTGACCCGGCCGCCAGGCCAAGCGTCGAATCAGTACTCCCTCCCCTCTTCCTGGGCACAGCAACATTCAACACCCAGCACGTCAAAGACCCCCTCCAGATGCCCTACAGACAAATTGTCTCGAGGGCACTAGAGCTGGGCGTCAACGGCTTCGACACATCGCCGTACTACGGCCCTTCAGAGGTCCTCCTGGGTGACGCGCTGGCCGCGCACACAGCAGCAACCAACATCCCACGCGAGTCCTATGTCATCGCCACCAAGGCCGGCCGCGTCGGCCCCAGCGAGTTCGACTACTCGCCATCCCACGTCCGGTCCTCAGTCCTCCGCTCTTTGAACCGGCTAAACACGACATACCTCGACCTCGTCTACATGCACGATGTCGAGTTCGTCTCGCCCGCAGAGGTCCTCGCCGCCGTTGGTGCCCTGAGACAGCTCCGTGACGAGGGCAAGATTCGCTATGTCGGCATCAGCGGCTTCCCCGTTCACGTGCTGTGCGCCCTCGCCGAGGCAGTCCTCGCCGAGACCGGCGAGCCGCTCGACGCGATACTTAGCTACGGCCACTTCACCATCCAAAACCCGACGCTTGGTATGCCCGAGGTCGTCGCCGGCGCGGACCACAACGACGACAGCAGCCCGCTGAGGCGTTTCCGCGCTGCCGGCGTGAAAGTCGTGCTCAACGCCAGCATGCTCGGCATGGGCCTGCTCACGCAGACGGGCATCCCGACCGACACAGAGCAGTCAGAGGGCAAGGCCGGTGTCATTGCCAAGTGGCATCCGTCGCCTAATGAGCTGCGTAGCGCGTGTAAGCAGCTGGCGGCTATTGCGGGCGAGGCGGGCGAGCGGCTAGAGAGCGTCGCGCTTCACTGGTCGATGGAGGAGTACGCCCGCGTGGGTGCCTTGGCCGGGCTTGGCGTCAGGCTGCCTGCGCAGCAGGGCGACCTGCGCGTTGGCGGCAGCGTCATGGGTGTGACGAGCATCGCCGAGCTCGAGCAGACGGTTCTCGCCTGGGGCCGGGTCGTCGAGGGGCTTGTTGCTGGGAGCGAAGCAGGCTCGGCGGAGAAGTACGAGCAGCTCAAGGCGCTCGTGGAGCAGAAGATGTGGCCGGCACTTGGGGAGTGGAAGGGATACAGCTGGGCCAGCCCTGATGAGGGGTTCAGGAACGAGAGGAGCGCGGAGAAGATGGGTACGATACCCGAAGAGGACGAGTTGATGAGGATTGTGAGCCGGATTTCTAGCAACTTGTGAGCGGCTCGTTTTGAGCAAATGTCAGATTTTAGAGCGCCTTAGATGAAATGATTGGCAACTGCCACGTTACACTGGTATATGCACCTCCTGCTGGCAGTGTTGGGGCTGTGATCAAATGATATCGTCCGCTGCGTAAGCGATTTTCCAGCCTCCGAAAGCCCGAACCATTCTGCCTGTGAGGCGTCTTCCTTCTTCTAGGCTGTCTCCGACCAGTTCCCTTCTTCCCCAAAACATTGACACCCCACTACCACCTCGCTGTCGCCGTGAGCCTCCACGATTAACCAGAGACTGTCGTTCAGTATTGTCCGGCATCGCTATCGTTCGGTATCGCTCTTGTCCGGTACCCTGATTGTCCGGCATCGCCATCGTCCAGTATCGCCATCGTCCGGTATCGCCATCGTCCGGTATCGCCATCGTCCAGTGTCCCTATCTTCCAGTCCTGCCCTCCTGTTGTCCGTCACCATGGCCGAATTATTCGGCCTTGCAGCTAGCGTTTTTGCTACGATCCAGATCGCTGACAGGGTTATTGGGCTTTGTAAGCACTATATCGAAAGTGTACGCGATGCGCCATCCGATCTAAGGGCGCTCTTAATCGAGACCTCGACACTGAAGGCGATTCTTGACAATGTCAGCTTCCTCATCGAATGCGGCCAGGATCTTTCAACGCTTGCCAGCTTAGATGGCGACCTTGGGCCCATTAAGGAATGTCACAAAAATATTTCGGAAATAGAGGGGTTGTTTCCTTCGAGCGGATCCAAGAGGAAGATCCAGGCTACAATCGAATCCTTGGCTTGGCCCTTGAAGCAGAACAAAGCCAACAAGATCCGCCAGAACATTGCTATGTATAAGCACAGCATTACTCTGGCAATGACGACGGATGCCTTGCAAGTATCTGCCCTGCTAGTTTCTTAGGTTTGTGTTAACATTAGCACATAGGCTCAGCATTCAAGACGTTAGGCAGAAAACCTCTGAGATACATCACAAACTTCAGGGTGCGTATTTCCCTAAAAAAACATTGATGTTTCACACTGAACTGCTGTTTGGCCATTTCGCCCCTTTTAGTACCCATAAGCCCTTGAGATCCCCTTTGCGTTGATAGAGTGTGGAAAAGAAAGACCAGACCACTTATCCTTCACTTTGTACAACCTCGTCATCAGTGGGCTACGTCACAGGATCTTCGCATTAACTGACTCTGTTCATAATACTAGAATTTCAAAACAAGGACGTTTATAACTGGCTTCATCATACAGATCCTTCACCAATTCACTATCGATCAGGAAAAAACTACGAAGCGGGCACTTGCGAATGGGCAACTAGACTTCCTGAGTGGAGGAGGTTCCTTGACGGGGAAGAAAGATGTCTTTGGATTCATGGCATTCCCGGTGCCGGAAAAACGATACTTGCATCACGCCTGGTTGGGAACATCGAGCAACACTGTCGGTCGCAGAGCCAGAGCAAACAGCTGTGCGTCTACTACTACTGCTACTTCGGCCACCAGCAGGACGAAGCCGTGCCCTTCATCAAATGGATCCTCAACCGGCTCTGCCGCGAGGCGAACTTCGTCTCGGATCATCTTTGGGGACTTTTCAACCATGGGGGAGAGCCAAGCTTGGAGGATCTTTTGCAATCGCTCGAGAAGGCTCTTGAACCGTATGGTGCGGTCTACGTAACTGTCGACGCTGTAGATGAGAGCAGCCCCCGTGGAGACCTACTCAAGCTATTAAGGGATCTAGCGACAGACGACCGCTTTGCTAAGATCCGCTTGCTAGTCACCAGCCGCGAGTATCTGGACATAGAAAAGACGATGAAAGACATTTCTACGGAGATTTCAATGAAAAACCCCTCTCTGGACGCGGATATACGACTGTATACAGAGGCCCGAACCAGTAAGGAACCAGCCATGCAGACTTGGTCAGACAGCCTTCGAAAAGAGACTGTAGATGCTTTGAGCAAGGGTGCCAAGGGAATGTAAGTTACTTAGTTGCTCCGATATCATGAGGTTTTACCACAATAACTTACCTAATCTTGCTGCAGGTTTCGATGGGTTGTTTGCCAAATCGATGTCCTCCGACGGATCAAAGGAACCTCCATGTCTATCCGACAGGAACTGAAGAGACTTCCCAGAACTCTCAATGAAGCGTACGATAGAATATTTCAGATGATATCGGACGAAGACCTTCAGATTGTCGAAATTGCGCTGAAATGGATTTGCTTCGACCCGGAAGTTCGAAAGTATCTTGATTCGCAAGCTACGGTTCATCTAAGCATGCTTGCCGAGGCTATTTCAGAGGAAATGGCTATTCAAGGACTTGGCGACCAAAACTTACGAGTGGATGCTGAGACAATCCGCGAAAGTTGCGGGTGCCTCATCAGCATTACCCATTGTTCGGATGCACAGCTAGACAACAACTACTCAGAGACGGCCACATTCGCACATTATACCGTATTAGAGTATCTTGAATCGAGAGATAAAGCCCGACCTGGCGGGTTCTTCTCCCTTAGTCAAGAGGCAATGTTTGTGGACCGAGCCCTGATTATGTTTCGTCGGGTCCTCAAAGCCGATGCTAACGATTTGGAAGAGGCTAAAAGGTTTGAGGCCTCATACCCTGGGAAGACCAGTCAAGTCTCGCCGGTATTCGCAGTGTTCTGCACGGTGAACATTCTTGGTGGTATACTCGAGTACGAAAAAGAGTTCGCAGAAAATGGCGAACTATACCAGCTCATCACCAGAGTTCTCGATCCAAGGGGCGCTCATTTTAAATGGTTTATCGAAATCGAGCGGATTATTCTTAGCGGAACTGACATGTGCGGAGTTGTTTGGAACGCTGTACCCGAAAATGAAGCTGGAGTTCTCTTCAATCTCTTATTACTTGGGCGTTTTTACCTGTCAGAACGGTTTCTGGAATCAAGCGGCGGCGGCGAGAACATGGAACAGTGGCGAAGCCGGCTTGACCTCAACATCGACCTACACTATATTAACCCCTCTCTAGAGGGTCGGTGGGACTTCCGAGGATCTGTTGCTGACACCTTGGTGGCCACGTCATTTTGCTTGGATAACGGCGACGATGTCTTTGACTTTGTGGTGCGGAACGATTGGGCTTTCGACCGACGGAACGCTCTTGCATTTTTCGCCTGTTTTCATTCCTTCCGTTGCGACTCCGGATTGAAATCCTTGGATGGCAAACATCAGCAATGCCTTTTTCAGGACCTACTACGGATGGGGGCATCGATGGACGCTCAAGGATACTGCACGACACCGTTACAAATAGCCGTCGCCCGTAGGGATATCAATGGGGTCCGCCTTCTACTCGAAGCAGGTGCAAACCCAGATGGCATGGGTTGTTCAGCTGCCGAACCATGGCCGGAGGATCATGTTTTGAGTTTGTTCAATGGGCTACGAACTTTGAGGCCTCTACGAATACTAGGGGTTGCACACCACTATATACAGAGGCGTGATAAGTATACGGAGACACTTGATGCTTTGCTTGAGAGCTTGTTAAAATCCCACGGCGCAACCGACACAACGTGGTCATTTCTCTAGATTTATATGAGCTAGAGTAGAAATGCCGCATACTGTTCTACACTCTACTTCACCTCAGTCAGTCAATAGTAATAGCAGTACTTCCTTTTAGAGAGCTAGACTTGTCTTCGGGTGATTCAAACTTTTTACGTAATTAGGCGACAGCAAAGACGCGAACGACGACGCCGAACGACGACAACGACGACGACGAAGACGACGACGGACGACGACGACGGACGACGACGACGGACGACGACGACGGACGACGACGACGGACAACGACGACGGACGACGACGACGGACAACGACGACGGACGACGACGACGGACGACGACGACGGACAACGACGACGGACGAGAACGACAACGATGTCCAGAACAACAACGAAGACAACGGCAATGAGCTATACACTTCGGCCTAGTAGACGCCCGGCAGGATCCTCCACCTCACAGTCTTCTTGTACTTCTCCCAGTCCTCGCCATACTTCGCCGCGCAAGCGACATCATCCCGCCCCTCACGGTGGATGAGCAGCGTAGCAAAGTAAACCACGTAAAAGTACGTGAACAGCATGCCCCACCCGCGCGCCGCGCCCTGCACGACCTCGCGCCCGTCCAGCATCGCAATCGCACCGGAAACGGCGCTGCCGGCGGGCAGGATGGTGTACCCGGCGACGGCGGTCGGCAGGCTGAACGGCGAGGCCTGCAGCCAGTCGCCAAAGTAGTTGATGTGGCGGGACACGCCCCACCAGCCGCCGGTGAGCAGTCTGGTGCCGCGCTTGGTCTGGATGTAGGGCATGTCCTTGACGCTGGGGTGGTCGGGCTGGGTGCGGAAGATCTTCTTCTGCGTGTTGGAGGCGCGGAAGATGTACAGGCCGACGGCGAAGGCGGCGAAGGCGCCCGCGACGCCGGCCCAGCCGAGGTGGACGGGGTAGACGGAGAGGTAGCGGGCCTGGGTGGAGTAGAGGAAGGGGACCCAGGCGACGTCGCCGAAGGACAGCATGAAGCCGAGGCCGTCGGTGACGATGTCCATCATGGTCAGCAGGCCGGCCTCGTAGTACTGGCCCTCGAGGATGTAGTAGGCCTGGATGGCGGTGGTGAGGACGATGCTGTCGGAGAGGTAGCCGTAGTTGCGGTACTGCTTGGCGCAGAAGGCGAGGTTGAGGATGAGCCAGCCGGTCAGGCCGGGGCGCATCTCGAACCAGGCCTTGAGGTCGACCTCGCCGAAGATGGGCAGGGTGACGCGGGGGTTGAGCTCGCGGCCGATGTAGAAGTCGTAGATGAGGCTGCCGGTGTTGCCGCCGACGGCGAGCTCGCGGTTCTCGGTGTTGCCGGGCTTCACGGAGAAGCTGGCGACGTAGACGTAGACGGACAGCAGGGCGCCGACGATGATGTTGGCCGTCAGCAGCTGAAGGTAGTTGTCCGAGATGAAGGTCCAGACGACGAAGTCGGCGCCCTTGAGGTAGGTGCCGACGGCCAGGCCGATCAACTGGACGACCGTGGCGCCGAAGGCTGTGGTGATGCGTTAGTGTCACGTGGTTCGATACAAGAGTGTGAAGGGGCCGTTTACCGTTGAAGCGGTACTTGAGGGGGCGGCCAGACTGAGCCAGCTTGGTCCCGAGGACCTCCTGGGCCGGGAGAATGCGGTAGAGAACCAGGCTGAGAAAGTAGTAAGCCGTGTTCCAGCCGAAGACCTCCCAGCTGCAGAAGCCCCAAATGCCGTCGGCGGGCCACGGCACCTCGGCCTTGAGCTTCTCAAGGGTCAAGGTGCGCGGGCTGAGGGTGGACGGGGCCGGGCATCCAGTCTTGTCGTTGCAGATGAAGAAGAACGTCCACAGGAGCACCGGAAGGCCGAAGACGATGGCGAAGGCGCCCGGACTGGTTCAAGGTCAGCATCAGTCGGCGGTGAGAGCTTCAGCTGTTGGGGATGAGACTTACGGGCCGCCAAACTCGTAGGTGTGCTTCTTGGGAGCCATTTTGTCCTCTGAAATGCGAAAGACAGCACTTGGAACGCAAAACGAGTGTCGGACAGAGCGTCTCAACTTGTCAGTAACGCGATCCGTGGGTGAGAGCAATGATGTGATGCCACGCGTGTCCGGGTTAACCCCTTTACTTTAATCCGTTGGGATGGGACGCAGATTTTGCGGGATATGGCCCGTGCGTTCCTGTGGGCAATTTCCCGTTGCTGGGCGCGCTCGCTTGCAGGATGCGGCGCGCGGCGGGAGCGGTTCCCCGGGGCTCGGCCCCGCCTTTCGTTCGTATTCGGGTTGCTGCCGGGGCTGCCTCCGATGTAGGAGGCGGTCTGTCACCGACTTGAACCAGTCTGAACGATCTTCACACAGGCAATGGCGAGGTCTTGCTTGGGATGAGCCGACACTTCCAATTGCTATCTTGACAGATGCAGCGACAGCATCGCTCAAGGCTAGATTACGGCAGTAAACATTACACTCATTACTCGTCAACAGGCCATGGCCTTTAACTACTTTACACCATTCCCCCTCATCAACACGGTATCCTTCTTAGTAGACCTTGAGCTCGTCGTGGTGAGAGCACATCTTGCCGTGGCTCGCGTGCTCGGCAAGGCGCTTCCAGCGCTGGAACTGGCGGAGCATGCCGGCGCGGCCGCGGAGAGCGGGCGTAGTGTTGAGGCGCGGGGGCACGCCCTCGAGGGAGTGGGCGAGGGTGGCGAGCGCGCGGCCGGCGGCCTTGGTGTTGAGGGTGATGGCCTCCCAGTTGATGTTGTCGAGGGTGTCGCAGGCCAGGTGGTAGCAGGGGTCGTTCTCGCCCTCGCCCGTGAAGATGGACGCGGTCGGGATGCCCAGCTCGACGAAGCCGGCGTAGTCTGCGGTTACGAGTTAGTCAATTGAATCATATGTGGAAGATGTTTACAGCCGTGACTTACCAGAGCGGCCGTCGAACTCAGCGTTCAGGACGGTCTTGCCGTTGGCCTCGAGGTAGTCTACCAGCAGCTGGCGACCGATGCCCGTGTTCTCGTACGAGGCGAGCTCGTAAATGGGGTTGGGCGATCCGATCATGTCGTAGTTGAAGTAGTACTTGATCTTGTCCGCCTCCTCGGAGCTCAGGTTCTCCGTGTAATAGTACGAGCCGACCAGGCCGACCTCCTCGGCACCCCACCAGGCGAAACGGATCTTGTGGGGGAAGCCGCTGTACTTCTTAACGGAGCCCATCAGCTGCAGAAGGCCAGCAGTACCGCTTCCATCGTCGTTGATACCAGGGCCCTCGAGCACACTGTCAAGGTGGGCACCAAGCATAATAACGTTGTTCGGGTCGCCCTCCTTGGTCTCGGAGATGATGTTCCAGGTCTCACGCTCCTCGAAGATGGCGTCCACGGTGAGGTTGACGATGACTTCCTCTCCAGCAGCGAGAGCGGTCGACCAGGCCTCACCAGTCTCCAGAGTGATGATGCCGAGGGGGACGAGCAGTCCGATGTTCTGGGCCTCGAGCGTAGGCTTCACGATCGCGTCACCAGAAACCTGGTTGTACAGGATCACGCCCAAGGCACCAGCAGCCTTGGCGTTCTTGATCTTATCAGAGACGGCGCAGACACCTCTCTTAACGAGAGCAAGCTTGCCAGTGGCATCGATGCCCGCCAGAGAGTCGGGCAGACAGGCAGAGCCGTTCTCGTCGTCGACGGGGGTGTCGATGAGCGGTGCGGTGATGCCGCCGGGCAGGGGCGTCGCGGTGTTGTACTCGGCGCTGATGGCGATGACCTCGCCGTCCGGTCCCGTCACGGAGAGGGCGCGGGTCTGCTGGAAGGTGTGGTTGAAGGGCTGAACCCAGGTGTCCATCTGCTTGGCGAAACGGGTCTGGGCGCGCTCCAGGACGAAGTCGACCGAGGCCTTGTAGCCCGGCGTGCCGAACGCGCGGGTGCCGCCGTTGTCGCGGCCGATCTTGTTCAGGTTCCAGAGGATGCGCTCGAGCCTGTGCGAGTTTCTCTGTTAGCCGAGCTGGAATCTTCTCACGAAGTGGGTAGTAGCAGGGACGTGACTTACTCCTCGGTCTTGACATCAGCCTCGACCTTGTCGGCGGTGAGAGGGTCGTTGGCCAGGCAGGTAGACGCCAGCGCCAGGGCGGCAGCGGCGGAGAGGAAAGAGGTCTTCATGATGCCGGAGGGCGACTCGGTGAACTCTACGAGACCGGAGGAGGAGACGGCGAGAGAAGCAAGGCCGGTTGGAAACTCAAGAACCTCTCATATGCAACCCACCTGGGGGCACTGGTTGCTCTTTATAGAGATCAGACCGCCTCAGTTTCTTCTTCTTTGCCCCCTCTCATCTCAACCAACCCCTCCCCGTTTGTCTGGGATGCAACGCTGCGCGGCGACGTGCGGAAAGCTCCCAAGCTGTCCCCCAAGCTCTGAGCTGGGAAGTTGAGCTTGGCGTCGGTGATGTTCCTGGCAGCTAGCAAGGATCGCGGGCGGGGAACGACGAGACATCACGAATCGGGTGGCTTCATCACTGATAAGCATCTCTCGCCCGCAGACAACTTATTCTGGGCAGGTCGAATGGATCAATAAACAAAACATTGCAGGGATTTGCCACGATTGAGTCAAACGAGCCAATTGAGCAAAGCACCGGGAATAAGCGGTCTCAAAGGCCGTCAAGTTGTGTCCGACTTTTCCTCCAAGTTCCCGAGTCTGACAGGCCAGAGGCAATGCCGCAATGAGACAAGAGGATCAACAGGCGCGAAGCGAACGGGCAGAAATATGAGCACTTTTGACGATTCGAACGTCGGCCCAAATTTCGCTCGCCACGATGTAACCTCAAAGGGCAGGTGCCAAGCCTTTTCATATCGCGGGGCTGCCGGTCCTGACCAACAGCTGCGCCGTTCGCAAAACGACCTGCCTGTCTTGCTCGTAAGCCGTACCGGGGGGTTCGAGTTGGTTGGGACCTCCAACCTGTTGTTCTCGATCATTCGTTGCAGTGAGCACGCAACCTCTTTTTCGTGTTCTTGGCTGTGGGGTGCAGTTTGAGCCTCGGTCGGCTTTCCCGGTATCCCACCTGCTTGCTTCTGGTGTTCGTTTGAACCATGTTCGCCAAGACGAGGTGAGTGATTCT
Source organism: Colletotrichum musae (assembly GCA_027406025.1). Lineage (NCBI taxonomy): Eukaryota > Fungi > Ascomycota > Sordariomycetes > Glomerellales > Glomerellaceae > Colletotrichum > Colletotrichum musae. Next base: position 655,191 of record JANVYC010000007.1, read on the forward strand.
CGGCCGGGATGCCGGCTGGACGTGTTTGAGCGCATGCGGTGGGAAAGATAGCTTGGCTGCCAGTCATGAGAATGAATCTACACATGTGAGTGCCCGTCTGCCCAATTCACGAATCACCATCTGTCATTAGGTACTGGCAGGGTTGGAAACTGTGTATTGTCAGCTAACAGAAAATGATCAGACGCCATATAGTATTTCACTTGATTTGGTAGCTTCGAGGGCATTTGAAAATTCTAGTTGCTTAAGACCGCCCATTTGAAGCCAACCCTAACGCATTTCCGCTTGCCTTCATCCGCCCACTTCTCTTCAAACAGATCAGTGAGCAGAGCCCTTGATTCTCATAGCGTGCTTCTATGCTGATTCCGAGACATTCCATTCTGAACGGCCGTCGATAAAAATTATTCTCGGCTTTTTCTTTGGGCTTGCATACCACCCAATGACCATGCATTACCTACATGTATGGCTTAATATCTCACTCAGTAAGCTCATATAGTGGCCATGAATAACACGGATTTCCCTGTTTATCTACTGCCTTCCAGCAGCTTCAAAAGCGTGAAACGATTCCTAAAACAACCGTGCTATATGTATAAAAGCTCAAGGCTTCCGCACGAGTTTTCTGCTTGACATCTCTAGGCGCTTTCCAAAATCTCTCAAAAGTTCTGCCTCCCTGGCTTTACTTCCCATCGTACAGTCCTTTGAAATAGTGGACCATCGAATCTGACTGTGGACATCCGGTTCGGTCTCTTTTGGGCCGAAAGGAAACACACCTGTTTGTTCCCGTAGCAGGAGCTCTTGAAGAAGAAGAGACTGGTACTCCAGCGGCGTCGGCTGACCACCCATTACCCTAGTATCCATGTCATTTAGTATAGCCATCGGTTGTTCTCGCATTGCGTGCTGTTTCTGGGCGATCTTGGCCGCAATTCGATCGCGGTTACTCTTTCCTTGTCGCTGTTGCAAACATGTAGGCTCTCGTTGTGCGATTTGGCGTTCAAATTGGATGCTAGGTCTGGCTGTTGTTCTAGCCATCTCTACTTCGGGTTTGGCACGCACGCGTTGGTTGCAACCTAGGGACCGGAACTGAGTGGAATCGCTTTGTATCTCGGTCTGTGTCCGCGTCCGTGAAGATATTTTGGCGTTGTGGCGAGTCCGGTCGTCTTCCTCTCGCAGTTTGGGCCTCAGTTCCCCCAGATGTCGACTCAATACCCTGGCTTTGTTGTGTCGACCAAATGCCTCGAGGCCCTTTGCCTCCGTCCACCGTATGAATGGAGGGCGTTCCTTGGGAAGAAAATGTCGACCAAATGGCAACCTCATTGTTCCGCCTGTCGATGTCTCGCCCTTGTTTGCTCGGAAGCGAGCCGGATCATGATTTTGCCGTGCACGTGTTGACGCCATCGCCTGATCGTCCTTATCGGCGAGTGCCAATTCCCCTTGGGAAGGACCCTCCACCTCTGGTAGGTAGGTCTCGAGACTGAGGCGGTCGCGAGTCGTCGAACTACCGCAACTAAGCGGGGAGAGTGTGCGGTTATTCTCGTCGCCAGTAGTGTCGCTATTACGTCCAATTCCAGCGTCGATTGCTAGGGGCTTTCGCACGTCATGCGTTGTATCCAGCCTCATATGCCTGACTAGTCCTTTTTGGAACATGGAGGACTCATCAGAGGCCGACGGTCTCAAGTCATGGCGGGCGGGAGAGGAGGCTTCCTCGTGGCATTCGGATAAATGGGAGGTCGTTTGTGTTGATCCGGAGAAGATGAAGTTGCGCGGTTGAGATTAGGCTGACGTGCTTAGGGCAACAGGGTGAGACAACCCAACTGTTGGATTGGAGGCGCAGCATCGCCTTGTGCGTGGTTACTCAAGAGACAGGTTAGAAGCATACTGACTGCTTAACGTCTTGGCGCTCTCACCGTCCAGCAAAATCCGTTTGCCTCATATGAGCACAAACCGATATGCAATCAGGGGTTGAAGTAGCCTTGAAGACGATGCAACCAGGAACAGAATCGAAACCTTCAAATCGACTCAATACAATTTTTTCTGGGGAGCATTTGGGTCATTTATCTACAATGAGGAACTTCAGCATACTCCGCATGGGTCGTTATATTGAATTATACCTCTGCCTGCGACGATTTGCTCTGCTCTATTCTCAGCCAGTATACCTAGACTCTCACCAAGTGTAATATGACTAGACATTGCCATTGACACGTGAACACAGCCGGTATTCACTGCCTATTTTGGGGCTGCAGGGATAATTACGACCAACATGCACCTGTTTTATCTTCAGCGGCCGAAGCGAGCAGTTCGCGAACTACTGCCAACACTGCCTTGCACCCTTGAGCTTGCAATTGATTCCTCAATTCCTCGGGAAACCTTCCTGCTCCTGCTAGCTGCCGGCACGGCTCCACGCACCAACAGACCGCTTATGTAGTCATCCTCTGAGCCCGAGCAAATGGGTACAGAACCCGCCGCTCTGATTGGCACCGTCGCACTTATGGCTGTCGAAAACCCCGAAGAAGCGGGAACGACGATGGCACTGAGGGTCCAAATCGTCTCAGAAACCCATCAGGATCCTTGCTTTCGGTAGGGCTAAGCTACGTTTTCGTGTTCAGCGCAACCTAATTTTCTCCTCCGATGCTACCTCGACAGCGGTTGAGTGAGAGCTAACGAGCTGATGATCAGTGGGAAACATTACAAATGGACAGTGGTGATTCGCCCTGAAACGGAAGCCTGGCCAGGCTCAAGAGGGGTTACAGGGGTCGACTGCCAGGGTCTCTCGGGCTGAGAGGCACTATAAGGACAAGACCCGGACTCGAAGTCTTGAGAATAAGAGAAAAGTTGGAAATCCTCTGGCCAACACCGCATATACACCGCGCTGAAGATGCTGGAAACTTCGTACCTAGGAGTCGGCTTCGGCGTTGCCCTGGTGGTGGCATTCGTCATCGGCAAGTTGTCCAGTGCATCCCGCAATGCTGGCCGGCCCCCTCTACCGCCTGGGCCCAAGGGGTTGCCTCTTGTGGGGAACTTGACTGATCTGCCCAAACCCGGGGAGCTTGAGGCTCACCACTGGATTAAACACAAAGAGTTATACGGTTCGTCTGGCTTGGCCGTTATTATTCTCTCATCCTCCAGATTCTGTCGCTAATCGACTATGAAAAGGACCAATCAGCTCTGTCACAGTCATGGGCCAAACCATCATCATCCTGAACGACCTCCAGATAGCGTTCGAGATTCTGGAGAAGCGGTCAATCAAACATTCTTCGCGCCCTAGACAGATATTTGGGGGCGAGATGTACGTATGGCATATCCGTGGCAATGTTCAATATTGCTAACAGGGTCGGCTGAAGGGTTGGCTGGGAGAACTCTCTCGCGATGTCGCAGTATGACGACCGGTTCCGCACGTATCGCAAGAACATGAGCAGGGTTATCGGCTCGAAGGCAGCAGCAGCGCAGTACGATACGTTGCAGGAGGCTGAAGTTGGCCACCTCCTGTTGCACGTCCTGGACGATCCTAAAAACCTCATAAATCACATCAAAAGGCAAGTATTGATGTCTCGGTCGGTCTCAGTTGCTAAACAGACTCTACTAACTCTCTATCCTTCAGGGAGGCTGGCTCTGTTATTCTCAAAGTTGCCTACGGCTATAACCCAGAACCTTTCAAGAGTGACTACCTCATCGACATGGTTGGAAAATCAATGGACGAATTCGCCCGCGCTGCCGTTCCCGGAGCTTTCCTAGTTGACATCTTTCCTCTGCGTAAGTTTACCGAGTTGTGCAGGCTCTAGTCGCTTCTAACATCATTCAAGTGCGGTATGTGCCCGAATGGTTCCCCGGGACCGGCTGGAAACAAACCGCCAAAGACTGGCACGCTACCCTTCAAAGCATCGCAGAGAGGCCGTACGCCTTCGTGAAGCACCAGATGGCCCAGGGCAAAGACACCTCTTCGTTCGTGTCGCATCTCATCAGCGGCGGAGATTTGACAGCAGAGGACGAGTTTAACACGAAGTGATCGGCGCTGTCTATGTACGCCGGCGGAGCTGATACAGTACGTCGAAGACGATTTCTAACACGCTCTTCTCGGCAACACGTATAGCTAACGATTGGCAGACGGTGTCATCCATTGCGTGTTTCTTCCTGGCCATGTCAATCTTCCCCGAAGCCCAACGTAAGGCTCAGGAAGAGATCGACCAAGTGGTGGGTCAAGATCGCCTGCCTACTGTCTCCGACCGTCCGAATCTGCCGTATGTCGAAGCCCTCGTAAAGGAGGTCCTCCGCTGGCATCCCGTTGCGCCCATGGGTCTTCCCCACACGAGCTCCGAGGACGACGTTGCGGAGGGATACTTCATCCCGAAAGACGCCCTTCTCCTTGCGAACATTTGGTGAGTTCCCTTGACTTTCAGTTCCTCCACGTCATCACTAACGAGTCTTCTTTTCCCTAGGCACTTTACCTATGACGAATCCGTCTACGAAGAGCCCATGGAATTCAAGCCTGAACGGTTCATCGCCAGCGGAGGTCGCGAACCTGCCCCCGATCCGCACAAATTCGTCTTCGGCTTCGGCCGCAGAGTGTGCCCCGGCCGCATCCTGGCCGACAGCGCCCTCTTCATCACCGTCGCTCAGTCCCTCGCCACCCTCCGGATCAGAAAGCAGACCGTTGACGGCAAGGAGGTAGAGCCGACTGTCAAGTTCACTCCTGGCATCGTGAGCCACCCGGAGCACTTTGATATCTCCATCAAGCCACGGTCACCGCACCATGAGAAGCTCATCCGCGCGATTGAAAAGACTCATCCCTGGCAGGAAAGCGATGCCCCTATTCTAGAGAACATGAACTTCTAGTTGATTTACTTCTACATGACTCGACACGCCGCAGAAATATCTATAATCAAACATTCCAAAGACCTGCAGTTTATGCTAGAACACACAGATAGAGAAGGAAAGAAACAGACCAAGCCTCCGAGCCTCTCTGAGGACTGGAGTATAAATGTCTCTACATCAACAATCGTGTGACATGTCTCCACTCTTCATCCGAAGCAGCCAACTCTCGCGAAGCCGCCTCGGCGTGCTTAACAGTGTCAGAGCCAAGGAGTAGGCGGGTAGGGGGCTCGTCAACTGTTGTGATATAGATAATGGCTTCAGCCACTCTGGCAGGACCAGACCAACCCGAAGATGCCAGTTCCCTCGCTTTCTCCATGGCGCCCACTGTCGGCTGGTAAGCCTCGCCAATATCCCCATGACCCATCGATGATCCCGCCCAGTCCGCCTTCATTCCACCGGGCTCGAGGACAGTGATCTTGATGCCGAACGGGGCGACCTCCCGTGAGAGGACCGTCGAGAAACCCCCGACTGCCCATTTAGTGCTCTGATACGCCCCGAGACCAGGCGACCCGACTCTCCCTCCGACCGAAGAGACTTGTAGAATGTGACCAAAGCCCTGATTCCGAAGCAGTGGCAGGACCGCTTTAGTTACGTTGACCACCCCGAAGAAGTTTATTTCGATCTGCGCGCGGAAGGACTCTTGCGACATGTATTCGATTGGTGCGGTTTCGGCGTATCCGGCGTTGTTAACGACGACGTCGATGCGGCCAAAATTCTCCAGCGCCAAATGTACGACCCGAGAGGCGGCGTCTGCGTTGGTGACGTCCAGAGCTGCTGTGACTATCTGATCGCTGCCGTACTTCTTCGTGAGGTGATCCAGTTGCCGAGGGTCTCTGGCGGTTGCAAGCACCGCGTCGCCATTTGCGAGGACGGCCTCCACGAGAGCTAGACCTAGTCCTCGCGAAGACCCTGTGACAAACCAGACCTTCATAGTTCCAGCACTCAGAGGATAACGGTTGTAGTGTGACAAGTTTCAGGGTCCTTGATCCTATGATTGATCGAGAGGAAAGAGGAATGGCGTTAGAAACCGGTACGAAGTCTTTGAAGAATCCTAAAAACTGATATGAATTTCCATTCAACCCCTTTGGTCATTTATATTATCTTGTACTGGACTGAACAGTCTCCGGTAAGTCCGTCCAAGTCCGTCTAACAACTGTTCCCGTTGATCCCGTTGTTTCATAAGGGATCTGCACAAGCTGATGTTTCTTGAGTTGCTTAGGTAGCGCAAGTTTGCGCTTACTCACTCTGCCTAGAATAAGGCGCTTACGTTAGTTCGCTGCCGATGCAGCCCGGTAGGCATTTACGGACTTAGCTCCGGCCTCGGAGCTGTTATCTCCTTTCCCCAGGCACAACTTGCTATGTTGTCGCAGCAAATCATGGACCTGTACATAACTCCGGTAACAGGCCAGCTAATACAATCATCTCTTTCAAGGTAAGCATGTCTAAGTTAGATGCTTTACAAATTGCGTCAAAAGAAAACAGAGGCCCAGCAAGGTACTTGACAGGCGAGCTGTCAACCCTTATCAGTTCAAATTGAACAAACGTTAGACTAGTACGAACCGACATCATAAACTGTCATCTCTGGGCTAAAATTTGAGGCTTTTAGTGTCAAGAAAATCTCATGTCACCCATCCTGCTTTCGGCGAGCGAAGTACAGCTATGTCGGCATTTATTCTTAGCTCGGTGTGCCACGCCCGGTACACGCAGGGGGGACGGGACATAAACTGAACTGTTCGATACGAAATCAATACGAACCGACCAAGTTACCCGGTATCCAGCCCTCTCTCTGGCAACCATTCTTTTGGTTGTGGTGTCTGACCTTGTTATGGACCTGTCAGCGTTGACCAAGCCGGATTGCGGAGGCACTTCTTGCGGGACACCGGGGATGGCCACTCACCAACTCCAAGTCATTCCACCAATCGCCAGATCAAAAGTTTGAGGCGAATAATCCTTATAACCCGTCAGTTTGGCAAGTTCAACCTCTGATGTCGAGGAGCCCCTTCCCGTGTTCAGTCTTGTGGTCGTACAGGTTCTACCCACTACTTCCAACCGATCAATGCCAATTTGGAGGCATTGAACGCGCCTCATCACCTTTTTCACAGGCTCACATACTGTACGCAGAGACTTGGAGCCGCTTTCTTCATCTCAGAGGACTGAAGGTTCCCCGCGTTCGGCATTTTGGCGCGCCTCCCGTCTTGCGTCGGGCATGGTGACGCCGCAGATCCCCCACAACCCAGAGCCACGGCACACGGCAGGAAGGGTCGCGTAACTGCCAGACCAGGCCACGAGCCGGGTCACGAAGCAAGTTTGCTTATTCTCGTGGGTGCCCCTTTTAATTTAAACCTCGACTTGCGTTGGCGGGAGATGTCTTGCTGCGTCCTGGCTCCTCTCCCAGTCCATTGGTGCGGGGTGTTTCTCCGCCTTTAATTTATATTGACGAGCGGGATATCCCTCGTCTCATTGGCAATCCGACCCAGTCAAAACAATTTAGACTCGGCGTGGCACTCGCTACGTTGCCTCCGGTGTTTCCTTTTGCGTCGGTACTTAGTTCTCGTGATGACTCGCCATGGTCGGTAAGGGGGCAACGTAGCCGTGCCAAGCACGCCCACGTCCTTCTTCGTGTCTTCGATTGAGGGTGCTCAGGCCGATGAGAACAATGGCGGCGACTCTCTTGGAACCCAAGAGGCCTTTGATGCTCGTAATGGTTGAGAGACGTTTCCCCTATAAGAGCAAGTTTTCTGCATAACTTGCTCAGCCGTTTCACCGTACCGCAACTCTTTCCCATGTCGAGTCTAGGAACCGCGACGATCTTACACAACCTCTCCCAAAGAATTTGCAGAAAGTCCGAAACAACATGAAGATCGCTGCCTGCATCCTCGGGCTCGCGGCTCTCGTCGCTGGCCACGGATACGTCGACAACGCCACGATCGGCGGAACGTACTACCAGGTTTGTCAAGAATAATGGCGTCTCTACTCAAGTTCCTTGCTAACATCGGTCTAGTTCTACCAAGTAAGTCCTTACTCTAATCAAACTCAGAGTTCGCTAGGTACGACCGTCACTAACCTCCAACTCCAGCCGTATGCCGACCCCTACTACTCGACTCCGGTAAGTATCCTTCACCAAGAATCATCTAGCTTCTCTCCGAAGTTGCTCTAACTGTCGACTTTCCAGCCCCAGAGAATCTCGCGCGCGATTCAAGGCAACGGTCCCGTTGAGGACGTGACTTCGCTCGACGTCCAGTGCGGCGGCTACACGGCCGGCGGCATCGTCGGCTCTAAGCCAGCCCCCCTGCACGCCCCGGCCGCCGCCGGCTCGACCGTCACCCTCCGCTGGACCCTCTGGCCCGACTCCCACGTCGGCCCCGTCATCACCTACATGGCCCGTTGCCCCGACGGTGGATGCAACAACTGGCAGCCGGGAACCTCGTAAGACCCTATCCTCTCGATTGCCACCTCGGGACAACTGTGAGACTGATTTCCTGTAGGGCTGTCTGGTTCAAGGTCAAGGAGGGTGGCCGCTCCGGCACTTCCGACACGTGGGCTGCTGTAAGTCAAAGACAACTTCGTAACATGCTGGATACATGTATGTTGGGCGAACGTGCTAATTCGCATGGTCCCGCAGACCCCCTTGATGGTCGGCAACTCGGGCTACCAGTACACCATCCCCTCCTGCCTGAAGCCCGGCTACTACCTCGTCCGCCACGAGATCATCGCCTTGCACGCCGCCTACTCGTACCCCGGCGCCCAGTTCTACCCGGGATGCCACCAGCTCCAGGTCACCGGCTCTGGAACCAGGACCCCGACGTCGCTCGTCGCCTTCCCCGGGGCTTACAAGGCCACCGACCCCGGCGTTACTTACGATTCTTACAAGGGTAAGTTTTGAGTCTTTTGTGTCGTCCATCTTCGTTCTGACTGTGTGCCCTTAGCTTCAACTTACACCATCCCCGGCCCCGCGGTCTTCACCTGTTAAGCGGCCTACCTACACGCAGATCATGACATGCATACTTCATCTTTTGGCGGATTTAGGCTTCATTGTAAATGGTATAAGTCGATAAGTATATGCATCGCATCACAGACGAAGATTCCCGATCTTCATTGTTGAATTAATGGTTGGGTTTCTGCGAAAGAATACTGTGAGCCTTATATTATTGAATAATCCAGTATTCACTATGCATCCGGCCCGGGTAGCTTGCAAACTCTTACTTCTGCCACCCGCTCCTTCTTCTTCCCACCTACCGTATCACTCAGCTTCTGTTATACCCCGGGAGTAGTATAAAACGGAGTCATAGGTGATGTGGTTAGCCCTACAGTCGCAAAGGCTCGGGCAGCCCCAGAGTGACGTGATACCACTACACTACTTGTCCGTTGAAGGCCCACGACTTTTCCGCACAACCCAGAGTCAAACCCAGTCTACGTCGACAGACACTTATATACTTTCTGACTTCGGGATGTCGTCGTCCGCCACCCTCTCGGTATTACGAAGCGATAGCATCCTGGAAGTAAAGGACGGTACTATATCCCTTAATACTAGGCAAAGCCGCCTAGAAACATGAGAGTGGTGACCGGGAAACTGAAAACGTCGTTTACGACATCATTACCAGGGGCCGCCAGAGTCGCGCTGTCATCAATATGTCACAGGCTTCCTTCCGCCCTTGCATGGAAGCTATTGACATTATGCTTGCTGCCATGACGCCACTTTAAATACACGCCGTTGGGGCTTCTTAGACTTGGTCTCGTGCCCAACGCAGACCGTTGAATGTCGGGTTTCTTTTGATATTGTTACGGGACCCTCCGAACATACACACATCCCCCTGGCCGCCGCGAGAGTGACGTAGGAACCGGAGGTCATCCACGTCCCGTCCCAAACGCACCCCTTCTGTGAATTCCGCGTCCTGAAGACATACCTTGCTCTTCAACTACGCTGGAAGCGAGCAGTGTAATGAGGCAGACAGCCCGAAGAGGACAGGCGACGAGCCAGTGGTCTTCAACCTGCCCAAGGAAGGAAGGTACGGAGGCAGGTACGTGCCCCTTCTGCCGCCAAGGGGTTATAAAGAGCGTATTGCCCAAAGTGGTCACCAGCAATTAGAGGTCAACTGGCCGAGAAGGTAAAGGTAGGCGTTAAAGTGTCCTAGACCCTCGAGCGATCCCAGGTTTCTGCCCTCTCGCTGAGTTTGATCCTCTGTTTTGTTAATCTCGTTTTGCATCACACGAGCTTTCTTCAACATTGTGTCGTCAGCCGGAGTGTCCCAGCAGGCCGCACCTTCCAGGACAGATTCATCGACTGGATATACCGGCGCCTTCCTCGTTCTCACCACCCCCTTCGGTCCTTTTTCGCCATCCTCGTCGCGTATTCCCTCCACGCCCGTATGAGCCACGATCAGGGTACTCCTTTCTTCCCCCGCCCCTAAGCATTCCACCACACGTCGTAGCAGCCATGCCCATCAAGATACAGCTCCTACACATCTCCACCAGGCCGGCGTAGACGATAGTCTCGCCGCGACCGAGGGATCTCAGATTGATTCTGAATGCCGACCTGAGCGGCGAGGCCGTCGGTGAAGCCGACGTCAAGTCCGACAAGAAGCGCGAGCTGTTGCGGGAGGTCACCGCGAATTGTCGAGTTCATTAGTAAGGCTTTCCCATGGACCTGTCAAGAAGACGCAATCTGGACCTGGACCGCACCTCCTGCCAAGATACGAACGCTGAAAGCAGAGAACAAAAGGCTGGAATATCAAATCTTGGAAGTCTTGCCGAGGAATCTTTAGCCCCTCGGTCCCGGATACCCCCCGGAAAAGGATGCCGAGAGGTCTTTGAACAAGGAAGCTGTCACTCCCCTGTCCTATTTTTGGGCATGGCGGTGGCGACTCGCTCAACGCGAGGTCTCAGTCGCGAGGGGACAGAGTCAAGAACCGGATATTAGATGCCGGTTTGTTGTCCGAAATCGTGGATGGCCCAGGGGAAGACGGCAAAATCGCCAACTTTGTCCATCTACGATGCCAAGACCACCCACGTGGGTGGGCTCTCGGGGCAAAGAGTCCCTCGGGAAGATCTCTCTCCACCGGGGATGCTGCCCTGTCCATGTCGTCGCTCTTCGGCAAATTCTCCCGACCAACCACTGCACGGAAGCTTTCACGGGAGTGGCTGGTCGAAAGGCATGTGTCCTAGAAAGAATGCCGATCACCCGGGGTGATGCTGCGTGCTCTCCAGCATTGACATGTCTGTTACATTCTCGAGCAATCAACGAGAGTGATCGATGGTCCTAGATGCAAATGTGTGTGATTTGACCATCCTTGGCCAGGATTAAATCGTGAAATATGGGCATATATGTACAAACAACTACATGCACTATGGGCTGTACCCGGGAGGCGGGTTAAGACCGTCTGGAATCTGTATCGTGTCCTCGTAGTACGTAGGCGCATCACTATTCTCCCACGCCTTCTTCACGGTGCCCAGGATCTTCCTCCCGGCCGCGTTCTTCTCCAGCGCCAGGTTGGGCTTCGGATACAGCCCGGGAGCCTTGGTGTTGAACACCCCGGCGTACGACTCGTTGAAGAACCGGTCCGGCACCTTCGACGCGCCGCTCCACTCCCTCAGGACGCTCTTGGTCTTGTCCGCGACGACCTGGAACACGTTGGCGCCGACGTCCCAGCGCCCCAGCGTCGGGAGGTCCCAGTTGGCCTGCACGGTCGCGAGCTCCGAGTAGTGGTTGTAGAAGTTGGAGTCGGTCGTGCCGACCTTGTCCTTCGGAACCGCGTCGCCGAGCAGGATGCCGAGGATGCGGTTCTGGTGGCTGTAGCTCTCGTTCTCGTCGAAGGTGACGAGCACGAGGGTGTTGTTCATGAAGTGCGGGTCGTCGAGCAGCGGCTCCAAAAAGTTGCGCGTCCACGTCCCCGCGACCGTCACCGAGGTGTCGTGCCCGTCGGACGTCATGTTGGGCGTGACGAAGATCCACTGCGGCAGCTTGTTCGCCTTCAGGTCGCGGTGGAACATGGACTCCTCCGTGTTCGTCATGGACAGGTTCTTGATCATGGCGAGGCGGACCTCGTAGTGCGTGACGCTGTCGAAGAAGACGGGCGGGTTGTGCTTGCGGACGTAGTCGTTGGCGCCGTTCTGGCGGTTCACCCAGGCCATGCCCTCGAAGCCGGAGAAGGGCATGTCCTCCTGGTAGGTGGACCAGGAGATGGCCCTGGTGTCGAGGAGGTCGAAGACGGTGGAGACGTTGCGGGCGGCGCGGTTGAAGTCGTCGTTCTGCATGCCGAGGTGGTCGCCGCAGACGGAGGCGAAGTAGTTTGGCTCCGACGGGTGGGTGACGGCGAAGTTGTTGTCGAGGAGGATGCCCCTCTCGACCAGCCACGACAGGTTTGCTGCGGATGGGTCAGATGCTGTCGCCGGGAAGAAAGGATGACCGGATGGTTGGTACTTACGATCGCCGCGGGCCTTTTCGTAGTCGGTGTTTTCGTTCCAGATGACGACGAAGCGATCGAACGCCTTGCCTTTCACATGGCTCGTCGGACTGTACGTCCTCGCCGTTGCAGCGGCGGCCGCGACCTCTGCGGCCCCGGTCGCCGTGTACGCCGTCTCCCACTCGATGGTGGTCGGTTCAGCCCTCGAGTCGACTGCGGCCGCGCGAGAGCTCGCCGCGAGAATCGCGACGGGGAGCAATGCCAAGCGCATCTTGAGCAGTCCGGACGCCTTGAAGCGGGGTGTGATGCGACGAAACGAATGCTCGCGATCAGACTCTCGTTGGAGGAGAACGGGGGGGCAAGGGGGGACAAAGCCACCGGGAGGAAAGCTGCGACGTGACGCTAGATCTTATGTTTCCAACCGGGTCTGACGGCAGCGCCCGCCATCTGCAGCGTTGGGGCTAGGCCATTGATCGGCCACTGTCCTCGGGACAGGCGTCATTCATTGTTCGTCCAAAGTGGCGGGCACCTAGTGTCTGGTGGTTGCATCGAATTTGGGGTTGGTGGGGTAAATCTCACCACCAAGGGGTCCGGCCAATTGTTTGCGACATCAAAAGGCACGTGTCCTGGGTATATTCACGGGTATGTGATTCAGTCGCAGACGGCCCAGCAACATTCCCGGGCTCCCGATAGATTATGTAATGGACGACGATGTTGAATTTCTCAGGAGGCACTGTGGCTCATCACCTATCCACGTAAAGGGAGAAAAGCAAGACTTGTTGGATGATGCTGTACAAGTCCCCGTTTCGTTTTACTGATTCGAGTTTTTGGGACGATCTAGCAATGACTTCAGGTCGCGGTTCGGAGAGACCTGTGGAAATAGTACGGAGTATATCCAACTCAACGGTTTTGATAACTGTATGAAACTATATCCAAGACAAACGTTCCTCTCATACCGTTCGTCAATGTAGTAGCTCGGGGTTGTGATTTTCCCAAGAGAATCGTGCCATCCTTCGCAAAATCGGATTATCTCATTTTCTTCCTCTGCTCCAAAGAACGAGCCTTCTTTCCGTTGCAAGTGCTCAGCGAAACGCCTTTCTGCAACGGGTCCAGCGGCGTCAAGCCCAGCCCCAACGTCGCCCAAGTCGGGACCGAAATCGCCAGCTGGAGGGCTGCCCGGAAATAGGCGTTGAGCACGCAGCCTTGCTCATAGCGACCATTTCCGAGGTGTATGACGTCGTGCCGGGCCATATACACCACCAGCTCCCCGCCGAGACCAAGCAAGACGAGACCGGATGCAACCCCGATGCTGATGATTGCCCAGAAATTGGAAAAGTCGTCGGCCGACCGTTCTGGCAGGGCGACCACCGCAACGGCGGCTGCTATCCCGGAGGCGGGGACGGCCAGCGAGGTGCATGCTACGAGGAGTCCGAGGAAGACCTCGATGGCGAAGAATAGGGTGCTGAAGCAGGAGCGTGCGAAGACGTATAGCTGGTAGATCGCGCGAGCCGCGGCGCGGCAGATGTCGAGGAGGCAAAGAACATTCCCGAAGTGAACCCTGAGGTCGGGAAAGTGGCGGTTGTGGTGGTGGGCTATCAAGCGGACCATCTTGAAGAAAAAGCGAACGGGCTGGTAGATATCACCGGGCGGGCTTGGATGGACCTGGTCCGCCGGGAGTCGCTTCCGGACGACCCACCTGGCGAAGAGGAGAGTCGGACGGGCTGCCAGGGCCCATAGGATGATGCACAACACCCTTTGGGCGGTAGTGAGGCTGCTGTTGGGAATGGGCTGGGTGATCGGGTGCACTATCAGAAAGAAGTCGAGGAACTGCGCGATGCCGCCGAGGTCATGGTCTTCCCAGGTGGTAGCAAAGTAATGGGCGAAGTCCAGGGGCATGAAGAAGAACAGCGTCCAAACGGCCGCGTACCCCTGCAGGAGGAGTGCGTAGACGACGGATGCGGTAAATAGGTTTTCGGAAAATTCAAAGACGGCTTTCCATCTGGGCGAAAAGAATAGCTGGTTGAGACGCATCGTGGGGTTGGCGAGAGACCAGGCCTTCCCTGCTGCTTCCCAAGTGAATTTGGCGCTTGTAGAACAAAAAAGTCGGACGAATCCCATCTTGCTCGTGTCTGAAGAGATTTGGTGATCTAGATAGCTGATGGGCAGGCAGGCCTTCTCATATCCGGCGTGGAACGCGTTGGTATGCGCCGGCGATGTTGGAAAACGAGGTTTCCCACCAAATTTTTGTCGTAGGTTTACTTTAACTTTCTATTCACTTCAAAATCTAGGCATTCAGGGTTAGAGCTCAAGTTAAGTTGTTGGTAAAGTTAAAGCCAAATACATCCAGGTTTCCAAAGTCAGGTACCTCGACGTGGTGGGGCCGGTCGAACGCCCTCAAAGTGGACCATTCCACCGGAAGCCAACGTCGTGCTGGAGGCCGAGTCCGGTATCCACTTCACCGTGCATCCTCCCGGAATCCCCCATGGTAGTGTCACCCGGCAGCGAGCTGGGCTGGAATGCAGTCCATGCCAACGAGGTGTGCCTAAATTTTTTCGCAACAACATGCACTTTTGGTGCGATCTACTCCATTTCCGGTCCTGAATGCATCCCCCAACGCTGCATTGCAGCACCCATCCCAGGCGCTGTCAGTGTCGGCCTTCATTGGACCACCGGTCGCAGCTGCCAGGCGCACGTGTTGGCGCTAGGGATGCCGATTGCCCGAGGAAGGTGCGAACGGACGCCACCGAGGAGGAGGAGGGGTGCGGCACCTGCCTCTGCGGACAATGAAAGCCCTGGAACGTCAGCTTCCCCAGTGGCGGTTTGCGGCTATTTCCAACGTCCCGGCGTTTCTTCCGTTCAACATCCATCCAACTCCTTGCCATCGCCCATTCGTCCGATGAGACGGTGATGCACGCCATGGACGTCGAGCGCCAGGACGAGCAAGATGCGTCGTGGAGCCCGACATCGTCACGCTCCAGCTATGAACATCGGTATGCGGCGCATGCGTCGCCTTCCAGCTCGGTGACTGACGACGACACCGAGAAGTCGCCTTTCCTTCAGCACCATGACACCGATGATGCGACGTCATGCCGTAGGAGCCATCAGCAGAAGGCTGTGTCGCAGACAAGCCTTACGGCGACGGCAAGTCTGGTTGCTGTCGTTCTCTTCTTCCTCGTCTTCTTCGTCTTGGACCGATTCCTCCCTGGAACTTCACGGCTCGAGCCAACATCACAGATATGGACTCACATCATCGACGAGTTCATACCATCGATGCCGGAGTTGAGGGATCCTTCCGAGTATGTGCTTGACCCTTCATGGGATTTTGAAGCGCCCAACACCGTCAGAGAATACTACTGGACCATCCGAGACGCGACATTCAACCCCGATGGTATCTTTCGGCCTATGATGCTCATCAACAATAAGTTTCCGGGGCCTCTTATCAAGTGCAACGAAGGGGACATCATTGTCGTGCACGTGACCAACGAGGCCACCAACGCAACGGCCATCCACTTCCATGGCATGTTCCAAAACGGCACCAATTCCATGGACGGAACGGTCGGCGTCACACAATGCCCGATCGCACCAAACGCCACATTTACCTACCGCTTCACCGTCAATAACCAGTCAGGAACGTATTGGTACCATGCACATCACAGCGTCCAGGCATCCGATGGACTTGTCGGTCCGATGGTGGTGCGTTCTCCGAAAGAGAAGGCCTTTGCAGGCCTCTACGCGAGCGACCGCGTCGTCATGATCCAGGACCATTACCACAACACCTCCGCCGAGCTGCTGATGGACTATCTCCAGCCAGACCAAGAGAATGACGAGCCGGTCCCATCCAGTGGTCTCATCAACGGGCAGAATTATCGAGACTGCGCAGACTTTGACGGCTGGGAATGCGAAAACAAGGCACCTCGGCTTCCATCTTTGGCAGCCTTTGACCTCACCCCGAACCAACGGCACCGCCTTCGCTTCATCAACACCGGCGCTTTTGCAGAGTTCCAAGTTGAGGTCGATGAGCATCCGTTCTACGTCACCGAGGTGGACGGGACCGCCGTCAACCCCGCCCCGTTCCATCGTCTCAACATCCAACCAGCCCAACGCTACAGTGTCGTACTGGAAACCAACGTCACGACTGCAGACTCGTTCTGGATGCGCGCTCGCATGATCACACACTGCTTCTCTCGGGAAAACCCTTGGCTCGACCCTGAAGTCCGGGCCGTTGTTCGGTATAGGCAGCCATCACCGTCCGGCCACGCAGCCGAACCTCTTGATGAGCCGAAAAGTAAGAGCTGGGATCAAGTCATCGACGTCGACTGTCGCGATATGGACACAACCACTCTTCGGCCCGTCGAGGCAGTCATGGCACCCAAAGCGTCATCGTCAATGTACCTCCGCGCCAACTTTGAGATAGGAGCCTGGCGTCTGTCTCGCGGCTTCTTCAACACCTCCACGTGGCACGGCAACTTTGCGTCTCCATCTCTCTACCGCATTGTTGACGTCGCGCTTGCCCAAAACGACACTGCGCTGCCTCAGTCAACAGGCATAAATGACGTGGCCTTCGATCCGCAAAAGGAGTTCGTGTACCAGACAACGGGGATCGAGACCGTGGACATCGTCATAAGCAACTTTGACGACGGCGCCCATCCGTTTCACCTGCATGGACACAAGTTCTTTGTGTTAAAGCAGTCACCGACAGGATATCCTCCCGCGACAACGACAGAACTAGAAGAAGAGCTGCACACATCTGGGGCTCTCGAGAACCCGTTGAGACGAGATACCGTGACGGTTCAGGCGTATGGATGGGTCGCCATCAGGGTGGTGCTCGACAACCCTGGCATGTGGGCATTCCACTGCCACAATGCGTGGCACGCAGAGGCCGGAATGATGATGGTGATTGCAGCGAGGGTCGACACAGCGAAGCAATGGACGATAAATGACGAGCAGAGGGGACTTTGCGGACTACCCGGGGTCGGAAAGGGAGTCCGTCCAGCCGACGACATTTGGTTTGGCAACTTTGGTTAGGACATTGGATCATTAGCGGACCGCTACGCCTAGTCATTCCGCAAATCACGCCGAAGAACAACGAGTCAGTAAACATACGAGAGTAAGGGGCCCGGCACCCTATCCGTGTCCATTTTCCCGCCGGCTCTCTTCCGTACCGCTGATCGTAAGCACCGAAGACTGTGCGCCGCTCGATAACTTATACACCCTTGCGAGCGATTATCGCTCTCTCGCCTGCGGATGACGACGGCCCGAGACCGAGGCCCCCGCCTCACTTGAGGGCTTCGAGAGCTTCATTCGAGAACGTCCTCTCGCTTTTCTATGCCAGCTGCCAGGTATCTGGCCCGGCCTTCGCGGAGTCTCTGGCAGTTTTGATTACAAGCTGGCCCGACGGTCGAGACCTGGCCATTAAGTCGACTGCGCAAGCTCCAAGTTGCCAAGAGGCTCAAGAGCCCAGGCTGCAGACAGGTCGTGGACAGCACAGGGGACGACTATGTGGAACTGGTTGCCAAGAGATGACTTGAATGGACCTGGTCTAAGCCGGCGCCCACGGGGCACGTGTGGCATCCTGGCATCACGGCCCCATTTCCAAAATTGCTCCGCAGCGAGGCCAGAGGTCTAGACCTCGCCTCTCTTCTTTCATTTTCTTCATCGGTCATTTCTGACGCATCCCCATTCTTTTTTTCATCACTGCTGTCTCCTACTGTCTTGTTATCTTCCAGGAGAGAGTGAGATGGAAGAGATAAAGGAGAATATGAGGGTTTTGTTACAGAACCGGCCCCATTTTTCGGCCATTTCCCGGATGGATAGTGGGGAGATGACATGCGCATCGCATGAACTCGGGGATGACGGTTTCGTTGTGTAAGCGTTTTTGCCCCATTCATTCATCCTCTTCTTCTTTTCCCTTTCTTCTGGAGCTCGTCTAACCTCCACAGATGTTGGGCGAGTGCCGAGTTCCATCTTAGACCGCGAGGACAGATTACAGCTAGATGATGCGCCCACCGGCGACCCCAATTGTTGGTTTTGCATGCAGCTGGCTTTAATCATCTACTGCCGTCTCATGTTACAGAAGTGGTTCTCTGTTCCGACAGGCCAACCCTGTCACTATCGGCCAACCGAGCAGAAACCGTCGCCATCTTGCGCTTTTGGAGCTGTTCTTGGGCAGGCCGACCCTGCCTGTCATCTTTGGTCAACAAAGCAAACAAGCAGTCTCCCGTTTTGGGCGACAACTTGTCATTCGGCAGGAAGCACCGACGGAGAAACAATCAGAGGTGCAACGGTGACATTGAGCGAGGGTGAGGCAAAATTCGACTGGTGCAAAATCCCAACTGTGCCTGCCACCCAATATGATCGACTCCCATGCTGTTTCAGCCGCGTGAACACGAGCTTGCGGAAACTCTAATTTCCAGAATCAGGACCAGCAGGGTAGAATATCTGCCGTCTTCGAGGGCTGGGGCAGCTGCGAGAATCGCGCCATGGCAATTTCGTTGGATCGACAGCTCGTCGAGCACGCGTGACGATGAAACGCCATCACCTACCTAACTTGACCTCGTGGCTTCGTGGGGCATGGCGAGGATGGGGGCACCATCGTCGGCGGGACGACTCAGAAAGAGAGAGCGTTCTCGATGGGTAGAGCGACAGTTCCCGCCAATCAGCGGAGGGAAATCGCCTATACGCGGGATTTTGGCCATTGTCGTCTCACACGGGAGCATCACTGAAAGTCAAATATATTATTGCTCGCCATCTCGAAGACTCGAAAAACAGGCCGACGCCCCCGCCCATATGTGACCTGGCTTTACGTGTTCGGTCCGTGACCACCAGGGTAGCCGGCGGGCAGCCAATATCAGCTGAACTCTGGTCAATTTAAAGCTCATCATGTCTGACCATAAACTTCCACCAACCACGGAGCCTGTCCCGGATGGAAAGGGCATCCCTGGGTAATGAAATGGCCTTACGCGTCTCGGGGAGGGTGGCCCATTGTAAACCCCTATCCTGAATTGAACACGGCCACCGCCTTCTGTTTCTCAAAATTGTCGGTTTCGCGGTTCAGTGTTTTGCTGGCAGCGGCCGCTGGTTCAGTCGTGGTTCGCCCCTTGTTTTGAGTCTGGAACGGACGGCACGGAACTCGGCAAGTTTGGAAACAAGGGTTCATATATCAAGGACGGCTAGCGAGGGTTCGATCGGGACAAGTGCCGGGTGGCCCTGCTGGAACAAGCATTAGCCTACGGCGTAGCAGCGTTGCTTGTTTATGTCAATCGCGGAGATGGGCCGCCATTCTGGCAGAGCTTCCCACGGCAGAGTAGCGCATTTCCAGAAATTCAGGAGCTCGTCAGTGGGGTTCACCTTGGGATTGCTGGGGACATCCCCGGCCCAACCCCGGCCAGCGTGGAAGGACGGCCGTGTTCTCCCCCCCGGCGCCCGGGCTCCGCTCCTCCATCTAACTGACTCGACCAGCGTTTCCCTCGCGCGAAGGCATCTTCAACGCATCGCGGTAAGCAACAGCCGATGGTTGACAGGCCTTGGCAGGAAACCCAGCCGGGGGGGTAGACAGTCTTTGCTGTCTGTCCGTTTGCCATCCAGCCTTGCCAAGAGATCCGGCGACTTGGATATAAACCGCCTTGCAACCCTCCCCCAGATTGCCAAGAGATTTCCAAGACATCAAACCCGCAGATCTCTTACCATTCTCGAGTCTTGGCTCATCCCTTCTTTCATTAACCTGACATCTCGTTCCTTTACACTTATTCCCGTCCGGTACCTTTTTTTCACTACATTCTGATACTGTGTATCAAGTCACTCTCTCTCTACGAAACAAAACAAACATCTGCCCAAAATGGTCTCTTCCCTCTTCGTTCTCGGCGCCCTGGCGTCCGCCGCCATCGCCTCCCCCGTTCCCGAGGTCCAGGCCCGCGCCGGCTGCACCTTCACCGACGCCGCCGCCGCCATCAAGGGCAAGGCCGGCTGCACCAGCATCGTCCTCAAGGACATTGTCGTCCCTGCCGGTACCACCCTTGACATGACCGGACTCAAAGCCGGAACTCACGTAAGTTTTCTCTCCCATCTTCCGAAGCACCGGCTCCGGGAGAGGCCCGAATCCGCCTTTGCACATGAGCAGCCCAACTGACTTACACCCGCAACAGGTCACCTTCCAGGGCAAGACCACCTTCGGCTACAAGGAGTGGGAGGGCCCCCTCATCTCCTTCTCGGGCTCCAACATCCTCATCGACGGCGCTGCCGGCCACTCCATCGACTGCCAGGGCCAGCGCTGGTGGGACGGCAAGGGCGGCAACGGCGGCAAGACCAAGCCCAAGTTCTTCTACGCCCACAGCCTCAAGGACTCGACCATCAAGAACATCAACGCCCTCAACACCCCCGTCCAGGCCTTCTCCATCAACTCGGCCACCAACCTGGGCGTCTACGGCGTGAACCTCGACAACTCGCTCGGCGACTCCAAGGGAGGCCACAACACCGACGCCTTCGACGTCGGCTCCTCGACTGGCGTCTACATCTCGGGCGCCGTCGTCAAGAACCAGGACGACTGCCTCGCCATCAACTCGGGCACCAACATCACCTTCACCGGCGGCTCCTGCTCCGGCGGCCACGGCCTTTCTATTGGTTCCGTCGGCGGGCGCAAGGACAACGTCGTCAAGACGGTCCGCATCACCAACTCCAAAATCTCCAACTCGGACAACGGCGTGCGCATCAAGACCGTCTACGGCGCCACGGGAAGCGTCTCCGACGTCGAGTACTCCGGCATCACCCTGTCCAACATCAAGAAGTACGGCATCGTCATCGAGCAGGACTACGAGAACGGCTCCCCCACCGGCAAGCCCACCGCCGGCGTGCCCATCTCCGGCCTCACCCTGAGCAAGGTCACCGGCTCCGTCGCCTCGTCGGGAACCAACGTCTACCTGCTCTGCGCGTCCGGCGCCTGCAAGAACTGGAAGTGGACCGGCGTCAGCGTCACCGGCGGCAAGAAGTCGACCAAGTGCTCCGGCATCCCCTCCGGCAGCGGCGCCGCCTGCTAAGCGGCCCAACGCTTCTCCCCTGAAAAGCTTCATGGTGGAAGCCCGTCTGCCGAGGGCCAGTCCCTTGCAGACGTCGAGCTGGACTTTTTTTTTTTGTTTACTGTAAATATTTGGGACTCCCGCTGATCGGGGGTTGACGATATTCCTGTACATACTTCTCCTTTCAGGCCCCGCCTTGAGGGCATTACATAACCTATCCAATCTAACATGATGCTTGGACACTCGAAAGTTTGCTTCCCTCCGGAGATTGACCTTGTTTGATCGCCTTGTTTCTGTGCTGACAGCACCATGAGTGGAGGTGAAAAAATACGCTTAGTTCCAGCCATCATCCTAGTGTTGGACGTGTGTTGGCTCATATTTGTCGGAAATTGTTCTCATCAGCGACATCGGGTTGTTTTGTTTCATTGTGAAGAAGAGTGAAGAGAGAAAAGGGTCCCTGGTTGCGCGCACCCACAGGCGCCACAGAGCCAAGTCTGCGTCCGAGATAGACGAGAAATTGGCGCCCCACTGGGGGTTTTCTTCTCGCAGCACGGAATCCCTGGTCGGAGGGGCGAACAACCCCACTCGTTTCCGCAAGCACCATTCGGCCACACGAAAAGGAAAACAGAGAAAAAAAAACCCAGAGAAAAGAGGCAAAAATGCAAAAGAGAAACTCCTCGACGGGGAATTGAACCCCGGTCCCCTGCGAATCGTTTGAATGACAAGCAGATATCCTCACCACTAGACTATCGGGGATTTGGATCCTTGAGTGGATGTTGGAAGACACCCCCGTCTGGGGGCCTATGTTCCGTAGAGAGGCTGGGGTCAGCCACGTTCCGCTTGTCGGTGCGCACAGCCGCCACGGCACGAAGGCTAAGGGGACAGAGCGAAGGGGAACGAGTAGTGGAATAGGTGAGGCCAGCTGGAGACAAAGAGGAAGATATCAAATACTGATGCAGCTGTGCTATTTGTACTTGCACGTCGCATTTGCCTCGGGTGAGATTAGTGAACGGTCGGCTTAGAGTCGGGAACTGGAGATCAGTAAACAACCGTGGATAATGCACAGTAACTTGTTGGTAATGCTTTTGTCTTATTGGTCTTTGAATAATAATAATCCTCCCGATTCCAAAGTAAGCTCGTTGCTTTCCCATGCCCGGATGCTCGCGGCGACCCACGAAGTGATTGCCCCGGGCCTGAGCAATTCGACGAGTTCGTCCGATTTGCCAGACACATGCACCACCACGATGGCTTGTGCGTAGGTACGGTAAACGGCAAAGATCCCGATAACGTTCTCGAGGCTTCAGACGAACATGCGGGCACTCATCAGACGACTTACGACAAATTTAGACAGACGTCAAAGTCCGCAGAGCTTCCGTAGCCTGGTTGGGCCGTGACGAGCGCACGGCTCCTTCTTCAATTGTACGAGACTCTCTTCATAAGCCTGTTTAGGGAATTATTCTTCAACCCCGATTCGATTATCAATCAGACGATGGGCAACCGTCGGCGCCGAGACCTGCGGCTCCAGGTTTGTAACCATTCTAGCCCGAGGCGGGGGTGAGAGACCATGCGGTCCACCTGCACCTGCACCACGAAAACACCACTGCCAAGGATATTTAAGAAATGGCCTAATGCCGTGAGAAAAGCTCAACCCCTCCCCGTCCATCTGCACAACCACGGCAACTACGATACCCGAATCAACCCTCAGTTCCCGTTGAACGTACACGTCACAAAACCTACAACATGTCATCCGGCAAGACATACCTCATCACCGGCCCGAACAGGGGCATCGGCAAGGGCTTCGTCACCGTCCTCCTCCAGCGCCCCTCCACCACCGTCATCGCCGGCGTCCGCGACCCCTCGAACGAGGCCTCGCAGGCCCTCACCACCCTGCCCAAGGCAGACGGCTCCAAGCTCATCCTCGTCAAGATCGACTCGGCCGTCGAGACCGACCCCGCCGCCGCCGTGAAGGAGCTGCAGGCGGAGCACGGCATCACCTTGCTCGACGTCGTCATCTCCAACGCGGGCGTCGCCCACTCCGCCTGCCGCGTCGCCAACATCTCCGCCGACGCCGCGCTGGAGCACTTCCGCATCAACTCGGTCGCCCCGATGCTGCTCTTCCAGGCCGTGGCCCCGCTGCTCAAGGCCGCGGGCGATAAGGAGGACGCCGCCGGCAACGGCCCCGTCTTCGTCGGCATGTCGTCCATCTTCGGCGGCATCTACGCCCAGGAGAAGCTCACGGCGATGGGCGTGCCCCCGATCATGGGCGCGTACGGCGCGAGCAAGGCGGCGCTCAACTGGCTCGTGAACCGGCTCAGGTTCGAGGAGCCTTGGCTGACCAGCTTCGTGTTCCACCCGGGGCTGGTCGAGACGGACATGACGGCCGAGATGGGCAAGGCCGTCGACACCAAGGCGATGGGGGCCATCTCGGTCGAGGTGAGCGTCGAGGGCATGATGGCCGTGATCGACGGCGCCACCAAGGAGATCAGCGGCAAGTTCAAGAAGCACGATGGAACTGATCTTCCCTGGTAGAAGTTTTGTCTTTGGAGCGGGTGGCAAGGCGTATCTTTCCGGTTGGGTGTTTCATAGAAGTTGCTTCGGAGCTTTTGTATCAATGTACAGCGAAACTAATGTGCCATGTTCTTGAAGTCCCTGCCTCGCCATGAACGTGAATTATGAAGCTGCTTGATACAGATCTTGGGCAGCACGTTCTCCACGCTCCCAATGTCATCGCCGCAGCCCGGGTCATGCAGGTAGAAAGTCAGGGCAACGCTTCGAAGCCGACCCTTGTATTTCACCTCGAAAACCTTCACAACGCCACCTGAACCTTCTTCACAGCCGACGTTAACGGTCAAGCTTTATAGCTCAACTCAACCTATTCATTCCTAAAATACACCCAAAGGGGCCGTGGCTCAGTGGTGAGCGCTCGCTGTCACTCTTACCCCTATGCGTCATCTACCATATCGTTACTCGTGACAGCGAGAGGCCCTGGTTCGAATCCAGGCGACTCCATCATGTTTTTGCTTTTTGCGAATCTGTTCATCTGTGGTTTCACGTCATCAATGGGTTTAAATTGTTCTAAAAACGTTGGATAAGTGTGTCTCACGTCTTATAGGGGTCATACTTTTATCAGATCTTGAGTTCTATTGATTACTATTGGGCTTACAAAATAAATACCAACGCCGAAGACTCCATAGTATGACCAAACCCTGCCGGTATATCCAAAGCCAGTCAAATGTATCTCGTGAAATCTTTTTACAATCTCTCCATGTCTTTAAATACTGATCCAACCACCACTACATTTCATGCCTTAGAGTTTCGACTGGCGCTCACCACGGGCGAGCAGCATGTGACTCCGCGTGAACGTGTCGTTGCCGATGGCCGCGGCGGTGCTGACGTCCAGAGAGAGCGCAAACGAAGCGATGAGACCTGCCAGGCGGAACTTCATGTCCGGCCCGGAGCACTCAAGCAGCTTCAGCGCCTCCTTCTGCGTGGCATACCCGGTGCCGCCGCCGACGGTGCCGACCGGCAGCGAAGGGATGTACAGCGACATGGTCAGGTTCCTCGTCACCGGGTCGAGCTCGGCCGTCAAGTGGCTCCACGAGCCCTCGGCGACGCTGGCCGGATCCTGCCCCGTGGCGATGAACATGGCGGCCAGGATGTTGGTGGTGTTGATGTTGGACCCGAACTGGCCGTTGCGGATGCCGCCCTCCTTGGTAGTCTGCAGGCCCCAGTACAGCCGCTCGCTGCTGATGCCTAGTACCTTCTCGCAGGCCTCCTGCGTGAGCGTGCCCCAGGCGAAGACCTCGACGCCGCGGGGCGACTTGACGTTGCCCCACGAGGGCTTCTTGTCGGACGACATCTGGCCCTCGATGAAGAAGTCGCGGATGCTGTACTCGTCGCCGCAGGCCGCCCGCAGCATGTCGCACGCGTATTTGGTCGCCTTGGTGACCATGTTCTGGCCCGTGGCCGCGCCGCAGTGGTAGCTGCAGAAGATGTGCACCTGCGAGCCGATGACGCTGGCCTTCATCTCCTGGAGCCGCACGTGGGAGCTCGTCGTCCGTGCCCACTTGTCGAAGCTGGACTTGAAGGACGGCACGGCGCGCGCGAAGGCGACCGCGTGGCCGGGGTGCTCGAAGACGAAGACGGGCGCGCGGGACATACCGTCGCCGAGGATCTCGAAGTTGAGGCCGCCCGAGACGTTGAAGGCCTTGCAGCCGCGGGAGCAGCTGGCCACGAGGGTGGGCTCGTACGTGGCGAGGGGCGCGAAGACGGAGCCGTCGAAGCCGCCGCCCGAGACGTTCAACGGGCCTGCGATGCCCAGCGGCACCTGGGCGAACCCGATGCAATTCTCTACCTTGATGCCCTCAACCTCGGAGTCGTCTCTTGCGGTGTAGGAGAGGTCGTGGTTGCCGACCATGGCGCGGATCTTTCCCGTTCTGCTGCCCTGCTCCCGTTGGGGTGCCGGCATGGAAGCGGGTACAGGCGCAACGGCCCGGAGGGTTTGTTCGTTGATGGAGACGGTAGCCATTGTGGTTGGATGAATCGAGGCAAGTTGTGCTGTCCACCGGTTGTTGGCTTGGGAAGACGTTGCCGGATGAGTCCACGAATGGGTAAATGCGATGAGAATGATGCTTGAAGCTGTCTGAATTGTGATGTTCTTCTGGTGTTCTCCCATGGATCCGAAGAACGGGATTCTGTTGTCGGTCTATATAGTCATTCCCCCTGGTAGTTCAATCACTCCTTTCTTCTGCAAGCCCGCCGAACGGGCTTGTGGCTTTGCTCGCTTCACACGTCGCCGGAGTGAGACAGGCTCGCTATGGGCCAACAAACCACCAAAGAAACATGATCCAGGACCCGATAGACAACAAAGCCGCGCATCAGCACGCATCAGGAAAGGTGGCCAAACGGACCAACTCCTAGCTGATGGGCATTTGGGGTTTCCCTTTGGGCCACCACAGCCGTCGTTCAAACCTTGGCAGTCGGGCTATGAGCTATTAGGGACGGGGCTAGACAGACAGCCGGGTTTCCAGTCCAGTCCAGTCTTGATGCTGCCACAAAATATTCCACGTGTATGGGCGACCCAGTGCCGTAGCTCATCGCCACCGCCGGCAAGAAAGGCGATGCTTCTGGTTAGTCGAGCCTGGAAGTGCCTGAAGCTGTTACTTTCGCGAGACTACGGCGACCCGACAGCGTGGCGCTGCCGAAGACCTCATCCAGCCAAACCAGTCTTGCTCGGCGCCGTAGCTATCAAGAATCTTGCTAGCGAAAGCGAGAACCAGAGCTCTGCCGACGGGATGAGCGGGGGCTGTGAGCTTCAAAAGAGCTCGGCTCTGATGAACGGCTATCTTTCGAGCTAGCTTTGGATCCAGCCAGCGCTCAGATTGGCCTGGCCTGCCCACTTACCACGCCCTATCCGACAATCAGAGTGGCCGAGACATGCCTGGAGCGGGTTTCGTCGATGCCGTTCACCATCCGAGTGGCTTCAGCCTTCCGGGTCCTGCGTAAGCGTTGCAGATCATGGCCGTTCCAACGCGAGCCCCTGAAGTCCCTTCAATCCCGATAAAGTTGCTCTCGCCCCTATCGCCCTCATCGATCCAGCTGGGAGTTGCTTATCTTTCTGCCACCGACCCAGAGCTGAGCGATCGCAGGAGGTGGCCTTCCCCCTCCCTCCCCCGCTCACTCGCCCGAGGCCCGGATCCAAGCCGTGCCGCTTCCGGAAGTTGGTATGCGAAGTGGGGGGCCTCCGGCTTCCCGTCCGGCGCCTGGCGCCACGATGTCCTAACCTGACGCGAAAGGATTGCTTTGAGCTACGTAAGACAACTTGAAACTCGCTAGCGATTACGTAGGTTTTCCCTCACTTGTCGAAATGGGGGACGTCGGTGGCCTCCATCTTCGATTGGAACGATGTCCGATGCTCATTCTTCTCTACGATTGCTGCTTCCCATCTATAGTTTTTGGTGGAAGTATTCGCCGCCTCCTACGCCGTGGGTACCCAGTTCTTTCGGCCCAGCTGCAAGCCATTTATGCCATTCCACCGTTTAAACCCCCGTATCATGGAATGGGAAGCGATAGGCTAGTTGGTAGTGAGGCCCGTTGCACTGACGGGGGCGGCTGGAACCATTCAGTCCTCTGCCAGATTTCAAGTCCAACAACAGTCTTTGGACTTAATACCAATATCATACCACATCAACTTCCCATGCTCCCCATCGTGACCTTAATCTGATTCGACAACCAGCTAGCAGGTCACCTCTTATCACAGGCACAGCGCGCCGGTAAGAAGCAGTGCCCAAACCATCAGTCCTCCAGCGTTGAGTCTAGTCTTCGAGCTAGCGACACCGCTCTCGTGCGTCCCAATGACTCCCTTTTCGATACCGTTGCGGTTCAAACACGAACCAAAACTGCCGAGGGCTTGCGTCGACACCTCGCACCAGTAATAACAGTCGTCAGCGATACTGACAGTGCTTGGCGAACAGCACGACAACATCGCCCCATATGACCCATTTCGGCCAACAGGCACGAAGCCGGTACTGGTGTTGCTTGGAATGCCGTTTATGTTGGTGAAATCTGGTATGCTGGAAGCGTCCGGGCAGTTCGCTGTGGAGTTCATTTTGGAGCTGTGTGTCGGATATTGATGCGCATAGATTGCGTGTAGCGGTTCTAGCGCAAAAGAGGAAAAGGATCCCGAGATTCGGGAGAGAAGGAGAGAAAGAGTGTGTAGTTGCAAGGAGACACTGTTGTGGCGGGCAGGTATTTGCTATCGTACTCATATGTTCAGCGGCACAGCTCGGCTCGATCCTGCCTGCCGCTACAGACCGCTTGTTGGCTTATCTTTTCAGGGTTCATTCTTTCAGCCTTGGCGTTGGTGTTGATGGAAAAATTTTCTTTGGGTGCCACGCTGTCTAGGGTGTTCACTTCTCGTACCAGTGGGCCGCAGGCTTCTGGGACCGGGGTAGCCTACCTAGATGTTCTCCGACTGGCCGCTTTCCTACCTCAGAAGTTCGGATATCTTCCGCCGGGTCTATGGTACGATTATTTGAAGCCCGTAGGAGTTGGTTGTCAACCTGTCTGTCTATGTGACGAGTCTGGAGCTGTGCCCTTCGTGGTTTCAACTCACAACAGTCTGTATAGCAAAAGACGTACGAGAAAAGAGCGTCTTGAAAGATGAAGACGCATAAAGAGACCAGTCGCAGTTGTCCCAGAAATGAACTTGGACCTCCGACATTTCCATTCTTCTCCGCAGGTTTGACAGTGGCCATGAGTAAATACAGCCTGAGATAGGTTGTGAAAATTTCATGTTGGCAACAATTTGGTGTTGGTAGGTAGTCTTGGCGTTGGTAGTCTTGGCATTGCCAATTCGGCACTGTTGGTACGGAGGCTCTGAGGCGCCCTCGGCTACGAGATACACCTGCCTCATTTGTGGTTGAACCTCAGTGAGACCTTGGCCATCATTGTGCAATGCAGCTGTTGAACAGCGCTTCCCGATGCTTAAGTCCGAGTACGTCTGAGTACCTATGTCAAGAGAGTGGAATTGAGGGATAAAGTTCTTTTTCTTGAATACCTAGACGAGTTTTCAGTGAGGTATTATTCTTCGCTAGGTAACGATAGCCGCTGGATATCTCCGTTCTCGCTCATCCACTTGTACTTGCGGGTAGAGAAATACTGGTCACTCTTGTTGTTCAGGTCTGGCAATATAGAACAGTCATGGACAGGGAACATCTATCATGCAGTCTTCAGGCTGCTCAGGTGAGCAAACTACCCCGTATGCCTGTCAGAGGGATGGGCTTCACTTTATGGTCATGCGAGGAACGATGCTTCATCAGGATCGTGATATACGACGCACCGCTCTATAAGTAGGACAGGCGCTGCCTGCTTGTTGAGTTCTGAGCTTCGAAGACACGCAACAATTGCCTCCCAACTTACCCGGCTTCTCTCACGCACTCTTTGTGAACTTATCATGAGATACTACGCTCTTCTAGCCGCTTGGGCGTCTGTAAGCGCTCTCGCTGCTCCCCTTGATGGCAGTGTTGTTTCGCGAGACATCCAAGTCACGTTGCATTTCCTCCGACCCGACCAGACGCAGCCCACTATTATAGCTTACAACAATGATCGCTCGGAAGTCATTGGTCACTCTTGCTCGACCAGTCTGACCATGGGCACCTCCTTGATCGCCTTTACCGTCGACCGGAACGGACACGGAAACATCACCGTGAACGAGAGGGACTTTTTGATCACAGACGATCTTGAACTCTCGGGAGGTGTTGTCTGTGGCCGAATGTATAGCGACCTGGAAACCGTCGTCAACTGCCAGGTGGCCGTTACGATTCCAGCCGTCTTGCCTTCTCTGGACCGCGCCAGCTTCCCTGGGTGCATGTCGAAGAGGTCTCCAGCCCCTGGGGATGTTCTGGATCTCGAGGCGACCCTGGAAGGATTCATTAGGAGACCAACCTTTCTCCCGCAAGAGCAGCCTCATGCACCTCCGAATACCTCAGCTCTCGCAGAACGCCAAATCTGCGGCGTTTACAGCGCCACGACCTACCGTATCGGGAACGGTAATCCGCACCAGAATCCTCTCAACGTTCAACTTAGCGTATGACATCCCCATCCTCGTCTTCCCGCCTTTCCTTCTCCGACCTCCATCTGCCCCTGAATCGTAGCTAATAGGGTAATGCATCATAGGAACCTATGGAGTGCGGACCTCAAAATACTTGCTCCAGTTCCCAAACCTTCTCTCGGTCCTACAGCATCGCTTGGAGTGCTTCGGCGACGGCTTGGTCTTGGCTTAGCGCTGGCTTTGCGGTTCAGGCAAACATAGAGACTGGCAACAGCTACCAATGCGACGGCCAACCGGGCAATTACTTTGCCTTGTGGAAGAAACAGGCTCAGACGGCCTACACGGTCCGAAACAGGCAGGTCACTTGTGCTGGGGCTGTAGACGTTGGCGGAAACTACGTCATGTGGTCTCCCAACACGAACAACCGTGGTGGGTATTACTACTGTGTTTACGGTCGCCAGTACGTTCGCTGGATTGGGGACCGCTGGTTGGACACGACGCCTGTTCCCGGTGGCCCCCCTTAGACGGGTAGAGAGTCAGGAGAACCTGACGGGTTCAAGTCAAGCAACTGCTGTAACGATCCGGGCTTTCGTGTCCTCATGTCCGCTTCGCTATTGTCATGATGGACGAGGCACTTTTAGGACTAGGTCTATTTGGAATAGCTACTGTACTCGGTTTCTCTAAATTCTCGCTCTTGTGGTTTGAAGAGGTCTGTTGGTTATGCATTTTCTTGATCGTGGCTTACACACTCCGTCCTATGTACGTACATGTGTGTTGTTATGTTATGCTTGCACTACTGTGGTGCTTAGAGCAGTCTATCTATTCACAATACGTGCTTTCGTATAAAACGAAGTATCAGTATTGACTCAGATACAGAGAGCGCAAGAGTCAGGTTTTCACATGATAGTGAGGTTTGCCGTACGCTTTCTTTGGACGCTAGTACTCGCTCATCACATGATAGCTTCTTTTCCGACGACGTGCAATATGTGGATCGATTTTATTCGTTATCTTTCGCGACAAGCAGCGCGTTTTGTAGTCTTCATCCAGTCCTGCGCACCTTCAACTAGGCCTAGAGCAGACGACGTAGCCGCTCCCCACTACTTCAAGACGTTGCTTCAAGCTGCCCGATCATACGCTCAATGGTATGGTGGTATGGCCCCGCACTGTTCTATCAGACATGTACATCATCATAATCTCTTCAAGCATTTGTGTCTATCAGCGCGCATCAGCTTTAATTACTGCCGAGTTCAGAAGGCCTATCATTGCCTAGCGAAAGGGGCCTTCTCCGCCAAGCTCAACCAGCGGCGCTGGAGTCGCCTGGGCAGGAGATTTCCGCTCGTCAATGAATTCATGCTGCTGCGCGGGAGCCGCGTAGTCTGCGTGGGTGTATTCGACGGGGTTCATAGTCGTGCGGTTGGAGGTGACGTCGGTCTTGCTCTTGTGCCTCTTCCACAGTAGGAACCCCGCCACACCGACGAGCAAGGCGGTGCCCAGCGTGGCCCCTATCGCTATTCCGGCCACCGCTCCGGCTTCGATGCCCTCGTCTTTTTGGGCCGCTGCATCGGCAGTTAGGGTGGGCGTGGCTGCTACCGCCGACGATGCGGTGGCCGACGCCGAGGACGCGTCCGGCATCGAGCTTGAAGCAGAGGTGGTGGTGGACGCCTCGGTGATGTTGAAGTAGTGCGACAGTGCTGAGATCGACGTGGCGCCGCTCTGAAAAAGGCCCAAAGAGAAAACGCCAAAGACCTTGGCCTCGTTGGGCAACCCATCCAAGGTCACTTTCCAATAGAAATAAGGGTTGCCATTGCTAGCTGGTGCGAGGTTGAGCAGTCAGTCTTCAATGGTTGCCCTGGGTGAGGGGGCATCACTCACCCTCGAGCACCATGGCCTTGAGGCCATCGAGAGCGCCGTACATCACGAGGTTGGTCTGGTTGTGATCTGTCTGCCAGGCAAACTTGGCCGTATCGCCAACTTTCCATACACGGTTCTCGGTATAGTCCGTCACCTTACTTCTAGCAGGCGGAATGAAGAATTTGTTCGCCGCGAGGACGTTTGTAGCGAGCGTGAGGGCGGCAGTGAGGGAGGGCCAGGGATGCATAGCGACGATTGCAATCTGGAGACGAAGGGCAGCAGCACACCACAGAGAATGGAATGATCTGTCGTCGCGCGGACGGGGGTGCTCGGTGATTATTAATGGATTCTCGACGTCCACATACCCTCCACCAACCTTTGGCTGGCGGACCAGCACCGCAAGACATTGCCACGGCTGCGTCTATGACAGTCTGGATTACGCTGCGTCAACATTGTACGACTAGAATGCTAGCACTTGAGGCATTCCTTGCGGTTCCTTGCAGGAGATCTGATGATGGAAGGCTTAGACTAGGTCTGTAATCTATTATCTCAAAAGAGAAAGTGTGAAGGGGGGTAAGTCTAGCTGCTAGGACAGGAACTGAGTCTCTTTTTCAGCGACTTTCAGTCCGCCCTACCCACCATAATATAAGGACGACAGCTCGGAGAGGCTTGTAAGAGGTCCAGATTCCCGAAAACTCAAGGCAGCCTGGGGGTTGTGTAACGAAGGAGAGATGAGTTTAATATCCGCCCTGGTAAGTATAGTTCCACTTGTGCACAGTCAAAGGTTCAGCTCGTAAGCTGGGCGTGTGTTGTGATACTCAATGGTAAAGCGATGTGCATCTGTCTTGGGACGCTCTCAGACTGGAGCCACACGCAAGTTCCAGTTCAAGCGGTGTTGTGGACGCGATCTTGGAGCCAAAGCCAAAAACATGTGTCTCAGCAACCTCATGAGGAACTGAAACGCAAAATTTTGACCAGCCTGGGGGTCGAACCCAGAATCTCCTGATTCGTAGTCAGACGCCTTGCCATTGGGCCAACCGGCCGTGGTTGATGAAGAATCCACACGTCTCCAGAGGCTATGGTGGTGGGCGTCGAGCGCCCGGAGGATCTCCTAGAAGCCGTGCGTTGTCATCTGAGCGGGATCAGAACGCAGGTGCAATCAAATGTTGGGGAGCTTTGCTTGTCTTTCAAATTCGTCTAGTCGACGGCTGTTATGTAGGCATGGGGTTTTGTCGCGTCTGAAGACGTAGCGCATGTGTGCACTATGTTGGGTTATCTTTTCTAGTTGAATGTCTATATCTACACGTGCAGGTTGGAATGACTCGTCCGAACCCTGAAGAGAGTTCAGCGTCAACCAACCGAACAAAACTCTCTTATTTTTAACCCCTGCTCCGTAGGTCGTCATTCCCGAAGCTACCTCGTGGTCAATGTTGTGCTTTAAGCTCCGACCCAAGAAACGTTCAACATAATCTCGTCGTTTCGTTTAGTGCTACCCAATCTTTGAATACTGTATTCGGATGTGTTATGTGGGCATGACATGCACCTGAAGCCCGCATGGAAGTATGAACCACATAATTGATCTATAAATAATCTGTTGTATTGAAGTCATAAATCTTTCGCTTCGAGTAACCGAGTTTCATCATCCTGCGTTTTACTTTCATAACCTCTTCGAGCACAGATATCCACGTGTATCAGTCTTGATTACTGCCCAGCTCAGAGCGCCTATCGATACCGAGCTCAATCGGCGGCGCCATTGCGGGAGACTTCCACTCCCCCGTGGGTTCGTAGTAATGCTGCACGGGAGATGCGTAGTCTGTGTTGACAGCCGTGACGGCGGTGTTCATGGTCGCGCGGCGGTCAAACGCAACACTATCACGCTGGTACTGCTCCTCTCGCATGCTCTCCTTCTTCTTTTGGTATCTCTTCCACAGCAGGAACCCTATCGCGCCGACGAGCAGGGATGTGCCCAACGTAGCCCCGATCGCGATACCAGCTGCGGCCCCGGCGGTGAGGCCTTCGTCGTGCTGGACCGTCGCATCGGTGGTGGCTGGATTTGACGTCGCGGCAAGTATCAGAGACGCGGTGGCCGGAGCTGCTGCTAACGACATGACCGAAGTAGTTGAAGAGGCTGACAATGCTGACGAGCTTGAAATCGAGCTGGCGGCGGCTGGCTTGGTGATGTTGAAGTAGTGCGACTGCGCCGCCTGCGTCCCGCTGCCGACTGGATAGAATGTGAGATAGAAGACGCCGTAGTCGATGGAGTCTTTTGGGAACCCGTCGAGGCTCACCACCCAGGCGAAATACTTGCTGGCGAGGTTCACTGAGCAACATGTTGGGTCAGTCTTTTGATTTCGCAAGAAGAGAAATTCAGACGCAACAGTCGAGAAACTCACCCCGGAGCTTCTGGTACAACGCGATCTTGAGCTTGTCCGAGGCGTCGCTCCACAGCACCAGGTCGATCTGGTCGTACTCGGTCTCCCAGCTGAACGTAACCTCCTTGCCGACGACATAGACCGGGTTGTCGGCGTAGTCCGCCGTGAGCCCGTTGGCGGGCGGGTTGAAGAAGCGGTTCAGCGCGAGGGCATTCTGGGCGAGGAGGAGGGCGGCGACGACGAACAGGGACCGGGGATGCATGCTTGCGGCTGTTGCGATCTGTGGCGGCGGCAGATCGAAGAGGGCGGAACAACCGCTGGGTGTCGCGCGCGGAACTCTCTCTATTAATGATTGTTTACCGCCTGATGCAATTTCCACCGGCGGGTAACAAACGGCTGCAGCCTGCTGGGCATCACCAACGTTGCGTCTGCGGCTAGAGCCTTCAGGCCGAGCACCGCGTCCTTTTCGGGGCTAGTGATGGGCTCGTGGCGCGTCAACGATGTTTAACCGGCGGGCCTTACAAAGACTAGGGCGTCAGCGCTTAAGACATTCGGAAAATGGATGGATGCTGCTACCTACATTTGGGATCTAAAAAGAGAAGAAATGTGTTTCCTGTGCGTAAGTAGAAGCTCTTCAAGCGCCAGCAGGATCTCGGGAAGCTCTTGGCGTTAACGAGAGATCAGAGTGTAACTACACTGCAGAAAAATACTTGGAGCTTTGCTCGGCCGCGGTTGTAAGTTGTTCGTTGACCCAACGAGTTCAATCAGAGGACTCCGGGGCCGATGATGGTCGGAACCCCGAGTGGGCCGAAGCCGGACATGGTGACGGCGGCGGCGACAACCTCCAGCCGCGCCTTAAAGCAACCAGCCCTCTCAGGTCACAGGCCTCCCGAAGCCGAATGGAGATGGACTTCAAAGGTCAAAGAAATGAAGGGTAAAAAAGAGCGTTGGGTCGGAGCTAGTCGATTTGAATCGTCAGCAAAGTAGAATAAACAACTCAGGAACGTTTCAATTGGGGCACTGCCATGGCATCTCCAACGCCAGGAGAGATTACGGTGCTTCGTTTGGTAGTATTTGATCGTAGAAACCTTGCTTGAATTCTATGAAGTTGAGCCGTTAGAACTTGATTGGCTGGCAAAAGACTTTTTGTAAACTACTCATCGAGGCTTATGTCTAGCCCATTCCATACAAGAGAAAACGAATAACATCTCCGCCAACCCTGCTTGCTGGCCCGGGAACGTTGCCCCATTGAAAATGCCCCAGTTGCCGGAGACGGGCCAGGCTCCGGGCTCGCCTCTGCAAATACCCTTGTCGCCTGCCTTTCCGAGCAGGAAACGAGAAGCGCTACGGCGAAGCTCCAGTATGATTTAGGGGTCTCGTCCCGGAAGATGTGCGATCACAACGATGACTGGTTCGGATAGACGAGAAACCCAGTTTCTTCACATGCACAATGCCCGGTCTGCACCAACAGCCAAGATGGCCCGACGGAGCCTTGGGCGGACCGTTCGGTTCTCTCTTTTCCCTCTCTCTCGCTCTCTTTCTCTGTCTGCCTCGCCTCCTCATCCCCCCTCGCCTCCTCACCCCTCCCTCTCATTTCCTTCTCTCTTCCATCACACCTATCACATTCTTGTTTGACGCAAAGCAACGTCGAAAGCAATGGGCGATTCCTCCGCATCCTCCCAGCCACCCGCTGCCGCGAAGGCACCGGCCGCCACGGACCCGCCTGCGAGTGCTGCGACCACCCCGCCGGCGACCGCCGCCGCACCCGCCGCCCCCGCACCGGCTCCGCAGCCTGAAGACGTCGTCGAGGTCGACGACGGAGCCTCCGTTCGTCTTTTACGTCCGTGCCTCGAGGTGTCCCCCGACTAATCGACCCTGTCACAGGTTTCCGATGGTGCGTCAATCGACGACCAAATGTGAGATATTACCCTCCTTCTTACAAGCCTCTGGCAAGCAACTGATCGGACGCGCCCAGCTCGTCGTACACTGCCTCGCTGGCGTCGAGCGCGGTTGACTACCCAGTCGAACACGGCCGTCGCTACAATGCGTTCCGGCCCGGAAGTGAGCACCGCCCCTCCCCAACCTTCCAACTAAGTGTGCCAGCGCTGACCAATACGTCTCAGCGTACCTGTTTCCCAACGATGAGGTGACGACAGCTTCACTTAACCCGGCTATGAATGCGAACGCAGGGGCTCGGAGTCTGACTTGTTTTTTCCCCCACTTCGCAGGTCGAGATGGATCGTCTTGATCTCACGCACACGATCGGCCTCCACCTCCAGGATCACAGGCTCTACCTGGCGCCCCTCGAGAAAGACAAGGTGCACAACATCTTGGACATCGGAACGGGCACCGGAATCTGTAAGCCGTGTCGTCTTCGAAGCCGTTTCAACTATGCTGACAAGTATGCAAGGGGCAATGGAGATGGGCGACTTGTTCCCCAACGCGGAGGTATGTTGGAATTTTACATGTGCCGCCCATTCGCGATGCACCGATTGCGCAAGCAACGGACACTGCCGAACGGGCGGCAGGAAGCAGCAAACGGTCTGATTTCCGAACAGGTCTTTGGTGTCGACCTGAGCGCCATTCAACCAGAGTGGTAAGTTTTACCGGCCTCAACTCTCACCGCAAAAGCCACACACCTCTCATCACCATACAGGGTCCCGCCCAACGTGAGATTCGAGATCGACGACGTGGAAAGCCCCTGGATCGACAGGAAGTACGACTTCATCTACTGCCGCTACATGACGGGCGCGATCAAGGACTGGCCCAAGCTGGTGGAGAACATCTACGACCACCTCAACCCGGGCGGCTGGGCCGAGTTCGTCGACGTCAAGGGCGACTTCTACTCGGCCGACGGCTCGTACACGGAGAAGCACGCCACGCACAAGTGGATGACCACCCTCATGGACACCATGGACTCTCTGGGTCGCACCGGCCGCGTCGGCCCCAAGCTCGAGGGCTGGGTCAACGGCGCCGGGTTCCAGGAGGTCAAGCACACCAAGTACCGGGTGCCGATCGGCCCCTGGGCCAAGGAGAAGCACTACCAGAACCTGGGGCTGATGAACCTCGCGCAGGTCCTCGAGGGCCTCGAGGGCTTCACCATGCAGGTGTTCTGCGGCATGCTGGACTGGACCCGGGCGGAGGCGGAGGTGCTGCTCGCCCAGGTCCGCAAGGAGCTGAAGACGCTGCACACTTTCCACGCCCAGATCGACGTGTAAGTTTTACGGAGGATGATCCCTCCTTGCTCTGCGTGGACGACCAGGCTGACTAGATCTCGCTAGGCATGTTGTGTACGGGCAGAAGCCGCTCGAGCCGGAAACGGATGAGTGATCGTTTGGCCTAGACATCTTTTAAATCAGGTCAATGGTTCCGTACCCCTAGATTTAGGTAATGAATACACATCGCGATGACCTCCTAAACTCTGCTTCCGGTCCTTCCTCAGCCTGTATGTACAGACTTCAGCGCCTCGTAGACGACGAAGACGAAAACAAAAACAGATGACGACAATCAGGAGACCAGTTCAACACTTGCATTTCTCCTGATATCCTCCCGGGGGAAAGCGTGTCACGTCGACAACGTCTGCTTGGCGCTTGGTGTTCCGGCGTTATATCGCCCATGAATTCAAACGGCATGGACCCAGGCTAATCTTTCACCGACGAGGTATCAAGTCCCTCGTATATTCCCTGTGACCGACAGCTGTAAGAAGCGAGATATAAATTGTGACATTACTATTATACGTCATTCAATACTATCGCTCATGACGACCATCATTACTTATGTCGACCACATGGATCGAAGTCCTACTTAGCAGCAACGCGCTTGACCTTCGCCTTGCCGTCGTAAAACTCCCCGACCCAGGTCTTGATCTGCTCGATCTCGGCCGTGATGACAGCCTTCATGTCCTCGTTCACGTCGCCGTTCCTGACCAACAGGTCGTTGCAGTGGCGGGAGCCGGGGATCAGGTGGACGGGCGCGCCGGGGCGGGACTTAAGCGGGCCGCCGGGGCGGAGCTCGCTGGACACGGAGGCGGAGCGCCAGGGGTCGAATTCGCTGCGCAGACAGTCAGTCCATCCATTGCTCCTCAGAGAAGCCAAGACGAAGGGGTTTCTTACCCGTTGGACCACACCAGGCGCGTGGTGTTGGTGAACAGCCAGCCGCCAGTCGCGGCGTTCAGGTCCGCGGCCGTCTTGCCGGCGTTGGAGGCGTATGTGAACTCGCCCTGCTTGGGGAAGAAGAGGTCGCACTGGCGCTGGTAGTACTCGGGGGTGACGAAGCGGGAGACGATGGACGGGCGGTCCTTGGGCGCGCCGCTGCTTGCGGGTCAGTTGCTGCTTTCCGAGTCACCGACATGAACCGGGGCGATACTCACGTCTGCCAGAAGAAGAAGGGCTCGTTGCAGGTCATCCAGTACCACGTGCGACCGAACTGGTTGTCGGCGGACAGGTCGGTGT
Source organism: Colletotrichum musae (assembly GCA_027406025.1). Taxonomy (NCBI): domain Eukaryota; kingdom Fungi; phylum Ascomycota; class Sordariomycetes; order Glomerellales; family Glomerellaceae; genus Colletotrichum; species Colletotrichum musae. Next base: position 693,687 of record JANVYC010000007.1, read on the forward strand.
AGATGGGGCTCGTCTCGTTGTACGAGTCGAAGCAGGCGACGTTCAAGTCGTCCTGCCACTCCTCAACGCCGTACGAAGCGCAGCCTGGGACCATAAAGTCAGTTCGGGTCGTCCAGCAGCATGCGCAGCTGGGAACCACTTACTGCCCGGGAGATACTCGGAGCTCCACCACTTGGCGTAGTTGTCGAGCGCCTTGGGGAGTCCGACGCCGTCCGCGCTGTAAGTAGAGACGTTGCCCTTGGCGCCCTCAACAGCATCGCACATGGCGTAGAAGGACGAGTATCCCGAGTACAGCTGGATGGACTGCCAGAAACCGAGCGGGCCGACGAGGGCGCTGTTCATCATCAGCCTTAGTCCTCAAAGACTGATACCGGGAGACTCACGAAGCAAAGTCGTCCTTGTGGGCGACGTCCTGCAGGCCAAACTTCTTCTTCAGAGCGTAGACCTCGTCGTCGGTGCCGGAGACGAGGACCTCGTCGACGTGGTCGATGATGCGCTCGAAGTCGCGGCTGCAGTTCTGCGGCATGCCCTGCTGGATGGGCAGGAAGTAGCTCCAGTAGTCGTAGACGGCCTCGACGGGGGCGCTGGAGGAGTGGTACGCCCAGATGGTGCCCGGGGCGAGCTTCGCGATGGCGGCGGCGAGGATTCCCGAGTAGGAGCCGCCGGTGTAGATCCAGGGCTGGAGGAGGTCGGTGTAAGTAAGAGAATGAAGCATGAGCAAGTAGAGCGTCGGGACTTACGGCCTGGGGCGCGTTGCTGCTGCTGTTGGTGTCGAAGGGCAGGTCGGCGTTGCGGGCAAAGTTGACAAAGTCCAGCACGGCGTTGGTCATGGTGTGTTGCTGCAGGTTCTTGGTGTCCTGCAGCGCGTAGGGTAGGGAAGTTCCCCAGTTGCGGTCTGTGATGGATCAGTTTCTGGCGTTGGTAGCCGTGGGGGAGAGTCAAGGAGTCATACGCTCAACCATGACGACGGCGCCACCGACCGCCTTGGCGATGTTGCCGGTAAGGGCGCGGTCAGTGAGGTATCCGGTATAAGCCTCGGCCGCGACTTCACCAGGCGTGAAGAGGATGATCTACGGGCTGTCAGGATTTCCGTTCACTTCAATGGGTCAGAGCAAGTCGTACCGGAGAGCCCGGTCCGTTCCAGTAGGTGTCGTTATACCAGTACCGCTGCTGGAAGGTTCCCAGCTCGGGGGCGTCGTGGTCGATGAGCTGCTCGAAGAAGCCGGCCTCGCGCTTGACGAGACCGCCCTCGTCGTCGTCGGCCCGCAGGGGGGGCTGGATGGGGATGAAGGGGAGGCCGGCCTGGACGGCCGTGAGGCAGCCGAGGAAGGCGAGCGAGAACTTCATGGCGACGGACGGCACTCAAGGGCAGATCAGAACTACGGCAGATCTCTGGAACCTCTTCCACGTAGAGACAGGACCGTACTGTCTCAGCAGCACGGCGGGGAGCAGCATCTTTTAAAGAGTCGCACGACATATGGGTCTACGCCGCGGGCCCATCTTGCCCCGAGGGGTCAAGAAGCGATGGCCGGCGCGGTGGCCGGCCGGAATACACCCCTGGACATGCATATCGCATCGGAATCGCAGGCGTCCCGTGGTGTGTTGCAATATAGCGACGAGAACAAGCTTTCCAAGCTTTCAGCGGGAGAGTCCGCCAGGCCAGGGTGCCATGATCCCGGTCGCTGTACAGGGGCAGCGACGGACGGACGGCAACGTTACTATACAGTATTATCAGTCATTTCAATACCGGAAAGGTTTGTCGAAGCGGAATCGAATAGTAATCGCGTATGTACTACCGGCCGATGATAGGCAGAGCATGGGGGAATTGGTGGGATATTGAAAATTGGTAGTGCGTGGGCCGTTGTACTGGAGGTTAGCCGGAAGCGGAAGGTGAACAGTTGGAAAGCTGCGGTGGCCCCAGGTCGGGTGGCACACATCGGCAGTCCGGCAGGAACTTCTGTCTCCGGTCTGCGATCCGACCTGCGCCAACGGGAAGGTGGTTCGTATCGGAGTGGATGGGACGTTCGGGGCTATTGAAGCTTCAACTGGGTTATTTGAGTGTTTGATTCTCTGAGTGAGAGAGAAACAGATAGACATAGAGTAATACCTGTATTAGACAGTCACAAGGAGGAATGGTTCCTTTTAGGTGCGTGTGGGCCTACGCAGTCACTCCTAGGTACCTAGGTACAGTGTACTTTGTGATCGCGTGTTCCCCATCGGATAGATATACGATGTATTATTCTGTGTTCACTGTTTAGAAAAGAGCAAAAGCTGACGATATTCCAGTTATGCGAGAAATCTTTTCCCTAGTGTTCAGAATTGCTGCTTGCATTGTTTAAAAGTACGTACCCTTCACAGTCTGAAACAAACACTGAAGCTGTGTCCAGGTGCATGGAAGAGAAACACCAAGCCAGAAGGCAAACAGGCATATTCTAATCAGTTTTCAACAGACAGAACAAAAGCTGCAAGGCAAAAGCTTCTTCTGTATGAGAGTCCCGATTTACTCGCTAAACTGCCAAGCAGCTACCGTCTCGTCTCGACGTGGACGGTACTCGACCGTAACCTCCTTCTCGCCATCCCGGAGCAACAACTTATACGTGTTCCGAACATCTTCGATGCAGAGACTCGCTCTCGTCGTGCTGACGATGCGCGCACCGTCCCACAACCCGGCCCTTGCCGCCGCAGAACCCGCAATGACGCCCGTGACGACGCGCGTGCTCACGCTCCTGCGGTCGAACCCGTATTCCATGATGGGAAGCTGACAGATTTCGAGCTTATTCGACGACGTGCCGTCGAGGGAGAGGCCGGCAAAGTCCATGATGTGACGACCGCGGAGCATGTCCTCGTACTGCTGGGCGACCGGGAGCCGGTCGTCGCCGAGGTGCTGCTCTAGGCGCTGCAACCATTGTCGAGCGCGGACGGTCTCGCCCTGCCTGCGTCTCCTCGATATGTCGATGATGATCTCGTCGAGGGGCCCGTTCTTTGTGATGTCCCACTGCCGGCTGTGCCTTCGGAGGTACAGATCAAGGAAGAGAAGGTAGGCCAGCCCGCGCTTGTAGGAGATCCACTCGGCGTACCAGTCGGTGAACATCAGCTCCGCCGCCTCGCGGACGTCGACGGAGATTCGTGGGCTGGTGTAGTAGCCTTGGAGGTGGTCGTTCAGACTCTTGACGAGGAAGTCTTTTCCTCGAAATCCGAAACGATACGGCAGGAAAGAGCTGTAAAACTCGGCAACGCCTGGTTCGAAGCGAAATACGTGTCAGCGTCGACAGACGTTAGGTATGCACACCAAAAGCACGTGCTACAGACCTTCGATGAACCACTCGTTCTCATAGCCGTCTTCCTCTGGGCTGATGTTGGCGAAACTGTGCACCATCTCGTGGGTGAACAGCAGGACCAGCGAGTCGTCGGTCTCGTTCTTCGTGGCGCCGTCATACTCTAAAACGTAGCTCCCGTCGAAACCGCTCCCGCCGAAGCCAACAACGGATTTGCGGATGATGATGCGGTACGACTCGCCCGAGACCCCGAAGAAGGCGGACAGCTTCGGGAACAGCGCCGAGTTGTAGGACTTCAGGCGGTCGAGGTTCGGGGGGAGATCGCCGAACCAGTAGCAGGCGGCGAATCCCTCTCCTCCCGCCGCCGGAGAGACCTCGGGGTACGACCTGACGGGCCCGGCCATGTAGACGGTGTTCCACAGGGTGTCCGCGAGGCCGACGCGGACGATGGGCCGCGTCCCCTCCCCGTGGCTCCAGACGCACCTCGTGGACTCGGGAGCGTCCGCCGGCACGACCCAGCGAACCACGTTGGTGAAAGTTCCGTTCGATATCAGGAGGGGCAGGAACCACTGGCCGACGCCGTGCACGCCGCCTTGGTCCCGGCGCAGGTCGATGCGCGCCCCCATGGGCGTCGTGATGTCGACGTGGCGAGGAAGGACCTTGAAGGAGAGCACCACGTCGCCGTGCGTCCGCCTGTCGAAGGACCAATGCTGCATCGTGTTGCGTCCTTCCGGGGGCAAGTCGCGGAACCGGATCGCGAGGTGGCCCGCCTCATCCGTGGCTTGGATGCCGCGCTCGGTGAATGGGTGGGTTGGGACATTGTCTTTGAAGGTGTAGAATGAGAAGGCGGGTTGATCGGCCGTGAATCCGGGAGCCTGCAGTCTGAACACCACGGAGAGGCTGCTCACCCCGTCCGCGTCGAAGGCGGGTGTTAGTTGCAGATCGAGGATGGGATGCTGTGGAAGTTGCATTTTGGTCTGAAGGTAGCTGAGGTCCTGGCAACTTCGTGTTGGTTGAGGTTGCGGTGCCATAGGATCGGGCGCGCTCTTGGTTAAAGTCATATGAAAGCCATCACGAGATCGTGGTGGCTCTTCCTAATAAGGAAGTTATAAGACGCGGCTACGAGTGTCGGGTAAATCGGCACTAAAGGTTATGCGACACCCCGGGGTTTTTGAGAGTTACGCTTTTCGATCTTGACGCGACGTAAGTGTGCTCATTACCAGCTTATTAGCCATTGGGAGTTAGAGCTGGGGTAAAGCTTCAATGTTAAACTAATTTCGTTTTATTAGGGCATTCACTTCCTCGTGAGCGTACGAGAGTACGAGATACTCGTGGAAGGTAGACGGACTTTGCAGAGAGCTACGCTCAATAGTGACACTACAGCCCGGAAAGAGAGACGCGTCAGCGAAGATATCGGGGCTGGCCCCCATCGTTATGAGTAGAATCCCCCAGAGCAATGGGAACTGTTCGAGAGAAGTGTTGTAAGCGCAAAACATGCCGAGGCAACTTGCCTACCCAGGCACTCTAATGTCAACTTAAACCCCTAGAGTGGGTTGCGTGGACTCACTAACAGCCAGCAACCAGCAACAGCAGAATGTGTGCAAAAGCCAAGTCAACGCATTGGTATGGATGGTCAATCAATTTCCAATTGCCCGCAGTCCAAGTGCCAGCTTGAGCATGATTTAGGCATTGACTTTTACTGTTGACGTTCGCTCGCGTGACGGAGACAGAGAGATTGTTGACAGAAGTCACCTCCAGTACGTAGACGCCGAAGTGCCCCACATATCCGCATTGTCCAATCACACCGCCCAAAAGGTAAGCACCGCCGTAGCAGCCTCACAATCCAGGCCACCACCCAATTACCGTCGGAAAGCTCCACAGTACCAGTCCCAAAGCTCCGACGACATTTCGAAGATCCAGTTGACCACACGACGAACTCACCAATCCGACCATTACAGACCCCCCAATTGCCGTCAAAATGGCCGGAGACTCAGCACCCAGGGGTCAGTTCCCCCTCGGCTTCCCTGCCCCGCGCCGACCATCGAGACCACCCCGCTGACATCCCTCGCAGAAGCGACCCGCGAGGAGATGCGGGACGCCAAGCTCCCCATCGCCTACCGCGACAGCTGCGCCGGCCTCCTCATCCCCCTCAACCGCTGCCGCGCCGAGTCCTGGTACCTCCCGTGGAAGTGCGAGGTTCGTTCCGCCCTGTCCCGATCCATACCCCTCGCCCGCCGCCCGACGACCGATCCTCCCCAAGCCGGACCGAATAAACCCACTGCTAACTGTTCTCTGCGACGACTAGGACGAGCGCCACAGCTACGAGAAGTGCCAGTACGACGAGTTCAAGAAGCGCGTCGCCAAGATGAACGAGCTCCGCGCGGAGAAGGGTACGAGAAGCAACTAAGAAGGGGGCGGCGACGACGACGACAAGCCCGGGGGGGAAACGGCAGCGATCTGTGTACATAACCCTTTGTTTTATCTTGGGAGGGGACCGACCTGGAGGCAAAACGGTCGAAAAGGTGGGATTTGGGTCCTGCCGTGGGTGTGGTCATAGAACGAGCCGAATTCACGTCAAATTGCGAACACAAACGATTCCACGGATGCTTTTTTTGGGTTCTTGGCTGCGGTGGGCGAGTCGGCTGCGTCGGACGTTGGAACCATGGCTGGCCATGACGGGCTGGTACGACTGAGATGTTGAAGAACGGACGTGGCCGGACTCCAAGGTCGAGATCACACTTGAGAAACGTCCGCGGACGGAGTCATTGCAACAGGGCTATCAGGACCGGAGAAAGCCGTTTGCTGCGCAAAGTTGGGCTCATGTGTTGACGAATCTAGGATTGCACATAAACTCTGCTGTTCACCTGTCGACATCCGCGTGGCCCGAAGGCTCTAGCAGCCGCTTCTCGATGACGGCATTCAGCACCTGGCCGCCTCGGGCTCGATAAACGATCAGGCACTCGGCCCGACCTCGCCGAACAAATCGAGGACGTCGGCCAGCAGTCGCGTGCGGTCGACGACCCGGCCATCACGTCCACCACATCCGGTTCTGTTTCAACCTCTAGCACGACCTTGATGCTCTGCCTCGAGGAGTTACCCGAACAGCAGGCCCGCCACATGTCTCAACACGAGACTGGCGTCCACCAGGCCTCTCGCCTCCACCAGCCGCCTTTCATCGGCCCTCAGAGCCCTACGCATCCCAATACTCTCTGCCCGTGTACGGGATGGCCTACTCCATCATCCCTGAGTTAGGATCAGTTCCCACGCTGTCGCCTCGCGGTGCCTTACCACCTCGTAGGCCCGCTCGACGTCCAGGAACGGGTTGACCGAGCAAGTGCTGCGAGAGGTGGTACACCGACTCGGCGGATATGGCGTCTGCGATTCATGTGGCCGCGAGGATGGCACACATGGTCGCGGGCACGCACGTCACCTCGCCGGTCAGTTTGAACAGATTCGCCATCATCCGGCACACACTGGCCAGGAATGCCGCAACGCCGATCACAGCGAAAATCCCCGACGAGATGCGGATCAAAGAGTCTGGGTACTGCCGCAGCTCGTTGGTCAAACCAACGCCTCAGGGCTTCAGCAAAGATGGCCCAAGTTTGCCGGTGACCGTGGATCCCGAACAGAGTGGTTCATGTGGTCTAGAATCGTTATCAGACAAAGCTACACTAAACGACAACCTAGACCACCAAGGCTGCGTTCCGGGAAGGTCAGTCCAAGGCGGGGTCGTACGCAAGCCGGTCATCGCAGTCACGATGCCGGCACCAGGGCGGCTAAGGTAACCCTGTTTGTTACCCTGGGCCACGGCTAGAGCCAACCTGACGATGGCAACCTCCTTTCTTTTTCCTCTTTCTTTTACGTGCAAACTTGCTTCCAAACCATCCGTATCTCCCACGATTCCCGCGCCGAGTCATTCTATCTCCGACAACCGTGGGGGGGCTTTCGCCGACATTTCTCCCGAGTCGCAAGCCTATACGTGTCCTCACTCCCGCCCCCTCCATGCATATATGTAGCCACTGCATCCGTATTGCCTTCCACGAACCCTTCGCTATCGCTCGGTATTCACAGAGCTGATCTCTAGAGGCATCGAGCGTCCGTGGGGCTCTCGTCTTTTGTATGACTGTCGGAGCGCCATGATATCGATCGTCAGTCTCTTTTCTTTCGTAATCTTGGGTTTGCCCCCTGCGTAAACCCCACGAAAGGGAAGAAGTTGACGATCTATGCCACGGCGTTTTTACAGTCGTACAAATGACGAAGGCTTCAGAGGAGAGCATAGGACGGCACCCGCCAGAGCCTCTCTCCGTGGGAGGTACGCATTGATCTCCTGGCAAAGAACCACTCGGCACGGCCGGAGGGATGTCATCACGCCAACAAGCAGAGACACATCATCACGGCCATTATCGACAACACACAACTCGTGTCTGAAAATACACCGCCAATCGGGGCGCCGGACGCGACGGATAGGCTTGACCAGCACGCCACAGCCAGCATCTTCTACATGTTGCCCGCCCGGTTTGTCTCGGTACTTTGGCAGCTGGCTGGCCACGACCAAGTCGACGTGACGTCGAGATGTACAGGAAGGGAGCACTCCTTACCGAGGCACATCCTTGCGGAGACGGCGACGGTGGCCGTGGCGAGGATGTCCTCGTTGTCAACTGCGGCATGGAGAAGCCAGGCAGCATGGCCCCTGGTCTCGGGGATGCCGCTGTTCGCGACCAGGTACTCAGCCATGCCTTTGCGGAGACGTCGTCATTGGCAACGGCCGGGAGGGAACGTCGTCGTGGCCATCCCCACGTTGACCGCCACGACGCCGAAGCACGTACGTCCTCCCTCCCTTTGGCCCATGGCATCCACGCATCGCACCTTTCGACCTCGGGCACCCTCGCCCTTCTCCCGGCAACAGCGTCCGCGCTCAAAGACAACGTTTGGGCGCCAATACACCCTCCTTCCGGCTGCTTGTCGCCACGGATACATCATTAACGTCCACGACTAGAGCGGTCAAGGCCCCTCAGAACTGCCGCGGCAACTTAGCCAGACCCTCGTCGAGCCGGCGGGAGGGGGGAGGGTTGTCTGTCGGCCAGGTCGCGTAGTTCGTTGAGGAGGAAGGACTCGAACAGGGCTCGGATGGAGATCCTGCTTTGGGACGGTGGGAGGAGTGTGAGTCGACTCATTGGGCTCTTGTGTCTCGACGGCCGTGTGTTTTTGTTTTCGTTGGCTTGGCAGGCAACGGTTGGCCGTTGGGTTGCCGGGTCGTGGGAGTGGTCGAGGGGTTGTTTTGTTTGTTTCGGGGAGCGAGGACATCATTCGCCTGGATGCGGTTCACGGATCTGAGCAGGCATGCACACACAGGGGTTACTCATGTACCGAGGCTCTTGCCAGTTTCCCTGGGCTCTAGAATGTTTTTTCCTCCATCTTGTCCGGAGACTGTCCCCGTGGAGACGTGATATTCACAGTAATTCATGCGGCGAGCCACTGGAAACAACGGAGGTCAGGCGTGCAGCAGATGCAAGCGTGGTCGAGGCTTCCGTAGCTCCCAGATCCCCCGATAGAGAAGGGAAAGAGAACGAGGGTTGGATGTCATAGGTAGGAGGGATTAAGGCAGGGAAATCACGGAGCGTTGAAAAGACAACCATGTCATGATTGTAGGTTTTGTTTTTCGTTATTTGGTTATGTAGGTGTTGTGACTATTCCCATGCTCGATCTCGGGTTGTGGAACCATCCAAGTAAGGGGGTATCTATCTACGCTAAATGCTAGGTGTACAAAGAAGATGATGATAAAAACCACCATACGACACGTCGTTTTGTCGCGGCGGTGCCAGTCTGCAGGGGTCCGAGGTGTGTATGCGCCGTCGTCGACCGATCCAAACTCCAAAATATTACGAGAGAGTCAAAAACGCCGTCGTCAGGGTGCCAGCAACCAGACTCGCAAGACTCTCTTTCAAACCGTTACTATTACAGTTTTTTTCCCCCAGTCCGTCATGTTCCCTTTCGTGGGGGTCCTTTACCCGTGCCGGCTCCCGCTCTATTAGATGACAAGACAAGATAAAAGACAATAGGTAGATGGCCGGGGGCGTCAAAGGTGTGTGGCGGATCAGCAGGTGACCTTGACCATGGGCTCCCACGGCCGGGCCGTGTTCCAGAGGTACGTGTCGGGCGCGCAGTTCTCGTCGGCGGCGTACATGTACTTGACGAAGACGGGGGCGACCTCGGAGGGCAGCGGAGGGGGCGGGGCGAAGAGGTCGCGGGCGTGGTCGAGGTCCATGTAGTCGGGGTAGTAGTCGAGCTCGTCGTACTCGTAGCCGTCGCAGTCGTCTACTGCCGCATCAGCGGCGGCAGCGGCAGCGGCAGCAGCAGCAGCAGCAGCAGTGGCGACGGAAGACGACCGGCCGAAACCAAAATCGAGGTCGTCGAAGCAGAAGTCGATGCCGAAGCCGCGGAAGTCGAGGTCGAAGCTGAGCTCCTCGCGGCGGATGCACTCCTCGACGGACAGGCTCGCGAGGCGCAGGACGAAGTCGTCGACGGCGGCGTCGTAGGCGTCCGGGCTCGCGAGGTGGGCGTCCGAGTCGACGACGATCTGGAACCGGACGGACTGGACGTCGAGGACGACGCGGCCGACGGCGGAGGGGAAGCCGTAGGACGCGCCGGAGGAGAGCAGCCACGACCCGCGGGGCGTGTCGCCGGTGCTGTCGGCGTCGTACCAGACGGCGGTCCCCGTGGCGGAGGTGTCGCGGACGACGAGGCGGCGCTCGGCGTCGAAGGCGATGTGGCAGTGGCGCGGGGCGATGCCGGGGAGGGAGGGGAGGAGGATGTCGCAGGCCGGGTCGGTGCCGAGGACGAAGCCGGTGTGGTTCTTTGGGGGGCGGGAGAAGGAGAGCTCGAGGGCGGGCTTGGAGGGGGAGGAGGAGGAGGGCTTCTTGGTGAGGAGGGAGGGGTCGATCGTGGTTGCGTCTGGGTTGGGGGTTGGTTGGGGGTCGTAGGCTTCGGGGATGGAGGCGACGCGGCGGGAGGCGTTGTGGGAGAGGCGGACGGCCTCGAGGGCGGGTTGGTTGTTTGAGGAGGGGATGAGCCAGGCGATTACGTTGGGGCGGTCCATTTTGTTGGTGTTTGTGGTGATGATGGCGTTGATGTTGATGTTGGTGTGGATGATACTGAGTCGAAGGTGGATTCAAAGAGACGCCGATGAGATAAGATTCAGACCGAGAGAATGAAAGTTACGAGGAACCGCAAGTATTAATGAGTGAGACGATATCGATGGTCGTCGTGGTACGTAGTGCAATCGCTTGATAATAGCAAGATAATACAAGGTAAGGTATCTTCCTCGTATCCTTTGACAAGAAAAAAGAACGTATTTTTTATGGTTGTTGTTATTTTTGTAAGTTGCTGATGATTCTGATTATCAAGAAAGCAAACAGGAGAGATGGTGAGATGACGAGAGGGGGGGAAGTCACTTGATCTTCTTATAACCCAGTCGGGAGGGAGACAGTTGGCGATGTTTTTTTGTGCGCCAGTTGCGGTGTGGTTGGGCCGGGGGGTCGGTTCTCTCCACTGGATGAGCGCAGCGTGTGTGGTGTTTTGCAGGCCACATACACGGGCATCAAAACAAGAAAAGTCGACAACCACTAGGTTGCCGGTGGACCGGGAAATTTTCTCACACACAGACACTCAGAGAGAAAATGTAAACAAGAGAACGAGCCTGCATGGAAGAGCATGAGACGGTGCCTGATGATCCCCCTCTTCTCTGTCGAGTGAAACGAAACGATGTACCCGGTCTGGTGCGTGTAAGTTGCAGCAGCGCGGGAGCGCGTCAGCCAATGGATCGCGCGCCACCCGGTCGGGGGTGTTGGCACGGCATCTAACGCGCGCAAGGGTTTTGCGGTGGTTGGTTCCGCTGCCGTGACTCACCGTCGACGTTGACAGCTCAGCAGCGCGGCGCGGCACGCATGTTGCATATCGCGAACGAAGCAATACTGGCGTATCGTTTGTCGTCGATACAGGGCAGGGCCGAACCGGGTACTGGAGGTTCGCGTTCGCTGGCGGGCCTCGGTTTTGGGCCTCTCTCCACATAAATCTCGACTCTTGACTCTAGCAGTCGTGAAAAGTCTTCAGAATATCAAAGTTCCATCCATTTAGTAGGTCGTTTAAGGTCTCGGGAGGCCGGGACCACGGCCGTCAACGGGATGCAGGAACCCGCAGGGAACGGAGGTGGGCCAAGGGGAGGGCCGGATGGGTTTCCGCGTGCGTGGCCCGAGGGCCTATTGATGATTCTGGGTGCGATGGATTGCGCACATAAGAGGGTGATACCGGTTTGCTTCGATTGCAGGGAACCATCTTGAGAATTCGGATACTTGCGAGCATGATGAACCTGGTGATGGGCTGTTGGCTATGGATGATGCACCGCGCGCTTGATTTTTCATGCTGACTGACCCCGGCGTTAGGTCAGTGGGGCATTTTACTGCCTGACACTAACAGAGCCCATGTACTCACCCAAGTACCTTCATCAGGTTCAATAAACGTACCATAGTACTGACTTTTCAAAGTAGAACTTCAAGAGATTCGTGCCGTAGCTTCATCATCAACACCAAGCTCTGGTTTTTCCAACCAAGGAGTCTATAAGATAGGTGTGCCAGCTTATCTCGGTGTGTTAGTTGGTGGAAGCGACCACGTCATGGTCCAGTACCACTTCAGGAAGGGAAGTGTCTGACTGTCGACACACCATGCTGATATGAATGTTGTTTTCTCCAAAACGAGAGAGTTCTGCAGTGTAATGTTTTTCTTGGGTGTGAAGTGAAGCCTGAAGGATGACCCACCTAAAAGAGTTGGGCAGTGGCGCTTGGTTGGGCTGTTCTTACTAATCCTCTTGAGAAAAGTACCATATCTACGGATACTACCCTGACTTGCCACGCTGGTGACTTGAACAGCTTACGCGATACGCCAGCACACTTGCATTTCCACGTCGACTGCAGCTATCAGCCCTCTTCTCTCAAGTTTAAATACCCGCGTGTCATCCTCCCAAGAATTCGGATCCGGGTGTGACAGAGTCCTGCTGTGGTTAATACCTGTCCCGCCCGTTCGGTGCTCAGGTTCCGATACTTGTACTTTGTACCGCCTGATTAGCCGTTCCAAGGATGTGATGATGTAATCACGACGCCCCGCCAAACGGCCGGCTCTGACACAAAAACCGCACAACAGCCGAAGGAACCCCGCTAAAGAGACCCTGAAATGGTGGATGGGATTTTGGTTGAGGCGCTGCACGGTGCACCAAGAAAAAAAGAAACAAAAAAAAAAGAACCGCCCCTCGCCGCCCCGCGCGGCGTCTTACCTGGAACCTCGGCGAAGCAAGTCCGACCGAACCGGGTCCCACGGGCAAGTCCCAGTCCCCAGTGCTTCTGAATCTGATCATCAAGTGCCCCTCCCTGCAATTACACACACCCGCGCGCTGTCATCATCTGTCTGCATGACTAATTGATCCTCGCCGTTCGGAGCGGAACCGGTCGGCCGCGATTAAATGTACCACGCTCGCCTTTCCCACCACGCCGCCGTCTCCGACACATCGCATTCCGGCCACTCCCCCCTCGACTCACCTCACCTCGTGACAATTGTCCTTTTTAGCCGACAAGACCACGTCTCCGCTTCTCATGAACACCCATTGGAACTGATTGAAACCCCCTCCTTCCGACAACCCTCGCCATCCCCAACCAAGAACCCACCAGTTCCCCGCTCGCGCATCATTCACCTCACCCCGCCATGCCCGACTTTGAAGCGAAGCCAGCAGCCGGCGATGCGCCCAAGGACTGGCGCGAGGAGACCACCCAGCTCCCTTCCTTCTACTCCCCGCGGACGAAAGCCAGCAATGGCTCGGCAGATGGCTCCTCGGGCCAGGAGCCCAACGAACTGAACCTCTCCGACCCCGCCGTGCCGCTCGCGAGAGCTGCCGACGACGACGCCGCCTCCGCGACCGAGAACTCCCAGCCGCCACCGCCCTCCCTGCTGTCGCCCGCCTTCACCCCTCCCGCGACCCCCGGCACCTCGACACCCCTGGCCGGCGCCGAACCCGCCCCCCGAGGCGTGCCCGTCGACTCCTCCATCCCCTCGGGCGGCTGCGGCACCAAGCGCCCGCGCCTCCTCGAGACCCTCCCCGAGGTCCAGTGCATCGTGCGCGCGCGCATCCCCACCGTCACCGGCACCGAGATGTTCCTGCACCTCTACACCAACAACGTCGACCAGAAGGAGCACCTGGCCATCGTCTTCGGCCCGCACATCCGCAGCCAGTCGCTCGACGCCCCGCGCCCGGGCGAGACCGAGATGGACCGCATGGTGCGCGGCGCCTACACGGGGCGCCTGTACCCGGGCCGCGTGACGAGCGGCATGCCGGGCGGCGTCGCGACGCCCCTGGGCGAGGAGCCGCCCGCCCTCGAGCAGCGCGGCCCGGCCCTCGTGCGCATCCACTCCGAGTGCTACACCGGCGAGACGGCGTGGTCGGCGCGCTGCGACTGCGGCGAGCAGCTGGACGAGGCCGCGCGGCTGATGAGCATGCCCGGCAACGCGAGCGGCGGCATCATCATCTACCTGCGCCAGGAGGGCCGCGGCATCGGGCTCGGCGAGAAGCTCAAGGCGTACAACCTGCAGGACCTGGGGTCCGACACCGTCGAGGCGAACTTGTTGCTGCGCCACCCGGCCGACGCGCGCAGCTACGGGCTCGCGACGGCGATGCTGCTCGACCTGGGCCAGACCGAGGTGCGCCTGCTGACGAACAACCCGGACAAGATCCGCGCCGTGGAGGGGCCGAACCGCGAGGTCAGGGTGACGGAGAGGGTGGCCATGGTGCCGCTCTCGTGGAAGGGCAGGGGCGGGTTCAGGAGCCAGGAGGTCGAGGGGTACCTCAAGACGAAGGTATGCCGGGTCGTCTTACACACATGACTTGCCGTTTGCTAACTACGAGGACCAGATTGAAAAGATGGGACACATGCTCGACATGGGCGGCATGCCTTCATGAACAAAGAGAACGAGAGAAGCAGGGAGACATTTGGGTTACGAGAGCATAGACGGCGTTCGGGTTTTGACACGAATACCTGGGAGACTTGGCGTATTTTTTTCGGGTACATTTTTTTGTCGTTGGGAATATTTGGCATATACATAACGTGTCATTGTTCATACCTAGTATCGACGGGTCTTCCCCCCTCGGACTCACATGGATGGCAAATCTATTGGGAAAAGAAGACCAAAGCTGATCAAGCCGTCGGGTGTGGGCGTCAGTTGCGTGATGTTGGTCTACCACTGCCAACTGGAAAGATGAAGATGTATTGCAATACGGAGACCTATCCTATGAACAGTGTGGCTGGATGGACAGCCAAGGTCACACCCATTGCCGACGTACCTGGGTATATGTATCACCCAACAACAGACCGGAGTTCTTTATTCGCAAGAAAACTCTAATTGTAGTACTCGGCAAGGGGCCACACTGCTTGATCAAGCGACAAGGAGGAGATACAGCATATTTCCAGCAATGTTACTGTTGATTCATTGATTCAAGGGATAGAGTATACATCAGTGCCAGAGAGTACCTAGTTGGCTACGCTGGTAGGTAGGATACCTGCCGGCAGGTACCCGCAGAGGTGCACTGGGGCAGTCGGTACCTGGGCAATAGTACCTACCCATTACTGGAGGTACCTTGCTGGCAGACAATTAGATGGGCCCCACTTTCCAAATTTGCGTCAGTCGCGCTTGGAGCTCTGCACTTTCCGCGTCTGGCTGTCTTCCCTTGCTGCACTTTCCTCACCTCGGATTGTCTCAACCAAAGCACTCTTCTCCGCCACCTTTCTCTTATCGACAATCTACCATTACCAACGAAGCTCCGAGCGTGTTACCGACGTTATTTCGACCAGATTCATGCTATAACCGCGCCCTACACGACCCATCAGTCTCCGCGGAGATGGAGAAAGAGTTGCGTCTTCGCCTCGTGGTCCGGCGTCACGCCGTGCCCGACGTCAAGCTCCTCTGGAACGCGACCGCGAACGAAGATCTGACCATCTCGCGTCTCCTCGCGCAGATCAACGAGGTCGTCCCCTTGGAGAGCGGCGATTGGGGCCTCGAAGACTACGCCGTCGAGCTTAAGGATGCCTCGGGCGACGGGTTCGAATGCGTCCACTACCACCTCGTCTCCAAGCTGTTGAAGGATGACGACCAAGTCCTGTAAGTCGGAGTCGGACAAGCCCCCGCCTCATTTTGCATCGTATCTAACAAGCCCCAGCGTCCGCCCTCTCTTGACCGGCGACCTGAAGCGACGAAAGCTCAGCGGCAGACACCAGATCTCGGCAGATGGGAAACACCTGGTCGACGGCCTTGCCTTCGGCCGGCCCTGGCTCCGAGCCCCCCGCGACCGCCCCGCCGTCACCCTCCCACCTAGGAAGAAGGCTCGCATCACCTACGACAGCGACGACGATCACGAACCTCCATCCGACGCCGAAATGCCGATGCTGGAGTACGGCTCGACCAGAGCCCAGCAAGACCCGTCGAGCGTGAAGCTTCGTGCCCGCTTCTACGATGCAGAGTCGGACGGCGACGAGGAGGACGACGAAGAATTCGAGCCGGGCGCCGACGGAGACGTGGACGATGACATGGACGCCGAAGACGAGGACATGGAAGAGGAGTTGCGTCTCATCAGAGAGGATAACGCTGCCGCCAGAGAGGAAGATATCAGAGAGGAACTACGGAACATCCAAAACAACAGAGCCTCGAGCGGAACGACAAATCTTCGCAACTCCTCCGCGGACGAGGCCTCTCCCCAAGCCTCGGCTGCCAACGCCCTGGTCAAGTCTGGACACAAACAGCCGTCCGGGGCGCACCTGGACCTGGAATCTCTCGACAAGATAGCGGATCTGAGAGCAGAGTTTCCCAGCGCTCCGATTTCCGATGTGGAGCGTGTCTTGTTACAGTGCGATAAAGATTTTGGAAGAGCGTATCGCAAGCTTGCCAGGAAATTCTATGCCGAGAACTTCTCTACCGACAAGTACCCCATCCAGATGCTCGATTCTGAGGACGACGAAGAAGACGAGGACGACGAGGATGATGAAGATGAGGACGCGTTTGACGACGAGGATGCGTTTGGCGACGAGGGCGCATTTGGCAATGCAGAAACGCACATTCGCAACACCCATATGAGATTTCCCGAGGCTGCAAAGGAGGCGTGGGGCGGGAGCTCTGATTCTGACTCTTGCTCCGACTCCAGCGACTCCATCTCTGATTCTGACTCTGACTCCGACTCTGAACCCAGCTCCGACTCTGAACCCAGCTCCGACTCTGAACCCAGCTCCGATTCTGAACCCAGCTCCGATTCTGAACCCAGCTCCGATTCTGAACCCAGCTCCGACTCAAGCTCCAACTCAGATTCTGACCAAGACATGAGCAGCGACTTGGATGATATGTCGTCTGATTCATCAGACCAGGATTCAGATGATTCCTCTGGCAACTCCTCTAGCGACTCTGAAGATGCCCGTTTCCTTCAATACCAGCAGGCCTGCAAGCAAATCGACCAAGAGCGTTCAAGCCTGCTTGATTCTGAGCTTGACCACTCCGACAGCGACGAATCAAACCCTGGGGGCGATGGACGACAACACACAACGAGTGCGGCAGCTGATTCCGAAGACTCGTCCGACTCATCGTCTGATTCCTCTGGGTCTTCCGACTCGCTTTCTGATTCCTCCGACTCGCTGTCTGATTCCTCCGAATCATCCTCAGACGACAGCAGCAGTGATGATTCCAGTTCCGAGTCTGAGCCAGAGGAGCTTCCCACCATGACACTCAGCAATTCCCACAAGAGTCTGCAGCCTTTCCGGCCCCCGCAACCCACCGCAACGGCCTCGGCCAGTGATACTGCGAGCCAGACGCCGCCCGTTGCGCCCGGACTTGGCTTGAACAAGACTCAGAGAAGGAATGCTAGGCGCAAGCTTGCCAAGCGAATGGCCTCCCAGAAGCCTGTGTCCGAGCTGTCCGACGAGGCGGCAGCACTTCTTGCGAGAAAAAGGGCGCTTCTGGACGCCGTCGTCTCTCACCCTTCCACAGGGCCTCAGAGCCAGGAAAGGTCGCCAGAGACTCTGGTCTCTGCCCCTCGAGACTCCGCACCGGAGGGAAGCGACGAGACCTTACAGAGCATCGCTCCTCAGGAAGAGAGCGGACATACACCACGTCGAATGAAGCCAAATGTCGGTGCGGCCCGACGCATGCTGATGGGCTCACTTGGTTTAAAGAACCCCAAGTCCAAAGCCGATGAGGACAAGATCAGGCAAGACTTGATGAAAGGGGTCCGCCCGCACACCAATGCTCGTCTGACAGAGGCATCCTCGCAGGCCGACGAATCTGCCCAGACACAAGAATCGGCGGAGGAGGATCCCGAAGCCTGGCGTGAGAAAATTTCCTACCGAGCCGTGGAATGCTGCCACGACGGAATCGAGCTCTCTGAACCGCCCTTTCCTTTCGTGCAGCGATGGGACCCTCAGCAGCAAGTCGAGGAATGGTTCGGTACGAAGAACAAGCGCGGAGGCAAACGTAAGCGCGCACAGCGCGATCAAGCCCAGGCCCCTGCCGATGGAGATTCTCAGGAGTCGAAGAAGCGTCGCCTGACTGGCGGCGGCGTGACCTTTTCGGATACGGTTGAGTCCATGGAAGAAGGGAACACGACCCTCAACTACGATGATCCTGTTGAGGAGGCTCCTGCTGCCAAGGGTCAGGCCCTGGAGAGCCAAGCGACCGACTTTGAAGATCTGCCTTCGCTTCCGTCAGATCTCACTGCGCTGCCTCCTCTGCTCCCAGGAAAGGCCATGGCAGGCATGGTCATCACCTGGAAACAATTGGTACTCTCACCAGCAACCAACTGGCAGCCAGAGATGGTCAACCTCACCGGTGTGCTTGTCAGGGTCTACGACGAGGAAGCCACCGACTTGGAGTTCTTGCTGGCGCAGCGGGACAGGAACCTTGATCGAACGGAGAAAGTCTACGACGAGTTCACGGGGAAGCGTATATACGACCGCTTCGAAGCCCCCGACGACGAGGAGGACGACGAGGAGGATGCGGACGACGGCTACCGCAGGCTGAAGTATGCGGAGCTCATTGAGCCCAAGGTTTTGCAGGAGCCGTTGGGAGGAAAAGAAACCTCGCAAGGACACGATGAATCGAGCGCTCCCACAGACAGCGTTATCCACGAGACCGTTTACGACGACCAGAGCCAGCCGTCTCATGCGGATAAGGAGATGACTGGCCAGTCCGAGGCGGGTGAAGGAAGTCAGTCACAAGATGTTGCAGAAGATGGTCAGGCCAACGCTAATACGGATGACGGACAGTCGCACAACGGGATTGACGGTCAACACGGTGTCTCTGAGGGAGAGCAGCCAAGCTCAAACTTGGATTCACAGCCCGAGAACGCTGCCGAACAAAACATTGAAAACGACGTAGCAACCCCTAAAGCCAACACTGACGCGCCGAAAGCAACCGAAGACGAATCGCAGCAATCGATGTCGAGCGTGGGCGGACAGGCTCTTTCAATCTCCTCGGACCGTCGTCACGAGATCAGCCTCATGATCGAGCAGGCTGGCTTCCGCAAAGACATCACGCCGTCGATCCTTCGTGCCAAGACTAACAGTCCGACTCGTCAGCTAATGGAAATGTCGGATGCTGTCGAGGCTTCTTATATTTCATCGAAGTCACCTCATTCGGAGATGACTGCTGCCAAGGAGAATAGCCCTGTGGCAGCGAGAGAGCAAACTGCCGGGACCGAAGATGCCCCACCGCCCTCTTCCGCGAGTAGTGTTCGCAGTGGTCGGCAACCAGACACGGACTTCAGCTTTGACATGGGAGGTGACGATATGCCGCACATTGGTGATACCGGAGCCGGCTCGCCCGTCTTGGGGGAGACCACGCCAAGAGCGGACGTGCAAACGCCAACGCGACCGAAACAGGCGTCCGTTGAGCCATCGACTCGCGACTCTATCGACTTCCCAGGCTTGGACCAGCTCTTCCTGACGGCGACTTCTCAACAACAGCACTCCCAAGACTCTGAGAGCCCCTCCAAGTCGCAGGTTCTCTCTGATCTCCAGTCTCGAAAGGCCATAGTGAGGCGCGACGAGGAGTACGAGGCCGCCATGCGCCGTCTGGACAACGAGGAGGATGTCGAGGATGAGGAAGGAGATGAAGAGTCACAGTCACCGCGGGCCTTTGGGAGAACTCGAAAGCAACTCTTTCCCAACTCGAGCCAGCCGATGCTGTCTCGGTCGCCCGAGCTGCCCGATATAAAGCCCGAAATCAAGACGGCGCCGTCTTCTTTCTCCGAGACGCGGTCTTCGATGCGAACGCGAAAACGCAAGAGCTCGCCGTTCGTCCTTCCAGAGGGCTCCCAAGTGGTATCATTGTCGAGCCGGTCCAGCTCCCCGGTAGAGGAGTACATCGAGCTCTATGCCGAAGACGATATCGACGACGACTATCAGGAAAAGAGCAGCAGCCTGCCCCACGGCCCTGGCTGGGTGCAGAAGAACAAGCCGGCCAAGGCCAACACGAGGGCTAAGAGCGTGCCGGCGGCGAGAGCGGGAGGCAAGGCAGCGGGGGGGAGACAGTCTATCCCACCCAACACGCAGCCGGCGACGTCCAACACCAAGAAGCGGGGATCACGGAAATCGTCGGTGGAGTTCTGAGGATGTACTGCAATGGCAAAAACAGAGATAGATCTGTGGTTCACTTGGAGGAGTTGAAGGGTTTGTTCCATGTACTAGCTTCCAGTTGCTCAACGGTTTGTTGAAGCGCCGATACCCAGGCCCGAGAGGGTTAATTAGTGTTGAGCAGAGAAAGAACTTGCTTTTCTAGCTACGTAACGTCGTCGACTGCCACATATGCGATGGTGAAGCCGTGCTTGACTGACCGACTACACTGGAACTACTAGAGGAGCTCTACTAGAGGAGCTCTTAACGATGTCTTCGAGTAGTTTCCCCTACTCGGACTCCAGCACCCGGTACACGGGGTACTCGTCCCCGGCCTCCAGGTCGATGACGTTGTACCTCGCAAAGCTCGCGCGGTTCTCGGGCTCGAGCGCGACGAAAGCAAACGCCGCGTTCTTCTGCCTCGCGTCGACCCGGAACCCGCCCCGGGGCACCCGGACGACCCGCCGGCTCGTCGACGTCGTCACGCTCGCCTCCACGACGCCCTCGTACTTGGCGGCCGCCAGCTCCACCGCCTCCGCCGTCAGCACCTCGGCCTCCCCGACGAAGTCCTCCGCGAGCTCGTCGACCCGCACCCCGAGCACGCGGAGCCTCGCCGCGACGCCCGCCCACGCGCGCGGGAAGACGTACGCCTCAGGCCGCCGCCGCACTATCTCCGGCGCGGGGGGCGTGCTGTTCTGGAACCGCACGGGCACGCGCACGACGCTGCCTGCCTGGACGTCGATGAACTCCCACGTCGTGTTGGTCACCCTCGCGCGGTCCGTCACGATGATGTCCCCCGTCGGGCCCGTGCCTTCGGCGAACTCCCTCCGCGCGCGCTCGATCGTGTCGAACACCTCGGCGGCGTTGTCGACGGCCGTCTGCAGCAGCGCCTCGACCGCCGCGAGGCCCGCGGCCACGCGCCGCCGGAAGTGCTGGTCCGCGAGCCGGATCCCGCGCGTCTCCGTCAGGAAGGACACTGTCTGCAGCAGGCCCGCCGAGTTGTGCCCCGCGCGCGAGACGGAGCTGGGCTCCGTCAGGACGGGCACGTCGCCGCCGCCCGACGGCGCGGTGAAGTACGCGCTGGTGCGGAAGCCGTGCCGCCTGACTTGGTCCTGGATTGAGCGTAGGAACAGGCCGTCGCCGAGCGCGCGGATGGCAGGGTGGATGTTGGGGTTCTTGACGTGCGAGACCTGCACGTCCTGCGCCTTGAGCCACTGGCCCCCCGCGCCGAGGCGCTGCGAGGCGGTGTACTCGTGCGCGTCGAGGAAGATGTGCGGGTCGAACTGGGACAGCAGGCTCTTCACGTCGCGCGTCTGCTGCCGCTGGAGCAAGGTGTGGTCGCGGTTCGGGTCGTAGTTGGACGCGAGCTCGCGCTGGAAGTAGGCCACGCCGTCCGGGTTGTACCGCGGCAAGACCAAAATGTCGGCGCGCGAGAGGACGGAGGACGTCGTGTGCGTCTCGTTGGCGCTGAGGTTGGCGAGGAGCGCGAGGAGGGCCTGGTCGCCGGCCGGCTCGTTGCCGTGGACGCCGGCCTGGAGCCATATGCGCAGCTTAGGGCTGCCGCCGGATGATGCGAGGGAGAGGTTGACGTAGGGGATCGGACGGGCGTCCTCGGAGGTGAAGGAGGGCTCGTGGTAGGTCAGCCAGGCGTGCTTGTCGGCGAGGCCGCGGAGGAAGGATTCTAGTGGCGACGATGTCAGTGAACCTTCTCAGTTGCGACATGAAGAATGGACCGCTCTTTACCCAACGTCTCCTGATCGGTAGGCCCGGACGTCCCGTTGCTCCACCCGGCGGGGACCGAGGCCGGGTCCGCGAAGGCGGGCGAGAGCAGCTCGACGTCCGGGTCCGGGAAGAGCTTGGACACGAGCGCGCTGTCCCGGACGACGGGGACCTGGTTGTCGGCGTACTTTGTCTGCGCCGAGGCGAGGCCCGCGTGGAGCAGGCCCAGGGCCAGGCTTTCGAGGATGCGCATGTTGGTGTGTGCGGCGTGGGTTGTTCGCGGATCCAGTTCGATGAACTGTGCGATGCTTCTTCGTGACACATTCTAAGTAGTGAGAAGCTCTATTTATCAACTACTAGACACAACCGTGACGACATCGTGCTGAGAGGATATGGTGCCAACGGTCCCCGCCATCGCGTCAATCAAAACATCGTGACATTCCCCTCATCCCAAGCAACCGCGATGCAACATCTCGGCGGACAGCTATTTACCGTACTAAGTAGGTGACGTCCGAAAGCTCGTGGGTAGAATATGCCAATTGAGCTCCTGCAATTGGGCAATCAGGGTTCGAGAGATGGCAACATCTGCACCTGGATCGTGCAACACGGCTTGGCGTTACTCGGCATTCGAACGCAACATGTCAAGACAGAATGATATGCCAAGATGCGTGGGTTGGGCTTAAGATTCCTCAGGTCTATAGGGCGGGAGAAGAGATATCCTGGCTGAGTGTTACCGGCTTCGGGAGATCCGAGCACGTTCGGCTACGATGATGCAGTGAAGCGACGCTGCGATGCGATGCCGCTGGAAGGCTTCAAAAGATCTCGAAGGTGGATCCTGATGTGCTGTTGGCGACTCCTTTGGCAGACAGAAACAGAGTTTGACGTGCAAACCATTATATATGAAATTTTGCTGACCTCCTTGCATCAAGCGTCGAGATTCGCAACCAATCAGCCCTGATGGTCTAGCGGTATGATTCTCCCTTAGGGTTGTCTTCGGATAAGTCAGCATGGGAGAGGTCCCAGGTTCGATCCCTGGTTAGGGCCCAATTTCTTTGCATTTTTGATCAAATGTCATTTGGTTTTGCTGTTTTGGTTCCCGAGCATCAAAAACACTCTTTTCCAGGTGATTTGAGGTTCGTTGGTGGGTTTTTTGTTGTTGGTACGGCTGGGATGTTGGCCGCGCCCACTAACACGGTGATACCTTGCGTCTTGCGGTCCCTACGTCTCACGGCCACCATCCTTTAATAGCACTGCGATGCAAATGGAAAAAACGAGCTCCTGTACGTTGGTGCGTAGCCATTCAAATCTTATTCAGGTCGTTGGTTCGGCCATGTTCGGTCGGTGGTCGACTTTGCGGGCCAACAACAACTGCAGATGCAAGTGATGGCGACCGCAACGGGAGGCCAGGCGGCAGGAACGACCGACTGACACTGCCTTGGTCACACAAGGCAGACTTCATGCGGGAGGCCGTCCACCAGAGGCAGGCAGGAGCGAATGCGGTTGGGTTTTATCGCGCCTTCCCGGGTGGTTGACTGCAACTGCCTCCCCTCGAGGTTTTGCTTCTTTTCTTCCTTCCCTTCCGCAAAAGACCTGGTCCAAATCTGCCATTTACCCCTCCAGTCTCAAGCCAAACCAACCCGACTTCGATCACAATACCGCAAGACCCTTCATGATGGACTTCAGAAGCTGCCTCCAGTGCCTCACCGGCGCCTCCCAGGAACGCCAGCAGCCGGCCCCCGCCAACGGCATCGTCACGAAGCAGCCGGTCCGCGTCAGCGAGGAGGACGCCGCGGCCGAGTTCATCGACGTGCTCCGCGCGGCGGAGAAAGGCGGCGAGGAGCTCAGGCGCCGGCTGAGGAACATCGTCACGACCGCGTCCTGGACCGAGAGCTTCGCCAAGATGATACTGGGCGGCGTCGAGACGCTCGTCCAGCACAAGGACACTATCGGCCAGGTCGTCCGGGAGGCCGTGGACAAGTCGACGGAGCTCGCGCTCGACGTGTTCGGGTTCGTTGAGGAGCACCCGGTACTCGTGACCATCATTGCTATTGGAGTGCTGTGCATCATCGCGCCTTGGGTTATTGAGGCGTTGGGTTTTGGCGAGCTTGGGCCTATTGCCGGTGAGAGCCTTCTTGGATCCCTCGTGAAGGAGCGTTGCTAACAGTTCTCGGACAGATACTTTCGCCTCCTGGTGGCAGGCTCGATACTGCGGATACGTGCCGAAGGGCTCCCTCTTCTCCTTCTTCCAGCGTCTGGGGATGACTTGGAGTTGACTGATGGCTTCGGCATTGAGGTTGATGTGGGCACGGGCTCGGCTGTAGCAACCTTCCAGAGGGAAAGACTGAACTGGGATCATACAGAGAGCTTCAGAAGGGACGAGGTCTGACCTGTCCCTTCGACACCATGCCGCTGGGAGCAGGCCCAGCTAGGTATTGAGTGTACACAGACAGAATGAAGCAAGAGGACACCTCAACTGATCAGAGGTCGTTAAACCGCGTCACCCGCACTTAGATCTTAAAGAAGCAATGTCTCAATTCCCTTTTGTGCATGTATTGCGATCCTCACTTCTGGAGCCATGGGGTAAGCTGCATAGATGGGGACATGTCATGTGGAAACGGATCTCACAGGTAGAACCACACGAACGGGCGAAAGACAAGTGACGTCCTGCATGTGAAAAATACAAGGCAGGAGAGGAGGCCTTGAGCCCAATCCGAGCTGCCTCAGATGGCATACGAGAGAAATATTATTTAAAGACTGCCTGCCTGCCGCACTCCTCGCACCTTCCTTCCAACATCCAAACTCCCACAGGCCCAAAAACGAGGCCTCACCAACAACCGCAAGTCACATCAAGCTCAAATCCAACAACCACCAACATCCAAGAAAACACCATGGCGCTCGCGGGAGCTATCGCCGCAATCGTAAGTGCATCATCAAGCAACCTCGCAGCGAACCAGACTAACGATCGGTCGCAGCTTGTCAAGTTCGGCGTCGTCAAGCTCCTGTCGATATGGGCCTTCAGCACCATCGGCTTCGGAGTCGCAGGGCCCATTGGTGGTAAGATCCTGCCCGCGGAAGAACCCTCCACCGAAACTCTTTGGATTGTCAACTCACAATCAGATACAGGTACGATCGTCACCGCCTGGCAGGCCGGCTACGGGGGATTCGTCCCCGCGGGCGGGCTGTTTGCGTTCCTCCAGAGCATCGCGATGCAGTTGGTCTAAATTAAGACGTCGACATTTCTCCAGATGTATTGGGACGGTAACAGTGAAGAAGGTTCATTCTTCTGGAGTGTTCTATGATATGCGACGCATGGCATGTTCAAATGTTGCTGTGTGGGCAGGAAGGAAACGTTGTGAGGGGACAGGCACAAGGAGCAGGCACAAGCAGCAGCTGTCTCCAGATCCAACGCAACATTTCATCACCTTTCACAGACTTAGGCAGATGTGGACGGGGCACATCATGTAAGGATGGATTCACTGATGTGAGTGAAGTATTGCATGAAAGCCATATGGAAAAAGGCATAATGCCCTGAAGCCGGTCCCGGCCGTCTGACTTTGCATTCTCATGTGTTTGTATTCAAAGACCGTTGGCCTCCCACATCCTCAAACCTTCAGATAAAAGTAAAACCTGCCTAGACCACAAAATACCTATCCAGTTCAAGTCCATTAATCCCGCAGTCAACCAACAGCCCCTAAGAAACATTTCCACATGTTAGAGCTCATCCTTTTGGTACAATTCTCATCAGATTCGTCGCGACCTAAGCTAACCATCAGTAGAGTCTCGTGATCATGTTCGTCAAACTCGTCTTGGTTTGAATCGGCAAGTGCACTTTGGGCTGGATCCTCGCCCTCATAGGCTTCGGCCCTCAGGGTCCCATCGCTGGTAAGCCCTCCTGTTGGTTTACTCGTAGGTAAAAACGTTGGCGATCAATCCGTACGGGGTCAAATATACGTAGCAAAAGAGTGATGATATTCGTAGGTTAGAAGTGGCCTGGGTGCCAGCGTAGATATCGGAGCTATGGGTGGAGCCACGTAGTCACGTGACTCCATGTGGCCATAGCTCCCACCGTGGCGCCGTACGCCACGGGGGCTGACTACGCAGCGGCTATGCCAACACCTCCTGCATGATGTGGAAGATCTCCATCCCCGTCCTGGATTCTCAACTTACAGTCGGCACAGGCACCTTCGCTGCCTGGTGGGAGGCTAGGTACATGGGATTCATCCCTGCAGGTGGCCTCTTCGCCTTTCTCCAGAGGCTCGCAATGACTCTATTCTCATAAATCAAGACTTCGACTTTCCCGGAGTCGAGGAAAGACCACGTGGAGGTTTCTTCCAAAGGCTTATCATGTTGGACGTGTGACGCGTCTATGACTGCCGGGCGATGGAAGTACAGCTCAGACGTGGAGGAAGATGCGTGTGGAAGACAGACAGCAGGAGCAGGTACAAGCGACGTCTTCGGATTCGGACAATGCGACTCATGAGCAGATAGAACCGCGTATTGGAACGCCAAAATGGTTCTTTTATTGTTCGAGGCGCATCTAGATTCGTTTCCGCGTTGCCGGGTGTCTCTGATTTCGTCCAGCGTGTTCGTTTACTCGCCCGAGGGTTCGTCGAAACGAGCGACACGACAAAGGATCGCGAGACAGTGTCCACGACGTCGACAAGCTCACATAGATCTATCTCTGTAGCGATGAATCCCATATCAGTCCGATGGAGTTGATAAATATCCCATCAAGCCCCCTCTCCGTCTCGAATCTTTGCTGCCATCGACCACCACCTCGAGCCCATCAGCACTTGCCACCTCAAATATCGGGACCCCCGAATCTAGAAAAAACAGTATATCATCCAGCAGTACAATAAAACCCGCCACCGGCACCACCGAAAAGACGCCAGTCGAGCAGGTACCGCCATGAACCGGCACTTCGTCATCGGCCTCGGCCTGGGCATGGGCCTGCTCCTGGGCTACCGGCTCATCCGCCCGCTCAACGGCATCCTGCCTCCTATCACGCTCCACCCTCTCCTCCGCTTTCTGCTGTCTCCTTTCCGACCCCTGGTGTAAGTCCCTCCCGGCCTTTTCGCGACTCTGTTCGTTTTCTATCGACTCTGACGCAGGTTTTCCCCAGGTACGTCTTCTACTGCCACGTCAATGCTCGAATGCTTTCGTTCCGGATCCTTGCTTGTTATGTGCGTTAGACGGGATGTGGTTGCTGGGCGTTGAGGGACATGTGGTAGTCAGCGAGGCTCCGCGGATTTGAAGACTTCTTGCTTGGGACGGCGCGGCCTTCTATATCTGGCGTTGTTTCGAAAATAGAAGATGTTTCTTGGCTTTGGTGGAAAGAGGTGAACTCCTGCGCACTTGACTCCAGACGATGCTTCCCAACTTGATGAAATGGACTTGAATTGGAAGCTACCCTTCGTCCTCGCTGCACTTGCTATGTTCATGCTAACTCCTGTTGCGAAAGCCCCTCCCTCCCTCCTCAAAAGGACATACTCTTGGAGAAAACATACTCTCGCTCTGCTCCAGACCCATTCTACTTCGGCATTATCAGATCATTCGTTCCTCACATCCAAATCATCATCAGACTACAGTCGGAAAACATGCTTTTCTTGTACGTCTTCCTCATACTCGTGGCGGGCTTCTGGATTTACGACATCGGGCATACGTTGGTGTCGGCGGAAATGGAATTCAGACGCCTCCCGGACGACGGAGTAGGTGCGTTCGTTTACCCCCCCCCCCGGATCCCTGGGACGAGGTGCAAAATGGCTGATCCCAGGTCTCGGAACCCAGCAGGCTATGTCATACCAATGATGCCCACCTTCGACTTCTCAGACGTCTTGGCCTTCTTCGCTCTCATCATCATGATTTATATCACTTGGGACTGTGGAGTGGCTGTTGTTCTCAAGAGGATCGCAGCGTAAGGCCGACGAACGCGACGAGATTCCCACCCGGGCGTGTGTACTCACTATAGACGCCGGAGCGAGAGAAAGGCCCGGAGAGAGGGCAATCGTGAAAGAGACGGACATTCGACGGACATTCGTCTTGGTACAGTCATGAAAGTTAGTACCGCGGCAAAGACCGCGAGCGCATCAGCATACATCGTCAGACATTTGTAGACACAGCATCAAACAAGACACACAGCGTTCCGCTTGGAGTACCGCCAGCAAGTCCCCCGTAACCAGGGACAGTCCCTCCCGATTTTTTTCGGTGATGTACAGTGATTGTATCATTATCAGCTTTTCCTAAAACCTCGAACGCCTGTAATAACCCTCCAGCAGCGAACCGATACATCCAGGGGATTGGGGATCCTACGCCTCCTCCGCGGAGATGCCGGTAAACGCTTCCTTGTCGCCGTCCTCGCCGCCGGCCGGCGTCTCCACCGGGGCCGTCGTGTTCCACACGTCCTGCCGCAGCGCCTTGTCCTCCTCGTCCTCGACGACGCCAAACTTGGTCACGCTGAACTCGGGCATGCGGCGCCGCTCCTTGCTGAGGATGCCGCCGCTCTTGCCCACCCTGCGCCGGCGCTCCTGCTCGGCGTCGCGCTCGACGGCCGCCGACTCGCCCGCGGCGTCGAGCATGGTGCCCTCGATGCTGAGGTACCCGTGGTCGCCGCTGACGCCGACGTCGAAGGCCTTGATGCGGAAGCGGACGCGGCCCTTGACCTTCTCGCCGTCGCCGCCGACCCAGAAGCCCGTGGTGTGGATCTGGCGCACGGCGCCGTGCTCGTCGTCGGCCGCCCGGGCCTCGGCGTCGCCCTCGTTGCCGGCGGCGGCGTCCTCGGCGAAGGGGTCCTCGACGTACTCGGCCGCCTCGGCGGAGCCGGCGTGGACCCAGCGCCACTCGGGCGGCAGGCGGGACGACTCGATGCTGGCGTTGAACTTGCCCCAGCAGACGACGCCGATGTGGCCCTCGTTCTCGAGGTTGATGCTGCCCTCCATCCAGGCGCCGCGGCGGGGGACGAAGAGGTCGACGTCGACGGTGACGTAGCCGAAGCCGACGGCGTACTCGTCGACGGAGACGAGGTCGCAGCGCTCGCCGTCCGAGGTGGCGGCGTGGCGGCGGCCGGGCTGCTCGGAGAGGGCGACGTTGCGGAAGGCGAGGAGGACGCCCTTGAGCTCCGGGACGTAGCGGTTGACGAGGGGCTCGAGGTGCTGCGCGGCGGCGGAGGTGCAGGGCGTGTCCCAGCCTACGGGGTAGATGGGGAGGTATAGCGAGACGGTCTGGGTGTAGAAGGGGAACTGGGGCTTGGAGGGCGCGTCGGGGGGCTGGTGGACTCGCGATGTGGATTTCGTCTTGACGGGGGAGTCGACGTCCATGGCGTCCTCGTCATCGGCGGCGGCGGCCGTCGTTGTCGGCTCGGGGGACTGGGCCTTGGCCTTCTTGCTCTTCTTGTCCTTCTTCTCGGTCGCGGGCTCGTCGTCGGCGGCGGGTTCCTCAGGGCCTTGCGACTTGCGCTTCTTCTTCTTCTCCTTCTTGTCCTTGGGCTCGGCGTCTGATGCGTCGGCGTCGGCGTCGGCGTCGCCTATCGACTTCCTGTGCTTGTCCTTCTTGTGTTTCCGCTTCTTCTCGGGCTCGGTCTCGCCGTTGACGCTGGCCAGGTCGGCGTGGGAGAGGTCCTGGGAGAGGGTGGGACTGGTCTCGTCGTTCTCGTCGTCGTTGTTGGAGACGCCGACGCTCTTGGAGCGCTTGTGCCTGCGCTCCTCGCCCGCCTCGGCGTCCTCCTCGCGCGAGCGCTTCTTCTCCTTCTTGTCCTTCTTGCTCTTCTTCTCCTTGTGCGCGCTGGGCGCGGGAGAGTCAATTGCCGCCATGGCCGCGTTTATGAAGGGGAGGAGCAGTGATCGGTTATTCGGAGGGCGCTTTTATATAGGTATCGACGTCGTGGTGTATGTGTCACTCTGTACGGCCGGCGGGTCGCGAGGACGCTGGTTCCCGATTTTTTTCAGCAAAAAAAAAAAAAAAAAAAAGATTATCTTCGCCTGGACCAAAAAAAATTTCGAGGGAAAGTTCACCGATCGGTGGTGGGGTCGGCCGTTTCCCGCGCTGGGGCCTTCCAGCCTCTCAGACAACACCGTCCCCAAGGGAGTGGGACCGCAGGCTGTCGGGTACGTACCCGCTAGCACCTTCACCGCCTGCCTGAACAGAACTGCTGGTTCAATCTCACTGAGCTGTAGGCACCGAAGCACTGAACCGTCTGAATCCCAGCACCTCTACGGAGCTCGGGATGCTGGACCTGGAGCTGGAACTGGAGCTCTCTGGCAAGGTGTGGACGGGAGGGCCCAATCTTCTAAACCCCAAACACCTCATATTGCCTTTCTACATTGCTACCTAAACTCAATTGAATACTTACATTGAACATCTTCCCCTTGATTCTGGACTTCAGACGGTTAACATCGGCCAATCGCTCGGTGTTCCGTTGGTCCTCGCCGCTCGCATCCAGGTTCCCCTCTTGCCCCTCCTCCACCTTGAAATGGCGTCAGTTCCCGAGGGGTCGGAGCTCCCCTCAACTTACAAATGCAGATGCAGTTTCAGCGGGGTGACTGTGACAAGCCGTTATCGCTCGAGCTCCAGATGTGAAATGACGGTATAATAGGCCAATCACCCAACCATACCAACACTCAGCGGCCCGATATTATTCTTCTTGGTGAATCTCGTTATCGGAAACATCTCGTGATACCCCTCTTCCAGTGCTTCAATATCAATATCACATCCTAACACCATGTCGTTCAAACCTTCCAAGATTCTCGTCTTTGGCGCCACGGGCAACATCGGCTTCTTCATCGTCGATGCCCTGTTGGACGCCAAGCCCGCATTCGACCAGATCACCATCTTCACCTCGCCCTCCACCGTCGAGAAGAAGGCGGAGCTGCTGGATGGCTGGAAGAAGAAGGGGGCCAATGTCATCAGCGGCAACCTCGACAACGACGACGAAGTGAAGGCGGCGTACCAGGGCGCCGACACCGTCATCTCCGCGCTCGGGAGGAACGTGATCGACAAGCAGATCGACCTCATCAAGCTGGCCGAGGGCACCGACTCCGTCAAGTGGTTCTTCCCCTCGGAGTACGGCACGGACATCGAGTACAGCCCCAAGAGCGCCGGCGAGAAGCCTCACCAGGCCAAGCTCAAGGTTCGCAAGTACATCCGCGACAACGTCAAGCGCCTCAAGTACACCTTCCTGGTGACCGGCCCGTACGTCGACATGTACCTGACGCTGGCCCCGATGGCGAAGGAGGCCGGCGGCTTCGACGTGAAGTCCAAGAAGGCCGTGCTGGTGGAGGATGGAGAGGGCAAGGTCGGCCTGATCACCATGAAGGAGTGAGTATCACGAACCCTCCCTTGCATTTTTCTTTTGGAGAGTCACTTTACTGACCTCCCTCCAGTGTCGGCAAGACGCTCGTGGCTTCCCTTCGCCACCCAGACGCCTCCTTCAACAAGGCCCTCAAGGTCCAGTCCTTTGTCGCGACGCCCAAGGAGATCCTGGCCGAGTTCGAGAAGCAGACGGGCGCCAAGTGGGACGTCTCGTACTCGCCGCTGCAGGCCCTCAAGGAGGCCGAGGAGAAGGCGTGGGCGGACGCCGTCCCTTTCGCGACCATCTTCACCCTGCGCCGCATCTGGGCCGAGGGCGGCACTCTGTACGACAAGACGGACAACGAGAGCATCGGGGTCGGGCCCGAGGACGTTGAGACCCTGGAGATTGCTATCCAACGGGCGCTGGGCAAGACGCAGTAACGGTCAAGCGGGTATTAGTGTGTCACCGTGCTCGGAAACAAATCAAAGACTCGCCGAGTCATATTGTCCCTGTGTCTCTCTGAATCGTCTCACTCGTTGCTGAGTGGCAGTGATGTCTGGATCACCACCGCAATGGCCACGACTCGAAATAATAGATGTCGCCGTACGATGTATCTTTTTGTCACAGGTACCTAGAACCAAAGCTACATAAACATGGACCTTGATGTCCCAATGGCTGACTTTTGGGGCGTTTTCCAGCCTGAAGAGGACCCTGAACTTTGAATGAGCACCTGGACTGCTGCGAACTAAGGATCTCCCAGGTCAATCATGCGCTAAAGAGGCGCCATTAGCTGCGCGGCGTGGGCGCTGATCGCCCGCGGGCCCCCGCTTGCGGAACCTGGAACGTGGAGAGCGCCCAGGTACGTAACAGTGATGTGTGAGCTGTGCAGCTGGGAATGTGGGCGGGCAGCTGTCAGGGTGCCCGCCAGAGAGGTTCCCCAGATTCGCTTGCTCGTCCCGACTTTCCGTCTCCCTCTCTCTCCTCCCCTCTGCTGAGCAACTCGACAGAAAAGCTTCCTCTCCCTTCACGCAACCTTCGACCCTTTGCTTTTGGGACGATATCGAACAACACCAACGAAAGCTTTTCTGCAACCATGGCGCCGTCAGGTCTTCGCCAGTGCGTGCGAGATGTCTCCCTCTACCTCCTCGTCTTGATCGCCGTCTCGACGCTGGGCCCCCTGCAGTTCGGCTTCCACTTGGTACATGTTGCACTATCGACGCTGTCTTCAACTGCAGCTTCGATCCCTTGCACCCGCGACACGGGCTAACCATTTGTTTTCCCAGGCCGAGCTGAATGCGCCCCAAGATGTCCTCACCTGCCGAAAGAAGTCGATCCAGGCCAAGACCACCCTGCTGAAATGGGTTCACTCCAAGTCGCCCGACACCGAGAGCTGGCTTCCCGACTGTATCCCCATGACCGACGCCGTCTTCGCGACCGTCTCCTCCATCTTCACCGTCGGCGGTCTGATCGGTGCCCTCTGCGCCGGCCCCTTCGCCTCCAAGCGCGGCCGGCGCCCGGCGATGCGGGTCACGGCCATCTTCTACATCATCGGCGCTGTCATCGAGACCATCGCCGGAGGAGCCCCTGCCCTGGCCCTCGGCCGTCTTCTGACCGGTGCCGCGGCGGGTGCTTCGACCGTGATCGTGCCGCTGTACATCAGCGAGATCGCCCCGCCCAAGGAGCGCGGTCTGTTTGGCGCCATGACGCAGGTCTCCATCAACGTGGGCATCCTGTTCGTCCAGACGCTGGGCTACTTCCTGAGCTACGGAAAGGCGTGGCGCTGGATCCTGGCCGCCGGCGTCTTCATTGCGCTCGGCCAGGCCTCTGGTCTTCTCCTCGTCCCCGAGAGCCCGGCTTGGCTGGCCGCCAACGGCGACGCTCCCAAGGCCCGCCGCACCCTGCAGCGGATCCGCGGCAAGGACTTTGACATCAAGGAGGAGGTCGAGGCTTGGGACGCCAACGACGCCGTCGCCGAGTCGGAAGGCCTCCTGACCCAGGGCGAGGCCACGCCCCCCACGTCTCCCGGCCTCCCGAAGAAGGGCTCGCCCACTCACCTCGGCTTCTTCGAGGTGGTCAAGGAGCCGCTGTACAGGCCCGCCATCGCCGCCCTCATCGGCATCATGTTCGCGCAGCAGCTGTGCGGCATCAACTCCATCATCATGTACTCCGTGTCTCTGCTGACGGACCTGCTGCCCGTCAACTCGGCCCTGCTCACGATCCTGATATCCGTCGTCAACCTGTTCATGACGGCCGCCTGCTCTCCGCTGCCCGACAAGCTGGGGAGGAAGACGTGCATTCTGATCTCCATCATCGGCCAGGGCACCAGCTCTCTGATCCTCGCGCTCTCGATCAAGTTCGGGGTCAAGATCCTGTCGGCCGTGTCCGTCGTGTCGTTTGTTGCTTTCTTCGCCGTCGGCCTCGGGCCGGTGCCGTTCATCCTCGCCTCGGAGCTCGTCGGACAGGAGGCTGTCGGTGCCACTCAGTCCTGGGCCCTCGCTTCCAACTACGTCGCGACGTTCCTGGTCGCCCAGTTCTTCCCCATCGTTAACAACTTCTTGAACCAGCTGCTGGGCGGTGCCGGCTGGGTGTACTTCTTGTTCGCAGGGTTTGCTTTGTTGTTCGCCCTGTTTGTTTCGGTCAAGGTGCCCGAGACACAGGGAAAGAGAGATGCGGATGAGGTTTGGGGGCGTACCCGGCGATTGGACTAGATGATGTACGGAGCTGGAAGCTTACACGACCATTTGTTACTATTGAGGATGGGCAAATAAAGACGGCGTTGTGACTCTTCCACAGAATATTGTTCTTGTATGGCTTAAGGTCGGAATAATCTTCTACTCTTGATCATCTGCTCGAGCTGCATGATGCCGGCCTTGACGCCGTCCACGATGAAGACCTTGTTCCCCTGCTCCTCGCCGTAGACTTCGATGGCCGTAGCGCGGATAATCTCTTCCAGCCCGGCCATGCCCGCACAGCCCATGACAACGCAGCCAATCTCTCCGCGGTTCAGCAACTCCCTGGTCGCCTGCTCCAACTTGGTCTTGACCTCCGCCGGGCTGACGTGGTGGAAGTCACCGGCGCTCAAGCCCGTCGAGACAACGCCGGCAAATTTGTCGGTGTCCGCGGCCACCTCTTTCTGGCCGAGATAGTCCCTCACGCCGCGAGTGAGGTGCTCCTCCCAGAACTTGCCGGTGGTGACGATGCCCCACTTGTTGGAGCCGCGCTTGAACTCCTCAGACAGACTGCGGTTCGACACGTTACGCAGGAGCGACATCGCGGTGTGGATGCTCGCCTCGAAGATGCCGATGACCGCCGGGGCGTTGGGCCGTATCCCGATGTGCTCAACCAGCGTGTGGACGCTGTAGCAGGCGACGAGCACGCCGTCGTAGTCCGGCTGCTGGTAATAATGGCCGAGGCTCGGCATGAGTCCTCCCATGGCGTAAAAGTCGCTCTTTCTGATGTCGGTGTCGTTGTCGATGCTTGCCGGACACTTGTCCGGCCCCGTGTAAGTGTGAATCTCGAGCTGTACATCACGGCGAGAAACAAGCGCACCGAAAATCAGCCTGAATTCTCTTTCTTTCTTCTTCCCCTGTTCTCGAAGTCACGGGCGGATATTGAGTGTAATACTGGATGCGTGTGGAAATATGCGTCTGGTTCAGCTCCAACTTACATCGTGCAAGGGCATTCCCTGGATGGCCTTCTCCATGCCCCTCGTCATGTCTTCCGAGGAGTTGGGGTTGACCACGAGGATCTTAATGCTCCGTCTGAGAATGTTCGTCGTCATGGTTGCTGCTGAGCGGGAAGACCCGAGGATGTCGAGATGGTGGTTGCGGAAAATATCCATAATGTAACGTGAAAAAACAATGTTGTAATTACCTATGGCCTTCAAGCTCTCTCTTCCTTGGGGCCCCCTTCCATCGCCGACTCGGTCAGTGTGCTCCAGAGAGTAGAGTGGGGAACTGTGCCGTTAATGTGGGGCTTGCCGGTCCGGTCACGCTGTCACTGGAAGGCAGTGACGACCTGCTCCAACCCGCAGCTCCTGCCAGCAGTGGCTGCGGGGTATCACGTGATCCAACCTGCTCAGCCACCGCTGTCTGACGATCCAGTTGCAGGACAGCTGGTCGGGGAGGCAGCGAACCCAACCGAACCCCACTATCGACGACGCAGACGTAACAGCTTCCCGGGTGCTCTCCCAACCCAACCACACCTTCTTCCCCTAACTCCCGACAGAAGCTCAAATCTCGCAGCCCTGCAGCTTCTGTGTTCACAATGGCAGCCGAGGCCCCCATCGGTAAGACGCAATGTCCCCCCCGGATTCCGCACGGCAGCTAGTGTCGTCACTGCCGTTACCGCCGTTTCGGCGGGATGATGACGATGACGACGACCAACCGTTGTGGCCGGAAAGTTGGCTGACTCGAGATCCACCACCGCAGTCCTCGACGGAGGAACCGGTTTCCTCAAGGTCGGCTACGCGGCGCAGAACTTCCCCGAATTCCAATACCCGTCCATCGTGGGCCGACCGATCCTGAGAACGGAGGAGCAGGCCGACACCAATGACCTGGTCATCAAGGACATCATGTGCGGCGACGAGGCCGCCGCCGCCCGCACCATGCTCCAGATCAGCTACCCGATGGAGAACGGCATCGTCAAGAAGTGGGACGACATGCAGCACCTCTGGGACTACACCTTCTTCGAGAAGATGAAGGTCGACCCCCGCGGCCGCAAGATCCTGCTGACGGAGCCGCCGATGAACCCGCTGCGCAACCGCGAGCAGATGTGCGAGGTCATGTTCGATCGCTACGGCTTCGGCGGTGTCTACGTCGCGATCCAGGCCGTGCTGGCGCTCTACGCCCAAGGTACGTGCCGTCACCCTCCGAATATAGATAAAGGTGCTCGCGGGCGGGATGGACTAACACTGCCCTCACAGGTCTGAGCTCCGGTGTCGTCGTCGACTCGGGAGACGGCGTGACCCACATCGTCCCGGTGTACGAGTCGGTGGTCCTCAACCACCTCACGCGCAGACTGGACGTCGCCGGCCGAGACGTCACGCGCAACCTCATCGCGCTGCTGCTGCGCCGCGGCTACGCGCTCAACCGGACGGCCGACTTCGAGACGGTCCGGCAGATCAAGGAGAAGCTCTGCTACGTGTCGTACGACCTGGAGCTGGACAAGCGCCTGAGCGAGGACACGACGGTGCTGGTGGAGAGCTACACGTTACCCGACGGCCGGACGATCCGGGTGGGCAGCGAGCGGTTCGAGGCGCCCGAGTGCCTGTTCCAGCCGCACCTCGTGGACTGCGAGCAGCCGGGCATCGCCGAGTTCCTCTTCAACACGATCCAGGCGGCCGACGTGGACGTGCGGTCGTCGCTGTACAAGGCCATCGTGCTCTCGGGAGGCAGCAGCATGTACCCCGGTCTGCCGTCGCGCCTGGAGAAGGAGCTCAAGCAGCTGTGGCTGACGCGGGTGCTGGGCGGCAACCCGGAGAGATTAAACAAGTTCAAGGTCCGGATAGAGGACCCGCCCCGCCGGAGGCACATGGTGTTCCTGGGAGGCGCGGTGCTGGCCAACATCATGGCGGACAAGGAGGGCATGTGGGTGACCAAGGAGGAGTGGGACGAGCAGGGTCCGCGGGTGCTGGAGAAGCTGGGCCCGCGATAAGGGGGCGGCGGCTCGTCGATTCCTCGTGTTTTTACGAAAGAAGCCGACGATGGTCCTGGTCTCTCTGGTTGTTGTTGTCGTCGTCGTTGGTAGAGTGGCATGCATGCGACGGGTTATTAGAGCCTTTTTGTTTCTTGACGAAAAAGTTGATGAAGTCCTTTTCCCATCCTGAAGATCTACCTAGCTACGCTACTGTCCGTCTGTCTCGTGATATTGTCCGTGTATGAGGTTGTAGATTCCATAGTGATAGACTTTCTTACTTTGCCCAACTACTATATACCTAGGCAGTTGGAATTCACACAGCAGATTGTATTACATAGAATATATACCATAGAAGCATCGCCCTCTACTGTTGTTGACGTCGCTTATGGCATCTCTGTCGTTTATATTCTACGAGGAACATTCTTCCGACCGAATATTAACTAGTTTTAGTAGTAAAAGTAGTTGGGATATGAAATCAATTCGAAGCATCATAACCGATATCAACCACAGGTTATATAATGATGAATTGTAAGAAACCCACTGGCCTGAACCACGACAGTGCCATGGCCAAGGTGATGCATTATGTAAGGAAGTAAACAATCTTTCAGATGAGAGCTGCTTGGCTTGGGTGTCTGTGACCCCCAGCGCCAACACGGTGTGTTCGGTCTTCGACTTGGCACTGTACCTCCCCTCATATGTTGGGGGAGGGGGTATCCGTTGTACCTCAGTACCTAACGGTGAGGTAAGGTATTAGGTAGCCAGCCGGCCGTCGCTTCCCTCTCTGTTTTCCCGGGTGAAACGTCACTTCAACTCACTTCCTTCCCTCGTCACGGCGCCGATATTCCTTTTACTCACTACCTCATTGACAACGTCGTCCCTCTCGTTCAATCTCATCTTCATCTGGTCTCGGTCCGGGACGCACAACAGCAATCTCCATCTGGATGCGACTCCATACCCCCCCTGGCGCTTCTCCGCACTTCGCATCATCATCAGTCCCGTGATCGCGCACAGTAATCACCGAAACCGCGCCAGAAGGTCCCTACTTCGCGACGCCGATCATAGCAGCGATACAGAGCATCAACACGAGGTCGCATATTAGCGACTCGGCGGGGTGATATACACAGAATACTACTGCTACTACAAATCTACGTCCAAGGATCTTTCATCCAGCCCAGATACCCGCGCCGCATCCGCCGCCGCCGCCGCCGCACCGGGAATTTCGGCCGAAAGTGCCCTGCCAAATCGTGCCCGCGCCTGGTGGCACGCGCGCGCAGATCACTCCTTGGGGAGCTATCCGTACTCTTCTTCGGCTCTCTCTCTCACACACACACCAACGCAAGGCACACTCTGCCCAGGATACGCCCCGCGGCGCTCGCTGGTGTAGTGTTGCCCTATCACCAGCTTCCGGCAAAGAACTACTGCCAGTTGCAACTTAACACCCGTAGCTTTCTGCCTTGGTCCTTCTCCAACGGCTAATCCCGCACGGAGAGAGAAAGGCAGAGTTTCTTGACTTCGACAAAAAAGCTGTCCCAGTCGGTCTTCGGACACAACTTCCGGTCTCCTGCGGCACAGAGACATACATACCTACCTTCACGCAAGGTGTCACTCACTCCTCTCGCTCGGCCCTGCGAGATATTGCACAACCAACACCCCACTTTCCCATCCCGGGCTCAAGCGCACGAGGCTGATCCCTGGCCCTCGGCTTGGCTTGGATTGGACTGATTTGAAAGTTGACGCTGCCAAAAGGCGAACCTACCTAACGGAACCTGACTTTCTGTTGACAACCGGCTGAAGCCGTGCCGCCTTGTCATACTACCCGCCTCTGCCTTTGGTCTTGGCTTTACTTTTTGGCGACTCGGAAACTTCGGCCTTTTTTCCCTGTCTATCCCGGATCCAGGATTTCGCCGAACAATATCCACCCCGAAGAACAACTGGGGGTGGTGTCTCCATTTTGCCACGGCTCGGACACTCTTCGCGACAAGAGCGCGCGTGAGCATCGGCCCAGGTTCCTGGGACGGTCCCATTCAGTTTTAGCCTCCGAACCGGGGCTGGCCGGAGGCCGCAGTTACAGCCCTTGGCTTACTATTACTACACTACACGACTGGACTCTGGGCCGTGAGAGATACAACCACCATACGGAGATCAGGGTTGGGCTGTTGGGGAGAACCGGGCCGGCTGGGAACTGAACTTGACCAAACCGCCGGACTACGAGGGACCCGCGGTTTACGGGCCGCCAAAACACTAGAGAGACGACTATCGTTGCCGTCTCCGTCCTGTCGAATGATGAGCCTAACAAACCCGTCATCCGTGGCCTCTGGGCCCGGCTCGGGGCGGACGGGTACGCTCAAGAGGACGGTTCAGTCGGCGTTTGAAGGTGAGTTTTGATGTTTGCTTCCGAACGGCTCGGCTCTTTTGCTACACTACACCACATTCGCACCATGATACTCCGTATATCCTTACAAGTTACCTGCAAGCGGGAGCCGCCATGGCGTGGTCCGTCTCCCCCTTCTGATCTCCCCCCTCCTCTGTAACCATGCATGGCGGTGCATCCCCGATTTTTGGATCCTCTTTCCTGACTCGAGTTGATGTCAATGTGTCGTTTTGGCGGGCGCCTGGACACTGCTCGGCTGCGTCGTGTCAAGCGACACGAGGCATGCAGCAGCAACACAAGCGAGCGGCAGTTGTTTTGTAACAGCGGTGATAGTGATGAACTACGGACAAGATAGTTCCATCTGTTGTATCTATCACTAATCAACGCCCCCATGCTGCGCTACCGTCCTCCTTCTCGGAGGCCGGAACTCCCCTTTTCGTTTTCGTTTCTTTTATAATTTTGTTTTATCCACATTTTCTCCTCTTGTCGATCCCCCCCTCGGCTGTATCGAATCGTATCTCATCTGTATGCAACCCACCTTTCCACACAAGCAAATACTGCACACCGCACACAGCGCACATGGACACCTACACGAACCATGATTGCATCTGCTGGTGGTGCTGCTGCTATACTGCTGTTGATATTACTACTGCCTGCTACTGCCGCTGAACCACACCACCATGGACTGGCCACTGCCCTGCACCACCGCACACTACTGCAATACACTTTACATTAGGGCCGTGGGGTTGAGCTGAATGGCAACCTGGAAGCTCCATGAGTAGTTCATGGGGTCTCGTGAATCGGATTCATCCTCCATCGCCCGGGGGTTTTCTCGCTTCGCCCTCTTCCCAGGCTGCATATCCGCTCAGCAGTGTCCACTAAGCGGCCTTGAATCCCCGAATTTCTGCCCGCCGACGCCGCTAAGCTGCCTGACACCAACACTGACACTGGTCACTAACACCGTCGGCTTCCTTTCCCATCAAATCACCTGTGCCTCACACACACCCCTTCACATCGTCGAAACCCCAGCTTGCTTGCTTGCATTGCATCCTATCCTATCGCAACCCAAGTCCTTTTCTACCACACCCATCTTGCCGGGAATTCCGCCTACGACGTGACCTATCACCCATCTCTTTCGCATATCCTGTCATTGGGGGGGTTTTGTAGCCTACATTGCTGGGTTGCGTTGGCGTCTAGTCCTGCTGATTATTACCTTTTTTCCCCTTAACATTTCTTTGCGCTCTTCCGTTTCTCCACTGCAACCTTTTTTTTTTCCTCTTGATTTCTAAAAAAGTCATTATTTCCACCCCTTTTGCATATCTCACGCAGCACATACATCCAATTCACACTTTCACAAATACACCGCTCAGGCGCAAGAGCGGAAGACACGGGGCTCGCACCCATCACTACAGGCTTTCCAGCTGTGTGTTTCGGCGGATGGCAGGCTGCTGCTGCTCCTACTGCTAGTACTGCATCCTTCCGCTGCCGCCGCCTCCGCTGTACCCTTTTTGCCCTTTTCGTTGGGCTACTGCTGCTCCTTAAAGCTTAGAGGCGCCCACCCCCGCGAATCTCCAGTCCGTTCATTGCCTCATTCAGCCCCAGTCCCGAGGCCTGGACCGTGGTAGATGGGCGGTGTGAGCTCTCGTTTGCCTGCTTGAGAGGTGTCTTTGCCTTGCCTTACCCAGTTATCTCGCCTTACCTCACCTCGCCTCTGCCCCGGCCCGCTTCTTGACCCTGTCGCATCTCTCATCTGTGATTGCTCGCCTCTCATACCAGCTGTCGTGTTGCTGTGAGAGTCTCACGTCACCTCATCTCTCGACGTACAAGAGAAGAAGATTGTGAAAAGGACATGAGTTGTCGGTAGAGCGAGTGCATATCGTGTCCTCTTAATACCTACCACTCACGCTCTCGTCTCTTTCTTCTCTTCACCCGCTTTCAATATATCTTCTGTCTATCCGTTTCGTAAACCACCCGCGTACACCTATCCTTAGATATGT
The DNA here is from genome assembly GCA_027406025.1 of Colletotrichum musae. Taxonomy (NCBI): domain Eukaryota; kingdom Fungi; phylum Ascomycota; class Sordariomycetes; order Glomerellales; family Glomerellaceae; genus Colletotrichum; species Colletotrichum musae. The sequence continues at coordinate 734,651 of JANVYC010000007.1, forward strand.
GGAGGGGCATTGGCTACGGCGGCCTGCACAGTCACAGTTCCTGTATTTGGCCTCCCCTTCCCCCTCCCTAATCTCACCTTGAGCCCGAACTCTCTTCACTTGACTCTCATCTGAACGCCTCACTGACCCGACATCTCTTAACATAGACCCGGCAGACCGCGGCAGCGGCCACATCAACTACCAGCCCAAGGTCCGCGTCATCGAGCGGTACAAGGTCGTCGGCTTTATCAGCTCCGGAACCTATGGCCGCGTCTACAAGGCCCTCGGCCGCCAGGGCCAGCCCGGCGAGTTCGCCATTAAGAAGTTCAAGCCCGACAAGGAGGGCGAGCAGGTCTCTTACACGGGCATCTCGCAGTCCGCTATCCGTGAGATGTCGCTATGCAGCGAGCTGAGGCACGCCAACGTCATCAAGCTTGTTGAGATCATCCTTGAGGACAAGTGCATTTTCATGGTCTTCGAGTACGCCGAGCACGACCTGCTGCAGATCATCCACCACCACACCCAGAACCCGCGCCACCCCATCCCGCCACAGACCGTCAAGAGCATCATGTTCCAGCTCCTGAACGGCTGCCAGTACCTGCACGCCAACTGGGTGCTACACCGCGACCTCAAGCCCGCCAACATCATGGTCACGTCAGCCGGTGAGGTCAAGATCGGCGACCTGGGACTGGCCCGCCGCTTCGACAAGCCGCTACACTCGCTCTTCAGCGGCGACAAGGTTGTGGTAACCATCTGGTACCGCGCCCCGGAGCTCATCCTCGGTTCGCGCCACTACACACCGGCCATCGACATGTGGGCCGTGGGCTGCATCTTCGCCGAGCTGCTGTCCCTGCGGCCGATATTCAAGGGTGAAGAGGCCAAGATGGACAGCAAAAAGACGGTGCCGTTCCAGCGCAACCAGATGCAGAAGATCGTCGACATCATGGGCCTGCCCACCAAGGAGCGCTGGCCCCTGCTGACCGCCATGCCCGAGTACAGCCAGCTCGCGACGCTGCAGCCGCCGATGAACCCGCACCACCACCCGCACCACCGCGGGCACCACGGCCACCACCCGCACCACCACGGACACCACCAGCAGCCGCCGGCGGGGGGCTCGAACCTGGAGAAGTGGTACTACACCACCATCTCGCAGGGGGCCTCGAGCAACGCGACCTCGGCGGCGGGCAGCGGGACGCCGCTGGCCAGCCTGGGCACCGAGGGGTACAAGCTCCTCGCGAGCCTGCTCGAGTACGACCCCGCGGAGCGGCTGACGGCGGCCAAGGCGCTGCAGCACCCGTTCTTCTCGACGGGCGACCGCCTGAACGCGCACTGCTTCGAGGGCCTGAAGAACGAGTACCCGCACCGCAGGGTCAGCCAGGACGACAACGACATCCGGACGAGCAGCCTGCCCGGCACCAAGAGGAGCGGGCTGCCCGACGACTCGCTCGCGAGGCCGTCCAAGAGGATGAAGGAGATCTAGGTGCGGCCTACCTTGGGCGCGCCGCCGTCCGAGGGATTTTGGGAGGCTGCGTGTGGGTTTCTGGTTGGCGTGGGGCTTCATGCTGGCAGAGCATTGTTGTCGCAGGCCGTCTGGAGGGTATTCGCGACGGGGTCGTGAGGGGTGGTAATTGTGTGTTTTTGGGGGTTATACCATGGTGTGGGTGTGTACTATTACTACCATTATTGCATTAGACAGCGGAGAGGGAACGGAATATTTTCTTTTGAGTTTTCCCCTTTGCCTATCCGTCTCTGTTCCGTGGTGTTTTGATTGGGAATTTGAGTGTGCTGCTCTTCTCTTGCTCGTTGTGGCCTATGAGAGTGATGCGGCTGGAGTATTTGCGTTGTAGACAGTGACGGGAGTAGAAGGCACTGCCGGCCGGTGTTTGTAGAAATCGAGGCGGCGTTGGATGGTTGAGAAGATTGTGTCTTGGCAGTGCGTGATGCTTCGTGGGTGTCGATGTGGATGGGCGCTGATGGGATGGAGTTGGAAATGTTGTGACGTGATCACGACGGAGTTGAACGGGGAGGGAAAGTGCGAGTCTGGGGGTTTTCGGGGATCATCGTGGGTGGTTGTTGATCTGGGGGAAGTCCGGCCAGGCCGCCCCATTTGGGGATCAGAAGGTGCGTAGGTGTGTGTGTACTCTTAGCTTTGGGGCAGAGAAAACAAGACCATCGACGGCATCACGGTGGTATGGGGTGATGGAGAGAGGTGGGCGAGGATGCCGTGGACGGGGAATTCGGTGAGCTGCAGGGCCATCCAGCTGAGATGCATCCGGGGGCGTCATCATGATGGCGCGCCGATGAAATGTCACACGTCGAGATCACGGAACCATCAGCACACATTGTGTTTTGGATGCATTTCGTATTTGAGAGAATCATGAACCCGTTTTTCCGCCGTACCACGCCGCGTTAGACTCCAGTAGTATCTCATGCGCTCCAACAACAATAGGGGGACACGAGGGGGGGCATAGCCTTTGGGGGAGGTGATGCGAACACATCGCACATGCTTTGCGTCCAAGAGTAGCACGAAAAAAAAAGCCTCGGAACTTGGAATTTTTGGACCCCAGAAGATGATGTTGTGTCGTGTTGTTTCGTTTCAGAGGAAACTGCCCCCTTTGATACATACGAAGCCCCCAAAGCCGAAGCCGACGGACAAATATTCCATTTGTATCGTTTTGATGTTCCACCAACGCCGTCCACGGTGCGGATGATGATCCGGGAGAATCCCCTCGTGTTTACCGCCTTTGACCCTAGGCAACAAGGCGATCCGCTTACTCCTTCTTCTTCTTGGCACCCTTGACCTTCGCCGTTCCGCGCAGGGTCTTCTGGCGGTTCTTGCGCTGCTTGCCTGGGGGGATGTTAGCGGCTGCTGCTGGGAGGATGGGGAGGAGGCATCGCGGTGTGCGGGCGGGATGTCGAGACGTCGTCGGATCCGGCGGCCAGACGCCAAATGAGTGCATCCGACCGCATGCGGACATCCCGACAACGCCACCCGTAACAACCACACCGCCAGACACTCGATGGATGATGGAGGGGAGGACATCGACGTACGCTGCTGTCTGCTCGCCTTCTCGATCTTGGTGGCCAGGCCGACGCGGACCAGTCTGTAGTGGGGCTCGAACTTCTTCATGGCCTCGGGGGAGTCGTAGACGAGGGCGAAGCCGGTGGTCTTGCCGCCACCGAACTGGGTGCGGAGGCCGAAGACGTTGATCTGCTCCTTGGTGGCCTTGTAGAGGGAGCCGAGCTTCTCGCGGAGCTCATCCTTGGAGATGTTGGCGCGGCCGGGGTGGAGGATGTCACTGCGCGCGAATGTGGTCAGCAACGGTTGTGGGTTTTGTCTTGTGTTCTGTCTGCGTGCTTCGTGTGTTTCGGTGCCCCGTCGATATCGCGCCCCGGTGCGCGCTACTCGCGCTCTTTTCCTCCACAAAGAAAATTTGATGCATGTCGTGTGATTTTCGCAAACTGCGGTTCGGATTTCGATGGCGGTGGTGATGGATTTGTCGCGTGGTTGATGGTGCCGCTTCGCTTTCATTTGTCGCTTCTTCCCTCCTCTTCCGGACTCTCTCTCGGGGGCAAACACGCACTCTCTCTCTCGGACGGGGGAGGCAAACTCACACGACCATCTGCTTACGGCCAAGCAGGGGGTTACGGATGAACTTGCGAGTTCGCAGGGTGACGGGGGTGTCGACGTCCGCCATCTTCGCGGTCGGGGGGGCTGCTGTCTGTCGAGAGGGTTGACGCTGAGACAGAAGGGGTCGAGAGGAGTGATATCGTCAAAAGATCTCGAGTTTGTGATGGGGTAACCAGAGGGTGAAATTTCGGCGAGAGGGGACTGGTTCGCTTAATTGGGATTGTAGCCCTAGAAGCTGGTCCGAGCGTCCGGTGGCGGCTTTTTCTTGGGAGAGTGGGTGGTGGTGCCTGCCCGTGGTGTGTGGTGTGTGGCCTTGGGTCACGTGGGTCTGAGAAAATGGTCGAAACCGCACCGATCTTTTTTTCAATTTGTTGTGCACCAACGACTGTCACGTGTCTGGGGTGGACTGACAACAGCATTCCAGCGACACTGTGTTTGCACGGCCTCGACTTTTCCATTCTGACTCAGCATTGAATTCGTGTCAGTCCAATCCCATGCCTGTTAGACCTTGAAATGGGCGTCACGACGATTAATGAGGCGACCTTTTGATGCAGTTGTTTGTGAGGAGCCTTTCTACCAGTTCATTTCCGTATTCTTTCTATTGTAATTGAAAGCTTCTCAACGAAGTTCTGGTTTTTTTTTTTCCCGGTGGCTGTTGTCTCTTCAAAACTTCGTTTTCTGGTTCAACGCTTCTCCTGCGACTCGCCCCTCATTGCATCTTACATCGTCACTTCACCCCACTACATCGACACCACGATAACCTCAGCTCTATCCCGGCCACTGTGAATACATTACTTCACAGCCAAAGCCCTCATCATGACCTCTACATCAGATGACGCTGTCAGTCGGTTCTGCTACCAGTACCTCCAGCTCGAGCCGTCTTTGGATTACCCACCCGGCAACGTCATCCGAGAATTAGAGGCCCAGGGCACAATCTACAGGAAACTATTCTCAGACGAAGGCCCGCGCTACCCTCCCCCGGCACGATATCGACTCAGGGTTCTCAAGGAGCTCGTTGCCAGAATCGAGTCGAGCATCGAGGACTGGGACCAGCATGTAAGTCAACCCTCTACCTGTGACGCCATCACGGCATGCCTTTCCCAAGCCCGGAGCATCCAGTCCTTACTGATAACTCTCAGGAGGTGTCAGAGGACCTCATGACGGCTCTTTCAGAGTCCCTTGCGGCTCCCATACCCTCGGAGCTGTCCTCCGCGCAGCAAAAGTCGTACGTCACGTACCACCTCAGTGGTCTCGAAGAGCAGCTGCCGGCACCCGACGTCACCCTCCTTGAGTCCCGCTCGCTCATCTCAGCCTCCGGCACCACCGGCCTCCGGACGTGGGAGGCCGCGCTGCACCTCGGCCAGTACCTCTGCGCCAACCGCGACATCGTCGAGGGGAAGAGGATCCTCGAGCTCGGCGCGGGCACGGGGTACCTCGCCATCGTCTGCGTCAACCACCTCGGCGCCGCGCACGTCGTGGCCTCGGACGGCTCCGACGACGTGATCAACAACCTGCCCGAGAGCTTCTTCCTCAACGACCTGCAGGGCAGCGAGAAGGTGCGGGAGACGGAGCTCCGCTGGGGCCACGCGCTCGTGGGCACCGAGGACCGCCAGTGGAACGACGGCGAGGCGGTGGACGTGGTGATCGGCGCCGACATCACGTACGACCAGAGCGTCATCCCGGCGCTCATCGCGACGCTGGAGGAGCTCTTCGCCCTGTTTCCCGGCGTGCAGGTCCTGATCTCGGCGACGCAGCGCAACGAGGTCACGTTCGAGGCGTTCTGCGGCCGCTGCCGACAGCGCGGCATGGGGCTGGACTACGTCGACTTCCCGATCGTCGCGAGAGGGCAGCAGCGGGGACCTTTTTACAGTGATGCCGTCCCGATCCGGATATGTCGCGTGTCCGCGCCCTCGAACACAGGCGTGATGTGGTGAGATGGTGGAGGGCTTTCAGAGGCCTGCCATCACGACTGCAGAGTCACGTCAGGCCACGAACGTCGAATGCCTCGCGCGGTTGGAATCGCCACGAGTGCGTCGGGAGAGTCCTGCCGCCATGCAACTCTCCGAGGCAGCCGTGCGTGCTCCCGCTCGGCATCGTGCATATGCAACTCGCGGGATGGAGAGCAGACGAGGCGACGCAACCGCAGTAGTCTAAGCACGGAGAGTTCCAGACCATTCAACGTTGTCGTTCCAGGGGACTTCTCGTAACAGAGTCGGGCGCAATGACTTCCACCGAAAAAGTTTCAACAGCTAGGGAAAAGGTTGTCTGTGGCCATTCACCATGGCGAGATCCGTGAACCACCATCCTCTGCACGCAAATCTAGGCTGATTCAGCGGTGGCGAGAAATCTTGCTCGTATGGCCTGACAAGGTGGAAGGGAAAGCTTCTGAAGGTTGGCAAGGATCAATGGTCTGTCTACGCGTGCGAATTGGATGGGAGTTTGCAGGGTCCAAGCTAAGCTTGGGAATCTGATGCGTCCCCGTATGATAGCATGGGAATCTTTTGAAGCCTTGGGAAAGGCTCTCCCAGCAGGGAAGAGTCAGGCAAAAGGAGGGGGAATCTGATGACCTTCCCAAGAGTGAAAATGGGAGAGCAGCGAATGGCAAAGCTCGGTCTCCCTCCAAGACGACGACAAAGTCAAGGTTTCTAAACATCAGCTCACGGAGGAAAAGTTTGGAGCGAGAACATGGACCCCGAGAACCTTTTCTCGCCGTGCTTCTCCCCCGCTCCCCATCATGCCATCTCGAGACAAGGATTCAGAAGAAAAGGAACCTCCCGGCGCACCTGTCGCGACCATCAGGTTATGGTTCTGTCATCCTCATGCATCCCCCAGCTTCCCCGCATTCTCGGGAGGGATCGAGGGGACGCCACGGCGGGGAGGAACGCAAGCTGCGTTCCTCGTGAGTGGCCTGATGCTCCGGCAGTCTCAGAGCGCGGAGAGAGGGTTCGGGGGACCACAACATGCATGTGCGTTTTGGGACGAAGGGTCGACCTGCCTACCTCTGGCCTTGGTGGGCAACCTTGGCACCCCATCCCTCTTCTGCCTCTGGAGCTGTGCAGGGTTTTGGAACGCCCGAGGAAAGTCAATTCAACAGCTAGACAACATCCCTACAACGTAAGAATGAGAACAGAAAGAAAAAAAAGTTGGTACGACGGAGAAGGAAAATTCCACGCGCGAGGCTGCGTTGGCACTCAACGCGGAGACGACGCTCCGAGGCTGGACGGATGGACAGACGTCATATCGTCGTCTACAAGGTGTGGCTGAAATTAAATTGCTCAGGGAATTTTGTATGGCATATGTAAGAAGGCTTTAGAGTGAGTGACGTTGCGAGGTCTTGTGGCTCACGGACGGCACGGCGAGAGGAACGCAACCCTTGCTCATCGGTCATTCTCCAAATGACATGATAAGGAGCCGAGAAGCTCGGCGATTGGTCCCTGGGAGGCCTGGGCGAGCGAGCAAGCATTCAAAAAAGCGCGCTGCCAATTCACCGGGGCTGAGATAATGAAGTTTCTGGGCGCTGCGCCGTGAGTGGGTGTCGAGGCGTGTGAGAGACTATCAGTGTGTGAGACTATCAGTGAGTGAGAGAATGGGTGAGTGAGAGTGAGTGACTGAGCTGGAGGGGTGACGAAAACAGCCACGGGGGCTGATCGCGATCAGGAAGGCGGTTTTCCATGGGGGTGGCGTCAAACAGGGCAGGGCCAGGAGTCCAGACCGTTGAGGAAGAAAGGCTATGAAGTCATCGGCGAGGATCGAAAAAAAAGGCTCAGATGATTTGGCGTACACGTCGTCTATCAGATTTTGTCGCCGCCGTTCATTCGGGTCGCTTGAAAGGGTGCGTTTGATGATAATGGGTGCGTGTGGCTCCCGACCTGTCAAACCGCAATCCTTGGGGGATCGTCCGTCACGGCCTTTTCTCGTCCATCCCCTATCATCTGAACCTGCAAGGTACGAACCGCCTCTTGGTGGTCTCGTGGCTGAGGTTGCGTACGCCGGAACGACGATCATGAAGGGCTGGGCTGCTAGGTAGGGAGGGTTTCCTTCCTGATCGCGTCCGATCATTTGATGATGGCATCCTCAGCTCCTGCACGGAGGGATTTCTCGCGCGACGCCGTTGTTTTCTCGACCTACCCTTCCCGGACGTTATGTCCGGTGTGCAAACCCACCTGGAGATGGGCGGTGACATACGCAACGCGGGAGGAGGCGAGGTTTCTTCTGGAAGGCTTCTCAGATAGTATCTCGATGTCCGGAGCACATCCCCTGTCGATGTCGAGGTGTTGTAGTAGTACATGCTCTACACATGCACACACACCGCTCCTCACACCAACATTCAAGGCCGTCTCGAGACCGGGCAGCGCTTGATATCATCAGTCTGCGCGACACAAACGGCCGATCGCCGCGTCTGCCCAGCGGGATCTCCAGCGACACGAGTATGCATGCTTTTCCGTCCAGAGGCAGAGAGGCAGGACGGGAGATCCCTTATCGATGAGGCTCCAGCGCAATCATTCGACCTGGCCGTGGCTGGGTTCACCCTCTCGGAAGAAGTTGCCGTGGGGTCGCACGTCCTATGTATCCATGGTACACTAAAAAAGTTGCAAGTGCATGTTTCTATTCAAAGAAGCGCCTATGATGGGTGAACGAGCGTTTTGGCGGGGCCTGTTGTGGGCAGGTAGGTCCGACCTGGTGTAATCCAGCAGAGGTTTCCCCGAGGTACTTTTCGGGGTGCGTGTCTACGTTGCAATTACCAGACATATACCTCATCGAGGCAAGTAAGAAATCAGGGCATTCAAGGCAAGCTCGGTCTGGATCGCGATGCTTGCGTGTTTGTTTGAGACCCCTTTCCCTACCGTCCAGGAACGCCGCCGGTGAGCCACATGGCTCTTCTGAATGGGGACGTACGTCACTTCTGTTGTTGTGTGTGCGAGTGTGTCGTTCTTCGAGGGAGAGAGGGATGGATGGAAACTACAAAATGCCACCACCTCATTGGCGTCAAGCCTCGAGCCGAGACATTTGCTCATAGTCAATCACCCAAGCAAGCTACTTTTTTTTCCCTCTATTTGTTGTCGACGTCGTCTACCCCAAACAGAAGCCCTCTAGACCGACAACCAGCTCTCAACTCCTTGCATTGCTATGTATCATTGTGATATAACCTGGATCACCCCAGAAGCACCGGAGAGTCAACAGCGAGATCCCGAGCAACAGCAGCAGCCGCATTATCATCATCACCCACAGCTGAAATCACGAGAGCAACAGCAAGTCGGCCCCGCAGACACGAGAACGCATAGCCAGCTTGATACTATTAGTAGTAGTAACACACCCCAGCAGCAGCAGTGGCGGCGGCAACGTCAGCATCATCATCAACAACAATACGACCATTTCGGCATCGTGCGTCTTCTTCTCGCCCGAGAGCAACAGCAACCACAAGCCCCGAGGACATCGACCCCGTTCGCCAGAGAGTTACTGGCATCGCATCATCGTCGCCATCTCCATCATCACGGCAACGGCAACGCTAGCGGCGTCCAGCTGAAGACTACGACCCTCGCACCTTATCAGCGAACCTTGGTTCCCTCGTCACCCTCGCCAACCGCATCGTCGGTATCACGTTCTCCTCGTGGCTGCCACTAGACCGGGCGCCGGTGAATGGTGAACCCTGCGTTTCGTTATCGCCCTACCAAAGTCCAAAGGGAAAAGGCACATATCCCATACACACACACACACACACACACTTTTCCTCCCAAAGATACATACAGCTTGGCGACAGCCATCGTATCCTTGGCCACCCCTCCCTCACAAAGGTCTAGCCCTTTGACGTGGACCAACTGGACGTCCTCTTGGTCCTGCATAGCTGCACGCGCGCCGCGACATCGAACCGGTTTATTGCACCACCGGGCAGCAGCTCCACGATACGGCGGCAGCGCTTGTGTCTGTACGGTCTTCGTATTTTCCCATCCACGTCCGTCCACTCTCCATCCAGTGGGCATCAACATCCACACTGCCATCCGGCCTGGACCGGGTCTATTACCGCTAATTGGAGCTTCTGGAGCCAGGGGTTGTGGAGAGTGGCCTCCCCTCCACACACCATTTCCCACACATTACGGAGCCTGAGTGACTATTGTGCTCACCTTTCCCCCTCCTCGATCCTCCCACCGTCCGCCCGTCCGTCCCGTCTTACGCTATCGACCGCCATTATTACATTATTAGGTAGTCGAGCTGCACCTCTCACCGTCGACGGCACACACACACACACACACAAACCAAAGACACACAGACGCACACACACAGGCACATTGTCCCGGTTCCCAGGTTTCCTTGATAGTCTGCCATCCCTAGAGCTGCCACGGACGACGGCAACACCAACGCCACAGTCCGACGTTTACTATACATACCAATCAATACACGCCAGAGCTAGCAGAGTTTTGGACTCTTGGGCTTTGACTTCGGTAAACGGCAGACCTGAACCGCTCCATCAAAAAGCATCACTATCGTCGTGGCCACCGCACGAAAAAAGCTTCTAGACCACCATTCGGTTGTCGGCCGGCGTCGTCCCTATTCCCATTTCCGTACCTTGGCTTGGAGCCTTGCGCATCACCGTTCCCCCCCTTCCCTTCTCCTGACTACCGGGTTCGACCCTTGTCGGCCTCCTCTCACCGCGGCTACGCCGTACGTTGTGTTTATTAGCAAGTGGGACTCCACGCACACACACACACACATTTGGCTTTGCAAGTCACAACCGTCGGACCTGGCCGCCAACTAGTAATTACTACCACTACCATCACCGCCGCCGCAAGGCCGTTGGGACCCTCAAACATCCCAGTTCGCGTGTGTTAAACGCCCTGTGGCTTTTTCAGCTCCATCCCGGCGCCAACTTCCGGCTTGATAGAAGCGAAAGGGACGTCCAAGCTTTGATTATTGTCACGGCGATAATTCAGGGCATCTTCGGCTTCCTAATCTCTCTCTCAGCATCTGTCTGTTCTGACAGGTCCCATCGCGCGCATTACCTTATCTCCTCGCCTCTCCGCTTATTCCATCCCACCCCCCTCCCGAGCCCATCCACAACTGCCTTCCTATTATTAAAAAACTGCCGGGGAAGCTAGAATCCCGGCCGGGCCTCACCACCAGTTGAGGAGACGACAGGAGAGCTCCCTTTCCCGATTCCCCTTGTCTTATCCCGCATCGGAACGTGCGTGCACACCGCAAACTGGCGACACGCACGCAAGCACGCCTTTGCATACACAAATACTTGGATCATCTTTCTTTACCCCAGGAGGGGCCTCAATCTCTGACCAAACAAGAGGTCGACAGCGGGCACGCCTTAGATCGGTTGCAGAACATCCCAGCCCGAATCCCCAAGGTCCTTCTGCTCCTCCTCCACCTCGTTCTCCTCTTTTTCACATTTATTACCGAACATCTGAGGAGAAGCGAGACCGTCTTTTTTCCCTCTCGTTCACGCTGCTGCGCCTACGCACACGCGAAAAATAACCCCCGCAACACTTCCTAGTTGGTTGGCAGACCCGGTCTCCGGTCCCCAGTCCGCATCTCCGAGTCGCATCTCCTCGTCTCGCACCGCCAACCGGTGGTTCATTTCCAAGGAGACAAAGGACGGCGGCTCCACCTGTGATCGACGGCCGTCAACAAGGGCGGGAGAGCTAGGAAGAGGTACCGGTATTACCTTAGTACTGGCTACCACTCTGTACCTTGCTTTGGTATTGGTACTCGACACACACACACACACACTTCTCCCCCTCCTTCTCACCCCCCTCCCTCGAACCATCGGACCAAACCAAACCAAACCAAACCCAGACCACGAGTCAATCTTGCTTTCCCTGGCCCTTACTCTATATGGAGTAACCCCCCCAGCCACTCATCGTTCAGCTCCTTTCCTTCCCCTGGACTACTTATCAAGCGCGAACGCCTCTTTTCTTTCTGGGTTTTGGTGAAAGTCGAAACAATATACTCGCCTCTTGTTCACCGTCGACCACAACAACCGTAACAACAACAACGTGGTCCAGTCAGCAAATACTTCGACAGTGCAGATACCTTCGTATAAGTATCTCGAGCCTTTGCTGGTGCCGGTTATTCCTGAACAACACCACACTGACGACATCGACCCGTTACCCACTCGTCATTTACACGAGCACATCTCGCCGGGGCCGCACATTACATACATATAGACACACCCGCACACTCACACGATTACTTACATACCGACGACACCCCGAACACCGTTCCCCGTCTAATACACATCCAAAACCAACTCTCACGACACCATCAGCCCACACGCATTCACTCGCAGAACCTCGCACATTCACTGCACACAATCCGAATCTACCTCTTACTAAACCCGCCCGCTTCTCCTTACCACAACCGGTTTCCGATGGGCTCGTCAATAGCCCACAGACATCTCACTTGCACATTACAACTATCACAACCACCAACATCATCACCAACGCCGCCAACAATGGCAGCACCGACCAGCCTCCCCGTCTCCGCGGACCAGTCCTCCAGCTTCGCTCTGCAGCGCTACCTCGCCCTGCACTCCCAGCACGAGGAGCTCCGCCAGCACCTCGACCAGATCCGCCCCTTGACGACGTGCAGCACGTCGCTGACCTCCTCCCCCTCCGTCTCGCCGACGCGCAGCACCTACTCGCCCTTTGGCCCCCAGTACCCGAACCCGTCATCGGGAGGCAGAAGGCACCACAGCCGGAGGTCATCGCTCTCCGGCCCCAAGGCGCGGCGGAGCAGCTCGCTGGCGCCGATCGCGGACGAGACGACCATCTGGGCGGTCGCCGAGGAGGAGCAGCGGCTGTTCGACGTCAACGAGGGCATGAAGCGCGCGCTGATGGAGCTGCTCAACTGCGAGCAGGTCAGGACCGACGGGTCGCTGCGCATGTGGGTGCAGTGCCGCCTGATGGACACGGAGAAGGAGCTGCGATCCGAGCGGCGGCGCAAGAGCTCGCCCTGAGCTGCACCCTGCGATCGTCGATCCGCTTGATGGATCGGCTCGACGTCATCTTTCTCTCATGCATCTGCTTTTACAGCATTGCGAACTCTTCCCGATATCCGTGCCGAGCAGTGGAGCGACGGCGTCACTTGACAGGATGGGGAATATGGATAACCTAATAATTTTGGGTTGGCTATCTGGATTTTTTTCGGGTATTATTTTCGGACAAGGGAACTTCGGGCATTTGGGCTCGGGACAGCAAAGTGGTGGATGACACTGTCATCGTGCATCACCATCACCTACCCGAATGGCGTTTAGAGAGCTATCACACCCAGGAACCAGCCGAGCAAAAGAATCGGTATTGGTGGGCAGGCAAGGATGGGAATCAAGCAATGGCACAGATGGCCTTGCAATTCAAAGGGTTTTACATACAAACGTTTGGAGCGCGTCACGGGCGAAGAAGAACATGATCCTACGGGATTGGGATTTTATTTTGTTCTCATTCTCCCATCTTCGCCCGTGGAGGATTTTTATTTTCTGTTCTTTTCATCGAACTGGTCAAATTCGCACAGCTTCGGATAGCCTGCGCAAGCGCATGACTTTTTTCTGCTGCTTGTTTTCTGCGTCTTTGTAGGATACCACAGACATTAGAGGGTGCTCTCGTAATGACCGACACGACGATACCAAAATTTACCCGACAATTCTTGTCTCAAAAACAACTGTTCATACTCGGTCCTAATTTTGACTTTCACCACTTGACTCGTGTTACTTACTTCGTTGATGCATCCGATTGAATCGTGTGCAAGAAAAGTGGTTCGACCACGGGGAGATCGTCCAGGAACACACGCATGCGGTGCGGTGCTGCAGATGGGCTTCAAACAGCTCCGACGTCTATGCCGTGCCGGTGCCGAACTCCACGAACACCAGTCTCCACGCACGCAGTGCCATAAGTAGTGATGACCGAGAAAAAGAAAAGAAAGGTGAAAAAAGCAAGAAAAATGGCAAGATCGAATTGGAAAATCTGCCCAGGCGAGATGCGATTCGCGGTGCCGGTCCAATCGGCCAAGCTCCTCGAGCACTGAAAGCTCCAAAATCCAATGTAATGGGGGTGGATCGGCGACCCCTTTTCTGATTTGCTGATCTAATGCACGGTGCAAGCCTACTGTGCTTCATCTGAAAAGGCACTATGTGACGAGGCTTGTCTCGCTCGTTGCCTCGTGGATTTTGCCCGTGTTGTTTGCTTTCCACCAGATTCGGCCGCAACCATCGCCCAAAGCACACGATAATCACCCCCGCACCACGCACCACCGCGTCAGCCCGGCGAAAGCTTCGAAGGCTTGGAATCTCGTGTTCCCCGGCAAAGCGGCAGCTTGTCCCGAACCGGCGCTCGTCTGTGCTGATCAGTTCGCGGCGCAAAAATCTGGGAAACTTGCGACTACCACGACATCGACGACAACTAGCATCATTTCCACGACACTCGCCACCGAAACTGTCTGCCCAGGCTCGATAATTGGCCGCCGTCATGTCGGTCCTTTTGGAGACGAGCTCCGGCGACATCGTCATTGACCTCCTGGTCGACTATGCCCCGAAGCTTTGCGAAAAGTAAGTTTGCAACCTCCGGCTGCCCCTCCAACGCCCTGCAAGCTCTTGCTCAGCTAACCGCAAAGCTCGGCAGTTTCCTGAAGCTCTGCAAGACCAAGTACTACAACTTCTCGCCGATCCACTCCGTCCAGAAGAACTTCTCCTTCCAGACCGGCGACCCCCTCGGCCCCCTCTCCAAGGAGTCCGATGGCGGCACCTCGATATGGGGCCAGCTCTCGGGCGACCCCAAGCAGAAGATGTTCCCGACCTTCTTCCACCCGAAGCTCAGGCACCTCGAGCGCGGCACTGTGAGCATGGCCACCGCGCCCCTCGAGTCCGACCCGGACACCCGCGTCGCCGCCTCCCAGTTCATTGTCACCCTGGGCGAAGACACGGACTTCCTCGACGGCAAGGCCGCCGTCTTCGGCAAGGTCGTCGAGGGCTTTGACGTCCTCGAGAAGATCAACGAGGCCATCGTCGACGACAAGGGCCACCCCCTCATCGACATCCGCATCAAGCACACCATCGTCCTCGACGACCCCTACCCCGACCCGCCCGAGCTGCGGGAGCCCTCCGCATCGCCTCCCCCGACCAAGGCCCAGCTGGATACCGTCCGCATCGCCGACGAGGCCGCGCTGCACGAGGATGACGACATGGACGAGGAGGCCATCGAGAAGCGGCGGAGGGACAGGGAGGCGCGGGCCCAGGCTCTCACCCTAGAAATGATGGGCGATTTGCCGTTTGCCGAGGTCGCTCCTCCCGAAAACGTCCTGTTCGTTTGCAAGCTGAATCCCGTCACCACGGATGCCGACCTGGAGCTCATCTTTGGCCGTTTCGGCAAGATCCTCAGCTGCGAGGTCATCAGGGACGCCAAGACCGGCGACAGTCTCCAGTACGCCTTCATCGAGTACGCCGACAAGACCTCCTGCGAGGCCGCCTACTTCAAGATGCAGGACGTCCTCATCGACGACCGCCGCATCCACGTCGACTTCTCGCAGAGCGTCAGCAAGCTCAGCGAGGTCTGGAGAGACGACACCAACAGGAAGCGCAAGAGGCACGCCCACAGGGGCGGATGGGGCGGCGTCGACGAGCTCGAGAAGAGACGGCAGTACCGCGACGAGGACGATCGCAAGGGCGACAGCTACAACCTCGTCTACGGGGACGAGGAGATGAAGGGCCGCGCCGAGCGCGACAGGGACCGCCGACCTGAGCCGGCAAGGGAGCAGGCAGACCAGAGCAGAGATCGTCCCGGGCCAGACAGACAACGGCAGCGCAGTCGAAGTCCCGGACGGCCCAGGGACAGGGATCGGAATAGGGACAGGGACAGGGACAGGAGAGGCGGGGACCGAGATCGATATCGATCCGACGACCGGGGTGGCGGACGACGGTACGATCGCGACGACCGGCGGCGCGACGACCGGGACTCGGGTCGCAGAGACCGCAGAGATTACGATGATCGGAATCGAGGCGGGGATCGCCACGGAGACAGACGAAGATAGCAACGTTGGCCAGCAGGCGACGCATCAGCATCCTCCTCCTCCCTTTTCGTCCCGGACACCACCACCGCCACCAGAGGAGCAGAGCAGTCAGTATACCCAAGTCCGCCGTCTCGCCCAGCTCGCAAGCAAGGGGCGGGCAGGTCGACAACGCACAGATCAGATGTAATAGACAACCAAAGAAAGTACCTTGCCTCCAATCTCAATTTCACAATTTTGACGCCAACGTTGCCACTGCCGCCCGCGTAAGGCTCGTGTTTCATGAAAAACATAACAAAAATCTCGTTGACCTGTCGCTCGGTGCGATGCCACCACGGGAGCCCGCACGCAAGCATCTATCTCGTCGCACCTCCCGCAGCCGCAGGAGTCCGGATGTGTGGGGGGGAGAAAGGGAAGAGGCATGAATTCGAAGGTGGAGAATGGGAAAATCGCCAGACGACGGACGAGTACACGACCATGGACTCATGGGGCGATTTTTGCTCTGTTCTCACGTCGTACATGGCGAAGAAAAAGGCAGCTCCAGAGCAAGGCCAGTGTCTCACATATTCGCCGTTACAAACATCCCTGGATGCTTTTTTTTTCCCCTTGACCAAAACCACCACCGCCACCTCTGCGCCTACCTTGCCTCCCCCGTCGGGGGACCTTGTTCGACTTGCATCAGAGATGCAGGTAAGCGTTCGGAACGCACCCCCGCGGGAGCAGAGAGAGAGGGTGGGGATCGCGCGCGCATCAAGCGTGGCCCCGCGGAAGGGCAGGCTACATTAGCCCGCGCCTGTCTTCGTTGCCGTTTGGACGAAGCTGTCATCTGTCAGTTGTCATAATCTGTAAGGTGCGTTGCAGCTCTTCTCTTGTCCGCCCTTGGGGGGGGGGAGAGAGTAAAGGGACCGCAACTGCGACCCGCGACGACGACCACGGCCTTCTTGGCGGGCATCTGGACGGACGAGGGAGAGAGGCATATGCGTGCGACAACGGCTTCGACCTGTCAGAGCAATCTCCGGTCACATCCTCCAGGCCTTTTTCTTTTTCAGCTGAGCCACATGGGGGAGGGTTTTGGATTCCCACGACCAGGTTCCTTTCGGGTGAAGCTTTGTGATGGCTCTGTTTTTATTCTTTTTAAAGTTGGCGGGGGGCGGGCCTTTTCGTCACTTGCATCCGACAACGACCGATCCTTTTATCGTGGGGGAGCGGAGGGGAGGGGGGACTTTTTTGGTTCTCCCTCCTTCGCTTGTTTTCACCTCACCGGCTGCAACTCCCGTGGCGGTGACGGCGGCGATGGTCCCTCGAATAGGTCTTGCAGGACCGCACCCTGGGCAAACCTCTTCACCCCCGGCCGTCCTGTTGCATCGGCCTGTTGACGTCGCACAGGATGATGAAAGTGACAGCATGTCGAGTCCCATCTGCAGAAAATGAAATAAAAACAAAAAAAGCTGCAAGATTGTCTTTCCAGGGCCCTCAACAAGGCACGGTCGATGGAGTTCTGTGTGTAACGAGGTCGTCTCGCTCAAGTGAGGAGAGAGAGTGACATGAGGGCAGAAAAAAGGTCGTCAGTCGTGTTACTCTTCGGGCTTTGGCTCGTCGGGGAGGGCGATCGACCTGTTGGGCTCCGGAGGGGGCGGCCGGAGCAGACCGATGGACGTCGTGTCTTAAGTCCGAGGCGCGCGTTTCTGTATGGCGGTACGGACAAGCCCAACGACGTACTTTCAGTCCTGTCTTCGCTTTCGTCGTTATCTCGAAACGTCCCCATGCAATCTGGACGCACGTCGGAGGTTCTAGATCCCGGGTCCGGCAGACATCATCGTCCGACGGATAGTGGAGGCAGCCGGATCGGCTCGTACTCTGCGCCTCGTTCTTTCGGTGCCTGACCTGGTGGCTGTTTTTTTTCTTACGTTTCTATTTTCTTTGCTTTGCCCTGCCTTGCCCTGGATCAGGCTGGACTTGGACTGGACGAAGGGAGGGGGGCTCGTTTCCCATCTGGCCCTTTTTTCCCTCGCACGGCCACTGTCTCCCCCGTCAGATGACATTGTGTTCCTGGGATCTGGCCCAATCGCTTACGGTCTTTGTGTATGGTTGCAACGGGTAGCTGCACGAGGGGGGACCGCCGGCTCCGGGCCACGGTTTGACACAAGGGGGGAGGGGAAGGGGAGAGGGGAGAAAGAAGAAGAAGAAGAAGCTGCTGCTGCTGCTGCTGCTGCTGCAACATACCGAGATGGCTGGCGAAATTTTCCGCCGCGGCAGGACGGACGTCTCGCGCCATGTGGGCTTTCTGCCCGCTGCCTCCCGTCAAGAAGCCAGGCACGCAGCAGCGCGAGGAAATGCCCCGGTATGACCTAGACTTCTGCGAGAAGATGGTGTGCGAAATGTGCAAAATGTTGCCAAGTGCGAGGTCGAATGGGAAGAGAGAGAGAAGGATCTGCAATGCTACAGAGCCTGATCGTCTTCGAAACGTCTCTCTCTCTCTCTCATCCTTCGAGTCTCGCTCTCTCTATACAAGATGGGCTGGGCCACCTCCGTGCATGATGATAATCAGGTTCTGACGCTGTGCCACGACGACAGCAGGACCGCTCAGTCGACTTTCGATACGAACTGCCCTTCTAGATACGCAACTACAGCGAGGCTTCTCTCATGTCTTGGGAGCATTGGGCTTGCGGCCTCGCTATTTTTGATTTATGAAGGGTGTTTTTACTCACTGTCGTTTCTTTGGCTCGCAGGTGAGACTTGGAGTGTGCGCGGCGTTCATTCGGGATTCCCTTAGGCGAGGGACAAACGCTGTCTCATCTGCCGCGCGCGTTTGCTTCTGCTGCTGAAGAAGTCCCTGGGGCATTAAGCTCATTTGGAAGGGGAGGCAGCATGTCTCGGTTCTCGAGAAAATGGGACGATATGGCAAAGCGAGGGAAGAGAACTGGGCATCTTTGCGCCTTGCACTCGCTTCTTACACGCCGTGAGACGAGGATCATCTCGAGCCATGTTCTGTGCTGCAGCGGGTCAGCTCGATTCCAGCTCAGACGCTGCTCTTCGACCTCGTGAGAGCGCTCTGTTTGACGGCGGCAGGCAAATGAGGTTAGCAAAGCTTCCACACGGAACTCGCGGAAGGACCACGCCTCGAGGAAACGTCAATGGCCGTTGCGGGCGCCCCGAGGAAAGGAAGCGTGGCCAACACGACGACATGGTCCGTCCCGTCCGGGGCCCTCGAACAGGGTGCGATGGCGGCAATTTCCTCGCCAAGTTTCCTCTCCGGGGTTAAGGAGTGACGAGGAGGATGGAGATTCTTCTGCCCCCCTCCCAGTCCGAGGAGGCAACGCCAGTCTGTGAGTCCGGACGATGAGGGCTCACAGTTAAGCTCCTGCAGGGCCATACATGCCCACCTTGATTTCACTTTTACCCCTGATCCAGATGCGAGAGATATCGGACGGACGAGGTAGCATTGCATCACGCCCCCTCTCGTTTAAGCCTTGGAAGAGGAGTGCTGGACTGTTGACCGCTTCCGGAGACGCAGGCTGGCGGGGATGCACCGTGGATGAGAAGGAATAAGACGCCTGCCAAGTGCCAACGTCGTTCCTGTCAAAGTCGACGGGATGGATGGGTGGGTTTTGGAGATGGGTACCGTGGAGAGAGCGGCACCGTCCGGATTAAGCTACGATTCAACGGCAACGCAGGAGCGGGAGCCACAGAGAGTGTGTGTTGTGTTGTGTCGTGTTGTATGTATGTGTGAGGCACATACAGACACACACACACATATCCAGCTCGCACTCCGTCTTCTACGTGCCTCAAAGCCCACCAACCCGCCCGCCCGCCAACCCGCTGCCCGTTTGCTGCTACTATTCTTGTCCCCCGCCGCCGTGCGCGTGTGTGTCGTGCATTTCGAGCTGCCTCCCGCTGTCTCTTTCTTGTCGAGGATGAAGGGGGGAGGGCCCGGCCCTGCTGCAGCAACCGATCGGGATGGACGTCGTGGTCGGGGAGCCGACCAACGGGAGGCCCCAAGCCTCCCCTTCCTTGGTTTACTTTCTCTTCTTCATTCATTCATTCAAACAAGGACATTGCGGACGGGAACGAGATGCAGAGATGAATATGTTTGATGGAGCGGGAATGGAGGGCTGGCAGGGTAGCTCCACACCACAGACCATGTCCACGGCCTAGCTTGCCATGTGCAGCTTTTATCTCGCTTCTTCTTCGTCCTTCTGTTCTTCCTTTTTGCTTTTTTTCGTTTTCTCTTCGAAGCCAAGTGGCTAAGGCAGGGGATTGATGGGGCTTTTTTCGCGGGCTGGCCCTGAGGTTCTGCGGCCGGGGGGTCGACCACCCCTCCCCATTCATGCAGCTGACAGCAAACACACACATGTCTCTGCCGATGCTCATCATCTTGCCTGTCTGTCGGCGGTCTGGTCGCCCCGGCTGTATGATTTCACACTATGTATGCCAGCTGTCCATCCATTCCAGCCCTGGTCCATCACCCAGTACCCCTGAAGGAGTTTGTCTGATGTAAGGGGAAGAGAGATCCTCGCCCCATCGCGGGAGCTGCCGGCTGGCAAAGCGTACACGCACACGCGCTGTCTGCTGTCTGCTTGCTTGCTTGCTTTGCTGCACGCGCCGGCCGTTTATTTTTTCTTTTCTTCTCCAAGCACGGTGGGCATGGTCCTTCTTCGGGGGCCGGCGGCTCAATTTCGCCCCCTTGGAAGCTTTGGGGTACGGGGCCTGGCCCTTTGCCCGTCCCGGTCATCGATCTACGTGGGTACGTGTACCGCAACTTACAATGTGAGAAGAGGCATGTTTGGGCGAACGAACGGAGGAGGAGGCGAGATACATCAGGGCAAGCAGAGTCGTTATTTTCTTCATTTCTTTTCTTCAGTGATTTGGTGACACTTGACGCAGAGCTGGTGCCTCTCGGTGCTCCATGCTGTCTTTTCTCGATGCTCTCTCTCATCTTGTCCGTTCGTTCGTTCTGTCGATGTCGGCCGATTCGCGTCCTCGTCTCGGCTCTTTCGATCTCCCTCCCCCCTGTGTGTCCGCGACTGACGCAGAGAGAGATACTAGAGAGCGAGATGGCAATTTACTTTGCATGGTCGCACAGCCCAAACCACCAGCTACGAGCACGGCCGCCCAAGCAACGGCCCATCACAAGCGTATCTCCCCAATCGACGAAACGGGGGTGTGGGCTTTGCGTCACGTAACAATGCCTCTCAATTCTGCACATCTGTCCGTTCGTTTCTGTGTTTCTGTCATGTCTCTTTTGCATTTGAGTTTCTCAACTCTCCTCGTCTCTCTTCATATATATGGCTCCTCATCGGCAACCCGGAAAGTGGGCACTTTCCGACTGAGGGCACGCCCCCTTCCCCTCTCAACGCAAATAGGAAAAACATCACGTAGACAGAAGCAACAGCAGTACATAGTCGTATGGCATGTTGTTCGATGATGCATCGTGACACTGTCGGACAATCAGAAGAGGGTTTGCCCTTCCTCCCCACCCCCGGACCCGCCCCCCCTTCCCTCCACTTTCGAGTGGGACCGAGAACGTTGCCGTTTTGCCCGACGACAACGAACGAACATTAGGGGAAGCGAAGGAAGTGTTGGTTTGTTTGCTTTCTTCAAGATCGCCCCGGCCTTCTATTTTTTTCTTCTCTCAGTGTCATCTTCGAGGCCGTTTCGGGACGCAGAATTGCTGAAAGCGGACGAGAGAGACGTCGTCGGGGCCTTCGATGCTGTGTTCCCGTCCGCTTCGCCCCGATCTGGTCCTCGTTGACGATTTGCTGTTGTTAGTGTATTGTTGTTGAGCCCCCTGATGGGACAAGAGGGCGCTACAGACAGCCTGGCCTCATGATACATGTGCGATCCTCTAACAGTTTGTGTGGGCGAAAAGCAACCGGCCCCCACGTTGGACCAATCCGTGGACGGCTCGTCGTCGGACGGACTCGCAACCGGGGCTCGGTTTGTTGCTACCTGCTACCTTTTCTATCCATCTTGCCAGCTCGGCAGTTCTTCAGCGAGACCAACGGGGGGGCGTGGACTTGTGCATTGTACCGCGTGCGCTGTGGGGGTGGGTTGGTTTTCTGTCACATCGTGTCGTCGACGACCTCGTCTGTTCTATGATGTCTGCCTATGACATGTCTCGTCTCAGAGGTTATTATGGGCTGGTGGCGATAGACGAGGCCCAGTCCTGTTTCTCCCCGTGTATATTCCTGCCTGACCGAGCAATATTCGAGGGGCCGGTCTCATTGGCCGAGGATGGGAGGCTTCAAAGTACGGCTGAGAGATGATTGACGCGGGAGAGACATCGACGAGGAGGATGGGTCTTAGACCTCCCCCTCCTCTCTCTTCCCTCTCCCTGTGCCTGGCGTATCTCCAAATGTCCACCCACACTCATTAGCAGCCGCAAGGCACGGGGGTGGTGGATATTCTCTCTTCTCTTCCCCGGGAGGCTTGGTAGATTGGAACCCAAGCAAAGGACGAACGAACGGCCAACCAACCCCGGACCGACAGATTCCAAAAAAACAAAAAAAGATCCAAGATATGGTACAGATCGCCCGCTTGCTGCTGAGCCCTACAGATCTTTACACTACGCTACCCCTGAACCCCTGTTCAGCCCGTTCGCCTTCTCTCTCCGCCCCTCCATTTTCTTATTCCCCCCCTGCTGCTGCCTCCTGCTACTCTCATTCGTTTGCTCTTGTCTCTTTCTACAGTAAAATGGGCAGACATCTACAGCGGATGACCAGGGGTTTGCTGTCCCCTCTGCACCCCCCCCCCCTCCCCATGGCTACGCCTGTTTGGCGTCAGGAGCCGGGCCTTGGATGCCTGTCTTGCTGCAGGTTGCCGCGAGGGTACTACCTTGGCACGCACATGGGTTGCGTCTTCTGCAGTGGAAGGGCAGGAAAAAGAAAAAACAGAGAGAGAGGTGCCAACCACCACGTCTTCCCAATCGCCTTTAGTGTTTTCTCCACCGTCTACGAAGGGGATACACTGAGATGGGCGCACCCACCCACCCCCCACCGCCGCCCAACGTTGTATAGCAGCTGGTTGAACCCCATCCAATGACACATGTCGTGCCTCCATGGGGGGGGAAAGGAGGGAGGGCGGGAAGCCGGCTCGAGCCAACGACGAAGGCGAGGGGGGTGTGGATACAGGT
Organism: Colletotrichum musae; assembly: GCA_027406025.1. Classification (NCBI taxonomy): domain Eukaryota; kingdom Fungi; phylum Ascomycota; class Sordariomycetes; order Glomerellales; family Glomerellaceae; genus Colletotrichum; species Colletotrichum musae. The sequence goes on from JANVYC010000007.1 coordinate 757,387, forward strand.
GACCTACGGCAACGCATGGCGGGGGCGTGTGGTGGGCGTCCCGACGATTGCAAGTGTGATGCGAGGGCTGGAGTGACTTGTCGCAATTTTACTTCCAAATGGGCAATTGATATCGAGATAGGTAAAGATGCGTGCGTGCGTTTATCTTGCTATGATGAGAGGAGGAGCAGCAGGAGGGGTGGAGGGAGGGGGGGTAAGGGCCCAGATGCCGAACTGCAAACACTCTCGCACGCCAACCACATTGCACATTGGATACATACACAAGCGGGAGCAGTGGCAATAGTATCAGCAGCAGTGGAAGTAGCAACAGCAGTGACAGCAACAGCAGCAGCAACGACAGTAACGTCAGTCTGTCAACGACATCGAATCAACAGACGGGAGCGGCCGTGACAAGGGGTTTGACAGTATAACATCGATCCCGGCTGCAGCTGCTTTCCTCCATTCTCCTCTGGATCTGATGCCTCGTTTCTTCTTCTTCTACTACTCTCTACATCACTGAGCTACCCTCTCTCTTTCTCTATCCACATCTGCCCAAACACTCACACTCACACACGCACGACTTACACACGCCACCCCTCCTCCTCTCGTGTGGAACGGAACATCGCAAGCAGGTCGAGACCTTTTTTTTCTTCCTGCTCTGATTCCTGCGACGTTTTTGAAGACTGCAACGACGTATCTTGTTTCTTTAAAACATCCACGTCTGACAAGGAGGCGTTTTTCGACGTCCTCTCCTTCCCTCTCCTTCCTCTACTACCTTCCCTCCTCCTACATACCAGCATCAGGAACACCCTTTCTTCTTCTTCCTTCCCACGAGAGAGACTAGGGTTACTGTCAGCCGAGGAAGTGAACCCCTTCCACCCCCTCTTCCTCCTCCATCTATCGCTGAAACGAGACCGCTTCCACGACATTTCTCGACGTCGTCATCACCAAGGTCACGCATCACGCTCCTGCTGCTGTCTCGAGGGTCCGAAAGGAAAGGATTCGACGAACCCGTGGCCTCGTCCTCGCTTCCTGTAACAGTCTTTCTCGCCTCTCACCTTCTCTGCAAGCCACCCCCTCCCCCTCCTCGTCACCTGTGTAGAGGATCCCTGGCGGCAGCACCCACGCACACACACACACATACACACGCAAAAGAGCAAGCCGTACCGAAGCAATGGTCAGCCCGGCTTGCTACCCCGACGGAAGACGATATAGCCGCGTCGACGCGCCCTACGTCTACCCGGAGCGCCAGCAGAGATACTCGAGCACGTCCGAAGCGCGAACATCAACAATGACTGAGCGAGAGCCCGAGACCGACACGCCGCCCCGCAAGCGCATTGCCGTTGCTGTGAGTCTTGAGTCTTTTACTTTCTACGTTGGCACCTATTTTCTTCGTCTTGTTTCGGTCTTTGGCGGGTCTTTGAGCACGCACATTGTTGGAGGAGGGCACACGAGAGAAGGGAGCTTGCATTTCTCCGGAGACAGGAAAGGAAAAAGAAAGATCTGACAGATCGACAGTGCGGCCGTTGCCGGAAGCGTAAGATTCGTTGCAGTGGAGACGCGGGCAATGGACTGCCCTGCCAGAACTGCAAGGCCGCCGGTGCAGACAACTGCATGTTCCTACGTGTAAGTGACCATCTCTTCATCTATCCTCTTGATACCGTCTTCCCCGCGGATGCGGTACCCTGATGCTGAACTCTGTGCAAAAGGTTGCCTCAACAGAAGCTCCGTGGGTCCAACCCTCTGATGCATCTTTCGACTACAACATGAAGGCCGCGAGGGCGTACCAGAGCCACATGGCCTCTCCCCTGACGGCGTCCCCGACTCACTACGGCTCCGAGATCCCAGACGGCCTCTCAAGACACGGCGGCTACCCGCCAACATCAGCCGGATACTCGTACGGCCCCGGAAAATACTACTCCTCTTGGGCTGCATCGGCAGGCCCCGCCTACGCGGCCGACGACGGCACCGGCGTGGACTACTCGGCCATGGGATATCCGTACCCCTATCACAGCCAGGACCCGACGTACCTCTACCGCATGACCGCTGCCGCGAAGCCCGCTCCCTCCGCAGACCTGTACGTCAACACGGACGGCACGGGATACGGCTACGGCAGCGCCGGCGGCGCCCTCGTCCACCGCACCGCCCCCGGCCCCGGCCCCGCATCCGTCTCCCCGCAAGAGGCACCTAACTTCTCACTCTCGACCGTCGCCGCCTCGCTGCCCCACGCCGGCGGTGATCGTCTCCTTCCTAACCCCTCCCGCCTGCCGGGCACAACCAACGTCCTCGCCTACCGCGCAGATACATCATCCTACGCGCCCTCGTCCAAGTCCTCCGGAGGCACGGGCTCCTCTGGCACGTCCCCGGCGAGCGCCGTCTCCGACAGCTACGAGAGCTCCCCCTACCCAGCGCCCTCGCACACCCTCCCGTCCATGACGCACATGCACCAGCACCACCGTCTCTCCGGCGGCGATGCGGGCTATCCCCCTTCGACAGCCAGCAGCGGCGACTCCATCTTCAGCGCGTCCGAGGCGAGCCTGCGCACCCAAGGCTCCAGCTCGGACCTGAGCTACAAGTACACGGAGGGCTCCACCAGCGGCTCTTCGGCCGGCGGACGCCGAGGCAGCGGCGAGACGTCGTCCTCGGGGGGCTCGCTCTCCAACGGGCAGACGTACACTGTCACCACCCCTTCGTCGTCCATGTACGCCGCCGCCGCGGCCGCCAGGCACCACCACGTGGGCGCGTACGCGCTCCTCTCAGAGGAAGTGGGCGAGCAGCAGCACCATCAGCATCACCACCACCACGCGGGTCGGCGGCCCGGGGGCAGCTTGTCTGCCGCCTGAGGGATTTCCACCTCCCCAACCAAAAGGCCCCTTTCGATTTCCAGCCGGAGATTCTGCTCAAGGGGGATTTTGCGGAAATGATGGTGCGCAACCCGTACTCGAGAGACCTACAAGACAAGCATCCCCGTCCTCTTGGTATCCTGCCAGAGGGAGGGGGCTCTCTCGCCTCGCGCTGCGCACCGGAGACAGACAAAAACCCACCCCTCTTGATTTGAAATTCTTTTTTTTTCTCTCTTTTTTTGCGCTACCGACTATCATTCGTTCAACGTTGCTGCACCTTTTGCATCTTACTTTTCATTTCTGCATCTTTGTATGCGCTCCGCTACCCTTCACCGTTCTACCGGAAGCATTGTTCCTCTCGGCCTGCATTCAGCCAGCCAGCCAACCAACCAACCGCCACCTCGAAACGACAGGACTTGAAGCATCGACAAAGGGAGGGAGGGGAGAATCTTCCTCCTTCCGGCGAGTCCGGAATCTCTATCCGACCCTCCGTCGTCCAGGGACATGCGAGAAGAACGAGGCTTTGCGTGGCGTCTGGCTTTTGGAATTCTCTGCTCCTGACCGCTGGGCGTTCGGACTTTTGGCCGCCGTCCAACCGGACGATTCTCCGTCTCCGGGCGACCGGTGTGCGTATAAGCACCGCCCGCACACGCGCCTGTCAGCTGTACATGACCCGCATGCACCTTCGGACTCGGGGGATTACGACCTGCGGAGGACTCGGTGAACGTCTGAGCCGCGTCGTCCTGCCTCTATAGACGACGGACGCCCAATATCTTCGCCGCGCCGCTGGCGTGCAGCGAAGGTGCGAGCCTACTTCGGAAGCCTCTCTGAGAGAGATGGGAGGTTGAACGTCATCTGCTCCAGGAACCCCTTCGGCATGTGGGAAAGAATAGGGGTGTGCTACGAGAAGAAACACGAGCGCCACACTTATGGTCCCTCCCACCCGCTCCCTGACCGAAGAGCTGGATAAGACGGGCTTGTTCTGCTTTTCCCCTTTCCGACACGGTGTGGTTACCTCCCCCCTCCCCGAAATCCCCAACCCAACGCTCTGGGATGGAGGGGGGGAAGAGATGCAAGGGGCTGGAACTCTTTGTGCATCTCGTGTCATTTTCTGCTGGCCATCGGGCTGGAAAGACATCATGCAGTGTCTCGTTGGGACGGGGCTGCTGGAAGAGAGAGGGGCAAGTCCAGAACCAATGCGTGTGTGGCTTGCAACCCTCTCCTCTCCCATGTCAGCCAACCCCGGAGCACCTCATGCGGCTACCCGACCCGGCGCGCCCGCCCCAGAACCGACGACGGCTCCCTCTCCACCCCAGTCCCGTCCCGTTCCCGCCCTCCATCTCTTCCGGAGAGGGGGAAGTGGGAGGGCAGCAACCAACAATGTGCCGGTCGAAAAAGCCCCTCCTTTTGTGTTTCCCCAGAAGCTGCGAAGCTCCTCCCCTCTCCCCCTCCTGAGTTTCCGACACGGGCTTGGGAAGCAGCAGAGACAGGTGTCAGGCAGGGGTCTCCCACTCCCAGCCCAGGCACGGAGCCGTCCAGTCTTCACACGGGACACACCTTTCTTCACCATTATCTTGTTTCCAAATACCACACCCCCCTGTCATCACTTGACATTCTCTATCTTTGGAAACAGGGAAGCGGGGGAGGGGGACTTGCTCGTCGTCGTCGATTTCGCTTCTCTTTTCCCCTTTCTCACCAACGACATCTCCTTTCGACTTACCAACGACACACGCACACACCCCCACCCACCACTTTCGAATATCGTTTCAAGGTTGGGTAGTGGTGGGGGGAAAACGGTACAAGAGTTGGTTGGAGTAACCTCACATCATCATTGGGCGGAATCCGAAAAGTTCTTGCACTTCCTTCTCTCTTTATTTGTTTCTCTCGCGGCCACAGCGAGGGGTGGGTTTTGATTCCTCGGTTTACGATGCTCCTTTTTGCCAACACCACCATCACCACCACCACCAACCCTTTGCCATTCATTTTCTTTTCCGTTGGTTGTCCCCGTGACTGGGGGTCTGTAGGAAGAGTCTGCATGTCTGCGTCTTGCTTGTTTCCCACATGATTTTGCGTTTTTCGAATGGGATTTTCCCGGGGGCATATGGGTTTCTCTTTGTGTAATACTCTCTCTTCCGGGGCATCGTCAAGTGACGTAGCCCATGTCTCCACGAAAGAGGCATCCCATCTCCACCTTCCCATCGACCTAGGAGAGGGGAGAAGGCGGCAGGGGAGAGCAACGGGACGGGTCCAAAACCGGTGATACAGAAAAGAAGGGAACATTGGTTGTCATTTCCATTTTTTTTTTTTTTGATGTCGGGGGGAACATTGGGGGCAACAAGATTATCAACCAACGCGCGGCACGATACCAAGAGACGGAATGGAGGGGAAACGGAAAAAAAACCCGGATTAGCAATGATCTGTGTTGGGGAGGGAGGGCATCGGTTGCTTCTTCCTCCATTTCTTTTGACTGCTTTTTTTCATTTTACCTTGTACCAACGGCGTTGGGTTCATGACAAAGTATGTTTTTTGTTTTATTGTTTCTTGACGGTTTTCCCTTGTCCTCCCTCATTCGAGGGCATAGGGAGTAAGCATCTCTTATCACAGACAGACAGGCAGACGAGCTGTTGCCGCTGCTGCTGTCTTCTTTGTTTGTGGGTCCCCGAGATTTATCGGGTGCCCCCGCCTTATCGACTTCTCTCCTTTCATGCACCCCGAGGCCATGGGCCTGTTTTAGCCTTAATCATATGGCCCGGGGGATTCTTCAGCGACGGGGGACTATCTGAGGGGAGAGCGCGCGGTTGTGGGATGGGAGAGATCAGATTGCAGGAGGTCACAGATGTCAAGAGGAAAGAAAAGGCCAGCTTGAGATAGAGCCGGCATTCATGTATCAGATAGTCACCGGCTGGGAATCGGGCATTTTGCCTTGCGTGGAGGGCAAGAATCGAAGTAATTTCAAATCATCTCTCGTAAAAAATGTGTGTGTATAGGTACGTGTGCGTGTGTGCGAGTTGAGTGTGTGTTCCCTTTTTCCCCGCCAAAGGGTTTGATAAACATGATACTGGGGTATGAATTACTGGTCCACCAAGAAACGTAGACGATGGAAATGTGCGCGTGTGTAGGGTGTATGGATGATGAATGGCACTTCTTTTAGACTTTTACAACTTCTCCGCGACGTCGTCAATCTCGCAAAACGCCTTGAAGGTGATGAACTCCTCGTCGTCGTCCGCGCCCTCGGACTGCAGCACCATCTCCGCCGTCGACCCGACGAAGAAGACGTTGCCCTCGCTGATCTTGTGCACCGTGGGGCCGACGGCGATGGTGCCCCTGCCCGACGTGCAGATGATGATGCTGGGGCCCTCGAGGGGCTCGAAGGTGGCCTTGGAGCCGTAGCCCTTGAGCACGGAGCGGGCGACGCTGAACTCGTCGATGGGCGGGTCGTACAGGATGACGGCGGAGCCGGAGCTGTAGGCGGCGCGGTTGAGGGTGGCGTAGGGGTACTCGGAGGGCGACATCTTCTGCTCGTCGATGGGCGCGTAGTTGTAGGTGAGCATGTCGACGAGGGTGGGCACGTCCTTGAACTTGGGGGTGAAGCCGGCGCGGACGACGTTGTCCGAGGCGGCCATGCACTCGATGATGTCGCCCGAGAGGTAGGCGTGGATGTCGTCGGCGCGGAGGAACATGGCCTCGCCGGGTTCCATCCGGACGAAGTTGAGGAAGAAGAGGACGAAGAGGCCGATGTCCGCGCCGAACTCGGCGTGGTTGCGGGTGATGAGCTCGGCGAGGGTCGCGCCGTCGCTGGGGCCGGCACCGCCGCCGGCGAAGTTGTCGCCTTCCGACTTGGCCAGCGAGACGAGGCGCTCCGTCTCCTTCTCGATCTCCTCGGTCGTGGCGGACAGCAGGGAGGCGAAGATGTGCTGCAGGGCGGTCTTGTTCCGCTCCTTGGTCTCTGGGGACTCGGTCTCCTCGTCGCCCTTTACCGTGTTGATGAACTCGTCGGCCTTGTCCTCTTTCACGAGGCTCTTGAGAGGAGGGATCGTGGAGAGGAAGTGGGAGATCTCGGCGAGTGGTCGGAAACCGCAGAGACCCTCGAAGGGGGTGATGGCGATGGCCATCTCTGGCTTGTGGTTGTCATCGGGGTAGTTCTTGGAGTCGCGGGCGTGCAGCTGCTCGGCGAGCTTCTTGTTCGGGTGGGCCTGGATGGAGAGGGCCTTGTTGATGGAGAGGACCTTGAAGAGGAAGGGAAGTTTCGAGCCGTATCTCGAGGCGACGGGTGCGGAGAGGAGCTGCTGGTTGTCCTGTACCAGCTCGAGGAGTGTGCGGCCGGACTGGAGGTCTTTTGAGGGGTTCGAGGGATGAGTGCCCATCCAGAGCTGAACAGCGTGTTAGTGGGGGGATGGTTCATCGAGAGGAATCCAAGGGTCTCACCTCTGCGTAGGGCTTATCAGATTGAATGGTGAAGCCCTCAGCTGGTGTCGTGGCCGCAAAGCGCGCAGCAGCTGACGCATCTCCCTTCTTCCCCCATTCGTACGAGTTGACTCCGCATTGGAGCTTCAGCAGAGGGACCTGGAGAACCATTTCGAGAGAAGATGCCGCGAACAGCTCAGGGATGGAGACGAAGTGAGGAACAACAAGATAGCAACGGTGCGCAAACAACGTGAGGTGGTGGTGTCGTGGTTTTAAGGCTGCGAAATGCTGCTGATTCACCCCACCATCAATTTGACGTCAGGGAGGGTTCGCGGGAGCTTCGCAATGTTCGGGTACCTTAGGGGAACATGGAGGGCCGACGACCCCGCAACGAAACGATCTGGACCCCAACAGCTGACCCAGGCCCCTCCGCGTCTGCGTACTTGGGTACGTACCTTTGCCTAAGGGATGATCCAGTTCGGCGCAGACGCTGGAGCTCAGAGCACGGGCCCCGGGGGAGTGGTCGGGCCGCATTGCGGACGGTGTATGGAAGCTTAGGTGATGTCCTTACCATATATAATTGGCTGATTGCCGCAGCTTGGGTATCCACCTCGGCAACACGCGGCTGGAGCTGCCGCGCTCTTCTCGAGGCGAGGGCCCAATGAGCTCATGCGCGCGGCATTTCTTCCTTTCACTTTAACATCTTCCACCGCGCGCGTGTCGGCCATGTTGCTCGCAACCTCTCCTCGCTGGATACTTACCCGACTCTAGGCTCGACATGTGCTGGCATGTTTCATTTCAGTTGGATTCACGATACGCATTTTTGTTTCATTGATTGGATTATTGTATGTTGAGATACCCCGGCTCGCGATTCAAGCTATCGATCTACGTACCATACATACCTTGGTAGTGCCTGCCCGAAGGTACTCTGGCACCTCGCCCGCGGCCCACGAGGCTGCCTGCCCCTCTGTACGGATCTTAGACTTAGTTACAGCTTTGTCTAGGTGTTCTTTCCATGTAAGTTCTAGCTGCGACCTCTGCGCTTGCCTAACAAAGTGATGCCCCCCGAGCCTCTTGCCTCTTCCTAGCTATAAGCAACCACCCACCTTTCCCGCTACCCCTCCCATTCTTCTGTTTCTCGTCTCATCACGCTTGGTCAACAAACAATCCTCTTCATCATCTTCAACAACATACGCGTTGCCTATCATGACACGACCGCCTACTCCTCTTACCCCGGCTCCGACGCCGACGGGCACTAATGCTAATGTCACGAATCCCAGAGGCCCGAAGGCCAACCATCCCAAACATCCGCGAAAACAGCCGGTGCCTCCCACACCAAATACCCCCTCAGCGGCCCCCAGATCGAACCGAAAGCCGGCCGAGGCCGTTCCCGCGAAGCCTGCTTAGGAGAAGGGCGTCTCGAAGAACAGATCTCTCAGTGCTTCTACATCTCTTAGGGTCAAGATGTCTCAAAGAAACAGGAGCGGCCGAGGGTCGAACCGTAATAACGGCAGCGGTCACGGCGAGGAGGTCCAGCTCTGGGAGTCTGCCAAAGAGAAATTCCACGAGATCGTTAATGGCGTCAACCAAGAGAACGACAACCTCGAGGAGCTACTGAAGCTCGACAAAAAGGCGGCCGTCGCGAGCAAAGACGGCGGGAACCCCTCAGGCAACGACCTCAATAAGATGGAACAGTTTTGCCGTACAGGCGTCAAGCTATCGGAGAACAACTCAAATAACATCAAGCACCTGATCGAACAGCTTAAGATCCTGAAGGCTGTGCAGCAGGCGAAGGAGGCGGCCGAAGCCCCCGCGACGACGACTACTTCATCACGAACTGGCAGCTCAACGCGCAACAGAGACGCCGCGGCTGCCGCCCTCTATGACTTTGATGGAGCGGGCGACTCTCCCGTGCCGAGCCCCATGGGTAGCTCACGCAAGTTTGGCGATCGAAGCAGCAATCGCGACAGCATGCCGCCCAAAGCCGACAGCGTCGAGCCGCAAGGGTCGACAGGTAGCAACACGGCGGGGTCTTCGTCCGGGGCGCTGGGGTCGAACGCCAACGCAGCGCGGACCAGCAAAATGTCCTTCTCGAAGGGAGACAAGGTTGCATTCAAGAGAAAGAAGGACGAGCCGCAGCAAGGCGAAACCCCTTTCGATTGGATCTTAGGGGAGGTAGTCGGGATCATCGGCGAAGGCAAGAGCCGTCGGTACAAGTGCCTAGACGTGGAACCCGAAGACAACGTCAAGCCCAAGGAGTACAAGACATTCGCGTCGGCCATGATACCGATATTACCGGAGAACCAGACGCACACTCTTGCAAAACTGGAGGCGGGCAGGATGGTACTCGGACTGTACCCACAGACAACGGCGTTCTACGCGGCCGATGTCGTCGGCACGGAAGCCGACGGTAAGACGGTCAACCTCAAATTCCACGGGGAAAACGACTCGTCAACGACACACCAGGTGGAGCGACGATATGTGCTGGAGTATCGGAACTGAAAGGGGATGCAGAGCCGCGAGAGCGAGATGGAGGGTGGGGGCATATTGGGAGGTATTGGTACCTATTGAACCCGAAAAGGGAAGCGAAACATTGCGAACCAGCTTAGCGAAAGCCATAAACAGACGAAAGCGGGCGCTCGGTCGAGAATCACTGAATCAGTCGCGCGTATTGGCCCGTGGGCCGAGATCAAACGGGCGGCCCGGGGATGCGTCGATGCGCGTGATGGCTCATTAAACAAAAACCGGAGACTCATGACGCGGCGGATCACGACGGAGCTTAAGCATCAGAGACCGGGGCCGGGGCAATGGCAGATTACCACCTGGTATTATTGGCAGCGAAAGAGAAATATAGCGTGCTTATGAAAACTTTACGGAGTACATTACGGGAGTGGTTCCCGCCGTTTGCAACTTGGCACAGGGTAACAAGGCAGGCCGGTTCCTTGGCCTCCTTGGATGAGAGATGATGACATGTGTTTGCTTGCTTGTCAAGTCTTGACTCTCGTCGACTTGACTTTCTTGGATGCCTTCTGTCAAATTACGCCCCTGACTCCGGCATGGCACGTGCATGGAGCGAGTGCCGCGCCGGCGAGGTTCCTGCATGTCGCTAAATGTGCCTATTGGACAAAACTGACAGGGAGCCGTACAGGACCCGCTCTGCCCCCTTTCAACGGCCACTGAGAGACGAGATGGCGGGAAGAACACTGTGAAAAGGCTGCGAGACGGCGAGGAGGGAGCCCGGAGGGGGAGGGAAACACTGGAACGCCGGGGACTTGCAGGGACAGCTAGCCCGAAAGCAGAATACGGCGGGACCAGGGGCCCTGTTTGTTTGGGTTCCACTGGGGGGTGAAAAAGGTACGGTTGGATGCTGATTGGTACGCAGTGATTCTCAGGCCATTTGTAGTGGAACTTTTAGAAGAAGTCGGTTCGGATACTCAGCGAAAAGAGACAAAAAAAGCAAGACCGAGGTGAGAGAGCCGTAGTAAAAAGGTGGTTCGGTTCAGAGTGAATCTCCGGGCTGCGGAAAACGATGGACACGAACAGACGGGCACCCCGCAGAGACATGCGTGAGGTAATTCAACTAATTGTATGCGCATATGCGCAGATGTTCTGTAGATAATGTGTCAATGGCAACAGTCCTAGAGGCAGCTTTGCATTGGTGACTCGGAAGTACACGAGGTACCTCAATGAGCTAGCTCAGGTAGAACGGGGACTTAAGGATACTTGCCAGTACATACAGTGAAGCACCCTGAGAGACATCAGCAAGTGTCGCTAAAGCATCGACGTTGAAACGCGTAGGTAAGCCGATCAGCAGATTAGCCAGTCCTCTCTAACCAGGTAGCTTTGCCTTTTGGCTTCGCTCTACGGATACTTCGCAATGCTTTGGACGGACGGCTCCCGCGCCAAGGCAAACAGAAGCAGCCCTCCTCGCAACACCTCCTGCGTTTCGAAAGACACGAGCATTAATCTGGCCCCAAATATAGCCGTCAATTGGTTCCCTTCGTTTCGATACCGACCACACAGCACCTACCTACTCTCGGCATACTCTGCAGGTACCTCCAGGCTCACCTTTCGCAGTAAGATACCGCCAACCTTAGCTCAGGTACCCAAGCAACCAAGGTAAGGTCCCCTGCGGGCCTGCAGCAGCAGCACACATCCCAGTCAAACCGCCTGAGCGAACAGCGCCCAACAGAGCCAACGAAGTGCGGGCTTGGTGCTCCATTTCGACCCCAACCTCCGATCCCCGACTCGGCAAGCAGCAACAGATCGCAAGGTTGCTTTTTTTTTTTTTCCTTCCCTTTCCCTTTTCCCCTTCACTCCCCAGCCGCGATAGCTTCGATCTGCCATCACACCCGCACACCGCATCTTCGGGCCTCACGCTCCTTCTCGACTGAACCTCCGATCCTTCTTTCCCATCCTCGACGACCGCACATTCAGTGCGCGCACGACGACCCGAACGACCCAATTATCCTCCACCCGCCAGATTAGCGAATCCGTCATACGTCGCGACCTCCATCCCCCTTTCCACCGACCGTCCGAGCCCATCACGCCAGCTCCTCGCAAGCTCTTCTTCCTTCCTCATTCTCTCCCTCCTCCCCATACCGAAAGAATTCAGGCACCGTCCCTACAGTCACAATGGGTGGTCAACTCTCAAAGATGATGGGCAAGATCTTCGGATCAAAGGAGATGCGTCTGCTGATGCTGGGTCTCGACGCCGCCGGAAAGACCACCATCCTGTACAAGCTCAAGCTGGGCCAGGACGTCACCACCATTCCCACCGTCGGCTTCAACGTCGAGACCGTCACCTACAAGAACGTCAAGTTCAACGTCTGGGACGTCGGTGGCCAGGACAAGATCCGTCCCCTCTGGAGACATTACTTCAGCGGTGAGTAATCCCCCTCCCCGCCTCCCCCCCGCGCCCCTTGTCGGGGACGAGTCACTATTCCCCTCTGGCGGAAAGCAATTGCAACAGACGCGCTGACGCAAACTCTCCAAACCTTAGGCACCCAGGGTCTCATCTTCGTCATCGACTCCTCGGACCGCGCCAGAATCGAGGAGGCCAAGTCGGAACTGCACAGGATCATCAACGATCGCGAGATGAAGGACAGCTTGCTCCTGGTGTTCGCGAACAAGCAGGACATCAACGGAGGTGAGTAACATTCCTGACAACCCCTCTGAGAACAGCTGGCAGCGCAGACGCTCCGGCACGAAAGGACACACGCTGACGATACTCGAAATACAGCCATGAAGCCGCAAGAAGTCACCGAGGCGCTGCAGCTCTCCAAGCTGAAAGACAAGGTCTGGTACGTCGTGCCCAGTTGCGCCACGACGGGCGAGGGCCTGCTCGAGGGCCTTGCCTGGTTGTCCAACAACGTCAAGGCGCCCCCGGCCCCGGCCAAGAAGTAAACGACGAGACGAAACCTTTTTTTCCCATCCATCCGCAATCCGATTCCCTTTATTCTTACGACCGACCCATCGAAAACCCCGAAACTCCATCGACACACCCGCCTCCTCCATCTTACCTACCAGTAAGGCTGCGATCTGTATGCCACCTCAGAATGCACATACCGAGGCATCAACCGACCCCCTCCAGACCGAAGACCGTAAAAAGGGTTTGCGTCTGCTATTGCACCCCGCGGCTCCTGCTCCTCTCGTCAGCTCTCAGACGAGGCGGACGCCGGAAGAAAGCTTACCTTGCCGTGAGCGCGCTCCATTGAGTCACGCCGTGGTAGTCGCCAGAAAAGGGGCGGTCTAATCACTCCAGGCTCGACAGCGGTGGATCGCTCCACCGACCAACCCGAAACCCCGACTTCAAAATCGCCCCATGGCTTCCAACCTTTTTTTTCTCAATACCACTACAAACTCTTGACGTAACGCTTTTTAACTAAGAAAGAAACCGCGCGGATACCGAAGGGAAGCAGTGAACAGGACGCAAAAGGGAAGGGGAGGGGCGGCCTCCCGCACAACTGTTGTTTTTCTCTTACCATCACGGGGGGTTTTCTGGGCTGCTACTCCCGCAGCTACTCTTTTTTTTTCTACTTCTTCATCTTCGCCAACCTCTTTTCTCTATTCCGTGCTGTGTGTGGTTTTCTGAAATACCCGAGCTTCCTACTAGAAGGCGAGAAAAGAACGTGGTCTTTTTTTTTCTTATTGTGTTTTTGTTACAAGCTATGTTTTTTACTGTCTCTTGGGTTTTGGTACGGCGGGTAAAGGGGGGGCCAAAGGCAGGGCCAACGCGATATTTCTTCCCCCCTTTTTTTCTATTCCATAGTTGTATTGAAATGATGTACAAGAAATACCCTCTGTGAGTTTTCAGGAAAACATCCCAAGCTTCCTTCTCTTATGTACTCGAGGCCGGATGGGCCGTCTGGCCGTGAGGCTCTCTCGCCTCCTTCATCGCGGTGAGCCATCGTCAACACCCCACGGGACGTCGTTTCTTGGTTCACTGCGTTTCTTGGTTGGGACTCCAGCCCAGCTGGAACATCGCAACGCAACGTACAAGCGCGCGCACGACCTTGACGCTACGCGCGCACAGCCCCCCAGTCAGTCAGTCCCCTTTCATCAAGCCAAAACGGCCGATGGGAATCTTGGTGGTGACTTCGTGCCCGCTTTGACCCTTGCCGTCCTCGTGGCTCGGGGGAAAAGAGTGCACGTACACTCGTGTAGGTGGCCCCCTTTTTTTCTAAATGTTTTAGATCTGCCTTCCAGGGAAGGCCCTCCATCGCGCGGCGCCTCCGTCACGGGTCCTGCCGCCAGCGTGAGAGACGGCATCGCTTTCGAGGGCCCGCTAGCCCACGCGTCGACAGGGCTGGACGGGCGTCTGCGCGTCGCGCGCGTGTTTGTCGATGGTTATCCGTGCCCTAATCTCCCCTCCGAGAGAGAGAGATCTCTGCCGCTAAAGAAAGGACGCCTCTCATCCGGCCATGACGACGAACAACCCGACGACGAGCCCGACGAGCGCGCCGCGCAGGCCGACGGCCATCTCGCCCCTTCCGGCCGCCCCGCCCCGGACGGCGTTGTTGGCGGGCGCGACCATGATGGGCCGGTGCCAGCCGCAGTGCACCGAGGCCTCGCGGGTGACGCAGGAGTAGTACGTCGTCTGGGTGTAGCCCATCTCGGCGAGGTTCGGCTCCGGGCGCGGGGTGATGCCGGGGGCGGGGGGGATCAGGGAGGCGTAGTCGCGGGGGCCGTCGGAGGGTGCGTCGTCGTCTGCTGCTGCGATCTCGACTGCGGAGGAGGACGAGGGGAGAGGAGGGAGAGAGATGGAGGGGAGAGGCTGAAGGGGGGTGGAGGGAAGAGGGAGAAGGGTGGTGGAGGAGCAGTTCTTGCGGAAGCGGTCTGGGCCTAGGCGGAGCGGTCTGCGGAGCGAGGAGCAGGGGGCCGTGGCGTTGGAGGAGGAGTTTGAGGGGACGGGGAAGAGTGGGAGGGTTGAGTAGATTGGCGACGGGGTCGGGTCCGTTGCGTCTCTGTCCGCTGCGGGGGTCGGCGTCGGGAGGAAGGGGCGCGGAGGGGGGCGGGAGCAGGGTTCGGACGCGGTTGTGGGGGCCGGCGTCGGGGTCGCCGGGACCGCTGGGAGGGCGGAGGTCGCGGAGGCGAAGAGGATGAGGAGGAAGCTGAGGGGATGCATCTTTTCCTTGGTGTGTATGAGAGATTCTTTTTTGGAGTTTGTGTATGAAGAGAGAGTGAGACCGGCTCTACTGGAAGTTGGGTTTCTTATTAAGACGGCGGATTCTGTTGTAAGATGAAATATTGTCTCGCAGAGACTTGTTTTGAGAAGAGAACAAGAGGGATAACAATGGGTTAGTGAGATGAAAAAGAGGGAGATGCTCAACAAGGAGAGAGAACGGAAACAAGAGGTGATACTTGCCGGCTCTTTATCATTTGACTCATTGACCCGGATTGCTGCCCAAATCATGCAGAAACAACCAACTCCGTGAAAAAAGGGTCCCCCTCCTCTGTGCAGCATGCAGGAGTCATCATCATCCATCATCGCAGACAAAGCCAGGCGGACGCGTATGACAGGACACTGTTTGCCGGTGAGGGTTTGCCATCCGCCGCACCAACCAAAGACGACTGCGACGGATTTTTTGTTTCGTTTGGTGATTGCATGGGGGGATTTTTCTCTGATGTGTGTGGGGAGGTGGGAAGAAATGTGCATCTGCGTCTGAGGTTCGTTGGGAGTCGCGTGGATGGCGAGGAGGGCCGACGTTTTGACGCGGTGATGCACGGCGGGGATGATTGGATGGCGATGGATCTTTGTGGTGCTGACTTATGGATGGGTGGACTGGGCATGCTGCGCGGGGGTTCTTAGTGCTGCTACTCTCGACTGGGGAGAAAGAAAAACATAGTCCTCTCGCCATTGGAGGATGATGTGAATCAGAAACATGTCGCGATGTAGCAAGACAGATCAGGTAGGTAGGGTATCACATCCTCAGCTAGGAAGGTTCCCGAGGAACAGCATAGGGAGGTGACGCGGGAGCGATCCACACCTCCGTCCGCCCGTCGCCCCACTACGGCGCCGGGGCTCCGATGCACCCCCTCCGACCCGCTGTCAAGGCCTTATATTTACGCGCAAGATTTTAAGACTGGCGAATTCCAGGGAGTTCCTCCCGGCGAGAAGGTCGTGTAGAACCCAACAAGGACTATTTTCAGTGATTCTCCACCCCTGGTATTGTACTGCTGGCGAGTATACTGTTTTGGTACCTGGGACGCATTTGTAAGTCTTTATCGGGGTGTTTCTAAGACGCTTCAGCGATGTCTTTATCTTCTAATTGCTTGCAGTGCGCGGGTCCCAAGATGCTGCTCGTGTTTCCGGGTTATTTCTATTGAGTCCTTGTTATCCGCCGCCGAGCTGTACTCCCACCGACAGCAGCCACAGACAAGCTACCGATCCCGGAACTGCTGACCGCGGACTTGACGAGCTGTGTAGTCCCGATGGTCAGCGTTGGCCCGCATCATGAGCTTTTTGATGATAGCTATACCGTCACGGTGAGGGCGTCTATTGTTGAAAGCTTTTTTTGTATGTTTGATCTGTTGGCTGTTGAAACGACGGATGAACTTGTGTTGCTGTGTTGGAGAGGTCTTGTCCGGTCTGGGTCCATGGGGAGGTTTTGTTCTTGTCCCAAGGTTCGAAGATGCGGGAGGCCGACCAGCTAGAGCCTGGAAGTCAATAATAGTCTCGCATGCCGAATCGAAGCCGCCCCTGGACTGGGTTCAAGGCATCTTGGAACCCCTTCAGAAGATATACCTTGCATGCAAGACTTCGCTGCTTCGCATGGCACTACCTTTGGGCTATGTACCTGTCTACTTATGCAGCTGCTACCTACCTACTGTCAAAATGCCCTATCATCGTTGCAGCATGGCGAGGATCGAAGACTGACTGAAATGCAGCAAGATAAGCAAAACAGTAAACTGCTTTCCAATACCTTTGGGAAGGAGGGCGGAGGCGAAGGCTTCTGAAGTAATCTGAAATAGGTACCGCAATAGATACCACCCACTGCTGGGAAGACAAACACCAAGGGAGTATAACCACCTTGGTCCTGGAAAACCGTCACATACGACCATACCCATTGGAAAACTCGGGATCCCGTCCGCTCTCCCATAGATAAGCCAATGAGGGCCGGATTAGTAGTTGGGTCGGTGACGACCAGCGAATACCTGGTGTTGTATGTTTTTTGCCGCTTTTTCTTTCCCGGCGAACGGACCCGCCACCGTCCGCCGCCCATTCGGCGTTCCACCACGGCGCCGGGCTCCGATTCCCGACCGGGCCCCCCAAGGAACACACACATTAGACCCGTCTTCCACCGCATAGTGAAAGAGAATCACTGCATGATCTCAGGAATGAAAGCGATCCGATAGTACTCATTATGGGTACGGCAGGTATGAATAAACACGTACAGTTGATCGAGGTGCCTAGCCTACCTACCTAGGTACCTAGGCATGTGTACTCCAGCTGGATCTACCTAGGTCCAGTATGACCGATGGCGGATGAATTGTTGCTGCCGGTCGGGCCCTTATTAGTGATCGGCCCTACCCGCGCGGCCCGCACCTCCATCAATATTATTCAAGGTGCATTTTGGTTGAGGACAGGGGGTTGCTTTGATGTTGGGATGGCTGGTGTCACTGGCTGTCTCTCTCTTCTGATCAAGTGCACGTCTGTCCAATAATTCTACATCGATCTCGTCGTAGGTGACGATGTCCCTCTATGGCTTAACAACTTCTTTACCAACCCAGTACCTGAACACTTGCCCAGCCTCACTGAGGCGCCGACAAGTCCTCCAGAACCCTCCGCCCCCTCAGGACATCCTCCTCGTGGCTCGGCTCCCTCGCCGACTCGGCGATGCCTTCCTCAACCCACTGCTCAACCGCAGGGTGCCCCAACAACCGCTCCACGTACTCCTTCGCAGCAGCATCTCTCAGCGGCAGCCCAAAGGTCCTGATCCTCGTCGCAACGGGCGCGAAGAAGGCATCGGCAGCAGTAAACCCCTCCCCCGCCAGCCACGGCCCGCCGAACCTCCTCAGCCCGTCCGTCCACAGCTCCTCCAGCCGGTCCAGGTCCCGCTGCAGCGCGGCGTCAGGCGGGCCGCCGAGGTCGATGCGCAGCGCGACGTTCATGGAGCACTGGTCGCGGATGGCCTCGAAGCCGGTGTGCATCTCCGCGGCGGCGGAGCGCGCAAAGGCACGAGCCGCCTTGCTCTCGCCGTCGGGGGACGGCCAGACGGAAGGGTGGGCGTCGGCGACGTGCTCGGCGATGGCGAGCGAGTCCCAGACGGTGATGTCGCCGTCGACGAGGGTGGGCACCTTGCCCGAGGGGGAGAAGGAGAGGAAGGCGGGCTGGCGGCGGCCCGGGGCGAAGGTCTGCAGGCGCTCCTCGAAGGGGATGTCGAGGGCCTTGAGGAAGACCCAGGGCCGCATGGACCAGCTGGAGTAGCGCTTGTTGGCGATGTAGAGGACGTAGACCATGGTGGTGGTGGTGGTGGTCAGATGATTATGTGGAATGAAATGAGAGGAAGCTGGGTGGTTTTAGTTTCTTGGTCAAAGTTGTAGATAATCATGATGTTGGTGTTCCTTATATGTTCAAACGTTGACTCATCTCACAATATCTGTTGATGGTTTAGTGCACGCCGTACACGCCCTGCCACTGGCGGGTCTAGCCAGCTTTGGGACCGAGCCTCCCACATGTTAACCGCAGGGCGCAAACACCGATGCTGCAACAAATTCCTCAAACACTATACTATGATGCAACAGGATTCTCGACTATATATGACTGGACAGCCTGGCGGAGGGGATTTTGGCCTACGGACTGTTGGAAGTCAGGGTGCGTGGGGAGAGGGAACCAGGCTGTCACCGCCTCACCCGGTCGCCTTCCTAATGCGTAGTGAACTCTGGAGACCATTAGGTGCACCATTGCCAGGCATCAACATCTTGAATCTTGACCGGGGTATTCACTAATCCGTGATTGTGAGGATCTACCGTAGTACATGTGTGGTGCTGCATCTGTGTACAGGCCAGGCCTGGACACTCGACACAAATAACAACGACGCGACCGATGCAAAGCAGGAGAAGAAGAAGAAGAAGAAGGGAAAAGGCCACATGCGGTCTTGGTCTCAAGATTCGGAAGACCCTTTGCAAGAAGAGGCTGCATCGATCAGCTCCAGGATCGCGGAAATGACCTTAGAAGAGGAGGGAGAATCATCGCAAACTCCTGTTTCATCTGCTTCGACCTCACAGCGCTGGACTGTGTCTGCCAGGCGAGACGGCAAAGGACGCATCTGTTTTGTGGATCCTGTATCTAGGAATGAGATAGCATCGAGGGAGAGCAGCTGGGTGAGGGAGGAGGAGGGGCTGGTGGGCTATGTCTTTGCCAGCAAAACATTGGGGCGGGATTTTTTCGTGTCGACACTGCCTCCACGCTGAAGGTAGATCAGAGGGGGTCGATGGTGATGTGGGTCCTTTCCCCGAATGGACCCCTTTTACTACCTAGTTCGTATACTTGGATACTTGGATACATGCATACATACATACATACTTTGTATATTGTGTTGGCACTTGCTCCTATCTTGTCCAAACCATCATGGTCAATGAAGAACAAACGTGTTCTCATCCAGACGGAACGTCAAAGGACTCTGGAAAATCCTTCCATGACGCTCTGTTGCCTTCACCGGAAGATGTTTGCCAGACTCTCCACAACGGGCTGCAAACATGGGAGGCCTTCCTTCGAACGGCTCAATCTCAGAAGCGCGGGTCGTGGTCTAACGCCCTACTGAATCCTTACATCGTACTCGAAAATGTTCCTGCACTTCCTCATATGTTGCCTCGAAAGAAAATCACAGGTCGGCCATGCTGGCGCGTCCCCTCGGAATACGATGACGACCACGACCATGACCGAGACCCCGACTGGAAGCATGACCGAACCTACGGCAATGAGGTGCCGATTTACCTGCGACGGCCCAACACCGTGATCTGCGACATTTCAGACAGAGCTGCCTCACTACTTGTCGACAAATCCCAGTCCACTACTGGATCGCTCGCCGTATTGACCTTGGGCTGGGCATACATCTTGTCCGCTCGGCTCCTGGAGGCACAACGCCTCGACATTCGGTACACCGCTCATCAAATTCATCCAAAAGAAGCCGCCGCTGCGCAATGCCGGGAGCCGGGCCAGCATGTGCTGCATCTCGGCGACTCACGCCCGGCCCTTGTCCGCTGGCTGTGCGGCATTCTCAGCCCCGAGCTTGGGTGGACTGCGACCGGCCATGAATTCCTGCCTTGGTCCGCCTCTTTGAGCCAGGAATGCATCATTACGGCCGGGGCCAACACATTGGCTAGCATGTCTGGCCACACAGGAAGGGCGCCGAGCGCAGACGAGGCAACAGAGCTTATGATCGAGTTATGTCGCATGTTTGGTTTGCACGCTGCGCCAAAAGCGCCAGACGACCAAACCTTGCCTCCTTGCAGTGCCGCATTTCTCGCAGCCCTCATGATTCCCTTCTACAACAGCTACCGCCTCCGACCGTGTTTCCCCCCACCACGCCTCCAGCAACGCGCAGAACCCGCATGCACCGAAGAGGACCAAGACGACCAAGATCGCATACGCCAGTATCTTACAGATGCGCCATACTTTATGACCTTGAGTCTGCATCCAACTCTCTTCACATCCTGTATGTGGAGTGTGTTCTGGCAGCCAGAGATCGTCTGTAACCTAGTGAGCCCTTGGCTGACGTCGATACATCGGGTCTTGAGGCCGACCATCGCGACGAATGATCTAGAAACCCTACTCAAGGTTTTCCTTGCTCGACGTCCTCGGTGTGGCCTATGGTGGTTCGCCATGTTCATGCTTGGCGACCGTAGCGTTCTCGACTTGATTTCCAACTATCTCACCAAAACAGAAGAAAGATGGGGTTACGGAACTCATTCGCCGCCTGACCCATTGAGCGCACCATGGACCGGAACCAAGGGGTCCTTCCTAGATAGCGGAATAAAGCGGGCATATGAGGACCTTTCTTGCGTGGTCCCGAGAGAGGATTGGCTGCGATGCCGGTTCGACTTCAAACTGCAAGACTCTGGCTGTGTCCCACTGGCTTGGCTCCCCTTCGGAACCGTCGACAAGCGAGACATCGAACCTGAGCTCTGGCCCTTGCTACAGACGACGCAGAAGCGGGAATATCATCACTTCACATGGTTTCTCCAGACTAGAGCGACGACAGGAACACTATGGACCATGAGGATTATGAGTCGAGGTTTTCGCGTCGATACCGGGCGGGCCGTCGCGGATGTGCCGGACAACTTGACGATGCAGAGGCCAGCCATGGCGTGTGCCGGTGATTGTTGCCAGGGCCTTCACGATGTTCCATCCATGAAGGTGACGCAGAGGATGATGGCTTCTCTCGTGGAGAACGCCACATACGACCGGTCTTGGAGCAACGCAGTGCTACCGGGAGACCTACCGAGCTACCGCTGGCTGAAGGATTGGCAGGGCCTCGCCAGGATGGACGCCGCGCCCCGGGAGTCTTCTGACGAGTCGAAGCGGCAATGCGGCTCAGTGGTCGATGACTGGCTACGGAGTGTAATCCCACCAGTGGAATGGGAACCTAAGGGTCTGTCTTCCGAGCCGCTTCCTGACCACCGAGTCTTCACGTGACTCGGGCGCAGGGAGGCTCACCTGGTTTTTATGAAGAGGTTGTTTGCTTCATGATCAGCCATGATACTTCCGGGCCACAGGCGGAATGACTCTCGGGACGATGAGTCTCGGAGGCTGCTGAGGTCTGATCCATGGCGCCCCCGGAAGATCGGGGCAAAAGGGTGGGCCTGGGCCGGACGGGCGACGGCCCCGGGTTGTACCGGATACCGGACCGGCCCTTCCGAATCTGGGTGTCACCCTTTGGTACCTAGGATACTTAATAAGATAATTCTGTAGAACCTTCTTTTGAGAAGAAACGGCGATATAAAGTGCTGCTACCTAGGTAGATTATTACCCACGAATCCTGGTTACGGGGGATTTAGCGACGCTACATTTGAGAAGAGCGACGAGAGGCTCAGCGCGGGGGAGGGGTTGGTTACGTAAGACAACCACCCACTGATCGCTGCAGATCTCAGCGGCACGGAACACTGGCGCTGCAGCGCCAGGGAAGCTTCCGCAGCTCCTGTAAGTTTAGCAGCAACGCCAGAACTTTTTTTTCCTCGGGTGGCCTCATAAATCTTCTTCCCTCCCCTTCCACGGAGGTCCAACCACCAACTTCTCCGAAACGGGCGAACGAGCATGCTCGCGGCACCATGGGTCTGCCGCCGGTGTATGGGAGGGCTCCTGAGGCCCAGGGCCGCCCAATTCATCCGCCGCTCTAGCACAGGTAAGCTCCCCCGGCCTCACGATGCCGCCCTCTCCAAGCAACAGCCATACTGACATTCTTCCCTCCGCAGAATCGACCCCCGCGAACCTCCCCGCAGCCCTCCTCCAGCGAGCCAAGAACCTGGCCAAGGAGCACGACGACCTCTCCCGCGGCCTCGAGGACAACTACGACTCCAAGACGGCGCGCCGCGTCGGCGAGCTGGCGGGCGTCGTCGCCGCCCTGCGCGAGTGGGAGAAGGCCCAGGCCTCCATCGCCGAGCTCAACAGCCTGCTCCTCTCCAAGGACAAAGAACTCCGCGACATGGCCCGCGACGAGCTGGACAGCACCGCCGGCCACCTGGGCTCCCTCTCCCGCAAGCTCTCCGCCACGCTCACCCCGCGCGACCCCTTCGGCCACATGCCCTGCCTGCTGGAGCTCCGCCCCGGGCCGGGCGGGCTCGAGGGGAGGTTCTTCGCCGACACGCTGTTCAAGATGTACCGGCAGTTCTGCGCGCGGCGGGGCTACCGCGCGCAGGTGATCAAGTACGAGATGTCCGACTCGGCGGGGGATTCCTCGTCCGCGGCGGGCGAGCAGCCCCTCCAGGAGGCCATCATCGAGGTCCAGGACCCGGGCGCGTACGACGTCTTCCGCGGCGAGGCCGGCATGCACCGCGTCCAGCGCGTCCCCGCGACCGAGAGCAAGGGGCGCACGCACACCTCCGCCGTGGCCGTCTGGGTGCTCCCCTCGTTTCCCGAGAACGGCGCCGTGGAGGAGGACTTTGACAACCCGGAGAGCGACTTCTACATCGACCCCGCGGAGGTCAAGGTCGAGACGATGCGCGCGCGCGGGGCGGGCGGGCAGCACGTCAACAAGACCGAGTCGGCGATCCGCATGACGCACGCGCCGACGGGGACGGTGGTCAGCATGCAGGACTCGCGGTCGCAGCAGCGCAACCGCGAGGACGCGTGGAAGCTACTGCGGTCGCGCGTGGCGCTGATCCGGCGCGAGGCGCGCGAGGAGGCCGCGGCGCGGCTGCGCAACTCGGTGCTGTCCAAGAGCCGCATCACGAGGGGCGACAAGATCCGCACGTACAACTACCAGCAGGACCGCGTCACGGACCACCGGGCCGGGCTCGACGTGCACGACCTGCCGGACGTGGTCGCGGGCGGCGAGACGCTGGATAAGGTGTTTGACGGCGTGCGCGACTGGATGGTGTCGCAGGACATCGAGGCCATGATGGCGGACGAGGAGGCCAAGACCGTGGCGGAGAAGAAGGAGGCCGCGGCGGAGAAGAAGGCGCAGAAGTGAGGCGTCTGACGCCGGTGTATGAACGTGGCTGTATCAATATTTGTAGACTACCCTATCTAGAGCCAACAAAGACCTCGAAGAGGGCCTTGAGCGTCCCGTCACGAACACTTCCCAAGGAAGTCATACTCGACCTGTAACCCACTCGTGCATCTTTGCAAATCTCACGATGCGCCACGTTCCAAGACCCTGCAAAACGTCAACTCAGGGGCATCCCAGCTCTCAACGTGCGCCCGCTTCTCCCGCGCGAGATTTTCATCCCAAAACCACCCCAAACGTGCTCCTCTCCTGCAGATCGCCAAGGACTTGGAACAAACTACGCTTTGAAGGGAGAGACCCTTCGGCGCGTGGGCTGTCTGTCTGTAACGGGCAAAAAAACGTGCCACCAGAGGGGTCCAAGTCACGTAGGTGGCCCGTCATAGTGCTTAGACGGGTTGTCTAGCAATCAACTACTTGGGACCCTTTTCGTTGTCACGCAATGCAAGCGCCCTTTGTCGCTCGAAATTTCCCCGCCTTTTAGTGGGAGGGTTTCGTTCGTGACGTCGAGCCGGACCGTTATCCAAAGCCCGTCATACTCGTAGGTGGCGGACACTTGGTAGACGTAGCGGGGGATTAGAGAGGGCGATGAATCAGCCACCTGGGACTGTAGCTGTGCTACTTGACTATACCACCCAACACCGGAACGTGGGCATACAGATCACCACCAGGAAAAAGAATCACCACGAGGTCGAGTGCAAGAATATTGAAAACGTTTTACAATTGTTCACTACATGTAAGTGTCAAGATACAAGAGAGAGGGGAATCGTCATACAGACGGGCAAGCGTAGGCATGACAAGAAAGGAGGACCCAAACGATGTTCCTGGTTTTTTTCCCTTCCGAGATTCCCCCGTTTTTGTGTGTGTGTTCGCCTGGAGGGAAAGACTAAAAAAAGAAAAGCCTCTTCTCCGGCTACCAAATCAGCCATGAAGACGCCTCGCTATGGTCATATAATAATGTACAACAGGTGTGTGTGTGTGTGGGTTGGGGGAGGGTGTGTGGTAAGATACAGGAACCTGGAGCGAGGACTGAACGGACTGCCCAGCCGTAAAAAAACAGACATGATAGCTGGCATCGTGAATGGTTGTACAAAAAAGTGTGTGTGCTCTCTCCCCCCTTTTACAGTCCGTCATCACGCCCCAGGTTCACTCGGGCAGAGGGAGGCAAGACAGCTTCAGGTCAGCTGGCGTTCCCGCCTCATCATCTCGAGGACGCCGACGACGCCGTTCTTGCGGAGACGCTCCAGCACGACGCGCATGCCCTCGCGGCTCTTGCCCATCTGGTCCTGCGTCTTGCTGGACGCGAGGTTCTCGATGCTGCGCTGGATGCCCCGCGCGCCGAGCCCGCTCACCCAGCCGGACAGCCAGCGGCCCTCCTTTGGCGTCTGAAGCTGGTCGGGCTGCTCAACGACAGCGGCGGCGGCAGCGGACGACGAGGCCTGGTCCTTCCTCCCCGCGCGCAGCCTCTCGCCGAGGCGCGACCTGTAGATGATGGTGGTGGCGACGTCGGTGGCGGCGTCGGCGCTGGCGGCGGCGGGCAGGCTGAAGTCCTGCTTCTCGACGACGGAGAGGACGTTCATGAAGTTGAGGTTGCGGCTCTCGGTGCGCATCCACCCCTCGCGGACGTCGACGACGGACGTCTCGAGGACGTAGCTCGCCTTCTCGGCGGAGCCGCCACCGGTGATGGAGGCGGGCAGCAGCTTGAAGACGGGGGCGGGGAGGCGCGACTTCTTGAGGTGGATGCGGGTGGTGTGCAGCCTGCCGGTGGCCGGGTCGAGGCGGCTCTCGATGGTGTCGGTGCTGAGGACGTGGGTGGAGAAGGGGTTGAGCTTCGGGGAGGAGTAGCGGAGGAAGTAGGCGAGCGTGACGGTCGGGAAGGGGTGGGAGTAGGTGTGGTTCGTCGTGTGCGTGAGGACCATCTTGTGTTTCGTTCTGGGCGGGCGATCGTGGGGGATTCTCGAGGGCAGGTGTTTGAATCGATTGGGGCTGAATTTGTTTGATGCGGACTTCGACTGACGGTTTCGAACTTGGTGTTATGGGATTGCGAGAAAGCGCTCACGGTCGTCGGGGCGTTGAGCGGGTTGACATCGAAGAGCCTGGGTGGTGGACAAGCCCAGTGCAAATTTTAGGGGTTTGCCTCAGACACAAGGACTGTTGGAAAAAAAGTGAAGCTATATCCGCCCCGGAAGCTCGGCCACCGAAGTCGTCGGTATTTGTCGTCTTCGGTATTTGCTCGACGCGCAAAGCCGTCGGGTAAATTTTTCGATGAGAGGTCGAAGAGAATGAGGAGTCGCGCAGTCGTGAAGGAAAGGGAGGGGAAGGCTTTAATGATGAGGAGACACGGGGTGATGAGGAGAAGGAGGGGAGGAAGAGGAGGGCGGCTGGAATGATGTAGCGTGCGACGACACCCGTGCGTACATCGAACGATAGGTCGATTGATTTTGGGGGAGAGGAGAGAAGCTTCCGTGCGACTCTGCTTTTCTGACCACTGGCTAAAACCGCCAGGGAACCATCCATCCCACAGCAGCACCCCCGGCCCAGCCGGCTCGGCCGCCGGAACCACCCAGCCACTGAGAAGCTGCGGCAATTGGCTTTGTCCGCAGCGTCACTCGTTTCTGATTGGTCTGGCGATCTTCGGGCGCCCGCTTTTCGTCAGGCGAGCTTGGGCCGTCCGCGTGGCAAAATCACATGATGCGGAGCACACCGAGCTCACCGAGACTACCCCACTTATTCGTGGCTGCTTTTTTACGGCGCGGGCAGGAACACCGGACACCGAAAGCTGTCAGTTTTGAGCCTCACCCGCAAAGTGGGTCCTACACCGAGACCACAGCACACGACGACGCTGGACCGCCATGTGGCTTACGCCCGTAGAGTTTTCTGCTTGAAACACACCACGGTGCTTGACTGCCGATTGAGGTGGTCCGGTTCTTGACTCTGGTCATTCGTGATATCGGGCCACCACGCGGCTGCTGCCGGGGTGCTACGTGCTGCAGCTTTCCCCATACTCAATTCCCGCACCTGATTGGTTCGGACTCGACGTCAATGACGAGGAACATCGACGAAAACTTGAAGCGCCTGTTGTACGGACGACCCCAGATCAACATGACTAGTCGCACGCATGAACAGATGCAACAAGGCTCAATTGCGCCAGAAACATTCGATCCTGGGGTAGAACGTCGATAGCCCGGTCCGACTTGCAGACCCTTGTTCCTTGGAATCGCTGTGCTACGAGTTCCTAATGCATGACTCTCGTCGATCGACAAGAAGCCACGGGTTTGAATCTCAACATCTCGCATGCATCTCAATACCTCACAGGAAAGTCATCAAATCACCGCTGTTCCGATGGCGCTTCAGCTCGCGGGTGCGCATCCGGCGGCAGCTCCGCAGGCGGCAACGAATCGGGAGGCAACTCCGCAGGAGCACGGCGGAACTGCGCCGTCTCGCTCGCCGTGCCCTTGTTCCCCATCGCCGCCGCATCCAGTGCCCTCTTCCTCCTCCTGTACCAGTAGAACCCGGCGGCCAGGGCCAGGACCCCCGCGACGAACGCCCCGGCCACCGAGCCGCCGACGACCCCGATGTTGATCGAGCTCTGGCCGCCGGCCGAAGGCGCGGAGGTAGACGCCGAAGCATCCACGACCTGCCCGTCCACGATCCTCTTCCCCATTTCCGCGTTGCAGCATGCTATGGCAACGGGATCGTTGTCAGCTCCGCAGCAGTAGCTCAAGTCGGGACATATCTTGATGCGGACGTCCATCTGCGACGACGGTATCTTACCCGTAGCTGGAGGAAGCGATCCGTCAGGCCCTTGGCATGCATCTTTTTTCCAGCGAAAGTCCTTGGGATGGGAAAAAAACGAAGACAACCAGGAGGGCCTCGCTGGTTACTTACTTACCCGCTTCGTCGTCGATGCACAGCTTCAAACATTTAGGCGATTTCCACGTTGAATCCGTACAGCTCTCCCGCCACAGGTACCCCATCTTTGGATTCCAGCAGAGCCCGTTGTCTCGACACTGGTCGCCGGGCCCCTTGTTGCAGCACATGCTGTGCCCTTCCGAGGAGCACGGCCTATACGTGTCTTCCACGCCATTGTTGATGAGGTGCCGCGCGGTACCGTTCGGGACGAAGCACGTCCTCTCCTCCTGGCCGGCTGCGACGACGGTCCAGGCCGCTAGTGCGAGGGGGACGTCCAGACGCATAGGCAGGGAGGCTCGATGACGAGATTGTAAGTGTCCGAGTCTCGCCCAAACGAACTTTGTTAGGATAGACGCATGGATTGGGAAAAAGGAAGAGCGATATATATATCTGTATGTATGTACGTATGTATACTCAGATATCAAGGTGGGGGGCGGAATGGGGCGTGGGACAACAAGAAGTGGAAATCGCAAGAGCAGATGGCGGCGCCTTAAATCTCGAATACATGCAACTTCATGCCAGTGTTTGTCTTACGAGGCAACGATCCTTGGAGGGAGGGGGGCTGGATGCCTCGTCTTGGCGTCTGTTTCCTCCCTGGCCCCCAACACAGGCGCGCCAGATAGAACATTGGTCATTCAAAGAGGTTCTGTTCTGTCTTGTGTTACGTGGGCGTGTGAATGTCTCGCCATGTCGCTTTCGGGCAAAGGAAGTACCTACTGGTGACCGACTACCAGGTCGTTGCTTTTCGGCAAGCCTCTCTCTCCTTGGCCGTCCTCAGCTCCGGGCAAGCTCGTACGATGTTCCGCCGGGAACAGGAAGCAACCCGGTGGTGTCTCTGAGCGAACGATACCGGTATCCGTACGAGAGTGAATTTCCACATCGGGGCTTGGTTCGACGATCAAAACTCTTACCGAAACCTGCGAAGCTGCACTCGGCATCTATTTATCGTCTGCCGTCATCTATCAAATTCTCGAAGAAGGCCATCATCGCCCACTCAGGTACCAAGTCGCAAGCAAGGGAAAAAAAAGAAAAAAAAGGTCTTATTTTCCAAGCACCCTCGCCAACTCCATGCTTAACAATCCGACGAGACGTAGAAGTATCACAGAGGATCTTTCCCACGTCATACATATGTACAGCACGCCTTCCAAGTTTTCCAGCTCACGAAACCTGGAACGACGCACCTCCGTTTGGACATATACGACTCTAGCAATCAGCAGAGCCAACGCGTCCTCCGGTGTCCCGGGGACGCGTAATCACCACCGGCCGGTGGGCGCCGGGTCTCCCCCCAGCTCTGCAGGCGGTTGAGGCTGGCCCGGCAGCTCCGCAGGCGAACCAGAATGCCCCGGCAGCTCGGACGGCGCGGCGTGGTACTGCGTCTGCGGTGCGTACTTGGCCTCCTCGGTCGCCACGAACTGGTATGCCGGCGCAGCCCCCAGCGCAGCCTGCGGCGTCGCGCCCGCCGGCGACGCCGGCGCCCTGCTCCCCTTCTTCTTCCTGCGCCAGAAGAACCAGGCCCCCAGCCCAAGAACAGCCAACCCCCCGAGCGTTCCACCGACCGCCCCGCCGATGACCCCCGCGTTGCTCGAGCCCCCTCCGCTTTCTTCGGCGCTCGGAGAGTCCGGGGAGGAGGAGGAAGGCGAAGATGGTGTTGCCGATGCCGCGGCGGACGTCGCCGGACCAACCGTTCCCGAAGACGAGGCCGAAGGGCCCACGACCTGCCCGTTCACGATCCTCACCCCTTTCCCCTGGCTGCAGCAGTCTCTCGCGACCGCGTCGTTTCCGCAGCAGTAGCTCTCGTCCGCGCACTTGGTGACGCGGACATCTGTCCCTGACGACGGTACGCCATCCGTTGCTGTGGAAAAAAAAAAGGAATTCGTGGTCAGCGCTCCGCCCTACGTACGACATGCCCCGCGTTGTTCTCAAAAGGAAAGAGACCAATATAGACACTGAGAGACGACCGTCGGATCTCTCGGGCATGGTCTGGCAGCAAAAACTTACAGACTTCGTCGTTGATGCACAGCTTCAGGCACTTTGGCGACTGCCACGTCGGGTCCGTACAGCTCTCTCGCCAAGACGCCCTTATGTTCTCGTTCCAGCACAGGCCGTTCGGCTGGCACTTGTCCCCCGTGGCCGTGTTGCAGCACATGCTGTGCCCGTCCCCCTCGCACGGCTCGTAGTTGTTGTTGCCGATGTTGGTGAGGGCGTGCCGGTTGGTGCCGTTGGGGACGAAGCACTGGCCGGCGACGATGCCGGCCAGGGCCGCAAGAATCGCGACGGGGACGTTCAGACGCATCGAAGGGCCGCCGCAACTGAGATCCGGGAATCGCCTCAACAGCGAGCTTTGCAGATGGAGGGAGAGGAAGAGGTAAGGCCACAACAGAGGAAATTGCCACGTTGTCAACGGATAAAGGGGTAGGATATTACCTGGAGACCCCGGGAAACCAGGAAAAAGAAATAATGATTGTCTGCGGCTGAGCCTTCCATGGCGACATCTTGATACGGATATGCTTCCCTTGGCTTGGCGCCCTTCCTTCGTGCTGTTTTATCAAATCAATCGCCTTCAAGCTCGCCTACTAGCGCTGGTCGGGCGGGCGCTAGGGAACTGCAAAACGTTTTTTTGGGCCAAAAACAACAGCCTACTATACCAATATAGGTAAAAAACCCATCCCCTTTACCCAAGAATCATTTTCACCCTGAATGATTCTAGCCTTGGCGGCATTGTTCTTGTTTTATTGTACTTGACGTAGAAAACGATGACGTCGTTGTTTGCTCAAAGTAGGTATCGTCTCAATCCCCAGCGGGCGCTGTCTCGGGACGAGGTTCGCGTTCACGGCCTCGAAAATGGTCTACTTGATTCCCATTTTTTAGAAGTCATCCAGTGATAAAAAGCATTTGCTCTGCCTCAATCCACGCGGGAGGACTGAGGCGCTGCATGTGGCGTCTGCTATTGTCCGCCGTCGTCCATGTAAAGCCGAACGCTAGACACAGGCAGCGTAGCTACCCCATTGAAGGCCATCCGTCTAAGCTGACCTGGAAGCCTTCTCAGACCTGCATTAGCGCCTCCCCGACTTGCGCGAAAATTCAAGGTGAATCTGGCACCACTGACTGAGACATCCCGAAGAGCGTGCTGGGCTCTTTGTGCTTCTCGTCCCGCACGAAAACGCCCTCGCTCTCGACCTTCCAACCCCGCACGCCGCTGTACTGGACATAGTGCGCGGCCATCTCCCACGCCTCCCGGTCGGCCGCGTCGCCGCTCTCGAAGGTCTTGAGTTCGAGCCAGGGGCTGTCGGGACCGGGGTTGAAGAGCTCGCGGAAGAGTAACGAGTAGGCCGAGTTACGCTCCATCCACAGATCGGATATGTCGATGTTGCGCATCTCATCTGCGTCGTTCAGCACGTCGTTGCGTGGCACAAGCTGGACGAACATGCGGTCGAGGGGAGGGCAATTTTGTACCAGTGTGTTGAAGTGACTGGAAAGGGGGAAAATGCCGACGTAAGAGAGATCGCGTATGGACGGAGAAATGATGGGCTCGTCGTTGGGAAACTCTTCGGCGCCCAGCAGTGCACCGAGGATAGACGGCGGGCGCTTGAGGTAGTACTCGTAGGTCTTGTACGCACGAGTCGACGAACCCTCGTTCAGCAGAAGAGCCTGCCACGGGCGGATCGTGAATAGGTCGCAGGGCACAGCCTTCTGATGGGAGCTTTCGGATGCCTGGCCAGACGATGACGCGGTCGTGGCCTTCTTGTGCTTGGCCGTAACAGACTTCTTGTCCCGGGAGAGGGACAGAATGTGCTGCGGCATGTCGAAGTTCCACGCATCCCCCAGGAAGAGCATACGCGAGAGCAGCCGTGCGAGAACTCGCGGCGATGCAATTATGGTCAACCGCTCGGGATCCACGTGTGCAAACAATATTCTCCAGAGCCAGTTGTAGTCCTCGCTGTAGGACGCTTTGCTTGCAAAACCCGTCTCCATCAGCTCCACGCTGCTGGCGCCTTGTGTCGACAGCCCGCCCATGGCATCCTCGACGAACATGGTGAAGGTGGTGACGTAGCTGAGGAGATTGTTCACTCGGAGGAACGTGAGGAGGTCGATGGCAGACGCCGGGTCTCCCGTCTCCTCCATGAGCGGCAGCTCGAAGCGGTCGAACGTCCACACGACGTACCGGAAAAGGAGCGGCAGCACGACGGCTCTCCATCGCTTGCAGATAGTCGATGTAGTCTTGAGGTCGCGTTTGAAAAAGAGGTCCTGGAGCATAATTGAGCTCGGCTGGTCGTGGAGCTTCGAGTCGGAAGGCGCTGGTCCATCCAGGTAGGAGAAGACCTGGGCTAGGATCTCGTTGGGCAAATCGTCGACTGTGAGAGCCATGTCTGCGCTGTTGAAGTGAATGATACTTCTATTGATCCTAGTTTAGCTGATGAGATGATTATCATGAAAGATTGCAGAAGCGATGTTGTCGACGTTCTTTCCGTCGACGAAGGTAATCTGTTTCACGGGTCGGTTTCGGCACGAGTTTCAGGATCAGACGAGGAACAAGCAAGCAAGGAAACTTGACGAATGGAAATGCAACAGATGTTCGGAAATCGATCAAGGATTGGAGCTCTCTGAGATGACCGGAATGAAATCCCAGATCGAACGTGGATTGCTGAAGGTGACGATGTAGATTGTAGGAGAAAGAGACACTGGTATGTCACTCCGACGCAGCATGGACCAAAAGGCACAATCGACCCCGCCCGAGCTACGTTAAGATAAGATAAGATAACGATAGAACTCATGAGCTCTGGGAGCTCACCACTGCCCAAGAGACGCATCGACTGGCGTCAAACGAACCCTGGCCATTCGGCCAGCAATCACGCATGCAAGGCACAAATGCAATAGCCGACAAATTCCAATCGGCCAAGACGAGATTCCTGCAGCGACTTGCTTTTTCTTCAAGCGGAAAGCACCTTCTGGAGCGCGTCTCCACCCGCCGTGCCGCAGCGGCGCATGCCGCACCTCTCCCGAATCCATTGCACCAGAAAAAGAACTTTCGTCCTCGGCATTGTTGCTTCCAGCACTCATACGAGCTTCCCTCCAAGTCGAACTGCAGAAAGATCGTGTGTACGCTAGCGGTCGCGGCCGGACTTTTGCCATTTGCCGTCTCTCCAGGATTCCCGTCAGCTCTGACAAAGGGCGGGGAAAGCGGGGAGGGAGCACCGAGGTGGCCAGCGAGGACGATGACGATGGAACGGCATGACATCGATGAGACGAGGGGTAGAGGCTGCAGGAGGCCAGCGGAATGGCAAAACGCCCATCCATCCGTGCAGTCACCTACATGCGCGACGTCCCGCTGACCTGATCCCGACCTCCAGCTGAATCTAATCAATCTCGCCATCCCGGAAGCCCCCCTGGCAAGGTAACCCTGAGTTGAATTGCTGCTTGCTATTAAAAGAAATATCTCCCGTGGTTTCCTGCCTGTTCTGGGCTTCTTTCGGAAGATGCAGTTCCTCAGTCCTGCTGTTGAGAAATCCATAATGGCCGCCAAGAATCACCAGCGACCACCCTTTCGTGCCGAGCACATGGGCTCGCTCCTCCGACCCAAGGCCCTCACAGAGAAGCGCATCGCCCTGGATGAGAAGAAGGCAGTGGAGATCGCCCAGGACGACGAGCTGCACCGCCTCGAGGAAGAGGGCGTTCGCGAGATCGTGAAGACGCAGCTGGACCTTGGCTACCATGCCATCAACGACGGCGAGTACCGCCGCCACCAGTTCTGGGGCAACTTTTTCCCCGGCCTCGAGGGTTTCGAGGAGGTTCCCGCGCCCAGCTGGGACATCTTCCGCATGTACGTTCCCGACATCGCGGCCTTCAGTAAGTCCTCGGAGCTTGCTCATTACGGGGGTCCCGCTCACTGACACTTGCTCCTCCAGTTGAGAGCGACCATAAGCCTGGTGAATCCATCCTCTGCACCGGCAAGATTAAGCACAAGGGCAGCACCTATCTCAAGGAATGGGAGTTCCTCAAGAGCATCATCCCACCGGAGAAGGTCAAGGAGGCAAAGCTGACCCTGCCCGCGCCCGAGTGGTATCACCTGCGGTACAAGCAGGGCCACGCCTACCCGAAGGAAGTCTACGCCAACGACGAGGAGTACTTTGCCGATATCGCCAAGGCATACCGCACGGAGCTGGAGATACTCTACGACCATGGCGTTCGCAACGTCACCATCGACGACCCCAATCTGGCGTGTAAGCGACTTTCCCCTTTCCCCGAGTTGTTGAAACATAAGCAGATTGCTGACAGATCCTCCTCCTTCCCCAGACTTCTGCTCAGAAAAGATGCTCCAGGGCTTCAAGGAGGCCGGCGAAGACTCGGACGCCCTGCTGCAGTCCTACATCAAGCTGTACAACGACAGCATCGGCTCCCGCCCGGCCGACATGCACCTGGGCATCCACCTCTGCCGCGGCAACTTCGCCTACTCGCGGCACTTCTCCGAGGGCGGCTACGACCGCATCGCGTCGCGGCTCTTCAACGAGATCGACGCCGACACCTACTTTCTCGAGTACGACACGGAGCGCGCGGGCAGCTTCGAGCCCCTCAAGGAGCTGCCGGCCCATAAGAACGTCGTCCTCGGCGTCGTGACCTCCAAGTTCCCAGAGCTCGAGGACCTCGACAAGATGCGCGAGCGTGTGTTCCAGGCGGCCGACTTCGTGGCCCAGGGCGCGGGCCAGACGCGCGAGCAGGCGCTCAAGAGGATCGGCGTCAGCCCGCAGTGCGGCTTCGCCAGCCACCACCTGGGCAACTCGATCACCCACGAGGACATGATCAACAAGTTGAAGTTGGTGAGGAAGCTTGCCGATTCCATCTGGCCAGGGGAGCCCTGAATATTAGTGAGAAGAACGGGCGGCGTCGAGAAGCAGTGAAGGGGCGTTGTTTGGTATATCTGGTTGGTTGGTGGGAGGGTTCCGTGGGAAACGGTTCATACAGAACATGGCGAATGCCTTTAGTTGTTCCGGGGTTTCGTGCAAATATCCTGATAGCGTAAGGTCCCAAAAGTTCTTGTCTCGTAATGGCATGCTCCTTGCGTGATGTTTGGTGAAAGCAAGATTCCACTGTGGACTTGACCGAGCTGTGAGCTTTCGCTCGAAAGGGGTATCATTGTGGGAGCCAAAGCCCAGAAAGCTACGCCCAACGCCGTCCCTGTGCTTCTGTATCGTCACCTCTCCTGCCGTTGACCTGCCCTACAAGCATGCCTAGGGCACCCGGGCGCGAGGCTCACACAGGCAGCGGCTGCGGGTTGTTCCCGACGGTCTTGTACAGCTCGCGCAGCTCAAACTCCTCGTGGCCGCCCTCGGGGACCTCGCCGACGACGCGCGCCGGCTGGCCCGCGACGACGCTGAAGCTCGGTATGACCATGTTGGGCGGCACGACGGTGCCCTCGAGGATGCGGACGTAGTCCTTGACGATGGCGAACTCGCCGACGACGCAGTCGCGGCCGATGTGCACGTGGGACCCGATCGAGGCGGCCTGGATGACGGTGTGCTGGCCGACGAAGACGTGGTCGCCGATTCGAAGGGGCATGTAGGTGAAGGATCTGCGACGGAACGACCCGAGTCAGCGAAAGTTCTCTGCAGCAAGCTCCGTCGAAAATGAAGAAGCTAAGTCTTGTCTCTCACCCCTTGTACATCCGCCCCGGCGGTCGGAGCAGGGCGCCCCTCGAGAGGAAGCAGTACCGGCCGATGGCGACGGCGGTGTTGTTCGCCGGGGCGCCGCCGCTGGAGGGCTGCGCGGAGCGGGCGAGGTCGCCGCGGATCATGACCTCGGGCTGGATGACCGTCTTTCCGCCGAGCATGATGTTCTGGGTGCCGACGAGCGTTGCCTTGCGGGCGACCTTGTTGCCCGTGTCCTAGAGGCGGTCTGTCAGCTCAGTCGGCGCAATCGAGCGTGTCGAGAGAGTTTCGGGGTATCGTACGGTCTCGATGTAGTCTCCTTTCGCCGGTCTTCGCGACATCGTGGGCAACAGGCAGCGCTGTGTTGTATGGAGAGTTGAGGTTCTGATCGGGGGTTTGTCGAGGATGGAAGGAAGAGTTTCGGCAATCGTTGGCTGTTAGGCGCGTTGGTTGGTGTGTGACGTGCCATGGTGGCCCGGGCGACTCACTACCCGCGGAATTACAGCGCGCCGTTCTTGGGGCCGTCTGATCTCTACAAAGCTTCTTTCCTCCCACCTACTTTATTTGAACTACCACTAATTGTCCTTCGCACTTTCAGATCCATGATATCTCTCCTCGATTCAATCAAATGAAGAGACAAAAAGATTCAGCCTCTTTGCTCGATATGAGAGAGAGAGAGAGAGCGATCGGGCTCTTCCGCACACGAATGAGTCTCTAAGGGAAAGGAAGTAAGAAGAAACCGACAAAAATTGAAGATGCGGCCAGTGTGGATTGAACACACGACCTTCAGATTGATTGATTGAAGTTATCCAAGTCTCGAAAGACCCGCTTCAGTCTGACGCTCTCCCAACTGAGCTATGTCCGCCGGACATCTTCGGACCTCCACCGAGCTCCACGGTATTGAGAAGGATGCGGTAGAAGTGGATCCGCTTGATCTCTACGAACTAAACAGACATTTATTCATCTTATTGTTGTTCCCTATCAGCTATTAACAAGTAGATGGGAATTCCAGCTTGGTCATTGCAGTGATCAAAGTTACTGGGGGCCAAGAGAAGTGGTCCAATGATGTTAAGGCATCACCCGCATGACGCATCTAACGTGTAGCCAACCATGAGAGCACAGCCCCAGCCTGATCAAGACATATTGGCCACTTCCCCTCTTCATATTCCCTGTTCTCTTCAATTAGACTTCTCACCAGAAAGCAATCGCGATCGATGAACCATGGATGACTCGAACGGTAGAAAACGCCGTTTCCGATCGTGGTTCAAGTTCACCGACCGGAAGCCACGCTTCCGAGAGCAAACATCAGGGCACACCACCAGCCAGACCTCACCAGAGCTCGCCGAGACGTCTTCCAGACCACCATCCTCGTTACAGAGCGGCAAACCCGGCCATCTCCAGAATCAGACCGCCAGCGGAGATGGGCCAAACACCACCGAGACGCCATCCGAACTGCCTTTGCGAACCCATAATCAGGGGGAATTACCCCTCAATCCTATTGACAGTGGTCCCACGACGGGGTCTACCATCGGAAAGTCAGAACCGGACGATCCAGCAGTTCCTCGCCCCGTCGCGCCTGATGATGCGGATGCCGAGAAGCAGATATCAGGTAGTCTTGCCATCGAGATATGGAACGATGCTTTTCAGGTGCTTAAGAATGACAAGAACATGGGACAACTCCTTCAAGAGTACGAAAGGCAGCTGAAAGAAACATTGGCTCAAGGTAATGCCCCCAACCCCCATTCAATGTTGTAGAGCGTAGCTAAATTTCAGCAGATACGAAGCCACCAAACGATACCACAACGACAGGCCAATCCTGGGACTCAGAAAGCCTGAAGAAATGGCTGGTGATGGTTGGAAAGGCACAAGACGAATCAGAGAAGCACAAGACGGCCAAGGACACCACCCTGGGAGTGCTTGGTGTCGTCAAAGGCCTCAGCTCGTTCGTTGCGTCTTTGCTATCTCAGTGCCCGCCGGCAGCCATGGCATGGGCCGGATTCTGTGCTGCCATACCAGTAAGTTTATGTTCTCGTCATACGTCACATGATATCGCCTGACAACGGCCAGATCGTCACAATGCCATTGGAGGAGGACGAGAAGATGGTCAGCGGACTCAAGTACATCTGTGAGAGAGCGCCAATGTACTTTGCCCTCCCCGACCAGCTCCTCCGAGGCGCCAATCGCGATGAAGCCCTGGTTAGGACCGGCCAGTCGATCCGAGCCACAGTGCAAGGCCTCTACCAACACACGCTCGAGTACGTGATCTTGAGCGTGTGCTCGATTCATCGGCGAAGGTTCCGCCGAGTCTGGCAAGCTCTGTCCGGCCAGACCGAGTGGGAGACTCGCCTAGACAATATCGAAAAGACGGAGCAGGCTCTTAGTCGAGACAACTCGATATTCCAGATGTCTCATCTCCTTTTCAGGGTTGACGACTTCATGAACATCTACAAACAGACACAGTACCGCGCGGAGGCCATATCTAGGAGGGAGAAGAGAGAGCAGTTTCTCAACAGCCTTAGCGGAACCGGGTACAAAGAACGACTTTTGGCTACGACGAAACGTGTCGAGGGTACTTGCCAGTGGTTTTGCGAGAACCGAAAGTTCCGTGACTGGCTCCACAGAAGCGGCGGCCTACTTTTGGTTTCAGCCGACGCTGGCTGTGGCAAATCCGTTCTCTCCAGGTACTTGATTGAGGAGGTGCTTGCTGAACAGGACCCTGAGGCGACCATCTGTTACTTCCTCTTCAAAGATGACGACTCGGGAGCGCGAAGCTTCACGAACGCCGCAAAAGCCTTGCTTCATAATCTTCTTGGATCCAATGACGAACTTGCGGATTACTGGAGAGAGAAGACGTGTGGCGATTCGGACTGGTTGAAAGGCCTGAAACAGATGTGGTCTACATTTTCCGAGGCTTCGACGAGTACCAACACGGGATCTGTCATATGCGTCCTAGACGCACTCGATGAAAGCGATCAGGGAGAGCTCCAAGCTTTCATCGATTGTCTCAGCGAGTACTTCTTCGTGAAGCCACAGGCCTCGAGACCCAAGTTCCTCCTCACAACAAGAGGATACCCCCAGATTCTGAACAAGTTCAACAGACTCAGTCATATTACCGTTAGCTTAGATGGCAACGACAACGATGAAAAGGCGTCCAGGAGCCGCCTCGAGCAAGAAATCGATCACGTCACGGAAGACCGACTCGTCAAGCTGTTCGAACAAAGACCATATATCGGAGAGAAAGCAAGACATATCATCCAGACTGGTTTATCACAAAGGGGCTCCAAGCAGGCAACGTATCTTTGGATGCATCTCATGTTCGAAGTTCTGGAAAAGACAAACCTTTTAAACCCAAAGGACTGGAGAAAGCTCTTTGAAAGTCCCCCGGGCGATATTTCTCAAGCATATGAGAAGCTACTTCAACGCGTCAATCCCGGGCATAAGGACGCGGTTCGCGCAACTCTAGGGCTAATAATTGTTGCAAGACGGCCACTCTCCCCCGAGGAGCTCGTCATGGCACTCAAGGCCAGAGACAACGTCGAGCACCCTCAGAACTCGGGCTTCTATGAGGACCTTCCAGCTTCGACAGAGTTCATCAACTGGCTGCGTCACGAATGCGGATCCTTCGTGTCTGTCTTCAACCGCAAGGTTTATTTCATACACCAGACCGCAAGAGAATTCTTGATCACATCCGGGAACGAAAATGCCAGAAACCCGCCCACTCTTTGGCAAGGTTCTATAGTAGAGACATCGGCCCACCAGCACATGACTGAGAGTTGTGTGGTGTTTCTATCATCTGATGAATTCCGTATCCCGTTATCAAGATTCCCTCCCCCAATCGAGGCCCTGAAGAGGAGTCCACTTCTTAAGGATCACACGGATAGAATTGACCGCAAATACGGAACCCATTCGGTGCATCCGTTTACAACATATGCAACTGACAACTTTCAGTACCACTTCAGAGCGTGTCAGCACCGAATCGAGGGATACGCACCAGATAAGGTGATTGACATTGGGGAAGAGTATATTGAAATACTTTATGCTCTCTTTCGTCGCGAAGACTCAGACTTGGTGCCCCAGATTATTAGAAACACCACTGGAAACGATATTTACGAAACGCTACTCCAATATTCGATGCATCGCGAGTTTGCAGACTCCTTTGAGACATTGCCACACTCCTACAAGGTTATGTTCTTGGCCTGTCAATCTGACAATCTCCGTCTCCTGAAGTTTGCAATGAATGAATGGGAGCCAGACGTTAAACCGAAGGGACCCATCCTGGACAGCAATACCTCTAGGACGAAACCCAATTTCTTACGCTGCCTCCCCCTTGTAGCAGCTAAAGAAAATGCTGAGCTGTGCATCCGTTGCTTGCACACTCAAGGCTTTAATATGGAAGTTTGCAGTCTTGTTGGTGGAACCCCGCTACACATTGCTGCCGAGGCTGGCCATTCAACAGCCATGTCCGCCCTTGTTGACATTGGTGTCTCAACAACAACGCTAGACAACGAGAACAAGACCGCACTAGTCGTTGCGATGGAAAATATTGCTGGACAGCATTTCGTCAAAGAGCTTTTAGCGTCAAAACAGGACCGGAACGTTCAGTTGCGCTCCTTATGGTTTTCCGCATCTGTATCTGAGATCAGTCATTACAAACGGAGAAAATGGCGATTCCGCGGTCTCGAAATTCCGACACGGAAAATCGAGAAAATCCTTGATTTCCTCATCAATGAAGGGGTCAACATCGAGGATCGCTTCCAGGACAGCATGGATATGACCGCTTTGCATATCACCGCCCTGCAAAAAAGGCGATCTCTCAATACACAGGCTCTTCTTCGGCGGGGGGCAGATTACTACGCTGTTGATCGCCAAGGGAACATGCCCATGCATACGGCCGCATTAGCGGGGAATATCCGTGGTCTGAGGGCTCTTATCGACCATGGGGCAAGTCTGGACAAAATAGGATGCAAAGGAGACACACCACTACATATGGCATGCAGGGGAAAGCATGCGAAAGCAGCCAGATTCCTGGCTAAGAAAGGGGCCGACCTCGGTATTCGAAATGAGGATGGCTTGACCGCAATCGAGCTTTACGAGAAGCTTCACGGCGTCGAACCTGAGTTGGTGATGAGCGATTGGAAGAAAGCAAGGGCCGAAGCCATGGAGGCACTAGCTGAGGCGACCGCTAAGGCGGAGGCCGACGAGAGGGAATATGAAAGCTAGGGCTCCGCTCAAGACCGGCTCTGGATCGATGGGAACTTGCTTCACGTTGCAAGGTAATTACTTCAGTCGCGTTGCCAATTTGGTCGTTCT
The DNA here is from genome assembly GCA_027406025.1 of Colletotrichum musae. Classification (NCBI taxonomy): domain Eukaryota; kingdom Fungi; phylum Ascomycota; class Sordariomycetes; order Glomerellales; family Glomerellaceae; genus Colletotrichum; species Colletotrichum musae. The sequence continues at coordinate 797,641 of JANVYC010000007.1, forward strand.
TTCCGTTCGATAGCTGTAAACAGATTGTGACTAGTTAGAGGCAGAATGAGGCAGGAATGTCCACGGAGAACGGTTTGTCTTTGTTGCTTGCTTATTGTGGAAGAAGAATAAGACGTGTTTTTTCTTTTTAAGAGACAGATGGTCACGGCCTGAGCTCATAGAACTCTAATGGCGGCCGAGATCAATCACTTTCATAATCATACTCGGTTTTTTATCACTACGTAAACAGCGGGTGGGCGTCCTTATGTCCTGGATGAAGTACGTACTACGTACGCTTTTGAAGCTGTTTGAACAACCCAGGGGCTCTAACAGGTTACGCCAATCGCCACGCCCGAATCCACTTCGACAATAGGTCTCTAACATGGATTATACCGCTGGCTTTGGACTTTCCTGGTGAAATTCATGTGGCTAGCTAATAGCTATTACTCGCAGATTATATCAGATATTTGCAGTGATTATATAAGGAATAGGGTACTGCTCATGACGTCGGATCAGGTTATTCAGTGACAATTGAATAGGTAACGCCAGTTATAGATCAAAATCTAACAAAAGGGTAAAAGAGCTTGGTCAGGGCTGAGTCTGGGCCGGATTCAACTGCAGATTAGACAGTTTCCTCAATACGTTTATAGATACATGTATGAAATTTGACCCCACTGCCCCAAGACTTAGTTGCCACTAAACAGTCGCTCTCAATCTCGTCATAATTGCGATACTTGAGTAATCTATCCGAGGCCACGGTTGGTGGCCTTCTTAACGGGGTGGTCGGGACAGGTTGATGGCACTGCTGGGGAATTATAAGCGCGTCTCAACGTTATACTTCCGCTATTTCTGGGACTTTCCGGATGTATGAATTGACTCGGAACGGTCCAAACGCAGTATATAATCTTAGTCTGAAGCAGCCGTATTGCAGTCTCCTCAGGGGTGGTCTTGGCCGAGGTCGCTAGCCTCTTTCTGGAACTAATTTCCTATCCTACTAACGTCCGACAATACTCTAAGAATTACTGGGTATAACGCAGTGCCTAAGTTACTGTTGGTTTATTCGTAGGTAAAAACGTTAGTAATTAATCCGTACGGGGTTAAATATACGTAGTAAAAGAGTGATAATATTTATAAGTTAGAAGTAGCCTAGGTGCTAGTATAGATATTAGAGCTATAGGTAGAACTACGTAGTTATATAACTCTATATAGTTATAGCTCCTACTATAGTACTATATACTACGGGGCTAACTATATAGTAGCTATACTAATACTAGTACTTTTTACTTTTATAGCTTAAAGTATAAGGCCTTAATAAAAAGAATAATTACTTTTATAAAAAGGGTAGTAATTAACGCTATTTAATAGGCTACTACTTTTTATAAAATTAAAAAAAAATTTAAAAACCCCTATAGGGGTTAAGCCTTATTTCTAATAGGCCCGGGGCTTATTAAAGCGCCTAGAGCTTACTAGAGTCACTTCTAGAGTAACTAGAGCCTATATCTTCCTCTTTATACTACTTATATCCCTTAATTCTTTATATTTCTAACTCTATATACCTTTTCATATAACCTATTCTTTTATTTTAATTATTATACTATTACTATTAATAAAGCTTTTAAAAGTATAGTTTAAAGAGGTTTTTATAAAAGTATTAACTAAGTTATTACTTTCTACTATTTAGTAGATATTAGTGATTTTATATTACTTATAGGATTATTTTAGAACTATAATATTAATTATTAAGTACTTTTTTTTAATAGTACTAAGCTTAATAAGGTATTTATATAGTAAGTATAAATCTATATATACTACTATAGGAATCTTAGAGAGCTAAAGATAGTTAGTTATAATCTAAAGGGTCTTAGTAATAGTAAGGGCTATATTAGTACTAGCTATTATACTATAAATCTTAAATACTAGTATACTACGGGTAATATACTTACTTTTTATAGAGTTATAGTAGATAATATTACTAATAAGTTTAAAAGTATTATTAGTAAAGTAGTACTTATTACTAAGGATAATAATAAAGTTAAGTTATAATAAGAGGTTATTATTATTAGTAAACAATTTATTTATAAATATAAAAAGCTTATTAGTAGTAAGGTTAAGGGGAACGTATATTAGTTTTTATTCTTAGTTATTAATCTACTACTATAAATACTTATTTAAAGCCCTAATATTATTATTATTAAGTTTCTAGTACTAAGTAGTAACTAATAGATTATAGAATACTTTTAGTTAATAGATTATTATAATATAAGTACTATAGGCCTACTATTAAATATACTTAGCTTTTTAATTTACCCTAGAAGTTATAATAATAAGCTTTTTACTCTAGCCCTTTTATTAAAATACTAAGTTACTACTTTTAAAGTTTAGAATACTACTATTAAATATAAGGGGATTATTAGTAGTTAAAAAGGTTTTTAACTTAGTTATAAGGTTTACTTTTTAAAGCTAATTATCCTTTTAAGTTAAAAAGTTAATAGTAAAGAGTCTTAATATATTATTAGTTTATATTCTAACTATAGTAAACTCTTTATTATTAATTAATAATATTAAAAAATATAGATTATATATTAAATTAACTATATTAAGCTTTTTATAGTAGTAGTAGTTATATATTACTTATTAGTATGTTTTTACTTTTATAATACTATAAAGTAGTTTTTTAATAACTATAATAGTATTATAAGAGTAATAATACTTAATTTATTTAAAGAGTTTTATAAGGATAGTATAATTAAGTTTTGTTTTTAACTATATATATACTTAAGTAATATTTTATAGTTATAGAGTTATACTATTATAAATTAAAAAAGGAGCTAAAGTAAAAATTAGTTACTATAAGGCTTACTAAATTATTAAAAACTATATAAAGATTTTAGTTTTTTTATTATTAGTATAGCTTTAAATTATAAAACGGGACTTTTTATAAGAACTATTTATAGTCTTTTTTTTAATTTTATTAATAATCCTTAATTTAAATATATAGTAGTTATTATAGATTTTAAAGTTATAAGGAATAAAGTTAAAGATATTATAATTCTAAAGTACTATAATTTTTTACTTTATTAATAGTTAAAAGGGTTTACTAAATATAGTAATTACGCCTTTATTATGTAGTTTAATTATAAAGGTAAAATTAGTTTTTTTTTTTACTAAAATATATATTATAGTAGTGTTTTTATAAGGATAGCTAGGACGTTTTTTAAGTAGCTAAAGGAGGTTTTTAGTAGTAGGAAAAAGAGTAGGATTAATAATAATTTTATTAAGGGTTTCCTTAAGTAGCTTAACTTTACTAGAAGTATCCCTAGAGTTATTAGTTTTATTATTTTTAGTTTTTTTAGTATAACTAGAGTTATTTAATAGTAGAAATTTAAAGTTAGCTTTATTATTATTATTATAAAAGGGTTTAATAAAAGTTAATTTAAATATTTATAGGCTCTATAGAAAAGCTAATATATAGAACTTACTATTAATTAAAAGTAGTAAGTATAGGCCTTACTAACTACTCTTTTTATACTATACTTTAACTTTAAATTAAAGTAAAAGGTTAAGGCTTATAGATATATTAAAGCTACTATATACCCTAAAGCCTTTTATAACTACTTATTTAGTATAGAAGTAGTGGACTTTATTTATAGCTTTATAAATAGTAGTAGTTTTAGTTATAATATCTAGTAATAATAGGAAGGAGTTGTTTATACAGGGGTATACTTTAAATACTAGTAAAGTTAAAATAAAGCTATTTAGACTAGTAGTATTATTAATAACTTTAACTATAGCTTAAAAACGAGTATTATAGTTTATTTTAGGGTTTTTTACTTTAAAGATTTTATAAATTCTATATACTATAGTATAGTATTTTTTAACTTTATTAATTAAGTAGTGTACTTTAATAAGAGTATCTTTAAGGGTAATACTAAAGGATTTAGTATTACTACGGAACTTATTAAACTAAAATTTAGTACTTAAATTAGTAATAAGGTTATTAAAGAGTCCTTAATATATATTAATTTAGTTTTTTTAAAATACTTACTATAAATATTTAGTAAAAAGTAATTTTAAAAAGTAAATAGTATTAAAGGCTATAAATATATTAACTATATATAAAACTAACTTACTATTAATATATATAATATTAATAATAACTTTATAGTTAAAGTTAAAGTTATTATAGAGGTTAAATTTAAAGTAGAATAGTACTAAACTATTAAGTTAGTATTAATAGTATATATAATTAAAGGCTTTAATAATAGAGATTTTAATAGAGTTTTTAGTTTTTTATAAAACGTTATAGAGTTATTAAATAAAGGAGTAGTTAAATTAATAATAAAAATAATAGAGTTTAATATTAGTTAAGTAGTAGAATACTAATAACTCTTTAGGGTTAAAAGTTAGTTATTTATACCCCTATTATTAAATAATTAAAACTATAGTAGTACTTTAATAGAGTTTATTATAAATATTATTAAAAATAATACTAAGTTAATTTATATTACTTAAGTTAAATAAAAATAAAGTACTTATAGGTATTATATAGAAAGTAATGTTTTTAAATAAGGTAGGAACGTTAATAAATTTAAGTAAATTAATTAGTACTGCGTCTTTAAAAGAAATAAAAATCTTACTAATACTAGAGGTATTAAGCTTAAGGTTTAGTAAAAAGTAATTTTATAGTACTATATATTAATTATAGTTTATAGTTAAAAACTTTACTACTTTAGTATTAAATATAATACTATAAAAAATATTAAAGGAGTAGTAACTATTATATATAAATATTAATATAGGTACTAAGTAAATAAAGGGGTCTATTTATATTAAGTAATAAACTATAGTATTATTTTTAAATAGTTTAAAGATATAGTAGCTATTAATAGTAACTAAGCTATTAATATTTATAAAGGTATAGTAAGTTATTATATAATAGATAAATTTAATATCTTTTTTAAACTTTAAATTACTTTTTTTAGGGCTGTTAGTAACTAAGAAGTTATTATTATTATTTAAAGAGCCCTTATATTAAAGTAAAAACTAGTAATATTCTTTATAAAAGGAATTTTAAATATAGAATAATAATTTATAGTACTTATATACTTTATTATACTTCTTCTATATATATTTATTAAACTAGTAGTTAATTTTACTATAAATATAGTACTTTTATATATTATTACTATAAAAAGAAGGTGTATTACTATAGGGATAGTTATAAATATTATAACTCTAGTAGTAGTTATTATAGTAGTTACTATATTTATAATTAATATAGTAAGTATTTATAGAAACGTACTAGTTATTTATAATATAGTTATTAATAATACTAGTAGTTAACTATAAGTTAGTAATAGTACTACTAAGTATAAAAGACTTTTTAATAAGAGTTAATATAAAGTCTAAAAAGGAGTAGTAAATAGTAAAAAGTTAGTTATATAGAGTATAGTTACTTTAGTACTCTTTAGTAAATATAAGTTAAATCTTTAGAAACTTTATAATTATTTTATTAAAGTACTTAATATAAAACTTACTTTAGCTATTTTATATTTTTATAATAAGGTTAAAATATTACTACTTAAAGAGGTACTACTAATGTGTTTAGTTAGTTTTAAAGTAGTTATATACTATAACTATTATATTAAAGAGTAATAAAGGGAAAGTAAAGTTATTAAAGTAGTTATAATAAAAAGTCTATATTTAGCTTTATAGTATTAATAAAAAGGTAATATAGATTTAATATTAAAAAATACTTATAAAGTAGTAATTATACTTAAAAATTTTAAGCTTTATATTAAAAGATTTATACTAGTTACTACTATAGGTTATACTATTTTTAAGTTTAAAAAAGTTAGTAAGTATTTTTAGTATAAAAGGGTTAAAGAGTAGTAGTACTAGAGTTAGGGTATTTTAAAAGAAATCTTTAAAATAGTAAAGATAGGGTTAGTTTTATATAGCTTTATAAAGTTAATAAAGTTAGTTATAGTATTAATTTTTTAAAAAGAATTAAAAAGTAGCTACTTTTTATAGTAGTAAAGTATTTATATTTTATAATATAGTATTATTATAATATTTAATTAATAGTAAAACAATACTTTTACTCTACTTAATTAACTCTAAAGTACTATATAACTTATTATTTATAATATATTTAAAGAAGTAGGGCTTTTTAGAGTTAGCTTTAAAGTTATTATAAAGAGCTATAGTTTTTATAACGTTTTTCTTACTTTAAAAGTTAAATTAAGTAGTTTAAGTAGTATTAAAAAGCTACTAGTTAGTATTTATTTATAAAGAGTTAAACTTAATACTATTAGTATATAACTACTCTTTAATAATATAATAGACTTTAAGTAAAACTTAAGTAAAGGTATTTATTAATTAATTACTAAAGTTAATATTAAAAATTTTTTAAAGTATATAACTAGTATAGCTTTTTATTATATACTTTCTAAAAAACTATAATAAATAGGTTTTAAGTATAGCTATAGAGGTTTTATTAGTAGGCTTATTGTACTTTAGAGTAGGCCTTTAGTTAGTAAAATCTATATTAATTACTAGTTTATAGGTAGCTATTATAAGGGGGAGGTTTTTAAAAAGCTTACTTATAGGGGCTGTTTATAATATTTTAGTAACTTATATAGCTATATAAAGGTCCTTTTAGTTAGAATTATAAAATTTACTAAAAAGCTTTATAACTACTTTATAGAAAGCTAGTAATAGGGAGTAGTTATTAGGTTATAAATAATTAGTAATAGCTTTAAATTTTATTATTACTATATAAAAGGAATAGAGTTAAAGTAATAAATAAGGGGAATAATAAATAGGGATAAAGGAGGGATTACGAGGATTTATAAAGGGTTTTATTATTATTAACTTTAAAAAACTTAGTAATATCCTTTATATTTAGCTTAAAAATATAGATCTTTTAGAGTTTATTAAAATATACTTAGGTAGGTTATAGAAAAAAAAAGACTATAGATTTATAGAACTTAATATATAGGTTTTTAAGTAATAGGATTAGTAAGTAAATAGTAGTTTAAATAGTTAGTAAATACTAGTAATAAAATTTTTATTAATTTAAGTAATTATAAAGTAATTTATAGTATTTTAAGTAAGTATAGTAGGGGTTTAAAGTAGGGGAGTAAGTTATAATTATAGTTAATAAAGAGGTTTTTTTATAAAAGTAGATTTTAACTTTTATTAAAAAGAAAAAAGGTAATATTAAAGAAGTTTATAGTTATAGTAAGAGGTAGTAATAGTAGTTTTTTTAAAAGGATTATATTATTAAGAAGTAGGTTATAGTTAGTTTTTTAAAAAAAAAAAGAGTTAAAGAATATAAAAGGTAGGTTAAAGAAAGGAGTTAATAAAAGAGGGAAGTTAAAAAGAAGTTATAAGTATTGGTTTGTTAGGGGGGGTTTAAACGTTAAAACCTTAATAGGTAGGTAGCTATAAGACTAGTAAAACAACGATGTATTAGTGTAGTGGAGAGGGCTACTATTAGCTGTAGAAGTAGGGGGCTAACTATGGGGGTAGTAGGGCCTAGGTTATGTAACTATAGGCCCTGTAGGGCCCCGTAGCTGACTGCCGTAGCTACTGCGGATTAACTAGGGTTAATCTACTGTAGCTATATTGGAATATTATTTTAATACTAATAGTTTTTACTTTTAAGGCCTAAGGCCCCTAATAAAGAATAATTATAATTATAAAGAGGGCAGTAATTAATATAGCTTAATAGATTACTACTCCTTAAAAATAATAAAAAATCTTAAAACCTTTATAAGTATTAAGCACCTTATCTTTAATAGGCCTAGGACTGCTAATAAGCGCCTAGGAGCTACAGTTAACTAGGCTAGTAAACCGGTATAGCTTTTACGTAGTCCCTATATACTATTATTACTTATTTAATACCTTTATTTATTATATACCTCCTTTTACTACTATTTAACCTTCTTATTACCTATAAATTTAACTAAAGCTATAAAGCCCCTATACGTATATTATACAAGTGTACTTATATAGTGTATATAGTACGTACGGGGTCTCTATAGTATTAACTAAATCCCTAGTAATATTTTTATAAAGCTAAAGTTATATAGCCCCTATATGTACGTATAGTACGTATAGGGTCCCTATAGCCCTAACTAATACCTATACTATTCTTTAGTATTTTCCCTTTTAAAACTATTATTATAGCTAGGTCAATTAATTAACTATTATTATAGCTAGGCCAGTTAACCCTTAGGGGGGACGGAAATGTTAGGGAGTGCGGAGCTTAAAATAGGGCCCCTAGGGGGGCCGTTAGATCTATTACTTCTTAACGAGGGCCTTAGGAGGGGCTGTTAGATCTGTTAAAAGGGGAGGAAGTTAAAAAACCTTACTAATCTGTAGTTTATAGTACTATAATATTTATAATACTTTAGGGTATTACTAGTACTGCTATTATAAATTAAAAAAGTTATTATTAAACTAAGGTTCTAAAAAGACGGGACCTTAGTAGTAAGGGAAGATCCCTTAGTCCGTAGATAAACTAGGGCTATAGGATTAAAGGGGAAGGCTAGCCTCTAGTAAAGGGATAAAACTAAAGGGCCTTTTTAAGGTTATTGTGGGTTAGGCTGTAGGTAGTAGTAAAGAAACAAGGCTACTACTAAGACCTTCTTAAAGTTATTAATTAAGCTAAGTAGTAGAGAAGCGTAGCTATAGCAGCCTAAGGCTATTAATAGAGCCGGGGGTAGTAGTAAAAAAGCAAAGCTACTACTAAGGCCTTATAAAGTCGTAAATAGAAGCTGTAACTAGTAGCGAAGAGACGAAGCTACTAGAGGCCCCCGTAGGGTTGTAGATATAAACCTAAGGACTTAAAAAAGCTGGGGGGGTTACTAAGCTAGGAATCAAAGCTACTATAGCCTTAGCTTACTTTAAATGCATTATAAATTAAATCCTTAGTAGTAGTAGGGAAATTAACTTATTAAATATAAAGTAATTGTATTTTAGATATAACCTTTTATACTATACTTATTAGAGGTTCTACCCTTAAAATCGGAGTTACCTTTTAAGTTAAAAGTAAACTTAGTATAGTAATTAATACTTTAAAGGTCCTACTCTTAAAGTCGGAGTTACAATACTAGTACTACTTCTTCTAAATTAAAACTTTAACGTTATAGTAGTATTTCTATATAAGTAGGTTAACTACTAATTAGTATTAGTTTATTAGGGGAGGTTTAAATGTTAAAACTTTAATAAATAAGTAGCTATAAAACTAGTAAAATAACAATGTATTAGTATAGTAGAGAGGGCTGCTGTTAGCTGTAGAAGTAGGGGGCTAGCTACGGGGGCAGTAGGGCCTAGGTCATGTGACTATAGGCCCTGTAGGGCTCTGTAGTTAACTACTGTAGCTGCTGCGGATTAACCGGGGTTAATCCGCTATAGCTATGTCGGAATATTATTCTAACAATAAGTAAAAAGAAAAAAAAAAGAAGCTATTATAAAAGGATTTTTTATAGTTTTTTTATAGTATTCTAGTAGTAATATTTTAGTTATTTAGAGTTATAATTTTATTAATAAAGGCTTAATAGGATTATAAGTTTATTATATTTTAATACTTTTTTTTTTTTATATTTATTAAAAGTTTTACTTTTAAAGTTAAAGTTACTTTTTAAAATTAAAGGGATACTTAGTATAGTAATAGTATTTTAAAAGTCCCGCTTTTAAAGTTAGAGTTATAATAGTTTATTATTATTTTTTTTAAGTAATTTTAGTTAATTTATAGTTTATAGTTAAGTAGTAATAGGTAAATTAACTATTAATTAGTATTAATTTACTTATAAGTAAAAACGTTAGTAATTAATTTATATAGAGTTAAATATATATAGTAAAAGAGTAATAATATTTATAGGTTAGAAGTGGCCTAGGTGCTAGTATAGATATTGGAGCTATGGGTAGAGCTACGTAGTTATGTGACTCTATATGGCCATAGCTCCTACCGTGGCGCTGTACGCTACGGGGCTGACTGCGCAGCGGCTATGCCAACAGTTACACTGTCTTTTCTGTCTTGTTTAATGGCCTGTGGTACGCTGACGCCTTGCGCGTGGAAGAAATGCATCCTTCGCGTGAAGCAACATGGATCGAAACGATTCAGAGCGGGAGGAAACGGTGTGTGGCGTTGAGGTCTAAGACCCATGTGAGTAATGGATGCTTGCGGCCGATGACTACGTATTAGTAGTATTAGGTCTCGGCAAACCCGGAACGGATGCGGGATACGAAGGTGTCGTATTTGCTTGCGAAGCAGACAAAGAGCGATGATGGTGAGATGCGGCTCTCTTGCGCCCGCTTCCCAACACTCACTCCCAGATCTGGTGCCCACTTTCTCTCACGACGAGCGAAGTCATCAATTACACAAGGCCGCCCAGAGTCTCATTTTTCAAACTTTCTCTATCGCTGGTCCGCCGCCATGCATCCGACGACACTACTACTCCCCTTGCTCTCCTTGTGTTTGGCGGCTCTGGCACAAGGGGCGCCCACAGACCACGCCCCGAGTTGTATGGTACGAGGATCGAAACCTTTCAAAAGCTCCTTCGAAGTAAGGATGCTGACAAGAAACCCAGTTTCCATGCGTAATAGAAAATCTGAACCTCACCAACTGCCCGCCCGCGAACCAGACCTGCCTGTGCCAAGATGAGCCGTTTCAAAACTCGGTCGGCGCGTGCGTCGTCGCCAACTGCTCGGTCAGGGGCGCGCTATGTAAGAGAGCAAACTTCGAAGAGGCCACGACGAGGATTGAAGTTTTCGAGACCCTTTGCTGACCATGGCTCCCACCCGTTCTCACAGTCGCGGAGAACCAGACGTGGACGGAGTGCGGCTTTCCCGTGCACGACGACTTCCACCGGACCAAGGCTATCAGGATCTCCTTCTTCTGCGTATTTGCTACCATCCCAGTCATTCTGAGGTCCATCGTCAAGATCGCGCGGCTTTCAACATGGGGCCCCGATGACGTGACTATTCTGATGGCATACGTGAGTGCAAATCTTTCCACGACGGAGGGGTTAGGAACACAAAGATCTGACCGAGGTTCAGTGCCTACTATGTGGACTCATGGCCACTATAAGTTTCTGTGAGTGTACCATCAGATCATTAGCACCATCATGTTGTTCCGTCGAAGCAATCTGACACGACATCTAGCGGAGAGAGCAGGTGTGGGCAAGGACTTTTGGAGTCTCACCATCGATCAAGCTATCGATGCCAACCTAGTATGTGCCGCTCCCAGCCATGTCAACCGGGGCAGTAAAAGACGAAGTGAATCAGTTTTCTCACCAGAGACCAACCCGCAAAAGTCATTCTACATCGGACAGATCATACACACCGCGACCTTGGGGCTGATCAAGTCCTCCATCGTGTTCATGACCCTCCGGATATTCCCCAACGAGACATTCCGCAAGTTTCTCTGGGCAACGCAGGTTGTCAACCTCATGTTCACAGTCGCCGTCGCCCTCGTCTTCGTGTTTCAGTGCCGCCCGATCAGCCTTGCCTGGACGTACTGGCTCGGAGAGCGCGACGGGTGGTGTCTCGACGTGCAGCTCGTCGGCGTCGTCTACGGGGCGGTCAACGTCGCAGTGGACGTGTGGATGCTCGCGCTGCCGGCGACACAGATATGGAGCTTGAACATGAAGCGGCGGAGGAAGTTGGCCGTGACGCTGATGCTCAGCCTGGGACTCTTGTAAGCAAGACCTCTTTGCAGCGTCACGCTCTTCATCGATAGTATGCCTGACAAGTGCTTAGTCTGACGGTTGTGAGCGCCGTCCGCTTGAAGTGGATGGTCTCCTTTAACGTCAAGGCACCCAACATTACTGGTATGTCTCAAACGCTCCGTCGCGATGTCGTTGATCGTGTAAATGCTGCTTGCGTGCTAATTCCTTTTTCAGTCGATGCTCTTTTCATAACTACCTGGTCGGACGTGGAGCTTTTCATCGGCTTTTTCACGGCCTGCATACCGACCACCCGCCTGTTCATCATGGAACTCATCTTAAAGCGGCCAGAAAAGCCCGAGAGGCCTTCCCAGCCCCTGCCGCCTTCCTCGCGGTCAGTGGGATCGACGGGGTCAACCTTAACTTCATCAAAAACCACCACGAGCCTGGAAATCACGTCGACGCGGGAGGATGGTCTGTGGGACGGCGTACGAGAACCTCTCAAAACAGGCCACCTCCCCGGACAGAATTGACCTTCCAAGAAAGTTTGCTCAAGGACTCGAGCGGTCAGCTATGATGGGCGGAGAACGACGTGTATTTCAATAAACCCGACATCATGCAATTTTGAAGTACGTTAATAATTCAAAGAAGTACAAAGTCTGCATAGCCGGAACCATGAGTCCCGTCCCGCTCCCACGTCATCGCCGCCGGCTGTCCCCGCCCCGCCGGCTGTCCCCGCCCCGCCGATGGACGGCTCGGTGTCGGCAGGCGTGACCTGATCTTACACTGTGTCTTCAAGGAGGCATGTTACACAATACTGTAACGGCGGATCTGAGGAACAGCCCATGACAGGGATAGGCGACGGTGGTGACGGTATTATAGCCCATTTGCTGGCCCCTTTTCCACGACACGAATGAGGAAGGCACTTGCATACACTTTTCGCCGGCCTTCTTCAATCACAGTCAAACTCACAAGGAATACACCGTGGTTCCGGATAAGGATCGAAACAAAAGATCCTACCATGGGCAATCGTCGAAATTAATCTGATATCCCACCGGCGGGGATGGCCTCTGACTCGGACCACGGCAAGGGTGCTCTTCGGCACCCAAAAGCTTGGCAAAAGCTTGACTTTTTGCGTCCCAGGGCAGGGCCACCCCCGTTCTCCACCTCCAGGGTCGACGTCCTCCTTCCCGTTGCGGCAGGAGACCAGGCAACGAGCCCCAGACGTTATCACGACACGAGCAACTCGGAGATTGCGCCTTCGGGTAACCGGCGAGCTAACATGCGACCATATCGAAGATCACCTCGCGAGATTCGGCGCACTCTACAGAGGTAGGAGAAGCTGGAGAGAGGTATATATCATGGACGACAGCTAGCTGGTCCCCCGAGCCAGAGCCAGGCAGAGTCCGAGCCAGCCTTTCCAACTCTCTCACCTCCTCCCGCGTCACGATGAAGTCCGCAATCGTCGCGTCGGCCGCCCTCCTGGGCTCGACCGTCGCCATCTCCGCCAAGCCGCAAGTCAGGCCCTTCGACATCGTCGAAGTCGACCTCTCGTCCTTGCAGAAACGCGGCATCATCTCGAGACAGGACGCCGACGACGAGAAGCCCCTAGCCGTGTCGCCACACGTGCTCCAACTGAGCAAGGTCGCCGGCGTCTCCCGCTCGCAGACCTGGGTTCAGTCCATCCGTAACGGGCCCCACGCGGACGGCCTCTTCAGGACGACCCCAGGGTCCTCGGCCCACGTCGCCAACATGACGGACCTCAACGGCTTCGAGTACATCGCCACCATCGGCTTCGGCGACCAGACGCTCGACGTCATCGTCGACTCGGGCTCCAGCGACACCTGGGCTGTCCAGCACGGCTTCACCTGCCAGGACGCGGACGGCTTGGCGCTCAACGACGTAAGTGACCTGGGAGTAGCGAGAAGTCGTCGAAGGCATCGCTAACGATGACCAACAGTCCTCCACCTGCACCTTTGGCCCCGCCTACAACGGCACCTTCCAGCACGGCACCATCCCGGGCGTGCACTTCAACATCACCTACGGCGACGGCGAGTTCGCCACGGGGCCCATGGGCTTCCAGGACATCTCCCTCGCGGGGCTCGCCGTCCCGCGCCAGCAGGTCGCGCTCGTCAACGAGTCGTACTGGAACGGCGACGGCGTGGCCAGCGGCCTGCTCGGTCTCGCCTTCGACCTGCTCACGAGCCAGTACCCGGACGGCTCCGTCCGCAGCCCGGGCGCCTCAGTGCCCTACTCGGCCATCTTCTCCACCATGGCGCGCGAGGGCATCGTCGACCCGGCCCTCTTCAGCATGGCCATGGACGGCCAGTCGCGGACGGGGCAGCTCGCCTTTGGAGGCCTGCCGCCCGTCGAGACGGTGGGCGGATTTGTTAGCACGCCCATCAGGATGGTGAGTACCTGCTCCTCTCGCTTTGTTTCTTTTCTGGTGTTGATGCCTGTCCTCACGACCGCATGCTAATGTCGAATGAACCAGATCGCCCTGTCCGAGAACATGCCCGAGGCCAAGACGCAGTACTCCTTCTATACCATCCTGCCCGACGGCTACGTCATCAAGAACACGACCTCGTACCAGTCCCTCCCGCCCACGAGCAACGCGACGCTGGCCTCGAGCAGGTGGAACACGGCTGTCGCGAAGCCCGCCGGCTTCCTCAACAGCACGACCCCGACCATCGTCGACAGCGGCACGACGCTCATGTACGTGCCGAGCGGTAAGTTACGAACCACCGCCACCACTACTGTCTCTCTTCAAGTCAAGAAGGAAAAGCAAAAGCTGACCTCCGGGAACCACCAGACATCTCCACGGCCTACGCAGCCTCCATCCCCGACGCCTTCTACAACCCCTTCGGCGGCGCCTACTACGCCCCCTGCAACGCCACCGTCCCGGACTTCGGCATCGTCATCGCCGGCCGCGCCTTCTACGCCGACAGGGCCGACCTGCTGCAGACCTCGGACCCGGCCGACCTCGGCGACGGCGGGCCGCCGTACTGCCTGCTGGGCGTGACCGACGGCGGCGAGGGGCCGTACATCCTGGGCGACACCATGATGAACAGCCTGGTGACCGTGTTCGACGTGGGCGCGGGCAAGATGCGCTTCGCGGGTCGTCGGAAGTGAGAAGGACCGCGGCAAAGAGGGGAAGTCAGACGAAGGAAGGCGAGTTCAGAGGGAGATGGGTAGATCTACTGAGGTTCCCCTGTCCGGTAGCCACGGATACCTCGTCCCTCCATCCAGTGCTTGCCAAGTACCTTTGCTATTTTCTTGTTACTATCTTCACTAACGTAATGCCTTCAATCTCTCTTGTCTTCAGCCCATGGTCACCAGTCGTGTCCCAATCCTGTCTCGCTCCAAGAAAACGGAAGTCGAAACTCGCATACCTCCCAACCCCCCCGGTCTCGACATCGTCCACGTAAGGCACCTACCAGCTCGACCGGCCCCTTCGCCCTCGTCAACTGCCAAAGCACACAGGCAGGGTCCGCAAACCGAGCTCCCCAGGTCCGAGGGCCAGCTTGGTGGTAGCTTGACGAGGGCCTTTCACGATGCATCGCCTCGTGATATCCGACCCCCGTTGGGCCGCGCTTGTCATGTTGGAGCATTCCTGACTGGCCCTCTCGGGGGTCTTCTGATCTACGACTCCTGCCTGCCAGACGTACCGTCTCTGCTGGTGCTGTCGTGACTGCGTTGATGCCCTTGTACCAGTGGTTCGTGGATGTCATACGTCGTGGTGGTTGCTGTCATTCCCGTCATCCTTCGTCATCGTCCATCCTCGTCGTCCGTCTCTATAGTCTTTTCTTATTATTTATTCTTATTAGTTATATTTATAATATTTTAAAATATTAACTAAGATTATACTCAAAAGATAGCATTATATACGTATAGCGTTATAATTACTAGTACTATAACTATAGTTCTACATTTATAGGGTTATTAAAGACTCCAAAATCATATGCACGTTTTTCAAAGGGGAATAACTTGATTTATGCTAATCACCGCTCTTGCCGCTCTTATTATCCATAGCTTCTACATGTAGGTATGCAACCTAATCCATGCTAATTCCCCTCCTCGCGCTCTCTAAGACCGCTTGTTTGCACGCCTCCAGTGTTCCTAATTTGAAAACCTGGGGGCAACTGTGCTTATGACCCGCTGTCCAGTGCTCCAAAAAGCATTCCGATGTATCGTACTAAGCCAGCCCGCAAGAAGGGCAAGAAATCGTAGCGTTCCCGGGCACCAGGCACCAATGGCATCCGCCGCGTATTCCGAGGGGGACTTGTATCTCGTGTTGGACCAGTTGCCACGCGTCTTGTAGCGTTGCAAGGTCACTTCCGGCCGTGTCCAGAGGGGACATGCTGATGTCGTAAGCACCACTTCGCAGCAGGACCATCTCGACGTCGTCCACGAGCTCGCTCGGCATCCAGGGGTCGAAGTGGAAGCCGTACGGGCCGTAGGGGTTGTAGTGGCGGGGACCTGACGATAGCGGAGTCCCGAGAAAGGAAAGAAGGATGTGTGCCTCCAGAACCCTCGCCCGTTCGCTCCTCGTCTGTTGCCGCGTTATGAAAGCTGGGCCGCTCCAGCGGATGGTGTTTGTAAGTGGCTGTACTACCAGGACAACTTGGACATCCTAGTCGTCGAAGCCAAGATGGGGAGTGCCGACGAGCCAATTGTTGTCGATCCTCGTGGGGCCGAAAGGGATGAATTGCGGGCGCTGGATCGCATCGAAACGGGACCGATCGACAGGCGATAAGTCAATGTTGGGGTTATGCATTGTGAAATGTTGACGAAGTGGCAATGAGTGTATAGTAAAGGCGAGACGACTGGCGAGGTGATGGAAGAGACGAGGTGGAAGACGAGGGGAGAGAGGAGGGTTTATATCGACGTCCATTTGCTCTGAAAGGCGGAAGCCATTCCCCTTTAGCTCCTGCCCTCTCGAGAGTCTCAATCTTGCGCGATCTGATGCTCCTGCTGGCCCGTCGTCTCGGCTGATCCCATGGGCTCTGAATGGCTTAGCTGATTACCTAAGTACAATAATAACATGAAGAAATGACGACGACAATGATGGACGACGACGATGATGATGATGATGGATAATAACGACGATAGCGGTGGATAACGACGACGATAACAGACGATGATGACGACGATAATAACAATAACATTAGACAATCTATTCAGTATCAACCCTAGGGAATATCTATGGGCATCTATTGGATACTAGAGCAGGGATGATGAATAATATCACCCAACAAAAAATTCACAAGGAAAGAACACAGCTCAGGAAAAACAAACAGGCTGGTGTGGCGCACACACACACACACACACACACACACAAACACACACATCCATATGCATTTTTATCTGCCTGCCGTGCGACCAACAGGAGCATTGGCAGACGCACATAAGCGCCCGAGTCCCTCGGGCTGATTGGCCGGACGAGCGAGGCAAGCCCGACTCCTGCGCTCCACTGCCGCGGCCACCATAACGACGAGTCGAGTTCTTTTCTTGTATGCGCATGTGTGTGCTCTTGGCTGATGATTACGTGCAGTGCATGATGAGCTAAGGCAGAAGAAGTCTGCGTTAGCTCGAGGTATAGACGCAGTCGACGAGTTTGCGCGGTGGCCGCCGGAGGTGGTGGGGGAATCGCACGATGCATGCTTGAGGACCCCTCTTTCTACCTACCTAGATAGTCACAGGCAGGCAGGCAGGCTGACGGCGGGTTCTCTGCAGACGGGGGAGGTCGGGAGAAGTCCGAACGTTTGCTTACGAGAACTCAGAAGGCAGGAAGGCTGGGATCATTTGGCTGCCACTTGGTTCTTTGGTGTCGTGCTACCTACCTTTCCTGCATCGCGGGTGAGGTTGCGTCGGAGAAGGAACACGTTGGAGGAACGTTGGGAGCGACGACCCCGGTCCCAACAGGCGAGGAAAGAAATACGCCGACGATGGATCAGCGACCGCCTACCGAGGCCGCCTTCCAGGTCGCATTTCGGCCGCTCATCGACACCGGAGGAAAGAGTGCAGTACGCCTCGGGGCCATGTGGTCGCACGAGGGCGAAGCAGTGGCAGCAGGCAATTCCTCCTTCCATCTTCTAACTTGCAAGTTTGACGTGAAGGACGAAAAGGAAAATACTTGACGTCAATCAGACGGTCACAAAGCCCGAGTACCGTCTCCTCGGGCCCTTGACGTGGGATTGTGTCGCATTCAACCCCTCCGTTGTCAAACGGAGCGGCCTGGGAAGATGCCTGTGGTCGGTTTACTGTGCCTTCGCCCCTGACCAACTGTTGTTTCCGGAATTCAGGCAAATATGCAGCTTTGAGATGCTGGAATTGACACCACAGAACCTCCGTATTTGCCATTAAATCCACGGAGGCAGTGATGTCGTCAGGCTGGAGTCGCATCACACTTCTGTGACAGGAACGGGGGAGACTCGGCGAGGGTGTACGATATGTTTGCCATTTCGTCCGTGATGTGCCCGTTTGATCGGCCGTACATCGACAAAAGTCTGGACGAACCTGCGCCGGGGTCTTTTCACCCAGGTAGACGATCCCCCTTCTTTTTAGCTGTTGCTGTTGGTTCGCTTTGGAGATAAGGGTTCCCTACCTAGGTAGGGTGGAGATCAGGAAAGTGAGGGGATTCGGACTGGACATGGTCAGTGCGCAACGGTCTGAAACGCCGCCTAAAGTGCTCTAGTGCCCGTTTTGAAACATGCAAAGGGAAAATTCCCCTTCGCTTGATGAGGAGCGTTAGTTCGCAGCAGCAGCAGCTACATTGAAAAGAGGAATTGACTTTTTTGATATCCCGACTAGTTCCATCCCAATCTGTAAAGGTGCGGGCGGCGCGGGATAAACTCTGAGACCAGGAGGTCTTCTTCGTCCCATGTAAGAATCCAGGGGGGAACTTAGGGGGACAATATCGCGATCGACGACTCGTGGGGTCGGATTGGCCTGGCAAGGATGGGAATCGAGCCTGTTGGTGCGCCGTCCTTGTCCCTGTCCCCATGTCGGCCGCTCTGCCCTGCGACCCGCGCCGGTTGACAGCGAAGCCAACACCGGGGATCAGGAAGCTCCACGCAATCGTGAGCATTGGGATGTTCGAACTTGGAGACATCGCGAAAGCGAACAGCGCTGACGACGACTTCCGCAACCAAATCCACAATAGAAATGCTATTCTCCGGCGCCCGGGTCCGCGGTTTCGTTCTTGCGGGACCGCATGTAGAGTTTGCCAACCTGAGGTGAAGTCTATTTACACGGGGCTCTCCGCGCGCCCGTCGTCGAGATTCCACCCCTGAGCGGTCGCCTCCAAGGGGAGACCGTGGATCGGCCGTCGGCGATTTTTCTTCCCCTTGACGTCCTGGATAAAAGGTCCGGCCCCTGACGAAAGCGCAAATCTCAAACGAGGCTGTTGACCGATGTCACCGACTGAGCCCTTGAGGAAATCAGTGACCCGACGGCGTGGTATTGCAGATCTCCAAACCGCACGACGTGACGTGACTGCGTGCGGTTTCAGGTCCGAGATGTTTGGATCGCCATAACTGACAGACAGGTGAATCACCTCTGACAGAGCGAAGGGAGAGAATTGGCTTCTCGTCAGGAGAGCGATCGAGTTTGAGTCGCGTCTGAATTAGAGTGCGGGATGTGGTTCTGGGGATCAGTGGAGTCGCTCCAGGGCGCGCCGCGCCGACCCCGAGGTGAACAGTGCGCCGCGATGGCAAGCAAAGGAAACGCCTTGTAGACGCAGGGGGGGAGATACGGCAAGCCGGAGACGGAAGGTCCAAAGACAAGACGGCCGTCGGGAAGCAGCACAGATAGAAACGGTCGGTCGTTCCGTTTCTCATCGGAGCCGAAAAAAAAGGGCCTATGTCTCTGCAGAGAGGGCTTTGTCATGACCAGCCATCCGGCAAGAGACCCTTCCGCCGCGGCGACGAACATGCCGGCGGGGAAGGGGACTTCCAGGTTTCTTCCTGCCGATTTGTTTCCCCGAATAAAGCCGGCAGGCACTAGAGCGGCATCATGCTGCCCGTCAAAATTAGAAATGAAAAAACAAACGTCTCTGTCCGCTTATTGAGCCAGTCAGCGCGGGGGTGGGCAATCACCATCCAAGACCTTTTGACGCCCTCGGCCCCGCGAGCTGCCGTGCTATATTTTGTCGCCCTGCGGGAAGCGAAGCGTGGCTGCCGATCCACTTTCCACCGCCGCCCGTCAGCCAGCCAAGCGCTTTAGCGTGTACAACTTCCAAAAGGGGATAAGCGGCGGGGTCGAACTGGACAGGCGCGCCACGCGGATGGGGAAGCTGCCGCTTTTGCTTGGAAAGCAAGGCTCGCTTAGCCGCGCCCACCCGCGGGCGTATAACGGTGACGGCGGCCGCGACATTACTAAGACAATGGATAACGGAATGGCGAGGTGACATTCTGGCCCGCGAAGTCCTAGTCACTACACAAGCGAACGCCACATGGGAGCGACATGGGCTCGGAGGGTTGCAGAAGGGGGAAATGAGGCACTTTGGGCCTACGAAAGTCCCAAAAAGAGACAAAATCCTGACTCCTCCGAGGAGATGGCATCGTCGTCGCAGCGAACTCGAGCCGACAAAGGTTGCTCGTCGAGACGGTGGCGCCAAAACGGGCGCGCAAGACCAACGGACCAGAAAAACAGAGTTGGCACCATGTCGGCAATCTCAGCAACCGGGTGGCTCGTCTAAGAGGAACCGCGGGGTTTGCGAAAAGTGAGAAGAATCCTGCGGGCCAAGATACGCAAGCCTTGGCTGGCGAGATCCGCGCGCCTTCGCAGTCCAAGAGATTCCAAGACGTCCCAAGAGAACACCCAAGATTCGTTGTCAGCGACTCGATGACAGGCGGCGCACCGACTGGGCTTGGGGCCGTTAACGCGCCGCTGACAGATCTTCGGCACTCAATTAGCAGTTCTTTGTCTCCGCGGGCATCGCCTCGGTCGAAGGACGTAGGCCGTCAGCGCTTGGGAAGGCTTCTCCTGCCCGTGGTAAGACCAACAGCCGCGATGCCGGCGTTCTGGTAGCGTTCTGACATGCCACCACCACCAACACCCGTGCGCCTGTGGCTCAAGGTGGCGGAAGGATTGACAGCGTCTTCCCAGAGCCACGGTTGGCACCTATGCACACCAGGAATCCATCGCCTTTGAATGCTGTGCCTGGCGTCCCTATGGCTACCGACCGTCAGGCCCAAGGCGGATTGGGATCGTCTCTCGCTCTCAAAGGGAAGGGTTGCTCACGGCGGCCAGTGAGAAGAAGCGATGGATTCCAAGAAACGGTCGCCAGAAACGGTCACTGCAAAAAACAGGACGGCCGGCAAACAGGCCCCTCCCAGCCACTGGCGGCCCCACCCTCTCCTGCCGTCGCTGCCGTCTTCTCCTTGGCGGCCTTCCGACTAGACGCGCATGGCGCCAGGCATCATCGCAGATGGACGACAGGGGTCTCTCGTGGTGGTGTGTGGGGCCGGGGTCGAGGTACGAAGCTACCTGCCCTTTTCGCCTGCCGCACTCTGCACCCCTTCAGTCTTCTCGTCTCATCTCCAGGAATACACACACCCACCACCTCGCATGGAAAGGCCAGAGGAACACCCCCCTCGACAACCCTCTTTTCCACGAGTTTCTCGTCGTCCCGGTCTGCAAGGCGTGCAGCTGCTCCTCGAGCACGGACGAGATGCCTGCAGCAGGACACCCATCCTACACCCATCCACCCATCCTCTTGACGAAGTTCCAACATGCCCCCGGGAAGGACAAGGTTACCTCCAGGACCCCGTGAACTTGATCCAACTCTCCGCCTCGCCTCTTCTGAATTCGGTCTTTGGCTCTTACTTCACGACCCTGGATGCCCCCTTCTGGACGGCCGTCATGGATAGCCATGGCCTCCTGCCACGAGGAACCCTGCACCGCCTTGCATTCTGAAAAGGAAGCCTGCCTTGTCATCCCCGAACACTAGAGTGCGCCTCGTGCGGGTGCGGGTGCGGGTGGTTTTGAAGAGAGAGAGTTCGTTCCAAACACTCACCTTCGCAACGTATAAAGTCTGTTGCCCGGCACCTCGTCCCGTCCCTTCTCTCCGGCATCCAGTCTCATCGCACAAAACTCAACCGTCTCCCCAGGCTCTCTTCTCTTCTGCTGCTTGTTCCCCCTCGAACAGCTTTGGCTTCTTCGTCTCTTCACTGCAAATCATCTTGCTCGCAGTTGACCTTTCAACGCACCCATCGGTCTTTGCTTCTATTAGTCCGCCGGCATTAGCCCTGTCTCGGGCCAAGGAACCCGTCCCCCCCGGCCACACCACACCATCCCAGACAGACGCACGATTTAAGCGCCGTACCTATATTCGGTCACAGGAGATTGCTCCATACTGCCTACAGCAAACGGCCCGCCGCAGCATTGCTTTCGGTCTTGCTCAGTCTGACCTGCCTGTTTCCCCACCACCCACGCGCCTCTCGCTTTTCCTCCACACTTGATCTAAGAAAAGATCTCCGGTCTCCGGTATTGCTGTTATATATCTCGCATCCGCGCATCTCGAAAAGGACCCCCATAATCGACCACTCACTCGCATCCAACGTCATCAAGAGCACCGTCGATCACCAACAACATATAAAAACCATCAAGATGCTCGCCAAGTCCATTCTCGTGCTGGCCACCCTGGCCCTCGCCTCGGCCGGCCCTGTCCAGAGGAGACAGTGCTCCAACAAGCCCGCAGCGCCCACCCTTCCCGTCAACGGCAATGGTACGTACCCCCACCACCGACTTACACCAACCCTCATCACCACCACCACCACCACCACCACCACCACTTCACAAAGAATCATAACCACTAACACTCTTCCAAAGGCGTCGAGCTTCCTCCCCCGACAGACAACCTCGTCCTGAAGCACATCGCCCTCGGCCACGGCATCCAGAACTACACCTGCGGCTCCACGAACGCCTCCGCCCCTCTGACCGCGAACCCGACCGGCGCCCTCGCCGCCCTCTACGACGCGACGGCCCTCTACCCTTCCCAGGGCGCCGCCGACGCCCTCCCCCTCGACGCCTTCAACGCCCTCCCCACGAACGCCGTCTGGGCCTCCCAGCTGCCCCTCACCTCCGACGGCTCCACCAAGTTCGGCGCCTCCGCCTCTGCCCCCTTCCCCTCCCCCGGCCAGGACCTCGCCCTCCCCGGCCTCAAGCCGCTGCCCTTCCTCGGCGTGCACTTCTTCGACGCCAGCGGCACCCCCACCTTCAAGGTCGGCGGCGACGGCGGCGACGTCTTCTCGGGCGGCAAGCTCAGCGGCACCAAGGCCCCCGCCGGCGCCGACGTCGGCCCGGAGAAGACGGGCGCCGTCGACTGGCTCCTCCTCGGCGACAAGAACGGCGCGAGCAAGGGCGTCACCGTCATCTACCGAGTCGTCACGGCCGGCGGCGTCGCGCACCAGTGCACCGCCCCGGGCGCCGCCGACAGCGTGCCGTACGCGACCTACTACTGGATGTACGGACCGAAGGCGTAAGCTGCCTCTAGCACGAGAGTCATTCGGGCTCTCAAGGGATTTTATTTCAAGGCGTTTTACGGATAAAAGGAGGGACAAACCACGGCGTCAGGCATTCTACTCAAGGCTTCTTTTCTCCCCAGCTCTGTCTGGGAGAATATCTTCTTCATTTCTTCACCTTCTCTCGACAAACAAAAAGTCAAAACGGTTTCGGATATACCCCGCCGGTGCGCGTGATACAGGAGGAGACACAATCTATGGGGATTTCCTGCTTTCTCAAGCAATTCTTGTCGTTCGCTTTAATGTCTACGGTACGGTTCTGGTGGACGGGACGCACAGGCAGCAGCATTGGATGGGCTCGGTCGGTGTCATCGCCAACCCTATCCGTCCTGGCTTATTTCTTATTATTCAACATGTATTTACTTGGCGTAACGCGGTACATAGCATCATCACACTCACGAATGGAAACCGGCCCTTGATGGCTCTTGGGAAAAACTTGATAATCCTTCCTTCTCATGCGCTGCTTCGGCTTTTCTGTCTGTCCGCGGGGCCCTCCATGTGTCCGGAGTCTGGGCCTAAGAATCACTCCGCGATGGCGCGCTCTATCTGTAGTATCTCGTCGGTAGTCGAGTAGCCGACTACTCTAGGGCCAGTGGGCGGTTGAGTAGCCGTCTACTCCCAAGGTCAACCGCGGGCGAGTAACCGTTTCTTCGCTAA
Source organism: Colletotrichum musae (assembly GCA_027406025.1). NCBI lineage: Eukaryota > Fungi > Ascomycota > Sordariomycetes > Glomerellales > Glomerellaceae > Colletotrichum > Colletotrichum musae. The sequence continues at coordinate 821,483 of JANVYC010000007.1, forward strand.
CCATCTGAAGGCGAAAGAGGAGAGCCATACCGGCGTCTCCCATGGGGCGACGAAGTGATGCCAGCTTGTGCGTATAGAGTAGGTTGGCCAAGACAAGATAGAAAACACCAAGCGTCAATCTGATTTCATCATTTGTCTTCCCAGACGCGCCGGCCAAGAGCAACGGACACGCGTATTGGTAGTCGCATGTTCAACTGAAACCTGCATGGCAGCAGCTGCGACTTGTCATCGAAACAAACGAAATTAGCAATGAGGCCGACCGGCGGGGCGACCCGTCATTGGGGCCGCGCGGGACGAGCCTCATCTAAGCGCCGGGTTCACTCTGGATCAACGAGCACAAAGACAAAGGGGAATTAGGTAGATTGGGGACTTGTTCCGCCTTCTCCATTTCTCTGCGTGTGTTCCCTCGTTTCTCTCCGTCGGGCGATCCAGTCCCCCCTCTCCACGGCTGTTTTATCCTGAATCCTCCTCTTGCTTTAGATCCGAAAAAGAAAAAAAGGGCGGCCTGTCATCCAAGACAATGGCTGGTCCCGCGCTCTCGCTACCCCCTGGTCTTTGAATATATAAGAAATGGATACCCCCAACATTTCAGAGATTTGACCGCCATCCTCTCTGTTGCGTCTCAAATATCAACTTTGCAAGACATGTGCCGCGAACAAAGAACCAAGTACGCAACTCTTTACCTGCGGCCGTCGAGACCGCCGGCCAAGTCGGCCTCCAGACCGTTGCCCTGGCCGATGTACTCCTGCGGTCGCGGGTCCGAAGAGGTCCAGCCCGGGTTTCCGGAAGGAATAGGCACCTGGCCTGGGGCGGACTGCTGGCCGGCCTGGCCGCCGGCCTGGGAACCTCCGGGGACGGTGCGGACGAGCTGGCGGAAGCGGTAGACCTCCTCCAGAATCATCTTGCGCATCTCGCCGACGTCATCGACGACCTCGAAGTCGAAGTTGAAGGTGGTGGGGCAGTCGGGCTCGTCCGAGGCGTCGTGCCAGATGTGCAGGTAGGGGTGCTCGAGGGCCTGCTCGACGCTGATACGGCTCGAGGGGTCGAAAGCGAGCATGCGGTCGAGGAGGTCGAGGGCGTCGGGGTTGGCCGAGGGGAACAGGCTGGGGAAGGGCTTCTTGGGCATGAACGGCAGGTTGCGCACGTACTCCTGGGCACGGGGGGAGCCGATGCGGGAGAGCGTCTCCTCGTTGGGGGTTCCGAGGATGTGCAGGATCTGGTTCAGCTGGTCGACGTAGTCGCGGCCCTTGAAGAAGGGGCGTCCGCCGAGAAGCTCAGCCAAGATGCACCCGACCGACCAAACATCGACTGGGATTTGGTTAGCACTTGTTACACACAAAACGGCCAAGTGATGCAGGACTGGCGCAGCAGGTGGTGATGGACGTACTGGCTTTGGTATAGCTCTGGAAGCTCAGCATGATCTCCGGGGCACGGTACCATCTGGTGGCGACATATTCCGTCATGTAACCGGCATTCTCCTCGGGGTCGACGGAGAAGCCACGGGCCAGGCCGAAATCGCAAATCTTGAGCTCGCAGTCGGCGTTGACCAGCAGGTTACCGGGCTTAAGATCGCGGTGGAGGACATTGGCCGAGTGGATGTACTTGAGACCGCAGAGAATCTGGTAGATGAAGGACTGGAAGTGGGCGTCGGTGAGAGGCTGACCGGATCGGATGATAGCAGCCAGGTCGCATTCCATCAGCTCTGCAGCACGAGGACAGTGGTTAGCACAAAGCCGCATTCGGAGGGACGGACGCATTCGGGGATGGGGGCGTTACCCTCGTAGAGGTAGGTCTCGTTGAAGTTGTCGGGTCGGGGGATGTCCATGTCGTAGAGGCAGGTAATCTGGCACGAGGTACTGCGTCAGCATTCTGTCGTTCGCAAAGCCGTCCCATGGGCAGTGGCTGCAGAGTGGCGATCGTGGCACGATAATTGGCGTGCAGAGCTTTGGAGTAGACTCAAGGCTCTTGCGACAAGTGGCGCTGAGGGAAACTCACGTTGCGGTGTCCCCTGAAGTGCTGGAGCAGCTTGATCTCGCGCAATGCGCGCTTGGCGAGGATCTTCTTGCTGAAGACATTTGTGACCTTCTTGATGGCGACGCCCTCCTGTGTCTGGTTGTTGACCGCGGCGCTGCGTGATGAAATGAGTCGTCAGCTTTTTTTTCTTCTTCCTTTTTGGGGGTACGATGGCGGGGCAGCAGAGGACGCGCAACAGCAGCAGCCAAATGAGGGGGTAGACGGGACAGGAGCAGAAGGGGCCGCACGAACCAGACGATCCCGTAAGCTCCCTGGCCGAGCTCCTTTGTCACGGTGTAGCGCTCGTCGACGATGAAGTCCTGGTTGAAGACCTTGAAGACCTTGCGTCCCTGCAGGTCACCCATGATTGCGACTTGTGATGTATGTGTTGTTCTTGATCGAGCTGGCAGTCTTTTCTGATGCGAAGTTGAAGATGATGACGGAGTCCGCGGTGCCGTGGATTGCGGTGTACCTAGTTGTCGACGGGTGGGCGGAGTCGAGAATCGAGGGGTATCTTTTTGCGAGTCAAATCGAGCCGAAGGTGGGGAAACGAGCAAGGAATGCGATGTGATGCGACAGTTGCGGAACACCTCTGACAGGGTACACTGTAGCCACTAGCGAGAGAAGCTGGATAGAACCGGGCAATTAAGGCACGAAAGTTACCCTGGCCGAGTTCACAGAGTTTCGAGAGGATGTAAGAGTAACGGGTCGGAGAAGGCTGATGAGAGACGAGGAGGAGAAAGAGGAGCAACAAGAGCAATGCGAGGCAGCGCAGGCGAGGGAAGTGGGCGGGATCAGGTATTAATACGGTAACCTCCGGCCTGGACGCGGGGGGGGGTGGTGGTGGATTGGTGGTGGTGACAATGTCAGCTTGTGTGTCGCAGGAAACGATGCTCGTCTTTGTCTCTCCCCTGTTGCTTTCGGTGGGCAATGCTTGTGGTGGTGGTGGTGGTTGCGTGCGGTCGACAAGGCGATACCTAGGAATATACGTAGGTAGGTATTTAGGTATCTTGTTTGACTAGTTAATAATAGAGGTCGGTATTATTCGAGCGACAGGATATCTCACGTAGGTACGAGATACTATTAGAACATGTTGGCTGATCTGCTGAGCTGAACTTGACGGGACGGTTCGGCCAGCTGCGGGAGGTAAGAAAAGGCGATAAAAATGCTAGATGGCACGAGCCGCGAAGGGGACTACGGGCGGTCGAACGCTAGGTACCTACCTACCTAGGTACTATCAAGGTAGGTAGCACTTTAGTAGGTACCCAGTAGGCACCTAAGGAAGGTACTTACCTAGGTAAGCAGGTAGGTACTTTACGAGGGAAGGTCGCACCTGCTGGAGAGGTCCGGGCAGTCCACCGCAAACGGAGTGGACAGCTGCACTGTCACACTGACATTTGCCAGGGGGAATGATGGAAGAAAACAGGGGTAGCCCACGAGATCATCGACAGCGCCGAGCTCGGGATCTTCAGTTGTTTGAGCAGGAAATCAGCCCCCAAAACGCGTCTTGGACTCGTCGTTGGAAAGAATACTGACAATGATCCACTGCTACCTCCAATTCTAGGTATTCAACCGGATGTCACTTGGAGGCTACCGGGGCCTTTCAACATGTTAGGCAGGCACGACTGTCAGGTACATACGCGGGAGGTACCAAGAGCACCTTAGCACGCTGCACCACCAAAAAGTTGCAGGAATACCTGGGTAGGTACTGCTGACGTTAGGCCCAAAGCGAACTTGGCGGGAGGCAGCCCCACCATGTCCACCTCTCGCCCCTCCCGGGTCCCGCCCTTGATTTGCTGGCCGAAGCTTTGTGTACCTGCTGATTGGCCCGTTTCCACCAGAGCTCCAGCTGCCTCGGGCCAGTAACCGCTGAGCATCGTGACGAGAGTTGCATCTCTCTGCAAGCTGCAACCGCGCGACAATTCAACCTCTTTTAATTTCACAGTGCTTGCCCAGTTCCTTGGGAGCTGGGACCACACCATCACCATCACCGCCTGAGAGGCGACATTCGAATATGGAGCCGCTGCCGGGTTACCCCTTCCCCCTTGTCTTCAAAGAGGGCCGGACAAAGCTCCCGCATTCCAGCAAACTGCTTTTTTGGAAGTTGGACTCAGGGTCGCCGATGGAGCCCAAAGTTTGAAGTCCCGAAGAGCGCAATCTCCTACGAGACGTCCAGTTCCGACTTCCGACGACTGCCCAGGGGCGCGACAGATTCCCGGTCTCACAGCATTCAATCTCAATTCACGCAGTCGCCTTGTCTTGCGGATTGTTCAGCTGGCCGCTCCTGATGCCAGAGCTGAGCTGCACCGTCGAATTCCTAAACCACCCCCAAATCCATCGCAGAAGATCCATCGTCAGGCAGCCGCCAACAGCGCCGTCTGAACTCAATCCGACAGCAGCCCGGCCCTCTCAAGGATTGGGAATGCAAGGCGCAGCAGTGCTGCTTTCAGGTACTACAGAAGACCTGCCGCAGTGCCGACCTCTGACCTGCAGAACAGAATACCCGGCCCTTAGTCAGATCTAGGCATCTCATCCCGATAAGCACTTGCACCAACAGGCAAGGTCAAGGGCCCGCGTTCGCACGAGTCCGATGTTGCCCCCCGCCAGAGGACCGAATCTGCTGTCAGCAAAGCACACAGCCCTTTCGCACATGAATCCTTCCTCCAGAGTTCACGCTCCTTCGTTTCGCCAATATGCTGATATCGGGCTTGTCAGCCGGCGGCCGCTACGACGACGCTAGCTCTGGCCACCGTGGCCACGACCAGGCCCGGAGGCGACCACCCATGTGTCCGGTCTTGTAGGGCTGAAAGAACCTGAAGAAACCTAAAGAATTCCGGGCCAGCTTCAGCTTGGGAAAAAGCCGTCCCTCGTCATCAGCCCGTCACCCCGACGCTTGGCTCGGTCTCGACTCCGTCCCGTGATCGCAGCTGAAGAGAGACGCACCCACCGCCAACCCAAGCCAAACGCAAAAAGAGTGAAGACAAAATCTTTTCTATATGCAAAGTTGCTCCTGGGGTATCGTGCCCCCATTGCTCTACCTGTAAAACGCGCAACCAACGCAGCAACGCTCATTTCTCATGCGGCCGAGTCAACCCTGTCTGCTCGTTTGTCAGAAGGCCCGCCCGATTCTCCCCTGGCCCAGTCGCGCTGCAACGATTCGCGCCGCAGCCGTGGGAATGTCCACCAGCGACAAAACTTTCTCGCACCGTTGACGCACCAACAAGTACGTGCTCGCTCCCGCCGCGACCGATGTCGCGAAATCCCCCCATCCGAGGCACTTCCACCCGAGTTACTGAAGGTGCGTGTTCCCGGACAAGCCTCGTCTCTCCGTCCCTGCCAACGGGCGACGATAACCCACCGGAACGCTTGGCGGCGCTCATTATGCTTTCGGGTCGACGTTGGGGAAGACGTGCTTCAGAAAGTTGGCCGAGAACCGGCTGCACTGCTCGTAGGCCTTGGAGAACCCCTCGCCGCCGCCGTAGTACGGGTCCTCCACCACCTCTGGCCTTCTGCCGCCCGAGAACTCGCCGAACAGCATCACCTTCGCCTTGGAATCGATGTTGCCGCGCTGCTGTAGCCTCTGGAGGTCCTGGAGATTCGAGCGGTCCATCGCAAAGATGTAGTCGAACTTGTCAAAGTCGGCGGGCGACACCTGTTTGTTGCGCAGGGAAGAAGTCAGTGAGTGCCACACCCCGGGCTGCTACCGGACCCTAGGGCGCGGGCGCGGGCGCGTTCTACAGGGCGTCGTACCTTGCGACCGGCGTGCTTGTAATCGAAAATGCCGTGGTCTTCGAGTGTCTCCATTGTGCGTTCGTCCGGGGGGTCGCCGACGTGGTACGCCGCTGCTCAGAGGGCGGTGCCGGTCAGCACAGAGATTGATTGAGTTGCGCGGGCAATTTTCTGATGGGCTTCGTCCGTCATGACGTATCGCACGTACCTGTGCCGCAAGAATCCACCTTTGCGATGAGGCCCTTGTAAGGCGGCTTCTGGGCGATGTGACGGAAGATGCCCTCGGCCATTGTCGAACGACAAATGTTGCCGAGGCAGACGAAGAGGACTGAGACGGGCTGTTCCGGCATTTTCGACGACGAGTTGCTCTGCACTTGCGGTGTGTGAGTGTCGCGTTTGAGAAAGGCTGGCGGGACCGTCCGTGTTGAAGCGGGAGCTTCTGTTTGAGGTGCCCCGCGGCTCATCTGCGATGGAGGGGCAGCTGCTGCACCGTGAAATCTGGCGATCGACGCACGGTTCCACACTGTGATGACCCACCTCTCACGTGAGTTTCCTCCAGGTGCCCGTACCTTCCAGCAATGATTTTCGACATCTGGGCAAGCATGGACAACTTCTTCCGTGGAAAACATCATTTCACGTGGTAAAGATGTTTAGGGAATCGAAACCAGCTCGGTCACTTTCTTCCAGAGTTGATCTTAAATACGTCATCACACGAGAACACATTCGACAACACACCTGGACTCCCCTACGAACCAGAAGTCCGATTCTACTGTCGAAAGCGACTGCATGACATCCGGCGCCGTTGCCGGCGCCTCCGAACTACATTCCTCTTTCCGAGTCATATCTCGTTGTGGCAATTCAGATACCCGAAATCGGGACTGCCCGCTTCGGACCCGATAGGAAGAATGCCAGCGAAAGGCCGGAGCACATGGCCAGCACCAACGTGGGCAGACAGTACTGCCGGCGACGTCGAGCCTCGACAAGTTCTTTGAAGCCCGTCAGGATGGAGATCTCAACGGCAGGGCCAGGCCGCCTCTTAGTCGAGTGGGCGCGCCGGGGGCCGCCGCTGCGCCGATCGACGGGCGACGAAAGCAGCCCGAATACGAAGAAAGAGGAAGCCAGACCTGCAGCGACTTCTCCGGTTGAATTCTTCCAGGCCAGTTGGCCACATCGCAAACGCTTCCACTGGAGATCAGCGGCTCTGTTACACAGTGGATCACCAGACAACCTTACCTTCACGCTGCAGAATCTTCCGTTCTACTTTGACCTCTCGCGACGTGGAACAGGGCCTTTTTACCTCAGCAACCCTGGATCAAGGCACGGTAAAACCTCTTCGTGATTTGTGCGCTAACAAGGGTGTGAAGCGTGATCAGTAACACGAGAATGGGGCTTAGGCTTGGTGACTGATTGACCGGTCCCCTGAGGCTTGTGGCGACGAGGCCGTCAGCCTCTATTTGGTTATTGCCACGGGAGAGCGAAGCTGCTTCGGGCCTACCTGGATCGGTCTTTCACGCTGCTCTAATCTCCGTTTGCGTACCTCCCACCTCCTTTTCGTTTCTTCAGCAAAGCTACCAGCTGAGACAGGTTTACGCCATGTCCATTCCGGCGAAGCCAAAGCGCCGTGCCCCGACTGTTGGGTCGAGGCATTTACAGAGTGAAAAAGGATGCCGGCACCACCTGCTGTTGCCATGGAAAACGAACAGACAAGTCTTTATCAAAGCCCGGAATGCGTTACAGGAACCCTTCTCTTTGACGTGCTTCGTCAATGGCTGGGAACGCATCACGCAACATTCCGCGCGTTGGATTCTGGGCACTTTTCAGTATTGGCCCAATCGGCCAGTAGATTGCCATACCGACTCTGCTCCCAGCCAGCCAACGACGGAGCCCTCCGTGGCGTGTACAGGAACACGCTACTACGGATGCAACATGGCTGCCGCGCCTTGCGTCCCGAGCGGCAGACGGGTGACAGCGGGGCAATACACTACATGACAATGAGGGAGACTAACGATGAGGACTGAGTAATCCTAATCTTGCTGGGCCAATAGACCCAGCTAGCTTGTGCTGGTTCTGTCTGGGCTGTGGCGTGAATCGTCCCAACTCAGTCTGTGTTTGCTTTTTACCCACGGGGCGTGACTTGCAGCTCGAAACTAGGGATGTCGTTCATCCAGAGGTCACAACAGTCCGGGCATCTCCTGCTTGCCAAGTTGCCAACTGCGTGGGTCATGATCAGACTCCTGCATCGAAACACACGAAGGAAGCGATTGAAGGACGGATGGGCCAATGACCTGCCAATCCTCATGTCCCAGCTGCCATCCCATGTGGATGGGACGGAAAAGGCCCGAGACACAGACCGCATCGTGTTCATGGCAGCAAAGGCGCTAATGCAGGGAGTTTGCAGTTCGTTCCGTGCGCAGGCGTGGTTGGAGACGGAGGTTATTGATTGGAGCCACGCCAGATCCTCGCCTTCGGGACCTGCATACCTCGACTACAGTCAGGGACAGCTGCAAGAGCTTAATCGACCTATCCTCTTCCATTCCATCGGATTGCAACCCTATGTCATCGGGGTAAGCGGCCACCTCGCAACTGCTTGCACCGCCGTGGAAACCAAGGATTCTTTCTCAAAGATTGTCCATCACGCGGATGAGGCATCTGCAGAGTCTAGACCCCGAGGAGAAGCAAGAGGCGATGAGCTCTGGAGGTTTGTCCTTCGTCTGAGCGTTCAGACGTTTGCGGAAGATCGACCACAGCTCGTGACTTCAACATGGATGCTCCCAACTCACCGAGGACCTTCCCTAGAGGCTCTTTGTCTTGACCAGACTACGGCTAGCCCAACGAACTGCCTGATCCAGACAAGCCAGCCCGAGCGACGCAATACGCCCATTCGACAGACGGCCACGCCAGGGGCGCTGTGGCGGTTGATCGTCTGTGGAGGGACCGCGTCTGGCAACGAGAGACAACTTGTCACGGCTTTGACGGACTGCTAGCCCGAGCTGGCCATGCTTCGCCTTGCCCGGCCTGCGCGCTGTTGCCCCGTCCGTTCTGTACACCCGATCCGGATCTCGACATGCTGGTGACTGTATTGCGCGTGGACGCTCTCAATCGTTTGCCCCGGCTAGCGTCTTTCATCCTGTTTCCCGTTCACCATAGCTTTCGAGCCACGGCCTTGGCAGTTTCGTCGACGGCCTTCATAAGGGCAACTCAGTCCCATGTCCAAATCCCATTCCCTCCTGACTACTGCCGGATAACAACCTACACCACAAATACTCTCCTACGCTCGCTCACACAACTGGTATTCGACTGCTCCAAAGACCGACGCTCAACCCCACTCCGCCAACGATCATCACATTCCTGCCGTTAACATCTTCCAATATGAAGTACACCTCTATCACCGTTGCCTTCCTGGCCGCCTTCGCGGCCGCCAAGACCATTGACGAGCTCGTCGAGTCGATCCCCACCTGCGCCATCACATGTATCCGCGACGGCGCCCAGGCAGTCAACTGCGATATCACAGACTTCAAGTGCTCTTGCGGCAAGGTTGAGCAGCTCACGCCTACCGTCGTCAGCTGCTTGTCAAAGTCCAGCTGCACCGCCCAGGACCAGACAGGTATGTCGACCCCAGCCGATGTGGCCGTGATCCCAAGGACTCGACAGCGATGAACTAACACCACTCTTCTCAGACGTTCTCCTGGCGTCGCAGGACATTTGCGCGCAGGTCGCCTCCGGAGGCTCCGCGACTGGTTCCATCCCCGATGCCACGGCCGCAGCAGACGGCAAGGGCACGTCGACCACGGACCCGGCTGGGGCTACCCGCACGGGGGCTGCCGCCGCGACCACCTCGACTCCTGGCGCTGCCGGAAGGATGCAGGCCGCTGCCTGGGCCGGTGCCATCGCTGTCGTTGCCGCCTTTGCGCTCTGAGTGAGGCGGCTCGTCTGAGTGGTCATTTTTGTTGCACACGGTTCTTTGCGCTTTCACAATCTGGGTTGTGTGTCATGGAGTTGAGCGGATTTCTCGCTGATTTTTGGATAACTGAAAATAAAAGAACATCTTTATAAATGTACACTCTGAATCGTCTACTCTATCATCGCATCTATAACGACCGCTATTCGTTTCCGCCTTGTCGCGAAGATCAAGCCATCGCTCCCAGCTGTGCTTACTTTCGCAGTTCCACTTCTCTCCCATTACAACACTCTCCTCCAGTCTATTCTATCGGGTATCATCATCTTCCTTTCCTCCCAGCGGGCTGGGACGTCCTCAGCCGATGGAGAACTTGCCCAGCGCGCTCCCGTCGCCACCATCAGCGCCGTCGAGCCAGCCGTGCAGGTCGTCCATGTTGGCGAACTGCTGGGCGTACCTCATGCCCTCGCGCCGCCTCTTCTCCACCATCCTCCAGTCCCAGGCGCCGTCGTCCGCGACGCCCGACAGGTCGACGTCCTCGTCGCCGACGCCGTTGGCGCCGCCCTGCCAGCCCGCGCCGGGCCGCTGGGGGAGGAGCTCGCTGGCCTCGAGGGCGACGGCCGGGTGCACCGTCAGGCGGCCGATCTTGAAGACGTACTTGCTGACGCCGGTCGCGTAGATCTTCTTCTCCCAGTCGGCGGAGGCGCTGCCGTTGGCGTCGGCGTTGGCGTTCTTGCGCACGCGGGCGGTGCCGAACTTCGGGTCCAGCCACTCCGAGGGCCGCGCGACGCCCTTGGGGACGAAGTGCGTGACGACGTAGAGCCACTTGCGGTCCCAGGCCAGGACGCGGGACCACATCTCGTAAGGAGCGTAGGCGGCGATCTCGCGGCGGAAGGAGCAGTGCACGGCGCCGAGCATGATGCCCAGGGGACCCTTTGCGGGTTTCCCCGAGGTCGGGTCGAGGACGAGGGCGGTGGTTGCGTTGTGGGCGAGCTTGCGGAACCCCGGGCGGAGGAGGTAGCTGCACAGGTGGGTGCGGGAGACGTCAAGGTCGGCGAAGTAGGTGGAGTTGGACTTGTGGACGTTGTAGTCGATCTCGGTGATGGGGGCGTGGGACTGGGTGATCATGGGGCGGAAGAGGGAGCGCGGGCCGAGGCGGGGGGACTTGCGGATGAAGAGGTGGTAGAAGATTGCGTGCCATATGCGGTACTGTCCATTAGCGAAGATCAGTTCCGTGGTTCTGAGTAGGACGGCGGAAGAAACGGGAGGGGGACAGGTAGTGAGGCTGAGGCTGAGGAGGGATGGGGAAACGTACGGTCCAGACGAAGGGCAGGTTCTTCATGTTCAGCAAGGCGAAGATCAGCATCAGGATGCGGCTCACGCGCCCCGGGCCCGTGAAGAAGTTGGCCAGGACGACGCGCCAGTGGATCTTGAAGGCGGCGTAGGCCAGGCCGCCGGCCGAAACGAGGCGGATGAGGCGGACGACGCGGACGGGGACGCGGTCGAGGTCGGCCTCGGTGCGCGACGGCTTCGAGATTGCGGCCGTCATCTTTTCCTTCCCTTTTCGTTTATCACTTCTTCTATTTTTGTCTTTCTTCGTTATCTGTTCTTCCCCTGCTCGATGGGCGAGGACGCGTCTGGAGACGGTGATCGCTTCTTCTTGTTCTTATCGGTGGTCGTTGGCCGTCGGGAAGGCAGGACGAGCTGGCGGATCGCGCCGAGGAGGAGGACGAGGAGGACGACGGCCCAGAGCGGGAGGGAGCGGAGGGAGCACCAGAGAGTGCTGGAGCATTTAGCGAGGAGGGAGGGAGAGGGCGGCATGGGACGGTTGGAAAAAAGGGAGAGAAGAGTTGCACTTTTTTTTTCCGAGTCTCGTGAAATTGGTGTTACACTGCCCAGCGCGGATTGCTTGGGATTGCTGACCCACAACTTCCCGACTCGGCCGTTGGGGGGAAAGATAGTGAGATCGCGCACGCTGTTGGGGGTGCGCGAGCTACAGTGACGACGGCGCCCCACACGAACGGGGTTCGGGGGGTTGATTAGCGGAAGAGCGTGGGATATTTGGGGGTGGGTGGGTTCCCTGTCCCGGGGAGTGCTGTCCCTCAGGCTGTCCAATTGGAGGGTTTTGGGGCACCTGCTGGACCTCGGCACGTTGGTAGGCACGCACTGCACTACTTGGAGATGGCAATACCCCTGAGATCTTGGATTTGGCACCTGAAGATTTTTCCAACCAGAGTAAAGTTCGTTTTCTTGGCTCTCGGCGAGGTGGGTGTTGGAAATTATGCCAGCGGAGCGTCGGGGTGATTTTATTCACAAGCCTCGGATGCCGCGGTATCATGCGCGCCCTGTACCGAGGGTATTCTGTGCTAGGGGATTGGCAAGATGAGTTTTGAAGTCGCAAAGGACGTACGTAGTGCACAACAGCGAATGCCATGTCTGATATCAGCTACAGTATGTAAGGTCTTTCGTGGGGGTTTCAAAGTATTTGGGTTGCGTGGTTCGGTGGTATCTTACCTTGGGAACTTGCTGAATAGGTAGAAGCTGTCATGGTGCTGGAGGGCAGGTACACGCAAAATGACCAGTTGATCAGGCATATCTCACCAAAAGAACACAATGGGGGATAGGAATTTGAAGGACCCGTCTTATGTGTATTGTGTTTGCCAGTCGGCATCACCCATCAACACCTACTACCTTGGTAGGTGTGATATCATACTAGTCGGGGCCACCCGCCCGCCGAAGGAGTGGGTCCTGCGGAATGTATATGTGGATCCCCGCTCCGTGCTCTTTTGTGGCGGACCCGGCCCGGAAGGCGGGGCAAGCACGGAGCAAGCACGGGGCAGCTTGGGACCGCATCGGAGCCGGGTGGCGATCGCCGAGCGATCAGATCACACGACCACGAGATCCCTCGGGCAAATCGGTATCACACCGTGTATTGGCTATCGATCGGGAATCTCTGCTGTCGTCAGAATCGCACAAGTCGATCTGCTGGGATGGTTACACGAAAGGGACTGGCACGTCAGCCCTCACGGGCAGGAGCAGCAGGACCATCACTTTGATCCGCCCAGGCTTGTGCCTCTGATTACCGAGCCTCATCAACGCCGTCAGATGAAGCTGCATTCATGGAAATGTGCCGCCACAAGGCAGGGATGGATCGTTGGCAGCTATAGCCTACCGTATGCTCTGGGAAAATTCGTATTTGAGCTAGACCTGAACTCGACTAGGGAGGCCACTAAAACCGTCAAAAGTACACTAAAGTCACAGTTTTATAAGGGAGATTCTGAAGAACGTTGCTGATCAGTACTGAGAGGGGTTGGTTCCCGTGTTTAGCCCAAATACGAATTTTCCCAGAGCATACGGTATGCCTCTGATTACCGAGCCTCGTCAACACCGAAACTACAGGTGGTTCGACTGCGCCAGTCGTCTCATAGATTCCGGTAGATGGACAGATTTTCTTTCTGCTCGTGTTTACATGTGCTCCAAGAGACGTCGAGTCGGGACATGCGCCGCGCAAGCCCTTGAGTATTCCATTACGAGTAACATGTGAGGCTTTCCACCTGCGGCTCGACGCAACCCTCTCCTCACCCGTAGGGGTATGGATTGCCGAAGCCCGTCATCTCAGCACCCCCATCTCGGGGCCGGGGCTCGTGGGCCGGGAGGTCCGTCCCGGGCGATCCCTGCCAATGGGGCCGTCACACGTCAGTCAGACGGGCAGAGATTCTGGGTTGTCTGGCGACCTACCTAGCTACCTACCTGTCTATCATCCTCCATCTGCAGAAATGACCCACATACACCGGTACGTATCGGAATTAACACGTAGGGAAAAGTTGGGGCATTATCTCCGGCCACGCGAAGTCGCGAGGCTGGCCAGCCAGGCCCAGATGTCCAAATCGCGAGTCTCGACTCCTCGCCCTCCCTCGCCAGAAACGGGACTGGGAATAGGCCAAGTTGCACTCCCAGAGGTCGCCAATCACCCACCGCTGGCGTGTCTTGGATGCCTTTCTGCAGGATGATGGTTGCAGATCGAACCGCTCCTCTTCGGGCTTTGAGCAACCTGGGGCCCCCTCTCCATTCTTTCGTCTTCCACCCGCAGCCCACATGAGAATGGCACGGGAATACGATCGTCCGCATGGGCAAGGCTCGATATTCCTGTCCGTTGCCCGTAAGCTTCAGTGGGCTTCTCAACGGGCCGAACGTGTTCACTCGTCATTCGACGGGCGGCGCCAGCCCCCGCCGCATCTGATAGCTTCATCTCCCAGCCGTTGGGCTAGGCAGACTGACGCGCATTGAGGCGTCCTTGGCACGTGGCCCCCGGTCAGGTCGCGGCCAGCCCAAAGGGCGGGAGGGCGGGAGGAGGAGGAGGTGTAGGTATCTCTCCACGCTCGATCTAGGCAGCCCCTTTTTCGAGCCTTCAAGTGCACTTTCTCCACTCCCTCCTCGCTTTCTGTCACGGCATGTCGTGCGCTGTAACTCTGACAAGGGGGGTCTGCACATCCTACGAAGGATCTCCTCGCCGGGCTGGGCTGGAAGATATCGAGCACGGCCGGTATCTTGATCGGTGTAACTGGATAGCTGTGTGGGGTATTTTGTACAAGAAGATAGATGGTTGATGCTTCCAGCGTGATCATGCTTGAATTTGGACTCACAAACTGCCGTACCAAGCAGTCGTCGCCTCGGGAGCAATGATGTAGCTGTGTGGTCGTCTAGGGTGAACGTCTTTCAGGGCTCTGTTCTGCGCCGCATCCCAGTTGCAGATTGTTCTACGCCAGTGCGTTGCTTCATGCAAAGCCCAAATGCCCGAATCGTTCGATGACCAGCCCCTCCGTTCATCCCTTCATCCGCTCAACTGCCCTTCTCCATATCGTGGGGCTTTTGAAGTCTCATTCGATACGGGTGAGATGCCTAGAGGAAGCCGCGGGCGGCGTGTGGGGTAAAAGAAGCAACGACCGACGCCGTTGAATGGACGGGCACAGCTCCGTCCAACGACACTGGAGGGACCACTGGGGTGGGTTTTTTTCTTTTCCAGTTCTTTTGGGAGATGTTGAGGTCTGTATTCTGCGAGTGGCTCTATTCGGCATACCCTGGTTTCCTATCCGGCGGAACGCTAAACCTTTCCTAGTAAATAGCGGGCCCTACGGGTTAGTAGGGGTTTGTGTTAGGGTCAGTGGTTAGGATTTGTGGTTAGCATCAGGGTCGGTATATTTTCCTTAGCGTTCCGCCGGATAGGAAACCAGGGTATGCCGAATAGAGCGCCTCGTATTCTGCAGGTCTCCTGCGGATCTTTGCCTTGCCAACGGCCAATGGACGTCGCCGCGTGACATCGGAAAAAGAAAAGAAAGTGGAGGCCTGTCGGATGACTGAACGAAAAGTGATGAGCCTGGGCCGGGGGCGGGAGGGAGGACCCAAAGGGTACAAACAAGCGTTGTAAAACAATTCGTGATTGGCATCTAAGTGGCAGAAATGCAAGTCAGATATGCAAAGAACGAACAAGGGTGCTTATTGGGTGCTAGGTACAGGATACCGGGCGGGATTGGTGCTATAGTTCCGCGCGGCAATGGAAGCGGGTTGGGCCATGGGCAGATAATCCTGTGAATAGAACGCGCCATGCATTTAGGTACATGGGAGCTCTGCGAGAGATGTTGTGAAAGAAGTGGACAGAAATGGGGGGCAGGAAAAAGAAGAAGGGTACAGGCATTTGACGAACATCGAGGGAATCGCTCAACCATTCTACCGACCAAGAGTCAGCCAGGAATTGTTCATCTCCCTCCGTCGTCGATCTGGAAGTATGAGTACTTCCGTCGACTTACGTACTCTCAGATATCGTGTGGCGTACAGATTGCTAGCTGAAAAGAAGAAACACCATGTAGAAAAGGCTACACTCGCGCCCTTCTAGGCGGGCTGTTTTCGACAAGAGAGGCCTCGATACTTGCTTGGTCATAGATGTGTCGAGCTAGACTCTGACAGCGCGCCTAGACGGTAGCTAGTATAATGCAACCCGCTGACTGCAGAGCATCGCTAGAGCGCAGGTGAGATCGAACTGGTTCCAGCCGAGCAAGACCTCCTAGGCCGCGCAGGTCAATCGGACTTAGTACCGCTGAGCTTTGCAGCGTGCCACAAAAGCGATGCTCGCTGCAGCCATGATGTTGTACCACCACCCTGACACACTTCGGCAATGCGATCACTGCACAAAAGGTCGTCAAGATGGTGTAATCGCGGCTCTTGGCCTAATCTACCTAGTTGGGATGTACGATGTAGAGCTACCCAAGAAAGATGGCCTTTCGATAGCAAACTGCCTCGAACCGTATGCCTTTAACCCAGGCTCATGCAAATAGAAAGCTGATTCAAGATGCGCGGGTGATAATTTAGTAAAAGAATACTTAAGGGTGGCCGTGTCTCCCGAAAGCTGTGGCCTTCTTTCTACCTTGCTTGAGCCTCAACAGGGTCCTAGTACCGGTCAATCTCACACACTGCCCAACACGTTACGGTGCAAATCTTCAAAATAATTATACACGGTTCGTGTCTCCCAGGATCAAAAAACCAAGTTTTGGAGTTATATCTGACGACCAAATTAAAGCAGGGGAAATCTATGGCCCAGTCGTCATATTACTGTGCCAACTTCGACGGCCTAGCCGACAGCCAATATACCGCCCCGTTGGATCTGATTGCGACGCCGCTGGATGAGACTTGCCTGGTAGCCCCGGAGGGAGTCTTTCAACAACTTCAACAACAATGGCCCGCGCAGACGGCCGAAAGCACACACGATCACGGCTGGTCTGCTGCCTGGCCTGCTCCCGTGACCTGGGATCCGACGGACCAGCAGCAGCAACAGGACCACTTCTACAATCCGGGATACAGCGCAGACGACTGGATGCCATCACCGGAAAGCGATCAGCTGCAATACCATCAGCAGAGTCTTCTGCCACCGGCGGCCTTTGGGCAGTGGCCCATCTCATCGCTCTCCCCTGTTTCCACGGCTCCGTCTTCGTGGGAGTCTTTCCCTGACTATCAATCCCCGTCTCTCCCACTCACCCAATCTATAAGACACTCCATCGAGAGGGCCGCGGTGCCAACTGGCCCATCCGATGAACCCGAGGGAGACCTCTGGGGCGGGAGCAGAACGGGCGACGGCAGCTCCAAGAATCACAAGACAAAGGCAAAGAAGAGAAGGAAACAGACGGAAGAGGACATCTCCCCCGACAGCTATGAGTACGAGGACACCAGCCCGCCGGCGGACGGGCCGCACGTCGACGAGGCCAGCAGCAGCGGCGGCAGCCCGGCCAGGAAGAAGCCGCACCCCGTCCGGAACCGGGCGGCGGCGAAGCGGTGCCGCGAGAAGATGAAGCAGTACGAGCGGGACCTCGTCGACAGGGACAGGGAGCTGGCGGAGGAGCGGGCGTACCTCGACGAGTGCGTCTCGGCGCTCCGGTGCGAGGTGCTCGCGCTCAAGGACCAGATCCTGCAGCACGGAAACTGCAAGTGCGAGGCCATCCAGGGGTACATCACCAGAAAAGCGAAAGAAGTCAGCCAATCGGCCGTGTAATGTGTAGTTTCGTCATTTTAATTCTTCCGAACGCCTTATTTCCAAAGAGATTTCCCAAGCAACGTGACTACAACAAATTCGATATTTAAGGGCGCTGCTCAGCATGTAGTAAGGCGTTCTCGTCTGAGCTGTGCGCGTACCGGAGTTGCCCAAAATCTCTCTACAAAAGCTCGTCTGGTACTTTCAAACCGACAGTCCTGTAATTGGGATATTAGCATCTACTTATAGATAGTTAGAGGAGGGGAGAGGTAATTTTGACCTACCCGCAGAATTCTCGCCACGATGTGAATATGTCGCTTGTCATGCACCGGTTGTCTGCCGTCAGGTCTTCGACGAGATAACCAACGACAACACCAGGCTCAGCATCCACCGGAGGCTTCCCCTGCGCTTCCAATGTCTTATCAAAGCTCTCGACAACAGCGCCCAGGAGGCCGATGAAATCAAAAAAGAACAGCGGCGTCACTGTTCGTGTCCTTCTCTCCACCCGAGCGAGGAAGTCAAGACAGAACGAGTCATCAGATCTTCCGATTCCCTCTGAGCCTGGAGAGAACGCCTGCCGGTATTGGTCCATAGCCTCACAAATGTAGACTGGGAGTTCGGGTATGTACATCTCTCGCCTCCAGCCCGGTGCGTTACGGTTTGCGAGGGCCTTTTTTCTGCATCTGTCGATCTCTTCGGACTTCTTCTTGCGGGTCTTCGCCTCCAAAAGGATGCTACACGCCGGCTTCCGGGTCTTCGCGATGGCTTCTGCCTTGGCCTCGCTGAGATTCGCGTTGACCTCCGCCAGCCTCAACCCTCGGGCGAGGTAGAGTCGCTTGTAGCATTGGTCCTCTGTCGTGGGAGGCTCGCTGACAAAAATCTGGGTCTTCTGGAGCGCTATGAGGGCGTCAATATCAGGCCAGCTGGCCGTTCTGGTACCTCGGACGCGGGCGAAATTGTAGTGATGAGCCACGAACATGAGGAAGCCAGTCTCGTTCGCTGTCTCCAGGATGTCCCTGCTGATGATTAACATGAGGTAACGGAGCACAGCCCCTAGAAATAGGGGATTGCCGATTGGCGGCTTGGTGTCTGCGAGTCGCGATCGCAGGAACGAAATGTAGGGGGGAACCGTTGCGCGATCACCTGGCTTAACGCGGTCTTTGCTGGTGGGGTGGGCCTTCGCGAATTTCACCATATTGCCGTAGGAGAGATACCGCTCGATGTCGGCGTCGACATGCTGCTGCAGCCCCTCCATGTGAAGCAGGTCAAGCATTACGCGACATTTAAAAACGAGGTCAAATGTAATGGGGGTCTTCGGCGTGACCTCTCGTAAGCTGAAGGTGATTTCGTCACTCGCCACGACGAAAAGGGGCGGACGCTTTGCCTCGGTAAGAAGACCGAGCAAGGAACCAAAGTCTTCTGACAAGGAGTCGACATCCATCAACGTGGGGTGGAGGCATCCTGAAGATCTAAACCATTCGTCCGCACTCATCCCACTGGGCCGCGTATCGGCGGAGGCAGCCATCTCGACCACGATGCACATTTCGTGCATCATCCAGTCGTTCATTTTCTCATCAGGGTACCAGCCAGTCTCGATCGCACGGCTGCCCAAGCTGTTTTCAATGTTATGCTCCCCGCGGGATTTTCTGCATAGCTCTTTGTAGAACTCGGGGTAAAGTGTACCTCCCAGGCAGGCCTGAAACCACAAGAGGGAAACAATGTGATTGTGCCATTGAAACTCGCGATGTTTGATGGCCAATTCGGTAAAGACTATGTTAATATGCTGGAAGGCGGCTTTCGTGACGACTTCGGCGGTGATGAGGTCTATTTCGAGGTTTTGATATCGCTCCCAGAGTTGCTTGATGTATTGCCTGAGCTCGCGAGCATCGTCTAGCATCAATGAAATCTCCATGACAGGGTCGTCTGCAAAGGGGTCGAGGTCGTCAACCGAAGACTGTGCCGTTGGGCTGCCAGGCTTAGTCGAGCGGGGGGCGGCATCCGTCTGATTTTGTTCGACAGGACCCTCCTGGGCCACGGGCCGGAATCCAGAATTGTCGTCTCCTTCGTGGCTCTCCTCAACGCTGGGCGCTGACGTGTCCTCGAGCACAGAAAAGTAGTTCCGTTCGTCATTGGCATCGGGCGCCTCGGGTGGTTTCTGCTGCTGAGCTCGAAGAACAGACATCTCGAGCACCTTCGACGGGTCAAAGTTCTCCAGAATCATCTCCAGCTTCTCGTTGAAAAAGGCATGCGTGGCGATGGCTTCTTCGCACCCGTGCGCCTGGAACCGCTCGGCGACACGACGGCGAAGGGCGATCGCGTCTTTCAGATACCGCCTGTGTTTCTTGGGCATCGGACGCCCCGCAGTGGCGCAGGACACCGCGAAGCCCATGAGCTGTCTCACGGTGTGGTGCTCCGACTGAGCTACGGTTGCGAGGCCGAGCTCGACCGCAGTGATGACCAGCCAGCCCAAGGCCTGGGAGGTCTTGTGCTTGTATTGCTGATAGGTAGAGGGAAATTCGGTCGCCATCTTCGCGATTGGGATGTGGACTGCGACGCTTCGTAGTTACAAAGCGCGCGCACCGGGGGTGGGGGGGGATATGAGGCAAAGAACGGTTAAGGGATGAAAGATCTCAGAGAATGACTGGTTATCGGCGAGTGCGGTCACGACGTAATTTATTCCCTGGGTCAAGCCAGTCTAGAGCGGGGTATCAGAATCTACGACTGTCTACTGTGACAGCTTTGCGGCTGAAATCGACAAAGTTTTTGGTGGCTGAAGTCTCAGCAAGGCCCTTCTCCGATATTGGTTTGTGACTCATAAACGCCAGTATGCCACTTTTAACTTTATTTGGCTGCTACATTTCCACTTGCCAGAAGGGATAATAGGGATTGTGACTCACTGCCACATGGTGAGTATCAACATACTGTCGTCAAGGTTCGCCATGGATGATTTCGACTAACCTGAAGAGACTTAATAGGCGTTGAGTAGGAGACACCCACTTATCAATGATTGATGTTGGGCCTAAACTGATTGACAGCCTGACTCAGATAGATGAATCACTCAGTAGTTAAAGACGTCATGAACTTTCAAAGGAGTAAGTTCAAGAGACCTCTCTCAGCACTCAGGTGGAAGTTGGTATTGAGACCTGCCCGCGGGAGCCCGTTTGCCCTCATCTGCAGGCTGTGTTCATTACTTAGAGTGCACGATGCCGATACGAGGGGCTGTTTGCAAGCATGGCTTTCTTTCGGTATATCATGTGACACATGATGAAGATAGATACGCAGATGTGTGCGAAATCAAAGAAGGAAACCCTAAGCAGGTCTCGAAGTTCAAATGATCTTTTGTGCGTAGGAAATACAACTTCGGATCTGGAAAGTGAAACTTCCTCCCAACAGACTTCAGCCTCTTATATCTATTCGCTCTAATCCTCTTTGAGCCGAAGGACCTTGATAGGTAGGATCTGTGGTTACAAAAGCAAGGCCTGGGAGAAAAAATAGGCGTGTCTGTTTGGTCAAACTCCCTTCCTTCCCCCATCCAACCTACGTCTATCTCTGTAGTTTCCCACTTCCACGACCCAAAGAACCACGATGCCTACAGTCGTCAAACCACAACCAAAATTGGTCGGCGTGAACAGGGACTCTGTCGTCAGATCAGCAGCCGACTTGCTCAAGGATGCCTCACGGATGGACTTTATTCAGAAAGAGATCTTGCGCACCTCTTTCAAGTCCTCGGACGCGAGTGCGGGCATCGTCCCGGCAGAGAACGGGTTTTCGCAAACGATCATCCGCGCCTATCAGCAAGATCTCCACCTAATCCTCCGGCCGGACGATGTGTGGCTAGCCATTCTCGTGCAAGTCAGCTTCTTCATCGGCAACGAAAAGCGCGCCGAGGTGCTTCGACACAAGTTCGTGGCGCACAAAGATCGCAAAAATGTCATAGTGGGTTTCAGGCCCATTAGCCTGCAGCACGTCAACATCGGCCTCGTCATGAACGAGCTGGTCAATCAAGTCGAGGAGAACCTCGTGGATCCGGACATCACGACGACCCTACTTCCAGAGTTCAGCACTACCACCGACGACGACCGGGCCACCGCTGCCATCGTCTTCCTGGGCGCCATGAAAAATTATTTCACCTACGAAATCCTCACCGGCTGTGGCTTCCCCTCGGTCACGTTACTAGGCGAAAGGGCGGATTGGGTCAAGATGCAGGGTGGCCTGGACTTCTTGGCGACGCTCGGCGACGAGACCATCGAATGGGTTGCCTGCCTCTCCAAGGTGCTTGAGTACATGGTGGCCAGCTTCGACAAGCCGAACCACGAAGACGTGAAGGACTTCTGGATGCGCGCGGTCCACGAACCCCGACGTCAGTCCGGCGAGACCCGCAAACTGTCCGGGTGGCTGACTGCCTTCTCCTGGTGGGATCCGGCCGGTGACCGCCAAGAGTCCTTTAAAAGCAACGGCACCAGCTGGGAGTACTTGACACTCGACGGGGTCGAGTTCCCCGTCATCGCGGCTCGTAATATTTCGGCGTCCATTACTAGGTGTCCAGTAATTATCGATGACGCAAGGCTGGGGCGGTTCGATGCCGAATTCTTGGCTGGAATCCCGGGTTTCCATGTCGACGACGTCTCTGGGACGTCGGTGCGACCTGTTTCGGGTTGGTGGTTGTTAGCACCTCGTCGCAACCCCGTTGGTCCACAAGCCACCCCAAAAGTAGGTACGGAGGTGGAAGAAGATAAAATTTAACAAGCCGGAAGAGTATCGTAATATTTAGTATTATACACAAATTAAGCTCTTGTAAATGGCTGAGCCTATGCGAATCCAACGCATTATCGGACCCTACCCGGAGCTCCCGGTTTCTTTTGTGGGGCATCGGTCCGGATACGACCGGAAGCACGGCCCTGAACGGGACCGGAGCTAGAGTAAAGACGAGGGCGAGATTCATCTAGGACTTCCGCAGGTACATGGTTCAAAGCCTGACGAGCAATATAATGCATGCGTAGCACCCCTTGGTTATTGATGATGTTCATCGAGCCAATTCCAGCCCCCTGCTCTTCTCAGAGTGATTGGCCCACCAGTGCTGCAATGCTTACTGGTCACCAGCCGGGGCTATGTCGACGATCCCACCAGCCTTTGGCGCGACCGCGCAAACCTGCGACCTACAGCCTGATCCCGTGCGGCGATGCGACGAGAGTAACACAAGCCCAGCCAGATGATAGGCGAACCGGACCTCTCTCAGACGTCAGCATCTCTCGTGCTGATATCCTGGTTTGACCTGTCTGACAATCTCTCGGTCACCGACGATGCGAGGATAAGCGGATAACAGCGGCCGGACAAAACCCCTCATGACCGAAAGCAACATCAGGAACATGCCTGCGCCGGAAGAGTTCACAGTGGGATGGATATGCGCCCTGAGCACGGAATACGTCGCCGCGCGGGCCTTCCTCGACGAGACCTACGACGACCAGGAAGACAGGGCCCCTGGCGACGATAATGACTACACGCTCGGGAGGATCAAGGGCCACGACGTCGTCGTCGCCGTGATGCCGGACGGCGAGTACGGCACCGCGTCCTCCGCCGGCGTGGCCCGGGACATGTGCCGGACGTTCGTCAACCTGGAGATCCACCTCATGGTCGGCATCGGCGGCGGCGCTCCAAGCAGGAGGGACGACGTCCGTCTCGGAGACGTCGTCGTCAGCACGCCCCGGGACGGCAAGGGCGGAGTTTTCCAGTATGACTTTGGGAAGACAATTCAAGACCGGGCGTTTCAACCGACGGGCTTCCTGAACCAGCCGCCGAGGGTAGTACGGGCTGCCGTAAACGGGCTCAAAGCCGAGTACGAGAGCGACGGGCATCGGCTGGAAGAGGCAGTCGAGGGCGTCTTGGAAAGGAAGAGGAGACTAAGGAAGAACTACCAGAGGCCCGGGCCGAGTTCCGATAGACTCTACCGCAGCGACTACAAACACCAGGACGACGATGCCTCTTGCTCGGAAGTCTGCGAAGACTATACCTCAAGTCTCGTTCGAAGATCCACCCGAGATCTGGATGACAACGTGGTCATTCACTACGGTCTCATCGCATCAGCGAATCAGCTGATGAAAGATGCAGTCATCAGAGACGAGCTCGCCGAGAGCATGGGCGTCATGTGTTTCGAGATGGAAGCAACTGGCCTGATGAACAACTTCCCGTGTCTCGTCGTTCGAGGCATCTGCGACTATGCGGATACGCACAAGAATAAGGCATGGCAGGGTTATGCCGCGATGGTTGCGGCGGCGTATGCAAAGGATCTGCTTTGCCGAATCAAGCCTGTCAAAGTCGAGGTCGACAGCAAGTGTTAGTTCTCAAGAACCAGACCCTGTGTCATAGATACAATAGCGCTCACTCACGTGCCATTCTGATAGTTATTGACGCCATGACGGAGACCGGCGCCCAACTAAAAGAAATTCAATCCCAACTGGCCGACGACGAAGACTACAAAATCCTGGATTGGCTCACGCCCGTCGACTACAGTTTGCAGCAGAGTGAGAGCCTACGCAAGCGGCAAGAAGGAACGTGCATGTCTCAACTTGCCTCGTCTCAATTTAGAGACTGGCTCGGGAGGCCCGGCCAGAAGCTCTTCTGCCACGGAATGCCCGGGGCAGGGAAAACTGTCTTTGCCTCGACAGTCATCGAAGACCTGCTGGAGAGGTTCCAAAGCGACTCGGAGATGGGGGTGGCGTATCTCTACTGCAGCTACCGAAGAGACGGAGACCAGACCGTAGAAGGGCTAGTCGCAAACCTGCTGAAGCAACTGGTACAGCACCACCGACCCCTCCCGCCTTCGATCAAAGACCTATATGCCAAGCACAAGTACGGCAAAGTAAAGCTTGTGCCTAGCAAAGCAAGCGAAACCCTCGAGGCCGTTGTCGGGTCCTTCAATAGAGTATTCATCGTCGTCGATGCACTAGACGAATGTCGAGTGACGAAAAGTCTCTTGAACGAGTTGTTCAAGTTGAACACGAAGGAAAACTTGAGCTTACTAGCAACTTCAAGGTCTGTCCCCGAAATCAGTCTCCGACTCGAGGGAAGCCCGCGCTTGGAAATATCTGCAGCCGATGAGGACGTCCGATTGTACCTCGAGGGCCACATGGATGAACTCCAAAACTCCGTTTATCGCAATCTTGACCTCCGAGAAGAAATAAAAGATAGCATTGCAAAGTCCATTGATGGAATGTAGGTTACTGGTGCCCTTGAGACCCTTGAAGTTATTGACAGGATGCCCAGGTTCCTGCTGGCCGAGCTGCATCTTAAAGCCTTGACCTGGAAAAAGAGCGTGAAGGCGATTCGGACTACGATTGAAAAGCTGTCGAAAGGAACCGACTCATACGACGTGGCATACCAGGATGCCATGGAAAGGATAAGATCCCAGGGCCGAGACCAAGCCGAACTGGCCATGCAGGCTCTTTCATGGCTCGTGTGCACCCGCCGAACCCTGTCGCCCACAGAGCTCCAGCATGCGCTAGCAGTTGAGGTTGACAAGACAACACTCGATTTTACAGATATTTCAAAGGTGGAAGACATCTTGTCAGTTTGTGCTGGGCTGATAGTTTCAGACTCCGAGAGCGACGTCATAAGCTTGGTTCACTACACAGCCCTTGAGTACTTCGAAAGGACACGGAGCCGATGGTTCCCCAGAGCTGAGACGGATATCGGGACAAGATGCTTGACGTATCTTTTGCTAGACGCTTTTGTCAGCGGAAATTTCAACCTTTCTTTCGACCTCGATTCCGTGGCATTGAAAACACTCTTCAAAAGGCTGGCTCAATACCCTCTATATAATCATGCCGCTACTTATTGGAAAGATTACTTCGATGTTGGCGACCAAACGAACCGCGAGCTCGTCCTGAGGTTTCTTCAAAGTACGCCTCACGTTCAAGCAGCGATAGAGGCAAGAGGCACGCCCAAATACATTTCTGACTTCGAAGCCACGAAGTTTCCCCTCAGAATGACACCGTGGAACTCGGAGCTGGCAGCAGATGTCACGGGAATACACCTCGCAGCGTATTTCGGCATGGGCGAGCTGTTGGTGGCGCTCCACGACCTGGGAAATTCTGTTCAAACCATAGACCGTCATGGGAGAGCCCCTATCTCCTATGCCGCTCTGATGGGACACGAAGAAACCGTCCGTTTGCTGGCCGGTCTTCCTGGGGTCGACGTTAATGTCGTCGACAACCAAGAAAGGACGCCATTACTCATCGCTCTAGCCAACGGGCATCTCACCACCGTCAATGCTCTGATGTCTCTAGAGAGTGTGGCTCTAGACCGAAGCAAGTTGCTGGTGTGGCTCGCCGCGCGGGACAGGCTGAGTGGGTTCAATATGATGACTTCCGACGGGAAAATGGACCTGGAGCTGTCGACCGGACTCGGCCACACGGTGCTGTCAGTAGCTGCGCAGTGCGGCAGCATGAACGTTCTCAATGCCCTGATAAATCGCGGGGACATAGACTTGGATGCCCGAGACAAGGAAGGGAGGTCTCCTATAACGCTGGCAGCCATGAATGGGAACGTGACAGCTGTCGAGGCGTTACTCTTCACCGGACGTGTCCACCCAAACCAAGATATCGGGGACGGCAAAACTCCGTTATGTTTCCTCGCAGAGAACGATAAAAGGAGTCACGCCATGTTGGCTATCGAGCCTGCAACCAGTTACGTTAGGAAAATAAGGGCATACTATCGCCTAGGCTCAGTTATTACAAGAAGAGGAAGTCTGGCTGATTTCGAGCATCTCCTTAAACTTTTGAAGTTGTTGATGTTGACGAGAAAAATCCTCTAACTGGCAGGTCATTTATATAACTTCCCTTTTATATATTTCTAGACCGTACCTACTATTAGTATAGCGCCCGGGTACGTATAGTATTCTTAATACCCTATTTAGCCGGCTCTTAGAGCTATATAATACCCGTAATGGCTTTATAGTTTATTATAAGTAGCGCTAATACTAAAATAATAATACTTACCTAGGCTCCCTAGGGCCTTATAGTATTACTATACTTATCCTTAGTACCTCCTTTAGTGCCCTTAGCGCTGCTAGATAGTACTAATTCTCTCTACTTTTACTCTTTACTTCTACTATACCTACTAAAAAGTACACCCCTTACTACTATAACTACTACTACTAAAGCCCTATAGGCTATAAAAGCTACTATAAATAATAGGAATAAGGTTTTTTCCCTTTTTATAACTACTATTAACTTTACTATTACTAGTTATTACTTTAAGCTTTAAAACTTTACTAAAATCCTTATTACTAACTTTTTTACTTATTTTAAAAAGATTTTTATTTAAAGTAGGCCTAGAACTATAAAAACCTATACTAATTTACTTAAGTATACTTTACTAGTACCTACTTTAGCTCTATACTAAAAAACTATAGGTGCTTTATAAGTCCTAAAGGCCCTTAGGCTATAAGTAGACTATTATTTACTAGTATAGCTACTCTTTAAATAGTTTAAACCCTTTTACTAACTAAATACCTTTTTTTTATATTAAGTACTAACTAAAAAAGTTAGTATTTTACTTAGGGATATTATTAGCTTTAAGAATACTACTATAGGCTTTTTTATTACTTTATATAACACTAAAATATATTTAATCTTTTTATAGAAGTTTAAGGAGCTTTTATACTTTTTAAGTAGTAAAAGAATTAATAAATTCTTTATTAAGTAGTAGATAATTATTTCTAACTACTTTACTAAGGTTACTACTATAGATAGTAAAGTATATAATAGTATAGAATTTATAAAAGATAAGATTTTTTTTTAAACTAATTATATACTAACTTACTACTATACTATTAAAAAAAAAGAGTCTAGTAGCTTTATAGTTACTTATATTATTTACTTTACTTATACTATACTTATTAGTTTTTATTTATTTAGTAGTTTTAGTACTACGTAGATCCTTAAACCTAAGTTTTAGAAGCCCTTTTACTATAACCCTAGCTATTAAAGATACTATACTAGCCTTAACTACTTTTATAAAGACCACTATATTAACTATAACTTAACTAATTATAAAGATAATATTAACTATACTAAAAATACTAAGTACACTAACTACTACGGACCTTACTCTACTAATAATAATAACTACTCTGTCCGTTTTATTAAAAAGAATAAAAAACTTATTATTTTTACTTACTATTAATTATAATACCTTTATAAAGAGTTTAAAAAGTCTAATTCCCCCCGCCCTTAAATACTTAAACTACTTATTAGCGAAACTATTATAGTTACTATAACTATACTAAACTTAGTTATAAAAGAAAATAAGTACTATAATAACTTCTATAGTACTAATAACTAGTAAAATAATAAAATAAGTAGTGTTTTAAAAGATAAGGATAATTAAGAAGGGCTAAGTCCTTCTTTATCCCCCTCCCCTATTAGTTATAAAAAAAGGGTAGTAGTACTAGCTACTTAGTACTAAGTAGCTTTATAGTTATTTAAAAAGTAAAAGCTTTTAGACTATAAGATACTAAGTTAGAAATATAGTACTCGTTAAGGTATATAAAAACTTAATTATAACTTAAAGAATACCTTTAAGTATATTAATATATTTAATACTATATATAAGTATAGGTATAAGGGTATTAAAGTTAGTATCAAAGTGGCTAAATACTTTTATAGTAATATTAGGCTTAATAGAGTTAGTAAAAGTATAAGTTTAGTATATAATATATAAGTAAAAGAAGTAGAAGTATTATAGTAGTAGTAATAGTACTATATTACTATATTACTATACTTATTTACTTACTAAAAAAGTAGAAGTCTAGACCCCTATAGGCTAAGGGGAGCCCTGCTTTTTATAAACCTAGTATCTTACTCTATTAGCCTAGCTCCTAAGGTACTAGTCCTTTTAGGGTTTAGTCTATTACGTATAGCTTAGTTAAGTAGCTCTAGGCCCTATATATAGTTAACTATAGTTACTATAGTTAACTATAGGTACTATAGTTAACTACAGGTACTATAGTTAGCCACAAAAGCTATAGTTAGCTACGAGTACCCTAAAGGGGTTAATAAGAGACATTTAGAGTAGTTTTTACTATTAAAGGTAGTTTACTTAGTAGTTAAAAGTCTAGTTTATTAAAGCTAGAGGCTATAGGTTTAATTGTCCCTTTTGTCTTTTTAGTTTTTCTTTTTAGTTTTTTTATATAAACTAATATCCCCCTTTAAAATATATATTATTTTAAATTTATTATAAATCTTAGCGTTTTAAAGTTTAATTAAAGGACTTCTTATTAGTATTAAATACTTCTTAAAAGACTCTATAAAAAACCTTTTTTTTTAGTAAAAATATTTAAAGTAAAAATAAAAGAAAATCTTAGAGTTTAAAAAAAACCTTCTCTTTTAATATAATAAGTTATTTATTTCTAACTTATCTTTTATTAGATTTATATTCTTTTTAGTTTTATTTAAAAAAAAAAAAAAACCTTTATAATCTACTATACTTAAAGTAGTTAAATAATTATTAAATATTATTTTACTTATAGGCTTAGTTAAAATATTAACTAAATTATCCTTTATAAATATATAGTATAGTAAAGCTTTATTATTAATAATTACATTTCTTATAAAGTAATATTTAATATTAATATACTTAACTCTTTTATAAAATTCAGGATTTTTAGCTAGCCTTTAAGTTACTTTATTATTTATAAAAATCTTTAGTTTATTAAGTTTTTTAAAGTCTAAAAATTTAAATATATAATTATAAAAGTTATATAAATATATAGCTTTTTTAATAGCTTTAGTTAAAGCTATATATTTAGCTTTATAAGTAAATAAAGTTATTGTTTTTTATTTTATAGTATCTTAATTAATTATATTTTAAAATCCTAGGTAAAATAAGTAGTTAGTAGTAGATTTTTTATTATTAAGATCTTTAGCTTAATTAGAGTTTAAAAATTCTATTATTTTAAATTTAATAAAGTAGTTATATAAAATCCCTAAGTTAAAGAATTTATTTAAATATCCCTATAGCTAATCTAAAGTAATAAAATACTCTTTAAAAGGATTACTTATATAACAAACTAATAATATAACTATAAAGGCTATATCTAGTTTAGTTTTTAAAGTAGAATATATTAAAAAGCCTATTTTTTATTAAAATTATTTTATTTCTTCTTTAGTAGCTTTTTCTATATTTTCTACTATTTTTATATTATTATTTATAAGTATTAAATATCTATATAAGTAAGTTTTATTATACTTAGTAAGTAGTTTTTTAATATATTTAGTTTAGTATAAAAATAGTATCTTTTTAAACTTATTTATATTTACTTTAATACTTAAAAAGGTTTTAAGTACCCCTAGTAGTTTTATATTAATTCTTTTAGAAATATTATTAATTATACTATTAGTAATTTTAGAGTTAAGAGTAATAACTAAAAAGTTATTTATATAATAAGCTATAATAGCTTTAACTCCTTTTTTATTTAGTATAAAAACAGCCTTATTATAAGGTAATATATTAAAGCCTTCTTTTTTAAGTATTTTTTTAAATACTTATACTATAATTTAGGACTTTATTTTAAGCTATATAGGGCTTTATTAAGTTTATAAACTAATCCTTTATTAAATTCTTTATAATCTTTATTAAAAACTAGTTTATTATTATTATTAAAAAAACTAGTAGGTAATTATACGTATATATCTTTATTAATATTAGTGTGTATAAATACACTAGTAATATTATATTATTTAATATTTTAATTATTTTATATAGCTATTAAAAATAATAGCCTATAGGATTTAAGTTTATAGGTAGTACTAAAGGTTTCTAGGTAATCTATATCTATATATTAATTATAACTTTAAACTATTTAATAAACTTAATATTTAATAGGTTTTTTAATTTTAGTATTAATATTATTATTAGCTTTAGTTTTATAAATCTATCTACCCCCTAAAGGTTTTATAAATTATAGTTTTTTAATTATACTTTAAGTATTTGTTTTAGTTAATATTTTTAGTTCTTTATATATAGCTTAGATCTAGTTTTATAAATTATTAGATTTTAAAACTTATTTATATATAGTAGGTTTATTTAAGTTATTAATACTTAATATATAAAAGATTTTATCCTTTAAGCTATTTATAGCGGATATTATATTTAAAGATAGGTAATCTTTTATTATAAATAGTACACTTTCTTGATTTTTAACTTATATATAGCTTTTCCGGATCTCTTTATTTATATAGGGGACTTCTATAGTTAATTTAGAGTTTATATTATTATTAGTATTATTATTATTATTATTAAAATCTAAGTTTACTTTAAAGAAACTATTACTTTAAAGTTCTTTTTTGCTTTTATTTATACTAAATTATAGATAATTTATTTTATTTAGTATAAATAGTTTTAAATTATTATTTATTATATTTTTTATAAAGATATTTTTAAATATTTTAACGTTATAGAACTATATAGTTTTATTTTTTTTAAATCCTAGATTCTATAGGTATTATTATTATAGTTTAGTATTATACCTTTTTTAGCTTTATTATTTAGTTTTTTAAGATTAGGGTCTTTATTTTTATAGTAGTAAATACTTCCCTAGACCCTTATATAGTTTAAAGAGGGTTTTATATTACTCTTTACTTTATATAGCGTTTTATTATTTATTAACTTATATAGGGTTTTATTATATAGATATATAGCTACTAAAAGAGCTTTTCCCTATAGTTTAAAGTTAATATTAGTATTAATTAGTATAGGTCTTACTTTATTTACTAAAGTACGTATTATTTTTTTAATAATACTATTAGGCTTATATATATAAAGTAGTTTTATATTATAAGTTATACTATTTTTAATATATATAGTTTTAATCCTTTTATTATTAAACTCTTTATTACTATTTATATTAAATTAATTAGTTTTATACTTATTTTTATTATTTTTAACTAAGGATTTAAATTCCTTAAAAGTATTAAAAACCTTTTTAAATTCCTTTATTTTTAGTAATTTACTCTATATAAAGTAAGTTTTTTTATTTATAAATAGTATAAACTATTTATAATTATTATAAGTTTTAGGTATAATAGGTTTATATAAGTTTAAGGTAATTTTGTATAAGTAAGGGTAGTTTTTTTTATAATTATTAAACTATTTATTTACTTTATTTATAAATTTTCTTTTTAAGTAAGCTTTATAGGGTAGTTTATAAAATACCTTTATAGTAGCCCTTTTATATATAATTTTAGTTTAATTTAAACTAGTAAGTAAAGTTTATTAATTTATATAGCTTAATTAGTTATACTATAGTTTTATTATATTAATTTTAGAGTCTAGGGTTTAATTCTAACTTTAGGACTCTTTTAGAGACTTTTTTATTATATTAATAACTTCTTTATTTATATTAAAGTTAAAGAAGTAAAGGTTATTTCTTTTTATTTCTATTAAAAGGACTTTATTTTTAATTATATTATGAAGTATTAGTTTATTATAGTATATTAAAGTTATACTAATTTTAGTAAATTTAGCTTAACTTAAAAGATTAATACTTAGTTTAAGTATATAATATATATCTTTAAATATATATAATATATTATTAATAATAGTAGTTAAATTACTCTTTTTATAAGTAAATAGTTAATTTACTTTACTTTAGTTAACTTTAGTTTTAATAGATTTTATATTATTAAGTAGAGATAGGTTATTTATTATATAGATTATTATAGTAGAGTCTAAATAAAATAGTTATTTTCCTTTATAAATAGAAGAATCTAAAAGTTTCTTATTTAACTATTTAATTAAATTATATCTTTAAATTCTATATTAGAATTAGAGTCTTCTTTAGTTACTAAGTTAATATTTATTAAGTCTAAAGTAACTATACCTTTTTTAAATAAATTAAAAGAGTTAAAATTATTATTAATAATAGTATTAACTAATTATTTATATAAATTCTATTTTTTAACTCTTTTCTCTTCTTTTTTATTTATAGTAGGGTCGTTTTTTAATATCTTTTTAAACTAATTAAAAGCTTTATTTAGATATAAAAATCTATAAATATTCTTTATATAGCTGGTTTTTTTATAGTAACTATAGTAATAACTCTTTATTTATTTCTAGAGTTTTAAAGTCTTTTTAAACTTAATTTAAAACTTAGAGAATTATATAGAATTATTACTATCCTTTTTCTTAAATTTATTTAATAAATTAATAAATAAAGACTTAATAGTATAGGTATTTAAGTCTTTTTTTAAAAATTAAGTAATATTAGTTATAAACCCCTTATAAAAGTTATTTAAGCTATTTAAAACTTAAACTATAATTACCTATTTAAGTAAAGTTAAATTATTTAAAGTTAGATTATTTATAAGCTCTTTAACTTTATTAAAGTATTTTTTAAGAGTTTTAAAGTTATTTAGAGTAGTATTAAAAAACTCTTTATAGGTAAAAAACTTATTAGTAAACCCTTTAAGTTAATATAGCTTTTTTAAGCTTTTTAAAGTTTTAAGTACTATTTTAAAGTCTTTTATAACTTATAAAGGGCTGTTTTTATAAAAAAGTTATATATAATTTAATACTTTATTATTAGGGTTTTTATTCTATTTATTAAGTAGTTTAGTAAGAGTTATTACTAAATCTTTATTAAATAAAACTGTATTAAATTATAAAGATTAAACTTAATAATTTAATTACTCTTTTAACTTAAGAATAGTAATTTTATTTATTTTTTATAAGTTTAAAGTTTATTTTATTTAAATAACTAAAACTAAGTAAACTTTTAAAAACTTAATAGTTAATTTATTAAAATAATAGGAATAAACTACTTATTATATAACTAACTAAGTAGTTTAAAAAAGTAGTTAAAACTATAAAGTCCTACTATATTTTTTTTAATTCTTTTAGTTAGTTTATTATAGTTAATAAACTTAAAGTTTATAACTTTAGAATAATTAATATTAATTTATAAAAGCTATTACTAGTTAAATTAAATAGTTAAAGCTATAATAATTTTAGTTTTTATATAAGTAGTATTAATTAAATATTATTTAAAAATATATTTATTATAGTAGATATATATAAGGATTTATTAAGGATTTATTAAAAAAGGTTTAATAGTTTAAGGATTATTTAAAAACTAGGTTTTTTAGTTATTTAAAGAGTTATATTATAAGTAAACTAGGAGTATTAGTTATATAGTTAAGTTTTTTATAGTTAAAATAAAGTTAGTTATTAAATAAGTAGGTTTAAATAGACTTTTATAATTAGTTAAAAAAGTAGGCTTAGTTATAGAGCTAGACTTATAACTTATAAGTATAGGTATAAGGGTATTAAGGTTAGTATTAAAGTAGCTAAATACTTTTATAGTAATATTAAGTTTAATAGAGTTAGTAAAAGTGCAGGTTTAGTATATAATATATAAGTAAAAGAGGTAGAAGTATTGTAGTAGTAGTAATAATACTATATTACTATATTACTATACTTATTTACTTACTAAAAAAGTAAAAGTCTAGACCCCTATAGACTAGGGGGAGCCCTGTCTTTTATAGACCTAGTACCTTACTCTATTAACTTAACTTTTAAAGTACTAGTCCTTTTAGAGTTTAGTTTATTATATATAGCTTAGTTAAGTAGCTTTAGACTCTATATATAGTTAACTATAGTTACTATAGTTAACTATAGGTACTATAGTTAGCTATAGGTACTGTAGTTAACTACAAGAGCTATAATTAGTTATAAGCACCTTAAAGGGGTTAATAAGAAACATTTAGAGTAGTTTTTACTACTAAAGGTAGTTTACCTAGCAACTAAGAGTCTACTTTATTAAAGCTAAAGGCTATAGGTTCGATTCTCCCTTTTATCTTTTTAGTTTTTCTTTTTAGTTCTTTTATATAAACTAATACTATAGAATAAATACCTCTATTAGTAGAATAATACTACTAAAAACTAATCTATAATAGTACTATAATATAACTTTAATAAGTTAAATACTAAAGTTATAAATATATTATAAATGTGTTTAAAAGTAAGTATAAAGGTTATATTTATTTAAAAACTCTAGTTTTTTTAAATAAATAGCTTAATAGTATATAACTACTTTTAATATAAAGTCTTTATATTAGTAAATACTTAGTATAATTAAAAAATAAAGCTATAGGTTTTTATATATATATAAACTAAACTTATAATTTAGTAATTATACTTAACTCTTATTTATAATATTCTCTAGCTATAGGTACTAAATACTATATTTTTTAATATTTATAAATATAATAGGGTAGTTTTAAATACTATAATAGTTTTTATAAATTATATACTTTTTTTTTACTATATAGTAGTTAGTGACTTTAATATATAGTACTCTTTTTAGGAATTTAGAATAAGTTTTAGTAATAGTAGGGGAACTATTACTAAATAGGCTAATAACTATAATATATAGTACTTTAAAGAAACTAAAATCTCTATATATAAGCTAAGATACATTTTAGACTTTATTTTTTTTAATATTCTACTAGTAATAGTATTTATATACTACAATTTATACTTTAGGTTTAATTATAACTTTATTTTTATTACTATTCTTTATAGTAAAGTACTAATTAAGTTTTTAACTACTTAAGTACGGGTACTAAACTATACTTTTAAGTACTTTATTTTATTAGTTATAAATATACTTCTCCTTACTACTTCCTAAGGGGCTACTATTACTTAGTTTAAGTTAGCTACTACTATTTTTTATTTTTACCTTATAGGTACTATTAAAGTAATTTAATTTTTTCTATATAAAAAGGGATAGTATAAAAGTACCTTATAGTAGATAGAAGACTATACTATTATAAGAGTTAAGTATTATAGTACTTAATAATAGTAATTCCTTTACTATTTAGTACCCTTTTATAGGGACTATAATTACTATATTACTTTTAGAGAAGCTAAAAAAGACTTTTATAATACTATTAAGTAGGCTAAGAAGGCCTACTAGAACCTCTATATTAATAGTACTACTATATTTACTAAACTATATAAGATTACTTACTAGTAGAATAAAATACTTTTTATTTATATACTACTACTTAAAGTAAGTAAAATATTAATAAAGGATATACTAGAGAAAGTTTGTATTTTTTAAGAAGTACTATTAAACTAGTTTTTAGTGGACGATAACTTTTTTAACTTAGATACTATTCTAATTATTTTTAGCTTTTTTATTCTTTAGGATACTACTATCTTTTTAAGATAGGTAAGGGTGGCTATATTTACTAAAAGTATAACTCCTAGAGTAAATAGCTTTACTATTTAATTATTTACTACTATATAGCTTATTATTATAGAGGTAGTTAGGTCCCTTTATAAGGGATACTTTATCTGTAGGTATTACTTTACTTTTTTTAAAAAGGCTAAAGTTGTTTTTTTTAAGAAGGTTAGGGGGAAGTAAGACCTAAAAGAGGCTGGGTTATACTACTTTATTTTTCTTCTTTTTTGTTTAAAAAAAGGCTTAAAAAGGCTTTTTATTTATTAAATAGTATATAGTATAGTCCTTAACTAGGTCCTTAATTTATAATAATATAGTGCCTTTTTAGAGTAGAGTACTTTTAACTTTATTACTTATACTATATATAATATAAACATAGTGCTAAAAGTTAGACTTATAGTAACTTTAGTTACTTTTAATACTAAAGGGGCTTTTAATACTATACTTTAAAATTAATTATATATTAAACTAAAATAGTAAGGCTAGTTTAAGTTAATAGTAAGGTTTATACTATCCTTTATAAGTAGCTAATATACTAGAGTACGTTTTAAAGGCTACTTTATTAAAACCTTTTTACTATAATATAGTTTCTTTTAGGGTTTTTTAGTTTTTCTAGTACTTTACTTCCTATACTTTATTAAACTCTTTTATAATAACTCTAATACTTAATTTAATTATATAAATAATATAAGTATTTTTACTATTTTACTAATACTTAAAAAAATATATAAATCTTTAGTAAAGAAGTATAGGCTGTTTTTTAGTAGGGTATAAATAACTATATTTAATTTAATTTAGTTAAATATAAAGTTATTTACTTTACTTAAAAATATATTAAAAATAAATTTAGTTTAGAAAAGTAGCTTTAAATTATTACTCTAGGTTTTATTATTACTCCTATTTTATTAGGAAATACTGTATAATAGTTTAGTATTTTATTTAATTACTATTTAACTTTTTATTAATATATTAGTATAAGGGTCTAAAAGGCCTAAAGGGCAGCTAACTTCTTTTAGGGACTTAGTAGTATTTACTATAGCCTTTCTTTATACTTAGTTTATAAAGTTATTATTATATATATTATTTTATCTACTTTAATTAGTATTAAAACCTAGTATACTAGCTTTATAAAGCTAGTAGTACTACTAGAGTAGTTAAGACTTAATACTACTCCTAGAGCCCTAATAGTTTATACTAAGTAAGCTTAGTATATTAAGACTATTAACTAAGTATTATAGGTAGTTATAAGAGTAATATTCTCTACTTAGTATACTATACTAAATAACCTATTTTACTAAGAAGTAGGAATTCCCCTAGTTTTTATTTTTTTAGACGCTACCCGCCTTTGCTTTTTTATATACTTTTACTATATTAATACTAATTACTCTTTAGTCTACTAACTATATAAACCGCTATTAGTTTTAAGGGCCTATTAAACTTAGCTTTAAAGAACCTACTATTTTTTTTTAGTGCCCTTGTTTAGTACTAGTCCCCCCTACTTTTTTTAGTTTTTTTTTTTAGTAAAGAAGAGGCTATAAAGGCTTTTATAAGGTAGTTAAAAGAATATTCCTTTATTAAAGTTATTATTTATTTTAATAATTTAATATTTAAAGTTAGATTTATTAAATACGGCTTTACTTTAGTATATAATAAATAGACTATTAAGTAAGGCTAAGGCTAGCTTGGTTTTACTGAAGTTTTTAATATAGAAGTTGAAGGTGCTATTAGTGCCCTTTATACCGCCCTTTCCTTTTATTTCTTAGTAAAAACTATATATTTTTATTTTAATAATACTTTTATTATTTAATTCCTTTAGGGCTTTAGTTAAATACTTTTTAGTTTATAAGTAGTAATACTAGAGGCTTAAGATACTTAATTTATTTAATATATTTTTATATATTAAGTTCTAAGTTATTATAATGTTTTTAGGAATAAATTAGTAAATAGGTTTATTAAAGAAGGTTTTAAATTACTTTTATTTATACTAAACCCCTTATTAATAATTTTAGGTTTAAAAAGACTTACCTAAGAATATAGTTAAAATTATTTTTACTAGTAGTAGGTACGTAGTTTAGATAGGTGCTTTTATTTTTTAGGCTAACTTAGTATTTTAAGTTAATACTTTAAAGAACTTTTTTTACTATTTGTGTTTTTTTTAAGTAGTTATTTTATTTAGATATTTCTATAAGTTGTTCTAAAAAGAATGTACTATAGTTATATATTATTAAATAGTATAATTAAATAGAAGTATTTAATAGAGTGTATTTAGTAGCTTTAACCTATTAGATTTTGTGTATATTACGTGTATTAATATTATGTGTTATTCTATAGCCTATAGCGCTATTAACGCGTTTTTTACCTTAATTATATTATAGGCCTTTAAGTTCCTAAACGCAGCTATAGCCTTTAGAGCTAGTAAAACATTAATCTAGAGTAGCTATTAGCCTTTTTAAATACTAAAATCTACCTATATATTATAACGCGCTAGTAGCTCTAAGCTACGTAATTTAATACACCTCTTTAGTAAGGGCCTTATAAGGACCTTATTAGATCTATTTATAAACGAAATTACGTACTAGCTATACTCTAACTACTTTATAGTTACTTTTATATAACTCACTTTTCTAAAACTATAATCCCCTTAAAGTCTTTATTTTAAACGGTTTTATTATTCTTATTAAACCTTTATCTCTATAGTAGAAAAAGTAATACTATTTTTAGAGTACTTAAAAGTTATAATTTCTTTACTTTATTTATTATTAGTAAAGTTAAGGCCTTTTAACTACTCTTTTTAAAGTTTAGTATTATAGAGTATTTAAAGTTACTTTATTTAATTTACTATATTAAGTTACTTAAAGAAGATTTTAAAGTAGGTACTAGTAAGTAGCTTTATAAAGCCGTCTACTATAAGCTGTATTATAGGCTAGTATTTAACTTTAATATAGTCTTTCTAGGCCTTTTAATATAACTAGTAGTTATAAATATTAATATAGTAAAGCTTTATATATAGTTAAACTGTTTTTTTATTAATAAAATAAATTATTTATTAATTATTATATTAAATATATATACTTAGTACTAGTATAGTAGGAGTAGCTGTGTTACTAAAGGTTTTTTTACTAAGGTTAATATAAAGAGTAGTTATTAAATAGTTTATAAAAATAGTCTCTTTAGTTACTTAAGAAAGAGTAAGGAGCTTAGCTTTAATTATAAACGTTATTATAGTATTCTATTTATTAGTTTATTAATTAATAAAGCTATTAAAAAGCTTAATTATAAATACTTAAAAGCTTTTATAGTTTAATATATTATTAGTAAAGTTAGTATTTAAAGTAATTACTAAACTATTATTAAAGCTACTTTTTTTATAACTAAATTTAAGATAAAGGGCGCGCTTTATAATAAGGTATTTAATAACTTACTTAGCCTCTTTAAGATACTTAAAGCTAGAGTTATAGTTAAAGTATATAAAACAACTTATAGTAAGGGCTATATTTAATTAAATTATTATAGTACTATATATAATTAATTTAATATTACTTTAGTACGTATTAGTATTTATATATAAAGTAGACCCTTTATAAAGGAGTAGTTTAAATAATTAAATTAAAGAGATATATAGTTATTTAGTTTATAAACTTTACTTTTTTAAGTACTTAATAACTTTATTAATATATATAAATTATAAAAGCTAAAAGTACTTTATAGTATAGTTATAAATAACTTTAATTCCTAAAAACTATTATAAGTTTTTACTACCCTTAAAAAAGTAACGTTTTTAAAGCTTTTTTATAAATAAAAGGGCCTTTTTATAGTATTTAAAAGGGAAGTATAAAATATAGTTATTAATATAAAAAAAGAAAATAATATAACTACTTATTTAATAGTAATTCTTACTTACTACGTACTTTAGTTTAAGTTTTTTTAAACTAACTTTTAAATAGTATTACTATAGAAGTAAAGAGTAGTATAAGCTATAGAGTACTTTATTAAGCTTAAGGATATACTTAGGCTTTTAATACCTAGAGGGTATTTATATATAAATGTCTTTATTAAATAAAACCTTAATAAACGCGTTTATAGTATTATACTATAAAAGCTTTAAATGAAAGTAGTTAGTAATAGTTATAAGTATTTAAAATAATATACTAGTAAGTATAAAAGTATAAGTATTTTAATTATCTTTTAACTACTAGTTACTATATATAATAAGGTATACTTTAATTTTTAGGAGTTTTTTATACTTATTTAGTTTATAAGTATAGACTTAATAGTATCCTAGGATTTAAGTACTCTTAACTATACTTTTAAAGACCTTTTTTTAAAAGTTAGTTTTATAATAATTTTATAAATAGTTTACTTTAGCTACTTTAATTAAAGTAGTATAGGGGTAGGTTAATACTTTTATATAAAATATAAGTAGGGGTTAAAGTTTTTATTAATAAGTACTAAGTACAGGAGCTTTAGTTTATAGTTAGTTTATTCTTCTTTATAGCTGAATCTTACTATTAAAGTATTTAATATTTATATTTTAAAACGCCCCTATAGTATATTAAATACTAAGGGTCCCTTTTAATAGGTTATAAGTAACTAAGTAGCTAGTTTAAAAGTAGCTTTATTATAAAGTATTTTAAAATAATAATAGAGTACTAGTTAAAAAAGGAGCTTTATAAAATATTTATTTATATTAGAGTATATAAGTTTTTAGGGCGATTTAATTTATAAACTTAACTATAAATATAAACTAGTAAAGTAGATTTATAAACTTAGCTATAAATATAAACTAGTAAAAACTTATAAAAAGAAGTTTTTTATTTATTAACTTAACTACAGCCCGTTTCTCTAAGCACTAGTTTTTTTTAATTAATACTTAAAAGAACAAAATAGGTAAGTTAAAAGGGGTAAGTAAAAGTTTAAAGTAAGTAGAAGAGTATTTATAGTTATAAAGTTTATTATTATTAAGAATAGTATTATTTAAATTAAGTTTATTAAAAACGTTACTAGGGGAGTTTATAAAAGGGGATACTTTATTATTTTTTTTATTTAGTAGTAATAAGCGGAGCTATACTTAAGAGTTAGTTTTGCTAGTTACTATAAGGCTTTTTTAAACTTACTTAGTAATAGTATATAGGTTAAGGTTATTATAGTTACTAGTAAGTAAATCTGGGTTCTTATTATAAAACGCTTTTTTATTAAATATTATGTTATATATAGTAACGATTCTTTTAGTTATAGAGTTTTAAATTTAATATTAGTTAGTAGATATATATTTAATAAAAAAACTTATAAAAGTATAGTCTTTAAAGTAGTTAAAGTACTTTTTTTTAAACTAAGCTATAGTTATAAGGGTATATACTTTATAACTATAGGACCTTAAGTATATAAAGCTAGGTTTTATAGTTTTATTATTTTAAAGCTACTTATAGAGTACTTTATATAGGGTCTTTTAATTAAAAGCTACTTAAGGTATATAGTTATAAAGGTAAGTTACTACTTTATAGATATTAGGCTATACTTTATAGAGTAGCTTACTACTTTTATATATTATTTAACCCTTTATTTTAATAATAACTTTAATATACTTAGTACTACTATTTTAATTCTAAGTATATAGGACTAATAGTTTAACGCGTTTACTTTACTTTTAGAGGTTATTTATAAGACGGTAGTATTTTTTAATTTTACTATTATACTTAAAGACTTATATATTAATGTTATACTAGACCTTTAGAAGTAAAATAAACTTTTTAAAAACCTTAATAAGTATTTTTATACTATAGTTA
This sequence comes from Colletotrichum musae, assembly GCA_027406025.1. NCBI lineage: Eukaryota > Fungi > Ascomycota > Sordariomycetes > Glomerellales > Glomerellaceae > Colletotrichum > Colletotrichum musae. The sequence goes on from JANVYC010000007.1 coordinate 862,663, forward strand.
TATAAATAGTAATTTTAGAAGTATTAAGAAATATAGTTAGTAAATACTAGTACTAAAGTAAATTTACTATAGCTTTTAGTATATAGGTAGAAGTTAAACGTAATATACTTACTAAAGCGTGCATACGCGTTACTCTTATATAGTTTATAATTAATAATCTACTTTACTTTACTAATACTATAAGTATTATACCTAAAAAGGGCCTTTATAAATGTTTCTAAGTTATAAAGGGTAATAGTAATTTAAATACTATAGGTTAATAAATTAAAGTAGTAAAGTAGTTTAGGGCCTAGGTAGTTAAGTTACTAGTACTATATCTCTTTAAAGCCTTTTAAAAATTATTATTAATATAGGGAGTATTTATATTATTAATAAAGGGTATAGGTATATTAAGTAACCTATATAGAGGCTTTATAGAATAGCACTTAATTTAAAAACTTATTAAATTTTAATACTCTTTAATTATATATAGTTTTAATACAGCTAAAAGGGCTATAGTTAAACCTTTATAGTATAAAGAACTACTTAAAGCATTTATCCTACTAGTACTTATATTTATAGAGTTACTTATAAAAAATAAAATTAGTTACTATAAATATATATAAAGTGATATTATAGAGGTATAAGTTAAACTTTATACTATTAGTTAATATAATATATATACTTATATTTTTATATTTATTAATTATAAGGGGCTTTAATTTAGCCTAGAGGAAGTCCCTTATACCTATAACTTATAGGTTTTTAAAGTACTTTATATTTTTAAATATGTAAATAAACGTACTAGAGTTAAAGAGGTAAGAGTCTTTAAGAGGGTATAGAGTAAAAACTTTACTTTGGGTAGTTTAAAAAACTACTAGTAGATACTTAAAACTCTTTATATAGTAGCTATATAGTTATTAGTTTTGAATTTTTTTAATATACTTAATTAGTTAGTTATTATTTATAAGGTTTTTTTTTATTTACTTATAGTAGTAGTTAAGTAGCTTTTACCTAGTATACGCGCGCTTTAAAAAGGTATAGAAGTAATTTTTAAAGTAGTAGTATATTATATAAATAGAGTAAAAGGGAGTTAATAGAGTAAAAAGAGTTAGGGATACTAATAAGACTTTGTTTTATAATTTTTTAAAGTTAATATTATTATATTTATTATTAAAGTACTTTAAAGAGTTATAAAGAACTACTTTATTAATAGTAAAGGCACTTTAAGTACTTTTTTTGTATTTTATAGTTTTTAGTATTTATTTAATTATAGTAGTTATTTTAGTAATAACTTTATTAAAACTATAGTTATTTTAATTATTATTTATTATTATATAGTAGTTTTTAGTTTAGAATTAAAGTAGTAAGTAGTTAAAGGAGTAAAGTAGTTTATAAATTTATAGGTCTCTTTTATAAGTTACTTTAAGTTTAATAGTATAGCTTTTATATATATTATTAATTTATATTATAAACTACTTAGTTATAGTAGCTTTTATTATAAGTTATTTATTATAGAGTATAGTAAAGTAGTTAATATAAAGTTAGTTAGTATATTAATAATATATACTTTTTATAAGTTTAAAGTATTTATAAAGGTTTTAAATTTAAATAACTAACTTTAAAGTACTTAAGTAGTACTAGATTTTGAGTTTTTTAATAATAGTACGTTATATTTAAAAAATAATAGTATTCTTAGTTTTTTTTTACTCTTAGTACATTACTTTTATTATATAGTAAAGGAATAAAAAGTTAATATAGTACTTAAGGGCCTTTTTAAAGAAGTTAGTTATTATTTTAGTATAGTAGTAATTTATAGTTTTAAATAAGAGTAAGAGGTTTTTATTTAAAGGTACTTAAAGTAGAATATTTATAGTAAATTTATTTACTTTAGATTCTATAGTTTAAAAATAAAGGGCTTTTAACTTAGAACTATAGTAAGTAATAGACTTTAGGTAGTTACTAAAACGCGGCTTTTAGAGTAGGGTATTACTAATAAGGGGCTTTAAGAATATAAAAGTTAAATTAAAAGCTTTTTATATATTAAGAGTATTTATAAGTACTTAAAAGTTATAGAGTTATAGGTACTAAGTAGTTAAGTTATTAAAAATAGTTTTTTAAAGGGTTAAAAGGACGTTTATAGTAATTTTTGTATTTAATAGAGTAGTTTAAAAATAATTAATTATATATAGTAAAAGGGGTAGTAAAATAAGACTTTTAATTATTAGATTTTGTGTATATTATATATATTAATATTATATATTATTCTATAGCCTATAGTACTATTAATGCGTTTTTTACTTTAACTATACTATAGGCTTTTAAGTCCCTAAACGCGGCTATAGTCTCTAGAGCTAGCGAAACGTTAATTTAGAGTAGCTATTAGCCTTTTTAAATACTAAAATCCACTTATACGTTATAACGCACTAGCGGCTCTAAGCTACGTAATTTAATATAACCCCCTTTAGCTTTACTTTAACGCTTTTACTTACCTGCCCTTTTTATAGTAATAATAATAATGCTATTACTAATAGGTAGTAGGTGTAACTAATATATTAAAATAAACCTTTACTTGTATAAACCTTTAGCTGGATTATACTGCGTGTAGGGCCTAATAAGCCCTAGTGGCGTTTACTATTGAAGAAAAAGGTACTATAAGTAAGGCTTTTATCAATTCCTTCCGTTTTTTATATATATACAATAATAACTCATAATATTTAATAAAAGGTTACTTACTAACTCCCCCTATAACTAGAATAAATACTATTCTATTATTATATAAATTAAAATAAACTATAATAGAGGCTATAACTACCTTTTTAGTTTAAGTATAGGCCCTAATACTAATTTAATACTTAACTAGAATAACTTTTTAGATAATGTAAGGGTGTTTTTTACTATATTTAGTACTTTAAGTTATTAAACTACTAAAAATTAGCTTAAAGTAAATATAATAATATATAGATTATAAAACGGGACTACTATAAATTTCTTATAGTTTAAAGATAACTATAAATACTTTAACTAGCTAAAGGACGCGGCTACTAGTATTATAAAGCCCTAAGGGGCTAATATTAGTATATTTGGCGAGGCCTGTGTATAATAATATTAAAATAGATACTAACAATAGTAGGGCTAAGCGGCTGAACTAGCTATAGCTGCGCGGCCTGTAAGGGAAGTAACAGAACGGTTTGGTTTGGATTTGATAGGTTTGGAGGGACGGTCTAGAAAGGCGTTAGTGGTTTTAGCGGCGTTGACGGTGTAATTAGTAGTTGAAATTAATTAAAAATACCTATTACTTTAAATCCATAGAAGCTGCGTTGTAGTAAGTAAATTTAAGTACTATAATAAAAAAGATCGACGAGGTAGGTAGCTGGATAGTTCCCTAGAGTACGTGGTCCGTGGGCCGTTAGTTACCCTAGAGGGGGTACTTTTTTTTCTATACTTAACTCTATATTATTTATTAGTAGTTAAGTTAGGATATAGGGATTTTTATAGTTACTATAGTAGGTTTTATTATTTAGGTACTTATTTTTGTTTTTGTAAATATAAGAAGTTTTTAGATTATTTAGTATACTATATATTAAATTATAGAATATAATAGTAATAGCTTATTTTAAGAATTAATAGTAAGTTAGGTTTATTAGGGTTTATTAAATTATTAGTTTATTAAAGAGTTTTATTAAAGGATTTTATTACTTTTAAATAGTTTTATTTAAGTACTAGTTACTATAAAAGGACTTATATTTACTTAGTTTATTAAGTACTTTAGTTATAGGGTTTTTAGTTTTATTTTATTTTTAAAAACGTAGATTTAGGTTTTTTTTAAATATTTTATTTTTTAAAAAATTAATTTATTAGGGAAAATAAAATAATTAACTTATAAGTTAGTATGTTTTAGGGGCTAGAATTTTTAAAAAATAATAGCTTTTAGGTAGCTATAGGTCTCTTATAAGCTTTAGAGTAGATTTTTATAGCTTTATAAGTCTAGATACTAGGGTAGTACTAAATATAGCTTAACTTAGAGCTAGGAATAGTATAAAATAGCTTATTAAATACTATAGTTTCTTTTATTAGAGGGATCCTTTATATACTATATACCCCTAGGAGTGTTTTAAAGTGAGCTTTTGTAGTTATTTATAGTTAGATAGGCCCTTTAATGGTGTAAATAATAATAAATAAATAAATAAATAAATAAATAGGTTATTTGTATCTCTAGCTGTGGAGTGTAGATACACTAAAATCATTAAGATGTTGGTCCTTTTGAGAGGAGCCAACATTCGTAGTTGAGATAGCACTGGCCAAACGCCGCTAGGCCTGGCAATACTAGAGGGTCATTCGGAAGTGTTTGAGTTTCTCTTCGGTCAGCTACACCCCGGAAAGCGCTGTCACAAGATGTCTGCCGGAAACGCAGCTAGGAAGCGACTCTGTCCGACAGAGAAAGATTCTATTTGACGCTTCTCTGTGAGCACCCGAGGCACGACTAAGATAAAATCCTTTATTACTATGTCCAAGGTGATACCGCATTGACTACCTACCTGTTTGGGGACTGTCCCAACCCTTCACCTAATGGAAAAACGATCTGGTCTTCGTGAGGACCTTACTCATATTTGCTAAACCGGCCTCGAGGTGTTCAATAACGAGAAAGAAAAGCGCCAGTGTTTGAAAATACTGTACAGACTTAAGAGGATCAAACAGCGTGATTTTGTCAATCCATCTGTTCCTTACTTACCTAGTACTATACCTACTTACCTAGATTGGATATAGCTGACGGAAGTTTTGTGAATGGCAACATGTGAGTTGATCAAAAGAGCCATAAATGCGCGTAAGCCTGCCTGCAATGATTCAAAAAGACCCAATCTTTGCCGTCAGATAAGAATCCGGTCAATTTCGGCTTTACATCTCGGTCTTGGAGGTTCATCACTAGAGAGTACGTATAGGCTGAAAGTCTGCGATGAGAAAGAAAAAGGCGAGTTCTCAAAGTACTTGGCGATACTTTGGTGTAATGTCTATTGCGAAATCTGCTGCATGTTCAATGCATCTCAAACATCCCCTTGCCGGGAGTAATAGTCATTCTTGCGGATTACTGGTTTTGGAGAAAGTGCTGCTTGAAGCCTATCTGCAGGGGAAGCTGGGCGGGTTTAAATTGGCCGAAAAGGTGCTGTTTTCACCCCGAGGGATGACAAACAGTCACGTTCCTCGAGGATAAAACAAGAAGAATGAGAATCTGTGCGTGTACAAGACCGCCGCATGTTACAGTGCTGAATGATGTGCTCCCAAATCGGTGTAACCAATGATCTTGTTATCGACAACACGAGATCTGTCAATTCTGAGGGAGGTACTTTGCATGCAATGGCACTACTGGCCGCATTCGGATCACTGAGACCTCAAGAACCCAAAGGCAATCTGGCACGGAATGGTTGCAAGAACACAGGGCCAATTCTCCTTCGCCGTCGCTGGCACAAAGTGATCACTGCAGGATGCATGATCAACAATCCATCATGCCTGAGTACGTAAGGGGGTCACTCTCCCTAGGTAGGTTGCAGTCGTGGATGAATACTGAGTGCGGATTAAAGTAATGACATGGCAGAGAGAAGACCTGAATCTTTCGTACTTAACATGGATGGCCATCCCACTTCTCCAGTCGATTTCACCTCCACTGACACCAGCCACCCAGCTTCCGGCACCTTCATCTCCTGTCAGTCCGCGATTGTGCTGGATGTTGCAATAGTCGATCGACTCCTTGATTTTCCACGAGTTACTCAAGATGGCGGATCAGGCGACAATCGGCTTCACACTCACATCTCCCACCAGCTTTCATCCGGCTCCTTTCATCTTGCCGGGAATTCCCCGAAAGATTGCTCCTCCCCCAGATGGTCGCAAAATAGACACCACGCCCCAAACCTGGGTCACGGTAGCGATCGGAAACGAAAGGAAGCTCAAAGAGGCCGGCGGCCGTCCGCCCAGCGTCGCCCTCTGGGACGACAACGGCAATCGCATCGGCAGATACGAGGCCGAGCATGAGAATCCGAAGGTCAAGATCAAACAGGACAGCCAAATGACCTTGATCGTCAGGCATACCGAGAACGGCAAGAAAGATGCGGACACGGGATACGTCATGCTCAGTCAGGGAACGGACGCTATCTGCATCACCATGGTACAGGTCTCGAACGGCCAGACCACGACGGCCTGGTACGGCGACGTCGGCCACCTCTGCGGCATGACGTGGTACCACAGCCTCCGCCAGATAGGCAATCAGATGCTGAGATCCAAGTGTGTGTGGCTTGACATGAAGCTCGGGGGCAAGAAGAATGCGCGAGCGATGAGCTTCCACCTCAAGGACTTTGTGCCCTCGCACGACAAGATGAGGCTCTACGAGAAGGACACCAAGTACATCTGCGGCAGCACCCCTCGATTCAAGTACTGGACGAACATGGAACCTGGTTCTGAAATCCCCGTCTTCGACCCGCCGTTGCAGTACCACCCGGACAGCAAGGATAGCCGCATGGAAGGGCGCGACAAGGACCCTGACCGCGCACTCGACAAGGAAGGACAGTACGACAGGCACGTGCCCGTGTACAAGCGGCCCAAGCTGAGAAGTGCGAGCATAGAAGCATTCAAGGAGAGGACGTACCGCAGGAACAACAGGCCCGAGGTGGACCAACTGAGCAAGAGGCGGGGTGACAACATGGACCCGGACCACATCGTGGTCACGGAGATCGAAGGCCAGACCGCGCGGGAGATCTGCGAGCACCCGAACTCCGTCGGCTACGACATTGCGTCCTACGTCGACATGAAGTACTGCGACCTGTCGGAGAGAAAGCTCTACGACTTTTGCAGCGGCGACATCACGCACAACTGCTACGATGCCAACAGCACCACTGTCATCGGGGCCATCAACGCGCGTGGCGAGGAGTCGGCGCCGAGAAAGTCCTACAAGACCAGGAGCCACTGGAAATGATTCCAGCGGTATCTCAGCGAGTCGCACAAGCGCCTCTGTCCTCGCAGGACTCGGGTCACGGCTGGGGTTGCGGTTGGATACACGGGAAAGTGGGTACACGCAACCGAAGGTTGGGGGGACTGACTTGTCTCCCGATATTTCACTTCTTCTACTACTTTTCGTTACATATCTGTAGCGTCTTTGAATACATGAGCCGGAAGGCTTCGCATGTTTGAACACGCGAGAAATCATGCTTGCTAGTGGTGACAAGCGTGTCGTCGTCCGAGAATCGAACGCAGCTCCTTCGCATGTTCCGAAATAGCTCTCCCCGAGAAACCACCAACATTCTTGACGTCCGCTGTCGTAGTGTTTGCGTTAGGGAATTTGGGCGTGACACCTTGACCAAAGTCGGTGCCTTCCGCGACGTAGAGTACCTCGCCGCCGAGCATCGTCAGCAGAACCTTCTGACGGGCAATCTCTTCCTCGGGCACCTCAAAGTAGTTCTTGTCAAGGACAATGACGTCTGCAACCTTGCCCACCTCCAGGGAGCCTATGCTTGTGTCCGCGCGCAGGAAGCGGGCCGCCTCGATGGTGATCGCCCGGAGGGCGGCCTCGCGAGTCATCTTCCTGCCCGGAAACGTGGACGTGTTGAAGGGGGCGCCCTGAGACGCAGGTGAATGAGGGTTTTGGGGGTCTCCCTGGCGTGTCACTCCCGCCTTGAGCGCGAGGAATTCATCGAGAGGGTCAATCTATGCAAAGCCAGTTTGTTAGATCACTCCATTACACAGGAGACATGAACGTGAGACCGGGTTCTAGTTCAAAGAACAAACTTACCGGCCAATCACTGCCATAAATAACCGGGCGTCCACCCTCGGCAATGTCCACAAAGGCCTCCAAGTAAGGGATTCGCTCCGAGCCCAAGCTGTTAAACGTCAAAGGATCCCAGGTCGCACTAGGTTGGGCCCACTGGAAACTGACGATGGCATCGACGCCAAGTTCGCCTCGGCGTTTCCAGTCGTCGGGATGGGAAAGCTCTGCATGAGCGATGGCAATCTTGTAGTCCGTGAGGTTGGGCGACTGGGTGCGGAAGGCCTCAACTGCGTCGAGCACACGACGAACAGCACCGTCGCCGTCGGCATGGATCTGAGCGTCGACGTGGTTCTTGGTCAGTTCGCCGAGGAGCGCAGCGAGTGGTTCCAGCTTGGCGTAGGGCTCGACGATGGTTGCGTTAGGAGGGACCACCCACTCCGAAGAGTTTCCAATCTGAGTGAGGTAGGGTCCGAGGACGGCACCGGTGTTGGCCGGGTAGATGATAATGCCGTCCATGAAGATCTTGACAGCCTGCCATTTGAGAACAGGGTTCGGGCCGACTTTGCCAGGGGTTGTCAGTGTGGAAGTGACATTGACGATATCTTTGACGAGAGCATCCACTCCGGCCGTCGTGTTGGGAACGGTGATCCGATAGTCAAAGTAGGGTCGGGCGCTAAGACCACCAGCTTCTTGAACACTTCGGAACAGTTCGTGTTGGCTGGGGCTAGCGACAGCCTCCTGGAATGTTGTGACACCAGCCTCTCTCAGGGCTCTTAACGCCGCTTGCAGACCGGTCTTCAACTCCTCTTCAGTCAGGGGGTCTGGCCCCGTGAGGAGACCGGAAGCATTGTCTTGGAGCATGCCGGAAGGCTCTCTGCTGCCCGGCAGCCGATCGATTCTACCCCCGGCAGGATCCGGCGTCGAGGCGTTGATGCCGGAGATCTCAAGTGCGGCGGAATTGACAAACCATGTATGGTGATCAGTCGCAGTTAGCATGACAGGCCGCACGGTGTTGAGTTTGTCGAGATCTGCCTTGGTGCGTGAGCCGCTCTTCGTGGTCATGCCGCTGAGATCGAAGTTGACCGCCTCGAGCCATTTGCCCTCGACATTCTTGTCGGGCTCGGCATCAATGCAAGTTTGAAGGTGCTGCAGGACCCCTTCAATGGTGAGGGTCTCGTAGTTGAGATCGCACTTGACGAGTGCTTCTCCTCCGGATGAGACGTGCATGTGGGCGTCGATGAGGCCCGGCATAGCCATGCGGCCGTTCAGGTCGACGACAGTGGTGTTTGTCCCGATGAAAGGCTGCACGGAGTCGTCGCTTCCCGCAAAGACGATGGCGCCATCGGTGACCGCTAAGGCCTGAGCCTCCGTAGATGCGGTATCGAGCGTGTAAATTCTGCCATTGCGGAAGACAGTATCTGCAATTTGGCCGCTTTGCTGAGCAAGAGCGAGCGAGGCCAAAGCAAACGGAAGCCCACCAGAAAGTCATGATACCCAAAAGAACGAGCGCAAAAGAGGTTGGGCGGTACAGATAGAAACAGAACAGGTTTTTGAAACAAAGAATGAGGGTTTACATATACGCGTTATGATCCATGTAGTTCGAAGAGGCCTGATCACATAGTTGAGATTCCAACACTGCCTTCCTCAAGGTATCTTTCTCCACATAATGCGATGCAACCTTGCCCTATGCCGATAACATCGCAGGTGCGGATCCTCGGCGTAGACGATGCGGAGAACTTGACCTTGGCTGTGATACATCTACCGATGGAATAACCCGTTGTCAACTTCCTTATCTCCAAGACTGGGTGAACCTTTCCCGTCAACTTGCTGTCTGACTTGACGTCCAAGAGGTGAGCAGACAATCGTTCATCGAAAGCGGAGACAGAAAAAGCTTGGCCAAAATTCTTACCGAAATGGGATAATTGAGGCGCGGGTATCCCTGCAGCTTACCCTGATACCATGGGGTTATCGGCTGTTGTTGTCATGGTCGAGGTCCCTGCACTGCCGATGTAGGCAGCTAATTGCGCAAGTCGTTTCTACTTATTCAGGGTTGCGGAAGCCGAGGAAAGCATGCCCGCACCGACACGGAGGTTGCGTGTCGTGGACAAGAGTCTCGCAACTGCCGCAGTCCTATTTCCCCCTTAGGCTTCGGGATTTTGCCTCTGCTGTCTTTCCCGATTGTGCTGGTAAGGGGTTAACTGATTGGAAGAAGACATTTAGCCAATGAGTCGATTTTCAAGAATATTTCTGCAGAGATTATCGCTTTTGCTTCTTGACCAGCTGCAGATGTAAAGCCCCGAAGAACGAGGATTAAGCACGACTTCGAAAGGAACTGAAAAGCCATTATAGTTGAAATGTTGTGCCGATTAAACTACGCTCTTTGAATTGAGCTACCAGCAGTGAGAAATGCGACAACTGCATAGAGATAGCTTCTCTCAGTTCCCAGGTCTCGCCATGCTGCTGCTCCCCTTTCTTGGGGTCACTCTGAAGAGTCGCTTTGCATAAATACCATCAAAACAGCGGTATATCTTAGATGATGTTGTTAGCCTATGATTCAGAAGTATAGATATCAAGTCGGACTCACGCGGCAGTAGCTGCCAATGTCTCGAAAGGCTTAGCCACTGTGACTGACGAAAGCAGGCAAAGGAAGAGCGAGACAAAAGCAGTAATGACACCCAGTCTTTTTTGGGGGGCATCCGAAACAAACATCAGAATCCACAGAGGAGCTATTAGCATCAGGAAGCCGACGGCAATAATTGTGGCTGTGATGGACCTCTCGATTCTTTTATCTGAATGATAGCGCACTGTTTCAGGGTCGTAGAAGTCACCAGCCTTGCAAAATAGTTATGTCAACGTTGGCCCTTGAAACAAGGCTTCGTCGGTGGCAACGTACAGGACTGAGCTTGAAAACCGGACTCAAATCGAAGTCTGAAACTTTCTCAAGCGCTCGTCGGAGTGGGCTCTTTGACTTCGGAACAATTGACATTAAGTCGTCCATCTTCTCGATGAAAGAGCATTCCGGTAGATTGATGGCCCCTGGGTTAGCCACAAACCAGTTTTCCAAGTTTTCCACGTTGCGCTCGTCGGAAGTCGGGAGCTCCCAAAGCTTTGAGCTGCGTAAAACCTTTTCGTCTTGTATGTTACTGTTAGAACAGAACTCAGAGTGTCTCGGTTCTACCTCCCACGCTCCCTCTGTATTTCAAACCTGTTTGCAAAACAAACGTGATTGCTTACCATAGTCCTGTAGGGCCTGTTTCAATTGTCTCAAGATCTCGTTACGTCGTGCGATCGGTTCCTCTCTAAAAGAGCCGTTGTTGAAATCAAGCCCGTCTGCGTTGGAACATTCTCTGTCGATGCAATCAAGCTCTTCCTCGAGCTGAACAACCGAGTCTTGCAGCCATAAAAGTAGCCGCGCGCGGAGGTGCCCGAATCGCCGGACGACTAAAAAATCCCCATCTGATCCCAGAAGGCGAGAAAATACGTTGTATCCAGAGTACTTCCAAGGCTTCCTTTTTCTCTTTTTCGTCTTCGGGCTGCGACCGTCTTGACTTGTCGGTTAGATGAGGAGATGGACATGTGCTGCTGGCCCTGTCGGCTTGCTGCTCGGAAACTTGCGCGCTCATTGTATTGGCTTCTTTGGTGAGTCGTTTATGCGTCGAATATCAGAAGATATTTCTGTTGTCGAATGGACATGGTTGATATTAAGTGTTCTCGATGAAGGCCAAGCAATTGCCGGCTGCGCCTTGGATAATCAGGCGATTGGCGAACCAGCCGATGCAACCACGATCAGAACCCATGACGACTGCAGGCAGCCAGGCAGGGTATTGCGCCTCACCCCTAGTGATTGGGTTCAATAAGCCGCTCTATCGTACGAGGTCTGACGCCCGAGGCGTCCGCCAGGCACCGCGTGCTGTTTGCTGGTTATATGACTATGTGTCCAGATTTAAGTCGGATTGACCACTCTACCACTTCGAAACACTCCAAATCTTTGACACGTCTTGGAGTCTACAGTCTCCAGGATGCGATTCACAAGTCCGATGCTCGGGGCCCGGATTCTTCGGCCAGCGGTATTGCCCCCCCAAAGCAATGCCCCCTCCGAGACCCGCGAACCAGAATGCCGGAGCTACATTCTCGTCACCAGCAAAAGGAAGGGGCATTTCGATCCATGCGGTCCATTTGCAATATCCCAACATCAGCTCGTTGCAACTTGCGCCGGTGCTAAATTGGGGAACGGAGATTCTGGAGCATGCCTATGTCTCCGATTTTGCGAAGTCTTCGCAGACTTCGTGGGCACGGATGGTTCAAAATGTGCGTTACATCCCGTTTTCATAACCTCTTAATAGTTTCAACATCAAACATGCCGGGCATACGACAGCAGAAATTCAAGGCTAAGGGCGATGTTTTCCAGACATCGAATTCCTCAATCTTCGTCCTGTTTTGGCTACCAACCCTCGCTACGATTAGCTATTCTCTCACTCTCCCTTTCGAAACCAGCCTGAAAACTGAAGCAACTCGATCATGCAATACGCCGCAAGAACGAAGTTCACAGCATACGACGATCTTTACAGCATCGTCACTGCGAGACTGTGGGGCTTTCTTCTCCGACAGCTTCGAAAGCACGGTTGCGAACCTTCTCATGAGCAGAGCAGCTGCCTAACCATCGAAACCCGTTTCTTCAAGTTTCGTCAGTTTCTAGCGCAAGCCTGAGACAATCGGGCAATATCTGACTTGACGTCTGGCTCATAGGGTAGAAAGGAATAGCGCAATCTGCTAATCGCATTTAACCGATTTCATTCATATTTGCTAGCTTTCCGTGGGTGATGTCGAGGTTTAAATACTTCAGGTTCAAGAAGACGAGGCAGCTGAAGACAATTCACGACCCTTTACCCGAGCTTCCAATATGACCAAATATTTCATCAAAGTGATATGACGACATATTCCAGAGACCACGAGGGCTATAATTGTCCTTGGTGTTGGAGTAAAGGGGCTCTAGTGGGACACGACGGCCACGAGGCAGCCCCTGATTATCGGGAGGAGCCTGTGGAGGATCCAGTGGTCGCAGCTTCTTAAATGATTGTCAGCGGCAAGTGGATTCCGAAGCCGGAACGTCAAGTTTTGTTGAGGGGATGCCCTTTGCGCTTGGCCTATTGAGCAGACATTGAGCGCGGCGGAAGATTTGACGAGCCCTCAGACCTAATGATGACATCAACGGAACAACTGCGATGGCGATGATATTACAGCCCCCTTTTCAATCCACGACTTTGGGGCTTCGGACTGTTGATTGTCTTGTGTGATTAGCTGTTTATGAACCTCACCGCTTCACGATCAATGCCCGTGCGCCGATGCGGCCACCAACGACTTGGATCCATCCAATTCGGCATTAGGTTGTGGTTTAAATGACGATCTTCCAGCCACCCCACCACGACGTGCGGATCCGCAGATCGAAATTCTCCGAGCGTCGACCCCAAATTGTTTCTAACTCGAACAAAGGGCTGAACTGAAGTTTTCAACGCCTTGGACTCGATGCTTGGTTCCAATAGTGGTATCGCTAAAAATGATGGTAGTCGGCGCAACACAGAGATCATTTGGGTTCTCGGTCAATGCCGTCGATGTGGTCGATGTGGCTTGAGGTGACAGACTGCCAGTGGACGAGACGGGCTTAACTAACTTACCTAGTAGGCAATGGAAGGCTGAGATCCTGACGTTGAAAGTCGCCGACTCCATACGGAAACCCCGGAGAAGCCACCCGGCTAGTGAGTTGGAACTCTGAACAAGGGTTGATCCCGACTAGCTGCACTGTCAAACCGCAATCATCGTGATACGCATCCAGGAACGGAAAACTGTGCTGCGATCTTCGTCGTTTTGCAAATGGTGAGAGTTATAAACCCGGGCGTTTGATTTTGCACCCCGAACAGGAGATCTTGGGGCACCATCTCGTCCCGAAGCCTTGTTCCCTCTGGTCCGTGGCTTTGGGATGTCGGCAGTCGTGGCGTTGATATGCGGCATCTTGAGCCGTATACTTAAAGAGGACAACTGATCTCTCCCAGCAAACGGACTTCTTCTCCATCCTCACCATCATCAGTCACTCCTTTCACAGCTCTTCAGCATCTTTCCCCGTCACTCCTTGCCAAATATCCAACTACTACAGTCGTTCCTTTAATTCTTATTCTTAATACCAACCGTCACCATGAGATTCTTCAACTTCGGTCTCGTCGCCCTCTCCGGCCTCTTCGCCACCGGCCTTGCAGCCCCCGCGGCCCAGGGCGAGATCAAGGCCCGTGAGGTCGCCAGCGTCGACATCGACGTCCTCGACACCCGCGCCGAGCAGGTCATCTTCACCAAGATCCAGACCACCATCGTCGAGGTGAAGAAGCACACCTCCGTCATCAACTCCACCGTCGAGGAGGTCGGCGGCTGCGGACCCTGCGCCGCCCAGAAGAAGGAGAAGATTGTCTCCCTCGTCAAGAGCGAGATCACCATCGTCGTCGGCCTCATCCATTCCCTTGTCGGCGAGGTCGTCGAGTTGCTCTCCGACGCCGTTGAGATCGTCGAGGAGGACAAGCAGAAGATCATCGGCCTCGTCCTCGAGCTCATCTTCGAGATCATCTACACCCTCAAGAGCGTGCTCAAGACCCTCAGCATTAGTAAGTTCAGCTTCAACCTTTGCATGCTGCTCGTGACAGTTTGGTTAACAGATTACAGCCATCTTCGAGCTGCTCGGTCCCCTCGTCTTCGTTCTCCTTACCGTCATCGGCCACCTCCTGGCCACTCTTAACGTCCTCGTGGAGGGTCTCCTCCAGCTCGTCTTCCAGCTCCTTGGCGGTGTCATCCACCTGCTTGTCGAGGTCCTCGCCGGTCTCCTGCCCACCGTCCTGGGTATTGTTGGCGGCGTCCTCAGCGAGCTGAACCTCGGCGGTCTCATCTGCGGCCTCCTCAACTAAATTTAGAGCCTTTCAAAACTCCTTAAGTCAGGAAAATATGTAATGCTCTAAAAAGGCGCCTGGCGATTTTGAGGATGTTGAGGGAATACTTCCCGACATAATAGTTAGCGGGCCTATGTACCTTCAATGCTTTGTCGCATCAGTGTAGAATACACTTCTTCTTACATCTAACGCATCCTTTTCTTCTGCCATCAAATGTTGATCGAACCCTTGGTTCAGCTCGTGTGACGTTATTAAGAACAGTTGCAATACCGCGTGAAAAATACATGTACAGAAGATGCGAATTCCTGGAACAAGCGTCTACTCATCAGGACAGTGTTAAGGTCATAAGCTTGGTTGTGAAGGGGTCATTTAGACGTGAAATTTTTGGCAGATCAAATTGGCGCGTAGTCATCCGATGTAAACAGAAGCTTGGGTAAAGGGGTTGCATAGTTGACGATGGGATGAAACTGGGTTTGTATTATGTTACTTGAGACGGCATACGACTCGAAACGTATTAGCAGTCCCCGCGCCGCGCGTTCTGATCCGGAAAACCCGAGCGTCGGAAAGACGTGTTCCCAGAACTCCACTTGAATGCCCTCAGCAGATAGTAACAGCAATATGAGTCCCAGAATCATGCTAGAGACAATGGGTAATTGCGTTGCAGTATCGCCAAGCACCGTCGCGTCCACCTACTGCCCGTTCGTGACGGTGAAAAAGTTCCCTGCAACCACCTTGTTCGCCAGCCCGGCCTGCGTCAGGATGTCATTGACATTCGCGCTCTGCCGGTTCGAGAGCCCCTGCAGCGCCGTTGTACCCTCGGGCGTGATGTCGCTTGTGTCAACGAGGAGCTCGACGTAACGGTGGGTCAGGGGATTCCTCGCCGGCGGCGACGGACCCCTGTAGTCCGCGATGGCAGCCGCACCCCCGGCGATGGACAGCGTGTGGATGGTGCGCTCGCCGTCGGCGCCGAGCTGGACGGTCTTGGTCGCCGCGTCCGGGGCCAGGTCCGTCTGGGCCCAGTGCAGGAACGTTCCTGACGCGGAGGGAACGTCGATGTCGACCATGATAATGGCGAAGCTCTTTCCCGTCAAGGGCTCGGTGGTGCCGAAGGTCGGTTCCTGCGCCGTATCTGCACAGTTTTGGTAAGCTTCATCCTCAATTCCGCGCGACTCTTCGGTTCACGTACCGGCTTTGGGAAGATTCACGCCATTGAGGGCGGACTGGGCTCCGAAGGCGACGATGAGATCGTTATTGGAGGCCGGCTGGAATCCGTCGGGTGTCTTGGCCAAGGCTGCCAGGGCATAGCCCAGCATGACGGCGAGAGAGCGTTGCTGCATTGGAGGCGAGGGTTAAAAGGGACAGGTTTTTGCGATGTCAGAATATGTAAATATCATCGCAAGAAAGTTCGCGAGTGGGGAGGGTTGTCGTCTTATAGTTCAGCACCGAGGTTGCCGAAACCCCAGTCCGAATCAAACCGTCAGGGGTCAGGTCGAACATGTTTCATGCTTGGCCTACAGATATGGGACAATCCTCTTGCTGATTCAGACCGCACGGATGGACGGGATCAAGGCCGAGATGAAACAGGCGAACGTAGGCAAGTGCTTGTTTCGATGCAGGGGACTGCCGGCCAGCTAGTCCAACTTCCAAGTTGCAGTTGTCACAACGTCTCATATGATACTGCTGTCGAGCCTCACAACGTAAGCTATAACTACGTTGATATTGAGTCAGTCTCAAACCAAAACTCACAACTGGTCAAGTTTCGATTCTCTTCTTATCAATATCGATTGAATAACCGGCAAAGCTGTTTAACTGTAAATGCACCCGCCAAAATTTCAGCCTTTGTGTTAGCAACTTAACAGACAGAGATCTAAACTATTCTCAACGAGCAATCAGAATCATCGCAGGAAAGAGAGAACAAGAAAGTCTCAGTTTGTATACTGTTCCTAACATTTCTCAGATTGTGCCACGTGCCGCTGCAACTCAGAATCAGCAACTACCAGCCTGAGTTGAAACCCCTTTACCGCAAAGAAACGAAGATTCGCCGGAACCAAAACCAAGATACGCATCATATGAAATGCTTCATCAACTTCAAAGACCCCGTCGAGCCATTCTTCCTTGCACCCGACGCGTGGCAACGTCGGCCCGACTCTTGCCCCTTACCTAGACCGGTAGTCCACCAGGCAATCAAATTCCTCTTGAGTAAATGCTCGCCCGTCTACTCGCTTATCCGGGACGAACCATCTCCTTACTCGGGCAGCAGTTCTGAAGGTGGTGGTCCCCCTTGCCTCCTCGCCCCAGTCATCGAAAAGCTTCCCCCTCATCCAATGATTCCGCGCCACCTCTGGCAAGAACAAGGAGTTCGGGTCCCAGCACTTCCACGCGGCGTTGCTCTCGGGCCTGTTCGATCGATAAGCGTCAATGGTGAATAGGAAGGCGGAATGGGAGGAGCGTGTGCTCTTGGACGCGCGGGGCCTGACTTACAAGGCTTCGTGATATAGCTCTAGCCGCATGAGGTGCATTACACACTTGTAGTGCATGTCCCCTGCTCGACGCGAATGCACACCCGTCGACTCCATGAAGTATTTCAGCGCTTTCTTGTCGCAGTCGTAGGATTCGTCGAAGCGGCCTTGCATGTAGCGAAGCTTCCCCAGGGCCTGGAAATGTCGCGCTATCCTGTGACGAAAGGAAGCACGTCAGCAAGATTAACTCACTTCTTTTGAGCCTTGAAGCTTTGTCATGTCCTCCAGACGATGCTTACTTGGGCGACACGACACTGCCAGTCGACTCCCACAGCTCGATGGAATCCAGAACCATCTTCTCCGCGGTCTCCAGGTCTCCCGGCGCCCCTCGGAGCATGAGCGCCATGGCGTGGCTCGCGTCGGACGACACGAGCTGCCTAGGCCCCAAGCTCCTCCGTATCTCTCTTCCCCGGTCGAAGGCCGCGATCGACTCGTCCAGCTGTCCGTCCTGGGCGAGGGCAATCGCCAACTGGATGTGGGCGAGCGCGAGGCGCAGGTCGACAATGTCAGGCCCGACGCTCCGGCAGACGGCCAGCTGCAGCGCCATGTTGGCTTCCTTGTGCTCGCGCGAGAGCTTGGGGTCGTTGGTGCCGGCGAATATCAGGCCGAGGTAGAAGTGAATGGTGTACAGCACGGCGTCGCTGTCGTCGCCTGGCAGGGACTCGCATATCGATTTGGCGGTGTCAAAGAACCCGTCAAATCCACGTAAAATGCCTGTCTCTTGCCGGTAGCTGATTGACTCTTTAGCACGTGTGTCTCGTAGTTGCCCGCAGAAAGAGATTATCATGAACTTACCATGCTGCTTCCGTCAGTAGAGCGGCGAAGCGAATTTTCGTGCTGTCGTTGCATCCAGAGATGAGTGGCCACAGCTTCTCCAGCTGGAGTACATGCGGGTACAAAGCCAAGCACAACTCAGGTCGAGACGTCGCATACTTGATCTCGGTCGATTGGCGCTCAAGTATCTTGGACGGTTTCGTGGGCGCCGGCAATGCGGGCGTCGCCGGAGGCCACGTCCGCCACAGGAAGTCGACCATGGCTGCGAAGTTGGACTGCTTCTCTTCGCCTGTCATTCGAGATTGAATCGCGTCTTGTACCAGGCGAGAGACAGAAATACGATAGCCCGACAGCTCGGTCTTGCTGTCACGTCTCCGAGTGAGCGACGACTGCAACAGCTCGGCGCAGACCTCGTTGAACTTGGACAGCGTGAAGGAGGAAGAGCCAGACACCTGAACGGCGGCATCGAAAAGAATTCTCTCCTGTATGACGTCTGCATCCATAAACAGCATCAGCTTGAGGAGGTCTTTGACCTCCGCGGACAGCCGCTCGATCGCCCAGACGGTTGCGTAGTGCTCCGTGTCGAACGGAGCGATGCGGTGCCTGTCCTCCTCGAACATGCCTTGGAACCCGGACAGGCTGAGATCCTGCCGCCGGATGATCTCCGATACTTGAGCAATCGCGAAGGGTAGTCCGGCGAGGCTCCTGGAGATTTCCCGCGCCGTCTCTTCCGAATGTACCACCGCGTCGGCGTCGAGACGGGCGAGCTTCAGTAGGAGGGCGCCACCGTCGGCATCGCCCATCGGCTCCATGTCCAGGCTGTCCCAGGTTCTGGAAAATGACTTGCAAGTGTTCTTCAAGTGGAAATCCTTCGTGAGCGGGTTGCGGCTGGTGACAAGGACGCTTCCATGGCCGTAACGGGGGCAGTAGCTTTCTAACAGGTCCGGGTCGTCGGCGCCGTCGAAGATGAGCAGCCAGAAGGCCGGATTTCTGTCGCCGAGAACCTTGTTTTCCTCCCTCACGGAACATTCGAGCCAACTCGTGACTCGCGATCGCGAGAACCTCTGGCTCGTGAGCTGATCGGCCGTCTCCAGTCCCAGCTCGAGCGACATCTCCGCGAAGCACTGATCCAGCTTGGCGAACCCGTCGGCGCGGACCCAGAAGATGGCGTCGAAGTTGTCTCTGTTCCTCCGGGCGAACTCGGCGGCCACCTCGGTCTTGCCCACGCCGCCGGGCCCGCAGAGGGCGAACTGGCGCATTATGCATTCAGGTTCTCCGCGCGAGTCTTTGGGCTTGTCCTCGACTACTAGAGCTTTCTGGATGGCGTCCAGGGCCTGTTGTTGGCCTACGAACACCCGATCCGGGTCCTCAGGCTCGAGTAAATGGCAAGGTAATTTGATCATCGCTTCCTCGGAGTTGAAGTCTTGCCTAGACGATGTGTTCTCAAATCTTGCGCGGTAAAGGCTTCGCGGGTCAACTGTAAATGCCGATTGCACATAGACTATAGAACGTCAAATGTTGTAGGAGTTGAAGATGGAAGAATCTGACAGTGGGCAATAAAGCAACAGAGGCACAGTTAGATAGTTATAAAGATGCCCCCTCTCATCATGCTTACGCGCACATGTCAGCACGAGGCTTAGACCTCAGTTGGGGATTATTAGGCTGCCAAAACAGGGATCTCAGGGAATCAGGCAATGTGACTCCACTTGAGGGTATCCAAGTGCGAGCTCTTGTCGAAAAAGTCCGAGCCCTATTCCCTTGCTTACATTCTTCTCCGCAACTTCAGATATGGCCACAAATTCAAGGCATGTCCAGAGACCTCGGGTTCTACAATGATTCAGTAAAATGGGCACTCAAGACGGTCTCTGGACATACGATCAACGACCAGAGATTGTCTAAAGATTGTCATTGCGGCCCAAACCGTGTTAGTGATGGCAATTAGCAACACTGGTTGAAGAGGCACTTCTTCGCAGGTGATCAAGCTTTATTGCATGCTGCTCTCAGTATCTGCCTCCCACTCGGCAATCTTCAACAAGTTAGCCATCGTGCGCGGATGCTCATGTCCCAGCGTAGCCTGCATCCCACGCAGCGAGTCTCGCCGCAACTGCTTCGCGTCCCCCCATCGGCCCCTCTTCCAGTACAAGTACGACAAATTCTCCATGAACATGAAGACCTTGGGATGCTCCGCCCCGAATCTCCTCTTCCCCTTCTCCAGCACCTTCTCGCTCAGCGCCTCGGCTTCCTCCCACCGGTGCTGCCACGAGTAGATGATGGATAGATTTCCCATGCATGTCAGCGTGTTGTGGCTGTCCTCCCCGAACGTCCTTGAGCACAACTTCGTATTGCGTAGCAGCAGGGCCTCGGCCTGCTCCAGCTTGCCGCTCGCCATGTACGCCATCGTCAGGTGCCCGTTGCCGTAGATGGTGATCTCGTGAGCCTCCCCGAACGCGCGCATCGAGACGGCCAGCGTTTCAAGGAGTATTTCCTCGGCGCGCCGGCACTTGTCCTCATCCACCTCGCCCTGGTCGTAGTACGCCTGCGCCAGGCTCTGCTTCGTCGCCAGCGCGAAGGTGTGCTCCTTTCCTAAGATGTCCTCCACGGTGCGGACTGCGGAGAGCAGATATTCCTCGGCTTCCTTCTCCTGCCCGCGGAAGCAGAAGAACTCGCCGGCCTTGTGACAGAGCACGGCCCTGCAGAGCTTCTCGGATGTTGAGGCGTTACCCGGCCGCTGGAGCCCGACGACGGAGGAGACGTGAGGTAGATACTTGGCGGCCGTCTTCCAGTCCACCCCGACATCGAGGTTGCTATAGGGGAATGCCTCGGTGGCGACAGAGAGGGCGTGCCAGTAGAGGCTTTCTTGTCGTTGGCGGTCCCTCTCGAGCCACTTCCGGGTCACGAGACGCACGAGCCGGTGGACGCTGAGGCTGAGGTCTGCACCGGCCGAGACGAAGGAGAAGGCCTTCAGGATGCCGAGGGCCTTCTTGACCCTGGCCTCCCTCCATGACCAGCCGTTGGCAGTTGGTGGTTTTGAGTCGTCAGGGAAACCAACCGAGATCCACGGCCGGTAGCCGTCTGTTGCAAGGAATGTCAGTTTGCAGCTTTTGCGGTCCGATGGTTCTCAGGAGAAAACGACTTACCGATAATGCCGTGAAGCCACGCCAGTTTCTCTTTCTCATCCAAGCCTTGCGTGGAATTCGAGACCAATAACTCCACCGGAATAGCCTGCCGATCAAAGAAGCTCATGAGCGACAGCAGCTCGGCCGCCAGCGGGCTCTGCCTCTTGATCTGCTCAAACGACAGGATCCACGTCTCCGCGACCGCTCGGGGCGCCGAACGGTTCCTTCCGACCGTCTCAAAGTCCTCGCTGAGCAGGCCGACGACCGCCTGGTCGCTGTCCCGCAGCATGTCCAGGTACTCGCCCACGCCCACGGTATTGGCTTCCATGAACGAGGCGGCCTGGGCCAGCGCCAGCGGGAGGTGCGCGAGGCGGGATGTCAGGTCGTTGATTTCTTGCATGTTGAGATCGGATGTCCAGCTGCCCAAGCCTGTGCGGAGGAGCTGCTGCGACTCTTGGTCGTCCATTGTCTCGAGCTGTATTGGGGACTTGCCCATAGCTAGCTTGAGGCCTGCTTGTTTGTTCCTCGTCGTGATGAGAATGGAGCCGTGGGCGCATTCGGGAATGTACTGTCCCAGGTCATCTTCGGCATTCCCGGTTGGGAAGAAGAGCTCTGCGTCATCGGCGTTGTCCAGAATCATCAACCATGAGCCATGATCCCTTTGACTCAGCCAGTCGTGTACTGTCGCAAGGATGTCGACTTTGGGATCGTTGTAGCCGGGGACCTGGCACTCCGTGGCAATAGAGACGAAAGAGCTTCGCAACCGCTCTGCGTTGCTGCAATACACCCAGTAAACAGATACCTCTGGGTGCGTTTCGCGGACCCAATATGCGTACTCGAGTGCGAGTTGCGTTTTGCTGTAACTCCTTAACGGCTGTGAAGAACAGTTGCGGGATAAAGATTACATACCCGATGCCCCCGAGACCGAAGAGAGAGGTGCGGGTTTGAGAGCTGGAATGGAGAGGCTGGTCTTGAAGTTTTGCCAGGATCAATTTGCGGCCGGCAAAGCTTTCGTTTCTCGGGAATGGAACGATAACTACTCGCATATCAGTACGGTCATTTTGAAGCATGGGTAAGAACCACACTTACATCGGGGACCGGCAGGCTTCGCAGTGATCGAAAGAGAGCTCACAAGTTCTAATCGGTCCATGTCAGCAAGCATTTCACAAATCGCCCAGCCAAACAACCATCGGAACGTCAATCATGTACCCACTATCGGAGCCTCAGAAGGCGTCCAGTGCTCCAGAAAGGCCTTCATACACGCCGCGGCCGCCGCGGCCGCGTACCGCTGCCACTCCTTCGTCTTGTGGCTGTCCGCGTAGTCGCAGGCGCCTTTGATCACCACACACGGGAACGTATCCCAGACCCCGGCGCCCTCCATCTCGAACCCGATGACGCCCTCGCTCCGGGCGAGATCGTCCCGGGCCGCGGCCGACTTCATCACCGCGTCGCCCGAGGCGATGAGGCCAAAGTGGACAGCTGGCCGTGTATCGCCGACGTCAGGCTCTAGCCGCCGCCGCCGCACCGTCTGACCGTCGCACCCGCACGCATCGCATGTTCTACCGTCTACGAGGTGGCGATAGGAAGCCTCGAAGAGAATATCGGCCGCTGCGCCGGGGTACCTCGCCTCGAGCTCCGGCTCCCGCTGCAGCTGCTCCAGGGACCGGGCCATGCTCGCCCGGAGGGCCTTCCGGCCGCGCAGACCCCTCAACTTGGCCAGTAACCCCTTGATCTCGGGATTCGGCCGCCCGAGGCTGTCAAGCAGCGTATCTTTCCGCTCAAATCTCTCAGTCAAGCGCCGCCCTAGATCGTACTGCACGACAGCGTCGCTGATAACCACGTCGCCCAGCATGATCTCCCTTCCTTCGTGGTCGAAGGGCGCGACGCCGCACACGCCAACTACCAAAGCCAGCTTGATGCTGGGGAAGCTGGACCGGCAGTTAGACGCGACGGCTGCGGCGTTGGCCTTGCCCATGCCCGGCATGTACGTGAGAACGACATTGTGCCGGCCGATAGTTCCCGTGGAGTAGGCGTTGGGGTCGCCAGGGGCCTTGTCGAAGGACGGAAAGTCTTCGTCGTCATCCCAGTGATGATCCAGGAGGGCATCGACAGCATCTGCTTCAAGGGTGAGGGCGCAGATGATGGCGATCTCGAAGTCGCGGCGGGAGCTGGGCCGTCGGGCCCGGGCGTGAGCCATGATCGGTTGCGGGGTAGGGCCCGGCTCCGGCAAGACTTTGTATCCGGTTTATCCGGTGTTAACACTGCCAAGAGAGACGGACGGCGCGGAATTGGGGGCTGGTTTCCTATGTCATCTGGCGGAATCAGCCCCGGCGGAGGGGGGTGCGGGAATGCCGGTAGATGATGAGCCAAAAAGCCTTTGAGCCCTGCGTTATTTCTTTCGAACGCTCAGTCTTGGTGGAGGGCAAGTTAGGTAGGGTTGCAGGTCAGCAATTACTGTCAATTGGTTAGCGACGTGCATGAAATGGGCCCTCGTCTGTGAGGTGGTGTGCTCTTCCGTCAAACTCGTACTCCTCCAGATATGCAGTCTTATTGATGCCTTGATTTCTCCTCCGCCAATTCAATCCTCGGCGAATTCCCGGAGCAGCTTGCGGCCGAAGTCTGTCATGGCCAGGCCCTGCAGTGACCAATCGGCCGGGCCCCGGCCCCACATTGCCGTCCGGCAGCGACGCAGCCCGGCCGTCGTTTGACGTTCGGGTGGACTCCGTAAGGGGTCAAATGATGTAAGAGAAGAAGGCCCACGGACTTGAAGGTGCGCGAAGTATTTTGCAGGAAGTCAAAAACACAGCATATGAAGTCTGCCTCATTCAAGGCATCATTGAGGATTTTGGTATTGTGAAATGTTTGAAACAAAATGCTCGATTTAGTAGTTATCTGCATTGCCGCATATTTTTCATTTAACCAAGAATTGTACGCAATTAGCAAATGCCGTCTTGGGCTACCAACCCGATGCCCTTACCCACACATCCGTCACCTCGGCCGCGTCCTCTTGTTCAGAGTCAACCACGAGGTACCAGCCGTACATGGCCCCAGTAACGCATGCGTGGTTGGGAAAGATCCTGACGCTCTGCCCGACCTCGAGCGGTATGGGTGGCAGACCCGCATCCCCGTCTCCCTCAGACCCGGCCTCCCAGGTGATAATCGAGTGCTCCTGGCTGATCCGCGCCACAACCAGCCGACGCCCGGAGCCATCCTTCTGGGAATAGGACCCGCGGCTCACGACGCCCCATCCGGTGTAAGAGGGGCATGGCTCGCGGCCGAGGCCGAGCGTGCCAACGGCAACGAGGGCTTCCGGCGTCCTCCTCTCGCCAGCATTATACACGCTACACACCTCCGCCGCGACAGACACGGCAACCTCATCGTCAGCGTCCCCAAGGAACGCCCTCGCGTGGGTCGCGAGCTGCTGGTTATCCAACACCGCATAGACGCCCGCGTGCAGCTCCAGCTTCACCTGGAACCCGTCCACCGCCGTGGTGACCTCGCGTATCGCGGCGCGCAGGTTCTCACTATCCGGATTCTCCGCCTCGGCGTTTGCCCCGGCGATGTTCTGCACGGCGGTGACCTGCGGCGACGCGCCCACGCTAACGGTCAACTCTCTACCGGCTGGGAAGCGCTCCTTGTTGTGGCGGAGCGCCTCCGCGCAGCCCCTGATCTCGTCGGCGAGGTTGTCCATGGCCTGCCGGGGCGTGGTGTCGGCGTAGCTGAGACTGCTGTGCGAGTAGACGCCCACGAGCTCTGCCTTGCCCTCGGCCTCGAGACGCACGACCTTCTGGACGAGGTCGTCTTTGTTGAGAGCTGTGGGAGGGAGGCCCGCGCGATGGTAGCCGGTGTCGACCTTGAGGTAGATACCTGGCGGAAACCCGGCCTCCTCGGAGAAGCGGACGGCCGCTAGTAGTTGGCCCGGGTGGTCGATCATGAAGGTGATGCTCCCGGGCCCGAGTTGCCGTGC
This sequence comes from Colletotrichum musae, assembly GCA_027406025.1. Taxonomy (NCBI): domain Eukaryota; kingdom Fungi; phylum Ascomycota; class Sordariomycetes; order Glomerellales; family Glomerellaceae; genus Colletotrichum; species Colletotrichum musae. The sequence goes on from JANVYC010000007.1 coordinate 887,691, forward strand.
CAAGTCGGCAACCCTGCTCGCCTGGGACGGCGGGAGGGGTATGCCGTAGAGAACGTTGACGCGACGGCCATTTTCCTTAAACTCTTTCAGGAGCGGTAGTAGATGCTGGAGTTCTGCAACGGTCGAGACTACGATTTTGACGTCTGGCGAGTCTTCGCCCACCTGGAGTCGAGCGAGCTGGCAGGTCTACCCAAATGTCAGCACCAATGCACCTCTCTTTGACACATGTCTCGTAAATGGATGATGACTATGTCCTATTCTCATGAAAAAACAACATGTTCGAGGGCCTCACCAACCTTGTGCGTCTTGACATGTGCGCGAAATCCCACTCCGAGAGCCTTGGCGGCGTCCAGCATGGACTTGCAATGCCTTCGGGCCTTGGCCACGTCGAGCACTAAGGCGGGCTTCGGAACATCGTCAATGGACGTGCCAACGTAGAACTGCCGGAGTTCCTCCGTCGACGGGGCTAGGCGTTGCGGGATGGCCATGGTTTCTCTGGGGGCTGGACCCGGAAGAGACAATTAGTCGTGTAAATTGCGCGATGGCTGGGGGGAGTTGCGATTGGCCAATCGGAAAAGCCGAATGGTTAGATTGGTTGCAGTAGCTCTGTATTGAAAGTTACGCTCTGTTGGACAAGTGATTGAGGGGCTGGTTCATATATCGACGGCGCCCTTTTGATGGAGAAGGCAAGTCGAAGGGCGTGCCCAGTGAATATGTAGTTCAGGTAAGTGTATGAGCCCGCGGCAAGCATAGAGAAGCCGCGGGGGATCTTAGAACCGCCCACCGAGCCGACCGGAGGATTTAGTGGGGAACGACATCGGAGCACCACCCCGCACTTATCCGAAAGCGGCAAACTTTTACGACAACCAACTAACTGCTTTGAGATTAGCGGGCGATAAGCGATAAGACATCGTTTATGTGACCGTTAGACATTGGTTGTACGGTGTACCAATGTTCTCTTGGGATATGGAGATTTGCAGACACGACATAAAAAGAGCCTCTGCCCCTGACGGCAGTCCCTGGGTAATAGCAGACCTCTCCGTGCATGATAGTCCATGAACACTCCGTAGCTTACCTACGTGGCCGTCAAGTCCGCGGACAACTGCAGCCGCAGGTAAGCGGATGTCACGTGGGACGGTGTCTCCACCGGCGGCCGGCACCGCCGCTTCGCCGATGCCGCCCCCGCTCCTCTCTCGTTGCCACCCACACTACCACGCATGAGCCATGTCGACTCACCCCGGCCATCAAATTTTTTGGCTGACAGAATGACCAAACGCGTGGGGCGAGCACGCAAAAAAAGGGTCCGTCCGGGGGGGTCTGTTTACCTCTGCTACTCTAGTTCAAGATGCGGTATCCCGCCCGCTGGAAACCGATCCTCTTCCTGCTGCTTGCTTTTTCACCAGCAGACTGACCTGATCCTCTCTCTGCGAGTGAATCGTTGGTTATTCTCGTGAATCCCTTCGTCTCGAAATCACTCACAGAATATGACAGAGAGCCAGCCCCTTCTCGACGATCCCCTCTGCGAGGAGGAAGTGTCCAAGCACCTGCTGGACTTTGATCCCAATGGCGACCCCGAGAACCCAAGAGACTGGCCCGAGGCCTTCAAGTGGACCATCGTCGGTCTACTGGCCTGCATGGCCTTCACTGTGTATGTACCAGACTGCGGCTCATAGATTAGCTAGCCAGAGACACACTCCGTCTCGCTCATCCGGAGACGTCCTCCGTCCCGTTCACCCGTAGACCCCCTTGCTGACCGCCGCCCGCAGAACCTTCACCTGCATCTCCGTCGTCCCCGTGGCCGCCCACATCATCGGCGACCTCGAGCACACCGACGGCGCAAACTCCCCCGCGGCCGCCCTGCTCGTCACCATCTGGGAGCTGGGCGAGGCCGCGGGGCCCCTCCTCATCGCGCCCCTCTCCGAGATCTACGGCCGCGCCCCCGTGCTCAACGCCGCGAACACCCTCTTCGTCGCCGCCACCGCCCTCGCCGCCCTGAGCACCACCACCCCGCTCCTCATCGCCGCCCGCGCCCTCACCGGCCTCGCCGTCGCCACCAACGTCCTCAGCCCGGCCATCGTCGGCGACATGTTCCCCCCGGACCGCCGCGGCTCCGCCATGAGCATGGTCTCCCTCGCGCCCCTCGTCGGCGGCGCCGTCGGGCCCATGATCAGCGGCGCCATCGCTCAGACCCTCGGCTGGAGGCGCGTGCTCTGGATCGCCGCCGGCCTGGCCGCCGCCTGCGAGGTCCTGTTCCTGTGCTGCTTCCGCGAGACGTACAAGATGACCATCCTGCGCCGGAGGGCCGCCGAGGCCCGGGAGAGCGACCCCGGCGCCGCGCTGCTGCACCCGGCCGGCGTCGACGACCACAAGAGCATGATGCGCCTGTGGGAGTCCGTCAAGCGGCCCTTCACCGTGCTCTTCCGCTCCGGCGTCCTGATGGCCCTGTCCTTGTTCGGGTGCATCACCTTTGCCTACTTTTACGTCATGTCCATCACCCTGCCCAACATCCTGCAGGAGGTCTACGGCTTCTCGCCCGCCATGACTGGTCTCTCTTTCATCACCTTCAGTGAGTTTTGTCCCTCACGAGACCCGATGAACTGATTGCTAACCTCTTTCCAGGCATCGGCTCCTTCATTAGCGTCCTCGTCAGCAACTTCAGCCTCGACAGGATCTACGTCAAGCTCCGCGGCGCCAGCCCCGTCGGCCGCCCGGAGTACCGCCTGCCCCTCGTCATCGTCGGCGCCTTCGGCCTGCCGCTCTCCATCGCCGCCTACGGCTGGATCAGCCAGCTGCGCCTGCACGTCGGCTTCCTGCTCGCCAACGTCGCCGTCCAGGGCTTCATGCTGCTTATGTGCTCGCTGCCGCTGCAGGCCTACGTCGTCGACGCCGCGGGCCTGTTCTCGGCGTCCGCCATGACGGGCGTCATCGTCACGCGGTGCCTGGCCGGCACGTTCCTCCCGCTCAGCACGGGTCCCCTGATCGAGTCCTTCGGGTACGGCTGGGCGTTCACGATCCTCGGCGGCGGGAGCATCGTGCTGGCGCCCATTCCTATTTTTGTGATGAGATACGGCCATGTTTGGCGCCAGAGGTCCGAGTTTACGAGAGATGCTTGAGATGATTCTGGATGACTGATGAGAGAAACGCATCATTTGCCTCCACTTGGGAAAGCGCTTATGAAAAAGATGCTCAACGACACACAAAAGTTTTGGAATTACATGTTTTACGACTGGATTCATCAGTGTTTAGACGCATTGCAGGTCTGCATAGGTATTTGGATTAGAGCTGGCATTAGCCGTCGGTAATCAAAATTAATTATTCAATGTGTTCAACCCCAACATCACTTCTCATCTCGTTCCCACCTCCCGAACGCCTCCTCGGCCTCGGCCACGGCATCGTGTCCCAAGAGCTCCTCCCGGTACTCCGCGTCCATCCATCGCCACCCCGTGGATGGTGCCGCTCCCGCCATCTCGGCGTCCCGCGCCTCCTGCTCCGGACCGTCGACGACGTGGTACCACTTCCGGTTCGAGTTCACGCCCGCCGCGTCCACCGCGGTCCTGGACTTCCTCAGAGACTCGTAGAGGCGGAGGACCTCCGAAATCGACGCGGGTGAGTAGCCCTTTGAGGAGCGCTCAAGAAGGCCGAGAAGCTTGCCGAGAACGGCGCCGTCCTCGATCGCCATGGCCGCGCCCTGTGGCTGGTAGGCCAGGCTGGGGTGGCAAGAGTCACCCAGAAGGGCCATTCGTCCCTGTGAGACATGAGTTGCTGGGGGGTGAATAGGGCGGGAGATCGATGGTCCTACCTTTGTCCAAGTTTCCAGTTCGGGGTGCGTGCATGGCTTCCACTTTTGCACCCTCGGTACGCGCGATATCAGCTTGGTCAGCCTGCAGATATGGTCAGCAATAAGCCTGAGGGCCAGCAGTGAAGCGAGGCTCAAACTCACGTCTCGTCCCAGCCCTCAAATGCCTGCCTCATCTCACCCACGTCCCCGTCGACATGGCTCTCCACATCCCACGACCCCAGCAGCGTGAGATTGAATTCTCGCCCTCCCCTCACCGGGCAAAACGTCGCGTGCTTCGAGGGGCCGAGCCACACTGTGACCTGCCTCTGGGCGTAGAGCTCGTCGACGCGCGGGTCGCTGAGGGCTTTGAGGTAGTCCAGCGGAAGCGTCGCCCGGTAGGCGAGGTCGCCCGTCTCGACGGCGGGTGAGGGGCTGCCGAGAAGCTGGTCGCGGCATACCGAGTAGAGGCCTTTTGTGAGAGAAGAGATTAGCGACTTAAACTTGACGTGTCATTTTCAAGATGAGAGTGAGAGAGCTTGTGCGAGTGTCAGGAAGGGTTTGTACACAGGCGAGTAAAGGTGACAGTGAGTATGAGAGTGGGTATGTATGAGAGTGAGTTTGAGTGTGAAACAAGAGTGAGCATGAGAGTGAGAGTGACAGAGTGAGAACAAGAAAAAGGGAGTGAGTGAGCAACGCACCGTCCGCCCCGATGATAACATCTCCAGAAATATCATCACCGTCTTCCCGATAGACGGTGTTAGTCTCAAAGTCGATGCGCTCAGCCTGCATGTCAAGACACAGCCCGACGCCGAGCTCGGCACACGTCTCCCACAGCACGCCGTGGTACTCGGCCCGGTGGACCACCATCCACGGGTCGCCGTGCTCCGCCCGGAGCGCGTGCAGGGGCCTGCCGTCGGCGTAGCGGCGCATCTCGATCCGCTCGACGCCGACGCCGCCGCGGCGGTGCAGCTTGTCCAGGTAGCCCAGCTGGCGTGCCACCCGCGACGCGTTGGGCGGGACGTGGATGCCGGAACCGATCTACGGAAGGCATCGTCGTTAGTTTTGACTCGGTCCATGTGCGCAGATGTAGAGATGTCGCGACACTCACCGGCACGATTCTGCTCGCCATCTCGAGGACGGCGACCTCAAGCCCCTCCCGGCGGCACGCGATCGCGCAGGCGAGCCCGCCCAGCCCCGCTCCGACGACGATGACCTTCATTCGTAGTTTCCTGCAGGATGCGGCTTTCGTGGATTTGATTCTCCGTTCTCCTTTTCCTGTTCAACTTGATGGGGCAACTTGATGCACGTTCGAAAGGCAACGCACGAACCCAAAGATTGGACGGTTTAAGAGTGGTGATCTGTCCAGTTCCACGCACATTTTGCGTACTGGTTCACCTCTTAGTAGGTAGTTGCAGTTGCAGCAGCAGTGGATTGGCGATCTCATGCAGGCCAGCGGCACCTGCAGACATACCCACTGCCCACGAATTCGCACTTTCAGCCCGCGATAGGCGGCCCGAGACTCACATACACCACACCACACTCATGTAGGCGCATGTGCGTGAAAACATGGGAAGCTGTGCGAAACACCTGCCGCGAGTCTCTTGTTTGCTTGATGAAAAACGAAAGCCCCAAAATGCGGGGGTTTGGTTCAACACCCCCAAGCCTCCGACTCGGAAAATCGGAGTCGGTTCCGCACGCTCAGGTAGGTATGTCTAACGAATCTTGTCATGTAGAAAAGAGCTAAAACATTGTCCCCAGAGACGGACCAAGACGGACAGCGACGAGTGTCGGTCCTCGTCTCCGGCCCGACGACGACGTTTCTCTTCGTTCAAAGGCAAAGTTCAATGCCCAGCCAAGCCAACCCCCCCAACGAGGTTGCTTGCCGTGTGCTTGCCTTTTCGGAGTTAGTTTCCGTCGGAGTTTTCCCCCACCCTCCCGCGCCGACGATGCGCTCTGATGTTTCCAGGCCTTATTGTTTGGTTTCTCCTGACAGCCGCCAAAAGTCACGGACTGCTGCCGGTAACCGACGTTTCGACGCTCGGGTACTCGAGGTTGGTTGGGTTCTGTCAAATCGGTCTGATGAAGAGCGTCAGTCCCTATGACAATCTTGCATACATCTGCATAGAAACAATATCATTGAAACGCTTTGTGTCGGATATCGCGCCTTAGTCTGCTGCGGCTTGGTATTTTTGGTAACTAGACTGAACTTTGACCCAGGTTCGACGATAGACTATATACGGCGATGCAGCTTGGTTGCATGGAGGCTTTCGCAAGCCTATAGCATACTGAGTTAGCTCTCTTGGGATTCTGGAACCAGATATCGCACACAATTCAAGTAGCATTTACTCGAAATACCAGCTAGTTGAGTTGACGAGTCGGTATGCAGTCGTGTCGTTGTTTCAGACGTCATATTCCAAAAGAATCTGTTAAGGGAGCACAGTCTCCTGATCATCATGACATGTGGTTGGCATGTATCCAAGTCGCACGTCTTAGCCCTCTTCTTGACAGGTGACAGACCTCCAGTCCTTGGCTTGTTCCCCTTGACACACAGCTATCATTCGTGCCTCGGGCTAGCATAGAACAAGTGCTATGATTGCCAAGCTGCCAACTCCCCTTACCTATCCCGTGGGTTTGGGACCGTGTTCTCCGTGCATCTCACGAAGGACCTTCGCGGTTAATCTCGGTGTCTTTAATAGCCACCATCAGACTCTGTACCTGCAGATTCAAGTCCGTGTAAACCAATGAGGTGCGAGAGGGCACGTTGGCTGGGGAAGCACAATAGTCTGAGCGTGTGTGTAAAGTAGACGTTCGACTTTTAAACCTTTCAGATGAAGGAAAGCGCGGCCTTGGCGTATTCCAACTGTCGGTCCTTGTCTGCTTGACAGCCGCTCGTGCTCTGCAGTTGGTTCTGCGTCTTCATGACAATTAGGGCTGACTGCAGGTCCAGGACTATGTTTAGACCGCGGGGCCTAAGTCGAGCGATGGTTTATTGGTGCATCTTGCATGCCTCAATATGCTGCGTGACGGCGGATAAGCTGCTGGATCGGACATAACAATGGCCAAATGATTCACGTACGAGATCAAGCCTAGCTCTCAGGCCTCGTCAACACCAACTGAACGAAGGCGCAACATGATGACGGCTCGATGTTGAGAGAACCCCGGGTCTTGCCGGTGGGACTGAATGACGACAATCCGACCTTGAACGTGAACAATGATCCTCGCCTGTTGACTTTCAATTGAGACGGGCTCGGGCAAATTGTAAGGATATGGTAAGGAACCGGCGAACGGCATCCCCGGCATCGTCAGTCATCCCGCGGGCTCCCAGTCTTCCCACCGCCTGTTTCCCTGCGCCAGTCCCACAATGCGGCTCACTCGGCGACTTGGAACCTAAACCGACCCTCGATCCAAGCCAATGGTTCATGTGCCCTCTCCCTAGATTGACTTATCCGAATTCACCGACGGCAACCCACACACACACACACACCTCCCCCTTTCCCTTCCGTCTCACACGTCACATTCTCTGCGGCTACGGAAAGTGGGTGGACCTTGGAACCGCGCGGGGTCTCGGCACCCGGCCCAGACTTGGAAGTGAAATACATGTCCAGCACATCAGACGAACATCTTCGGGTTCCATCTTCCGCTGCCGGCCCTCCCTCACAACGACGAAAGTCCGTCCGCGGAAAACCTGCACCCTAGGACACATATCGACCAGGCCTTCCATCCTATTAACCATTTTAACTTCTGTTATAGTCCATCGTCTGTCCATCGAAAACCCGGGGCACCCGAGGGCCTGGTCACGAGAGGCGGTTAAGAGACCTCGCATTCTCTGCGGCGCATGTCATAGGACAACGCTTCATCGGCTTGGCCCGTAGGCTCGTTCCCATATGTAGACGCCCTCTCTTTTCTTGCTCCCTTTCCATCCGTACCTTGGACACCCGCGCTCGGCTCGGTGCAAAACGTCAGCCCGGCCGTGTATATACGCCTCCGCCGTTCCGCTGGATCCGATCTCGCCTCTTATAATCCCCCAAAAAGAAATCACGCCCGCCTCACCTCGACGGGACGTGATGCCTTTCATCATCGACAAGAAGACGTCTCCGGCCCGGATGGCGTTCCAAGCGCTCGTGAGATACGAGCTCGACGGCCGGACCTACTACGGAAACCTGGTGCGGAGGAGTCGGAGCGGTTACGTGGTGGAGCGGCTGGGCGGAAATATCGACGAGGGCTTCACCCACACCAGCGTGAGAGATACCGTGACCAAGGTAAGAGAGAAGATTATGTGCCCCGGAAGGCTAAGATCTGCGGGTCACATGAATCGTTGCTTTTGTCGGAATCTGGACGGACAACGGAAAGAAGACTGGACTAACACCACGATTAGTTGTTATGTCCGTTGGAACGGACGCCCGTGATCATTTGCCTCGGGTTAAACTATGCAAAATACGCCGAGCGATTCAATGTGAGATACAAAGCCCCCCGAAGTCAACGTCCAATACCTCTCCCCCGCTGACATCTTCCTCAAGCTCCCCATCCCAGCGTACCCGATAGTCTTCACCAAACCGCCAGACGCCCTCGCCGGGCCCACTGATACGATATCCATCCACCCGGACGCCCAGAGCCACCTGGACTACGAGGGCGAGCTCTGCGTCGTCATCGGCCGCGATGCCCGCAACGTCTCCGAGGCCGACGCCCTCGACTACGTGCTCGGCTACTCGGCGGGCAACGACCTGACGGCGCGCAACTTCCAGGTCCCGGACGCCTCGGGCGGGCAGTACTCGTACAGCAAGTCGTTCGACGGGTTCGCGCCCCTGGGCCCGGCCGTGTGGTCGCCCGCCGTCGTGCCGGACCCGCACGCGCTGCGGTTCCGCACCCTGGTCAACGGCAAGGTCGTCCAGGAGACGGGCACGTCCGACATGATCTGGAGCGTGGCGCAGGTCGTCGCGCACCTGTCGCGCGGGACGACGCTGCGGCGGGGCACCGTCGTCATGATGGGCACGCCCGACGGCGTGGGGTACTCCCGGGGGAGGTTCCTGCAGGACGGCGACGTGGTCGAGGTCGAGGTCGACGGGCTGGGGAAGATCGAGAACACGATCTCGTTTGAGAAGAACTGAAGACACGTCCACTGTTGATGCTTGTTTTTAGTTCCTTTTTCCCCCTCTTTCTATCTGATTTCAACGAGGTCACGAGAAATGAGTTTATGCTGAACTTGGTACAAGGCTTTGGGATGGCTTTAGGGCCTGGTGGGATGATATTTTCATTGCAAGTGTACATGTGAGTCTATAAAGTGAAAAGTGAGGCCAAGAGGTGTGATTTTGCTTCAATCTCGCAAATCTTCAACGTCCGGCGCGACCTCAGACCAGTTGGACAACAGTTCAAACAACAGCATAGTGTATTTTCGCGGGCAGACGCCGTGCGTCGAAGCCCAAGTGCCAGCATTCATCACATAGACACGGTCTTCTTCTTACTACCCGTCAAGTCTAACAAATCAACAATAGCTTGGTATTATATGCGGCTATGAAACTCATCTCTTACCATAATACAGTGACACTGTAAACGCGAGACCGAGATTACAATAGAGTAATCGCGCCATACCAGACATCACATCAGACGTACGTATCACGGCAGCTGTGATAAGCTTCTCGCTTACGAGAATGACTTTTGGTCTCAAGAAGATGCCGAGGCTGGAAAGCCCTCGACCGATCTCTACAACAGCCCTACGTCTTGTTTAAACTTTCGCAGCCACTCCTCAGTATCTGCCGGCGTCTGATTCCAGGGGTCATCGCTGTTTGCCCAAGAGTCTTCATCAGTCATCTCTGCTTCAGAAAGAAACAAACACAAACCCGCGGAAGAACTTACTCATCGTAGAGAATCCACCGGGCCTGGTGCCGCAGCTCGTCGTCGCTGGGCACGTGGCTCGTCGGGTTGTTCGGCGACATGGTGCTGGCCACGAAGCGGGACAGCTCGCCGGCGAGCCGCAGGTACCTGTGGCTGTCGTTGAGGGAGAAGACGATGCCGTGCCCGCGCGGCGGCAGGCGGTCGCTTCCTCCTCCTCCGCCGCCGCCGCCCGGGGAAGGGCTCGGTCCCGTGAAAAGGGGTCTGGGGTTGTGAAGCCGGAGGAAGAAGTCTGGCAGCTCTTGGTTCAGCGGTGCGGACGGTTCGGGCTGGATCGCGAAGCCGTTTCCTTCCGGCGGGGCTCCCGGTGTCGTGCTCGGCAGGAACGGACTGCGAGGGTATGCGGGCGTTCCGTGAAAGCCGAACATCCCCAGCTCGTCCGGGACTCCTGAAACCGGACTTCTGTCAAAGCTCGTCAGCATCCCCAGGTCGGCGTCGCCGGAGAGGTCCTGCTCTGCCCTCTGCCTCAGCGGAGCCAGCCAGCCGGTGGACTCCCACACCAGGCGAGCCAGGAAGCCAACAAAGCGCTGCGAAGGGTTGGGCGAAGACGAGTCGACGCCCTTGAGAACCGCGCAAGCCGCCTGCTGGATGTCGCTGTCCGAGGGATCCGCGCCCATGGCGGCGTGCGCCCCAACATACTGACGGAGCTGGGCCTCGAGCTCGCAGTTCTCGAAGATGTTCCCCTTGCCGTTGATCTGAAGCTTCGTCATCCGGCCCCCTATCAACTGGGCCATTGGACAGAAGCGTGCCCTCGTCGCCGCGTCACCACGACAGCTCAGGAAGAGGTCCCTCAGCCAGGAATCGGGCGGCAGCGGCGTGACCGTGGTACCGGCGTTGGCCCCTGACATGTACTCGGAGCCAAATATCACGCTGCAGCCCTCGTACTTGAGGTCGTCGTCGGACGGCAGGCTCTCGGTGGCCTCGAAGTGGTTCCGTACGTAGTACTCCAACTCGACCTTGAGCAGTTCGTAGGCGCTCGGCAGCGTGTCCACGGGGCCGAGACTGGGGGCAAACGGGATGATCGACCCTCGCTCGAACTTGACGAGGTCTGGCGAGGCAAGTTTCAGTACACATGCGCAGATCGCGAACGGGAGCAGGGAAAGTCTCACCTGGAGGCATGGCGTTGTCCACCATGTCGGCAACGGAAGGGTCGAAACCCCAGTCTCCTTGCCAGTCTGAAATTGTCATGCCGTCTCTGAAATGCTCTGCCAGATGATTCCCTCGGTCCGCCCAGGTCTCGAAGATCGCGTCGCAGAATCCACACCTAGACCGTATCGCATCCATGCTGATCCTCCATTTCTCCGTCGACGGCGTCATCGCCGTGGTCTCGTGGACGAGCTTCAGGTGCTGCTTCAGATGGTCCTTTCGGTAAAAAGTGCGCTCCTCGATGGGTCTCTCTATGCAGGCAGCCTGGTGGTGACCATCCAGGTGAGGCGTGTCTGGGTTGACCTTGTCGCAGTAGACGCACACCGTATCTCCCCCTGCGTTGACGGTCGTCGATCCATCCGGCGAGCAAATCCACTTCTCGAGCGAGAGATGGAGCGACTTCTCGTGGCGCTGCCAGTCGTATTTCTTCTTGAAAGTCTCGGTGCAGAACGTACACTGATACGTGTTGCGTTCGTGGACGAAGGCGACTCTCCCGCGGTGTGGAGGCTTTGGAACCTGGCGTCGTCTACGCCGAGCTGAATGATGCTTCTTAGAGTCGACGGAACCTGAAGAGCGCTTGGATACAAAAGAGTATGCAGAGGACTGTGATCCCCTGCTGGACCTTGATGTAGGAGCGCTGCTCACTGAGGAGGCATTGCCCGAGGACCGTCCAGCAGAGCGAGAGCGACCCCGGCTTGAAGGGCCAGACAATCCCGACGATGCGGCGATGGCCCGAGAGATGTCCGACACGAGCGCGGGCTCGTGCTCTGGCGGAGAGTGCTCCCACCGCTCCATGGGATTCATGATGTCGAACGGAACCGGGGTTGGAGGTCTCGGGGGGATGTTGATGGGGAGTTGAGACGAAGTTGTCGTTTCTGGGCCTGCCGGGTCGGGGAGTTGTGGAGAGGGCGACAACATGGAGGCAAACTTCCTGCGGCGACGAGTGTTGGCGAACCAGTTGGTTATCTGTTGTCTTTCCAGTCCGCTCTGTCTCTGCAGCCTCTCAATCTCCTTGAGGGTTGGGTAGGGATGCCTCTCATGGTTGTCGAACCAAGTCCTTAGTACCTTAATGGCGCTGGAGGTAAATCGTTTACCGACTTTAGTCAGTCCCGAGACTGCGACCTGCGCCTCGACTGATTCCGTTGGGTTAGACGTCTCTTCTTGGCGGTTATTAGGCGACGGTGCACTGGCTGGAGTGCTCAAGGATGTCAAAGCACCATTGTCGCCGGGGAAGTCGGTAGACTGCGGGTCAGGCTGATCGTAGTCTAATAGAAGGTTATCCAATCTGGGGTCGTAGTACGGCGATAAGATGCCGAATACGTCTATGTCCAACCCGGCACTGGGTGGGCTGTCGGTGGCTGTAGCGAGAGAGTTTTCCATGGTCCAATTACGCACGTCGAAGGGTTGAGTGACAGGGACCACGGAGTCGTTAGCGCGGTAATCGGGAGAATGTAGTCTCAACGACTGAGCAGTCGAGATTACGGCTGCCGCTGGTTGCGCGACATGAGAGTCGGTAGGTAGGGGATGAGACGATGTTCAAGTTACGAGCCTCAAACATGAGTTGGCGGGCACTCAAGCGGCACGGTGATTGCGGGTCCACCGCGCGGATCGGGGGTTGTCTGTTGCCGAAAGGCGGAGTAACTTGCGCCTTTCCGTGACACGCTAATGTGTTTGCATGAGAGACGTGACTCACGGCAGACAAGTAACAGCAGTAGACTGAATCCCGCAACGCACATAACTAGAACTTGAATTCAATATGACTAGAATAGGAAGCCAACTTTTCCCTGAATCCTACAGTCCATCCCACATGCTACAACAGATGCTTGAGCTACGGTGTAGTAAACAGATGCCCCCGAGAGGCGGGGACCATCCGGCCGAATGGGGCCGGGAGGGGCCGCGGTGGGGCGCTGCTAAACATTATCGTCCCGGCGGCTTGCTGACATACCAAGTAAACATCAGGGTTTCCGAGTTATGGACCTAGCTGTTGAGTTACCTGTGAGGGTACTTAGGGGTACTAGCTGGCTAAGTCTCGTAACAAGTACGGGGCCCTAACCCTTTTATAAACTTAATAATTAAGAGTTTTATACTACGACCCCTCTACCGCATATAATTAATTAATTACTACAAGTCTTTTTAGACGAATATATTACTATAATAACTAATTTAGCTACTAGTAAGATCTTTCTTATAGGCCCTAAGAATTAAATTCCCTAGTAAAACACTATTTAAACTTAAGGGGTCTTTCTTAACCTCTAAAACGCTATTAACCTAGATATAGACTACTAGTTACTAATTAGTGTTATAGTGCTACTTTTAAAGCTACTTTTAAGTAACTACTTAAAAAGCTTTATTTACTATAGACTTAAGTTATTAAGTCTTTAGTCCTTAACACCCACGGGATCTACCCTACTAGTAATTATTTTTAAAAACGTTTCCCTTTTATATAGTATTAATAACTCTTACTATATTATAAGTATTATAGACCTTTTTACTAAGTACTTTAAGCTTTATACTAATACTTAGAGTATATAAGAAGTTATTAGTTATTACTATAAAAACTATAAAAAAAATAAAAATAACTTAGTTATATAAATATAAAAAACTATATTTTTTAAGTTCTAGTACTAGTACTATAATATAAATAAAGAACTAGTTAATTAGCTATTACGTTTTAAAAGTTATTTTAATATAACTATATTTCTTTACTATAATTATATAGAGTAGGTACTTTAAGACTACTTTATAATCCTTTATAACTATTACTTTATATTAAAAGTAGCTACTATTAAGTAGTTTAACTTATAAATTATTAAAATATATAAAAGATAAACTATTTTACTTAAGGCTTTTTTAAAAAATAAATTTTAGTTATTTAATATATACTAAGCCCTTAAGTACTTATTAATTTAAAGCTTTATTTAAAACTTTAAGTTAAAGTACTTTAAAGTATAGTATATAACTATACTTAAAAAGGTAATTTTATTAATTATTAAGACTATTAATAATTTACTAAAGTTAATTAAAAGATTTTAGTATACTCCTAGAGTATTTAGTATTAACTAAGTAAATAACTAGGAGTTAAATAAGTAGTATAAAAATTACTTATAAAGTACCTACTTAAAGTAAAGTAATTACTAAAGCTCTTTATAATATAATATCTACTCTATTTATAACTTTACTTATACCCCCTCTAGGGTAACTAACGGCCCACGGGCTACGTACTCTAGGGAAACAGTACTTAAATTTACTTATTATAATGTAGCTTTTACGGATTTGAAGTAATAGGTGTTTTTAATTAATTTCGAAGTAGACTACTAATTACGCCGTTAACGCCGTTAACGCTGCTGAAACTACTAACGCCTTTCTAGACCGTCCCTCTAAACCTATTAAATTTAATTTAAACTAAACCGTCCCTTTCCTTAACTACACTATAGTTAGTTAACCCAATTAGACTACTTTTCTCTGTGCTTATTAGTAGACGTTTCGATATCTAGGCCTTATTAAACGTACTAGTCTCTTATAGACTCTAGGGGATCTATAGTTATTATTACCGCCTTTATTACTTACTTAAAGTAGTATTAGTTATTTTTTAAAGATAGTAAGTTTAAAATTTAATTTAGTGTTAGATTAGTTAATAGAGTTAGTTTAATAGTTTTTATTTAGACCTTATTACTACTAATTTAAAAAAAGTAAAGGCTAAAAATAGTAATTTAGATTTTTGTATTTAAGAGTTAGGTTAGTTAGTTATACTATATATTAATAGTAGTAATACTGAACTGTATAGTTATGTTACTAAGTTAGTTAATATTATTTTTAACTATAGCAAATAGGTTGTGGTATTTAGTGTTTAGTAGTAGCTAGGGGACTTTTGTAGGTATAGTGTTTTTTATTATTTTATTGGATTATTAGGTGTGAATATGGAAAATAGAAGGAATTAACAAAGGGCTCGCTTGTAGTAGTAGTACCTTTTTCTTTAATTATAAATACTACTAGGGCTCGTTAGGCCCTATAGTACGTTATAGTGCTATAACGTGATTTAGCTAAAGGTTTGTATAAATAAAGGTTTATTTTAATATATTTAGCGCCGCTTATTAGTAATAGTATTGTTGTTATTACTAGTACATCCACGTCTACGTCTACTGCTACGGAAAGGGTAGGTAAGTGGAAGTATTAAGAGTTAGAGGGGGTTAAAGCTACTAGATATACCCTATTAGATACTTTTATTTAATTATACTATTTAATAATGTATAGCTATAGTGTATTCTTTTTAGAATAACTTATAGAAATGTCTAGACGAGACAACTACTTAAAAAAAAACATAAATAACTTTACTTATTTACTTAATTTATATTATTATATCTTTTTTAAAAAAGTATTTAAAGAATAGTATTATAATATAGTTTATTAAAAGTATATTAATAAGTACTTAAAGACTAATAATTAATTAATTAAACTTATTAAGGATTTTTATAGTAAATAACTTTATAGTTAATATATTAGGAGTTTTAAATAGCTATTAGTAGTATTTTAAGCTACTCCTTATAAGGGCCTATAAACTTACCCTTTTAGAGACTTCTACCTCTTTAACTCTAGCATATTAATCTATATATTTTATAATAAATAACTATTTATAAAACTCTAAGTAGTTAGTATAAGTAACTATTTATAAATAAACTTTAAGCTACTTATAATTAAAGTATATAAGAATATAAGTATTAGAGTTACTTAAGTTAATAAAAAAAAATCTATAATATACCTCTATAACGTAGTACTTTATATATCTATAGTAATAAATCTTATTTCCTACTAGTAACTATATAAATAAAGATACTAGTAAAATAAGCACTTTAGGTATTAGTTAATACTATATAGATCTAATTACAGCCCCTTTAGTATTATTAAAGTTAAATATAATTAATCTATACTTAAGTATAATAAACTTACTTTTAAAATAGTATATAGTAGTTATAGCTTTATATAGGCTATTTAGTATACTTATACTCTATAGTAGTAAAATAAATACAGCTCTATAAAGTAACGGCCTTTTAAAAGTAGTAAAAAGATATAGTACTAATAGCTTAGCTACTCTAGTTCTAAGCCGCTCTACTATTTAATAAGCTTTATAAAAGGAGTTTAAATTATAGTTAGTGCCTTTAAATTTAATAATAATAAGGCCCTTTACCCTTACTATAACGCGTATAGTATTAGTAAAGTAAAGAAAATAATCTATTATAAGCTATAAAAGAGTAATATATATACCCGCTCTAGTAAGTATATCACATTTAACTTTTATTTATATATAAAAAAATATAGTAGGTTTATATTTATATTAGTATTTACTAACTATATTACTTAGTACTTATAGAATTATTACTTCTTTAACTACTTTACTAATACCTTTACTAAGACTTTTAATAAATTTATTACTATAATAAAACTCTAATATAATATAAATATACTAGTATTTAAATACAATAAAGAGTTTACTAAATATAAAAAACTAATAACTACTTTTTAAGTATAAAACTATTTTATTAAACTATCTACTTTAAATACTTAAAATTAAAATAGTAGTACTAAGTATATTAGTACTATAGTTAAAGCTAAAATAAGAACTATAAAAAAAAGTAGTAAGTTCTTCTATAAAATATAACTTAATATATATAAGTCTATAGTATATCTCTATAACTATATACTATAAATAGCTTTTAGTTAAAAAACCTTATATAAAGTACTTTACTAGTGGCTTAGAAATAATAATACTATAAAGCTAAGTTTTACGTACTTATAAATATATAGTTATAAAGTATATACCCTTATAGCCACTACTTAGTTTAAAAAAAAGTACTTTAATTACTTTACTAGCTACGCCCTCTTAGGGTTCTTTATAAAATATACTTTAATAAATTAATATTATATATAAATACCCTTAACTAAAAAGGTTATTACTATAAAAGACGTAACGTTTAATAAAACCTAATAATTTAATAGTAACTTAAAGGCCTTTACTAAAAATACTTTAAACTTTAACTTTAATACTATTACTATATAAATTTATAGTTACTTTATTAATAATAAAAAAACTAACTATTAAGTACTATATAAACTCCTTTTACTAAGTAAAAAGAATAATAAAGTTATACTTTTTATAAAAGCCCCTAATAAAATCTTTAAAAATCCTAATCCTAAAAACCCTACTATAAAGTAAGTTCCCTTTAATAAATATTTATACTTAATAGTCTATTTTAAACTAATATTAATACTACTTAACTTATTTACTACTTTTTTTTAAGTATTTATTTATAAAGAAGAGTATTTAAAGAAGTATATAAAAGTAGTACTAAGTTATAATAATCTAAAAAACCCTAAATAAACCTATCATAATGCACCTACTAAGCCCTATTAAAAATAAAGTTTTTATAAAACTACTTTTTTAATAAGGACTTTATTATTATATTAAAATACTTTATAGTATTACTACTTTTAAACTAACCCTTTAACTACTTATAAACTATTAAAGGGGATTCCTAGTATTTAATATACTCTAAAGGTATTTTAAATAGTAAATATTAAATACTTTAATAGTAATTTTTAGCTATAGAGAGAGGATACGGGTACTTAGAGAAATAAGACCTTTTTACTAAGTAGGTATAAAAAGCTATATAAAGTGCGTAGTAATTTATTAGTACTAAGTACCCCTTAAAAAGATCTTTAACTTTTATTTATATTTTATATAGAAGTATTAACTTATTTATATACTATAGCTATATAAGTAGCTAAAGTAACTTATTTTAGAAGCTATTTAAAAATAAATTCTTAAAAAGAAGTACCTATAGGTACTATAAAAGGCACTTAAATCCTTAATTACTACTAAATTTATATATATAAATTAAATAAATATAGTAAGTTTTTAAAAATTAAAGCTTAACTTATTATATATAGTAATTAATAGTATTAAAATAATTAAAAAACGTATACTTTAATACTTATTAGTATATCCTTTTAAATACTAATAACTATTACTAACTACTTTAATTTTAAGCTTTTATAGTATAATACTATAAATACTTTTATATATATAGAGTTTAATAAAGATATTTATATATAAATACCCCCTAGTTACTAAAAAAAAAGCACTATTTTTAAACTTATTAAAGTACTTTATAAATTATATTACTTACTACTCTTTTAGTAGTACTATTTTAAAGTAAATTTATAGAAACTTAAACTAAAGTAAGTCGTTAATAAAAACTACTATTAAATATATAACTATATAATTTTTTTTTATATAAATAACTATATACTCTACTTTCCCTTAAAGTACTATAATAAAGCTATAAAGCTTATTAAAGTTTTTTAAAAATAGTATTATTTTAAAAGTAGTTAAAACTTATAATAGTTTCTAGGAATTAAAGTTATTTATAACTATACTATAAAGTAGCTTTAGCTTTTATAATCTATATATATTAATAAGTTTATTAAATAACTTTAGTAATACATAATAAAATTAAAAAAAGTATATACTTTATTACTTTAATTAAGTAAGCTTTTTTTATATAAAGGAATAGTTATATATACTAAAACTAACTAATACTAAAGTAATATTAACTTTATAATATACTTAGTAATAATAGCCTAACTTAATATTACTCTTTTAACTAACTATTTTACCTACTTTAACTATAACTTTAGTTTAGAGTATACTAAAAAGGTTAAAAGAATTATAACTTACTTTATTTATTAGTATACTTTATACTTTAAATATAGTTATAAAAAAAAAGAACTTAATAATAGTTTTATAGTTACTATAAATATAAGCTTTACTAATAATATAATAAACTATAAAAGCTTTTAGGCTTTTATAATTAAGCTTTTTAATAAATTAATTAAGTAATAAGTTAATAAATAAAATATAGTTACTATATTAACTATAAAAACTAAGTTATTTATACTTTTTTAAGTAGTAAAAAAAGTAATTTTTATAAGTTAATTAATAATAGCCTTTTATATAGACTTTAAAAAAGAGACTTTTAAAGCTATTTTAATAACTTTAGTACTAAGTATATAGATTTAATATAATAATTAATAAATAATTTACTTTATTAATAAAGAAATAGTTTAACTATAAATAAAGCTATACTATATTAATATCTATAACTATTAGTTATATTAAAAAACTTAAAAGAGCTATATTATTATTAAGTATACTTTTATAATAAAACTAATAGTTAATAGGTTTATAAAGCTATTTACTAGTACTTACTTTAAGTATTCTTTAAGTAACTAAATTTTATTAATTAAACTAAGTAACTTAAAGTACTTTATAAAGCTAAACTTAAGAGTAAGAGACTTAAGGGCCTTAACTTTACTAATAAAAAATAAAAAGAAGGATTATAAGCTTTAAGTACTTTAAAAATAGTACTACTCTTTTTACTATAGGGGTAGAGGTTTAATAAGGGTAATAGGACTACTTAAAAGCTAAAAAAGAGTAATAAATATACTACTCTAAAGAGGTATTTAAAAGGTATTAATTACTAAGTAATTATAAAGTAATTAAAAAAGTAATTAAACTATAGAGTATATACTAAAAAGGAGTAAATAAAACGATATATTTAAAAGGCCTTTTAGTTATTAATATAGTAGTAAAAGCCTTATAGAGGCCCTTATTAAAAAAGTATATTAAATTATATAGATTTAAGTCTACTACTTTAAATAGTATAAAAGCGGATTTCGGCCACCTATATAAGCTAATAACTAAGGGCCGGCCTGGATTAATAAAAAGTTTAGTAGCTAAGCCTTTAATAGTTAGTACGGGGTGTAATAGGGGCAAAAATCGCGCGTAGTAGCATATAGATATATATATTAATATATATACTAATTAATACGTAATTCAATACTAGCTTTTACTAAAATTTAATAACTATAGTACCGTATTAAAAAAAACAGTAATTATAAAAATTAAGTGAATTTCCGGCCTTAAAACCTGACTTTTTTATAGCTTTATTTTAGTATTACGTACGCCCCACTTATTTAAAATTAGTAAGCTCAAGTATATATATAGTTAGTATAAGTAAAAATAGTATATATTTTTTTAAAAAATTGTTTTTTATTAAATACTATATATATACTAAAAAATAGAATTAAAAGAAAATTTTCTTTAAAATTAACTTTAACTTAGTATATACTAGTATATACTTAGTAGAAATTTATAAAACTTAAGAATTATATACTTTTACTATTTCTTTATAAGTCTATATATTTAGTTTTTTATTAAAGCTATATAACAGTATAAAATAGAGATTTTAAAACCTAGTATCTAGATTTTTGCTTTAAAATTCAAATATAGTGGGTGTTACAGGGGATTTAGTGCTTAGACCTCATTTTTTTCTATTTCTGACTTTACGTTTATTTTTATAACATTTTTAAATGCTAATAAAAAAACGTAAAATCTTAGGATAAGCTACTTTTACTATTTATCTATTACTATAAAAAGTAGTAGCTAAATTAGTTAAGTGGTTATAAAGTTATTTGTATTGTAATATGTTGAGTTTAGTGGGTTTTTGGTGGTGGTTTTTGAAATTACCGTTTTTTTTGACACCCCACTGTACCTTTCACAACCTGACACTCCCAGTGCAGAATATGCAACCGAGGCTTCGAAGAGAAACCTGGAAACTCTCACTCGTCACTACTCCCAGCAGTGGTCAAGTTAGCCTTTATGCTGGACAAGGAACCCACCGGGGAACATGCTGGGAACATGTAGAACGCAAGACTTGGCACAATCGAATAACACAACTTCGGCCTCCTCTCAGACCATATCATACTTCATCGCCGAACGATGCAATGCGCATCGTATCATTCGCGATCGGTATCGTTTCAGCAACGCCCGGCGGCTCAAGGGCCAGCGCCTCCTGGCGGCCTCGTCACTGTAACTCAATCTGAAGTTTAGTTGACTTAAACTCATTGCAACGATTCTCTCCAGGGCGTCCAAATCATTGGCGAGAACGCTGCGGCTCCTGTTCTCGGCACGATGCCGACCAGCCCTGCGGGACTATCTGCCGAGAGCGCGGCTGTCGAAACCACGTCATCCGACTCGCCCTCCGCCGCACTCTAACCTTGCCCATTTTCGGATTTTACCTATCGATCGTCAGAAATATGGGTTCTTCTCGTCGTTTTCTTGGAGCTTGGAGGCGGAGACTGCGGAAAACGCACTCCGCATTCTCCGCACTTCTGCGAACCACGTCACGAAGACGGCAAACATGAGACGAGGGGAACCAGAAAAGTAAAGATAGCGTTATCGTGTAATGAAACCTACTCTCCTGTTAGCAGGCTTCCTCGTATTTAGCAACCACGACCAATACGAAATACGAAAGTCCGTAAATTGGAAAGTAAGGTAGAGGCCGTTAAACTGCAACGGAAACGTTACTTCTGACGGTTTACGACTGATAATTTCTTGATACAGTACCCTTTAGAGAGAAACTGTTAGATTATGTGGATTTGAGCCTACTGCTCTAAATAGCGTGGGAGTGGATTTCGGCTACCCGTACGAGTTAATGGCTGAGGGCCGGCCTGGATTAATAGAAGGTCCAGTGGCCAAGCCCCTAACGGCTGGCGCGGGGCGTAATAGGGGCAAAAATCGCGTGTAGTAGTATATAGATACTTACTTTAATATATATACTAATCAGCGCGTAATTTAATAATTAAAAGTCTTATACTACAACCCCTTTACTATATATAATTAATTAATTACTATAAGTCTTTTTAAATGAATATATTACTATAATAACTAATTTAGTTATTAGTAAAATCTTTTTTATAGGCCCTAAGAATTAGATTCTTTAGTAAAATACTATTTAAGCTTAGGGGGTTTTTTTTAACTTTTAGGATACTATTAACCTAGATACGGACTACTAGCTACTAATTAGTACTATAGTATTACTTTTAAAACCACTTTTAAGTAACTACTTAAAGAACTTTATTTATTATAAACTAGAGCTACTAAGCCTTTATTTTTTAATACTTACAGAATTTAAACTTTCTATAACTATCCCTAAAAACGTTCCCCTTTTATATAGTATTAACAACTTTTACTATACTATAAGTATTATAAACTTTTTTACTAAGTACCTTAAGTACTATACTAATACTTAAGTTATATAAAGAGTTATTAACTATTACTATAAAAACTATAAAAAGAATAAAAACAACTTAGTTACATAGATATAAAAAACTGTATTTTTTAAGCTTTAGTACTAGTACTACAATACAAACAAGGGACTAATTAACTAGCTACTATGTTTTAAAAGCTATTTTAATATAACTACGTTTCTCTACTATAACTACGCAGAGTAGGTACTTTAAAACTACTTTACAATCCCTTACAGCTATTACTTTATATTAAAAATAGCTACTACTAAGTAGTTTAATTTATAAATTACTAAAATATATAAGGGATAAGTTATTTTACTTAAGGCCTTTTTAAAAAACGAATTTTAGCTATTTAATATATACTAAGCCCTTAAGTACTTATTAATTTAGAGTTTTATTTAGAGCTTTAAGTTAAGGTACTCTAGGGTATAGTATATAGCTATACTTAAGAAGGTAATTTTATTAATTATTAAGGCTATTAATAACTTATTAGAGTTAACTAGAAGATTTTAGTATACTTTTAGGGTATTTAATATTAGTTAAGTAAGTAGCTAAGAGTTAAATAAGTAGTACAGAGACTACTTATAAAGTACTTATTTAAAGTAAAATAATTACTAAAGTTCTTTATAATATAATATTTACTCTACTTATAACTTTATTTATTTACTTAATTTATATTATTATATTTTTTTTAAAAAAGTATTTAAAGGATAGTATTATAATATAACTTATTAAAAGTAAATTAATAAGTACTTAAAAATTAATAATTAATTAATTAAACTTATTAAAGATTTTTATAGTAAATAACTCTATAGTTAATATATTAAGAGTTTTAAGTAACTACTAGTAGTATTTTAAACTACTCCTTATAAGGGCCTATAAGTTTATCCTCTTAAAGACTCCTACTTTCTTAACTCTAGTATATTAATTTATATATTTTATAATAAATAGCTATTTATAAGACTCTAAGTAGTTAGTATAAGTAACTATTTATAGGTAGGTTTTAAACTACTTATAATTAAAGTATATAAAAATATAAGTATTAAAGTTACTTAAGTTAATAAAAAAAAATTTATAATATACTTTTATAATATAGTACTTTATACATTTATAGTAACAAATTTTGTTTTTTACTAGTAGCTATATAAATAAAGATACTAGTAGGATAAGTACTTTAGGTATTAATTAATACTATATAGATTTAATTATAGCCCCTTTAGTATTATTAAAGTTAAATATAGTTAATACATACTAGAGTATAATAAGTTTGCTCTTAAAACAGTACACAGTAGCTACAGCTCTATATAAGCTATTTAGTATACTTATACTTTATAGTAGTAAAATAAGTATAGCTTTATAAGGTAATAGTTTTTTAAAAGTAGTAAAGAAATATAGTACTAGTAGTTTAACTACTTTAGTTCTAAGTTACTTTACTATCTAATAAGCTTTATAAAAGGAGTTTATATTATAGTTAGTGCCTTTAGATTTAATAACAATAAAGCCCCTTACCTTTACTATAATATATATAGTATTAGTAAAGTAAAAAGAATAATTTATTATAAACTACAAAAGAGTAACGTATACACCCGCCCTAGTAAGTATATTATATTTAACTTTTACTTATATATAAAAGGATATAGTAGGTTTATGTTTGTATTAGTATTTACTAACTATATTACCTAGTACTTATAAAACTATTACCTCTTTAACTACTCTATTAATACTCTTACTAAAACTTTTAATAAGTTTATTTCTATAATAAAACTTTAATATAATATTAATATATTAGTATTTAAGTACAATAAAGAGTTTATTAAATATAAAAGACTAATAGCTACTTTTTAAGTATAAAGCTATTTTATTAAGTTATCTATTTTAAATACTTAAAATTAAAATAGTAGTACTAAGTACGTTAGTATTATAGTTAAAGTAAAAGTAAGGACTATAAAAAAAGGTAGTAAGCTTTTTTATAGAATATAGCTTAATATATATAAGTCTATAGTATATTTTTATAACTATATACTATAAGCAGCTCTTAGTTAAAAGACTCTGTATAAGGTACTTTACTAGTAGCTTAAAAACAATAATACTATAAAGTTAAGTTTTATATACTTATAAGTATATAGTTATAAAGTATATATCTTTATAGTTACTATTTAGTTTAAAAAAAAGTACTTTAACTACTTTACTAGTTATACTCTTTTAGAGTTCTTTATAGGATATACTTTAATAAATTAATACTATATAGATATTCTTAACTAAAAAAGTTATTACTATAAGGGACGTAATATTTAACAAAACTTAATAATTTAATAGTAACTTAAAGGCTTTTATTAAAGATACTTTAAACTTTAACTTTAATACTATTACTATATAGATTTATAACTACTTTACTAATAATAAAGAGAGTAACTATTAAGTACTATATAAACTCCTTTTACTAAGTAAAGAAAATAACGAAGTTATACTTTTTATAAAGGCCCTTAGTAAGATTTTTAAAAATCCTAATTCTAAAGACCCTATTACAAAATAAGCTCCCCCTAGTAATTACTCCTACTTAATAGCCTGCTTTAAGCTAATATTAATACTACTTAACTTACTTACTGTTTTTTTTTAAGTACTTATTTATAAAGAAGAGTATTTAGAGAGGTATATAAAAGTAGCACTAAGTTATAATAATTTAAAAGACTCTAAGTAGACCTATTACGACGCACTTACTAGGCCCCGTTAAAAGTAAAGCTTTTATAAAGCTACTTTTTTAGTAGGGACCTTATTATTGTATTAAGATACTTTACAGTATTGCTGCTTTTAGGCTAGCTCTTTAGTTATTTATAAACTATTAAAGGGGATTCCTAGTATTTAATATACTTTAGGGGTATTTTAAATAATAGATATTAAATGCTTTAATAGTAATCTTTAGCTATAGGGAGAGGATATAAGTACTTAGGGAAATAAGACTTTTTTATTAAGTAGGTATAAAAAGCTGTACAAAGTGTATAGTGATTTACTAGTGCTAGGTACTTTTTAAAAAGATCTTTAACTTTTATCTATATTTTATATAAAAGTATTAGTTTACTTATATACTGCGGCTATACAAGTAGCTAAAGCAACTTATTTTAAAAGTTATTTAAAAATAAACTTTTAAAAAGAAGTACCTATAGGTACTATAAGAGGCACTTAGATTTTTAGTTACTATTAGGTTTATACTTATAAGTTAAATAAATATAGTAGGTTTTTAAAAATTAAAGTTTAGCTTATTATATATAGTAATTAGTAGTATTAAGATAATTAAAAGACGTATACTTTAATACTTATTAGTATGTCTTTTTAAATATTAATAGCTATTATTAACTACTTTAATTTTAAGTTTTTATAATATAATACTATAAATACTTTTATATATATAAAGCTTAATAAAGATGTTTATATATAAATACTCTTTAGTTACTAAAAAAAGGGTACTATTCTTAAGTTTGTTAAAGTACTTTATAGATTATATTACTTATTACTCCTTTAGTAGTGTTATTTTAAAGTGGGTTTATAAAAGTTTAAGTTAGAGTAAGTTACTAGTAAAAACTACTATTAAATACGTGGCTGTATAATTTTTTTTTTTTATATAAATAACTATATACTCTACTTTCCCTTAAAGTACTATAATAAGGCTATAGAGCTTATTAAAGCTTTTTAGAAGTAGTATTATTTTAAGGGTAGTTAAGATTTATAATAGTTTTTAAGAATTAAAGTTATTCACAACTATACTACAAAGTAACTATAGCTCTTATAATCTATATATATTAATAAGTTTACTAAATAACTTTAGTAATGCGCGACGAAATTAAAGAAAGTATATACTTTACTACTTTAGTTAAGTAAGCTCCTTTTATATAAGGGAATAGTTATATATACTAAAACTAACTAGTACTAAAGTAATATTAACTTTATAATATACTTAGTAATAATAGTTTAGTTTAATATTACTTTTTTAGTTAATTATTTTATTTACTTTAACTATAACCCTAGTTTAAAGTATGCTAAAGAGACTAAAAAAGCTATAACTTACTTTATTTATTAGTATACTTTATACCTTAAATATAGTTATAAGAAAAAAGGACCTAATAATAGCTTTATAGTTATTATAAATATAAGTTTTATTAATAATATAGTAAATTATAAGAGTTTTTAGGCTTTTATAATTAAGTTTTTTAGTAGATTAATTAAGTAGTAAGTTAATAAGTAAAATATAGTTACTATATTAATTATAAAGGTTAAGCTACTTGTGTTTTTTTAAGTAGTAAAAGAAGTGATTTTTGTAAGTTAATTAATAACGGCCCTTTATATAGACCTTAAAGAAAAGATTTTTAAAGCTACTTTAGCGTTTTTAGTACTAAGTATATAGATTTAATATAATAATTAATAAATAATTTACTTTATTAATAAGGAGACGGTTTAGTTATAAATAAAGCTATATTATATTAATATTTATAACTATTAGCTATATTAAAAGGCTTAAAAAGGTTGTATTATTATTAAGTATACCCCTATAATAAGGCTGATAGTTAATGGGTTTATAAAGTTACTTATTAGTATTTATTTTAAAGTGTTTTTTAAGTAGTTAAATTTTATTAACTAGACTAAGTAACTTAAAGTACTTTATAAGGCTAAGTTTAAGAGTAAAAGGCTTAAGGGCTTTAACTTTATTAATAAAGAATAAGAAGAAGGATTGTAAGTTTTAAGTACTTTATAAATAGTACTACTCTTTTTACTATAGGGGTAGAGGTTTAATAAGGGTAATAGGACTATTTAAGAGCTAAGGAAGAATAATAAATATACTACTCTAGGGAGGTGTTTAAGAGGTACTAATTATTAAGTAATTATAGAGTAATTAAAGAAGTAATTAGGCTATAGAGTATACACTAAAAGGAGTAAATAGAATAATATATTTAAAAGGCCTTTTAGTTATTAATTTAGTAGTAAAAGCCTTATAGAGGCCCTTACTAGGGAGGTGTATTAGATTATATAGATTTAAGTTTATTACTTTAAATAGTATAGGAATAAATTTTAGCTACTTATATAAGTTAATAGTTAAGGGTTAGCTTAGATTAATAGAAAGTCTAGTAGCTAAGTCCCTGACGGCTAGTATAGGGTGTAATAGGGGCGAAAATTACGTATAGTAGTATATAGATACTTACTTTAATATATGTACTAATTAGCGCGTAATTTAATAGAAACTGTATATAAAACTTGAACTTAAGGTTAAAGTAGCGCGTAGCGCGCGTTATAGGGCGTTTATTCTAGACCTTATTTAACTTAATTTAGAAGATATGATTTTATTCTAATAACTTAAAAATAGTAATTATTTTGCGTTAATTATATACTACAAAATGTAGTGAGACCCTTAATTCTACTTTTAAAACGTATTTTTTAAAATTAAAACAGTAGTTTAAAATTAGAATTAAAGATCTTCTAGGGGCTAGAATAAGTTTAGAAAGGAGTAGGGTTAGGAGTAAGATTTGTAGTTTTATTAAAGGGTTTTACTATTAGGGCCTTCTAAAGTAACTATAAAGTACTGGGTAATAGTATTAACTACTTATATAAATTATACTATCTCTACCTAGGCTCTATCTCTAGGCTTTATCTCTAGGCTTTATTTTTAAACTCTATTTCTATATTAGTATAGTTACTATATAGTTAGTTTTTATAGTATATAGTGCTATAGTAGAAGCTATAGTTATATAGAGTTATGTAACTATATAGCTCTACTATTATAGCTAGCTTTTTAATAATAAAGTTTATATTAATAAAAGTTAAAGTTTAATACTAAGAGTAGTATTATTATTACTAAAGGGATTTTAAGTTTAAGGTATTTAGGTAATTAGTTTAAGTATTTAATAAAAGGGTTATAGTAGTTACTACTAAAGGGCTAAAAGTATTTAAAAATTAATATAAAGTTAATAGTTAAAGAACTATAAAAAGGAGGACTTAAGGGTACTTAAGTTTTATTTATATATAAGTTCTGTTTTTTATAAATATATCCCTTTATTCTTAGGACTAACGTTAAGTATATTAGTTTATTATTATAAACTACTTTTAGTATTAT
Source organism: Colletotrichum musae (assembly GCA_027406025.1). Classification (NCBI taxonomy): domain Eukaryota; kingdom Fungi; phylum Ascomycota; class Sordariomycetes; order Glomerellales; family Glomerellaceae; genus Colletotrichum; species Colletotrichum musae. The sequence continues at coordinate 915,743 of JANVYC010000007.1, forward strand.
TAGTTCTACTTTAAAACTACTTATTATATATTAGTTCTATTTATTATTATATAACTTATATTCTAGTTCTTCTACTCTATAGGGTATTATACTAATATAGGCTAATGTTACTTATTTAACTACTAAGCCCCCTATAGGGTTATTATTAAATATTTACTAACTAATGGGTTATAATATTAGCTCTTTTTTTAAAAGTCTTATCCTTAAGACTTTATTATAAGTAGGTTGTTAGTTCTAGGTTAGGGATTTATAATTGTACTTTTTTGTTTTTTATAATACTAATACTATATTAGGTTGTATTTAAAAATTAAAATTATATTTAACTATAATTAAAAATTATAAAAGAGTAGTACTTATTAATTATATTAAGTTTTATTTAATTAATAGCGATATACTTTGTACTTGTTGTTTTTATATAAGAGTTTTTTGTTGTTTTAGTGAAAAGTGTACTTGTTACTAGACTTATATTGTGGTAAAGAAGTTGTGCAATAGTGTCCTAGTAGCGTTTACTTATAGGTTTTTTAGATTCGTTTTTATTTTATATACTAACTTTGTGTAGTATAAAAGTTAAATTTTTAATAAAAGGAGTAGAATAAGAAAGAAGAGAAGGTGGGTAAAGAGCTTTTAGTACTTTATTATAAGTTTATGCGTTTATAGTTTTAGATAGTAAAGGTAGTAAGTTATTTAAGTTATATTTATATAATTTAAAAGAAAGTTTATAAAAAGTAAACTAAGGCCTTTAAGTAGGGTATATAGGAGGTTAATTAGGAGGACGGGGTTCTTTTTAAGGGTAATTTGTTATTAGTACTAGATACTTATAAGTGGTTTGTAGTGAGTGATTTTTAGGTAGTGGGTTTAGAAAATGAGCTACTTTAGTTAGTATTTAGGTTTAGCGATAACTTTGCTAATTTAGGTTTATTAGTTAATAGTGTATTAATAGAGGGTTTTTAGTTTTATTTTAAGCTAAGTATTTCTAGGTAAAGAAATATTTATTTTATCTTAGGTCCTTTAATTAGTTAAATTTTGGTTTAAGGTTAAATAATACGTAATTTGTTTATTAGTACTTTTATAGCTTAGGTACGTTGCCTTTCTTACTATTAGGTCTAGTATTTTTGTAGTTTTTTTTGTGTATTTGTAAGGTTTAAGGTGGGCTTCTATATATTATTTTTGTATCCATAGTCTTTTTATTTAATTAAGTACTTAATTTTAGTATTGTTTTATTAATTAATATAGTTAATAATCCGTTTAATTTTGTAGTTTTATTCTAAATTAACTTTAATATAGTTTATAGTACGTAATTCTTATAGTGCTAGTTTAAGTAGTAATATATAAAAGACTAAGTGATATTTTATAGTGTTTAGTAGTACAAGTTTAAAGTTAACTTTTAAGATTTTTTTAATAATCTTAAAGGGTTTAAGTTTTTTAAAGTTTAACTTATTATTTAGTTATTTTATTTTAATGTTACGTTAAATAAAGTACGTGCTATTTCCCTTTTTAAAGAATAGTCCCTTTATTTTTAAAGTGTTAGTGTATCTATATATACGTTATTTAATAAATTCTAAATTTTATTAGAGTTTTTTATAGATTTCTTTAATTTTATTAATTTGGGTTTTAGTTTTTACTACTAATAGTTCTATTTTTAGTTTTTTATAGGTAGTTAGTTTAAATCTATAGTTAAGGTAAAAAGGTAAGTTTTATATACTTTTTCTTATTATACTATTATAAGTAAATTAAGCTATTAGTAATAAAGTAACTTAATTATTTTATTAGTAGTTAATATAATATTTTAAGTATATTTTTAGGATTTAGTTAATTCTTTTTATTTATTCGTTAGTTTAGGGGTAGAAGGTAGTAAATAGTTGCGGTTTAAATTTAAGCTATAAAATTAAAGATTTTTAAAACTTTAAAGTAAATTACGTTTTTTTATTAGATATAATATTTTTAAGTAGACTATACTAGTTAAGAATATACTTATTAAAGATATAGGTAAGTTTTTTTATAGTACTTATTTTAATTTATAGTATAAAGTATGTATACTTAGTAAGTTTGTTTATAATAACTAAGATACTATTAAACTATTTTCCGGTAAGGGGTTCTTTTAATTATAGTAACTTAATAATAAAATCGAGGGAAATTAATTACTATATTTTTTTAAGTATTAAGAGTAGTTATAGTTTTTTGTATAGCTTATAGTATACTAGTTTACTTTTATTATAAGTATTATAGTATTTAATAGTGTTAAATACTTATTCTTTAGTGACTTTATTACTATAGTATTATTTAATTTTTTTTTAAGTCTTAGTAACTCTTTAGTATTTATATACTTTAGTACTATAAATTGTTTTAATTATTTTATTAGTTATTTATTTAGGTGTACTAGTACTAATTTATTTAGCAATTATAAAGAGGTAAATAACTAGTACTAGGTTTTTATTTAAATTCTTTTTAAGGATTATTTAAGTTTTATTTAGGACTATTACTTTAAGGTCCGATTATTTACTAAAAGCATTTACTCTTTTATTTTTTAATTCTTTTTTATATATAATATAGAAGTTAAATTTTAAAAGGAATTTTAACTATTTAATTTATTATTTATTAAGGTTTTTAGATATAGTAAAGTATATAAAGTTTTTATAATCTATATATACTATAACTTTATAGTTAGTTTTTAAGAGGTATAGTTTTTATTTTTTAAATACTTTAATAATTACTATAAATTCTTTATTATAAATTTAATAGTTAAGTTTAGGTTTTTATAGTTTTTTTAAATAAAAGGTATATAGATATAGGTATTTTTTTTTATTTTATTATTTAAGTTATTTACTAATAGTGTAATTAGATGTATTAGTTTTAACTTTAAAGGGTAGGTTTAAGTTAGGTATTATAAATACGGACTTAGTAGTAACTTATTCTTTAATTTTTTTAAATACTATGTTTTTTTTTTTATTTATTTTTATATAGTATTTTTTTAGTAAAGTTAGTTAAAGTTTTAATATTTTTAGAGTATCTTTTAAGGAATTGTTAGTAAAAATTAATGAATTTTAGGAATAATTAAATGTCCTTGATGTTTTAGGGTATTGGTTAATTTGTAATTACTATAATTTTTTTGTTTAATATTTTAATAATTCTGGGGGTGATGGTGAATCCGAGGTAGTTTACTTTTTAGGTGTAGAACTTGCTTTTTTTAGGTTTAACGAGGAGTTTGGCTTTTTAGAGCTTTTAAAGTACTTAATATATGTATTACTTGTGTTTTTTAAGGGTTTTTAAAAAGATAAGGATATTGTTAAGGTATGTAACTATAAAGACGTTAAGTTTCTTTTATAGGATATAGTTAATTATGTTTTAAAATGTTGTAGGGGTGTTAGTAAGTTTAAAGGGTATTATAAAGTACTTAAAATATCCTCTATAAGAGTGGAATGTGGTTTTTTACTCTTTTTCTTTTTTAATTTTAATTAAGTTATAGGCCCCTTTAAAGTTAAGGGCTATAAACTAGTTAGCTTTGTGGAGTAGGTTTTATAGTTTTAAGATTAATAGTAGTAAGTAGTAGTTTTTAATAGTAATGTTATTAAGTTTTTTATAGTTAATATAGAGTTATAGTTTGTTATTTTTTTTTAGTATAAATAAAATTAAGTATTTTACTAGTAAGGTTAATTCTTTAATATAGCCTTTAGTTAGGTATTTGTTAATATATTTATTAAGTACTTTTATTTTTTATTAATTTAGTTAGTAAACTTAGTTAAATACTAGTATTTATCCCTCTTTGATGGGGATTTTATAGTTAAAGGTACTATACTTTAGTAGGCCTGTTTTTAGTATTAGAGTAAATAGCTTTTTGTATACTTTATATTCTTTTAGGATAAATAAAAGTTAATTTTTATTTATAATTAAATCTTCTTATACTATAGTAAGGTCTTTTTTTTATAACGGCCTAGTAACTACTTTTTTAACTTTTAGGTAAGTAATAAATTATAATATGTATATTATTAGCTTTTTTTAGTAAAGTTTGTTTAAAGCCGGTGGTTAACTATGTCCTTTAGTAACTAAACTCTTTTTGTAGTTCTAATAGAAGTAGTTAGTCTTTTAATCTATTTATAGGTTTTTTTTCTATAGCTATAGTATTTTTAGGATAATATTTTGTTGTTTTATATTTGTAATATTAAAGTAGTAGTATATCTTTTAGTTATAGTAGTTTAAAGTAAGGGGTATAGTTTCTTTATTAATAATACCTCTACTATACTATACTCTTTTTCTTTTTATATTATTAAATAAGTAAGGGTCCTTTTTTTTATTTTATAGTAGTTATAAGTTATTTATAACTTTTAGTAATATAAAGTTACTTTAGGCGCTGCTATTAATTAAAGCTTTAACCTGTATTTTGTTTATTGTAATGTTAAGGTAAAGGTATTTTTTATTTAAGTTTGTGTTTATTACTAAGTAAATAGATTTTGTTGTAATTACTTATTATAATCCTTTATTAGTAGGCGAATTTAGTTTTTTAACTACTTGAGCCTTTGTTCTGTGTATGTTTTATTTCTATTAGAGTATTTAACTATTCTTTTTTTTTAAGGGTATTTTTAATATTAAGGATAGGTGGTGCGAAACTGGTCCCCTTTTTTTTTTAGAGTTATTTTTTTTTAAAAGTTTTAGTTTTAATAATATAGTAAACCTAATATTAGTTAATATAGTATTTTTATTAGTTTATTTTATTGTTATATAAGTATTATATAGGGAAGTTAGGGTTTGGTTTAAATACTACTTTTTTTAGTTTTTTGTACTTTTTAATTATTTATATATTAAGTTCTTTATTAAGATAAATATTTTTATATAGGGCGTTCTTTTCTTTTTAGAGAAAGAATTTAGAATTGAGTTTTTTAGTAAAGTATTTTTAATATTTATTAAAGAGGTATTGTGACTAAAAAACGTTACGATGTTTTTTATGTATGGGTTTTAACTATTTATAGTTTCTCGTTATACTTTAGAGCTACTATTTTTTAGTTCTTTTAATTGGGTTTATTTTATAGAATATAATTTGTTATTAGTTATTATTTAGGGGAACGTATAGTAAGTACTTTTTTTTTTTTTTATATTAGAGGTTTTTTTTTAGAGTTTAAGTTCTGGGTATTTGGTAGGGCCTTTTAAGTGTCTTTATTTTAAGTACGTTATTAAGTAACGTTGCGAGGTTTATTTAAGTTATAGGGTGTGTTTGATTTGTATAGTGCTTTTTGGGTTTTTAGGTAGACTATAATTCTTTTTAAATTTTTAGTGTTATTAATATATAACTACTTAAGGGTTAGTAAATTAGCGCGTACTACTATTCTTTTATTTCTTTTAGTAAGTAGTGTTTAAATATATTTTGTATAGTCTTTGTTGGGTTTTATATTAGTAGTGTAGTGTAGTTTTTTAATTATGACGTTGAGTTTTTTAATAACTACTTTGTTGTTATACTTAACTTCTTTGTTACTAGGTGTTGCTAGGTTGTAGTTTGCTTATTGTGGGTTTATATTATTAAGTTGTTTTTGTACTTTTTAGGCTAGTTTTTAGTAAGGTGCTTTATAGGTAATAGTAAGTGTTTTTTTAGGGATGTTAGTAATATTATAGCTAGAGTGGTTAGTGTCCTTAGGGTACTACTTAGTGTTTTCTTTATTACTTTTATAGATTATGTATTTATTACTATAGTATGTTGTTTAGGAGAGTTTAGTATAGTTTTTTTTAAAGGTGGTATTAAGTTACTTACTTTTTAGTACTAGTTACTATTATGGCTTTTTTAGTTAGTAGTAATTTTTAGCTATATATCTAGACTTATTATAGTTATAGTATTTAAAAGTGCATTCTTTACTAAACTTATATTATTTAGTAGTATTAAGATTTATAGAGTCTGTATAGTATCTATAAGTAGTACTTTATTAATTATTGTTTTAATTATACTAGTTATTTTATTAGGGTTACTGTTTTTAGTTGTGGTACTAAATTTATTTAGGTAGCTATTAGTATTTTTTACTAGAGTTAGTATTTAGTTGTTGTTCTTCTTTTTTATAGTATCTTTTTTAGAGGCGGTTATTAATTTTAATTATAAGTTTAGTATATTAAAGGAAATCTTTAGGGTAGTTAATCTTAACAAGTTTATTTTTAACTTTATTTTTTAAGCCTTAGTAGAATATAAAAATTCTAGATTTTTTAGTAAAGTTTAGTTATACACTAATATATTAGAATTTAATAGTATAGTAGGTTGTGGATTTGGTTTATTTAAGTATAGTAAAGTTATACTTAGTTTGTTATTTCTAGTTAGGGTTTTAAAATAGAGTCTAAAGGGTATATTTAAATTTTTTAAAAGTTAAAAAGATATCTCTAACTTTAGTAGTGTAGTTATTTAAAGTTTTAGTTTTAAAAAACTGTTTTTAAAAGGGTTTAATCTACTAAAGGGCGCGTTTATAGAGGAATATAGTAGTATAGATAACTCGCTTAGTATTGTTTTTAAAGTTACTATAATAGAAGTTCTAGTAATTCTTAACTTAAATTAAGAATTTTTTAAGTTATTTAGGGGTTTTATTATAGGTAATAAGTAAGTTAAGCTTGAGTTTTTTATATTTGTTATAAATAGGTGTTTTAATAATGTTAGTAGTAGTATAGAGGGTTTTATTTTAGTTCTTAACCTTCTAAGTATACTTATTAGTTTATTAAACGGCTTACTAGAGTTCCTCTATAGTGCTAGAGTTTTTATTAAATAACTTCTAGAGTTGTTTAATATTATAGTAAGTTTATTTAAGTTACTTATTAGTATCGTTATTACTAGACTTATTTCTATTGTTTTTTATACGTTGTTTTCCCAGCTTCTGGATAAGGTTATAAGCTTATTTACTAGAGGATTTAGATAAAGTAGGAGTAACTTTAGGCGTTTTAATTAAAGATATTATAGAATACTATTTAGTTAGTATTAAAGGTTAATTTACTAAATAGGAACTATTAAAATATTATAACTAGCTTTTTAATAGTAAAGTTTGTATTAATAGAAGTTAAGGTTTAATACTAAGAGTAGTACTGTTATTACTAAAGGGATCTTAGGTTTAAAGTATTTAAGTAATTAGTTTAGGTATTTAATAAAAGGGTTATAGTAGTTATTATTAAAGGGTTAAAAGTATTTAAAGATTAATATAAGGTTAATAGTTAAAAAACTATAAAAAAGAGGATTTAAGGGTACTTAAGTTTTATTTATATATAAGTCCCGTTTTTTATAAATATATCCCTTTATCCTTAGGACTAATATTAAGTACGTTAGTTTATTATTATAAACTACCCTTAGTATTATTAGTTTTACCTTAGGACCGCTTATTATGTATTAGTTTTATTTATTATTACGTAACTTATATCCTAGTTCTTCTACTCTATAGGGTATTATACTAATATAGACTAATATTACTTATTTAACTACTAAGCCCCCTACGGGGTCATTATTAAAGGTCTACTAACTAACGGGTTATAATATCTATTTATAGCTTTAATATCTATACTAGTACTTAAGCTACTTTTAACTTATAAATATTATTACTTTTTTACTATATATATTTAACTCTATATAAATTAATTACTAACGTTTTTACTTATAAGTAAACTAATACTAATTAGTAGTTAACCTACTTATTACTACTTAACTATAAGCCGTAGATTAATTAAAATTATTTAAAAAAAACGATAATAGACTATTACGACCCTAACTTTAAGGGCGGGACCTTTAAAATACTATTACTATACTAAGTATCCCTTTAATCTTAAAAAGTAACTTTAACTTTAGGGATAGGACTTTTAATAAGTATAAAAAAAAAGAAGTATTAAAATATAATAAACCTACGATTCTATTAAGCCTTTATTAATAAAATTATAACTCTAGATAGTTAGGATATTACTACTAGAGTACTACAAAAAGACTATAAGAAATCCTTTTATAATAGTTTTTTTTTTTTTCTCTCTATCTATAGCTTTTTTCTAACCTCCCTCCTTTATTAACTTTTCTTTTTAACTTACTTTTTATATTTTTTAATTCTTTTTTTTAAAAAAGCTAACTATAGTCCGCTTTTTAATAATATAATTCTTTTAAGAAAGCTACTATTACTACCTCTTACTATAACTATAAACTTTTTTAATATTACCTTTTTTTTTAATAAGGGTTAAAATCTGCTTTTATAAAAAAACCTTTTTGCTAACTATAATTATAACTTACTCCTTTACTTTAAACCCTTACTATACTTACTTAAAATACTATAAATTACTTTATAATTATTTAAGTTAATAAAAACTTTATTACTAGTATTTATTAGTTATTTAAACTACTATTTACTTACTAATCCTATTACTTAAGAACCTATATATTAGGCTTTACGGATTTATAGCCTTTCTTTTCTTTTTCTATAACCTACTTAAGTATATTTTAGTAAACTCTAAAAGATCTATATTTTTAAGCTAAATATAAGGGATATTACTAAGTCTTTTAAAGTTAATAATACCAAAACCCTTTATAGATCTTTATAATTTCTTTTTTATTCCTATTTATTATTCCCCTTATTTATTACTTTAACTCTATTCCTTTTATATAGTAATAACGAGATCTAGAGTTATTACTAATTATTTATAACTTAATAATTACTTTTTATTACTAACTTTTTATAAAGTAGTTATAGAGCTTTTTAGTGAATCTTATAATTTTAACTAAAAGGACCCTTATGTAGTTGTGTAGGTTGCTAAAATGTTATAAATAGCCCCTATAAATAAGCCTTTTAAGAACCTCTCCTTTGTAGTAGCTACCTATAGACTAGTAATTAACGTAGATTTTACTAGTTAAAGGCCTACTCTAGAGTGTAATAAGTCTACTAATAAGACTTCTATAGCTATACTTAAAACCTACTTACTATAGTTTCTTAATAAATATATAATAGAAAGCTATACTAACTATATACTTTAAAAGACTTTTAATATTAACTTTAGTAGCTAGTTAGTAAATACCTTTACTTAAGTTTTACTTAAAGTTTACTGTATTACTAAGAAGTAGTTATATATTAATAGTATTAAGTTTAACCCCTTATAAATAAATACTAACTAGTAGTTTTTTAATACTACTTAAACTACTTAATTTAACTTTTAGAGTAAAAAAGACATTACAAAAGTTATAGCTTTTTATAAAGGCTTTAGAGTTAACTCTAAAAAGCCCCGCTTTTTTAAATATATTATAAATAGCGAGTTACATAGTACTTTAAAGTTAATTAAACAGAATAAGAGTATTATTTTACTATTAGTTAAATATTATAATAATACTGTGTTATAAAACGCGAATACCTTACTACTATAAAGAATAGCTACTTTTTAATCCTTTTTAAAAAAAATTAATACTATAACTAACTCTATTAGCCTTATAAAACTATATAAAGTTAATTCTACTTTTACTATTTTAAAAAAAATTTTTAAAACACTCTAACTCCAGCACTACTACTCTTTAACCCTTTTATACTAAAAATACTTACTAACCTTTTTAAGTTTAAGAATAGTATAACTTATAGTAGTAACTAGTATAAATCTCTTAATACAAAACTTAGGATCTTTAAGTATAATTACTACTTTATAGGTATTTTTTAATATTAAGTTTATATTACTTTTTTATTAATACTACAAGGCTAAGTATAGACTTTTTATTATAACTACTTTAATAACTCTATCTCTCCTCTATTACTTTTTAATATAGTAGTTATAATATATAACTACTTTAAAATTAACTAAATATATTAGTAGTACCTTTTTAAGTAGTAACGTTTTAACTTTACTATAAAAATATAAAATAGCTAAAGTAAGTTTTATATTAAGTACTTTAATAAAATAATTACAAAGTTTCTAAAGATTTAGCTTATACTTACTAAAGAGTACTAAGGCAACTATGCCCTATATAGCTAACTTCTTACTACTTACTACTCTTTTTTAAACTTTATATTAACTCTTATTAAAGGATCTCCTATACTTAGTAGTACTATTACTAACTTATAGTTAACTACTAGTATTACTAATAGCTATACTATAAGTAACTAGTACGTTTTTATAAATACCTACTATATTAATTATAAATATAGTAGCTACTATAATAGTTATTATTAAAGCTGCGATACCTGTGACTGTTTCTATAGTAATATACCTTCTTTTTGTAGTAATAGTATATAGAAGTGCTATATTTATAGTAAAATTAGCTACTGGTTTAATAAGTATACGTAAAAGGAGTATAATAAGGTATATAAGTACTATAAATTATTATTTTATATTTAGGATTCTTTTTATAAAGGATATTACTAGTTTCTACTTTAATATAAGGGCTCTTTAGATAATAATAACAACCTTTTAGTTATTAATAACTTTAAAAAAGGTAATTTAGACTTTAAAAAGGATATTAGATTTATTTATTATATAACGGTTTACTATGCCTTTATAAGTGTTAATAGCCCGGCTATTATTAACGGCCGCTATATCTTTAAGCTATTTAGAAATAATACTATAGTCTACTATTTAATATAAATAGACCCCTTTATCTGCCTAGTATTTACGTTAACGTTTATATATAATAGTTACTATTCTTTTAATATTTTTTATAGTATTATACTTAATACTAGAGTAGTAAAGTTTTTAATTATAAGCTACAATTAATACGTAGTACTACGAAATTACTTTTTATTAAACTTTAAGTTAAATACTTTTAGTATTAATAAGATTTTTATTTTTTTTAGAGATATAGTACTAGTTAATTTATTTAAATTTATTAATATCTTTACTCTATTTAGAAATATAACCTTTTATATAATACTTATAAGTACTTTATTTTTATTTAACTTAAGTAATATAAATTAACTTAGTATTATTTTTAATAATATTTATAATAAGTTCTATTAGGGTACTACTATAGTTTTAATTATTTAATAATAGGGGTATAGATAGCTTACTTTTAACTTTAAAGAGTTACTAGTATTTTACTATTTAACTAATATTAAGTTCTACTATTTCTATTATTAATTTAGCTACTCTTTTATTTAACAACTCTATAACGTTTTATAAAGGGCTAGGAACCCTATTAAGATTTTTATTATTAAAGCTCTTAATTACGTATACTATTAATACTAACTTAATAATTTAGTACTATTCCACTTTAAGTTTAACTTTTATAATAACTTTAATTTTAACTACAAAGTTATTATTAATATTATATATATTAATAGTAAGTTAGTTTTATATATAGTTAATATATTTATAGTTTTTAACACTACTTACTTTTTAGAATTACTTTTTATTAAATATTTATAGTAAGTATTTTAAAAGAATTAGATTAATATATACTAAGAACCCCCTAATAACTTTATTACTAATTTAAGTACTAGATTTTAGTTTAATAAGTTCTATAGTAATACTAAATCCTTTAGTATTACCCTTAAAGATACTTTTATTAAAGTATACTACTTAATTAATAAAGTTAAGAAATACTATACTATAGTATATAAAATCTATAAAATCTTTAAAGTAAAGAACCCTAGGATAAGCTATAATACCTGTTTTTAAACTATAGTTAAAACTATTAACAATACTACTAGTCTAAATAGTTTTATCCTAACCTTACTAGTATTTAAAGTATACTTCTATATAAACGACTCCTTTTTACTATTACTAAATATTATAACTAAAACTACTACTATTTATAAGACTATAGATAAAGTCTACTACTTTTATACTAAATAGATAGTTATAAAAGGCCTTAAGGTATATAGTAGTTTTAATATATTTATAAGCTTTAACTTTTTATTTTAATTTAAAGTTAGGGTATAGTATAAAAAGGGTAGTTAATAAAGTTTATATTTACTATTTTTAATTAATAGTAAGTTCTATATACTAGCCCTTTTATAGGGCCTATAAATATTTAAATTAACTTCTATTAAACCCTTTTATAATAACAACAATAAAACTAACTTTAGATCTCTACTACTAAATAACTCTAGCTATACTAAAAAAACTAAAAACAACAAAGCTAATAGCCCTAGGGATACCCCTAGTAAGGCTAAGCCGCCTAAAGAAATTCTTAATAAAATTATTATTAATCCTACTTTTTCCCCTACTACTAAAAACCTTTTTTAGCTACTTAAAAGACGTCCCAGCTATCTTTATAAAAACGCTACTATAATATATATCTTAGTAAAAGAAAAAGTTAATTTTACCCTTATAATTAAGCTACGCAACAAGGGCGTAATTACTATACCCAGTAAACCTTTCTAACTATTAATAGAGTAAGAAATTATAGTACTTTAGAATTACAATGTTTTTAACTTTATCTTTTATAACTCTAAAATCTATAATAACTACTATATATTTAAATTAAAAATTATTAATAAAATTAAAAAAAAAACTATAAATAGTTTTTATAAAAAGTCTTATTTTATAATTTAAAGCTATACTAATAATAAAAAAGTTAAGATCCTTATATAGTTTTTAATAATTTAGTAAGTTTTATAGTAATTAATTCTTACTTTAGCTTTTTTTTTAATCTATAATAGTATAACTCTATAGCTATAAGATATTACTTAAGTATATATATAGTTAAAGACAAAGCTTAATTATACTATCTTTATAAAACTCTTTAAGTAAATTAAGTATTTTTACCCTTATAATACTATTATAGTTATTAAGAAACTACTTTATAGTATTATAAAAATAGGGACGTACTAGTAGGTAATATATAACTACTACTACTATAAAAAGCTTAATATAGTTAATTTAATATATAATTTATACTTTTTAATATTATTAATTAATAATAAAGAGTTTGTTATAGTTAGAATATAGACTAACAATATACTAGGGCTTTTTACTATTAATTTTTTAGTTTAAGAGGATAACTAGCTTTAAAAAGTAAACCTTATAGTTAAGTTAAAGACTTTTTTAACTACTAACAATCCCCTTATATTTAACGGCAGTATTTTAAGCTTTAAAAGTAGTAACTTAGTATTTTAATAAAAAGGTTAAAGTAAAAAGTTTATTATTATAACTCCTAGGGTAAATTAAAAGGCTATATATATTAAATAGTAGGTCTATAGTACTTATATTATAACAATTTATTAACTAAAAGTATTTTATAATTTATTAGTTACTACTTAGTACTAGGAGTTTAATAATAATAATATTAGGGCTCTAAATAAGTATTTATAGTAGTAGATTAATAACTAGGAGTAAGGGCTAATATACGTCCCCCTTAACTTTATTACTAATAAGCTTTTTGTATTTATAAATAAATTATTTATTAATAATAATAACCTTTTATTATAGCTTAGCTTTATTATTATTCTTAGTAATAAGCGCCGCTTTACTAATAATACTTTTAAGTTTATTAGTAATATTATTTACTATAGCTTTATAAAAAGTAAATACATTACTTATAGTATACTAGTATCTAAGATTTATAGTATAACAGCTAGTATTAATATAGCCCTTACTATTACTAAGACCCTTTAAATTATAACTAACTATTTCTAGCTTCTTAAAATCCCTGTAGTAGTATATATAAATTTATACTTACTATATAAATACCTTATTAAGTTTAGTACTATTAAAAAGAAGTACTTAATAATTAATATTATAGCCCTAAGATAGTTCTATAAGCGATACAAAATTACTAATATTTACTAAATAGTAAGAAGTAATAACTTAACTAATACCTTTACAAAAACCTCTTTAAACTATACTTTTAAAAGCTTTATTAATAGTAATAGTATAATAATTAAAATAAAAAAATAAATTATATAAAAAGGTATATAGAGTTAAGAATATAGAGAATTAAGGGATATAGGTAGTATAAAGAGGAAAATATAAGCTCTAGTTACTTTAGAGGTAGCTCTAGTAAGCTCTAAGCGCTTTAGTAAGTCCTAGGCCTATTAAAGATAAAGCTTAACTCTTATAGGGGTTTTTAGATTTTTTTTTGATTTTATAAAGAGCGGTAGTCTATTAAATAGTATTAATTACTACTTTTTTTATAAAAGTAATTATTCTTTTTATTAAGGCTTTACGCCTTAGGCTATAAAGTAAAAAGTACTAGTATTAGTATAGCTACTATATAGTTAGCCCCCGTGGCGTACAGCGCTATAGTAGGAGCTATAGCTATATAGAGTCACGTGACTATGTGGCTTTACTTATAGCTCTAATATTTATACTAGCACCTAGGCTACTTTTAACCTATGAATATCATCACTCTTTTGCTACGTATATTTGACCCCGTATGGATTAATCGCTAACGTTTTTACCTACGAGTAAACCAACACTCTAGGCTCTATCTCTAGGCTCTATCTCTAGGCTCCGTCTCTGGGCTCTGTCTCTGAGCTCTGTCGCTGGGCTCTGTTGTTGTCGCTAGGATCTGTTGTTGTTGCTAGGCTCTGTTGTTGCCGCCAAGTTCTGTTGTTGTCGTTAGGCTCTGTTCGCGCTGCTATACTGTTATTACCTATGTAGGCAAGGAAGACCCCAATAGTCACACAACAAGGCGCCAATGGCAGAACTCCTCCCATGCCCTTGGCAGAGTCCACTAAATGAAAGAGTTGAACAAAATACCGACGTCCAGGTTTTGAGCAAGACTGGCCGATCGACGTGCTGTCAAATTAGCGGCCTGTCGGTGTGTCGGTCAACGTCTGGCAAAATGGATGAGGGCTCCCGCATGAACACAGCCGACGGTGACGCGTCCAACCTCGCCCGGAAGCTCGCAGCCGTCAGGGGCAAAGTGGCTACTTGATTTGTACAACGTCGAGCGAGGGCCCGACAGGTAAAATGCATGTGCAGAGAGCCGACGTGCATGTCAGGGTGCACCGCGAGTACGTGCTGTGAGCGATGACGGCAGAATACAGCTTCCTGACGACGAGTTCGGACGAGAGGGGGGAGCTGCAATACGGCTATCGGCGGTCGCCTGTTATGGTGGCGGAAGAAAGCCCTGCGCATGGGCGAGCATCAGTCAATCCTCAACGAGCCAAGATACTTGTCACGGCACAAGGAGTCCAAAGCCGGACCTACACGAAAGAGCCCGAGTTCAAAATTGTAAATATCAAACAATAGAAGTACGTAATCGTCCAAGAGGACAAAAACCAAGAATGAAAAGTTATCCCCTGCAACCCCGCCGTCTTCAAAACCAGTCTCGGCCTTTTTCGCAGCCATGCATTGTCAGTACCATCCCTCGATGACGAGTGTTTCCGAATTCGTCGCTACATCACTCCACCATCCCCTTTATCAGTAGTCCCTCGAGGGGCGGAAGGAGCGGAACACCGCAGGCGACGACGGCCGCCTGTGTCCCATGCCGCGCACGAAAGGCGCCGTCTTGTTGTTAGGGATCACCTCGAACGAGTGGGTGTACGTGTCCCAATCGTCGCTGTTGCTGGCGTTGCCGAAAGGTGCCAGCGTGGCGATGCGCATACTGCACGATTTCACAGTCAGTCCACGAACATGTCGGTATTTCCCTGGAAGCACGACTTACTTGTACTTTCCGACGGTGATCTTGGTTCCGTTAGCAAACCTGCCGAGCCAGAAGGCGCGGTAAGACGAATATCCGTAAACATCTCGTGAGAGCTCCGGGATGGGTCCCCGGATGAGGTCCATCTCGTTGTCCACGTCAGGGTCGAAGTACGGAGTGAACCCCTCGTAGTCCTTGACTCAAAGTCAGCCCGCCGTTCTGATCCGCGAACGTCAACTTTCCCTCGATTACTTACCCAAGTCGCCGCCATTCCCACAAAGCCGTGCTCGCCGATGACGGGCGGCCACCTCCAGTGTTCCTCCTCCCAGCCGTCCTCGAAGATGTCCCACCTGAGGGCCTCAGCGCCCCAGCGGACCTTGACGAACATGCGCGGGAAGTCTTGCACATCCGTGCTGAGATCGAAAGTAAACCTTTGTGGATACCGTCAGTCTTCAGAATCACGGATTGAGAAAAGCTTAGGAAGAATGCTTACTTCGACTTGTCTTCCAAGAGAGTCAAGTTCCTCGTGGAGATGACGGTTGGGTAGGTCTCCACAAACATCTGCTTGAACGTCGTGCGGAGGTCGGCGCCGACGCCCATGTACGGGATGGCGAGGTACTCGTCGTTGGACCCGCCGATGATGATCCTACCGCTGTAGATCGGGATGGACGTCTCGTTGAGGTCTGTGGGGGGCTTAAAGTGAAACCTGCATGTACCGCGCTGTCAGTACTGTCCTTCTGCAAGAAGTCGAGAAAAGCGTTGCTCACGTTGCCTCCCTGGTCTCGCCCGGCTCGACCGTAAAGTCGCCCTCAGGGAATGTGACCACCGGCATCATCTCCTCGGGCAACAGGGGCCCCATATCGGAGTTGAACTCATCCGCGATGTAGGTCCCCCACGACTCGTACCCGCCAGCCGGCTCGAGGAAGAACTTGTACGTCACGTGGCGGGTGCAGTTGTTGGTGATGTTCACGCTGTGATGCGCCCGGAAGTTCGCCGTGTCGTTGAGCGCAAACTTGGACCACGACAGCTGCGTGCGCTGCTCCAGGACCTTGGTGGCGTTGACCAGCCCGTTGCCCACCTGGAACACGGGGGCCGTGGTGCCGTAGTCGGTCATGTTGTAGCCGTCGTGCCACCTGACGTACTCGCAGCTGGCCAGAATCCGCGAGGACAGCATCTTGCCGAAGCCCGGGCCGTGGGTCCACCGCCCGCCGTACTCGCCGATGTACAGCGCCGCGATGCCGGCCACGTAGGGGGTCGCCATGGACGTGCCGGACTTGAGGCCGAACTGGCCATGCGGCAGGGTGGAGAAGATGTTGGAGCCGGGCCCCGCGACGTCCGGCTTGATCTGGAGGTCGTACAGCCCGCCCTTGGAGGTGAAGATGGAGGCTACCACGGCGGGGTTCCTCAAGTTGACCAAAGGAACGGTTGAGTTGTCGAAGAACCTGGCAGACACTTTAACGCCGCGCTTGATGGCCTGAAGAATCGTGACGCCTTCGTCGTGTCCAATCAGGCCCTCGACACCGCGCGCTTCCCAGTCGTTGGCCATCGGGAACAGCCCATCGTTGTTGATGAGCAGTACGTGCTCGGCACCGGCCCTGTCCAGGGCATACCGCTTGATGACGCCAGGACAGCCGCCTTTTGGCACCAAAACGAGAGCACCAGACAGATCAGTATTGTTGCCCAGATCAAGCCCGCCGTTGCAGCCGTTCGTGACATTGGTAATATCCGTGGACAAGACCTTGACTGGGAGGCTGCCATTTGTCGGGAATGAGTGATTGAGAGTACCGTGGAAGAACCCCCAAGTCGTGACGTTGCGCTGGTTTCCGGCCTGAAAGGTGAACTCGACCGGCATCCCGGGGACGGAGCTCGGCTCTGTCGAGGCCACGGCTAGCACGTTCTTTCCCGACATGCCGTTATCGGGGAAGAAGACACCGGACTCGCCGTCGTTTCCGGCCGAGATTGTGACTATCACACCCTGGTCTACCAATCGAGACGCGACTTCAGCCCAGGCGTTCGAAGAGAAGCCTCCGCGGCCACCGATGGAGCAGGTGATGATGTCTACCTGTACGAGTGTCAGCGAGACGCGTGTTTCACTGACGATACAACGCTTGAACATACCCCATCAGCGTGTGCTCTGAGAAAAGCTTCAATGAGAGTCTCCTCATCAGTGTTGCCGCTCTGGGTTCAAGTCAGCTTTCAGCTTAAGTGAATGGAGGAGAGAGAGCGTAATCTTACACCGTAACCAAAAACCTTGTAAGAGAGAATGCTAGCTTCAGGGGCAACTCCTTGCCAACTACACAAAACTGTCAGAAGATAAAGAAGCGGAGGGTTTTCAGACGCACCCGTCAGTCTTTCCAGCAACGATTCCGGAGACGTGAGTGCCGTGGCCGACGCTGTCCTCTTCGAGCGGGTCGCCGTCCGGAGCCTTGTTCTCGTCATACAACGGCCATTCTTTGAAGGTCAGCCATCTTCAGAAAAACTGGATCGTCCAGTCTTACCCGAATCTCCTACCAAGTCATACCCGCCGATGACTTTGAAATCTGGCCCGAAACCACCCCCAAGCTACATTGTCAGCATTAGACCACCCAAGGTGGCGTCTCACACTCACAGCAGGATGGTTGTAGTCCACGCCCGCATCCACAACAGCAACCTTGACTCCTTTGCCAAAGATGCCGGCCTCGTGGATCTTGTCAACCCCAGTCATGCCGTGAATCGAATAGTTGGCCGCGGAAGTGCCTGCGCTGAAGGTCGGGCCATCAATGACGGATGCCATCTGGATTCTCCTAGACGGCCAGACCCTGCCGACGCCTTCAAGAATCCGAAGAGTCTCGGCATCGCCCTTGGTCATTTCGACACTGACGCCTGTGAATACTTCGCTCTGGAAAGTCCTGTACAGCTTCGTGTCCCCGTGGGACATTAGTCGCGACGTCAAGCCCGCCAGGTCCGAGTCCTGTTGGTTTGCCACATTAGTTTTCTTTTCCCGAACTTGCACCTGGACAGAGTCATGGAGACCGTACCTTAGATAACTCGATGATGAATCTCTTGGTGCTGGCCACCGGCAAGCTGTTCGAGGACTCTCGGGCAGCGTCGAAGCGGGCTGCCGCAATACCCGCAAGGGGCAAAACTGACGCTAGAGTTCTAAGACGCATTTTGAATCAACCAAATCAGGGCTTTTTTTCGGATTTGTCCTGTGAACGCGAGAGATTTCTGGGTTCAAAGAGCACTCCAGCGTTGCTTATACATAGGAATCTGGCGGTCCAGATGTTCGTCTAAACGGATGTACGGCCTCTCAGGAGCCTGTGTGGGATTCCGGGGTCGAGGGAACCTGCATCTTCGCATCTACCAAGACCCTTGTAAGTAACAAACAGTAATCTCAGGCTCCCGACAAACAGACCTAGGGCTTCCCGTTGCTTTTATCGGGAACGGCCAGGGGTTGAAGATCTGGATTGCCGGAACGAGGATCTCATGGAGCCGATCGAGCGACGTAGTGCCGACAACATGACAACGATCTCGACCCTCGGCGGACTTGGGGACCTTTGCAGAGATCTACAAGATCCTACTCGGCATCGGTTGCCGCCTCGGGCGTGGTCACGATAGGAGCCCAATGGCTCTCTGCATCCGTCGTCGGGTTCCATGGCATGTCGTGTATGTAGGCCGTGGCCAACAGCACTCGGCCAGCTGCCGTCCATGAATACGAGTGTGAAGATCCAAACAGACGGGGAGCATCCGAGCTTTGTGTGGAGAAAGGGTCAACAAGCAGGAGTCCGCGAGGCCCCGACCACCCGCCAGAAGAAGGGCCGAGAGTATGACAGCTCAGGTTCGGCATTTAACTGCCACAAGAGATCGAACGAGAGTTGCCAAGACGCGTCGTACACGTGCTTTCCGGGTGCCACATGTGGCCATGACACCCGTCAACGTGCGATGGCAAGCTGTCTGCGGGCCAGCCGAAGCAGGCCTCACTCTGCGCTGCGCTGTGACTGCTCGCGGGAGGATGGCCATCCGAGACAGTGCGTGACTGCTGCTCAGTGCATCGTGACATGAGCCACGGCCCGTTGCCTGTCCGAGTCCCTTAATTGAGAGGAAATCTCCGACCTTTTTCGCAGGATCCTGGACACATCAGCAAGGTAACGATAAGCAAACGGCAGCTGGCTGTGCATCGGATATGCATGCAAGCATGCAAGCCTCGATCTGGCCAGATGGAACATAGGGACAGTTGTGTTCATCCGCGTAAAGCATTCTCTTTTCTTGTTTCTCGGCTAATCATTTCCTCTTCAGTTTACCCAAGAGCCTGCCCAGCTTGGCCTTGAGTAATGGGTCGGGGCCCTCATCAGCACCGACCAGTCTTCTGACTAAGATATTGTACATGCCGCCGAAGGCGAGGGCAATCGCCGTCGACGTGAAAATAATGACATTGTAGGGCATGCTGAAATCCGGTGTGGGGAGGTTCAGCAGCAGGGTGGTAGTCCGGGTGCTCTGTATGCGGGGACTCAGCGTGGTGATTACGGCCGCGGCGATGTCGAAGCCACGGTTGGCATCGGGAGGATACTCGGTGTAACGCAGGATAGACTTCTCGAAGTCGTAAGTAAGGAAAACAGTTGAGGCCGGAGGGATGCGCATGCGCAGCTCCAACTGTGTGCCCCTGGCGCGGTCGACGGCGGGGCGGTAGTAAATGTCCTCGACGATGGATGGCTGAGAACCGGCCGAGCCCTCAATTCTAGCGTTGAGTGTGTGGAGGTAGACGCGCATGAACCAGGGCAGGGACTCCATGTAGATGAACTCGACTTCAGTATCCTTGCTGGGGTTTGTGAGGATAGCCTGCATGCCGCCGTGCTCCTGACCGTGGCCCGTAAAGCTGCGTTCGGCATATATCAGGGGAGTCGGTGGCTCAACCAGCTCCTTCGTCGCGTCTTGGCCCTCCTTGTACTCCAGAGGCAGGACGATCTCGAACTCCGACTCTGGCCCAAACTTGAAGCATCGCGACACGCCACTGGGGTCCAAGATTTCCGTAGCACCTCCTGAGGTGAAGACGCCTCTTGAATGGGGAACCTCGATGCACACGGGCGGCACGTCATCGTCTGTCAGAGGACAAACGCCCTTGACCGTCTTTCCGAACAGCTGAGACAGGGTCCAGTCTTGGCCGAGGGTGTGACTAATGGGATAGCACGTGTCGTCGGAATTGTATGGTTTAGAGATATCGCACTTGAGCTCGTGGCCCGGCGGAGGGCGGGGAATCGGGTTGTCTCTGGGGCGCTTGGATCGATCAATGTCGAGAACCATATCGATGGTCTGCTCGATCTGCAGAACGCATTCCTGGCCCTCGGGGCAGACAGGCTTGATGTCGATCGCCATACTTTGGAAGGAGGAGTCGAAGAGCTTGTGGCCGTCGAGCAGGCTAGAGATGCCCGCCTTGCCCTTGCACGGAAGTAGCTTCAAGAACGGGGTGAGGTTCTCCGTGCAAACCACCTCCTTCGGGAGGACGCCGTGCAGAAGTTGCATGTTGGGTATGGAGGCAGCCGGGTGATCGCCCTCGGGCTGGAAGGACATGACCGGTCGCGTGGTTCGCGTTCCGTCGACGAAGTTGAGCGAGGCGCAGAAGAGACCTGAGAGGGCATTGGTGAGTGTCAACCACTTCTGGTCAGCCCTACAGTGTTGTCAGTACGAATTCTTCCCCAGACAGGCCATAGATAACCGTACTCTTCGTCTGTCTCGGCCTCGAGCCAAGCCCACAGCTCCACGCCCGTTCCGCCCTCACGCTGACCATCCCACGGCCGGCTTCCCCAGCTCTCGGCGTCCCATCGACCCAGGCTGAACCTCAAGTGCAACTCGCGAGTGCCGGCATACTGCAGGATCTGACCCAGCGACCGTGGGAAGTAGCGGAAGTTCTGCGACTCGAAATCGGGAAGCGACGTGTTGGACCGGAAGTTGAAGCTCGCCAGGAGAGCAGAAAGGGGCAGCGGGCGGAGGTTCAGCTGCTCGTGGTAGTCCGCGGCCGAGCCGAGCACGGCCAGGCAGAGGAAGAAAAGGGCCGCCAGGAACTGGCGCATGTTGAGGAAAAAGAATCGCAGCGCGAACAGGGCAGCAAAAGAGTGTGTGACGTTCGCACTTTCACTCTCTCCCCTGCACAGCCGGCGGCGCATGTTGGAAGCAGCCGCGGGATGGGTAGGTGGCTTACTAGGTAAGAGGCACTCGGGAAGGCGGTCTCAGACGGCAGAACACACCTTACGTAACCCAAAGCTTCAATTCCCATTGAACTTGCCTGTGTAGAGCTCTCCACATTCCGCGTCTTCAATTGTCCATCCAGCGCGTCACATTTCCTCTTCTCAGACGATTACCGACACTGTTAGACATACCCACCATCACAATCCATTCGCCACAGACGACAGAGCACCATGGCAGCAGAACAGAGGAAGCTGCTCGAGCAGCTCATGGGCAATACGTCCACGACGCGATCGGCCTCGCTGTCCATGAACGACCCCAAAGTTTGCAGATCTTTCCTCGTCGGCACATGTCCCCACGACCTCTTCACCAACACCAAGCAAGATCTGGGCACCTGCCCGAAGCAGCACTCGGAGGCGCTCAAGGCCGAATACGAGGCCCTCTCAGACAAGGAAAAGCAAAAGTACGGCTTTGAGTACGACTACATGAGAGACCTCCAGAAGTACATCGACGACTGCAACAGAAGGATAGACTCGGCGCAGCGGAGGCTTGAGAAGACGCCGGACGAAATTCGACAGACTAATGCTCTGGTACGTTGACTCTCGGGCTCCGCTTGCCTGCTCCTCCGCTGCCTCTGAACGTGTGCTAATGCTATTTCTCTGTACAGCTGAAAGGCATCTCCGAGCTTTCTTCCAGCATCCACAACGGCACCCTCGAGGTAGAGATACTCGGTGAAATGGGCGAGGTCTCCCGCGCGATCGACGAATTCTACCGTGTACGCCAGGCACAGCAGACGAAGCTGGACCGCGAGAAGGAGCTCAAGGCCCTATCCGACACATCGGGCCCGTCCGGCCACCAGAAGCTGCAGGTCTGTGATGTTTGCGGCGCCTATCTTAGTCGACTCGACAACGATCGCCGCCTGGCGGATCACTTCTACGGCAAGATGCACCTCGGCTACGCCCAGATGCGCAAGACCTACGACGCGTTCCCCAAGGAGATGCGCCACCGTAGGGCACCGCCCGTCGACGACGACATGGGAGGCGGCGGGCCTAGGGGGCCTCGCAGTGGCGGCGGCGGCGGCTACCGAGGTCGCGGCGGTAGGGGATACCGCGGCGGATGGTAGGAGGATTCGCAGCAAGTAGAACGACCACGCCTAGAGGAACCGTCGCGGAAGACGCAGCCGGCGGTAGATCAACCCGCATCTGCCAAGCAAAACGAGAAACGGACCCGGCATCAGAAGAAACAAGACCGCTACGTAGCCTGGCGGGAGAGGCGGCGGGAGAAAAGGGCAAAAAATGACAAGGCAACGCCCGCAACTGTCTCGTCCAATGATGGCCCACCGACGCCGCAACACCCCGAAAGGGGGGGCGAGACGGTCGTGGAGAAGCCGGCGGGCGGCGAAGACACGGACGACAGAAATGATCAGTATTGAGTCGGATCAGAGAATGCAGTAACGTGGGTGACAAATCGGAGTTCCGCGTTGTCTTGTCCATACTAAGTCTTCTAGGCCATCGAAGCAACATACAATACAAACAACCTCGGCGCCGGCCAATATGGTTACGTCTGACAGAGCACGGCTGGGAGAAAGACATGGTGCCTCGAGACCGAGTAAAGGACATCCATCCACCGGCCCGACCATGAGAAAGGACTGTTTGGTGGCTCGTGGGCGGAATTTATGTATTTACGCTAATAACGGGCTCTAACATTTTTAAAACGCCCCAAAATGCACCAACCTCTGCAGGGGAGGTGTCAAATGCTACCTAACGCTTATTAAGTGTTTTGTGGTGTTTTCTTTTCCCTCAATTCCTCCTCGTCGTGTCCAAAAATGTCGCTTCCCGTTCGTAGTACAATAGGTTCGTCACTGTGTTTCCCCTGCGCTAGGACCGGACGCCGCTGCGCCGCCATCGTCGTCGTCCGTCATCGTGTCCGTCATTTCTCAGCGGCGACAGGTTGGCGGGAGGGCCAGGGGCGGACAAGGGATGGGCGCGGCGGGGAAAACGCAGCCGGGGGGTAGGTCACACTTCGGCAGCATGGAGTCCCATTAGGGCTGGGCGCCGCTTGCGGCGCTCTTTTTGCTGGCCTCGTAGGATTCCACCTCCTCGTCCCACCTGCCAAGGGGTGACAAGACAGGCGGCGAAAGAATGGGTGGCGATGTCCCGCCGGCCTTGCCGCCGGGCAGGGCGGGGAACTCTTCGGTGGTGATGGCAGGTGCCTTGGGTTCCGGGGCAGCCTTCTTCGGCTCCCGGGCGCTGCTGTTGGGCGGAGGAGCGGCCGCATCTCTCTCAAAATCACCGCCGTAGCCACCGCGCCCGCCGCCTCGTCCACCCCGTCCGCCCCGGCCCCTGCCGCGCCCGCGGCCGCCCCGCCGGTCCTCGAAGCGCTCGCCCTCCGCGTCGCCGTCGTTGGCAAATCGGCTGCCCGATAGTCCAGCAGACCTGGCCCCTCTGATACCGCCGTTGGCGCCTCGGAACACCCTCCGCTCCTCCTCGGCCGCGAGCGCGTCCTTGCCCTCGTCCCAGCCGCCCTCCTTGATGCTCATGGCCTTGAGCTTGCGCTCGCGGTTCTTGGCGCGCTCGTCGTCCATGCGGCGGCGGTCCTCCTCGCCGCGGCGCCGGCGCTCCTCGTCGGCCTTCTTGCGCTTCCGGGCCTCCTCCATGCCGCGCGCGTACGCCTCGGCGTGGGTGCGCTCGTCCTGCGTCGCCCGTTCGAACTTGCGCGTCTTCTCCGCGTTGAGGATGCGCATCTGCTCCATCTTGAGCGCCAGCTCCTCCTCGGTCAGCTTGGTGCGCGGGTTCGCGCCGGACTTCATGCGCGCCTCGGCGTTGAGGGCCGTGTTGGCTCCCGGGACGGCGGCGGCGCCGCTGCTGCCCTGGGCTCCTTGCTTCTCGCGGTGCGGGGCGTGCGTCGGTGCAGGGGAGCTGCTCTTGGGCGCGGATGGTGTTTGCGCCCTGGGGCCGGTGGGCGCCTGCGGAGGAGCATTCGAAGTGTTTGTGGTCGCGGCCGGGGGTGCGACGGCGGGAGGTGTGTCGCTGGCTGCGGCGGGAGTGGCCTGGCGGGGAGGACGCGGGGCAGGGGCAGTCTTGTCGGGGTTGAACCTCGAGTTGGCGAGGCCTCGCGGCGCCTTGGGCGGGGGCTTTGACGCGGGCGCAGGCGGAGGAGATTGCTTTTCGGCGGTCTTTTGCGCGACGGGCTCGGGTTTGGGAGGCTCGGCGGGTGGTGTCGCGACGGCGGCGGGAGGGGGCGGAGGAGCGGGTGCGGCGACGGTCTCGACCGTCTGAGGGTCTTCTATGGGCTCGAAGTCATCGAAGAAGAGGTCGTCATCCGTGCGGCCTCCATATTGGTCCTCCATGGTGAAGTAATTGCGTAAGGGTATCGATAGAGAGAAAAGGAGAAAACTAGTCAGAGCTAAGGAACTGAAGCAAAGAATGAGGCTGGTGAAGATGACTGTGAATGCCTGTGTTCTCGGTTGGTTGCGTTTGGATTGGGGGGGCACCGAGCCATGTCGGATTCGGTAGGTGGGGGTGTCGACCAATGCACGGTTCATAAGGTGTGGGGGTCCTTTCTCGGGACATTCTCGGCCCGTGGGAGCTTTCCACCCGACCTTGATGGGTCCGGCCAGGGTGGGTTCTCTGAGCAGTACGTACCCAGAATCCAACATCCCTCAATGCGACTGAGGTACCGTAGACATCTTCTTTCCTCTTCCGCCCACTGTCATGGCATTCACGATTCTACAAAGCTCTCTACCCTAACATAAACTCTGTATCCATCTTCTACACATGCAATTTGATCACCGACTCTTCTCTCTGACTCGGAATTGGCCCACGCCGCGGGTCAGTTCGTGACAGGAAGCCGGCAAACCAGAAGACCAGACTCGCCGCGGCCTGCCAAATGGACCCTCTCTGTTTCCTCCCATGGTCGCAGAGGTCAGGTGCGAGGTCAACTTCGAGCCTGATTTGCACTCGCGGCTACCTGGCATACCGCTCATAAGGCTCTCTCAACCGAGACAGCCGTCTTCGTTGTCGTTGTCTTGGTGGCGTCAGCCTCAGAATTCCCAGCAGGCAGACTCGCCCAAGGCGTTCTCTAAGCCCTATGCTGTTTTCATCGACTTGTGGCTTCAGGCTATTCTCAATTAGCTTCGTCGTTACATCTCAGCCTAGTGGATCTTTGAATCTCGTGCCGAGGACGTAGATATAATACGACGAGGCTCGTTGCCAAGATGAAGCGCTTGATGTTTCCAGTGCGGCTGAAGCCTAGGAGACAAGAAAGTGCAATTCTTAGGTCTGGGTAGGCCGATTACTCCTGGCCTTGGGTGATCGGGTATGTTCCCTCGAAGATGAAAATTATATATCGCAAGGGCCCGGCTCCACGGATGATAGATGCAGCTGATGTTTCCCAACAACATCTCTTTACTCAAAGCTCCGTTGCATGTGCCCCGACTAAGCATCACCATCATGCACTCACTCTCGCATCTTCTCGCTGTGCTCACCGCGGCCGGCGCTGTCTCAGCCATGAACATCGGCTACCCCGTCGCGCAACGCACATCTCCTTCCGCGCCTCTTGAGGACGCCCAGGGCACATCTCCCGCCCCCACCAAACGTCCCATCCTACGATTTCGTAACGCGCACGTAGCGCGCCAGCGAGAGCGGGATACCTGCGCTTACATTTTCGATCAACGATTAACATGTAGGTTGCCCTGTCAGAGCTTTGCGCGCTGTTTCTTCGGTTAGAGGCTGAAGTCTGCGATTTGCAGCAAATAGTTGGGTCCCCCTCCCTTGTAACGATAACTGCCAGACCCAAGGTAGATATATCGGCTGTGGGACGGTCTTCACTGCCTGCTATCCGGCGAGCGCTACATATGCCTGTGGACGGAACGGTTTTGCCAACTCCCGTGATCTCTGCTGGTAAGCCCTCCATCCCCCCAACCGAGGCTGTCCTGGTTTCAAGGAGACCATCCCTTGCTTGCTTGGGGGTCTTCTCTTCTCAGCACCGAGTAATGCTTTGCGGTACAGAAAGCTGACAGTGACTTGTACAGCAGTGTAACCACCGACGGATGGCGACCGCAATGTTTAACTTTCACTAACACGATGGTGGACAACAACTCTCCCCTCTATTTCTTTCAGTGTTCCCACACCTTCTACAACGAATTCAACACGCTCAGCCTCTACATGTGGGAGAGTGCGACTCAGGTTCCGCCAAAAGCCACGAGCCGATCCTCCACATCAAGCACTTCATCTACAAGCACGTCAACAACTTCGACCACATCCCGGTCATCGTCGTCGTCATCGTCATTGTTGTCCCTACTTGTGTCACCATCGTCGGCGCCGTCACTATCAATCGAGGAATTCAATGGAACAACAATCACTTCCTTGCCAGACCTTTCCACGCCATCTGAATCTGGATCCTCCCCAGCTCCAACCCCAGTCGGCGCGATTGTGGGCGGAGTAGTCGGGGGCATAGCAGCGATAGCCCTCGCCGCCTCCGTAATCGCATGGCTGTTGATCAGGCGGAGGAGGGAAGCCCGCAGCCCGGGTGGCGGCGGCCCGCATCAACCTTCGAACGGACCAGAGCCGATACAGCCTTACGTCCCAGTTCCGGGAGACTCCCCTACATCGAACGTCCAGCCTCTCCCGTTCAAGGCCGGAGCTTCCCCGGGCATCTACGAAGTGCCTCGGCACACGCCGACGCTGCAGGCTAACAGCCCACCGCCGGCCATGGCCATGTACGCTGCTCCCGCTGTTGTCGAGCACGTGGGGACGCGGAACGAGTTGGATGGAGGCGCGTCCTACGGTTCATCTCCGCCTATCTACGAGGCGCCTGCGATTCATGTCACGGGATCGAGGGATAATCCCGCCCAGATGGGCTGACCGGGATCTTCATCGTGGTGGCTGCCTTGTCTTGTGGTTGATTCTATCTCACCGTTGCGTCCGGCCCGTACTTTCCAACCAAAGCCTCAAGCCCTATTTGGATACGTATGGCCTTTGTTCTGAAGTACAGTAACAACAATGTTATGGCTTAATATCAGTCAATTCTTGACACAGATATTAGAATCCAGGCCCTGCTAGAAATCGGCATAGTCAAGCACCAGACCATCGAGTTAAATCTCACATCAACCAGCAACATCGCTTGAAATAGTTCCCTCAAACCCCCAGTCTACGTATAAGCTCATCCCGCAGCTCCTCGTAGCTACCTATCATCCTCATCCCGAACCGCTGACACACAGCCTGCACATTGCCCCTCTTCTTATACCCCTCAGCGCACGCAACCAGCGCCTTGCCACCTCGGGCGCAGAGCCCCAGCTCGAGCAGACTAATATGCCCCTCGGTGCCCGGCTCAAAGTACACGACGACGACGTCGGCGCGCTCCTGCATCTCGAGCTCCCACCCGACCTGGTCGCGGAACCGCTCGTCGGCGACGTCCTCGCGCCAGGAGGCGTCCCAGTCCGCGCGAAACGGGTTGAAGATCGTCACGGGGAGGTGGGCGATGGAGGAGGTTAGGTCCTTGCGCCAGTCGGCTTTGCTCGTCGTGCCGGCGAGGAAGACGGATTTGGTGGGGGTTGTGGAGGTGGGGGGTTGGTTGAGGGGGAGGATTACTGTGGCCATGCTGGGGGTGGATGGTTCCGCTATGATGGGGTTACGGTTCTCGGGAAACTTGAATAATAGAAGCGCAGAGCTGTCTCTTTACTTTGAAAGATGCTTAGTTCCTTGACATGTCTATTGCGATGATGTTGGTATCAAATCGGCCAGCCTTGGACCGACAGGCAGTCACCGAGCAGCGCTGCCATTGGTTCGTCGGAATTGATGGATCCGTGGTGCATGGGAACGGCCCAGAAAGGATACGCTGCAGCTAAACTAATGTCATAGTACTTAAACTTATCCTGGGCAAGCCCAACGCCTTTTCTTAGCTGTAGCTCACGCCATGCTCCGTTTGGAATAAGACAATGCATTCTACCAGTTGGACCTAAACATTTCCAACGGCACCGTCAGGAAAATGGCGGATCCCAGGGAGGAAGGTCAAGATCGACCGGCCCACAACAATCACCGCTAAAAAAACCCACAGGGGACGGATTCCACAACTAGAGGTCAGCTGATGTGAGAGCTGAAGCGCGATGGAAAGATCTACCTCGCCATAGCAAGCTGGTAGTGAACAGCTGAGAGCGTCTGAAGCCAAGGATGCTGAACTGCATTAATCGGCGACCATCCGTCTTATCGGGGAGCAAAACAGGTGGTCGGCTCACCGACAGCAGCACCACCACCCCGGTGATGCGGCTGGACCTGTTCCCTTGTCCAACAGGCTATTATTCGGTTCCCTATTCGCCATTCCCCGCGAATAATTCGTGGTTTCCTCCAATAGGGCAGTCCCGGAAGATCACCATACGCACCCTGGATCGGGGGGAATTGCGCGCTGGGCGCTGCAAGCCAGCTCCGAGAGGAACAACCACCACTATCTTGCGGTGAGCCAGCCACGCCCAGGCGGCTCTTGAGGCCCCCTTCCTCGTGTGCCTACGCGTGTGACCGTGTCTTGGAGCACCCGGTGAGCGTCCCGAGCCTGTCTCATCCGGGGGTCCCCGTAGGATGGACCACTGGCTGGGAAGGATCGAGAACAGGGTACGGGCATATTATCAGCTTGTCCAACAGACGAGAGCGAGAGGCGGCGCTTGGCGGCCGAGATACCCAATGCGGGCGTCCAGATATTTAACTCCCACATCGATACGGGTACGCCCGATCTCGGCCCTGCGTTCCGTTCGTTGGTGTCTGTCCCTTAAAGCCCAAACGCCTCCCTCCTAATCTCGTTTTTTGACTTCAATCATACCTGACCCAAGCGTGTTATCCTTCCCGCGTCTTTTCTTTTTGACGGCCCCTGGCGCATGATACCATCCACTCCAATGTTGCGTCATGAAGCGGTGAGGGAGACAGAGCGTCCGCATCCGCCGTACAAATAATAAAGACAGCCAGCTCCCCCACCTGGAGCTGGGGACGATAATCCGAGAATGGGTAGCGCAGCTCGAAGAGGAGTCCACACTTTGAAGACAGAATCCGACGACTGGAAAACGACGGCGACGAGGACGAGAAGAAAGACGAAGCAGATGGCCTTGGTTCACGAGTCGGCGGGACACGCCCCCGGCGAGGACGACTGCGAGGGGTGCCGCAAGATCGCTGAGGAGCTGGTCGAGCTGTCGCTCTCGTCCGAGGAGTCTGACGAGTACGAAGATGGTGAGTCACCGACTCTTTCTCTCTTATTGTCTTTGTCGATATTCTTGTCAGACCAGGCAATGTGTCCAGAGGGAAAATCCAGTCATGTCACGAGACCCTCAAGCAGGTACCTATGGACCTCAGCGGTTACTCTGGGGAAGTCCCTGAAAACAGACAGCCGACAGCAGTGGGCCTCCACTGGCAGCAGCGGGAGCTAGAGCTTCAGAGCGAACTGCTGCAGGCGCGCTCCACTCGGGCCACCGGCCACCACCCCTAACCCAGAAGTCTGGTGTAGTAGGTACTATGTAGGTACCGCTATTCCGGGGGATCCACGCTAGGACGTTGGGCGTTGAACCCCTTAGCGGATTCCGTCATTCGCCAATTTCGTTGCGATACCGCAGCTGTGGCCAAAAAGTCCCACCAGAGGGAGGAACACTTCAGTTCAGGGTACCTTCCTCTCCAATGTCCCCTCCACTCTATCGGGGCAATGCGTCACACCCCCCGATCACGCCAGCCAGAATTCTTTCCCTTCCATCGTGTCTCTCAACTGTCTCTCGACCAAACCCGAACGAGCAAACACCCGACCCGACTCCTTCTCCCCTCTCTGTTCGGTCCGGAAAGACAGACACCATCGCTGACGACCGAAACCCTCCCCGAACAGAAGACACGATGCCCTCCGCCGTCGAGGCATCCGACCTCTCGACGAACCTCAGCGACGCCGACGATTGCCCTCAGGTCGCCCCGGAGCTGCTGCACAACCTCCGACATGACAGCTCCGTCCTCTGCCTCGCCGTATCCGCCGACCACGAGCACATATACGCCGGCACCCAGGATGGCGAGATCGTCGTCTGGTCGCTGGCCACATTCCACCGCGAGCGCATCGTCCAGGCCCACAAGCGCAGCGTCCTGAGCCTCTTCCTCTCCCCCGACGGCTCCAAGCTCTTCTCCAGCGCCGGCGACCCTCTGATTAACGTATGGTGCCCCAAGACCATGCGCCGCCTGTACGAGATCTACAGCACCTACGACGTCGGCGACATCTTCTCCGTCGCCTACAGCGCGAAGCACGACACCGTCTACCTCGGCGCCCAGAACACCTCGATCCAGTGGGTCAGCCTGGCCGACCCGAGCCACCGCGTGCCCCACGACTCGTCCCAGCACCCTGACCGCCGGAACCACCGCTTCTTCGACTCGCGCGCCGTCGGCGGCGGCTCGTCGACCCCGCGGAGGAACGACGAGCGCTGGTCGCTGATCCCCAGGTCCGAGACCGTCGTCGAGATCCACCCGGGCGCCCTGCAGATGTTCGCCCACTACGGCTACGTGTACTCGATGCTGATGGCCAAGGGGCCGACGGTGCTGGTCGAGCCCGACGAGGAGGTGCTCATCTCGGGCGGCGGCGACGGCACCATCAAGCTGTGGAGGCTCGGCGCGGAGGGAGACACCCAGGCGGCGCAGAGCGACCGCGAGCCGGGCCTGCAGGAGCTGATGTCGCTCGGCAACGACGACGCCGAGTCGGTCATGTCGCTGGCCATTGACGGGTCTTTTCTCTATGCCGGAAAACTGCAGGGCATCATCGAGTTGTGGGATTTGGACACCAAATCGAAGCTGAGGGTTATCAAGGGCCACAAGGGAGACGTCATGACCTTGCAGATGGGCTGGGGGTACCTGCTCAGTGCCTCGAGGTCAGGATCGGCAAGTGTACGTTGAATTGCCTTGCTCAGTCCCATGTTTGCCTACTAACGAATTGCAGAAACACACCACGGTTCACTACGGAAAATACCAAGATACGCAGACGGCCAACATCAGCCAAAAGTACCAGTGCATAGCTCGCTGGAAGGCCCACGAGGGTAAGGTCCTGGCCTCTGCGGTCACGACCTACAACAACAGACAATACTACATCACGGGCGCCAACGACAACGACGTGGCCATCTGGAATATCGACTGCTCATCGTACGAGCAGCACCAGGAGGTGGACGAGGCGGACGACGTCATGATCAAGTCGCTCGGCGAGTTCGTCTCGTACCGCACAGTCTCCTCGCGTCCCGAGTTCGCAGAAGACTGCCGGAGAGGTGCCACATTCCTCGGCTCCCTCTTCAAGCGGCTGGGCGGCCACGTCGAGATGCTGAGCACGGAGAGCAGCCCGCACAACCCGGTGGTTTTGGCCAAGTTTAGCGGCAACCTGGAGCCCGCGGAGAAGCGCAAGCGGATTCTATTCTATGGTCACTACGACGTCGTCCCGGCGGACACGAAGAAGGGCAAGTGGCAGACCGACCCGTTCCAGATGAAGGGCATCAACGGCTACCTCCACGGCCGAGGTGTGAGCGACAACAAGGGCCCTATCATGGCCGCCCTTTTCGCCGTGACGGACCTGCTGCAGGCGAAGAAGCTCGGAAACGACATCATCTTCCTGATCGAGGGTGAGGAGGAGTCAGCCTCGCGCGGCTTTCGAGAGATCGTCCGCAAGAACAAGGATCTCATCGGCGACGTCGACTACATTCTGCTTGCCAACAGTTACTGGCTCGACGACGAGGTTCCCTGCCTCACCTACGGCCTGCGCGGAGTGCTCCACGCCACCGTCTGCGTCGACTCGCACCTGCCCGACCTGCACTCCGGTGTCGACGGCTCGTACATGAACAACGAGCCCCTCTCCGACCTGACTTCGACCCTCTCGAGGCTCAAGGGCCCTGGGAACAAAGTCCTCATCCCCGGCTTCTACGATGCCATCCTCCCAGTCACGGACGAGGAGGAGACGCGCTACGACGAGATCGCCTCAACTATCATGCGGCGCGACCCGGAACGTGGTCCCGCGAACAAGCTCAAGGCGGCACTAATGGCCCGCTGGCGGGAGCCCAACCTCACCATCCACAGATATAAGGTCTCTGGCCCCGACGGTAGTCTCGTCAGTAGCCACGCCAGCGCCAACATCAGTTTGCGCCTGGTGCCTGGGCAAGAGGTCAACGACGTTATCGCGTCGCTGCAGTCATACCTCGAGGCTGAGTTTGGGTTGTTGGAGAGTAAGAACTCGCTTTCCATCAAAATCGACAACAAGGCCGAGCCGTGGCTGGGCGACCCGGGCAACGAGATCTTCCAGGCGCTCGAGGACGCCATCGTCACAGCATGGGGCGATGTATTTGAGGGCGGGGCCGCCAATGGCAACAGCAACGGCAGCTCATCCACAGAGGGGGAGAAGAACAAGACAAGGGAGCAGCGGCCCAAGAAGCCACTGTACATCCGCGAGGGCGGCTCCATCCCCGCCATCCGCTTCCTAGAGAAGGAGTTTGGTGCGCCAGCAGCTCACCTGCCGTGCGGCCAGTCGAGCGACGGCGGGCACCTGGACAATGAGAGGCTGAGGGTGCTGAACCTGCTGAAGAGCAGGGAGATTATCGGGTCCGTCTTTGCGCGGTTGTGATAAAAGACCTGGCGCTACCTTTTTTTCTTGTTTAAAACTTGTTGGGGCGTTTGAGGGGCGCTGCAACATGTGGCATAGGTACATTACGGATTGGGGATTTGTAGATTAAAGCATAGACGGTATCGATACCCTTGAAAAAAGCAAAAGAATTTCAGCGATGTTTGGACTTGTTTTCCTTCGCTTCTGTTCTCGACAGGTGGAGACAACTCTTCAAAATGTTGTTGGGGAGTTATTTGGCAACACAAACACCAAGATGTAACCAACCTCCGACAATTCCGCGGCTGCTGTCTGAAGTCAACCACTTCAGTTACGTAAATACAAGAGATTCAACCCCTCGTCAAGGAGAGGCCTGCACACATTTGCTGTCCATTCTGGAATCGGATGAGCTGGAAGAACTGAATTCTGTCTAACTTGAGTAGGAGAGGACACTCGAACGATGACCTTATCAACCAGTTTGGTGGCAGTACTCAGGAATTGTCCCTACGACTTTTACTAATCAGTAGTATATAGGTAATTAAAGACGGACGACGACAACTGGGGACGATGATCACTAGGGAATAATAGAGATGAAGGACAATAGTGACAACGGACGACAGAGATCAAGGACAACAGAGACGGATTAAAGAGAAAATGCACAAGGCCTGAGTTCTGGGAAATAGCTGGCAGTCGCACAGTCATCCTCTAGCCTTTCAAAGTCTTCAAAAGGGTTGAAATGAGGCGGGGAGACGCCTCAACTCTAACTCAAAGAATATGATCTGGAGGCGCTGCAGCCTGGCCAGGCAAAGTGAATCCACTTCAACAGACAAAAAGCAACAGACACGCCGGCATAGGCGAAAGAACCTCCATTTCTAGGTACCTCGAAACTACCAGAGGTTTTGGACTTACCAGTATTGTCTATATAAGAACACACCTGCCGTCCAGTTTCCGAATATTCTCACTGGGCATTAGCCTCCCACCTTCGACGCCTCCGCCTGGACACGCCTGCAAGTGCTATGCATTCTCATACTTGATAGCACACACGCGCCTACTACGAGAAACAAGCGAGGACTGCCCCTCGTCGACCACCCACGCCGTAACCTGCTCAACCACCTACACCAGGACATGCTCAAGGACGGCGACGCTAGGCCACCACCTCTGATTCACCGACAGCTGACTTGAGAAACACTCAAGCAGACGTTTCTTTCGACGCCCTTCGAACTCGCAGCATGGCCTCAACCTCTCCCCGAAACGCAGATGTTCTCCTCGCCGAGGACGGAGGCATCCTGCAGGACCACGAGCGGCTGTACTCCAAAGGCCGTCGCCTCCGGCTCATCCCTCACAAGCCGCCGCCCCCCTACGGCTCGCACCTGTATCCGATCCCGGAAGGCCTGACGGGGGAGGACATGATGCCGTCCGAGGAGGAGAGGGCGTCCTCGCTCAGCCGTCTGGTCTTCGACCCGCGGAACGCGCCCCGGAACCTCGACGAGGACAACCAGCGCGACAGGAGGGCCCAGATGGAGGTCGAGATCATCCGACCGATCGCTCGCGGCGGCGGCGGTGGCGGTGGTAGCTCCCGCAGGTACGGCTACGAGTCGGGCCCGCAGAAGGTGCTGTGCCGCGTCGTCGCCGCGCCGTCCGCGTCCCCGTGGATACAAGAGCAGGAGCTCCCGAGGAAGGGGCAGCTCCTGTTCCTGAAGATATTCGACGCGCTGTTCTGGCGCGAGTCCGTCGACTTCGCGCAGCGCGCGATGAAGGTCACGGCGCGCGCCGACGGGGCCTTCAGCGACGAGTTCGGGGCGTACCACTTCCTCTACGAGTGCGGCCGCACCGGGGTGCCCGACATCGCGCCGGAGTTCTACGGGGGGTGGACCGTCCAGGTCAAGAGCGGCAGCGAAGCCTTCAAGGGCCGGTCGCGCCACGTCGCCGTCCTCGCGACCGAGTTCGTCGACGGGGTCCGCCTGGATACCCTCTTCCACCCCGGGGGCCCTGTTCAAGAGACCGTGAAGCTGTACCAGGACAGCTGGACGCCGGCGAGCTTCGGCACCGACGAGGACCAGCGCATGGAGATCATCAAGCAGCTCATGGACGGCACCGTCACGCAGGAGTGGCTGGGCCTGGACCACTGCGACCTGCACCCGAAGAACGTGATCGTGACGATGCGGGACGAGCGAGGACACCGGATAAAGGAGCCGCGGGCCGTGCTGGTGGGCTACGGACGGGCGATCGTCGACCGCGCCCGGAGCGGGCCCGTGAAGATGTGGGAGCACTTCCCGACGAAGCACCACCCCATCCTCCGGTTCAGCTGGCACCGGTTGGATCCCTTCAAGGGATGGATCCCCGCCGAGTGGCGGAACGACAACATTGACGATTGCCCTTATCTCCGGAGATGGATCGTGGAGACGTTTGGGACGTTGTCGCAGAGAAACACGGAATACACTACTTTTGTCACCGAGACCTTGCCGGCCGACGCCGTGACCGAGGAAGAGTCTATAGCAAACCAAGGCGATCTCTAGCGGTTAAACATTAAAAGTCTTTGGGGTTTGTTCCCAAGCATGTTCGACCATTAAATCAAGTCTTGATTAGTTTCTGTCTGCGTTTATACGGGGATTTTCTTTGATAAGGCCTACCAATTGTCCTTCATCACTTATTGCGTTCATCAGTGCTATCCTCCATCGCTATTGTCCTTCATCCATATCGTCCTTCATTGCCGTTGTCCATCGTTTGTGGTTTATCGTTGTAGTGGTTTCGAGGTCCGTCAGCTACCAAAACACACCAATCTCACCCCTTCAAACACATATGGTGCCTGCATTATCTACGATAACTATCTATAACTTCGGCTGCCCATCGTATGTGGACCCTGCCTATCTCTTTCACCTTTCTTCTGTCGGGTGCCAGATGCCGGTCCGCATCCCCGCGCAATCGATCATCCCACGCAGTTGCTCGTTGCTTGTCTGGGGGCCCCGCTTTGCCCGCCTCCCCCCAACGACAGAAACAGGGAATGTTACAGGATGAAGATACCCGGATCCCCGAAAGAAGCATATCTCGTCGGATGGCCCCTCAACGAACCATGGGGGCGGGGGCGAGGGCGGTCGGGGAAGATCCGATGCGTTGATATCTCGAGAACCACAATGCTTTCTTGGACCTCGGATGCGTGCTCCTTATCGCGCCTCATCTCCTCCTCTTCCCCCGCATTGCAGGCCTCCCAGAGTCGCAGTATCCAGCTGCAGCTTATCAGGACCTTGAGATAGCTTGTTTAAGTTGATAACAGAGTATCGACTTGGTCAGTTATCCGCTTGTCGTCACTTTGCAGGTCGAGGTATCCCCACGCCATAAGAACCGGAGATAGGACATCTCGAGACACGAAGAAAGTATCTTTGTCCGTCTTCACCCCGGCGTCTGCCTTGCCATCACCAAACACCGTTAAAGGCTACCTGTGAGACAAAAAAACAAATGGCACACGGGGAACACACCAAGTCCGCAGACGATCTGCCCCCGGGCACCACGCGGCTCGTCGACGTCGACGGCTCCGTGGCCGGGCAGCACGCCCACGCCGCCGACGAGAAGGACATCATCCTCATCCCGCGGCCGTGCGAGGACCCGGAGGACCCGCTCAACTGGACGAGGCGCAGGAAGCTGCTGGCGACGTCCTGCGTCGTCGTGTACACCATCATGATCGCCATCCCGAGCAGCGCCGTGTACTCGGTCGTCACCCCGATCCGGCAGGCCACGGGCCTGTCCCTGACGGACATCAACAACGGGACGGGGATCATGGTGAGATTTGCGAGAGCCGAGTATCGTGTTCTTCGAGAATAGCGCTGATGTGCGGTTTGAAAGTTCCTGTTCTACGGCTGGGGTTGCATTATATGGCAGCCGCTTGCTCTGCAGTACGGCAAGCGGCCTGCCTACCTGGCGTCGCTGGTGGCCAACATCGTAAGCTTGGTGCACCCAGAAAGCCGAGTTCGGTGTGCTTAACACGAGTGTCTGTAGGTCATTCTTGCTACCGCCCCGATGTGCACCACGAAGCACACGTACCTGGCAAGCCGTATCTTGCTCGGTCTCTTCGGCGCCCCGGTGGAGTCGCTCTGCGAGATATCGATCACGGACATTGTAAGAAGCCAATTTTCAGACTGATATCGAGAGTGGCAAGACTTCAGGCTAACTTGATCACAGTGGTTTGCCCACCAACGCCCCAAGTATCTCGCCCTGTACGGATGGGGCCTCTCGATGACGGGCAAGCTCGCCCCGATGCTCTCGGGCTTCATCAACGTGGGCATGGGCTGGAAGTGGACGCTGGTAAGAATTCTTCCCGGAAGCAGCCATCGTTTCATTCTCTAATCCATGCTTTTGCCGGCAGTGGTGGTGCGCCATCTTCAACGGCATCGCCCTCGTGTACTGCTTCCTCTTCATGGAGGAGACCAACTACGACAGGCCCGCCAGGCCGCACAGCCAAGACGAAGGCCTCGTGTCTGAAGCGCAGGTCGCAGATTCCGCGGCCGGCAGTACGTCTGAGGCAAAGGTTGCCAGCGGCAACGAGAAGCAAGAGACGTCATCCGCAGCACCCGCCGAAGGCGAGACGGGGCAGGTGGAGTACCCGCGCAAGACCTACATCCAGAAGCTGGGCATCAAGGACAAGCCTCGACCGAACCGGATTCTGGACAGCGCTCTGGGCGCTTTGCGTGGCTTCACGTATCCTTCAGTAGTATACGCAGGGTATACCCTCCAGACAGTGCTGTACTTATGGAATTGACGCTGATTCCGTCCTAGGCT
Source organism: Colletotrichum musae (assembly GCA_027406025.1). Lineage (NCBI taxonomy): Eukaryota > Fungi > Ascomycota > Sordariomycetes > Glomerellales > Glomerellaceae > Colletotrichum > Colletotrichum musae. The sequence continues at coordinate 953,724 of JANVYC010000007.1, forward strand.
GATGTACGGAGCGAACAACCTCGTCTGGTCCGGCGTCCAGAACGCCACGGCCGGCACCGTCTACACCACAATGTACGGCTTCAGCACGGCCGGTGTGGCCGCGGCCTACGCCGGCGGCGTCCTGGGCACCATCGTCGGGTAAGCAGACCAAACCTCAAAATTCCCAACTCAGCTAACCGCCCTTCTCCAGGGGCTACTACTGCGGCAAGGTCGGCCAGCTCCTGACCATCCGCCTCGCGCGCCGCAACGGCGGCATCTCCGAGTCGGAGCACACGCTCTGGCTCTTCTCCGCCTCGATGCTCCTCGTGCCCTTCAGCATGCTCCTCTACGGCCTCGGCGTCGCCTACCGCGGGCACTGGATGTGGCTCGTCGTGTCGCAGTTCACGCTGGCCGTGAACAACGCGCTCTCCGTCGCCGGCTCGCTCGGCTACGCCATCGCGTCGTACCCGCACCTCAGCGGCGACATGGTCACCACGTGCGTCATCATCCGCAACACGATGAGCTTTGCGATAAACTACGCCATCACGCCCTGGCTCGACCGCATGGGCTACCGCGACACGTACGTCATCGTCGCCGTGATCGGGTTCGTCTGGAACGCGAGCATCTTCGGCATGGCGCGGTTCGGGCGGCGGATGAGGGAGAGGAGCGCTGGGAGGTACTGGAGGCATGTGGACAAGGCTCGCGCCAAGGGGCTGAGTCACTGATGGGGGTGAGTGTGGGATGCGTGCTGGGGGGTGAAGTCGTGAGGGCAGGTCGGCACGTCCTCGGCTGAGCGGGCAAAGTGCACAGAAGTCTTGGCTGAGAGAGACTCGTGGATTTAGTTGGCGCACTAGTGCACAGTTGATGCTGCTGGAGCAGGAAAATATACTCCCGGGAAGGATTATATTTGTTGAGCCGATCATTGACGATGTGCGAACCTGCTCCCATGTTTGCAGCCAGTGCATGTTTCTTCCCTGAATCTACCCAGAGTTAGCTATAGCTGGATAGAGGACTTGGAGCCATTATATAGAGAACGTCGTTTGAATTGAATTGAGTGTGTTTATGCGCAGGGTGAGGGGGCGGACAGGGCATGAATCGCGCTCTCAGTCTCGCCGTTGACGTGATCCGAACTTCGGCCACCCGGTTACCCGACGAACGCCGGCGAGCTTCCCGATTCGGCCGGCCTGCCCCACCGACCGCGGCTTATCTGCTTATCTTATCAGTGCCCTCCAGCCAGCTCAACCTCCGAGCGACGTCGTGCGCTCCGGCTCCGCGGTCAACTCTTGACCACGTTACAAAAAAGCCTAGGAAATTCTGCCTCATCGACAAGAATCGAAGTCTCATTTCGCCGGAAGAAATCTGTTAGGAGGAAAGAAAAAGAAAGATGGAGTACAAGCATCAGTCCCCGGCGGCCGTCAAGGTCAAGCCCCGCCTCATCCTGCACGGCGGCGCCGGCAACATCAAGCCCGCCAACCTCGCGCCGCCGCAGTACGCCGAGTACCGCGCCGCGCTGCTGACAATCGTAAGTCAAGAAGCAGATGGCCCCTCTCATCCAATTGCAACGAGTAAAGACGCGCCGTGACTAATGCACGCCCGCAGGTCAGCAGGACAAACGCCTACATGACGACCCCGGACCCGTCCACGGGCGCCCTGCCGGCGGCGCTGGACACGGCGACGCACGCGGTCAGGCAGCTCGAGGACAACCCGCTCTTCAACAGCGGGCACGGCGCCGTCTTCACGCGCGACGGCGTCAACGAGCTCGAGGCCTCCGTCATGGTCTCGCGCGGCTTCAAGAAGCGCGCCGTCGGCGTCACCGGGCTCCGGCGCGTCAGGAACCCGATCCTGCTCGCCAAGGCGATGCTCGAGCACGGCGAGGCCGACCTCGGCGGGGGCTCCCACAGCGGCCATCCGTCTCTTGCGGCGGGCCAGGAGCAGAACACGGCGACGCTCGACGTGCCGTCCGCCCAGGGACACACGCTCCTGCACGGCCCGACGGCCGAGGTGCTGGCGGAGAAGTACGGCCTCGAGCTCGTGGACGCGAGCTACTTCTTCACGCAGAAGCGGTGGGACGAGCACGTCAGCGCGCTGGAGAGGGAGAAGAAGGGCCGGGGGCTGGCGACGTTCAGCCAGGAGGAGTTTCTGCCGCAGGGAACCGTGGGCGCCGTCGCGCTGGACGAGGACGGCGTCGTGGTCGCGGCGACTAGCACCGGCGGGCTGACGAATAAGTTGACCGGGCGCATCGGTGACACGCCCTCCGTCGGGGCGGGATTCTGGGCTGAGGAGTGGGAGGAGGACGGAGACCCGACCGCGGCGTTCGCGAAGGGCGCCTGGGGAGCTGACGGCCTGGTCGGGCTGTCGGATAGCCTGCGTGGCCTCGTGGCGGACTGCCTTCCCTCTTTGAGCGTGTACGCCCCCCTTCCGTTGCTGGGCAAGTCGCTGCGGACGACCCGCGCGATCGCAGTCTCGGGCACCGGTAATGGCGACTCGTTCTGGCGAGTTGCGGCGGGGCGGACGGTCGGCGCGGTGGCGAGGTGGAAGCCGCTGTCGGGCAAGGATGCGGTGTCGTTCGTTGCCGGCGCCGGAGGCGAGTTGCAGACGAGCGCCGGAGATCGCTGGGGCGTAACGGGCGAGGGAGAAGGCGGCATCATCGGCATCGAAATCGCCGTTACGCGGGACGAGAACGGATCGGTGGTCGGCGTCAGGTCGGGCGTCGTTCAGGACTTCAACTGCAACGGCATGTACCGGGCGTGGATCGACGACGACGGCAAGGCGCATGCGAAGATCTACCACGATGATGCTTCGGAGGGCGTGAATGCTCGGACGTTCGCGCAGAAGTGGTGAGACGTGGGAGATTTAGACCTAGACGCCTAGATATTCGTGAAACGTTGATAAGCCGTAAGATGAGATCAAGGCCCGACCGAAGACGAAGAGTCAGCAAATCGATATCAGTACAATTATAGAAACATCTATCCACGCAGATTCAGTACACCTGCCAAAATGGGGAAACCCAGGCTTTCCACCTCGAAGCCCGACGCTCGAGAGGCAAACCGCGCTTCAATCTGCCACCGATTTTCTCCCCAGGCACTATTGGTTGTCTTGGCCAATAAACATTGTCGCCCTCCATTATCCCGGTCTCCGATGACTGAGGCAATTTGTAAAGTACATGGGACGTATCTCCGCGTCCGCCGGTGCAATTCGTTGACCCATGATAGCCAACGTAACCTTTTAAAAACACAGAGCTCGGAGCTCCTTGCGGTGAAGGATTCAACGAGATGAAAGAGCAGAGAGGGTCCGGTATGTTGTTTCGTTTGTGGACGGCCGCGGGGGGGCCAACCACCCCTTCATAGGGAATATTCGTTTGGTTCGTGGGGCATTACGCGAGCGCCCCGTCCTGAGGAGGAGGCTGAGGCATCTGAAAGACGATTTTGTCAGCATGCTGTGTGCTCGGCCGCGTTGACGCTTTCGGGTGCCACTTACCTCCAACTTCGTAGACCCAGCAAACATCTTCTGGAAACCGATGCCGACACCCTCGATGACCGCAAGCAGGATGGCACAGCCGATGGCGCCGTTTCGGGCAGCCTTGTACCCTCCTCTAATGGCCAGCGAACCACCGGTGAAGAATCCGGCAATGATCTGTTCCCGTCAGAAAAGATTCTCGACGCCGCGGGGAATGCGCCCAGAGCCAACAGAGGCCCTCGGCAGCAACACGGATGCCGTGCCACTTACCGCATTCCACGGGTCCTCCTTCTGTCGAAGACCCTTTACCGCGCAGTCGTATGTGCTGAAAAGACCACCCCACACTTTCCCAGTCAGACCAGACTTCTCATCTGTATGCGGGAGGGCCTACTCACCTCCGAAGTTGCCGCCGAGGACGGGGGCGCGCATCTTGATCGCCGTGAGGGCGCCGATCCTTCGCTCGCCATAGGGACTGTTGCGGTAACCCTTGATACCATGCCACACCGTGCCACCTGCTCAAGTCAGTAATATGCTCCAACCCAGGAAACCCGGTATGTGTCCATAGGATCGAGGAAGACAGCACGAACGTCGTTCAGCTTGGAGGGTAACGGTTTGAAGGGTAACAGTTTGGAGAGTAGCGTTTTGAAGGGTAATATGTGATATATCGAATGATAGGATATGCAACTAACCGATAGAACCCATAGAGAAAGCTCCCCCGAAATCTCGTTATATGGTTTAGTACGATATCGTAGATAAAATATGCGTCAAACCGAAAATACCTGACAGAATCACCCAGGGGCAAGGATCGCGAGTGTGGTCCATTTTGATTGTGCTGCGGCGGGTGATGAGAGATAGAAGTCGTAGTTTTGAGGCGTATCGACTCGGGGAAATCGCGTCGCTCGATCTTTAGCGATTTATTTAGCGGTGTGCAGAGCTTCGCGATGTTGCGCCGTCGGGCTGGCGTGGGTTCGGGCAGGCGGTGGGAGTCGTCGTTTGGTGATGAGGTGTCGAGCTTTGAGAATGTCGCGACCATGGCAAGGCGGGTGGATTTTTTTTTTCTCGGTCGCGCAGCGGGACACTCCGCCTTATCTTATCGCGTAGGTGGGTCCGCTGTGCGGAAATCGAGAAGGTTCACTTCTCTGTGCTGTGGGCCAATAGCGTCATCGGACGGGAGGCACTTCTTTCTCGCCTTCCAACACCCGCTGAATGGACAGGGTGACTGGCCAGCAACTTGGGATGAATCCGATGGTCGAAGATTCGAAGTTTTTGCTTCCTCGTCCCTTGCTGTTTTCTTTCTTTTCCTGCTTGCTGCCGTGGTCGGCCTCCGACTTCCTACTGACTATGTGCATCACAGCATCCCTGTTCGCGACCTCTGAGTTGCGATGTCGCTCATCATGCGGGAGGCCGACATGTCCTGATAGCTTCAGATGATGAGATCCAAGGCAATGAGTTCCAGTTGATTGCACCAGGTCGGGTATCAATATTTGGCATGTGCGCGGACACTCGTCTTTATCTAGCTCCCATCCTCCCGCCTCGTCGTCCACGTTTTTCACTGCTCTCGAGCACCCCTCGACAAGTGTATGCTCCTATCTTGCCCCTTCCCAGTATACCAGTTCAAAATGCTCCCGCAAAAAAGCCTGGAGACCGTCGACGCCGCTCAACAAGACGTGTTCTCGGACACCTCGTCGACGACGTGGACCATCCGCACCCCGCCGACCACCGAAACCCCCACGAACCACAGCCATGAGGACATCAGCATCTACGAGGTCCCCTGGAGCGGTAAGACGTTCCTGATCATGGAGAAGGGCACCGACAAGGCCATCACTCTCGTCAACGGCTGGCTCCACATGGTGGAGGCCCAGGCCGGCAGGGACGGCAACAACCACTGGTACTGCGTCGAGCGCGACGGCTACTTCGGGTTCCAGAACCCGGCGTCCGGGACCTACATCGGCCACGACGGGAACCACGTCATCCACGCGGCGCAGTATCATCTCGAGGCGTGGGAGAGGTTCACCCCGCGGCGACACCCCAGCGGCGGCTATCAGCTGCTGTCGCCGTGGTTTCACCAGGTGCTCATGGTGCTGTGTGTTGCGGGGGACGGCGTGAACCTGGTAAGGAGGAACCACGGCATCACGCGGTGGGAGTTTGTTAGCGTCAGTCCGTGAAGTCACCCGCGGCGTGTTGATGGACTATGGTACCTGAACGGGGGCAAAATGGTGGATCTGAGAAGAGCTCAATGCTCATGTCGATGGGTGATGAAGGTCTCTTGTCGGCTAATTCGTAGTGTCAAGCCTATTCCATCATGTTCGAATCTTGAAACCCTGGGCCAGTCAGCAGTTGTCTTAAGTTCTCGCGCTCGTCTTCTGGTGCTGCTCGGTTCTCTCGACTATGGAGACGATCGCAGCAGACGGTGGACAAGGTGATATAAATCCAAAGGTTTTGTCCAGGTAGACAGATCAGTCTCCTCTGGCTGCTGCATTATAAGTCCACAGTTCCTTCACTACCTACTATACACAATGCCAGTCATTGATATCGACGTACTCGGACTAGGGGCTAGACAAGCGGAATCGACGGAAGTTTAGATTCGGATGCAATAGCCCTGAGAAACTGCCCGAGGCAGTGAAATATTAGTGCTCCGGCCTCCTCTGAATTCCAGTTGCTGCAAGACGTTCCGGGGCTGCGGGGCACACCGCCGGTCGCAGCCCCACAACTCCGGCCGCCCAAGCCGGTGTGGCCCGCCGGCCAGCGCGACCAAGTCGACCCGTGTCCTCGTGCAACAACGTCCGCGGCATCACAAGCTGGCAGCGTTGAAACGACCAAATTCCAACTCGTCGGAACGGGCGGACATCCATCGAAACACCTATCTCAAGAGTTCTTCGCATCGCCCTCAGAGTTCAACTTCCTTAACTCTATCTAAAAATGATTACTGATTCCCCAGGAAACTTCCCTCCTCTCACTGAACCTTGTGCAGTCAAACGGCTGCGTTCATCCCAGACACACACCCAGAGTGCTGGGACACTGTGATGTGAGACTCTAAGATAGGTGAGAGATGCGATAACGACGAACAATCTGATCAATTCTTCGAACGTCGATCTCGCAATCCACCCCCTCATTGACCAAAGAAAGCTTGCCCGCCGACCGGCGTTCCTTGGCAAAAAGCTTGTGTCACCCGGCATCCCACGCTAAGAAGCCGCCGAGACCGCTTGACGTGGACGACCATCGCTGACATCGCGAACGGGTCGCACCGTTCGGGTACACAGAGCGGGGGGCTCAAATACACAACCTCTCCTCTTCTCTCTTTCCCTTCTTCTGGTGATGAATAGTTACCCCGTAGTCAACACCACTCTTCCAAAAACGCAGACTATACAAACACCACCCCAGCATCAGCAAACATACCCCCAAATGGTCAACGTCAAAGAAGCGGCCCTGGCCACGGTGGCAGCCTACACTCTCGCGGCCCAAAAGGGCGGCAACGCCTCCGTCCCGCTCGCCGAGGTCGCCGCGTCGCTGTCGTCCTTCTACCTGACAAACTTCACCGCCTTCACGCTCGGCCAGGCGACGCGCCTCCCGGACGACCCGGCCCCGGGCGTGCTGCAGCAGCTGCGGCTCTACGACGCGAGCGGCGTGGGGACGGACATACGCCCGAAGCGCGGGAGGCCCGGCCCCGGCGCCGGCGCTGCCGCTGCGCGGGTGGAGGTCGTCTCGAGCGAGAGCGCGGTGTGCTGGGTCTCGTTCGAGATCTTCCCGCGCGCGGGGAGCGGGCTCGCGCCGTGGAGCTTCACCAACGTGTACGGGTTCCGGCTGCAGAAGGGCAGGGGCGGCGGGCTCGACGGCGGGTGGGAGTTCACGAACGCGGATCAGGAGTATCAGAGGCTGCTGGAGCGGGTGCCCGACTTCTTCTCGAGCGGCAGGGTGGGATAGGTGGCTGGTGCGAATTCATGTGCTTTGAGATTATCTGATTACTAGGTACGGTGCTGTCTGTAGATGTAGATCACACCCATTCCCTCAAAGGGGGGAGCACGAGGCCCTTCCTCTTTAATACAACCACGTGTCCATGACCCTCCGCTTACAGCAGAGCAGCCACTCCCAAAGCAACACTGACGATAACACCAAACATCTGGGAAGCTCCGGCGGTAGCGGCGGCGTTAGGGACGGTGGTGGCACCGCCGGTGGCGGCAGAGCCAGGAGCGTCGCCGCGGCCGGTCGTCCTGCTGCCCGCCCTGGAAGTCGTGGCCAGGGTGCCGTTCGCGGGGACGCCGGTGGCGCCCACGCCATCCTCGGCAGAGGTGGTGACGGTCAGGAGGGTGCCCGTCTCGGTCTCGGCCTTGATGCCGTCGTCGGACTTGGTCACAGCCCCGCTGCTCTCGGCGGCCGCGGAGACGGACGTCTTGCCCGGAGCAGGGGTGGTCTGGGGGGCGGCAGTCTTGGTGTCGGCGGCCGCGGCGCTGGTCTTGATGGGCAGGAAGGACGGGGAGTAGGTCTCGGTGCCCTCGTACGCGGCGCAGCCCGGGACGGTGGTCTTGGGCGGAGCGCGGCCGCCGCCGCAGTCGAGGGCGGCGCAGATCTCGCCGGTGTCAGGGACGTAGTAGATGCGGGTGGCGTAGGGAGTGCCGCCGTTGGCGGGAGTGACGACGCCGTCGGAGGAGGTGCAACCGGTGAGGTCGGTCTTCGCGAGGGCGACGGTGGCCAGGACGGCGACGGAGGCAAGGTATCTGAAAGACATGATGACTGTTGTAACGAATGTGGTTATCCTTGTTGGATTTGCAAGCGAGTGTGTATGTCTGATCCGGGAATAAGCGGTCACAGGTAGTTTGAACTGGATGCTAGAGTCGAGGATAAAGAAGAGAAGGAGAGAAAAGCCAAGGCCCGAGTCGGCTTCCAAAGTTCTTTTGTATCAGGATCTGGAGTCTGCTGGATGCACCGTAAGCGTCCGACGTGTGTCTCATGCCTCAACCCCGGGTCCAACGGCCCCCCTAGGCGGCGCTAGGCGGGCCTGCGACGGGATTCGCACGCCACCTCATCTCGGGAAGCGTCCTAGCGGTCATTGAAAGGGGAAGCCTCCAGGGCGTCTCACGGACGGCTCAACGGCTCTGGTGACGATGTGGCTGAACCGAATCGTCTCAGATCGATCCCGTATTGGACGGATTGGTGTTATTTTTGGCGTATTTTGTTCCATCGACCCATTTGTCAGAATCTCGTATGTGTCAGCATCCACAGCAGAATTTGCATCGTAGACAAAGAGACAGTCCTACACCATGGTGTCGTGTAGCATCCGTAAGGTACCGTGCAGGTTGCCCCTGGCGGGATTCCGCTGGCGGCCTAGAACAGGCGATGCGGCGGCCGGCATCTGTGCTGGGATGTCGATCCTTGCATGACGGTGCCTTCTAGCTTCAAATTAGAGCGCCTATCGTTTGCTTAATTGGCCGAGTTGACGGTTTCTTTTTCTCCCTGGCAGTAAATATCAGCACGCAGCACGCAAACGGACCGAGCAAACATTGCATGGCACGGTACGGATATTTGTGCTGCCTTGCCCCTGAATGCCGCAGGCTCCTCGACCTGACCACGTGACGCGACGGGCATCGCAGTCCGGCCAGCTCGGCTCGCGAGAAGGAAGGCATCATCTTAACCGAAGGCCATTGCGGATTTTTCTTTTGATGAGCTCGTTTGGTTGAAGGAATGAGGTCCGTGATGGTGCCAGATCGTCCTGACGAGGTAGGCACGCGACGCGGAGTCATCTCTTTTGCGAGAATGCTGTGACGAAAACAGATCAGCGTTGTTTTGTATTGGAAAATGCCCGAAGACGAAGAGAATCGAAGCCGACGTCATCTCGGGTCAACAATGCAGTGTGGAATGGGATCTTGCCGCTCACCTAGGTCAGTTATCTCGGTCGGATCAGCCGACCGAGTCTTGGTGTTGATCGGAGGTTGGAGACGATAGAAGGAGCATGGGTTATACAGGTCCATAGCTGCCAATACCTGGGACCCAAGGACAATACAGGGACTCCGCTGCTGGAGAGGTCCGTTTCAGCGCACTTCCCCCGCTGTGGTCCTTATCGGCTCGGGGCAAACACCGCCAGCGCCCCTGTCCCTGGAACCGGCATCGCTCCCGGCGCCGACAAGCCACCCCGCGATCCTGAGCCTACCTGTGTGCCTGTCTAGGAAGGTACGCGTCTTGGCCCCGACACCGTCATCGTGTCAGGTCTTTAACCTCGTCTCCCCCGCATCTCGTCGCCGTCATGCAACCTTGGCCTTCAACTACTCGACGGATAGCTCCTATCTTAATCCAACATCGCACCATCACCAACAATGACATCCCAAGCTCTTCCTGTGCGGCCCGGGCCCGACTCGGCCAACCCTGACGGCGATTGGGTCGACGTTCAAGATGGGCAGCCCCCAAAGGATGCCGCTGCCCTCGTGGTCGAGACTGAGTCGATGCCCGAACGCATTCAACGTGTCACCACCGATGAAAAGAACCTCTTCAAATTCTACAACATCAAGTTTTCAGACACGAGATCTCAACGCTTAAAGAAGTACTACTCCGAGGAGCTCGAGGACCTGTTCAAGGCCCCGTTCGACACCTACGGCCAGGAGGACAAGGTCGATTTTTTGCTTCTGCGCAACTACTTGAGAAAGAATCTTCGAGTGCTGGAGCTTGACCACCAGCGAGATGAGCAGGTCAAGCCGGTCTTGCCCTTCGTCCAGGCTGTCATCGACATGGTCGAGGCGCGCCAGCACATGGTGCCTGTCGACAGCAAACAGACGGCCATGACGTTGAACAACATCACAAAACAAGTACTGGAAACGACGAAGGCCATCCAGGCCAACGAGATCAAGGCATCAGACTCCACCTTCTCGCGGGCCGTCAGCACGATCGACCAGCTGCGTGGCCACGTCGACGAGCTCTACGGTTTCTACTCCCCGTACGACCCCTTGTTTCCGTGGTGGTGCGAGGCGCCCAAGAAGAGATTCGACGAGGCCCTCTACAGTGTCAGGGCGGCCGTGGAGGCCAGGCTGGCCGAGAGGAACCCACCCGGGTCTATCCGTGCTGCAGTCGAACCGATCGGGCGAGACGGGCTGCTCAACGAGCTCGAAGCGGAAATGATCCCCTACACGCCCGAGGAGCTCCTGAAGCTGGCCAAAGAGCAGTACGATTGGTGCGAAAGGGAGATGAAGAAGGCGTCACGCAGCATTTCGATTGACAAAGCCTCCGTTCGGCCGGAAGGAGTGGTATCGGGGTAAGTGATGCCGACATCGCGTCTCGGTTATATGCCTATACAGGCGACTAACCTACGTCCCGCAGTGATAAAGAGACTGGCTCCTCACCCGGGTTCGGTGACGACTGGAAGGCGGCGCTCGAGTACGTCAAGAACACGTACGTCGAGCCCGGCCAGCAACCAGAGCTCGTCCGCCAGCTCGCGCGACAAGGCGAGCACTTCGTCAAGAAGCATGACCTCGTCACAGTCCCGGACATCGCTGGCGAGACATGGCGTATGTTCATGATCTCCGCGGAGCGCCAGAAGGAGTCGCCCTTCTTCCTCGGCGGGCCCTCGATCCTCGTCTCTTACCCGACGGCGGCCATGGACCACGACCTCAAGATGATGGTCATGCGCGGCAACAACCCGCACTTCTCCCACGCGACGGCCTTTCACGAGCTCATCCCGGGCCACCGGCTTCAGCTGTTCATGGGCAAGCGGCACCACCCCTACCGCGAGCTTTTCACCACGCCCTTTTTCGTGGAGGGCTGGGCTATGTACTGGGAGTTCGTCTTCTGGAACAGGGGCGACTTCTTCGTCTCGCCAGAGGACAAGATCGGGACTCTGTTCTGGCGGATGCACCGGTGTGCTCGCATAATCTTCTCCCTCAGATATCACCTCGGCGAGATGACACCGCAGGAGTGCGTCGACCTGCTCGTCGACTGGGTCGGGCACGAGCGGTCCAACGCGGAGGGCGAGGTCACCAGGTCGTTTGGCGGCGACTACTCGCCCCTATACCAAGCGGGATACATGCTGGGAGCTTTCCAGATGCACGGTCTGAGGGAAGAGGTGCTATCCAAGGGCCTCATGCGCGAAAAGGAGCTCCACGACAAGATCCTGCGGGCGAACACGATGCCCATCGAGCTGCTGCGGGCGCTCATCCTCAACCAGCCCCTGAGCCCGGACTACTCCTCCAAGTGGAGGTTTTACGGGTGAGACCCAGCATCGTTTTCTATATGTTCCCCCTCGGCCGAGATAGCTTTGCCCAATCAAAGAACGAATTTTCAATTGCTTGCCGGCTTTATACTCCTTGACCTCCATCTCCCCGCAAACCCCGGAACTCCACCCCACACGCCGATCCAGATGCGGGGGATAAGCGCTGCGGGGCCGCTCGGCCTTTCGGGGCATCTCGCGCGGGTGGCGGGTGATTTTCCATGGAACCATAACTACACCAGCCTCCGCCCTACATCCTGCGCGGATGGGGCGGCCCATCTGCGTCTTCGTTACGTTACCTAACCAATGCGCGGCCATGGATAACGGCGCAGAGCTCGGCCACCAGGATGAGGGCCCCGACCCGGTCCACGACGACTCGGGCGGCGCCTCGGAGGCCGCCGCCCTGGCTTGTAACTGCTGCCGGCGCCGCAAGCTGCGGTGTTCCCGGGAGGTGCCGACGTGCCAGCAGTGTCGGAAGACGGGTGGGTGTCTCTCTAAACAAGCATCGAGCTTTCTTTCCAGTAGCTGACTAAGTCTGTCCATGTGCGCAGGGAGCGACTGCGTGTATGAGTCCAAGAGGTCCAAGCCGGGGATGAAGGCCGGGGCCATCGAGAACCTCCATCGGAGATTGGGTCCGTCTAGCCCTTGGCATGGTGGAAGCCTGCAGCTGATCGGTGCCAGACGCCTTGGAGAGAACGGTTCTGCAGCAGCGAGCTAACCCGCCGGAGCGCGATCGACAGCCGTCGGCGTCGGACGGTTCGCACACCCGCAGCAGTCCGCCTGGCGGCGACGCCGAGCTCGAGAAGAATGCCTATAGCATCATGTCCTTCTTTGCCAAGGAGCTGCAGAGGTTCAACGCCAAGGGCGCGGGCTCGGCTGGTAACGGCATTTCATCGCCCGACGATGCGGCCGAGCACTCTCAGCGGACCAAACGCCGCCGCCTCAACGACTACGACGAACCGCTGTCCCCGATGAGCAGCGGCGGTCCCGCGTTGCCGGATGAGGGTCTCCTGCAGAGCGTGCTCCAGGCGTACTTCTCCCACGTGCACCCCTGGATCCCCATCCTGCACGAGGCAAGGTTCCGAAGGCGGCTGGCCGAGCCGGCCATGCGCCGGCCTCTGAAGGTTGTGCTGCACGCCATGGTCCTCTCCGCGTCGCGGTACATCGCCGACGAGGATTCGGCATCCGCCGCGTTCGGGTCGCTGCAGCAGCGAACGCAAGTCCGGGACTGGATCGTCGCGGACGCCATGAAGAACTTCAACGTCGAGAGCCTGCAGGCGCTCATCATCGTCGCCTTTAACGATGCAAGTCTTCACAGCATGCTATGCTCATGAGACATTTTTGTTGACCTCTTTCAGATCGGCAGCGGCGAAGCAGCTCAGGCGTGGTCCCTCGTCGGCTCCCTGACGCGCACCGTCGAGTACCTCCAGTTGACGGTCGAGCACGACGACGCCGAGCGGCCCTCTCTCTCGCAGCCATTCGTCTCGCTGGCCCCAGCAGAGGACTGGACCGAGGCGGAAGAACGCCGTCGCGTGTTCTGGAACGTCTTCAACCTCGACCGCCTCATCTCCGTCACCATGGGCTGGAACACGAGCCTGACGTCGGACGACGTCCGCCGGCGCCTCCCCTGCGACGGCGTCCTCTGGCGCAAGGAGGACCGCGTCAACACGCCCTACTTCGGCATCTGGGACAAGGCCGCCGGCCGCATCGGCAACCCCATCGCCTTCATCCCTTCTCACTACGCCCCCAACACCACGCAGACCCTGGAGGAGGAGACCCAGACGCCGTCGGAAGCCGGCACCTCCCCCGGCGGCGCGCAGGCGGCTAGCAGCGTCGACATGTCGACCGTCGGCGCCTTCGCCTACTGCATCGAGGCAACCGAGTCCCTCAGCCGGGTGACGAGCTACTTCCTCCAGCAGCGCGTCAGCATGCGCGACCAGCGCGACGTCGGCGACTGGCTCACGCGCTTCAAGGAGCTCGACCTGCGGCTGGTGCACTGGAAGATGCTGCTGCCGCGCAAGTGGAAGGCCGACATGGCGCGGCAGTCGGCGCGGATGGACCCCAACCTCACGCTCGCGCACGTCACGCACAATGCCTCCATGATTCTGCTGCACCAGCCAATCGCCTTCCCGGAGACGGGGTGGCCGTTCCGGGCAAGGTTGCCGAGCGTGTTGAGCGTCGACACGTGTCGGGCTGCTGCGGTGGAGATTGCGATTATCGCGGAGAATTATCTGAGGCATGCGCCGCCTGCGATGCCTGTTTCGAGTCAGTTTGCGTTTTGCGCGTATGCGGCGGCAAGGGTGCTGCTTCTCGGGTGGCGGTGCGGTGGTGATTCCGCAGGCGGGGCCGGGGCCGAGCTCGGGGGGGAGTTTTGGTCGCTGGTCCGGATCCTGGATGAGATGGCGCGCCGGTGGGCCGGGCCGCACGGCCTGGAGACGCCGGCGGGGGATAACCTGGCGGGGAAGTACTCCCGCAAGCTGACGGAGATGCACGCGCGGTGCCGCGACGACGCGGGTTTCGGGATCAATGTGCTGGGGTACACGACGGAGATCGACCACACCGGCTCCGGGGGGTCGTCGGCGTTTGCCCCACCCTGTCCGGCGGACGTCGGCGGTACAGGACAACAACGACAACGGTGCGGGACGGGGAATGAGCAGGATCTGAACGCGGGGGGTAACAACATCGTCGTGGCGCAGCAGCAGTACGCCTCGAACAGTAACAACCTGCCGCAGAACCCCCTGCTCGTGTCCGGCATCCCCATGAATGGCGTCGAGCAGCAGATGCCCCCCGGCGCCGCCGCCAGCGTGTTCCACCACCGGGCCAGCGTGGGCAGCGGCGAGCTGAGCAGCATATCGCAGATGCTGCTCGACCAGCAGTTCGTCGACATGGACCGGATCATCAGTTTCGACGACGGCATTTTCGGGACCGAGTACGAGGGTGGGGGGTGGTGATTTCCACTCGATGAAAAGTGTTTCTCTTCCTCTATGTTCTTCCGAGTCACGTATTTACAGATATCCAAGAAAGGAAGTAATGGTAACAATAAGAACGACTCTGCTATACCGAACCCATGTCCAAAAGCCTGTTCCCAAACTCGACGAGGTAGTAGTCCCCGTACACCAGCCCGTGGTTGGCGTACCTCCGCCTCGCGTTCTCGTTGTTGTTGGCCGTGCCGTTCTTGAGGAGGCCGTCGAAGGAGCTCCCCAGCACGACGTCCTCGACGTCTACGCCTCCATTTTTCGCGACGAACCGCATCTTCTCGGTTGCGAGGGAGTGCTCCAGCGTGTCCGCGACGATGTCCACCGCCGCCGCGTAGAACCGCCTCGCCAGACCGTGTTGCCCCGCGCCCTGCAGCGATTGCGAGAGGATCAGCATGCCGTTGGCGGCGATCACGCCCGCGGACGAATCCCTCAGGGGGTCTGCTGAAGCATCCCCCACGGGGGCGTCAAAGTCCCAGAGCGGCACCATCCGGCCCTTCGTCCTACCCCCGGCCCCGGCGATGGGCACCTCCACGCAGTCCGGGGACGCGTCGAGCCTGTAGAGGAAGTACTCCGCCGCGCCGCACGCCGCCTCGAGGAACGCCGCGTCGCCCGTCCAGCGGTACGTCTGCGCGTAGCCCAGCACGGCCCAGGCCTGCCCGCGCGCCCAGGTCGACGCGTCGGCGTAGCCCTGCGCCGTGCGCCGCCACTTGAGGTCCCCCGTGCCCGGGTCGAGGTTCGCGACGTGGCACGTCGAGTACAGCGTCCCGGCATACCCGTCCCGGCTGCGCGTGCGCGCCGCGGGCTCCGGGCGGAGGTGCGTGCGCAGCAGCGTCCGCGCGTGGGCCGCCGCGATATCCGACAGGGAGGCGTCGCCCGCGTGGTGCGCGGCGTAGAAGAGCAGGTCCAGGTTGCACAGGCTGTCGACGATGACGAGCAGGTTCGTGGCCGTGTCGATCACGGTGATGTCTTTCTTTAAGAGGCAGTCCCAGCTGCGGATCGCGGACGCGGAGGGGACGTACCGCGTCGCGAGGCTGCGGGCCGCGCGGACGATGGAGGCCAAGCTGCGCGGGTTTCCTGTCAGCTCGAAGTCGCGCCGGAGGGCGGGCATGACGATGAAGCCGATGTCGTGGGTGTCTGTCCGGCTGGCCATGGCGTGCAGCGGGGAGGACCAGGTGGCGCAGAGGTTTTGGAGGTGGGAGCGGAGGGAGGCTGCGGCGAGGTTCGGGAGGGAAATCGTCTCGGGGTGCTTGACGCTGCGCTCTAAAAGAGTGTAAAGCGTACCCGGGAAGAAGCCGCAGGTCCAGAACTCCGGTTCCCGGAGCTCGTAGCGCCCCGCGGCGGGGCCGGCCTGCGGGACGATCTCGGGGAACGCGGTGGGCGTCGGGCCGGACGATCCGTCGGTACTTTCTGAGAGGCAGGTCGTCGCGGTGCGGCAGATCTTGGCGGCGATGTTCTCTGCGAAGAGCTCGGCGAGGCGGGTCCGGAGGGTGGGAAGCTTGAGATCGAGGACGGAGCCGCGGGCGTCGGCGTCGGCGGCCGACGACCAGGACGTCTCGCTGCTCCGGTCCATCGAGAGGTCCTCCGGCGTCGGCGACGAGGACATGCTGTCGTGGCGGGAGGGGACGATCCTCTCCTGGAGGGCTGCGAGGGATGTGTCTGGGTCCGTCTCGACGGGCAGAACCTCGGCTTGTTGTGCAGTCATTGTAGTCAGTCTGCTTTTGAAGAACTCAGAGCAGATGGGAGGTGTCAGTGAGATGCAAGGCCAGCTACGTGTATCTCTGTGGAACCGTTCGAAGCTGAGCAAGGTCTTCGTTTTGTATCTGCACCTCATCATGGAGATCCACCGCCACGTGAGAGAAAGAAGCGAACCAACCGGCCCATCCGGGGCGAGATTCCCCTCCCCCTCGGATCGCGGCCCATCACTCGGCCAAAGGCTCTCGCGGCGCGGACGCCGTCGATCTTGCCGCGTGCGGTGCAGGTCGTCGGGGTAAAGATGGCCCATCCGCCCGAGGACATTGCTCCGCAGCCAAGAGTTTGGGTGGTCAACCACCAACAACCTGGCCGGCTCTTCTTTTACAAAGAGCCGTTTCCTGCTTGGTCTAAGCGTTCACTCGTAGTTAGGTTATGAGATCGTATTTTACTTGTTGCCGCGTGGCGTCCGTCGGCTTGCAGCGATGTGGGTTGGAGGTTGGGCATCCCCTGGACTCTTTTCATCTCGACACTCCCGAATGCGAACTTTTGGCTGAAATGACACTAGCCACCAGTTCTTCATCCATAATGCCACTTGATTGCTGGTACTGTTACGGTAAGGCTCTTTCCGAAGTCTATCATGCTGGCCTGGATGGTAACTTGTCAAGACACCCCACAACCAAATCCTGTCGCCGAACGTAAGCAAAACAGCCATCATCAATGCCTGGTGCGATATAATTAGTTCACGCCAGACCTGGCGTCGAAGTCCCATGGAGCTTGACAGAAAAAACCTCATGGTCGCGACGTCGTGTCAGAGCTGATTAAGCATGATGACTTGCACAGTCGCCTGTGGCCGTCGTCGAAATAAACGAGTTAAGATCAAGGACCCTTATACACATTCAGCGTGGTATCAAACATTTTAGAGTTTGCGTAGCAGCCCGGGCAGCAAAAACGCGTTTGCCATCCATGGCTACAACGGGGGTGACGTATGAGATCCCCTGGCACGATGCAAGGGTCCAATGCGAGTTGCGACGTAGATTCGGCAAGTCAACAACAACGTAGTGAACGTCTCAAGTAGTTTGAGGCTCACCTCTTGCTTCGCTGAGATTATGCCTCGAACCCACGATGGTTTCCGCTCTCAAACAAGGGAATCTGAGACTTAGAATAGCGTGCGGACTGCAGCTCTTCCTTGCATTTGCACGCGGCACGCCCCTGACGGCTGTCTACTGACTAGAAACAGTCCCGCGCCTACGGGTTGCCCTCCAGCATGCGGTTGTAGGCAGTCGGTGCTGCTGTTCATGGGCAGCACCGCACTCCGAGAGGCGGTATGTTGGCCGACGCTTTTTCGGCCTTAGTCTTGTGTGAAGTCAACCCATTCGACCAGCCGCTCCGGGTTTTGCTTGACTACCTATCTATGTGGACTTTTTACTAGTAGTTCTCTGGCAGTTAGGAGGTGACAACCAGGCCGAACACCCAGCACACGAATTCATTGATCTGACTTTTCAATAGGGGCAGCCTCGGAATACACTGACAGTCAGGGGGGATGAGGAGGCTCAAAAGACAGGTTTTCAAGAAACAGCTCATGTAACTGCTCGGAAATCACATTAGAGGCTCGTCACTTGGCCGTACATTTTTACTCCGCAACCAGCGGAGGCTGCCTCCGTCGCTGCTCCGAAACTCCGCTCCGTCTTGTACGAGGAAAAACGGGGCTGGTCTGCCGAGACCCGTCCGGGGGGGGAAGAACCCCCCCGACATCTGGAAGTACGTACATGAGACAGTTAACGTGCTTCCACCCGCGGTCTTCGAACACCAAAAGACGCCTTTTCTGAGATGGTAGCCGAGAATTCCCATCGCTCGGCCGCCGCTAGTGTGAGCAAGGCCGACTTGGCGTATCACACGGTGCGTTCGGATACACCTATTGGAGCGGCGTAGATACCAAGTCTCACCAACGGATCATGCTCATGCAACCAACGTTTTTCCAGGGGTCTAATGTGCAGAAGAAGAAGCATCGCTGCGGCACAGCAGTCATCGCGCATGACCAGATCGGCGGAGTTTCTAGGGACCATCCCGCACTCGCATCCGCGTCCGCATCCGCGTAAGATTTGATTGTGTGTGTGTGTGTTGCTACGCCTCCTTGGCGCGATACGTCAGCGGCGTATAAATACTCGACGAACGGTTTCAACTTCATCTGATCGTTATTTCCACATTTCCTTTAGGCTCTGTACTAGAACCGGTCCATCCCAACTTTCGTTTCTTTCTTTTTTTTCCAGAAAAGAAAAAGGAGACCAGAATAGGCTTCGAAATGGAATCCCTTCGCTTGGTGAGGATCACCTCCACGGACCAGCTCGGTCCCCTCGCCGAGCAGGCGTCCCGGAGCTGGATCGGGAGTCCCATCTTCGACATGCTCTGCCCCAAGCACCGGTCCTCGCCCCCGCTGTTCAGGAAAGCATGGCGGCTCATCCTCAGGAACGAGCTCGCGACGCCCGGGGCCGTCGTCCTGGCCGCCTTCCCTCCTGGCTCGTCTTCCGATGATTCGAGAAACGCAGTGGGCTTCGCGTCGTGGCATCGCCACGGGCCGAGTCCCGCCTCGCAGAGGTGGCACTCAAGAAACACCTTGCGACAAAGTAAAGAACACAACCCTTTTTTCTTCCCCCCTCTCAAAAAAAGAAATACAAAAGAGACAATACTGAGACATGCCACTCACACATCACAACAGAACTATCAAGGCTGCTCATCTTTCTCGAGATCGCCTACATGATGCTGACGGGCGGCCTCTCCCTCCGCGGCTTGCTCGCCGTGCAGTCCTCCTCCCTCAGGGTCCAGGAGGAGCACTACCCGGCGGAGCGCTGGCGCCTGTCCTGGCTCAGCGTGGCCCCCGAGGCGCAGCGGCGCGGCGTGGGGAGGGCGCTGCTGCGCTGGGGCGTGGAGCGCGGCGAGGAAGAAGGCGTGCCCGTGGTGCTGGAGTCGAGCGAGGCCCGGAGGGGGCTGTACGCCGGGGCCGGGTTCGAGGTCGTCGGGTGGCAGACCTTTGAGGGGAGGGAGTATCGGCAGCCTGTCATGATTCGGGCGCCGGGGAAGAAGGTGGACTAGGCGGCGTTTGTTGAATAGTCTCACAGGGGCCTGTCACGATGATCATCATGTGTGTGTAGTTCAAGATTTGTTCATTTCTATCAAGAGTCTATACAGGTGTGAAGCTTATGTGTCTCATACAAAAGATGTCCAACATAATGTTGTCAAGACATTATTCAAGACATATAAACGGTCGGCCGGAAGTCGGCCCGACTTAGACACCCTGCTTGATGATCTCGGCGGCCTTCTCGGCCAGGGCGTAGGTGGGCTGGCAGGTGTTGGCGCTGGGGACCATGGGCATGACGCTGGCGTCGACGACGCGGAGGTTCTTGACGCCGTAGACGCGGAGGGTCTGGTCGACGACGCCGCCGAGCTCGAGCGGCAGCATGGACGCGGTGCCGACGGGGTGGTAGTCGGTGGGCGAGAGGGCGTCGGCGATGTAGGCCTTGAGGTCCTCGTCCGAGACGACGTCCGGGCCGGGCGCGTACTCGACGGGGTCGAACTCCTTGGCCAGCGACGTCTCGAAGTTGTAGCGGCGCAGGAAGCGGATCGACTCGACGAAGAAGTCGGCCTCGACGGGGTTGCTGAGGACGCGGTAGTCGATGACGGGCTCGGAGCCCCAGGGGTCGGCGGCGGCGATGTTGACGGTGCCGCGGCTGAAGGACTGCATGGCGACGGGGCCCTGGGCGCCCTGGGCGGGGACGAGCTGGTAGCGGGTGAAGGCGGTGTCCTTGGAGCGCATCTGGGCGGCGAGGATCTTCATCTGCGCCTCGAAGCCGGCGACGACGGTGGCGTCGGCGCCCTCCTGGAGGAGGCTGGCGAAGTTCTGCTGCTCGAGCTTGGCGGCGAGCTCCTCAGCCTTGTCGGAGACGACGGTGAAGGGGAGCCAGCCGGCCAGGTTGGTGAAGGCGAGGGAGTAGGGGCCTGTTGGAGGTGTGAGCAGTCACAATCACAATAAACCGGTGGGGCGAAAGTATGGAGAAATGCGTAGACTCACCGGTCTTGTTGGCCGCCCAGAGCTCGTCGGCCAGGGCCTTGAACTCATTTCCTTCGACAAGGTCGTTCGGGTTGGGGTGGATCTCGGCGAGCTTGTGGACTGCGTGCGCGAGTCAGATATCTCTCAACATGTCTAAGAGCTGCGCGAGTCGTCATTTAAACTTACGAGTGATGTTCACGGCAGACAGACTGCTGTGGTCCTGGAAGTTCTGGCCGACACCGGGCAGGTCGACGCGGACGTCGATGCCGGCGGCCTCGAGGACGTTCTTGGGACCGATACCACTCAGCTGCAGGAGTTGGGGGGTGTGGATGGTGCCGGCGGAGAGGATGACCTCCTTCTTGGCGCTGACGGTGATCAGGGTGTTGTTGCCGGTGGGGAACTCGACGCCGGTCGCGACGAGGTTCTCGTCGAGCACCAGCCTGCGGGCCTGGGTGTTGATGAGGAGGTGGTAGTTGGGGCGGGTGGCGTTGACGTTGAGGTAGTGGCCGGTGCCGGCGTAGGAGCGGGTGACGGTCCGGGGGTCCATGAGGGTGGGGAACCAGAAGACTCCGGGCTGGCCGGCGCCGCTGTCGGGGGGGAACTCGACGCCCTCGACCTCCTTGAAGGCCTCGACCAGTGGGTTCACTCCCGGGTAGTAGAAGCGAGGCCATCCGGCGTA
Organism: Colletotrichum musae; assembly: GCA_027406025.1. Lineage (NCBI taxonomy): Eukaryota > Fungi > Ascomycota > Sordariomycetes > Glomerellales > Glomerellaceae > Colletotrichum > Colletotrichum musae. The sequence continues at coordinate 974,735 of JANVYC010000007.1, forward strand.
GATCTCGGAGGAGTCGCCCCAGTAGGAGGGGTCGTACTTGAGGCTGGGGAAGTTGTCGGTGAGCTCGGGCGGGGGCGCGGTGCCGTGGAGACCCTTCTTGAAGAAGGGCAGGATGCCGTCCCAGCTCCAGTCGGCGGTGCCCTGCTGGGCCTCGGAGCCGAACAGGGAGGCCCAGCGGTCGTAGTCCTCGGCTGAGCCACGCATGTTCATCATGGCGTTGACGGAGGACCCACCGCCCACCTGCTTGGCGACGAAGACGTTGCCGGTCCTTCCGTTCAGGCCGGGCTGGGGGACGGACTGCAGACCTGGCCACAGGAGGTCCATGAAGGAGCCGGTTCTGCCGGAGACGTAGACCATGAGGTTGTTGTCCATGTTACCCCAGTCGGCGGCCTCGAGGACGAGGACCTTGGTCTCGGGGTCCTCGGTCAGGCGGTCGGCGACGGTCAGACCGGCGGTACCACCTCCGACGATGACATAGTCGTAGCTCGTCAGCAGCTCGGAGGAGTTGATCTGACGCGGGATGACATAGGCGTCGGCGACGGAGCTCACGGCGAGCAGGGCCGCGGATGCGAGCCCGGTCCACCGGGGCTGGGACTTGGACTGGCGAAAGAACGACATGACGAGAAAACGAGCGTCGTCAGGTAGAGAATGTAGAGCAGCGAAAGGAATGAGTTGCTCACAGACGAACAAGAGAGAAAAAAAAGCCTCTCAAGGGGACTCGTGGTGGCCCAGGTTTACTTATACGCGGGTATCCCGTCCCTGCTCGCATTTCTCGCACTCCCCGCGTACCGATTTACCGCGCGGTCCGGAGCCGAAGATTAGGCGAATCCTCTGGCATTTCCTCTTCGAGTATCTTCAAACCCCTTACCATGTAGCTGGCACTGCCGTCCTCCTTAATAATGCATTAGATATGCACATTGTCGTGTTGACCTTCTGGTTTTGGGGGGGCCAACCGGGACCGGTGACAATAATACTGGAGCATCGCCAAGGCTGTTGTGTTGGCCACCAAGGCAGGAAATGGAGTCCGAACGGGTCTCACATAGATCAACGGGGCGAAGCGAAATTGTGAGGAAGCATTTAGCATCCGAGGGCTGCTGATGGTATCACTAATCCTCTCCTGCGCCTGCCCGTCGCACAGATGCGCGGCAAGTGTTGGCGACAATTAGCCCGCAAGCCCACAATTTAAACCACATCTGATAACTGTAAGTCTACGGATGGTTTACACTACTGTTGTCCCGTTCCCGCGTCCCCAGTAACCCGCTCGTAAGTCCGACCCAGTTGCACTACGGATACACTAGTGAGGTAATACGGAGTAGCGTGGTGTAGATTGTGGGGAGGACCACACAGTGAGAAGAGTCAAGACGTCGGGAAAAGGACCGAAGATGGCCCCCCCTCGCCGATATCCGAATGGAGGAGGACCGAAAGTGCACGCCCAAAGAGAAAGGAACGTCAGGATGGATGAATTGGGTGTATGGATATAGAGATAGACGGACTTGGTTGCAGTTTTGGAACGGTCTTGCTATGAGCCTCAAACGGCGACACATCCAATTCCCGGACCGTCACCAGCGCTAGCAGCTAGTACCTACCTAATATAGGTACACCAGGCACCGGAAGTCTCACCCTGCGCCTGGTGGCTTATCCAAGACAGGCTAGGCGCCTACTTTAATTTCATGTCTTGCATGTTGTCTACTGATACCGAGGTACCTGCATTGGCTGTAGATAGGTAGATACCTAGGTACTGTTTCTGCATCAGCCTATGATGCTCTTGTCTTGAAGAAAGATCTTATTCATTACCCCTCCTCCAGTATCCAACACCCCTTCTGGCCAGAACTACATAACTAGGCGTCCCTAAGTCAAGGGCTATATAGGCTTGTTTTTTGGTTAGTTGTTATCGTTGTCTGTTATCGTTGTCTGTTGTCGTCAGTTCTGTAGCAGAGAAAGAGATGCTGATGATTCGAGAGCTAAGCTGTATAGGGATGTTGCATACTGGGTAGAAGAGAGGGAGATGAATAAGATCTCTCCTTCCTAAAGATGAGGGGATGCTGCAGAATGCAACTTCACAGCTACTCTACCCAAAGAAGATGCTTGGCTTCTTTACAAAAAGCAATGTTTGTTTGCCTGACAACCCACTTACCATGCATCTCCTTAGGTGCCCAAATCATTGTTTGCCTGTGTTGGTTGGTAGGCAGACGGGCGCTCAAGTATGCCGTCCAAAAGTCACAACCTGATAGGCTCCTTCCTTTGACTTCAGCTGCACCTTGCCGACATTTCTCCTCAATGACTGCACCTCCTCCCTTTAACTGACGTACCTTCCCGCCGCTTCTCCTCACTGCCCGCGCCTTCTCACGTTCCTCAATCTCATTCCTTGATCCCTAGAAAAGTCGACACCTACTTCCTCCTCAACCGTCCATCATCATTTCCCACTTACCTGGGACCTTCGGCATTCAGCATCACCCGACCCAAGGGGCAAGACCTTTTCGATTGTCCCCCCTTCCACCCTTTCCGTTCTACCCTTTCAGAACCGTTTTGCATCATGACCTCCGATCAGGCCCTTGCCAATGGCGGCAATCGCGACACCTCGGCCGATGTCAAGGTTCAGCTCATCGACCTTCCCCGGGAGCTTCTTCTTGATATCTTCCGCCACTGTGAGCCGAAGAAGTCACGAGACAGATGGGGCAAAGACCACACCCGCGAGAAGCTCTCAAGCGTCAACAAGTACATGCGCACCATAGGCACTCCCACCGTCTTCAAATACATGGGATTGATCTGGAAGAACGAGGACGAGCTCCAGCCGCGCCTTCAGGCCATCGAGGGGAACGAGTCGATTCTCGGCGCTGTCCGGTCAGTATTCATTACATATGTCCTTCATTGAAACCTCCGTGCTTACTGACGGCCCCAAAAAAGATTCATGACTCTCCGCATCACCTGCCACGACGAGCCGCTCCAACCGCCGTGGTTCGTCACACCTAACTGCGGCCCGTGTCAACCAGGCGCCCCGGCACTCCTCGCTCAGGTTCTGCGCAAAATGAGCAACCTTGAGGAGCTTTCCATCGTCATCCACCACGCCGCAAAGTCGCTTGTGGCCCCCTTCCGAAAGGAGCTTCTCGACAAGAAGATCACACTGCCGTCGATCAAGGCTTTGAACTGGCAGACTTCAGTCCCCATCGGCTTCATCCCCGACGTTTTCGCGAACCTGCAGGTGCTGAGTCTGCATTTCGAAACGTCGCCCAAGAAGAGAAGCGGCATCGAGGCAATTGCTCCACGTCTCAATTTGCACACTCTCCAGGCCACCAAAGTGGGATGGAAAAAGAAGCAAGTCGAGGAGATCTGCGAGCTCTTCCCGTCGGTCCCTCGGCTCATTGTCGATGGCGAGCTGGACTACACGAGAGTGTCGGTAGGTTTATTTCACCCCCTCAAACGTGTGACATGGTGTGAGAATTCTCACTAAACAATCGAATGACAGAGCCTCGCTCCCGTCTTCCGCAAGTTCCCAAAGATCGTGGACCTCGTCCTCACCACCGTTCCGGTGGTCCACCCTGATCCGGATGCGATGGATAGCGCTCTCCTCTGCGAGATCGAAGACCTTCGCGAAACCCACCCTCTAAACGAGGATTTCGAGACCAACGCCCTCGCGTTCTTCAAGAAGTGCAAGCACTTGGAGAAGCTGTCCTTGAAGCACGAATACGATTCTCACATCTTTCGCCCTAAACGGCAAGGCGGTGGTGACGTGACCGGCGTCGACCATACCAGGGGATTCGACTTGGACTCGGGGGATGAGGACGTCTACGATGACGGAGTTCCCGTCATCTCCGAGTGTTGGTGAATATCAAGCAAGGTTGCGTTGCTGGATGAAAGCTCTGGATTTGAGGGGCCGCTGTCAGTCTTGTAGCTGTGAGGGCATCTGATGACACAAGACATGTTGTTACGAGCCAGAGATAGATTGATTCGCAGGAGAAATCGACGGCCGTCTTACACGTGCCTCGACACAAACATGTCAACCGTACCTTTCAACTCCCGTTCGCGCCGTAGGCTTTCCGCCTCTTAATCCTCTTCAAGATTGCAGCGCCTCCTCGCACTCCATCTTTAGGCTTGTATCCGTCAACCAGCTTTTGTCCTCACAGCATCTAGGTAGCCTGGGAGGAGGCGATCTTGGCAGTTGCTGTGTGACCTCTCACTTGTAGTTCACCTTATCTTTCTATACCTTCAACGGCCGAATATCTCTAAATCGGGATCTGCTTGGGTAGTAATACACTGTGTATTAAAACATGCATTCTTGTTTGGTTGAAATCTGACATTCAACTGTTCGTGGGGGTTAATTTAAGAAAGGTTGACTTTTTGGCTTTTGGGGCCTTCATCCATTCGTTCAGTTGGATACAGTGTAACTAGTATCTCTGTACAACACCAAAGCATTACGGCAGCAACAACAACGCAGCCTAGAAACGACAACCGAGCTTAGAGACGATAATAGAGCCGAACGGCGGCAAAAGAGCCTAGCGAGGAGGGTAAATTTGAGTAAACCTGTCTCGTGACGTTCGTATTATGATTGATCATATTGAATCGATGAGCCTACAAAGCGGAAGAGGGCGCTTCTAGTAATGCTATGAATTGATGGCCCACTCGAGGACTCGTGAGAGATTGAACAACATTGCGCCTTTTTACCACTCTCGAAGCAAGTGATACAATTCCAAACGCTTGCAAATGCTGTACGGCTCCGTCAAACTCTCGGGATTAATGTGCTCCGTGTCGTAGTAGAACGCAAGATCCGGGTGTCGCTTAGCAACGAGCGTCTTCCAGGCCTCGGAGGCCTTTTGGCTCTTTTCGATGTGCAAGGTCGAGGCCACCGTGATCCGGACCTCCTCCTCCTCCTCCTCCTTGACGTGGTACCTGAAGAAGAACCCTTTGCCGATGCCAGGGGTCCACAGCTCCATGATCTTCAGACGGGGCAGGCGCGCAGCTGCGAGGGCCGCTTTGACGAGCAGAGGTTCTGGATCGTTCATGTCTTCGTCTTCATCGTCATATGAACCAATCGAACGTTGCTTCATCTGGTGAGCGGTGAGCGCCAGTCGCTCGAGGAGCGGCTCGAACGGGTTAGGAGGAGGCGGCCGTATGTGGTAGGACGCCAGCCCGTTGCTGCCCTGGGCAGGGATCCTGGGGACCTGGGCGCAGAGTTCCGAGAAAAAGGACCACGCGTCCGACGTGTGGGAGAGCGCAAAGTCGGTGACATACAGGCTGGCTGACACAGCACGCGAGGTGAGCGTCATCCGTGGCCAGGGTAATCTTAGGTCCCCGTGCAGGCGCGGGCTATGGGCCTCCCACAAGGCCACCTGGCGCACCCCTCTGCGCGCGGCGAGCAGCGCCAGCTCTGCGAGGAAGGCCGTCTTTGCATCGTCCCGGTTTTGTAGATGCATCATCCAGGGCTCGTAGTTGACGCGTCTGAGGTTCGGCATCGCTTCGAGCATGATCCGCAGGGTTTCGGAATCGAGAGCCCTAAAAGTGCTCTGGTTGACGGAAAACCCGTCGATTATGCGAATCTCTTTGGGCGACGCGAAGGATCGCGTTTCCCAGGGGCTTTTGAGATTTTCACAGGTATTCCAGAGGCCGTACATGTTCGTATGGTAGCCTATTAGGCGCTTCACAGCGTCAAAGTGTGGGTGTCTGCGCTCTTTGCTGCGACCGCAGCACTCTCCTTCCAGAGGAGCAAACAGATGCTGGGTATCGCTCGGCGAGCTCACCCTCAACTCGAACATGATGCCATCTGTCGGGGAGACGGGCGCTGGCCACTTGGAGAGGTGCTCAAAGAGCGCCAGGACATCGTCGGCGAATGCCCTATTGTTCGCCTTGATCGTCGTCTTGCACTCTTCTTTATAGCACTCGTCGCAGTCGTATATGGCCAGGCTCACATGCAATACCACCCTCTTGATGAGCGGTCTGCACTGGCCCTTGACGACGAACTTTGTGAATCCGCGGAAGCCTGCTCTCGGGTTCGAGGGCTGGAAGGTCAGCGTGTGCCAGAGCGTGGGCAGAAAGACGCTGCGCCATTCGTGGGAGACGCTGGCCCAGCTGCCCAACCCTTTCTTGCTGGTTGGCGAGATTTGCGCATAGTCGAAGATCATGATCTTGAGTTCTGCGGGAAGGGCCTGCCACAGTCGGGGTGCCTGCCCCTGGTCCTGGGAGACGGTATCCGTAGAGGCGTTGTTTGAGAGTTTAAGGTCCATGGTGCCGATTGCAGGACCATCCGTCATTGTTGGGATCGGTTCGGTGGTTGATGTGGTCGAGCCACTGGATACCAGAATTGACGGTACGGTCAATAAATACGACAATTTCGACAGTCGATGGTTTTCGACAGAAGATCCATCGTCTTTCTTCTAGGCCTTAACTCTCTTTAAATACCTTCTCTTTGTGTCAACAAAGTTTTCGTGTCAGGCAGCGCAATCCTGATGAATGTCATTCTTCTCGCTGATTCTGCTTGCTGCCTTGGACATCGTATGCCTGTGGCTGTGTGGCGTTGCTCAAATGCCTAGTTGCCTGACTCGATCCGCTGATGGATCTACCAGAGAAGATTTTCAAGCAACCTTTCGTGGAGTCAAAGTTTCGTGGCGTAGGGAGTGGATGTGGTTTCGCTGCGGACGATGTTGGTTTACAGACGGGAGGCAAATAACGAGGCAGTATCCTGCAGAACTTGGGGTATGATGTGGTGTTGTAGGTGGTTAGATTCTTAAGCATCTTGGAAGCTTGAGCTAGGCATCTATGGCTTGATGAAATACGTTGCAAAGCACGTACTCGAGAGCTTGTTCATCACCCCTTCCTCTACCTACCTATCTAGGATCCGACGCCCCTATGTGGCTACCAACCTCCCTCTCCCTCTGTTACCTCGTTATCGAGATCTTGCTTGCCGAGAATTTTTGACACCTCTCCGCCTTGGAAAGCGTCTGCGTCAGACCTGGACTTTCCGCTATCCCAAAATATGTGGCATATTTCGTCGGCCTTCACTCCCTGCCATTGGCCTTCCAATTCTTTCAACGGCGCCGGCGGATGAGTCCCGCGCCCTCCCAGTTGCCGACGCAGCCAGAGGCTCCTATCGTCCGCTTCACAAATGTTATTTTTTCGGCATCTTTGCTCAGGATGCCGAAGCGAAGGGGGAGCGGAGAGCCCCGTACACTGTGATGCCGAAGGGGGTGGGGCACACACAACGGCTTCGAGATGAGCATGGGCGGACAATTCCCGAAGCCCGTCAAAATCAACGATGGGAACGGGAATTTCCCGCATCGAATGGCTCAACAATCACCGGGGGTGTTCCGTTTCTGGCAAATGTTTTTTTTTGACGAATCCAAGTCATTATTGGAGTGCTTTGTTTCCTTCACTTAAGATAATGCTGAATGCGTGTGTTGAGTCTTGAGTCTGTCGTAGGGAATAAGTCTTTCCAAGCACCAAAGTTTGCGTCCCACAACCCTCTCAGGCCAATAAACCAACACGACTCTCAACTCCCACCCTCTAGCACGACTCAGCCTCTCTCAAAATGGGCAGAACAATCGTACACATTGGTAAGAAACACATCATCCAATGATCATAAACCCTCTCGACACAACCAAGACACTGACTCATTCTCACAGTCCTCTTCAAGTTCCGCCCGGACGTCACGGACGAGCACAAGGCGACCTTCGTCAGGGAGCTGAAGACCCTGAAGTCGCTCCCCTGCGTCAAGGCCCAGCGTCTCGTCGTCGGCGGGCCCTCCGTCACGGACCCGATAGAGCGCAGCAAGGGGTACCACTTTGCGCTGCTCAGCTTCCACCCGGACCGCGCGGCGCTCGAGGAGTACCAGGCCAGCGCCGAGCACCACAGGTAACTATGTTTCTTTTCTTCTTTTCTCTGGGTATATGCTCTTTGGATGGATGTGCTGACGATGCGAATGAACAAAAGGGTCACTAGCACGTACCTCTGGCCGTTCAAGGAGGACGTGACCAGGTTCGACTTCGAGGTCGATGAGGAGGACGAGCACATGTGGGAGTTTGCTGCCAAGGGCATGGTCAACGGATCGTCGTGAATTTGATCTTGTCGGCATCTTGTAATGGGATATACCCAAGAATAGATTTGATTTTCTCCGAAGACAGAAACTACGATCATTGGATGTCAACCAGATTGCGAGCTTGATTCACTCGTGATATCCGCTTCATGCCGCGTGTTCCATGTGCAATTGAACCACGAACTCCCCTTTTACCCATGTCCAGTGAAACAACTCTCCTTTCCGGCAGAGAATACCAGAGTCTCTCCTTGCAATTTGATTCTCATGATATGAAAAAGCTCACATGAATAAGGCCAACATCTAATTGGAGGAAATCATCCAAATTCCACTCTCTTCACTACTCTACGCCCGCCCAGTCGACCCCGTAATCCCCCCATCGACAACAATCTTCTGCCCAGTGACATACCGCGCCTCCTCCGAGGCCAGGAACGCAACCGCGTTCGCCACGTCCCACGCGTCCCCCATCCTCCCCATCGGCACCTGCCCCTCCCTCCCCTTCCGGAACGCCTCGTACCCGCCCTCCGTCGGGAACCGGTCCGCCAGGCTCTTCGTGTACGGCGTGTCCATCAGCCCAGGCACGACGGCGTTCAACCTCACGCCGCGCGCGGCGTAAATCACGGCAGTGGCTTTCACGAACTGCAACACCGCGGCTTTCGTCGCGTTGTACGCCACCTGCGGCTTGCCGATGTACCGCATCCCCGCGATGCTCGCCACGCAGACCACGCTGCCTCCGTCCGGCTGCGCCTCCATGACGGGCAGCACGTGGTGGCACGCGAGGTACACGCTCTTCAGGTTCAGCTCCACCTGCCGGTCCCACGTCTCCTCGGCCATCGTCGCGGGGCAGCCCGGCTGCGACCCGCCGACGTTGGCGAGGAGGATGTCGATCCGGCCGTGCCGGGCGAGGCAGGCGCCGACGAGCGCCTTCACGGAGGCGGAGGACGTGGCGTCCGTGGCGACGACGTCGCACGTCCCGCCGGCCTGCTCGATGGCCTCGCGGGTTTTTGTCGTCGACGCGACGGTGCGGTTGCCGCCGAAGATGGATGCGCCCTGGCGCGCGAGGACGACGGCCGAGGCGGCGCCGATGCCCCACCCTTCCGTGCCCGTCTGGCCGAGGCCGATGACGAGGGCGACTTTGCCTTTGAGGTCGAGCATTGGGTTGGTGTGGTTGTGGGGATGTTGAGGCGTGTAAGTGAGGTATGTGACGGAAAAGGTTCGGAAAAGATGGTGGGATTCCGAGGGACGAGAATGTGGACTTTGGATTAATCAAGATATAAGACGCCAACAAGCCTTCGGACAAGCTTAGACCAATATCAACTGCAATAAATGAGATAGATTACAAAACTCATGCGTCTCAGGGTCATTTTGAAGAAATACCAGCCGCATTCCGGAGTAAATGGACGCCAGACGGAGAAAGTCCGCCTCCTAACGGACCGGGCGCCGACCCGCACGGCCGCACTATTACCGTCGGCGGGCGATCGCGACATGCGGAGGAGTCCCCGCACTTTCCTTCGCCGAGTCGGATAAGTTGCGCTAGCCAACCATAAAAGAAGGAATAGTAATGACCTGCTTGGGGGAGCTTCATAACGCAACACCGTGAAAGTCGCAAGTCCAGTGTAATCACAGCATCTTCACAAAGACAGCACCGCGATCATGGCCTCGCAACAGCCGCCGCCGCAGAAGGAGAAGAAGCCCGTCACGGGCGACTACGACCTCTCGACCCCGATCGACCCCAACTCCTCGGGCATGCGGCAGGGCCTCACGTCCTACGGCGACGCGCACTTCTCGCTCTTCCTCCGCAAGGTCTTCATCAAGGCCCTCGGCTACAGCGAGGACGCCCTCTCCCGGCCCATCATCGGCATCGTCAACACGTACTCGAGCTTCAACCCGTGCCACGCCAACGTGCCGCAGCTCATCGAGGCCGTCAAGCGCGGCGTCCAGCTCAACGGCGGCCTGGCCATCGACTTCCCCACCATCAGCATCCACGAGAGCTTCGCCACCCCGACGAGCATGTACCTGCGGAACCTGATGAGCATGGACACGGAGGAGATGATCAAGGCGCAGCCGTGCGACGCCGTGGTCCTCATCGGAGGTGGGATGCGTGGTTCTTGATATGCAGATTGTGATGCTGACGATGAGTGTAGGCTGCGATAAGACCACCCCGGCTCAGCTGATGGGCGGTATTTCTGCTAACAAGCCCATCCTGCACCTCGTCACGGGCCCGATGATGCCTGGAAGCCACAAAGGCGTGAGGATCGGCGCTTGTACGGATTGCCGAAACAACTGGGCGGCTTACAGAGCTGGTAAGATCGATATCGAGGACATCTCAGCCATCAACGACGAGCTTGCCCCGACAGTGAGTACTTGAGAACCTTCTAAACCACGGCCGTGAACTGACTGTAACAGGGGGGAACCTGCGGCGTCATGGGCACCGCCTCGACAATGGCGTGCATCCTCGTCGGCCTGGGCATGATGCCCTTCGCAGGCGCAACCGCTCCGGCCGTCTCGTCCGCCCGTCTCCGCATCGCCGAGCAGACGGGCGGCCTCGCCGTGGCCCTACACAAGCAGAAGCTCAAGCCGCAGGACCTGCTCACCCGCGAGTCCTTCCTGAACGCCATCACCGTCCTGCAGGCCATCGGCGGCTCGACCAACGCGGTTGTGCACATGATGGCCATCATCGGCCGCCACCCGGCCGTTGCGGGCACCATCACCCTCGACACCTTTGACGAGATCGGGCGCAAGACCCCGCTGCTGGTCGACCTGAAGCCCAGCGGCGACAACTACATGACGGACTTCCACAACTCCGGGGGCATGCTGGCCCTGCTGCACGAGCTCAAGCCGCTCTTGCACCTGAACGCGATGACGGTGACGGGTAAGACCCTGGGGGAGGAGCTGGAGAGCACGCCGTTCATTCCCGTGCCGAGGGACAGCCTTGTCAACTGCCTGCAGCCCTTCAACGAACCACTGTTCCCTGCGTCGGCTTTGGCTGTGCTCCGCGGTAACATTGCGCCGGGCGGCGCGGTAACGAAGCAGAGCGCCTCCAAGTACCGACATTTGCTGAAGCATTCCGGTCCTGCTGTCGTGTTCGCCGGTTCCGCGGATATGGCCCTTCGCATCGACGACCCCGACCTGGACGTGACCCCTGACAGCGTTCTTGTCCTTCAGAACATTGGCCCCGTGGGCAACCCCGGCATGCCAGAGGCCGGCCTCATCCCCATCCCCAGAAAACTTGCCGCGCAAGGCGTGCAAGACATGCTCCGTCTGTCTGATGGAAGGATGAGCGGCACAGCAGGTGGAACGATTGTCCTGCATATTTCGCCCGAGGCAGCCGACCCAGAGTCGGTGTTGGGCATCGTGAGAAACGGCGACATCATCACTTTCGATGCCGAGCAGCGGGTGATCAAGGTGGAGATCTCAGATGAGGAGATCCGCAAGAGGATAGACGAGAGGTTGCAAACCCTCGAGCAGGAAGAGGCGAACGGTGGAAGCAACGCGCCTTGGGTGGCCAAAAAGCGCATCAGAGGCTACAGGGGCTTGTATTTGCGCTCAGTAAATCAAGCCGAGGGAGGCGCAGACTTTGATTTCTTGACGGCCAGTGGTCCGTCATGATTAGGACGTTAAATGTAATAAAATCTGACTTCATGTATCAAAACATCTTGGTAGTACACTACTCGCTCAAATGATCCCTCAAGTGAAGGTTGGATATGTCGGGATGAAGTCGTCAAATAGGCCACGCATGATGTTGTCTAGATTCGACGGGTCTCCCATCTGAAATTGGTCGCTGAAAGAATTGCTGGCGAGGAACGACTCAAAGGGGTCTTGCGGCATGAAAGGTTCCGTTGTGCCAGCCGTCATCGATGCCACGGGCATGGGATGCGAAAGGGCTTCGGAGAACCCAAGCCGTGGTGTTGTAACGCCGAGACCAGATTCATAAGGATTGATCGTCTCAAGCCGGGAAGATCGCCGCTGGTGCTGTGGTTCCCCTGCAGCGGACTGGTTGGAAAGGTCTTTGATCCATCGAACGGTGGCTCTGATCATGTCGTCGAGAATATCTCGGCAGCGTTTCGCCCCGGACCAGTGTTCTCCAGTGGCAGCCAGGACCCCAAGTCCGGTGCTGAGGTCCGACATCAAAACATCCAAGGCGATTTGTTTGGCCATCTCAGGGACCATCTTGATGCAGTACAACATGGTGATGATCCCCAGAATGACCGAGTGAGGGGTGTTCCAGGCGTGCATGAGCAGATTCTGCTTGTACAGCTGGTCTAAAAGGCGGATGCTGTCGCATGCAGCGCCAAAACACTTGCGTAGCGACTCGGGAGACGGGTTGGGTATGGCTGGACTGGGGCGTAACAAGAGCATCCTTAATCCATGGTATCTGATCTGACAAACGATGCGGATGTAGTCGAAGCCTGGCACGTGAGGTATGTTGCTGTACCACTCGTCCAACTGCCGGAGCATTCCTTGCTGCCACTCGTTGATGTCGATAATGGCCGGGTAGGCATACCTCGGGGTATCGCGAACAATGCTATTCGCGACATACTTGAATTCAGAGTTTAGTTTGGCCAGGCGGAACAGGTGGATCGAAAAGGCCATCCGGCCAGTCGGTGTGAATCCTGGCTGAGCATCGACTGTCTGCAAGGCGGCGTCATCGATATTTTGAGGTAGCTGGGAGCGTTAACAAAGCCGGTGACCAAGAAGAGTCCTTGCAACTTACTCGAAGGTCGCACGCCTCATCGCGCAGCCCTATCGGTCGGCCCATCATCGTTGCAATCATTCTATCCAACGTGAGAACAACCCAGAAGATGCGCGTCCTCATCTCCTGCTCTAGCAGAGAAATCCCAGCGTTGGTGTTGATATCTCGCTGAAGTCCGAGATCTAGAACAGCGGCGATACACTGGTAGTTCAGATACCATATGTTTAAGCGCATGCAAGGGCTATGCATAGCAAAGATCGCCAGGAGTAGGAGGCATTGCAACCCACGAATGGAATTTTCGACGTTGATGCGATCGAAATACTGCAACGCCGACAAGCAATACGATTCACCCGAGAGCCGAGCCCTTGTCCGACGAGACAGAACCGTGGCTCCCAGTGCGAGGACCATGAAGACTTGGAAAGCACCCGCAGGACCTTGATCGGCTTCCGTACCATTCTCGTAGGCCTGATCCAGCAGGGCCATGAAGGTGGGTTGGTGAAGAATGGGATATTGTACGTTGATAACCTCAAAGTACAGCTCAGCCAGATGCCTCGCCTGCTCCTTACCCGGTAACGCCATGGGACCCTGCATTGCCTCTACCAGCGCAGTCGGAAAAGGTGCGTTGGCTGCCGGGGTCTTGGACGGCCATGCTGTGTGGTCGTCTTGACGGGTGGATGTCAGCATCAGACGAGCCAGGAAGTACCCGCTTGAAGGCCCGATGTACTTGGGGTCTTGGTCACTGCCCAGCGATACCATGCCGATTTCATGTGAGAGCGCGTTGCTCGCCGAAGGGTCCACCAGACGTGATTCTTGCCGGACTGGCTGGGGGATGGGCGGAGGTTCGGAAGGAGTAGGATGCTCAACTTCCACACGGTTTAGGTCTTCTTGCCGGTGGTTCTCTTCGGGTTGGACACTGCCATCTTCCATAACGGACTCATGCGCAAAGGTGTCATCGCCATCGACATCCATGTCCGACAAATCAGCCAGTGGTCCCTGGGCCAGATCGACATCGGGACATCTCTCTCGGACAATTCCCTCGAGCCACCTGATTCGCTCTTTCAGGTTGGAAATCTGACTGCGTGGGTATTAGAGCTAGGTATTACTCCGTGAGGGAAGAAGGCAACTCACGCTCTAGGCAGGTCCCGAAGACGCACGCTCTCGCCATCGGTGCAAGGAACAGACGCCTTCTTGCAGTTGTTGCACGTCGGCAGCTGTCCGTCGCACTGGTATCCAATTAGCCTTCATCCAGGACGCCTTTCAACCGGGCGCAGTCCACACTTACACGGATTTTCCGTCTCTGGCAGCGGGCGCACGCCAATCGCAGGCGGGCCGTCCTCCGGGGCGGTCGACCAGACTGCCGGGAAGGGTTCGAATCAGGCATGTTTCCGGGGAAGCGCAGATAAGACGACGCCTGCGGAGCGGACCGAATCTCAGAGACGATGTTGTTCGATTGGGTTGATGGAGGATGAAGAGACTCGGGAATTGTCCGATGTGGGACGAAAAGGTGAAGTCGACACCAAGACACGGGGCGCGGGGAAATCCCGCTGGCCAAACTTTGTTGGGTTCGGGCTTTTTCCGCACAGTTCAAAGACCTCAACACGACTGTGTCCCGGAATCCATCATCGCCAGATTCTCAAGAACGTCAAAGAGAGCGTCCCATCGTCTTCTTTTCTAGAAAGCGTTTCTCCATAAAATACTTTCAGACAGATAATCTCCCCTCGAAAGACACCCCGCCCGCCTCCTTCTCCAGCACAGTGTTTCGAGTTTTCGACATGGCAGACTCTTCAGAATCCCAGAAGATCCACGTCTCGGCCGCCGAAGCCAGGCGTCTCGTCGAAGATATCCTCAAAGGCAACGGCGTTCCCCCTCAGAATGCCGCCATCGTCGCGCGCTGTCTCGTGGCCGCCGACCTGCGCGGTGTAGACACCCACGGCATGAACCGGATTCCGTCGTACATGGAGCGCATCCGCCAGGGCGTCCTCAGCGCCGCTGCGGAGCCCGAGCTTCGGCAAGTGACCCCGGTCGTCGCCCACGTCGACGGCCACAATGGGTTTGGCTTCGTTGCCGCGAGCATGGGCATGGCCGCGGCAATCGAGTCCGCCAAGACCTTCGGCATCGGCATGGCGAGCATCACGCACTCGAACCACTTCGGCATGAGCGCCTGGGTCGTCCAGCAGGCCCTCGACGCCGACATGATGAGCCTGGTCTTCACCAACTCGAGCCCTGCCCTGCCCGTATGGGGCGGCAAGAGCAAGCTCATGGGCGTCTCGCCTATCGCGTGCGGCGCGCCGGGCAAAGACAAGCCTTTCATCTTGGACATGGCGCCTTCCGTCGCGGCCAGGGGCAAGATCTACAAGGCCAAGAGGCGCGGAGAGAAGATCCCCTTGGACTGGGCGCTGGACTCGGAGGGCCGTCCTACAGACGACCCGGCAGCGGCGTTGGAGGGTGTGATGCTGCCGATGGGCGGTCCCAAGGGCTCGGCCCTGTCCATCATGATGGACGTCTTCTCTGGCGTGCTTTCCGGCTCTGCATTTGCGGGACACGTAACGAACCCGTACGATCCTTCGAAACCGGCTGACGTGGGCCACTTCCTCGTGGCCATCAAGCCAGATCTCTTCATGAGCCTGGACGACTTCCGTGAGAGGATGGACTACCTGTATCAGCGTGTTGTTGGCTCAGACAAGGCGGCAGGAGTGGACCGGATCTACTTCCCTGGAGAGATTGAGCAGCTTGCTCAGCAGGAAAGAGAAAAGACGGGCATCCCGCTGGTGCAAGCTGAGATTGATGAACTCAACAAAGAGGCAACTAAGGTGGGAGCACCACCCTTGTCTTCAATTACTGCAGCATAGGAACAACCAGCATTGACCGAAATTGAGAATACTACATCATTATGAAGGGCAGAATAATTCATGACTTGAAGAACATCTATGTACCGTAATATAAGCAAACACGTTCTGAACACAGGAGCTCAAGTAACCAACTAGCCAATTCTGCTTGGGGTGTACCTCTTGACATGTCTTTCTGACACCTCTAAGTGGTTACCTTCTTACCTGGTACCCAAGTATATAGGTAGAGAAGGTACTTTTGGGCGTATGTGTCTCATACAAGACGGGCGAGTCACTCTGCTTTGCTCTTCCAAAAATGTATCTAGGCAGTGGTCTCCTCTGCTCTTTCCACCTTGGTCTGTTGTTGCTTTCACTGTCCGTCACGGCCCCTGTCTCTGTCCCTATTGTATTTCTTTGTATCTTTCTTATTGGTGAAGGCACATTTGTGACATCCCGTCTACACCTGCTACTTGAACCCTCTCACCTACCACATCCGATCAGGTACTTTGAAAGTTTCTGCTCTGTCACTGACCTTTCTACCGCCCTATCTGACGAGGAAGGAGCTGATTTGGCTTTTTATTGACACAAGGCAAGAACTAGAAAACAAAATCTCTGCTCAATAAGGTAGGAAGACTGCCAGACTGCCTCACTGCCTCTGACATCCCCTCCATCCCCTTCTTAAAAGTCTGTCCTGCACCTCTTCCAGATTCAATTCTCCCACAGACATCATTCCACAGACATCATTCCACAGACACCATTCATTTATCAACATCGTCGTCGATTCTTGGCTCTCATCATCCTCTTTCATTCGTCGTATCGTCAACATGATTTCTTCTGTCACCACTCGCTTCCTGTTGCTCGCCTCGGTGGCAATCACGGCGGTTCTTGCGGCACCACCTCAAGCAGTCTTGTCGGCGCTCGACCGCCGCCTCGCTTCCCCGGAAAACCCTTTCGCTGATGTCTGCTTTACTCTCGATGCTTACGATGTCCCTCCTCCCTTCGATACCGTTGGCACCCATGTTGGGCCAGTCGTCATGAACACCATCGGCGGGCTTGGAGTGGGCGGCTCTTTCCAACGCGCCTACATCTGCTGGAATGAGACGAAAAAAACCATCTTCGACATCCGCGGTATGGGCTGCTTCTCCAAAGACAGCAATCCTAACCTCCATTGCTACCAAGGCTTGTCGGGCGAAAACGTCTTCGATGTCCGCCCTGCAACCCGACTTGGACAGTACGAACCTCCCAAAGTGCTGTGGCAGGATAACACACAGTTCTTCTTTCTCTGTCCCGCAATCGCCGGCCAGAGCCCACCGACATCTTTCAGCCTCTCCCAGCGAAAGATCCCATCTGGCGCGACCCCTGAAGGCTGCAAGGTAGTCAGGCTTCACATCAAGCACCTCGACACTGGCAGTCTTCGGCTGAATGTTCCAGCTCCTGTCTCTGGGGTCCCTTTGCTCACGAAGAACCCAAGCATCGGCCGCAGGTCATTGGATGATCGCTTGGACGATCTCAAGAACTTCCCTACTTGCCATCTGTCTTTGGGTCCCGTTGTCAAATCCTCAATTTCCCGAGGATACGTTCATATTGACGCCGACGTCGACATCGGTAAAGACGGCCTGGACCACATCGGAAATGCCTCCCTCGCCATGGAGGTTGAATTCAACATTCCGACATCGTTCCCTGGCGGCAAAGCATCGACCGACGATGGTCAACGGTGCGGACTTCTGCTCAACTTGCCTGATTGTACCAAAGAGCCCGACTCTGCAGTCTGCATGCACATCTTGCCTGGCATGGACATCGAAAAGTTCGGAGTGGAGTTGGAACTCACCAAGGACTCGCACCCGTCAGCTCCTTGGACGGGAAACGTATTCAACCGCATTGCGCCTGGCACATGCACGCTTCTTGCCCACTTCAAGTGCGACGCGGAGCCTCGGAAGATGACCTGGATGCTCAGAGCAAAAGGCGGCTGGGGATATCAACAGTCAAAGGACAAGAGTGGTACCCAAGGCTCGGGATCGACAACATTCGTCCAGATGGAGGACGGAAAGGTGAAGGAGCCGGGTCTGTTCATTGCAGCCTGTGACCCGCCGGCGAAGGCAAGCAATTGAGGTGCTTCGGAGGAATATGCTAGGCCGCTCTGAGAAGTGTTTGAGGCTGCTTTGGGTGGTGTGTAATGCAGCACGGCTTGACGAGGGGACATGAGGACCAAGGCAGGGCATACGCAGTATAGCTAGCTCCCTACAGTAATGCACAAAATCATTGATTAACGTCTCTCGCTGGTGATCAAGCGCCCCTTTGATTCAGATCCAACCCTTGTAAATACAGAGCAGAGCACGTCGCCGGCAACGTGCGTCTGCCGGCAAGGCCAAAATGAATTCTACACCTGTTTCATTCCACTCATTTGGTGAGAGTACCGATGATGTGCGGTACTATTTGGAACCAGGGCTCCGCAGGAGGCTGCGCAAGATCAATATTCTCCCATGGCCCTGCGGATCTGAGCGTCTTGCCAGTGTCCCGACACAGTTGGCAACCATTCAAGGCGCGAGGCCAGACAAGATTCACGATACCTGTAAACGTCAGCCTCTTGCGCCCTTAAGAGATGTCCTTGGAATGCATACGCTGGTAAAGACGGAGAGGCCAGTGCCTGGACACCTGAACGTGCTCGTACAAGTACCACCTGCCGCCCTTCTTCAGGTAGGAGTACAGCTCGGGGATGTTCTTCTCGGGCTCGGGGATACTGCAGAGACACAGGATGGAGACGATTGAGTCCACGCTGCCCTTCTCGATCTTGCCATCCCACGCCGTTGGGTCGGAGAGCGACTCAATGCCCGCGGGGACGATCTCGTAGGTATCCTCCAGCCCGGCCTCGCGCACGCGCTGCCTCAGCGCGGGGTGGACTTCGACATTGGGCTCCACGCCGTAGACGCGCCTCACGCCGTCGGCGGTCTTGCCTCCGAGGCTCGCGGGGCCGGGCTTGTCGTTGGAGGAGAAGACGTTCACCCACAGGCCCGAGGCGGGCCCGATCTCCAGCACGACGCCGCCGACGGGCTGGTGGACGGGCTCGTCGACGACGTGGCCGGCGGCCATACGGCCCTCGAGGAGGGCTACCATGCGGGGCCCGTTGCCCTCGCGGATCTGGGGGCCCATGAAGGACCAGAAGGCGGAGAACCAGGCGTCCTGGAGGCGGGAGGGGGAGAGGAGGGTGCGGAGGTCGCCGGCGCGGAGGGCGCGGAGGACGGTGCCGGGGAGGTAGGAGAAGGCGCGGGCGAGGAAGAGCCACGGGCCGACGAGGCCCCAGAAGAGCGCGTTGAGCTCGGTGAGGGACGGCATGGCGGAGGAGTCTTGTCTCGAGTGAGTGAGGGGCGAAGAGCGTCAGGGGGGTGTGGACGGCGGGGTGAATTTGTAAGCGGACGAAAGATGCTCAAGTTGAAGCTTCGCAGTAGCGATTCAGATGAGCTGCTTTCTCGCCGCGATCCGTCTGTAAGTCAGCCGAGAGAGAAATATCAGGGGAGAATGTGACAGCCGAGGGGCCGAGCCGTTTATAAGTGGGAGAAGGTCGCCGACCTGCTGTATTGAGAAAAGCGGTGTTATGTACATCTGCGGGGGGTTCAACCTGTAACCCTAATCCCATTATCGTACACAACACCCTCGGTATGTACATATCTGTGTGCGGGTTGATCCACCTTAATCCCTGCTTGCTGGATGTCACCCTCCAACCGCGTGTTGTCAATTGCCCTCCGGCCCTCGTCTCCGGCGATTGTCTTCCGTCATACCCGCCCTGCGAATCCTTCAGAAACCCATTTTGAGGTCCTTATCGCACCTGCATCTCTCGTCGACCAGCGGTAGCGGTGCTCGCCATTCGGAAACTACACGGCCCATGCAAGATTCGCTTTTCGGGCAGGTGCGTGCCATTTACACAGCAAAAGTTCCCACGGAGGGGTCATTGCCGTGGTGGGATGAAAAACCAAAGATCCGTCGTCGTCGTCGTCGTTTTCTTCCTCTCAGGTCGATTGGCCAGAAGCTCGACTCCATCGTCCGTCCCACGCAGCGGCGTTCTGCTGCGTCTGGCTGAACCTGCTCGACGTGATCTGGCTGCTCGACGGCGATGTTTCGGCGATATACACAAGACGGTCTGGTAACTCCGACGGGCTCGCGAGGTATCTCGCCAGCATCGGCGCTGACGCGGGGGAGCTGAAGGGCCTGGGGTACAAGCGAATGTCAGCACACCACCACCACGGATTCCATATGGGGGCCAAGCCAACACTCACTGGCCGTTGGACGTCGTCGTCGCCGAGGGAGCGGATCCTTGAGACATGTTTGAGATGGGTGGTAAGGGCCTTTGGGGATCTGTGGATTGACTAATCTTCTCTAGGTTGAAGCTTTGCGAAATGTTTACGATGATGCTCTTTTCCAGCATCTTCATTCCCTTCGCCGGACGCTTCCACTGATATACCATCCTGAGGATGCCATTCCGGCACGCGAGAGCACCCAGAAACCATCGCGGTCGAGTTCTGCTCAACTGAGAAAACCCCAAGGGCACAAACGTGCTGTTCGATCCATCCGCGACGTGTGTTGGGATCCTTTCACGCAATCACGCAGACTCGCAGCCTGCTTCGGCAGTAGAAACGAACCCAGGGGTGGTCCCCCTCACACGTCATGCAAGGTCCACGGCGCGATGCTGCGCAAATACGCAGGCTGCGCAGCGCAACGTCGAATGCCGTTCGCTATTCAGGACGGCCGAATCGACGCGACCATCGCCAGCACCGCCATCATTGGCCCCCCAAAAGTAGAAGAAATATGCCCTGCCGGGCGCGCGCGCGCCAGCACCAGCAGGCTCGCAAGGGAGGAGCTGAGGCAACCGCCATGCCACCACCCCAGCACGACGCGGCGCAGCGCTGCAGGTCGAGAAGAGCGCAAGTGCGCCCTTGAGTATTTCATGTGGCGATGCTCGCCCTTGGATGAGTTCACGGAGACTGGTGCGCTTTTTTCCCAGTTATTTTGACTTGATTTCTCTGGCCATACTTTCGCAACGCGCATCTGCGAAAACATTATTGAGTGTTTTGCGGTTGACATCATGGGACAGAGAACAGTGATCGAAGGCGCACCTTCGCGAGAAAGCGACATCGCTGCGTCAAAAAAGCAGTCGCTCGACGCGTCGATACGCACCGATGAAGCCTCTAGAGACCTGGCCGTTCAGTTCCTCCGCATGAGTCGCGCGGCACGGCGGGCAATCGCCGCCCAGTATGAAGGCGACAACATGCTTGCCAACGACGACGATGCAGACGAGCGATCACCTATGGCAATCAACCCTCTTTCCAACACCGACAGGTGGCACTCATCGTTCGAACCTGCCTCGCTATCGACCTTGCCCTACCGACCCAAGGAAGCCCTTCACAACCCGAGGAAGCACCACAGAGGGAGCCCTTCCGTCGACGGCCTCGAGAGACGAACGGATCTGGTGGACGAAAGGCGCTGCAAGAGGATTTCGGACGGTTCAGACTTTTTGTCACGCTGTAAGCGGATTTCAGATGACTCGGGGTACGGTTCCGACACAGGTCGACGCCCTCGAAATGCCAGCGGAGGCATATGCAAGCAAAAGACGAATGCCGGTTCTGATTTCATGACACCAAAGCCTTTCCTTTGCTTCGAGGACTACGACGAGGGTATCGCAGAGGCCACGGCCGACGATCTACGATACGAGTTCAGACACACACTAGCGACGAACACACCGACCGCCAAGAGCTCATCACTTCATCGAGGAACGCCTGAACTGCGGACGCCGCGAGATGACGAATCGGCCTACCAAGCCAAGGGCCTGAGGAGGATGAGAGGATCCCCGACCTTGCGACCGGAAAACGCGTACGGCCAGTCGAGACCACAGAGGCCCATCATCCAGATCCCCACGAATCCAGAAGGTTGTCATTCTAGCGAAGCTCTCGTATCGGCTACAAGCTTGCGAACTACCTCAGCTATCCAGGACTCTAGGTCAACAGAAAGGAGCCCCCATCGTCTCGTCCCTGGACCACCAGCATTTGCCAGCGCCTGGTCTGCGAGCTCATCTCGCTCTCACTCGGTCGTCTTTACCCCCGCCGAGGAACAATTCGATTCAGGGATTGAAAGTGACGATGGCACCTTCTCTTCATCCATCGAATCGAGCGTCTTTTCCATCCCCGACTCTCCTTCAGAGCCATCACACCTTCGTCCAGACGACCCTTTCGCTTCCCATATCGATGCCGTGGTCGCCAGAATCCTTCAACAATACCACACGGAACAGGCACGGCAAAGTGGAGGCCAGGGCAGCCGTAGAAGCACGCAGCAGACTAACTCCTCGACACCGGATTCCTCCCGCCACTCGCGCAAGCGCTCGCACTCGGAGCACCCGGACGAGCAAGACCCCTCTCCCAGCGACCCCAACGCGCCCCCAGACTTCAAACGTCCCAAGCTCCCAAACCCCACGACTGCCGGGAGGCACCTCGCCTGCCCCTTCTGGAAGAGGGACCCAGAGAACCACAGGCACTGCTACAAGAAGGTCCTCAGCCGCATAAAGTACGTCAAGCAGCACCTCTACAAGTTCCACGAGGCCCCCATCTCCTGCGCCTGCTGCGGCGCCGAGTTCCACGACGAGGCCGACCGCGACGAGCACCTCCGCGCCCGCCGCTGCCTCGTCGTCGACCGCGGCCCCGCTCCGGAGGGGCTTACCCGCGCTCAGCGACTCGAGGTCTCCCGCCGCGCGAACCCGAAGGACTCGGAGGAGAAGCAGTGGTTCGCCATCTGGGACGTCGTCTTCCCCGGCGAGCCCCGCCCGCCCTCGGCCTACGTCGACGCCGAGCTGTCGCACGACCTCTGCGCCTACCGTGAGTTCCACGCCACCCGCGGCGCCGACATCCTCCTCGACTACCTTGCCGCGTGCGACCCGGCTCTCGCGGGCCGCGTGGAGCGCTCCGTCGCGCACGACCGCGCCGTGCTGGGACGCGCGCTGGACTCGATATATGAGCACTGGGCCGCGCGGAGGGGCCTCAGGACGCCCCCGACGCCGCCGCAGACGGAGCCGTCGACCGAGTCCGACGCCGCGAGCCGCGTCTCGCTGGCGTACGGGGCCCCGCTTAACCCGGAGGGCCCGGAGGGCCCGGAGGGCCCGGAGGGGCAGATGCTGTACTCGTACGTGGCGGACGACGTCCTCCCTGTGCCGGCGAGCAACCTGCAGTTCGCGGACCGCGGGCTGGAGGGCCTGGCGCAGCGGCAGCAGGATGTGTACCTGGGTCCGGACCCGCGGGCTCTGATGGCCGACCTGGACAACATGTTCGCGTCCGTCACCGAGGAGGACGACTATGTTCCGGGTGTGTACTGAGGTAGGTCTGTGAGTATTTGTAGATTCAGTCGGCGTGTAAGAGTAGCTGTACAAAACATGCATTTAGAACACGAAATGTAGCAAAAACGAAATCAATACGAATGAACGAACGCTTGAAATTCTAAACCTTTCCGAGTCCCAAGTCTCCTACCCCGGGGTATCATGTTCCGCCAGTAAAAACGCCCTACAATTCGTCGTCGTCGTCCGAGTCGTAAATGAAGATGGACATCCTCTGCGAGGGCTGACTCGCCTCCTTGTCCACGGCTTCTTTCGTCTCGGGAACCTCCCCCTCCTTCTTGGTGGTTTCCTCCTTGATTTCGTTCCCGGCGTGCTCTCCCTCGTCCTCGTCCTCCGTCTCGGGAATCTCTTCCTCTTTGACTTCCTGCTTGACCTCCGTCTTTATCTCCTCCTTAACCTCCACTTTGACGTCCTCCTCCTCGTCTTCCGTCTCAGCTTCGCTATCCACGGGACTCTCGGCCTTCTTCACCTGCACCTTCACCTCCTCGGCCTCGACCGCCTCCGCCGCCAGCAGCTTCCCCTCCCGGATCCTGTAGAACGTGTCGAGGCAGTTGCGCCTCTCCTCCTGCGTCCAGCGCTCGACGACGAGCGCGAACTCGACGGCGCTCGCGAACCCGAACTCGCGCGCCATGGCGCAGAAGTGGCGGCGCTTCACGTCCTCGGGCGGGTTGTACACGAACTGGATCTTCGATCTGCGAGCCTGCCTCGACGCGTGCGCGTCGAACGCCTGGCTGTCGGCGAAGAGCGCGCTGTCGCCCTCCGGGTCGGCGTCCGAGGACGCGGCCATCTCGGCCTTGCGCGAGAGCTCCGCCTCGACCTTGGAGGTGCCGATGACCTCCGAGTTCTCGTGCGTGTACTCGACGCCCGCGGCCGAGAGGATGGCCTGCACGGCGTCGGTCTTGGGCTGCAGCTGCTGCGGCTGCTTGGACTTGGCGGGGTCGAGGTAGGCCTTCTGGTTCTTGGCCGTCAGGACCGCCGCGAGCTGGCTCATGCCGCCGTCCTCGGCGTCTGCGGGCTCCGGCTTCACCGGGCCGAGCTCCTCCTCCTTGACCAGCTTCTCCATGTCGACGCTGGTCATGGTGATGCCGCTCCCGGCTTTCGCCTCGGCGATGTTGGTCTTGTTGACGATGTCGCGGATCACGAGCTGGTTCTCGCGGTAGGTGAAGAGGTTCTCCAGCCCAAAGATCTCGCCCTTGCGGTCGGTGTCCTGCTGGATGCCTTTGAAGTAGCGTCGCTCGGAGGATGCCGTGTAGCCGATGTTGGCCTGCTGCTGCTTGTAGATCTGCCTGGCGTAGACAATTTCTTCAATGGTGCCGGAAGATACGAGTCTGAAGACGTCGACATCTCGGACTTGTCCGATTCTGTATGCTCGGTCCTGGGCCTGAAGATCGTACGAGGGGTTCCAGTGAGGATCGACAATAACGACCTTGTTCGCCGACGTAATGTTGAGCCCGACACCTCCGGCCTTGGTCGAGATGAGGAAGACGAACTGGGAGGGGTCGGAGTTGAAGTCGTCGACGGCCTTCTGCCTGTCCTCGTAGGTCACCGACCCGTCCAGGTAGGTGACGCTGTAGCTCGTGTTGTGAAAAAGATGCTGGAGAATCCGGAGCAGGCGAACGCTGTGCGAGAAGACTAGGACCTTGTCGCCGGCGGCGTGCCAGAACTTCAACAGCTTCTTCAGGACCTTCCACTTCCCGCAGAACTCGGGGTTGGCGAGGTTCATGATCGCGTCGCGGTTCTCGTAGAGGTACCTCCAGGTGTCCGGGCAGCAAGTCTGGAGCGTCCGCATCTCCCTCTTCTGCTTGTCCTCCTGATCGCTCCCCGACGGAATCAGCAGCGTAAGGTGGTTCGACAGCTTCTGGAGGGTCGTGACGCAGGGAAAGATGATCGACTGCCACGACGTCCCGTCGTCGAGCGTCTTCCTGCAGCACCAGCCTTGGCCGGTGCCAGAGCCACAGTCGCAGGGATCCGACAGCGTACGAAGAAGCTCGACCTCAGGCCTACTGATGAACCTCTTGTACGCTTCTTGCTGCTGGTCTGTGAGGGGACAGAAGACGACTCGGTCACTCTTGCGAGGCAGCTGATGCGCAATGAGCGTCTTCATCCGCCGCAGGAAGAATCCCGGGAGAAGATTGTTGACGAGCTTCCGGGCGGTGAGGCGGGCGTCCTTCAGCTGGTAGAGCGTTGCGTCGTGCGACTGGCCTCTGGTCAAGGGTTTGGTGATGGTGTTGTTCCATTCCGAAAGGGTGCCAAAGTGCCCCGGATTCGTCCAGTTCAAGAGCGTCCATAGCTCCTCGTACTTGTTCTGGATGGCCGTTCCAGTCAGCCCGATGCGACAGAGTGCGTTGAGATCGTTCATAGCCTTTGTGATCTCGGAGCTCTTCTCCTTGATCTGGTGGCACTCGTCCGCGACGACGGCGTCCCACTTGACCGTGTTGACCAAGCTCTTGTGGTTCTTGTATGTCGTGTATGTGGTGATCATGATCTCGGTCATTCCTGCCTTGGCCGCGGAGAGCACGTCCTCTTTTCCGGGGCCGTGGAAGACGTCGACCCTCCACCAGCCCCACCGGTCCAGCTCGTTCTTCCAGTTCTGGATGATGGATCCCGGACAGATGATCAGCACCCTCGGGTACCAGCGCCCAGGTTCGTCCCGGACCTTCCGCAGCCGTTTGCGGTCGCGCTCGTCGCCCGTCTTGCCGAAGGCCGCCGTCAGGAACGACGCAACCTGCACCGTCTTGCCGAGACCCATGTCGTCCCCAAGGATGCCGCCCCGCTGGTAGACGAACAGCCTGTGCAGGAACTGCACGCCCGTGATCTGGTACTCTCGGAGGTACTGCGCGATGGAGGCCGGGATGACGCCCGCGGAGTACTCCAGCTCGACGTCCTTGTACGGCCGGCACGGCTTGATCTTGGTGCTCTCGTCGAACCTGGGCCGCCTCTCGAGGGTCTGCGCCCGCTCGTCGTCCGAGAAGCGGAGGTCGGAGTAGTCAGGCGGCAGCAGGAGCCCGGCCTCCTGAAGCCTCGCCCGGTTGTCGTCGAAGTGCTTGCGTCGCTCCTTCAGGTAGTCGGGGGCGTTGGCGAGATCGAAGTCGTCCTCTTCGGAGTCATCGTGGACGACGTGCGCCAATGACGCAGCGCCCTTCTTGATGGCGTCTTTTCCCTTTCCCTTGGTTTCTGCCTTGCCCTTCGCCTTGGTCTTGCCTTTTGCTTTGGAGGCGGGCCGGCCCTTCCGCTTCTTGAGCTTGGGGAGCTCCTGGTCCGAGTCGGCGTCCCAGACTTCCTTCACCTCGAAATCGACGTCGACCTTGCGTTTACCCGTGGCTCTGTCGGCGGGGTGTCTCGTGCCGTTGACTTCTGCCGGCGATTCTTCGTCGGAAATAACGATCGGTTCTCCCATTGTGGCGGTGGTCGTGGTGCATCACGGCGGCAGCATGACGCAGGTGTGCGATGGATGGTGGAGGGGAGGAGACGCGACGCGACGCGACCCTTAAAGAGCTGGCATACCTACCTAAGGTAGGTACTACCGAACACCTGGGCGACACCTGCAGGGCGCTGAAGACACTGGAACCTGGCTTTGACCCCACGTCTGCCTGCTGCGGGGCAACTCCCAGACGCTGTGACCTTTAATTGCATATCCCGCTAACACTTAGTGGTCCCCACTTCCTCTCCCCACAGTCAACCTTGCCATCACCGGCCGGGACCCACCCCGATCAGAAACGCCCGCACCCACCGGCCTCAATCCCGGCCTCCTACCGAGACGGAGACCCACGCCTCGTATACCTATGCACCACAAAAGGCCGTTGCGCCTCATAGAGCCCCCCAAATATCTTGTGACATGTCTTCCCTTGTCATAGCAGCCTTACAGACTGTGGAGAGAAGCATTCCTCACGAATCGTGAATCTCCATGGTGTCTTGTTCTTCACGACTCGCCAAGTCTCCTCGCCGTGCTAGTAGCGAAGCCAAGCGCCCTCAATGAGTCTCGGGCCATGCCGACCCTTTGCTTTGTTCATGACCCGAGGCTTCGAGCACTTGGCCGCCGCGATATTCCTTTATTAGTCCAGTTAAGTCTTGACTCGAGCATCGGTGCGGAGGGAGGCCATCGGCGGGGACGAGATGAACATGGACAGAAATGAGGGATATGGCACCGGCTTTCCCTCCACTACCGCATATGAATCGTTTTTCCCCGGAGCAGTCCAGATCGAGTCATGCTGCTACATCTTCAACTCGGTTTGACGGGTCAATCCGATGGTCCGCCCCTTCCCTGCACCTATCTTCGTCCGCCTTGGCCAAGGGGGAGGGGTCTGTGCATGAACAACGGCTGGCTCTTGTACCGAGTGCGGCTTAGCGAGTCCGCCGTTATCGCGAGACTCGACGACGCTTGCAATGATTTGGTTTGGAGCTATGTTGATGAACACAAAGGCAACAGAGGTCGAGAATTTTTCCGGCGCGGTGCCTATTCTTTCGTCGTCGGAGCCTCGGTCCGCCTGGCTTGTTTGCGCAAGTGGCGGACGTGCATGAGACCTCGGACCAGGGTTTTGTCCTGTCTCTATTGGTGCCTCAATTGCGATGATGAACCTTCTCCTCGGCGGTATGTGTATCGGGTATCACTATTTACATCGCCACTTTTCTCGCGTGGGTAAATGGAAATGGGGGGGTATCTATCCTGTTTCGAAAGCGCCAAAATGCTCACCTCTGAGGCGTCGCCGCGCCTTGCACGCTCGTCACCGCCGCCTCGATGGACTCGGCTGCCTCGACGCTCTTCGTGCTAGCGCCCCTGGACTCCATCTCGTACGTCTCGATGCTCGCCTTCCCCGGCGACGCCCCCGCCTCGCGGCACGCCCACTCCCGGTACCCGGCGTCCTCGAGCGCCTTCAGTGCCGCCGGGTCCCGAAAAGCTTCCCCCTCCTCCTCGTCGATGTACCGCAGCACGATCGTGCCCAGCCAGTTCCCGAACCGGGCGTCGTTCTGCGGCTCCCGCGGGGCCTGCAGCCTGTCGTAGTAGTCCCGTATGTACGGCCCGCGCCGCCAGAACGGCCGCGTGAAGAGCGGGCTCAGCACCGGCGCCGTGACCGTCACGAGCCCGACGGCGGTCTCGCGGAAGCCCCAGCGGTTGATGTTGATGACGGACGGCGCGCCGCCGAGGGTGGAGACGGCGCGCACAACGGCGGTCGATATGACGAAGACGCCCGACGACAGCAGCACGCCGACGCCGAGCTTGCGCCGCAGGGACACGCGGAGGTGCCAGAGGATCGGTACGGGGATCGAGAGCAGCGCGGCGTCGGTGATGACGTTCAGCCAGAGCAGCATCCAGAAGTTCTGCGGGCGGAAGGTGCACTCCGGTCCGGGGAGCGGTCGGATCCGCCAGTTGTCCGAGTACCTGATGCTGTTTCGTTAACGATTTCCCGGCGTTTCGTCGTGCCGGTGGGATAGGACGTACGGCGAACAGCTCAGCGTTATGGTCAAGCACAATACCACGTAGGAAATGGCGCACATCCAGAAGAGGGTGATCAGCGTCTTGCGCCGCAGTATCCCCAGCGTCAGGCGCTTGTAGAAGAACAACACTGTGAACTTGAGGACCCCTTGTTCATGTCCCGGTTAGAGAATCCCTCTTCGGGTCATGGCTTCGGCGGCATGGACCTACAGATGCAGCCCGGGTATGAGTACCACGAGAGGAACTCCAGCTTCGAGCCGAGCTCTAGGATCTGGACGTCGTGATCTGACAGCGAGGCGACGGCGTCGGCTGTGATGTCGATGTTCGCGCCCGTGTAGTACGTGACCTGGACGATGTAGGCGTTCAACGAGTACAATAGCAGATACTAGCGATCGGTTAGAGCAAGATATCGTTGCCCGGACCCGGCGGTCGTGGTGTTGGATTCAAACGTACAGGAAGCGCAAGCCAGTCGTCGCCGCGGAACCCGCGGATGCCTACGGTTCGAAGGCGCACCGCCCAGCGCAGTAGTATCACGAAGACGCCGATGGCGTACCACGTCTGGGAGTGATCGCTCGCGGTCAGCTTCCGGCACCCGCGATGAACGCGTGAGACCTTGCGTGGGCTGGCGTTCGACTTACCCAGACCTCGGGCAAGTAGGTATTGTCGACCTCCAAGTGCACATTTGGACTCGGCCCCCGCATGATTCCGTCTCGAGCGAGCCCGACATTTGCACCGTTGGATGAATAGGATAACGTGGGAAGCCGTGGGAAGTCGTGGTGATGGTGTCGGCAATTCAAGCTGGCATCACGGGCAACACTCGCCGAGGTGAGGAGTCAGTCAATCGAGCGATGGATCTTGGAGTAGTAGGCAAGGTAGAAGGAGCAAAGTTAGAGGAACAGACGAAAGAGGGCGAGAGAGGAGGTCGAGACCAGCAGAGAGCACTAACGAAAACGGCCCGCTACATGGACCGACTGTTGCCATCAAGGACAAGGTAGGGAAATATCGTCCAACAAAGAGTCGTAGACGCTACAGCCGGCCAATGGACTTCAGGGGTGATGGAAAAGTAAATTTCGTCCAGGTCGGCCATCGCTAACAAATCATTTACAATCATCAAACATAAAGTCTACATACTATTACCTTGTAGTAGGTAGTAGGTAGTACGATGAACATGTGGAAAGCCCGGAGCTAGGATGCCGGCCGAGGGTGGCACTCAGACCTCGTCCCACCACCCCTACCTGTAGGCCACGTCGATCAGAGAGGAGGAATCGACGAGTAGGAGATCGAGGAACGTGGTTTAGGCTTTTTCACGATCCCGGACTAGCCTCGAAACGCACGTACTCGGGTCTGTCGCAAACCGTCGCCTTCAAGCGCTACCCCAGACGCTTGGAACAAAGGAATGCCCCCCCCCCCCCCTGTCTTCCATTAATAAGTCTTCTCTCGTCTTTCTTTCGAAGCAGCGGTCAACCAGCCCACCAAGATCAGTTTCCTTTCATCTCCTTCGTGGGGTCGTCGGGAAGCCACGTGTGAGGTAAAGGGACTCGGGATAAAATGAGGAAGTTCGTCGAAACATTGGACTAGTACGATTATTAGATGCTCAGGAGGTCGGTCACAACTTTGACGGCAAGGCGCCTGTGGTATCCCGCGACCGCCCGTACACGATGGCATAGTTCCTATCCAACCTCTCCCTGCTTCTGCCGTGTGCCTCGTCCGAATCTTTGGCAGCTCCCGACCCCAAAGTCTCACCGCCGGCGCCGCCAAGCACGTGGCGAGATAATACGTCGAACGCCGCCGGGCTCTCGTCCCTGCTCGCGTCCGCATACAACAGCACACCGACGAGGGCGTCCGCCACGGCCCAGAGGATCCGCCTCGCGTCACCGACGAGCTCCTCCTGCGGCTCCCGGAGCAGTGTCTCCTTGACGGCCCGCCACGCCTCGGCCGGGTCCCGTCCCGGCCTGCTGCTGCTTGCACCGCTGCCCGTGAAGAAGGCGTCCAGCGCCTCGATCGACTCCGCGCCGCTCTTGTGGTGCTTCAGCGCGCGCAGAAAGTCCGTCGCCAGCACGTCGGTGGTGCCCTCCCAGATGGACAGCACGCAGCAGTCGCGGTACAGCCGCGAGACGTTCAGGTACTCGGCCTCCTCGTTGACGAGGTACCCGACGCCGCCCAGCGCCTCCATGCAGCCGTACAGCAGCGGGATGGACTTCTTGCACACGTAGGCCTTGCACAGGGGCGTCAGGACGCGCAGCAGCGGGGCGACGTGTTTCTGCTCCGGCGTGATGGACGCGAGGGCCGGAGACAGCCCCCGCTTCTCGGCGTGGGCATGCTCGTCCAGGCCCAGCAGGTACGTCGCGAAGAAGGTGAGCAGCATCAGGCCGTGGTACTCGGCCGTCATGTCGGCCAGCGTCTGCATGTGCAGCGGGCTGTCCGCCAGAAGCATCCTCCTCCCACGGCCGGCGCCGACCTGCCGGACCTTTGCGTACGCCCTCGCGATGCCGAGCCCGCGGCCGACGTACCCCACCGCGGCCACCGCCGAGTGGATCCGCGTCAGCGTGAGCACGGTGCTGATCTCGTTGACGCCGCGGCCCTCCTCGCCCAGCAGCCAGCCGCGCATGCCGTCGAGCTCCAGCTCGGCCGTGGGAAGCGACTGCGTGCCGAACTTGTTCTTGAGGCGCTGGATCCGCACCCCGTTGAGCTCCGTCCCGGCCGGGCCCTTGGGCTTCCCGGCCATGGTCTTGGCCGCGGGGTCGTGCCGCCTCATGGGCGCGAAGAAGGCGCTGATCCCGCCCGCGGTCCGGGCCAGGAGGATGGTCATGGCCGAGTCGGTGGCGCTGGAGAACCACTTGAACCCGGATATGCTCCAGGGGCCGAGCGGGATGTCCTCCTCGGCGCTCGCCAGGCCCGCGGCCCCGGGACCGGGTGACTCCCGCCGGGCCAGGGTCTCGGTGAGCGAGACGTCGCTCCCGCCGGTGCGCTCCGTCATCCACTGCCCGCTCGTCCACGCCGTCCTCGGGTCCGTCGACAGCAGATGACTAACCGCGTTCTCCAGTACGCGGCGCTGCGCCGGCTCGAGGTCCGGCCTGGCCAGCTGCAGCTGCAGCAGCCGCGCGGCGCCGTCCTGCATGGCCGACGGGCAGGGCACGTTGGACGCGGACCCTTCCCAGAGGTGCAGCCGGAGGAACTGCACGACGCGGGCGGACGAGCCGAGCGAGGCGTCGTAGCCAGTGGCGATGATGCCCCTGGCGATGCCAAAGTCCTGCAGGCTGCGCCAGCCCTCGCCGACGACGAGCTCGGAGGTGGGCCGACCGAAGGCGTCTCGGCCGTTGCCCTTGAGGTACGGCTTGTTTTTGGCCGAGTCCGTGACCCATGCGAAGATCTGGTCGGAGAGGACGTCCTCGCCGAGCTGGGCGATCTCCACCTCGACGCGCTTCGCCACGTGGTCGGGGAGGAAGACTTTTAGGAGTTAGTGGTTTTAAGACGTTGAGGTGGCTCGGGCTTTGTCTCACGTCTTAGAGCTCGTTGGTAACTGGCATCGTCGAAGAACTGGTTGGGGAGCACCGGCAGCTCCTGAAAGAAGCCGGAGTTGGATCCGGAGGGCTTCATACTCCAATCGGTTGCTTGCCCGGCTGTTGCCCCAGGACCGTCAGTTTTGAGCACGTAGTAATAGAGTCGCAAAGATTCGACCTTGACACGAGTTTTTAAAATCCGACAGTCAAAAACTTTATGTATCTGTCAAGCAACCGCGGACAGGACGCATCCAGACTTCCGGGACCATATGAGACAGGCGGGGTCGGCAATAGGTGGGGCGGTTGAGGAAGTCTGGGGTAACCTCCGGGGCCTCAGGACCCACAAAGTGCCGAAGAGGACCGAGAAACCGAGGCCCAGCGTCGGCCGGTCATCTCCACAACAACGGCCTGCTTACATAGCTCTTGTCCTTGGAAGTACGGATCTTGGTGAGCTTGAATTGACGCCAAGTCTACGGCTCTCGGATGAACAGTATTTCCCTCGAAATGGCTTGTAGTCGGCACCATCCGACGCCGTGCGGTCTTGGACAACATCATCCATCAGAACGGAACGCGTGGCCGCAATCCACTCGCACCCGCCAGATTGAGACTATGATCTCCCATCGAGCGATCGCGACCAAAACCCGCGCCGGCGCGAGTGCGCTTGGCCCTACGTAACGACGGGCGAATACCTCGCGGCATCCAAGTGCCGGCATGGCTCCCTTCCAGTGTGGCGTCTCGATGCGCTGCATGAAAGGGGTGAAGAGTGAAGTGCCACAGCAGGACGAATGTCGAACGGTGCAACCTCTGGCTGGGCCTGTGCCCCCTCAGGTGAGCCAGCCCGCGTCAGCCACTCCTTTATTTTAGGGTTGTCATCTCTGACAGGGATATTAATGGGAAATTTGGTCCTCATTCACGGGCTGGTCGTGTGGCTGAAGCTGGTTGGACTAAGGGGAGATGAGGCATGACGTCACCATCGCCAGTCCTGATTTCGCCGGGACGCTCTTGGACGACGACATGCTAACGAGCCCCTGGAAAAGAAAATTCCTACCAAGTCACCAGGGGCGCTGACACTAGCCACACAGATCACAGCGTTGAGAGAGGCCGCGTGACGGCCCGTCAGATCATTTCCCACCCAAGTTCGGCGCGTCGTTCCATGATGAGAGCGTAGACACGCATGGTAGGGCCTGGAACTTTCGCGTAGGTCACTGAACTTGCCGCCACAGATCGCCACATCACGGTTGGGCAGCAGTGTTTCCTGCCGATGTATCCGCGTCGCATTACTCATTCAACCACAACAATGATGTTACAAGACAAGAAAAGAAGCGTCACACGGCAGCAGGATTGCGACGCTCGCCGGGTCTCGATCACGAGCTGTGTCGCCGATGAGGTCACGAAAAAAC
Organism: Colletotrichum musae; assembly: GCA_027406025.1. Classification (NCBI taxonomy): domain Eukaryota; kingdom Fungi; phylum Ascomycota; class Sordariomycetes; order Glomerellales; family Glomerellaceae; genus Colletotrichum; species Colletotrichum musae. The sequence continues at coordinate 1,007,967 of JANVYC010000007.1, forward strand.
TACTCACTTTGCCCAGAGCGTCCGGCCGAACCATGATGGCCTCGTTGCTTCTTCAGTGACCCTCGCGGACTGTCTCGGCCTCGCGCTTGCTTCTCTCGCCCAGACAGCCGCGCGCATTGGCTGACAGCATGGAAACGCCCAAGGAAAGAAACTACTTTGTCTCATTGCAAGCCAACAAACAAGCAGCGGGCTTGGTCAGAGGGTAACAGACAGCAAGCGCTTTCCATTACACCTCCTCAGGCATCTGAAATGTTAGCGTGACAGGGATCCCACTGTTACCGCCCTATGGACTTTTAGATGCCCCTGGTAACAGTGGGACCCTTGCCGCGCTAACATTTCAGATGCCTGAGGAGGTGTACTCCTCCTGCAGGGCAATCTCAACCACGGGCCCCGCAAAGGCTTGTTTCGAGACCTCACCACCACGCGCCGTCCTATCAAAGGCCGTTTTCTCACCTTCCTGTCCGTCTCTCCCTAAGGCCTGATGACCTCATAAGGGGTGCCTTGATGCTGCAGGGTACCAAGACGCCGGTCGCCGTCGCTTCTCTCGACTAACAAGCGAACGGACTCCCGCCAGCGTGCCAACGCATCCAGACCTCCTCCCTCTGACGTTCGCCAACCGTACGGGTTCCTCAACCCACCCTTGTTACCTCTCAAACTTGTCTCCCTCCCTTCCTAACCAGCTTGCCAGCCCACGCGGCTTCCGGGTGCCGGATCTTGGCAAGGGTCTCTGCGTCCCGCCTGCCTTGCCTTGCATCTACCCACCCAAGAAGAAAGATTCACAGGGACCTGTTAGTTACACCACCATTACTCACTCGTTTGCTGCAAGCCTGGTGTTCCGTGACTGTAGTGACACACCGAGACGGGGCTGGCGCAAAGGAAAGTGCCGTTGGCTCGCTCTCGGCGCGCGCGGTGACGAGATGCCGGCGTAAAACATCTCGGTCTTGGAGTGCCATTCGTTTCTCCCACCAGCCCGATTGCTCAAACCTGATTTCGCGTGTGGGCGTCATCCTGATGTGACTCCCCCTACTGGCGGCCCGGCTCCTGATCACGCATCCATGATCTATCTTTTCCCTCTCCTTTCTTGGCCCATCCCGGAAAGTCGATAAATAATCACCTTTCTTTCCCCATCTGTTCCTGACAGCCTCCTGTTCTTCAGACCAACAACAGACAAACAAAGCAAAGCAGATCAGCACACTTTCCCCCCTTGCGACGAGTCCCACTCTCAGGAGCTCATCCCAACACCAAACCAACCAACCAACACACCACCCCATCTCCCCCAAAACCAAAATCACAATGGCGCTCGACCGCATCGTCCAGTTCGTCCTCCGCGCGGCCCAGCTGGCCTTCGCCGCCATCGTCACGGGCATAACGGGCTCCTACCTGCGCGCCAACGACCAGGCCTCGTCGTGGGACAACGGCCGCTTCATCTACACCATCGTCGTCTCCAGCATCTCCATGCTCTTCGCCCTGCTGTGGCTGCTGCCCTTCTCCGCCAGCTTCGTGCACTGGCCCATGGACATCTTTTTGTCGATCTTGTGGTTCGTCGCCTTCGGCCTGCTCGTCAACCTCGTCGGCGACGGCTGCGGGCCCGTCTTCGACTGGAGCAACGTCAGCCCCCGCGGCGACAGCTGCGGCCGCCACAAGGCCAACATCGCCTTCTGCTTCCTCTCCGCCATCGTCTGGCTCGCGTCCGCGCTCATCGGGCTCTTCTGGGTGCGCCGCCGGAATGCTGTCGCGGACAACCGCGCCGTGCACCGCCGCCGCTGGTACAACTCCCGCGTCTAAGCGGCTCTTTTCGCCTGTTCAGCGAGAGACACCTGCCACCTCCTTCCGTTAATATGCGGCCCTCTTCTGTCTTGTACTTGATGTGCGCGGGAAAGCTGCCAAGTGGGAAGGTTTGACGGCGGTCCTCGTTACCTTTGGTTTTCTTTGTCACCACCCTACGATTGTATGAGAGGGTGGACTTGAGGCTTCAGCTTGGAAGACTTGATACCCCGATAATACCCCCCGCGTGTACTATATCACCTGCCTTAATAATGTACCATTAACCAGTACGGATGTTCCTCCATTACGCAGTGACAGTGACACCTGGGCCTTGCAGCGGCATAGAACTTTCAGTGTGCTAACCGCAGGCTCGGAATGTTTCAACGGATGCGTTATTAACACGTCGAATATGAAAATCACCCCGCCCAGCTCTGAGTGTAAATTTAGCGTGTGTTCCACTGTCTGGCAAGATATTTTAGCCGGACGGTACGCCGGCCGAAGACAGGGCTGGCTGAAGACCGATAACGGGGGACCCACACCTCCGTCGGGGACGGGCAGGGCAGTTGACAGCCCGGACGATCCGGGGAGGGTGGGTCCTCGTCGCCGAGGCGTCGTCTCAACGATCCGGGCAGGCAACTTCACCGGCAACGGCAGGCTGCATCCGGTGCGGCCCCAACGAGGGTGTCATCAGGTTTTTCCGGTTTTGTATTTGACTTCGCGTCAATAATCAGCCACAATTGGAGCACAAACGTGCAATCGCTGGGCAAATGAACAGAACGAACATCACGGGCCGAAAGTGCTTGCAGCAGAGCAAATTCGAACATGTCACACGTAGTGACTCACGACGGCTCGAGACAACCTGACTACAATGGTTCCCTCTGTGTCTGGTTCCTCTTCTCAGACCAGACTCGCAGGTAGCCTTGTGAGCCTTGGGCGGCCCTTCTAAAGCCCCCTGTGCAGTCATGAAGATACTGCCAGGAGCCAAAGATATTTCCAGCTCCAAAAGGTCTTACTCGTCTAATTCGTCTAATAGGTAGATGCCTGGAGTTTTCCGAATGTAAAAAGAACCGCTTGCAGGCTTCAAACACGCACTAAGCAGCTGTACCACGTATTTCCCTGCTTGCTGCATCTCGCACAAGACTTCACCTGCGAAAGGCGGTGGGACTCAGGCTAGAAAAGACCAACTCAGAGATCTAGTCATCTGGCCATCCGGTGCGACCTTTCTACATCGCCACCGGACTTTAGAGCCCTCAATCAAGACCGCCTCGAAAAGATCGGCTTCGGCTTCGAACGGCTTGAAGCGCTGTCGAAGAAAGGCTGATGGTCTATCCAGGTATTTTTGAAACATTGAAGCGCCGGTCCCAGAAGGTTGTCTCCCGTGCAGCCTTCGAGCCGGCCGGAATGACGTAGGCAGCTGAAGCTGAAGAAGACCCGGCATGCGGCCAGACCTGGGCTACGGGGCGGATGATGCGACGATGCCCGGCGGCAGCAAGCGAGATGAAGAAGAGAGCTGAAGAGGCGAGGGATTGCTATAGGCGACGAGATTAGCCAAGAGCTGCAGCTGCAGCTGCAGCTGCAAGAGCAATCTTGCCGCGGAGCGAGCGGTGCCTGCCTCGGTCGTTGCTGACCGCCTCGTATCGGTGCCGCTTTCCGTTCCGAAAGCAGCGTCGGCCTCCGGGGCTGAGGGTTTGGGAAGCACAGGGAGATGCGAAGCGTTCTCGTGACTGATTCCCGTCTGGAGCCTGTGGAATTTGGAGCGATCGAGACCGCGAGGGCAAGGGATTGTCTCGGACGGTTGTCTGGTTGTCAAACAGGTTTCCCCATATTCTTGCCGTCGTTGGCCTCTCTCAAACTGCCTACGGGTGTGAGAAGCATGTACCTAGGCCCAGGCTGGCTAGGCAGGTGTACCTTAGCGCCTTGAGCGGGGACGTCCCAAGCCTTTTGGCGAAGATCGAACCAATGTACCATTTCCAATGGGAATTACGTAGCATCCCGCGAAGGCGAGCATTTCGAGATCTGTATAGGATTCTGCGATCCGAGAACGAAGGAGAGACAAGAGACCCCGCGGCGGTGTCGCTGGAGGCAAGCTTACCAGACCGCTTCTAGCTAGCGTGCCTCCCTAGCCTTGGAGCTTTGACCGCGAGAGCTTGCTAGCAGCTCGTAAACGGCCTAGAGAGAGCCTGCTTCCCGAGACGGCTGCTTTCGAAAAACGTGCAGCCGGCATGAGGAAAACGGCGCGCGGCGTGCGTTGTTTGGCTCCCTTAGCTTGGCGGGTGAAGGAGAGGCAAATCACCGCACTAGGGAGTTGAAGAAGGCGGGGAAAAGAGACATACGGAGTAACAGTTTGATGTAAGGGACGACGGCAGGGTGAATCAGGAGGGGAAGGATGGGAATTGCGCATATCCGTAATCCCGTTCACATTGACAATGATCCAATTTGGTCGATCGTACACTAGGTGCTATTTCTGGCCAGACGAGCTGGACAAAAGCCTAGACTTGGGGGCGAACAGAGATAACAGCAGTGGGTATCTTGGCAGGCGAAAGCGGGAGAGGAGGTACCTTGGCGGAGTCAGCGGAAAGATGAGCTCTCACTTCCTGCCTCTGTTGTCTGTTGACAGGCTGTTGCTGATGAGAGCCGCATGGCGTAATGCCCCGCAGTGCCGCGTTTTGGGCGGGGTCAGAGCAGGTTCGAGCTGGCGCCACGGGGAGGTGAGATCGCGATGACCGCATCCTGTGGGGTAGGTGACGCCACAGTCGCGGCCCTCATTGGGGGCCAAGCTCAACGACCTAGCCTTTAGGTAGCAAAACCACCGCAGGAGGAAGGAGCACTAGCCACATCGCAATCTCCTGCCATTAGGTCCCGATGCCTTTCAAGGAGAGCTTACGCCACAGGTGGGGCAGATCGCCCGCGCATCCGCGCTGCGTCATTGGCGGGGTTTCACTGTGTTCTTTCCGCTGCCTTGATTTTGTGGGATTCTGGCATTGGAGCTCTCGGGAACATCAAACCGTATTCACAACCACCGACGTACCTGCCTACCAACACAAGCTACCTAGATACCTACGTAAGTATCTTTGGTATGGTTGTTGCGGCATCACACAACCGCCGCTCAAATTGCGCTATTGTCAGAAACCACCACCAATGAATGTCTCGTAGCTTCCATTCGTCGGTACCTGTTTAGCCTGTGTCGTGCCAGCCCCGTGAGACACGACGCGCGGCAGCCGGTACACTTTTACAAAGGTAGGTACTTCTCGAGTAGGCCAAAACGAAAGGCCGGGGTTTGCCGCATTAACCACCGTCCCATCAGACAGCGCCAGCCTTGGACCAGGGGGTAGGGAGGGACGAACAGTAGCTTTGTCCTCAGGTAGCCCCGAGCTCCCGCCCTCCACGTGTGGATGCCGTTCCTGATCGGAGGCAAGGTACACGCTAAACTAGGTATTCTCTCTCTCGCCATCTCTGACTTTTGCCTTCCAGTTTGCCATCCGTTGGTGGATATCCCAGCCTTAAACGTCACTAGCCACAGATCTTCAATCCTCTTCAACCACCGTGACCCGCCCTCACTCCCACTTATGACGAAAAGCTCTTGGATTCTTACGTCTGCTAGGGACCTCGGGGTCCTCAAACAGGGGTCTCGTTGACCACCAGACGGGAGATTCTCATCGTCGGCAGTGAAGCACGCAAGGCTTGAAGGAAACAAGCGCACCTCAGTGTCACGCCAGACGAAAGCCTCAGGTCGTCATACAGCCAAGCCACGGTAACCTGGACCCGTTCTCATCCCCGGCCCCATTGGCCCAGTGGCTTCAAGGGCCCCAATCTCCGCCCGGAGCATACGTACCGGCAGCCCCCGGCGCAGCTTCCCTGTACCGAGTGGTTGACAGCTTGTGAAGCTTGTATCCCCCGATGAGAAGCTCCTTCCCCCCCAAGACCTATGACGACGTATGAAGTAAGGCCACAAGCGTGCCTGCACTCTACGGCCCCAAGGTCCCTTCTCCATTAAGCATGCCCCGCCTGGTTGGCCAGTGGCTGGTGCTCACATTGGCTGGAAACGCCAGCAAACCAAACCATCCGAACAGGCAGGAACACTGGATGATGCAGATTCCTTGATTGTTGCCAGTTTCACGGCCTGCCTGGGATGAGGAAGGTGGTGGTGGTGGCCAACGGCAAGAGCCAGCAGCCACCCTAGGTAGGTACCTGCCTAGGTAGGTACCAAGCCAAACTGGATCGCGATCGACTTTTCCTCATCTACCATCGGGAAGGAGCAGCCAGATGCACCTTTCCCATGTCCCTCCTGGTTCTATATAACCTCGACATCCTCCCACCGTCATCCTCTCTCCTCTTTTCCCATCATCACAAACCAAGATACCCAAACAACCAAACCAACGCTCTCAACGAAAGCAACAACGCTCTTCCTTAATACACCAACTTTAGATCTCTTTTGATACCCCAAAGTCCCAAACAAACCACCCAACATGTCTGGCATCGTCAACAAGGTCAAGGAGGCTCTCCACTCCGACAAGAAGCACGAGCAGCCCGAGGGCACCACCGGCCCCCACGGCTCTCGCGCCGCCAACGCTGCCGACCCCAGAGTCGACTCTGACCGTGACCACCGCGCCAACCCTGCTCCCGGCACCACCGGCACCCATGGTACCACTGGCACCTCCGGTTTGACCGGCACTCACGGCACCACCGGTACCACTGGCTCCTCTGGTCTGACCGGCTCCCACGGCACCACCGGCACTACCGGTACCTCGGGTCTGACGGGCTCCAACGCCCGCACTGGCTACGACGACCCTTCCGGCACCCACGGCCCCCACAGCAGCCGTGCTGCCAACAAAGCCGACCCCCGCGTCGACTCTGACCGCGACAACCGTGGCGCTCCCGGCTCCGGTCTGACGGGCTCTCACGGCACCACCGGATCTTCTGGTCTCACCGGCTCCCACGGTACCACTGGTACCACCGGTACTTCCGGCTTGACCGGCTCTCACGGTACTTCCGGCTTGACCGGCTCTCACGGCACTTCCGGCACTTCTGGCCTTACGGGCTCTCACGGCACTTCCGGCACTTCTGGCCTTACGGGCTCTCACGGCACTTCCGGCACTTCTGGCCTTACGGGCTCTCACGGCACTACCGGCACTTCTGGCCTTACGGGCTCTCACGGCACTACCGGCACTTCTGGCCTTACGGGCTCTCACGGCACCACTGGCTATGATGCCCCTTCCGGCACCCACGGCCCCCACAGCAGCCGTGCCGCCAACCAGGCCGACCCCCGCGTCGACTCTGACCGCGACCACCGCGGTGCCCCCGGTTCCGGCTTGACCGGTAGCCACGGCACCTCTGGCACCACTGGCTCTGGCCTGACCGGTTCCCACGGTACCACTGGTACTACTACTGGCTCTTCCGGCCTGACTGGTTCCCACGGCACCTCTGGTACCTCGGGCGCTCACACCGGTGTCGGTAAGGTCGGTTCTGCTGTTGGTGGCACTCACGGTACTGGTCCCGCCCCCAACACCGCCGGTCCCCACAAGTCCGACGCCCTCAACAAGGCCGATCCTCGCGTCGACTCCGACCTTGACGGTAGCAAGACGGTTGGTGGTGACAAGACCTACGCCCAGTCGTAAGCGATACCATCCGAGTGCGATTTGCCGATGTGCGCCACGCCGAACAGAAAAACTAACTTTTGCAACCCCAGAAACACCTCGGGAGTTGCAAAGGACCCTACCGACGCCGCTCAGGTTCCCCCTTCTGTTCTGGCAAAGCACATTGGCGAGCCGCAGATCGCCCACGACGACCACACCCACAACCGCGAAAGACGCAACAGCAAGGTGTCTGCCCAGGATCTGCACCGCGGACTGTGAGCTGGAAATTCCTTTAATGCGATGGAAGACGGACTTGATACCTAGTACAACTGTACCATAGCCTAAATGACCTAATGATATTAGCCCCTTCACCAACAAAGTCTTGATTTTCACATGTGAATATTTTGAATCAACTCACACAAATCTCACTGTTACACTCTCTCCCTCTCCTGCCGGTTGGACATATTTTGTCATTCTTGCTGACACTTGTCGTTCTTCCAAACAGCTATTCGATACGTCGTGGGATTGTGATCCATCCAAAGTCTCGGGTTGGCTGTGAAGTCTTCCTGCTGGCTACAATCAGATACTCGGTATTGAGGTTACAGCCCCTCCAAGACTATCGTCACCATTCATCAGCAGATGCGGTTCGATGATCGTCTTCACCTGGTTCCAATACCGCATATCACACAACCATAGGGGCACAGCCATGCCACATGGTCGAAAAGCCCCACGCCTCTCCCTGTCCCGTACCTTCCCATCCAAAAACGCCATGCGTCCGTCACAGCCCGGCATATATCAGCCAACCGCGCGTGGAGCTGCTTGTCGCAACAGGTCCTTAAGCGGGAGGGGGAGTTGCAAGGCAACGCGACCTGAAAAAGGGGGGGGAGGGGCAAGAGAGGAAGATGGGTTAGAGCCGTCTTGAGACTTTCCCCCCATGCCGGCAGTCTTGTTCTCGACGAACGTCTCGTTTTTGGACCGCCAGGCCCCAGACCCAAGCTCGAAAACCCAAACGGTCGTCCACCGGCCCCTGGCTGGCCCTGCCTTGCCCACCCGGCCGGGCCGCAAGTTACGCAGGTAGGTAGGTCATCCCACGGGGGACACACACACGCACCGCGGCCGAGAGGAAAATCAGCTCTCCGTCCACAGCGCGGAGACGGGATGCATGTGTGTGGGAGGAGGAGGAGGAGGGTACATTTCGCGCGCCACGTGGCTCGAAAGAAGAGACTGCCGTCACTCTCTCTCTCGTTTGCGAAGAACGAAAGTTTTGGTACCGCCGGAGCGCCGTCGCCCAGACGCCTCCTGACCCATGCCCATCCGGGGAAATTTCCTCCTCCATCAAATGCGCAAAAACGGCCGCCCTGGTATGACGATGGCGTGGGAACTACCCACACGCGCGCAATACGTTCAATCGATACGGACTGTGCAAGAATCCAAGGAGGATACAATGAGATGCAAAGAGCGGGAGCTAGAGAATGACCAACATGGCAAACATTCACCGCCATTGCCGAGCAAAAGACAACTGACGGGGGAGGGGAGGAAATATGATCGATATAAGAAGTGTGAGTTCTCCACCACCGACCGGGAAAACTGTATTAAAAAGGGAGAAGCAAACACAAAAGAAAAAAACGCAACTACTTTCTCCTCTCGTCCCCGTTGTATGTCGTACTCAAAGTAGAAGTTTTTTTTTGTCTTACAATCACACACAAGTCCCCGTTGTATGTATCCTCGAGGAGGTGTGGTGATTCCCTTTTCATGCACATACGGATACTGTTTTGGGAAAAAGGGGGCATGAATCATCATACGGCGGAAAACATATTCATCACACCAGGAGGGGGGGGGAAGGATACCTGCAGAAAAGATCTCCCTACTGAACGGTAATTGTCGAACGATTACCGTTCCGTCACAGACATCGAACAATTACAACGTTGGAAAAAGGAGGTTTGGCAGGTGTCAAAAAAAACAAAGAAAAAACTCCCCACTACCTATCACCAACACGACGACAACCGAAGTGATCGATGTGGCCCAAAGACTTGGCGGCGTGGAATCGTCCCCCCTCTCCGCCGCCCCGCCCGTCACCGTCCTGTCACTCACCTCTTATTTCTCGCCTCAGTGGACAGGGGCCCCTCCTATCCATCCAGGCGGGTGACAGAATAAGACGCACACCTAAACTACCATACTAGACTCTTAGCAAGTCTACTTTACTTGCCACCAAAACTGACCTTAAGACAAGGTATTACTAGGTAAAACTAAGCTGTAGGTGTGCGTGTTTTTTTGTCACCCGCCTGCCATCCAACATCGTGCCCGGTTCCGACGCCCATCAGCCTCCGCCGCCGAGCCAAATGCCCCTTGATGACAGCCCACCACACTCATGGTGACGGGCATCAAAATTGCGAGAAGCCGGTACTATTGCTAGGGGTGCTTGCATCTATCTTTGCCCACCGCCTCACCCCGTACACCCTCTTCCAACCCGGGGAGGGGCGGACTGGGAAACCCGCCCGCGCACCCTGCTTCTTCGCCCTGCGCTGGTGGTGACAGGCGCACGTACGTGGTTTGCAAGGCTATTGGCATATGGCCTCGCCGCCGGGTTGCGTCGGATACGAGCGTGACGAACAGCCGGAGGGATGAGTGACGGGGTGATTGGGGTGGGTGTGCAGCAGACGGCAAGGTGATGGGATGGCGGCAGGCAAGCCAGGAAACCAAACAAGGCTGACTGCGACTGGCAGCTTTCAAGGCAAGCGCGGCACGGCAGGCGGCTAGATTGGCGCTGGCTAGCAGCGGCATTATCCGGCCTAGCTGGCAGGCTGGTGCCTTCCTGGCTGCGGGATCCTCCGCAAACCCTCGAGATTAAAGGCCAGAGGAGCTGAAGCCCGGGAGATTTGATGGGCAACATTCGCGTGGAGGGATACGCGGGTTGCTGGGGAGCTGTCCCAGGACTCCCAGTGGTGTCCCTGCTGTCTGTCTCCAACTACGACTGTGGCGCACGCTGGGCGACGTCGATCTCGAAGGCTCTTCGGTCAGGGGGCTGGAGGAGGACCCGGTGCCATGGGATTGTCTTGTTGAGCGGTCCTGTGCCGGGGCTTTTAGGCGGATACGTGATGGTAGGCCCTGTTTAGCGCGTCCTGGCCTTGGGATTTAGTGAGCGTGGCTTGCTCTGCCTACATGGTAGCGCAGTGTAGGCTACCCGAAGGAGAGGAAGACGGGGAAAAGCCTCCCAAGCCCAGGTGTGCGGTGTCATTTGGACTAGGATTGAGGACGGGACGGGGTGGCTGGACGGCGGTCGACGCAGGGCGGAGACGGAGGGGCGTGTAAGCTCACGAAGACTAAAGCAGCATCCGACCAGACCAGAATCGGGACCGAAGAGACGGACGGGCGGCGCGGCAAGGCAAGGCACGGGAAGGACCATTTCTGGTCGTCCGTGTCTGAGCAAGGGGCGAGGGGGGGGGACCCTTGAGGAGGAGAAACGGTAGCTGATTCCTGACCAAAACTCGAGGTGGCCGTGGCCCGTGGGAACGAAAAAAAGAAACGAGGGTCCAAGATGAATTAGCGTACGTCGCGATTTTCAGATTCCCGGCGTTTTGCAGCCATCGCGGGCAAGCAGGCAGTATGGGGAAATTGTCGAGCGCGGTGATGGGAAAGTGACAGAAAAGCGCAAAAGAGTTGCAAGGAAGAGGGTGTGTGCAAGGTGGGAAGCTGCTAGACAGGGGTTAACATAAGTGAAGTGTGAACCAGTAGACATCGTCGAGGCGTGTGGGTAGGTGATTTGGCCCTTGGCGATGCAGGTCATGGACCAGAGTTGCAGGCCGAACCAAAAAAACAAGAGTCGAGACGGTCGAAAGTCACGGCAAGTCGAGAACAAGTCACTCGACTTGAGAGGTACTTGCTGCGGCGCAGAGACACAAGGAAGAGCGAAAAGGTCGCAGCGCATGTGTTGCTGCCGCCGTGTGGTGCTGCGAGCTGTGCATCCCATCTCGTTTGAGTGATTCTGTCAAGAATGAGAAGTGATAAGAGGAGGGGTGAGGGGATACATAGTAGTTGTAGTATTAGCAAGCACACTCGTATGTACCATCCTCTTAGTACGATATACCTGCGAGCAGTCTCACAGCACTCTGTGCAAGCAGTCTCTGCTGTTGGGGGCGGACATGACATGCCAGATATAGAGCGAGCGGGAAAAAGCAACGACTGCTCTCCTTTTCGCTTTCTTGCTCGCCATCTCGGTTCGGCGTCGAGGTAGCCACCACCACCAAACGAGCAAAGGGAAGCACAACACCACGGCTGGGCAGGGATCCGTTTGCTGGTAAATTCCCAAATCTGAGGAAATCTGATAGCGCGCCTCCGATTGCCGATTAGTGAACGGCGCTAAGGCGCCATACGGCATTCTCCTCGCGCGGCAGAAAGTGATATTCGACGATTCCTCCTGCGTAGTAGTTGGTTTTGCTGTTTGATATCCGTACTGCTGCCAACTCTGAAAGGGGGGACGACATCTGAGGCTGTTGGTTCGTCAGGGGGGGTTTGAACGTCAAATCTCAACAGGTAGGTGGCTGCAAGACTGGTAAAACGACGATGTATTGGTGTGGTAGAGAGGGCTACTATCAGCCGTAGAAGTAGGGGGCTAGCTACAGGGGCAGCAGGGCCTAGGTCATATGACCATAGGCCCTGTAGGGCCCCGCAGCTGACTGCCGTGGCTGCCGCGGATTAACCGAGGTTAATCCGCCGCAGCTGTGCCGGAATATTATTCCAACAGAGGCCGTGGTGGTTTGACCGCCGCCGTGGGAAATGTGAGATAATGCAGTCGAGTCGACTGTCTCTCGTCTACGCAGATCCTTGCGAGTTTGTGCGACCCGGGACCTGGACTGGACACCCCTCCCGTGCGTGCCGACGGCCCAGCCCAGACCGGCAAGAGGGACGAGCAGAGCAGTGTGCATTCAAGACTGGTTGGTTGGTTGGTGGGTTATTTCGGGTGGAGGTCCTTCTCCATATCGAAGGCGACGACGTTTTGCTGTCGTCCACGTCCACGAACACATGGACGGAGGGTTCGGACTGGGGAGAGCATCCAAAGAGACGACCGCATCGTCGGGAAAAAGCAAGCAGACGGTCGAGAACTCCTGGTCGCGTCTGGGTCGTGGAGCCTCTGATACACTACAGTAGATATCCCCGAGGGTTGGACGAAGCGGAGCATCTTCTGGTTCGCAACACTGCACAGTCTGCATCTGAACCCCTCGCAGCGTGCGGAGATTGTCGTGGCCTCCAAGTGTTGGTTGGCCAGAGGCGCGTTCCAGTTCCACCCCCATCATCCCGATGGCTCTTGCTTTCCAGTCGTGTAACCAGCCGCTGTGTGTCTCGGAGCCACAGCGTGGCACGCGGCGTATTCTTTGCTTTTTCTGCCCTTGAAAGCTGCGGTGTACCATTTAACTGCGCATGCCGCGTCGCATCATTCGGGCTAACGCGGAGGGGAGGGGCGTGTGGTATGCGTCGAACTGTTGCCAAGTTCGAACATGTGCGTGAGCGTATCCGTATGTGTGACACAAGAGGGTGTGTGTGTTGTACGTATGCGGGTTCCGTGATGATTCTTCCTCACTGGATGGACTTGTGATGGCGTCGGCGAATGAGGACGCGTCGGGACGTACATACAGTCGTGACGGCAAACGCATGTCAGCATCGATTCGACGGTTCGACGGGCGGCGAAGGCGAAGCGAGGGGATCGGCCGAGTCATGTGCGCCGTCACCAATGCCCACTGCCACGACATGAGGCAGCAGCGTTGAAGATGGAACGTTTGTGTTTCTCGAGGTTCCTTGGTCTCCAAAGCGCGTCTTGCGCAAGGCGTGGCATGGTATCCGTATGGTATGATGATGCGGAGACGGTCCAAAGATTCGTACGGCGCCTATCCATATCCGACTTCACACTTCGGTCTTTCGCCGAGGACCTCTCTCCCCTTCATCTCATTCGGCAGAGGATCAGGCAGACAGATATCCGTAGACAAGCTCGAGTTTCTCAAGTTCCCTCATGCGGCACGAAAGGCGGGGGCTGTGTGTGACTGCGTATCCGTACGCGCCTCGAAGAGAAGGCGTCCCGCCGCGATTGCGCCGCTGTCGATTACGGTCTGGAGGATCTCGGGGCGTCGATAGAAAGCTAGGTTGTGATCCAATCTCGCGGTGTCTCGGTCCGCAGTTCGACCCAAGACCAAGAACCAGGCCCGCGTGTCAGGTTGGCCAGCGGTCGGTCGATGGGATGATAAAAAAGTTGCGAGTTGCGAGTTGTCAGGCTTGAGTCCTCGAAATGGCAAGAACGTCGTGAAATAGAAATCCGGTCGCTGGGATTCTTAGGTGTACGCTCAGGCCCGTTTCTGATAGTACCGGGCTCCGGGGCACCTAGGGAGGTACGCTAAGTCCAGCTCGACCCATGGAAGATTTTCACTGGAACCGCCTGTAATCGTGGGAGGGAGAAGCCGCTGTCAGACGCCCCGAACGCCCGGAGCAGACCCCTGTTGGTGCTGGATCCTTCCAGAGCTGCCTGCCCCTGGGGGTTCATTCAGCGTGGCACCCCAAAGTTCCAGGCAGGAGGAGCTCCTTCCCAGCTTCAGCTGTACCTAGCTGTAGGTACCTACCTACGGATAGCTCCAGGCTCCAGCTAAAGCTAAAGCTCCGAGCTTGGGGGGGAGGGCCCCCCTGCCTGGAAGGAAGGGATGACCCGGGTAGCCGAAACAGGCAAGACGGCCTAGGTACCAAAGTCTCTCCATCCTTAGGTAAGCAGGATCGAGACCTCCTGCGGCCCCACCATTCCGCTCCCGCGCCGAGACTCAGCCTTACCCCGGCGCAACCGCATCTCCGCAACGACGTCCGACGGTCGCCGTGATCCTTCGCCGGTGCGACCTCCGTCTTCTCTCGACCGACTGCGAATCTCCTCCGCCCCTGGAAGGTAATTCAAGTCCTCGATCGCGGAACGGTGAAACGCTGACTCCACGATGACGCCCTGACCGTCACTTCACCCAACTTCAATTAACTCACAACACCAACACCGACGACTCTCACAACACCATCAACCACCTCATCTCATACACAACAAAAGACATCCCCTCCGCAATGGACACCCTCCCCCAGACCCTCTGGCGCGCCCAGATCCCCCTCCACATCACCCACCCCTCTCGCCCGAACGCGCCCCTCGTCACCTCGCTCCCGCGCTTCTCCTACCTCGCCCTCCTCGCCCCGCGCTGCGCCGCCTTCTTCCGCGGCCCCGTCTCCGCCTTCCACCACGAGGACCTCCTGCTGCGCAACCTGCCCCTCGGCCTGCTCGTCGACCTCTACCAGCCGAGCCTGCCCTGGCGCCTGACCGTCAGCGACGGCGACAGCTGGGACATCGGCGACACCTTTCTCAACTGCGTCAAAGAAGTGCGTTTCTTTTCTTTTCAGTGTTTCTTCTGACTCATTTCCCGTCATGACCTCCCCGGAAACCTCGCTTGTAATCGTCATGCGGGATGACCTTCTCCCGGCTCTCCCTTGTCTCATTGCTCTGAGAGACATCATGCTCACCTGACAAACGGGGATGAAACCCCCCGCCACACATGTCTCAACTTCCTCCCATCTCTCCGACCCTCTTCTCGATATTCTTGCTTTTCACCCCCGCCGCATTGGAATGGCACTCTTCCCCCAACCCCCCGGCCTCCCGGCCTCCCGCACTCCAAGCTAACACTCCCCCAAAGGCAGACTTCGTCCGCTACGGCAACGCAAAGGCAATAATGTCCCTCTCAAAGGCCGACACCTCCTCCCTCTGGAACGCCGTCCAGGACAACGACTACGCAGCCTTCTCCCGCGTCAACGCCCTCCTCCTCAACGCCCCGACGCCCCTCCGCAACGTTCCCCTGCGCATCTACATCCCGTCCTCCCCACCGTCGTCCTCATCCTCTCCACCGCCCTCACCGGCAGCAGACGCCACCTCCGGCGGAGGCGCAGGCGCAGGCGCCTTCAAGGTCCTCCAGACCCTCGTCCCGCCCACCGTCCCGGGCACCCGCAGCACCCCGCACACCGTCGGCCAGGCCCTCCGCGCGGCCCTGCCGGGCCTGTTCCCCTCCAGCCGCGACCCCGTGCTCGCCAACGCCGTGCTGCACGGCAGCCCCGTGCCCTTCTCCGCGCCGCTCGAGGCGCTGATGAGGGAGGCCGCGTACCCGGACGGCTGGCTCTGCCTGGCCGTCGTCTTGTTGTGAGGGGGGAGGCTTTCTCTCTTTCTCTTTCTTTTTCTCTCTTTTTAGCATGGGAACGGGGGCAAGGCAAAGGCAAAGTTTCAGGCGTTGCAGGGATGGGGGGAGATGGGAAAGGTAGACGGAGGCGTTTCGAGAATCGGGACTTTCGTGGGGCAATGGGAAGTACATGCTGGCCTGGTTCATTGTTGGTGGCATGGTCCCTTCATGACTAGAGGAGAGAGGGTCTTCAGTTCACCTGGGGCCAAGTAGAACACAACTCCTCATACTATTATTAAACGCATCAAAGGATACGAAACAAGGCACGTGTATCGTCCTCCCAATGAAACTCGTATTACTCGAAGCTCCCACTCGAGACAACTCTCACGTACACTCAACCCGCAAAAAAGCTCACACTAAGAATCGCTACCAACCTCCTCCTTCTCGTGAAAACGAACTAGTAGATAACCACACCAACGCGCGTCACGTCGTACTGTCGTCCGCTCCTCCCAATCCTCCTCATCTACCATTGTCAAGCTCAGCCCTATCACATCCACATCCCTCCTTCTCCTCCCACCATCAGCTCTGCCCCCCTCCCCCCTCACTCTCTCACACACAGCACGTAACGACATCAACAGACCGTGGAACAAAACACGCGAAAGAGCGGGGAGTGAAACACAAAATATATCTTTTGAAGTAGACAAGGGACCCATTTCTTGCCCCCCCATTTTGGTATCTCCTCCACGACAAACACTTCCAGCATAAACGGAACTTCGAGACCAGAAAAGCTTTGATGATATGGATATTGAATACGATGGTCGACGGGCTTCCCATCACCTCAAGGACCAGAACGAACCCAACCCTCCCCTAAAGCCTACAGAGAGAGAGGAAGAAGAACGGACAGTAAGAACTTCGTGGCATTTGCAAAAACGGGAGGTCCTTTAAGGACATGCGAGTAACAACCAAAGACTCGAGAAAAAAAAGATGTCGAGATATCGAAAAGAACACGCGCGTACCCTCCAGTCATCCGAGATGCATGATGCGGCTGATCCCAGGAGAAAAAAACAAAATCCAAACAAAACGATGCCGTGCGGTCGTAACAAGAACGAAATGCATCGAAAAAAAGGAGGGATGCAGCCGGCGGACGCAAGCAAAAAAGAGGAGAGGATAAGAAAAGAAAAACACCAATGGATCAGAACAGCAGAAACGGGAGTTGCCCCGACTCGTCCAGTCCACCTTTTATATGCATCCTCATTTCCCTCCCCCCCTCCTTCCCGACCACCGTTCCGTTCCGAATCCCCCCCTTTCCGTTTAGCCCACAAGAACCCAAAAAAATGAGAGAAAGTCGTCTAGTAACGACAGATGCGGAGCTTTTGCCAAACCAACCAACCCCCCCTTCCATCCTCCGTCTCCTCCTCTTTTTTCCCCAAATGCTGCCTTTGCCAGTTCCCCCACGTTGTTGTTCGTTGTTACTTTCACCCCCCGTGTCGCTTCGGAGCGACAGGGGTCGATACTGCTGTCGTTTCTGCGCCGGCTCTTGCCCACGGTCGTGTGCCTGCAAGAGCGGCCGCCTCGGAGAGAAGTCGTGCGTCTAAGAGGTAGAAGGCCGAGCAACGCCAAATGAGTCGTGTCTTAATGGTGTTCCCAGCGGTCAAGTAGGTACGAGAAATGAATCGAATTCGCAGAACGCCGATCAATGCCGAGTTGGAATGCGAAGTGGTATGTGTTTGTGTATATCTGTGATCGGCCCGTTCGTCCTCTAACCCTCCTCATTAGTTATTTCCTGCAGATGGGCTGCCCCAAAACCGGTGAGGTCAGCGAGCTATTAGCCTGCGATGAAGAATCCATCGCCCATGATCGCGGCCAGTCGTAACCGTCCGGGTCCTCCGTGCATGGTGATGCCGACTGTGCCTAGTAGGGGTGTGCGTGGTTCTGCACATGGTTCGATCCGTGGTTTAGTATGCGGTGCCCCTGGCTGGGAGAGTTGTGTGCGCTGTGGTGGTTGGGCTCCATCGCAAACGCCATCGACATCTGGTGGTTGTTCGGCGGCGGCTGATGGTTGTGCTGCTGCGGCGGCGGCGGGGGGCCCAGGGGACCCAGGGTGTTGCCACCGCTTGCGGCACTCGAGAAGCTCGTCGTCGTCCTCGGGTCGTCAAAGGGCTGGCTGAAGAGTTCTCGCTCAACGGTCTCGAGCACACGCAGGTCGACTGCCAACGCGCTCGTTGTTTGGGCATGCGTCTTGAACATCTTGATCGTGCGCTGGAACAAAGACTGAAGGTGCTGACCGTCGATGAAGCGGCGGCACCAAGGATCCCTGTATGCTGCGCCCAGAATCAGGAGGTTTCCCCATTGCCTACGGACCAGTCAGTACAAGTTCGGGGAAAAGGTGTTGGCTTGTAACTTACGCATGAGCCGTGCCAAAGATGTTGGTCACAAGGAGTCGCTTGCTGTCGACGCCGTGGAATGCTTCGGTACTCCTGATGAAAGCCTTCAGTCCCGCCTTGGTGTACTCTTCCACCTGCGGTCCCAGCTCGTCCGAGGTCGTGACGCTGTGTCCGATAAACGACCTGGCGTCGCCGTGAGAAAACACACCGAGACCCCCTGCGGTGTCTGAGTTGGGTGTGGTTCCCTCGTCCTGCTTCCTGGTTCTCACGCCGATATCCAGAACCAGCTTGAGGATTTGTCTGTAGATGAGGGTCTGCGTGCCCCAGTACTTGGCTCGCAACCTAGCCTCGTTGAGGTTGTTTGCCGGGGGGGCGTCCTCGCTGAAGTGGTATTCAGGAGGGATCCACTGGAAACTCTGCAGGGCGCTCTGGATGTCCATGGCCTTGCGGAACTTGTCAATCGGGTGCGGGGGCTCCTGGTTGGGCGGGTCCGGCTTGTACAGAGCGCCGTGGATCTTGTTGAGCTGCTTTCGGAGGTAGAGCTGCCCAAAGTACAGCTTGATGACTTCGACCGGGATCTCGTTCGCCATCATCGTCATGTTGGGGTAAGGCATCATCTCCTCGTAGTTGAGGACTTGCGAGAGGGGCAGTTTCAGCTCAGCCACGATGTCGCTGAAGAAGTGTGAGCTCAGATAACGGGACGAGCGACTCAGGGGTTGCTTACCTGATCAGCTGGAGACAAGTCCAGTAGGTGATCAAGACAATGTTGTCGCGTCTGTTCTCGATCTGTCTGGGCGCATCTGGCGACCCATCCGTAATCTTCTTGAAGCGATCCAAGTCACTAAACACCGCATCTGTTAGTGAAAGCACTCCTCGACGAGCACATTCCACTTACCGCTGCATGATCATCTGGAGAGCCCTGTCGGCATTGAGGAGATGAGCATGGCTCTCAATGACTCTGCCGAGCTGGCCGTAGTAGAGGCCACACAAGATGAATACTTGGGCGTGCTTCAAGGTCCACCCCACCTGGTGCTGACCCAGAATGTCGCATGCCACGGCCATGTATTCGAGACCTGGAATGATGTCGTAATTGCGCTTGAACGACTGACTACCGTTCTTTCCACCAGAGCCTTGGAAGGACTGTCGTCTGGAGGAGTAGTTGTTGTTCTGCTCTTTTGGCGACGGGAGACCGGACGACTGGGACGGGTAAGCAGGAGGTGACGTGTGCGCCGACGGCCCGGGCGAAGAAGGATGCCCGTTCCTGGCCATCGGAGAGTTCGTCGACTGCTCGGGCTCCGGAGTCGGGGCTGGGTCTGGGATCTTTTCCTGGTGAAGGCAAACCTTTCCGAGGGCCAGAACGACCAAGACGAGGGCGCTCTCGATGGTCCGATGGGGTCTCCCGGGTCTCTTGGGGAGGACGGGCTCCTCCATCTGGTCCCCGCTTGGCGAGCGTTTCCTCTTGCTCGAGGCGTCGGTGTGCTGTGCGATCGGTGGCGGCACGAACTTGGCAATGCCGGGATGCGGCGTTTTGACCTTCCTGTCTCCATTAATGGCGACGCTTTCCAAGAACCGCTTGACCAGGTGATTGAGATCGCCGGGCATGATAATCGGATGCATCGTGAAGATGTTGGCCATGAAGCTGGCCACGTACTGGTTGACCTTGGCCTCGCTGTAGTCCGGGTTGCCTTCCGGGGTGAGTGTGCTGCTGCTGTACCCGATGTTGGGCGGGCTCAGGCTGCCGACCTGGCCCCAGGCTTCACCCGGCGAAGGCGAGGCGGCTGGCTCCGAGAAGGTGTCTTCTTCGGTGGAACCGTACGTTTCCGCTGCAATGACAGGATTAGACCCCCCATGTGAGGGGGACCCAAATATGTGGCCATTGCCCTCGCCCCGTCCGAAGAGACGGAGCATGCCACGCCTGACCTCTCGAGCGAGGGGGAAGTTCTCCGGGTACTTGATGCCTTCCGCAACTAGTGTCTTCTGGGTCATCTCCTTGATTGCCGGCCACGTCAGGAGGAGGTTCACAGGGCTGGTATGATTGATGGGGATCGACGGCTGCCCGGGATTTACAGCGGCTCCGGGTGGACGCTCTTCTTCTGCCGTCTCCATCATGTCGCCCTCGGCCAGGCTCGTTTCGCCGACAGCCATGGGCTCCGGGTCGTCGTGCATCGGTTCCGGTCTCAGGTGGTGGTAGGGCTCGGGGGAGGGTGGAGACTTGGCCGGCGGAGACATCGAAGACGCCGACGCATCCTTCTCCAGCTTGACAGCCTTCGGTCTCGGTGCACCATCCTCTAGCGCCTGCAGCCGACGGTCCACCTGGATGAACCTGCTCTCTATCAGGGTCTTGAGGTCGTGGATTCCCTCTAGTATATCGGTTTGTGATTTGTCGATCCTGGAAAAAAAAAAGACCGTTAGCGGGGCACTTTCGACATTGGGGTCAGACTTGGACCAACGCCTTCGGAATCGGGTCGCGGTATTTGCATTCCACGCCCTTTTCCCTACAACTCTTGCAGGGTTTCGTTTCGTCGCATTTCGCCTTGAGCTGTCGGCAGCTGTCGCAAGCCTGAGACATTGGTTAGCGCACGCCGCCATGCAAGACAAGAACCGTTGCGCCGTCGCACCTGAGACGCTCGTGTCGCCTTCCGCTTCTGGGTAGAGGCGTAGGAGACGCTGTAGATGGATTCGGGAGGAGCCTGGGAGTGGTACGGAGGCTGCTCGTACTGCTGGGGAGGAGGCTGCTGGGGCATCGGCGGAGGAGGGTAGGAGCTTCGGTAGCCCCCCGGCGTGGGGGGCATCGGGGGCGGCGGAGGGTTATCGTAGCTCATGTGCGGCGGCCGTCGGGGGTCTTCGTTGTATGGAGGAACGGGAGGTGCCGAGTGCGGCGGCGGAGGGTGAGGGCCCGGGGGCGGCAAGCTGTCTGGCGGCGCGCCGCCGGTCGAGTGAGGACGCCTCGGATGCGGCAGGTTGTCCTCGTGGGGTTCCCTCTTTACGCCTCCAGGGTCTCGAGGCGGAAAGGGGTGGAAGGCCGGGTGCGCGGGGGAGGGAGAGGGCGGGTGTCGGTAGTGGTCCTGCATCGGCGTGTGCGGAGGGTCTTGGTCATGATGTCGTCGCTCGTCGGGGTGCTGCTGATGCTGGGCCGGGTGAGGAGGGTAATGGGGCTCGGCAGAACGAGGAGGATACGGCGGCGGCGGCTGCTGTTGCTGCTGCGGGTGGTACGGCGGGACAGGCGGCGCGGAGTGGTGAGGCTGATGAGCCTGGTGAGGCGTAGGCGGATGGAGGGGCGGTAGTTGATGTTGTGGTGCGCCTGTTGGTGACCACGAGCTGGTAGTCGAGAGACGGGGACGCTTGCTGTCAGGCTGCCCCGGATCCATGCTTGATATATATGTACATACGTACAAGGCTTATGAAAAAAAAAACAAGAGACGAAGGGGGGAAAATAGGGTCAAGCCAGGTCCAAGGAGGAGAAGGTGGCGGCCATGGAAAAGCTATGGGCAGCAGAGGGCAAGGTGGGAGACCAGGCCAGGCCGGACCGGGTGCGGGTACGTTAAGGTACGGATGCTCGATGCTATGCTATGCTTGCTTGTGCTTGGTTCTCTTGGAGCAGCGCAGCGCAAGCGCAACGCAACGCGACGGAGTACTCTTTACGGGAGCGGCGACGCGGCCGGGGGGGGTGTTGACGGAGAGAGAGAGAGGAGGTGGAGGGAGAGAGGAGGAAAGGGGAGCAAGCAAGCGAAAGCAACCAAGGAAGCAATCACTCGAAGGCGACAACAGCCTGTGAGAAGCCGGACGGTGAGTGGAGGCCTAGTCGCAGCAATTGGACCTTTGGGCGCGCGGGCGAGAGAAGTGTTTGGATGAAAGAGCGCAAGGCATGGGGCGGCGGCGACGGTCCCCCTCGTATGGCCCTATGGCGTGGCCGCAACGTGTGGGCGCGCGAAGTACGGCAAGGTACGGATACGTGGAGAGATGGCGGCAGGTCGGTGTGAAAGTCGGACAGGACAGGACAGGACGGGGTTGTTGGGTTGTGCGGTGTTGGTTGGGAGAAGGCGAACGAGGTCAAGGTCGAGAGCGAGTATCCGTACACGCCGGGGAGATAACGTAACAGGCGCGGCGTATGTACTATCGTCAAGTATCGGGCTGGGTGGGCTATGCGCCGTTATGCTGCCAGGTCAGGGCAGAGTTGTGTCGAGAGGATAGGTATGGAGGAGGAGGGTGAAAGGATGGACGTGAGAGTGAGAGGAGGAGAAAGAGGCTCCAATGCAATGCTGTGCGCGCAACGGGAGATGCGAAAGGCGGAGGGGCGGCGGCGGCAGCGGCAGGCGGCGCGCGGCGAAGCTTCGACTCGAGGCTGGACCCCCAGGCAAGGAAGGGCCAGGTAGATTGTATACAGGTACCGTAGCGACACCGTAACTAGGTAGTAGGCGTAGGCACTGGAGGCATGGAGGTAATGGAGAAAGTAGTAGGTAAGGTAGGCGAGGCGTGTAGGTAGAGAGGAAAAAGGGTATCCGTCTGGGTAGAGAGAGTAATACCGCGCGCCGTTTGGGGGTGGTTCCCGGCTGTGTGGTTCTTGAAACTTGGAGATGGGAAATTTCCACTTCTGCGAATGCGCCCGGATGCCCAAAGGGTTCGGCAGGGCAAGAAGGGGGGGTATGATCAGCGTGGCGTTGGGCAGAGATGGATGGAGCTCTCTCGAGGCAAGTATTAGGTATGTTCCCCTACGGAATACACGGTTGGTAGGTTGCGTCGAGGTTGGACTGGACGGGTGGTCGCGATGAATGTGTTTGTGCCTTGGGATATTATTTTTATTTTTTATTTTTTTTATTGTTCTGACCTGACGGGGGTGAGGTGGGAGTTAAGGTGGGGAGGCTTTTTTTTCGAGGCTGGAAGGGGGGGGAGGAAGGTCGAGAAAACGTCAAGAGCAGACGGCGGCGACCGCGACGACCGCGACGGAAGGTAGTGGTAATAGTGGTGATGGGATGTCCAGGCCTCCACTGGTCACCATCAAAAGGTACCTACCGTATCCTCCCAGTAGTATCCGCATACCTCGCCGCAACGCCCAAAAGACTGGCGGTACCTGTCCCTCGCTGGGTACATAGGTACCTAGCCCCCGGTGGAGGTGTCGGGATAAGGTGCTAAGGCACGAACTAAGGCAAGGAAGATATGGGTACGGGTGCGGGTACAGACGGACAGGGGGGGGCGTGGATACCCATGGTACACTGTAGGTGGACTTTGGGAGTCGGGAATGGTGCGCCGCAAGCCTCAGCACTCTCTCTCTTCCCCCAGGTACATTCATTCCGTGCCCTCTTCTGCCGAGTACGTATCCGCACAAGAGGTGGTACATTTGAGTTCGAGACAAGGGTGAGGACCGAGCTCGCGGGCAGAAAAACGGCCTCCAACCCCCAAAGGCGGTCTGACTCTTGCACTCTGCTGGACCTATAGGTACCTAGGCGATGCGTGCCGTGGGTACCGCGGCACACGCACACACTGAACTGGAAACTACTACAGGAGAGAAGTGCCCTTCAAGTACCTACCTACTATCCGTAGGCACCCTCAAAATCCAACCGACCCTGCCAAGTCACAAGTCTCAGAAAGAACAGTGTCTTATGGGGTGCATGTACCTAGTGACTCGGCACCTTGGGGTACCTACGGATACGTACGTACTTATGGATATATGTACACTGCGTTCGTAGCATCAAGCCCCAGCGATCCTGGAAAACTGCAGTCAAGGGTCGAGCAGGCGAGGAAGGAAAAAGAAAATATCAGAGAGAGCGTGAAAAAAACGAAGGAAAAAAAAAGGTACCAAAGCCGACGGCCATTCTGGGATTGCGCCCAGGGCGAGGGATCTTCGCGACAGAACAAGGGTGCAGGGGCGTGTCCCTATCACGTCTCTGCCGTCTCTCCCACCACTACCACGCGCCGCCCTGGACGGCACAAGAACGAGAGCAAAAAAGCGCGTGCGTTCCTGGCGAGGTTGGAAGACGGAAGGCCCTCTGTACTTGCTGTGGTAGTCGTGTCTTGCGTGTGTACAGAGCAAGGTACGGTACATAGTGCCGTCGACATGTACATACATACCTGCCTGCCTGCTTTCCTTACCTCAGCCAAGCAGTAGCAATGTCAGTACGGTCCAAATACCGTCCTGTGCGATAGCAAAGAGACGTGAAAGGACACTAAAGGAGCTTCGTCAGACTAACAGTGACGGCACCTCATCACGGATATCCATCCACCAAAGTGCCGTCCCGGAACCTATCAGTAATACGCCCACAGCTTCGACACACATCCACTTCCACACACACACATACCTTCGGAAAGTCAAGGATGGGCGGTGACCGGCAAGTAGACCGACTCAGGGCTCAGGCATCTCCCCTCCCACTCGCCCCTCCGCGACACCGCTCCCGCGGCTGATCTGATGAATGCAATGCGCAGACACTGCCGCCCGCCTTCGTCCGCTCGAGTCTCTCAAGGCAGTTGCCAGCAGGGCGGGACGCGCCGCCCGGAGAGCCACGTCGGGGACTCGGGAGAGACGGGAGAGGGGTTTTTCATGGATGGCCGACGAACTGACTGCGCGGGATGCCGGGTCACGCCTTCATGCCACACGGCTGGGCACGCCGGTCACGGGACTCGACAAGGAAATTTGGGTTCTGGGAGAGTCAGACAAAATAGAGAAAAAAAAAAACACCCCGAGCGCAGGAACGCACGAGGTTCCGCTTTTCTGGGGCTCTTTTCACCCCTCTCATCGTCTTGCCTCCAGTAATTACGTCTTCTGCTTGCCTCCCTCATACCGCCAGACCGGGTGGGCGGGAACATGTCCACCTGGTGCTGGTGCGGTGAAGGACATTCGTGCCATGCCATTGGGCGACAGAGTTTGAGATGGCCCTTCTTCTCGGTTTGTGGGAGTGCCACCGCCGCCGTGCCACGCGATGCGATGCGATGCGATGCCCAGCCATGCGACGACGAGCAAACGAGTGTGGAGCAAGCCCATCAAACATTGAATTCGCTTCTACGGCAATGCCCAGTTGCCCATGCTGTCCTCGACTCAGTTTCTGCTGGCTGACCGCCGTTGTTATCTGTCGACAAGCCGCCGGCTCCGGACGTCGAATACTACACCCCTGATCGAATTGCAAGAGGGGTTGCGGCGGCACCGTGATACCTCGCCCTGTGCGCTATCTCCTGGTGAGCAGGTGCGCCGTGATCCGAACAAACAGATAGATGAGAATCCTCCCCGTCACAATGGCGTGAGGCAACTTGGCAACGGGCTCTGGCGTCTGGGGTTTGGCTCGATGGCATGTCGACAGATGCCGCGAATGGAGATGGATCCGAAAGACAATGAATGAATGCTTGGACGAAAAGGCTCGTCCGTGGTTAAATTACGTGACGGAACGCACTGGGGTAGTCTGAACACCGGAGCAGTGCTCCGTTGCGGCGACGTTGGAGCGACAGCATCAAGGGTGTCGGATCAATCAAACCCAGCAGAGTCGCTGCGCCGTTGGGTAGAGAACAGAGCAGACAGGGCCGGCGACGACTCGGCAAGTTGGAAGCGAAGCCAAGCTTTGGGAAGCTGGCGATGCGGTCACCGTCAAGCAGAGCGAGGGTCGAAATCAAGCAAGCAGACAACCGCAGCGCCGCTCCAACGGACCGGTACCTGGAAAGTACTGTTGGGAGGACTCGGCGCTCCGAGGACTTGTTGCTGGCCGACTGGGGTGTTCTGGACGGCCGAGAGACTGGCTACACTACGGTCTGAGAGGAGGGGACCAAGATGGGTGATGAGATGGGATGGGAGGGTGTGGCGTCGAGCGACCGAGGGGTTCGAGGGGCGTGTGCGGAGAGAAGATGACAGCAGCGTCGTCTCTTTTGGTCTTTGGAGGTGCTGAAGCTGTAGCTGTAGCTGTAGCTGGCGGTGGTGTGCCGGGGTGAGCTGCTGCTTGCTGAGGCCGCGTGCGAGAAGCAAGGGAGCAAGGATCTATGCTGCCCGTCAGTCGGGGTTAGTGGCCGAAGAGGTTGTGAGGGGCAAGCACACACGCCGCCGCACCAGTCCACGAGATACAGAGATAGCAGGAGGAAAAGGCGGAGGAGGAGGACGACGACGACACTACTGGAGGTGCCGGGTGGTGGTGCCCTCACAGAGTTTGTTCCTCCGTCGCTCTCTTTCCTTCCATCTGTCTTCTCGCAACTTGCAAGTGCCAGGCAGGGGCTGGAGACGTCCAAGCGCGTTCGCTGCTGTGTCAAAAGTCAGTATGAGGCTTTTTGGTTTCTGGCAGTGGACCGTCCGTCCGTCTTCTAGGTAGGCGCGCCATGTTTTGCCGTTGGTCTGCTGACCAGGTTGTTTGAGTCTGGGTGTCTGAGTCTGAGAGTCTCTCGCTCGTCGCGGCCGCCTCCTCGTTCGCCAGCTCCAAGCCTCTTCTGGTAACGCCCTGTGAGGCGAGACGGGTGATGATGACGGGAGCTCTGGTCTGGAGAGGATGGAGATGTGATGAATTGGTGAGCTCTCTCCCCTTCCGGGCCGCAGCAGAGGAGACCGTGCCGTCGCCTCTGTTGGTCGGTGCAAGTCACTTTCCATGTATTCGCGTAGTAGGGGTACATGACAAGGTACTTACCTACTCGTGGCAGGTGCTCTGGGGCACGTACTTGCATAGTGCTTGCCGAGTAAGGTCCAGTCGTCCAGCCCCTCTCATTTTGAGGGTTCAGTCTTCTCGACGTCGCCTTCGCTGTATCGGTGACTCGTCGCAGCGCTCTGCTGCCCCGCGACTCGCTGCCCATGCTCGAGTCTCACGCCGTACACAGTACTTTGACTGCCGAAATACCTTCCCATCCCACCCATCAAAGTGGGGCCCAGGTGCTAAGATGTGGGTTTTGCCCAGAACGTTTGAAATTTTCTTCCTTGTCCTTTTTTTCCCTTTCCTTTTGGCCCTTTTTACCCCCCTCCAGCCTGTGAACAATGGAGTATCTCCGAATCCCACTCTCATCATCGGCCTCTCGTTGTGTACGTACTACGTACTTCGTGCGGTTGTCTCCGTGTCCGTGGTATCGTGCCCCTCAACATCGACCTGAATGTGATGGAGCTGGAGATTGGAGATGGCGCCCGCTGCATCAATAAGCCAAGGTACATATAGTACCTGATACGAATTCGTCGTACTGTAGTATCAGAGACAGAAGACTTGCGCCCCGAGCCATGCCCGTCCCCGATTCGGGCTCGGGACCACCGGCGGGCTTGCGGCACGTGGGTAGATACGGCCGTGTTGTCTGCGCAGAGTCAGACTGCGGTCTCGTCTTGTGCTACTGACGTCTGTTCATCATCGTGCCTGACCTCTGACTTGGTGTCACCAGGAACAAGGTTTCGTGGGGCGACGTTGGCTATGAGGAGCAGCGAGCCATGCCATGCTGCCATGCCGCTATTTCAGCTCATGTTCGGAGTACCGCGCCTCATCCCCCAGCGTCGTTCGAATGTCATAATCGTGCTTTTCGTCAGTGCTCATAAAAGTGCGTCATCCTTCATGAGCTCCAGGACGCGCCTGCAATTACACCACGCACTCCCAATGCCGGCTCGCCACCAAAAGCGCAGTGCAGCACAGCACAGCACAGCACAGCATAGCGGATCGTCGCGAACCACACCGCGGCCGGGAAGAAATTGACAGCTCATCGGACCCTTTGATGCAAAGACGGATAACGCGAGATATCTGCGCGCGACAGACGACAGCGGCGGTGCGGTGTGGTGCGGACGTCGGTGAGTGAGGGACTCAAAGTGACCTTCACACTTGACGGCCCCGCCTCCCCCTGCACCTCATTCCTCGTGGTGGTTTGGTATCCGTACCGGCGACCTCCAGGTACCGCCCCTTAGTCAGACGCTCGTCACTTTTGAGCAGGGGTGAGGGAGCCATGCCCCCAGTACCGCATGGGCTTTGAAAACGGGTCAATGGCTGCCGACTCCAGCCCGAGCACACTGAATGCGAGGGGTGATACTCATGGAGATCCTTCCCGCCGTTGATTGGTATTTAGTGTCTTCTGAGATCAACGTGACCTCCTTTACAAAGGAACTTAGTGTTGTCAATTAGTATTAATTAATACGGGATCCCTGTGGTTATTACCCCCCTACCCTCTCCTCTACCCTTCTATCCCCCTCTTTCTTCTCTTTAGTACTCCTTTATTTCTTTTTTAAATATCTTTTTAACTTTATTAAAGTAGTTATAATATCTTTTAACTTACTTTACTATTACTTTATTTTTTAAATAAATATCTCCCTTTTAAAACTATTAATTAATCTTTTTAAACTACTTAATAAGCTTTTATAGTATAGTAATATTATTACGACTATTCTTTAGTTTACTTTAGTAGTTAAAAAATAGTAAAAAGGTTACTATTTAGTATAAAAGTATAAAATAAACTATAGACTTTTTAGTTTTTAACTTTTAGTAATACTATTTTAGTTTTAGTTAGTTAATATACTAGTTAATAATAGTAACGTTTTTATTAATTATTTTAATTAACTAGTAGTTTATAGTATATATAGTTACTATATTAATATACTTAGTATTATTAAGTATAGTAGTTTTAAGGATTTAAGTAGTATAGTAATAAAAAAAGGAAATCTAGTAAACTATAAAGTAGCTCTATTAGTTTATCTTTTATCTTTATTCTATAAATTACTAATAAGGTTTTTAACTTATTAACTAGCTTTAAGAGTATTTATATACTTTTTTTTAGTTTTTATAAATATATAGTAGTGTATAGTAAATACTAATAATATAGCTAGAATTAAGTTAAAATATACGTTTTTGTCTCTACTAATAATAGTGTTAAGAAGGAAAGAAAAAAAATTTAGTAATAGGAGATTAATGTAACCTCTAAGCAGGCAAGTAAGTGTGCCCGTAATGACTAGCTTCGCTTGTAGCGGGTAGAGGACGATGTTAAATTACGCGTCAATTAGTACGTATATTAATATATATATCTATATACCACTACACGCGATTTTCGCCCCTATTACGCCCTGTACTAGCCGTTAGGGGCTTGGCTACTAGACTTTTTATTAATTTAGGCTAGCCTTTAGCTATTAGCTTATATAAGTAGTTAAAATCCACTTCTATACTATTTAGAGTAGTAGGTTTAAATTTATATAATTTAATGTACCTTTTTAATAAGGGCCTTTATAAGGCTTTTACTACTATATTAATAGTTAAAAGGCTTTTTAAATATATTATTTTATTTACTTTTTTTTAGTATATATTCTATAGTTTAATTACTTTTTTAATTACTTTATAATTACTTAGTAATTAGTGCTTTTTAAATACCTCCCTAGAGTAGTATATTTATTTATTTTTTAGCTTTTAAGTAGTCCTATTACTCTTATTAAACCTCTACTCTTATAGTAGAAAGAGTAGTACTGTTTTTAAAGTACTTAAAGCTTATAATCCTTTTTTTAATTCCTTATTAGTAAAGTTAAAGTCCTTAAGCTTTTTATTTTTAAGCTTAGTTTTATAGAGTGTTTTAAGTTACTTAGTTTAATTAATAAGATTTAGCTACTTAAGAAATACTTTAAAGTAAGTACTAGTAAGTAGCTTTATAAATCTATTAGTTATTAGTTTTATTATAGGGATATACTTAATAATAATATAGTTTTTTTAAGTTTTTTAATATAGTTAATAGTTATAAATATTAATATAGTATAGTTTTATTTATAGTTAAATTGTTTTTTTATTAATAAAGTAGATTATTTGTTAATTATTATATTAGATTTATATACTTAGTATTAGAGCTACTAAAGTAGCTTTAATAGTTTTTTTTTAAGGTTTATATAGAGGGCTATTATTAATTAACTTATAAAAATTACTTTTTTTACTACTTAAAAGAGTATGAGTAGCTTAGCCTTTATAGTTAATATAGTAACTATATTTTATTTATTAATTTACTACTTAATTAATTTACTAAAAAACTTAATTATAAAGACTTAAAAGCTTTTGTAGTTTACTATATTATTAGTAAAGCTTGTATTTATAGTAACTATAAAGCTATTATTAGGTTTTTCTTTTTTATAACTATATTTAAAGTATAAAGTATATTAGTAAATAAAGTAAACTATAGTTTTTTTAGCTTTTTTAGTATACTCTAGGCTGGGGTTGTAGTTAAAGTAGGTAAAATAGCTAGTTAGAAGAGTAATATTAGGCTAGACTATTATTACTAAGTATATTATAGAATTAATATTACTTTAGTATTAGTTAGTTTTAGTATATATAGCTATTTCTTTATATAAAAAAAGTTTATTTAATTAAAATAGTAAAGTATATACTTTTTTTAATTTTATTATATATTACTAAAGTTATTTAGTAAGTTTATTAATATATACGGATTATAAGAGTTAAAGTTACTTTATAGTATAGTTATAAATAACTTTAATTTTTAAGAACTATTATAAGTTTTAACTACTTTTAAAATAATACTACTTTTAAAAAGCTTTCATAAGTTTTATAACTTTATTATAGTACTTTAAGGAGAAGTAGAGTATATAGTTATTTATATAAAAAAAGAAGATTATGTAGCTATGTATTTAATAGTAGTTTTTACTAGTAACTTACTTTAGTTTAAGTTTTTATAAACCTACTTTAAAATAGTACTATTAAAGGAGTAGTAAGTAATATAATTTATAAAGTACTTTAATAAGTTTAAGGATAGTACTTTTTTTTTAGTAACTAGGGGGTATTTATATATAAATATTTTTATTAAGTTTTATATATATAGAAGTATTTATAGTATTATACTATAGAAGTTTAAAATTAAAGTAGTTAGTAATAGTTATTAGTATTTAAAAGGATATACTAGTAAGTATTAAAGTATATATTTTTTAATTATTTTAATACTATTAGTTACTATATATAACAAGGACCCCCTCCAGAGTAACTAACGGCCCACAAGCCACGTGCTCTAGGGAATAGCCGTCCAGCTACCTACTTTATTAATCTTTTTCGTTACAGCACTCGAATTTACTTACTATAACGCAGCTTTTATAGATTTAAAGTAATAAGTATTTTTAATTAATTTC
Source organism: Colletotrichum musae (assembly GCA_027406025.1). Taxonomy (NCBI): domain Eukaryota; kingdom Fungi; phylum Ascomycota; class Sordariomycetes; order Glomerellales; family Glomerellaceae; genus Colletotrichum; species Colletotrichum musae. The sequence goes on from JANVYC010000007.1 coordinate 1,038,874, forward strand.
AACTACTAATTACACTATTAACACCACTAAAACCACTAACGCCTTCCCAGCAGACTGTCCCTCTAAACCCATCGAATCTAAACTAAACCGTCCCGTTACTTTCCTTAGTCGTTATATCCCTCTATAACTAACGCGCCGTTACTACACAGCTACAGCTAGTTTAGCCACTTAGCCCTACTATTATTAACATCCATCTTAACATTACTTTACTAAATATACTAATATTAGCCCCTTAGGGCTTTATAATACTAGTAGCTACGTCCTTTAGTTAATTAAAGTATTTGTAGTTATTTTTAAACTATAAAAAATTTATAGTAGTCCCGTTTTATAATTTACGTATTATTACATCTACTTTAAACTAATTTTTAGTAGTTTAATAGCTTAAAGTACTAAATATAGTAAAGGATATTTTTATATTATTTAAAAGGTCGTTTTAATTAAGTGTTAAATTAGTATTAAGGCCTATACTTAAACTAAAGAGGTAATTACAGCCTTTATTGTAGTTTATTTTAATTTATATAGTAATAGAATAGTATTTGTCCTAGCTATAGAGGGAGTTAGTAGGTAACCTTTTATTAGATATTATAGGTTATTATTATGTATAGGTGTGTAAAAGACAGGAGGAATTAACAAAGGCCTTGCTCGTAGTAGTAGTACCTTTTTCTTTAATAGTAAACGCTACTAGGGCTTATTAGGCCCTACGCGTAGTGTGATCTAGCTAAAGGTTTGTATAAGTGAAGGTTTGTTTTGATATATTTAGTACTACTTATCGGTAATAGCATCGTTGTTATTACTATAGAAAGGGCAGGTAAGCGAAAGTATTAAAGTACATATACCCTACTAAGCTCTACTCAAAACCACTTAAGCTAAAGGGGGTTAAAGCTACTAAATATACCCTATTAAATACTTCTATTTAATTATACTATTTAATAATACATAGCTATAGTATATTCTTTTTAAAATAACTTATAGAAATATCCGGACAAAATAACTACTTAAAAAAAAACATAAATATAACAAGTTAAGCTTTAATTTTTAAAAGTTTATTATATTTATTTAGTTTATATATATAAACTTAGTAGTAACTAAGGATTTAAGTACTTTTTATAGTACTTATAGGTACTTTTTTTTAAGAGTTTATTTTTAAATAGTTTTTAAAATAAGTTATTTTAGTTACTTATATAGTTATAGTATACAGGTAAGTTAATACTTTTATATAAAATATAAATAAAGGTTAGAGATTTTTTTAAAGGGTACTTAGTATTAGTAAATTACTATACACTTTATACAGCTTTTTATACTTACTTAATAAAAAGGTTTTGTTTTTTTAGGTACCTATATTCTTTTTTATAATTAGAAATTATTATTAAAGCGTTTAATATTTACTATTTAGAATACCTTTAAAGTATATTAAATACTAGGGATCCCTTTTAATAGTTTATAAGTAGCTAAGGGGTTAGTTTAAAAGTAGTAATACTATAGAGTATTTTAATATAATAATAAAGTCCCTACTAAAAAGGCGGCTTTATAAGAGCTTTACTTTTAACGGGGTCTAGTAAGTACGTTATAATAGGTTTATTTAAGGTCTTTTAGATTATTATAACTTAGTACTACTTCTATATACTTCTTTAAATACTTTTTTTTATAAATAAGTACTTAAAAGAAAGTAGTAAGTAAGTTAAGTAGTATTAATATTAACTTAAAGTAGGCTGTTAAGTATAAATATTTACTAAAAGGAGTTTATTTTATAGTAGGGTTTTTAGAATTAAAATTTTTAAAAATTTTACTAAGGGCTTTTATAAAAGGTATAACTTTATTGTTTTTTTTACTTAATAAAAGGGGTCTATATAGTACTTAATAGTTACTTTTTTTATTACTAGTAAAGTAGTTATAAATTTATATAGTAATAGTATTAAAGTTAAAGTTTAAAGTATTTTTAGTAAAGGCTTTTAAGTTACTATTAAATTATTAAGTTTTATTAAATATTACGTTTTTTATAGTAATAACTTTTTTAGTTAAGGGGATTTATATACAGTATTAATTTATTAAGGTATATTTTATAAAAAACCCTAGGAGGGTGTGGTTAGTAAAGTAGTTAAGGCACTTTTTTTTAAGTTAAGTAGTAGCTATAAGGGTATATACTTTGTAACTATATACTTATAAGTGCATAAGACTTAGTTTTATAGTATTATTATTTTTAAGTTACTAGTAGAATACTTTATATAGGGTCTTTTAACTAAGGACTATTTATAGTATATAGTTATAGAGATATACTATAGACTTATATATATTAGGCTATATTTTATAGGGGAGTTTGTTACTTTTTTTTATAGTTTTTATTTTAGTTTTAACTATAGTACTTATATACTTAGTATTATTATTTTAATTTTAAGTATTTAGAGTAAATAGTTTAATAAAACGGCTTTATACTTAAAGAATAACTATTAGTTTTTTATATTTAGTAAGTTTTTTATTATATTTAAATACTAGTATATTTATATTATATTAGAGTTTTATTATAGTAATAAATTTATTAAAGGTCTTAGTAAGGGTATTAGTAGAATAGTTAAAGAGGTAGTAATTTTATAAGTACTAAGTAATATAGTTAGTAAATATTAGTATAGATATAAATTTATTATATTTTTTTATATATAAGTAGAAGTTAAACGCGATATACTTACTAGGGTAGGTATATGTATTACTTTTTTATAGTTTATAATAGATTATTTTTTTTACTTTACTAATACTATATATATTATAGTAAGGGTAAGGAGCTTTATTTTATTAAATTTAAGAGCACTAACTATAATTTAAACTCTTTTTATAAAGTTTATTAAATAGTAGAGTAGCTTAGGGCTAGGGTAGTTAAGCTATTAATACTATATCTTTTTACTACTTTTAAAGAGCTAGTACTTTATAAAGCTATACTTATTTTACTATTATAAAGTATAAGTATACTAAACGGCTTATATAGAGTTATAGCTACTGTATACTGTTTTAAGAGTAACTTTATTATACTTAAGTATATATTAATTATATTTAACTTTAATAATACTAAAGGGGCTATAATTAAATTTATATAGTATTAATTAATACTTAAAGTACTTATCCTACTAGTATTTTTATTTATATAGTTATTAATAAGAGATAAGATTTATTACTATAAATATATAGAGTATTTATTAGAATGTAATTACGGCCCTGCGCTACGGCTGCAGTGCCTCAGCTACAGCAGCTGTGGCTTAGGGACGTGTGGGGTTATATAACCCCACGGGGCCTACTTTTAGGGGCCCCTTTTAACCTACACTAGCAGCCCTCCTTCTTACATTAATACAATCCATCCGCATTACTACTTTATAGTTAATTTAACCTTGTTTTAATAGCTGTATAGCCCCTTATTTTTACTTTATTTTAGGGTCGCGTTTACTTACTCTATATAAACTAACACTAATTAGTAGTTAACGTACATACGCAACTATAGTAATTATTATTATCTATAGCGGCACTATAGTTAACAATAATTACAATCTTTTTAGTTATAAAAAAAATATTATTACAAACATAATTAGCCCAGAGTCAGTCAATCACTTACTAGTAAATAACGTTAATATACTAAGCCCCTATTTAGCAGCAGTTAATTTTACTTATAGATCCAGTATACTATCACAAACGCATTTAAAACGTTAAATAGAATAAGTAATATTTAGTATATCCCTTTTTAATAATTAAACTATCTTAATTATTAAAAGCATCCCTTAATATAACAACCTTTTAATCCCCTTATTAATAAAGCCTAAATTAATAACTTTTTAATCCCCTCGTTAATAGAGCTTAATACACTAAAGCTTATCTAACAGCCAACTAAACCTTAAGCCAGCTCACTTATAAATACAAAAAGTACCCCTCAATACATTATCTTTATAGTAACAAACTTAGGGATTAATAGCCTTAAGGTATCTCCAGCCTTATCTCCTTACTAAATCCTAGCCTTACTAACAGCCTTAAGCTATTAAATTAAAAACCCCTACTTAAGCCCTACTTACTTACTTAAGCCTAGGGATCTACAACTTCCTACCATTAACCCATAGATCCAACAGCCCCCAAGGCCCCATTTACCAATCCACAGATCCAGCAGCTCCAAGCCCCCATTAACTTAAGCCCCTACGCAGTACTCCACAACTATCCCTCCCCTATTTAATATAACAAACCCTCCTATACCCCCACAGCCCCTAATTACTTAAACCTATCCCCACAAGGGATCGAATACAGGCAAAGATTCTTTAAAAAACAAAAAACTACTAAAAAAAGTATAACTAACTATTCTATTAAAAACAAAAAGCTACTAAGAAATAAATATAGGGATAGTTACGAGCCATAGTACCCTAACCCTTATCACAACAGTACCAAAGGACATACAGCTAGCTATATCTCTAGAGGTACTATTAGGGATAAGCAGCAGTACCAATAAACATACAGCTAGCGTCCTACTACTCTATATCTCTAAAAGTATCGCTAGGGATAAATAATAGAGCCGGGGGATATACAATTAGTAATCCTACACTCTATATCTCTACTAGTATTATTAAATATTATAGTAATAGTATTAAACTATAAATTAACTAAAACTATAAGTAATACAGCACGTCAGTAGGGCGTACTATAAATAAAATAAATATTTAATAAAACCACTAAACGTATAGTAGGCTATTACTACAGCTATACGTATAGTAGCCCTATTAGAAATAAAGCACTTAACGCCTATAAAGGTTTTAAGATTTTTTATTATTTTAAAGAGTAGTAATCTATTAAACTGTATTAATTACCACCCTTTTTATAATTATAATTATTTCTTAGGTTAAGGCCTAACACCTTAGGCCTTAAGAGTAAAAACTACTAATATTAAAATATAATTACAGCCCTGTGCTACGGCTGTAGTACCTCAGCTACGGCAGCTGTGGCTCGGGGACGTATGGGGTCACATGACCCCACAGGGCCCACTTTCAGGGGCCCCTTTTAACCTACACTAGCAGCCCTCCTTCTTACATCAATACAATCCATCCGCATCACCACTTTATAGTCGATTTAACCTCATTTTAACGGCTGTACGGCCCCTTGTTTTTACCCTATTTTAGAGTCGCATTTGCTTACTCTGTACAAACTAATAGTACTATATTATAAAGGTATATTATAGATTTTTTTTTATTAGTTTAAGTAACTTTAATACTTATATTTTTATATACTTTAATTATAAGTAGTTTAGAGTTTATTTATAAATAGTTATTTATATTAGTTATTTAGAGTTTTATAAATAGTTATTTATTATAGAATATATAAATTAATATACTAAAGTTAAAGAAGTAGGAGTTTTTAAAAGGGTAAGTTTATAGGCCTTTATAAGGAGTAGTTTAAAATACTATTAGTAGTTATTTAAAACTCTTAATATATTAACTATAGAGTTATTTATTATAGAGATTTTTAATAAGTTTAATTAATTTATTATTAGTTTTTAAGTACTTATTAGTATACTTTTAATAAGTTATATTATAATACTATTTTTTAAATACTTTTTTAAAAAAAATATAATAATATAAATTAAATAAGTAAGTAAAGTTATAAGTAAAGTAGATATTATATTATAAAAAGCCTTAGTAATTACTTTACTTTAAATAGGTACTTTATAAGTAGTCTTTATACTACTTATTTAACTTTTAGTTATTTATTTAGTTAATACTAAATACTTTAAGAGTATACTAAAATTTTTTAATTAATTTTAGTAAGTTATTAATAGCTTTAGTAATTAATAAAATTACCTTTTTAAATATAGCTATATACTATACTTTAAAGTACTTTAATTTAGAGTTTTAAATAAAGTTTTAAATTAGTAAGTACTTAAAGGCTTAGTATATATTAAGTAGTTAAAATTTGTTTTTTAGAGAGGCTTTAAGTAAAATAGTTTATTTTTTATATATTTTAGTAATTTATAAATTAAACTACTTAGTAGTAGTTATTTTTAATATAAAGTAATAACTATAAGGGATTATAAAGTAGTTTTAAAGTATTTACTTTGTGCAGTTATAGTAAAGAAATATAGTTATATTAAAATAACTTTTAAAGTATAATAGTTAGTTAATTAGTTTTTTATTTATATTATAGTATTAGTACTAAAGTTTAAAAAATATAGTTTTTTATATTTATATAACTAAGTTATTTTTATTCTTTTTATAGTCTTTATAATAATAATTAATAGTTTTTTATATACTTTAAGTATTAGTATAAAACTTAAAGTACTTAATAAAAAGGTTTATAATACTTATAGTATAGTAGGAGTTATTAATACTATATAAAAAAGAAATATCTTTAGGGATAGTTATTAGTAGGGTAGATTCTATAGGTATTAAGGAGTAAAGGCTTAGTAACTTAGGTTTATAGTAAGTAAAGCTTTTTAAGTAGTTATTTAAAAGTAGTTTTAAAGGTAGTATTATAGTACTAATTAGTAGTTAGTAGTTTATATTTAGGTTAATAGTATTTTAAAAGTTAAAAAAGACCCTTTAAGTTTAAATAGTATTTTACTAGGGGATTTAATCCTTAGGGTCTATAAAGAAGATTTTACTAGTAGTTAAATTAGTTATTATAGTAATATATTTATTTAAAAAGACTTATAGTAATTAATTAATTATATATAGTAGAGGGGTTATAGTATAAGACTTTTAATTATTAAATTATACATTAATTAGTATATATATTAATATATATATTTATGTACTACTATATACGATTTTTACCCCTATTACGCCCCGTGCTAGTTATTAGGGGCTTAGCTACTAGACTTTCTATTGATCCAGGCCGGCCCTTGGCTATTGGCTTGTACGGGTGGCCGAAATCCGCTCCCACGCTGTTTGGAGCGGTGGGCTCAAATCCACGTAATCTGACAGACGAGGTCTATGCTGACCGACCTCCATCACGGGATGTGATGACACGTCGGCAACCCCAGCGCCCTGTCCAAGCTCATGGACGGTGGAACACGGTAACAACCGGTGACCTGCAAACCGACGTGATCAACGCCTGACCGCCGTCTCCAAAGGGTGATTGCGTCCCTTGTCTGTGGTGTTTCTCACAAAGAGCCAGGAGCGGTGGGAAGCCGCCGAGGAAAAGTCCAAGTCTGCCGTATCATGTCCGTATTGTGATTCGCAACAGGACATTTCCTTCTGTTTCCTGCGAGTGTGGCAGTGTGGTGTTGCAGGCCTTTCCCTGTGGGCGGTGACAGACAGGATGGACCGTCAGTCCCGAAAATAGGATTCGGGGAGGAAGAAGAGTTTCGTCGTGATTGGCTTTTATGCCCTCGACCGGCATCTCATGTGTGCGCTTCATTGAACAAGATACGCGTACGGAACTTGTTGTTGGTATCATTCGATCCGGACCGTGAATGCTGAACTAACCCCGCGATTGAACGCGCAAGGCACCGGAGCGCGTTCCGCCTTCGTGGCACCCGAAGGACCGGAGCGGTTCGCAACTCTCCATGCATGGGACTTGACAGCAACAAGCCGGGCAGAAATTCCTCTCCTCGGTCAATGGGTTCTTCGCGTGTTGCTCTCCGTGCGCACTCCACAGCTCCATCCATCGCCGTGCCTCTTCCCCCAGCTTGCGTGATAACCCAGGTCGCAGTCTGACGAAACCAAACATCCGTCCGTTGTGCGACGCGACAAGGCAAGGCACGCCGACGGAATGACAGGCTGCTCCACCACCAACATAAATCTCTCTCTCGAAGTCGACATCCACCGTCCAGTCCACAACAAAGCGGTGTTGTCGGCCTCGAATCAGTCACCGCCTTTTCGAAGCCCACCGCGCTGGTGCTGTGACCTGGGAGAGGAAACTTTGCGGAGATCCGCCAAAAGACTGTACCAGACCGGAGCAGCGTTGTAGTTGACGGTCGCAGCGGTTGCGCACTCCAGTGGCTCGTATTATCTGGACGCTGATAATCTGCCGTCGCACGAGAATCGCGCGGGCTCCGACGTGCCCGACGTGCCACACGACAACTGCCGTCGCGAAGAAGCCGCTCGGCAGAGGCACTGCGCGGCGCGCCATCCATTCTGCCGATGAGCGTTCCACCTGCTGCGAGTGCTGTTCAACGTCGTCCCTCTGAGTCCTCGCACTCCCTGGAGATCGCCGGCTAAGGTTCTGGGGCGCAGATGCGCTGCATTCAACCAACAGTAACTGTATTGGCAATCCTGGGGAATCTTCGACATCTTAATTTTCATAATCAAAAAGCCCGGTCACCGGTGTGGCCCTCCAAGGCCCCCTTATCCTCGATCCCTCGTTCGCCGTCAGCCTTACTACCGATATGACGCCGCCGCAAGCAGATGTTGTGGAACAGGAAAGCGAGCAGCAGTGAGCTTTTCTAATTGTGAATGAACAAATGGCGTGACTTTGACTCGTAGGTTGCATGTACTAGGCTGTTCCCTGCAACAGAAAAGCCCGCCGACCCTTTCTCGACGTCTGTGTCCTTAGCTGCAGAAAAACGTGCAGCATCAGCGAAGCAGCAGCCTGATAAACCACACATCAGGTATGAGATGTGCATCCGAGCACAGTGATAGCAACGTCACGAGGTCGATGACTCCTTGCTGCCCATCGCTGGTGAACGTGACATGTCCGGGTTAGCTGACATCAACCTCCATCGCATCAATTTCCACAAAGCCCTTGCTGAAGAAGCCAAGTCGGCGTGGTCAGGGATGGATGTTGGACTTGGGCTGGCTTCTCTTGTTCATCTCGTCTTGGGAAAAGTCCGGAGTGCGCCTTCCCGAGAACTGATATTCAGCCAGCTGACGGGCCGGTGACCGAAGGGCATATCCGCGGAGAGCTACTCGACTTCCCTCGGACGCGGAGTGCGGGGAACGAATCTAGCAGTAAGATCGACAGGGTTCGCCTCCAATAGTCGCATTGACGACCGAAGTTTGTCCTACCCAGAGGTGTGCCTGGCTATCCCGAAACAAGCTTGCTTCATGTGAGGCGACCTCTATTGCTACCTTGCACAGATACCCAGGTCAGATGACCTGTCGAAGCAGAGATGCGAAAACGCGGCGTGGTAAGTATGACACATATGATCAGTGCCGCCGAATACGACTCTCGATCAGTTGGCGACCATGGGTGTCGGAAATCAAAGAGCAAGCCAAAGAGACAATGGAGATCCGGAGATTGGAGCCGCGCAGGCTGGAAACGAAGGTTTGCAAGGGCCGCTGGGATCTCGGGGGGGAGGCCAGGCGACGGTGATGCTGCAAATTGATAAAAACCCAACAACCGACTAGCGTTAAGCCAGGCCCCCGGCCATTGACTGGCCTCGCCCGGTGTTTGAAGACTTGTTCCACAGAATGGCACCGTTGCGCTGTCTGTTAAATCGAAATGACATCTGAACAATGGCGACAAGCTGTGTCCGTACAAATGTGCCTAATACGTCTTGGGTTGCAACGGCCGGTGCGACTGGCTGAGGTGTGCCAAGTGATGATATGTTGCGATGATACCATGCTGTGTGGTAGCGCCTGCGACTGCCCGTTCGTTTTCTCTTCCCTGGCCTCGCCGCCGGCTCACTCATTGTAACCCACTCGGTGTTGTGGGAATTCATTGTGCAGAGTTCCTGGACGCATCATCAAGTGCGGTTTTTTCCCGGCAACCACAGCTCCGGTGGGGACACTGATGGTTATGTCCAATGATGAGTAGAGCTTGGTTCCAATGCGACGGTCGACATCCGGGCAAAAAGGAGGATCGGCTTTTCTCCGACGTCCGTTGTCAGTTATCAGAATCTTTTGAGTTCCGTTTGCGCCAAGGGTAGAACAAGTCTTCTGGAAGTTTGAATGTGGCTTTGTAGCACCCCTCAAACTCCGACTCTTTGTTGGGTCAAACAAACCACGGGGCTTGCTAGTCAACCACTGAAATCCTGCAGTGCTTAGTGATCTTGCCGTGCGGGCTTCGGGGTATCGGTTGGCGGTGTAAGAGACTCGGGAGCTTCCCTCGTTAAATTCCGCATATCGATCAGGCCATTACTGCCACACCGAGACCCCAAGACAGCTGAGTCGTCACAACCGGTCAAGATGGCAAATCGATATCCAGGGTGTTGCAGGCCGCCGAGAAGCTCGACGGGCACCATCAAGTAGTTGGATCAGGCTTCGACTGAGGTTGCTATTAGGATTCGGGCAGCCGGCCTTGCGTCGATCATATCCAGCTGCATACGTGGGTAGTATGGGGCAATCGCATGGCACCCAGAACTCGGAGAGCGCCACTCTCGGAGAAGTCATTTTGTGCCTGAGAATAGCAACCATACTTACCGCTGACGGCACACTTACCGCTGACGGGTCCGTCATTGAACACGTCTGAATTCAAACTGAAAGTAATGGAAGACAAAGCCGCACCATTACCGCAAATTATGTCGCCACGTGGGCCTTGAGCGTCTTGGGGTGAAGGTTTGGCTCCGAGGCTAAACGACCGGAATCCGGACACACGCAAGGTCCTCCATGTCGCCCTCGTCCCACCGTGAGCGGGCCGAAAACGGCGTCCAATCGAAGGGCTCACATCTCCCCAGAAATGGAGAAGAACTGGCTTCGATTCGGTGCCGAGAGCGACTAGAAGGTTGGAACGCCGTTCGGTCCGCAAAAACTAGGACAAGGTCGTCGCCTCAGCAAAACATGAAACTGGCCGTCGTCATTAGGAGGCCAGGAGTGAGTTCCAGAAGCCAGCCACATCAACCGTCTCCGTCTCCGTCTGCGACCACGGTTCTGAATTTGGGTTGGGAGCGGTGTATGATGGTCGTGCGCTTGTCTTGATTTTGTAGCGGTACTAGTAGTATTTGCTCATCCGCTCTTGAACAGCCGGTGCTCGCCTGTGCTTATCTTTCAAGTCTAGTGTCAGTGGCGACGACTGCTAGGCTAGCGGACTGAATGAATCGTGATGCTGCCCTCGCGGTAATTGCGTGCGACTGGTATTCCGTTTCGTAAACCCCCTCGATTAAGCCCTCGCAAGTCGCCGTGGCTCTTCGACGAGAGTTGAGACTCAGGAATTTCCGCCTCTGACAGATATTTCGTTCCGAGTCGAGGATCAACCAAACCCGGCGAATCGCATCAAAATCTCCCCTCTGTTGGTATATATGCTATTCTGCACAATTGCCGCACTTCCAAATTCGGCCATGGCTCCGTGAGGCGCAGGTCGCTGGTGTCCTTCGCAGAACGAGTACAACGGTAGTGTACCGTTGCATTCTGGGTCACGTGACGAACACGACACCGAAACTGTGATACCGTCCCTTGTAAATCGCGTGGCCCTCAAGGATGAATCAAACTCCAGAGCAGGCCTGATGCCTGGACATCGTAAACCTGGGTGGGCATGCCAGCGATTCAGTCAAGGGTTCTCGCGCGCGAGTGCTCTCCTGCGGTCAATGCGGATTGCACATGGCCAGACAAACTTTCATCGCAAGGTCGCCAAATGTTGATCTCGATGCCCAACTACGACGGCGTCCCCGATTTCTGTGTCGGGCAACGGCACAATGCCTTGTTGAGATGGCGAACCCCTAGATTTCTCCGCCATCGTTAGCGTCGCCGCCAGACAAATTTTTCATCGTTTAGCTCACACCAGTCCGGGGGCGTCTTTTTTGAGGTCGAAAAGGGGCTTCATCCAATGTCACCGACCACATTACTTCAAGTGGTGGTCCACGATATGTAGCGTTGCATAAACTGGGATCCGTGAGGATAATGATTTGCAATTCCGAAATCGCAGATATTTCTTATCGATTCATCGAAGAAATCCCTGACATAAGCTTGAGGCTCAAAGACAGCCACAGTATCGACCTGTTCGTGGAACGTTGATGGCATCGTGGCGCCTTGACAGATATCCTTCCACCCGCAGGCATGCCGTCGGTCGCGAGCGATCTGAAGTATCTCGGAGGACAGGCGTAGGAGGGCGGGAGCCGGGTTCCATGCCGGATGAAACCCCCACTACCGCTGTCGGGCTGCCCACATCCATCCGGTCCGGCTCGTTGGCTGGCCGCTGCAATCGAGCAAGTACCAAGTGACTTTGGGAAGAAATAGCGTTGCCAGCAGGGCTCGTAGTTACCGGAGCAGACCGGCAGCTCAAACAATTGCAGAGGCACGCTTGAACAACTGTAATAAAACCTTTTCTGCAGTCGATGGGCGTCATTGACCAGACGCATGCCACTGGCCTCCTTGGTCGGCGTAGGAGCGGCTGACCGTGTTGTCCCCATACCAGTACATCTGCCGATAAGTATGAGACGACACTGCCCAAAGATGCGACTTGGTCGTTCGCCCGACATAAAGGGGTTACGTGTGAGAATAATGGCTAGTGGTCTCCTCAAGGACTGTGTGCGCGTTGACAGACGACTGGATGTTCGATAGATACGTACTCAATTGATACTGGTACGCCCTACTATGATGGGCATTCATCGACGCCTTTTCCGAGGAACCAAGTTCTCATCTCGCAAGGATGAGTTGGCTTCCCCGACCATTCGCGCGTTCGACGGGAATACGGCGCTGCGGGCTCCCTTTCTCGCCTAGTCGCACTGGTAACTGGCTGCTGTGGCGGACAAGCGGTTGGCAGCAGAGTGTGCTTTTGAGTGGCAAACAAGTAGAAGTAAGTGCTTGTCCCATATCCATCGCAAACAATATCCCTGGTGACCACCATGTGTGTGCTTGTCGTTTGTGTAACGACACTGTGCTCGTTCGGCTTGGCTCGCGCGTGAAGACGGAAACCTCGCCTTGTGTGGCAACCGTGACGTTGAAGTATGCAACACAGTGAAGCATGCATTGATTGTGGGAGTCACGGGCTCCAGTGACCCTTTCCGTTGTTTTTTTTAGATGATGGACATGTCGAAGGGCCGCTGATACGAAAGATCTTCGTGGTGCTTCGCTTGGGGTGGAAGCAACTTCTGAAGGAATACCCAGAGATTCGCAGCAGTGCCCACTTGCTGATTGAACTTCTGTCCTCAACCTCGGGATATAGGGCCTCCATCGCTCTTCACTGCTGTTTGCCGCTTTTACGGTCAGGCGGGGCATTTTCGACGAGCATCTTCGTCTTGGGAGGCTTGGCTAATGACCAGGTGCAGACGAGTACCAAACACAGACTGGCCGCACCTGATAAGTCATTTTATCTACATTTGTTAATAAGGGCTGTTCGGTTTGTTCAGTATTCAGGTGACTTACAATGCTTACGCCGTACAAGGCCCGATAAGAACCCAGTTGAATCTGGGGAGTTGAATATCGAAGTTCGATACCAGTAGGCTGAGCTTGAGAGACATTTACACATCTTCATCTGGGTCCATCATCTTCCGCCTCTTAGGGGCTCTCTTCCAAGAGCCACGGTCAGTGAATCCAACTGATGCCGAAGGTCGAAGAGAGTTATTGGTGGTCATTGGCTGGATTGGATCGTCGGCGGCAGAGCGTGCTGCCGATGTTGGGTCGATATCTGCATCAGTATCCAGGCCTTCGGTGAAGACCATGTCGCCCTTGTCCCCCAAAACGTCTTTGCCAGCCTCTTCGAGGAGGATACCGAAAGCAAGAAGGGCTGACTCATCCATGCTTCGCTCGTCAATGTTTCGAGATCCGACCTGGTACATGGCACGGCGTTTCTCGCCACCAAGAGCGGCATAGAAGTGGCTCGCATAGGAGTGTACGGCCTTGAGGAGGTCAGAGTCTGGCAGGGATCCGCGGCCACCGTCTGGTAGGTTCCGGTCGTGTGCCATGTAGACGTCGAACTCGGCAAAACGCTCAGGCGCAGCCTTGCGGCGAAAGAGCGCCTCTTCCGGGGCCAGGGTAGTGGGACGAACAGAATGTTTGATTAGCTTGGGGGTTTTGGGAGCCACGGTCGGCGCCTTCTCACTGCTCTCGAAGGAGCTCAAGGTAGTCTCGTAAGTGACCCTTCCTGTACGGGCGTCAGCATCAGGATCGAGTGGGCAGAAGTCTAGCCAAAGGTGGCCATGGCCTTACCTGCAACAGCATCGTAGAGGTTGGCGTGGCGCTGCGGCCGCTTAGGTCCTTCCGCCCGGGGTTGCATCGGCTCCGAGTCACTCGAATCGTGCATACCCATCACGTCGGTGTCTTCGTCTGTCTGAACCATCTTGCCTGCACGGGACTAACGAATTAGGGTGGGAGTTGGCTTCGTTGACCGGCGTGTTGCTTGTAAGCCAGCGGAGATGGGAAGCGTGGTGTGGTGGGCTGGGCTTGCTACGAGGCAGTTTGGCAGCAAGCGGTTCTTTCCCTTGGCTGTGAAATATCTCTGTGGTTCGTGGGCAATAGATTTTGAATGCTGGAATGGAGAATAATATCCCAAGATGAGAGTGAAGGATATGCTCTGAGGAAGTGGTGTTATTTGGTGTAAGGAGAGTTGAAAGGCAATTTGTTTCCATTCTGCTGAGTCCATCCTAGGTAACGATGGAACCCCAGATGCGCGCCTTCAACCTCGAGGAAAACTGGAAGCAGGTGGGGCCGATAGAGCGGGTCTTCAGATCTTGGTCCAATAGAACCGAATCTGGTGCCTAGATCCATAGGTACCTAGACAACCACAAATACAGGTACTTCCTGTGCCTAGGTGGGCTCTTTCAGTGCACCAAGTGAGCGCTGAAAACTTACTGGGGCGGTTCAGTGTGCACCTTCCTCCTCTCAACCACCTCCAGCTCAATTATCATCAATGGAAGGTGCCAAGTTGGTACCCAAGGCAGGGAAGGTACCTGCCTCCCCAAGGGCGTAGCTGACATCATCACCAATTTGTAAACAACATCACAACTAGAGGCTATTGATCACCCCAACTTCACTCTTACTCATTTCACCAGACGACCTGTTTCTGGGTCAGAGGTCACCTGCCCGCCAGTGTTCTTTATCCTGCATCATAGGTTGCAGTTCAGTTCAGTTCAGTGAATGGAGGCCTTTCTGTTAGCCCGCTCAACTGGTGAACTGAGCCAAACCTCATTTGAGCGGGTGACCACCACTGGCCTCGTCCGATCCTTTGCTCCTGCCCCTCAACACCGATTCAGCGGAGACGGCACCGAGTCGGAGGATGAGGGCACAAACAACTCCATCTGGGCCCATCGCACTGGTGTCAGTGCCCTAGCTTTGGAGAAGTTCGATGGCCGTCTGTAAGTTCACCCTTAGTTGGACGACCACAACCTCTTGACCCCCTCAACTAACACACAGCTGGCTAGTCTTCTATCTGGAGGTGCTGATGGCTCCTTGAAGCTCTGGGATCTGCATCATGCCAGCAATCCACACTCCACCCACGTCTTTCGCCCTATCGCCAACATCGCCCGCTCCATTGCAGGGGATGGCAGCTTTCACACCCATGGCATCACCCACCTCGACTTCTACCCTTTTGACTCGGATGCCTTTCTTTCAAGCTCCTACGACCGATCTCTCAAGATGTGGTCCACTCAGCGGATGGCAGTATCGGGTAACTTTGATCTGAAGTCGAAGATATACACCCACGCAATGAGCCCCGTTGCCAACCACCTCCTGGTCGCCTGCGCAACCCAGCACGAACATGTCCGCCTGGTTGATCTCAAGTCAGGATCGATGGTTCAGTCTCTTGTGGCCAATGGGGGTGCTGTTCTATCCGTCGCATGGAGTCCTCGCCATGAGCATGTCGTCGCCACCGGCCACGTGGACGGGAGAGTTCGGATTTGGGACGTTCGACGCGCCTCCAGCATCGTGGGACAGCTGGACCAGGAAGATAGCTTGGGTGTCGTGCACCGTTTCAAACACGCCATGGCTTCGGGCATGAATTGGAATCAGATGCCGCATTTTCGCAGCTCAGCTCGCGCCCACCACGGAGGGGTCAACGGACTCACATGGACCGACGACGGAAATTACATTGTGTCCGCTGGCCTGGATTCCCGAATACGCTTGTGGGACGCTGCCACTGGTGCAAACACATTAACGAGTTTCGGGCCCGTGGTACAAAATCAGCAACCCAATAATGTCCAGATGTTCGTCACCCCTGCGAGTTTGACACCCGCTCGGCGAGAGCTTCTCTTCTGGCCGAATGAGCAGGAGATACTGGTCATGGACCTGCACGAAGGCATTTTGGTCTCGCGATTGCGCGTTCCAGGACCGTCCACAGCGGCTGGAGGCCAGGGCATTGGGGGCCTCAACGTCAAAAACCGCACCATGGGCCTGGTGTGGCGCGGAAACGGGGGCTACAGATTCCCAAAAGGGCCCGTCATGGGCGGCGGTAGTGCGTGCGGCGCGATGTACAGCGCTCACCTGGATGGCCAGATTCGAACTTGGATGCCGAGGCTTAAGGGGCCCGAACTCGACGATGATACTCCAGAGCCCCTCGACCAGGACGAGGAAAACAGCACCCGGAAGCGCAAAGCCCTCGACGACGCTTTCAGGAGCTTGATGGGGAGGCAGATCACGTTCGGATGATAGGTTCCGTCTCTGTTCGCTCAGCTGTTTTTGTTCTACTAACTATCCCGTCAGCTTACATGACGATACTGGAAACAGCACAGACTGTTGGATGAATGGAACAGCTACGCCTTGAGACCCCAAGCTGATGCAATGCTCGGGATGTGCTAGTGTCGCGTTCGGGTCTGATTTTCCTGACTTAGAAGGTCACATAGTCTCCAGCGTACGTGTAAGGGGGGCGCGGCACACAGGCTTACCTTGATGTGTCAATACGGATGCCCTTGTTGTGTCGATGGGCGGGAGTAGCATCGCGATATTGGTCCGTCATCTTCGACGCTGAAGACCTAAATGTTCACCTCCGCGGAGACGCACGCACCGACGATTTCTACAAGGTTACAATCTTCGCCCTATCGTTCAGCTAGAAGTCCAGCCCGCTTGGCGGCCGTCCATGACGCGAAACCAGTCGCAACATAGCGCAAAGGGCGGCCACGACGACGGAGCAGAGCGGACATCGCCGGCTGTCTGATGTGCCGACCCTGGAGGTATCGGCACTTCAATCTCTAGCAACTTTTGTCGTCCTCGTGTCCAATAACACGCCAGTGTGGATCGGTCTATCATGACCGCTCAGATGTCCATGCATACGATAGTCCTCTATCCGCCGCGCAGCCCTGGGCCAATACGTGGGCGTCGAAAATAATCTTCATGTCGCGCCGTTACATCGCTCCCCTGCCGAACATCTTCAACAGCAACAGGGCTGGAACACGCCCATGCGTCATTTCGACTTGTCGATCCGCCCGGCTCTCGGACTCCCGGGGGTAGTCCAACCCCGGACGCCCGCGGAGGCACCGGGTCGCTTCCCCGCTGCCTCTTTCTGACCTCCTGCGTTAGCTCCCGCGCCGTCCCAGCTTCATGGTCCCTGTGAAGCGTCGCTCAGCGCGTCAGGGAGGGGAGGCCTTGCGTCAATCATCCGTCCAATTAAGGAATCTTCATATGCTGCTCCCGTCCGTATCGAGACGGGCAAATTATGACGACGGCAGGGATTCTCGCTGGGGTGGAGGGGTCGAGCTGTAGCATATGAGCGAGACTGGTGCTCGACGCGGCCATTGTCGGATTCGGATATCCGATTGATTCCCTGCCCAAAGGGGAGACGTTGCGCCACCTTCACCAATAACCTCACCAGTCAACCAGGAAAGCATGGGATGAGATCAGGGGTCTTGAGTTTTGAACGCAATCCGCGCTTACCGTCTGACAGGTAAGCGCTACGAGTAACCTGCCGTCTTCCAACTCTTATCCCAACGAACTTGTGGTTGAGACTTCTGCTGCAGAGATGACGGGTCCGGGTCTCACCGACGCATGCGACGCTCCTCTCCGCCAAATATTCGGCCGCGACGGCGCGGACTAGACTTGAATCCATGACAACGCCGCCCAGGCCCTCGTAGCCTACGGGATGACCTTCCATCCAAACGCGTGGCAGCCATCATGCACGCTACGCCTCTGATTCGGCGCCGGACCCGTGAAGCCGCACCGTCCGATTACTATGCCACACTTTACAACAAGGCGAGTGATGCAGGGGCAAGAGAATGCGGCTTAACTCTGCGCACGCCGCCTAGTTGAGTGATCTTCGACGGCGCCGAAAATCACCGCCGGCTCCAGGCAGCTTGCGCACGCACGGCCAAGAGGCCGATCTGCCCAAGGCGAGGGTGGATGCCAGCTCCCAGAGCCAAGGCTGTCTCACGTAGCCTCGAACCTTTTCTGAGCTGCCAAAGGTACGCTAGTGAATAAGAGGACGAGGCGGCCCAGATTGCGACGAGACGTCGTCATATCACGGAGGCGTGCCGCGGTAGCACTGGGCCAGACTCCGGAGACAGGGCCTAACCCGTTCCGGGGTAGAGTCGCGAACCATGTTCAACGCGAACTTTGACATCCATAATTCCCTAGCCTCACGATAGTCGCGCCCGCCTTTTGGTTGCGAGACTATTGCCGACGACGTCTTCAGCTTTTGGACGCCGTGCCTCTCGACGCAGGCGTTCAGGGGGTGGCGAGGAGACCGATGATGTCAATGCATGGTTACTTGCTGGGTTGCGCCGGTGTCGCCGCTGCTGGTGGCCTTTCTACACTTCTTTGGGAACTCCGGTGAGGGGGGTTCCGGGAGGCGGTGGTGTTTCTGACGGAGCTGGCTCCGAGACATTGCCCCACTCGTCCGCCGCGAATAGACTTTCGCCGGCGCCTGAGCATCCCGGGTCCGCTTCCGCATGTCTCGGGGCTTTTACGGGGGGTTCCGGAATGCTTCTGCAGCTCTCTCAACGACCACAGTAGCTCGCTAATTTTCAGAGGAATGGTGCTCAATTCTTTCTTGCGGCTGTCCGGTTGAGCAGAAACGATATCGGATGCTCGCGTGCCCACTACCCATGAGCAGCATCGGCCGGTTTGGAGCCCTGGACTCGTTGCTTGCGACTTATCGTTGACACCTGAACTCGATGAACCACCTGAAAGTCCAACTAAGTCTCAGCTCATCGCCTGGGCATTCCTCGTCATGCCCTCTGGAACAGGAGGGTTGCAGAAAGACACGAAAGATGTGACAGCCGAGGCCTTCATCGACGGCACCGAAGTCTTTGTGGGTGTTCTGCGCCGAGACCTTAGAAGTCCCTCCACCGCGGGGGTGCTTTCACAATACTTATAGTCATGGAACAGTTGGGCCGAACCATCCTGCAACATGGAGATGAAGTGAAGGTCGTTTACGGGAGCAGTTACACTACCATGGGAACATGTCTTGAAGCCAAAGCACCGGCATATGCTCAACATCAAACGAAATCTATCTTGGTGCACGATTATACAGCATAACTTCCAATGACATTCTAGAACCATATGAAACTATCTCATGAATGCCGTTCGCATGTGTTTCCCCTCGGCGTCTCAGAGACCTATATCTCGGAACCGCTTTTGAGAAGCAGGAGCCTATTCGAAACGTACCTTTCGGAAAAAAAAAAAAAAACAGTTCCTGAGGCAGATGCCTCTCATTTATCTTTTTTTCACCCAGAGGGTGATCGCCGTGCACATATTGGTCGTGTTCGAGACGGCGAAAGACTTCCCGCGCAAGGCGCCCTTCATGAGCGTCCGATACCCATTGCTGATGTCGTTGATATTCGGGTTGTGGTTGGTGTTGAGTGTCCAGTCCCACTGGGAAGATTTGGCGGTGCACCTTGGAGCCAGGCGAAAACGCAGTGCTGTCTGTCATTGCTGTCCGTCATTTCCTGTCTATCTGCGAGTATTCCGCAGAAGCAGCGGTGTTTTCTCGCCATAGCTATGTTGCCTGTTCATGGGTGGCGAGCCTCGCGGCGCGGATATAGTAAATGAATGTACGTTCCAGGTATGCCACGACACTCTTGTTGTTGTCCACTACCTCTTTGGTTTTGCTGTAGGCTCTGCAGGTATAGCTTGGCTGCCGACGCAATACTCCAGGGACGTATTCGTCACCGGAAGGGAAAAAGGGGATATATATTGAGCGTATCCCAGCCAAGTTGGTACATACAACCACAGGTGACGAGACCAGGGAGAATCTGTCGCAACTTGTCTTCCAATTCAATTGCGGAAAGGTTTACTGCGTCAGGCTCGAAGACCCTGCGCCCCCTCCCCCCCCCCCCCCCCCCCCCACCCCTTTTGCAAGATAGGCAACCCGTCCGAACTCGTCGCTGAATACTCTGGAGAAAGAGGCGAGAGATGACGGACGACGTCACTGCGAGAATAGCGAGCCTGGTATCCGATTACTCGCTACTGGGCAGCATACCGGCGCTCTCATCAAGTCCTTCTGACCTCTTTTCTTTCTACCCCCGCCCCAAGTTCCGGTTGTCCCCTTTCGGAAACACGCCGTGGGTGGGATAGCAGTATCGTTGGGTCTGGTCATTGAATTATACTAATCGAGACCCCACATGCGAGCTTTCCTCGAAGTCCTCGAAGTCATTGGATGCGCTTGGGCAAGGTGATGATATTATCCTCCGTACCGTACCATCCGGAATTCCATCTAAATTGAGAGATTGAAGGAAAGTCCGTACTCGAACTACTTTTGTCTCTTGTCCAAGACGAATATCAGGCGAGAGAGAAAACAACCTACTCCGAGGCGATCTCTCATCATGAGTCGGCCATGCCCCAGAATATCTCGTCCGTTCGAAATAAGTCTGGACTGCTTTTATCGAAGGGGGCAGACTTTGCCATGTACTACAAGTCTCAGGCGCGACCAAGACTGCGGCCACTTGCCTTGGATGAAAACGAGTCTCGACCCAGCAGTTGGTTATCGCTCACTTTAGTTGACGCCCGTTATCAGAACGTGACTCGATGGAACCGGCTCCTTCTCATCATATTGGTTGGCCGCAGTCTGCCGGGTAAGAAAGCTGGTGCCATCGTGCCTCAAAAGCCTTCAGATCATGACTTGCTTGGAGATGTACTTCACGGAATCAAAAATGAGGACTTCCATGTCATTCAAGGTGTCGACATGAACGTGGTGAGACGATAGAAGGTATCAAAGCCGGAGAGAGGCGGCGCGCCAGACCAGACAAGTTCCTAGACTCCCCGCCCGAGTTCGTGAGAAGTTGTAAGCTGTCTGATGCCAGACAATGCTCGCCTCTCCGCGGCAAGGAAACGCATCTAGGCGGACATTTTGCCCATCCTCATCAAGGAACACTAGCTAGCATAGGGTTCGGGATAAGTAGTTGAGCTTCACACTTCACCCGAAGGCGGTCGTCGTCATTGACCGGCCACATTCCCTCCATTTCGAACTACTCTAAGGAGCAGGAAAACTACAAAAGGCGGATCAAGAGGGAAATAACTCCCCAACAGAAACTCAAACACATACTCCTTGGCCCGCGCAGGTAAAACTCATCCCACTGTGCCGTGTCTAAGCCGACGAACGCTTCCGGGATGTGGCGCGAAGATGCCGGTAAGATCCTCGAGCCCCGGTGTCTCGTGGACGGGGTCTTTCCCTATCGTCCGTCTTCCGCAGAGTATTCCTTAGCAAACTCACCCAAACCAGAAAAACGAATAGATAGAAACACCAATCTGACCTCACGCGCCTGGCGGGCAGCTTCCTCTCCAACCGTGCTCCACGGAAACACAACGTCAGAGTGGTCCCGGCAGCCCTGTCCGGCTCCGAGCCCCACGAGGACTTCTGCCCTCGCTGCAGCCGCCACATTGTGCAGTCTACGTTCCTCGGCAGCTACCCGACGTTTATATACCGACAAACCAAGTCCAGCCGTAATACTAGTGTCAGGGCCAGAGAGATACAACTCCAACCGGTCTGATCACGTGGCAAAAGAATTCAGAGGCGCAAGACGTATATAAGCGCCAGCAGGAGCTTCTTCTGTTGCCTTTTTTCTATTAGACACCTAGGGGGGGGGGGGGGGGGGGGGGGGGGGGCCGGGGCCGCGGCCGGCGCTGCTTGAGCTCTCTGTTGAGTTCTTTTCTCCTGCAGCTCGGCTCGATGCGAACATTTACCCTCCGAAGTCACAAAAAGAAAGAACGGCTCGAAATCAAAATCATGACACCGACAACGAAAGCCGTCCGTCATGCAACCTACACCCCAATACGCAACCGACGCCGATGAAGGACGACGGGAAGAAAATGAACAGAAAAGGCCGGGGCGGCTGGTGGGCATTCGGACTACCGAAGTCGCAGGACGCGGACGTGAAGGGGGAAGCTGCTACAAGATCTTGCCAGCGCAGGGTGCCTGATGAAATCAAACAATGTTTACGAGGGCTCGCGGTTTTGTACCCGAAGTGCTCCGACGTTTGAACCAGACTGCGAATCCGAAGTGCGCGAATATTAAACCCGGGTATTATTCTAGTCCAGTCGGACCATGAGGCAATGAATGCCATCCACAACCTGCCGATTAGAAGAGAGGAGAACCCTCCCATAACATGACCATCATGAGATACACAAGCACAAATACACAACATCCCCTCTCCGTGAGCCTACAAGCCGTCGTCAATCCCGCGCGCCTTCTCGGCCTGTTTCCTCTCGTTGTTGAAGTCGACCCACCACCTGTGGCTCTCGTCCTTCCCCGTCCAGTTGCCCTTCTCGTCGACCTCGTCCCACGGCTTGGGCGCCAGGATGTAGTGCACGTTCTTGACCTCCTCGTCCCTCCAGATTTCCGAGTGCACGCCCTCCCACCGCAGCGTCTTGAGCGCGTTGTACACGTACGGCAGCGGCACCCAGCGGCCGCGGTACAGGTCCGACAGCAGGCTCTGGTCGGCAAAGTCCATGTCCATGGCGCCCTGCTCCATGTGCCGCACGATCTGCTCGAAGAGGCGCTTGGAGGGGTTCACGACCTGCAGGCCGCCGTTCATGAAGCCCAGCGGGCTCGCCGTCGTGGGGTCCGGGCCGACGGTCTGCGCCTCGTCGGGCGTGCCGTGTTGGGTCGTGAAGGCGCAATTCTCGGGGGTCCAGTCGGCCGGGTAGTGTGGCTTCTTGAGCGGGTTGCAGACGCAGGCGTGGCCGGCGGCGAAGACGCGGGTGCTGGGGTTCTTGACGGCGAGGTCGTCGACCGGGACGGGGGAGTTGCCGCCGCTGCCCCCGATGGCGGCGACGGGGGTGTTCTCGGCGGCGAAGTCGCCGTCGTCGAGCTCGAGCTCCATGAGCTCGTCCATGTTGCGCAGGACGAGCATGTCGGAGTCGAGCTGGACGACGCGGGCGTACTGAGTCAGGGAGAAGGGGGTGAGCTTGCTCCAGCAGTCGTAGAAGCGCGGATCGTTGGAGTAGTCGCGGCCCTTGGTGGGCAGCAGGTACTCGATGTGCTGGGCGGGGATGCCGCGGCGCTCGAGGGCGGCGAGGCCGGCCGCGGGGAAGGTATCGGTGTACAAGGCGACGAGGGGGTAGCGGCTGCCAGACTTGACGAGCGAGTAGTGGAGGGTGAGGAGGCCCGGGAGGTATTCGAGGTTGGTGATCAGGGTCGTCCAGACTGGTTCGGAAGGCCGGGTTAGCTCGGAACTGCGACTCGAGGGCATCACGGATGACAAAGGGGTGGTGGTGAGCGGCCAGCGCGTCGTGGGAAATCAGAAAGGAAGCAATAAAGACATACCCTTGTCCGAATCAACAGCGCGCTTCCCGTCCGACATGTTTGCGACAGCGGTGACGACAACGATGTGTGATGCGACGACTCGAGGCAGCTGCGCGCGATGACGGACTCGCAGCGGGGCAGGTTCCGACGGTGGAGGCGGGGTATGCGAAAGACGCGGAAGAAACAGAGGTTCCAGGGGAAACAGAATTCGAGGCGGTATTCTAGTGTACCTAGGTCGTTCGAATGTAATAAACGTTGGGTTCCGAGAAGTTCAGACGAGCGCTCGGCGATGCAGGTTGGAGCAGTAAATAAAGCGTGTAATAAAGTTACCGGATGTAGCGACGAGGAAAGACAAGAAAGATCGTCAGAAACATTCAAAACGGCTTTCCCGGGGGGATGGGAAACAAGAAAAAGGGCAGGTGAGATTGCAGATCTTGTTAACAAGGATAAGATATAGACAGAAGCCCTTGGACGACGCGAGTCAAACTGCGTGGTACCCTCCTACCAGACAAAGAAGAATCGACTAGTCCCAAGGACCTTAACCTCCCGTGGGATGGTGGTGGTGGTGGCACCTTCCCATCGCGAAGAAGAGGGGGGAAATTTGGTAAGAAGAGACGTGGACGGGGAATTACCCGTCACTTTCTTCTCTAGTCCACATCAATGGGGTCCCCGTCGGACTTTTGCACCCCTACTCCTCCGCCGTAAGGCGAAGACGGCTGATAAACAGCGAGAGATTCCGATCGGCCGGGACGTCGATGACGCCATCATATTTGGAAATCGACGGCCTGCTGTGTCCACGGACGGAGACGAGTGGGGGAGGGGAGGTGATAGGGCAGTGTAGCTAGCTACACGATAGTAAACAGATACGGAGTAGTAATAGTACCACCTCTGACATCCGTTTTCGCTCCCTCTCGCGCGCGCGCGCGACTTAAGGTTGGGTACGACATTTGAGCGAGCGAGCGGGCCGGCCGGGGATGGGGGGCTGCGAGATTTGAGATGAGATGATGAGAGGAGCGGGGTTTAGGTGATCAAAGACGCGGTTGGGAGGCCGACGGGATTTCTTTTCTGGCGCGTATCTCCATAAAAACAACCACGAAAGTTCCTCTCCCCGTGGATAATACTAGCTCTGCTAAGAGAGCAGAAAGGAAGGGAGCGAAATTAGGAACTACATCAGAGTTCAGCCAAGATGAGAGGTTGTTCACAGACGATGAAGCTGTTCCAGAGTACCAATTGGCACCCTTTCCTCTCTATCGAAGGAAAGAAATCGCATTACCAAAAAGACGGGAATTCTGTCTCACCTGGCAGCGCTGGGCTGAAATGGAGGGGGAAATTCCTCGCGTCTTCGCGCCGACAGACACCATTCCACCCCCTGTAAGCACCGCACCCAAGCCTCTAGATCGGATGGCCCGGGGGGGTCTCGGAACTCACCACGGTCCAATCGCAGCCGCACATGCGAGGCCTGTCAATTTGACGTGATCACACCTGCAGGGCCCTTCCCATGGGAACCGCGGCCAGCTGGATGAGCTTTGGTAGGGCATAATATCGGTCCCGAGATTCTGGGCGCACACAACCCCGAGCTCCGAAAAACGGCCATCACGATATAATCCACCTACACGTCAGGTGCTGTCACATACGACCATACCCATTGGAAAACTCGGGATCCCGTCCGCTCTCCCATAGATAAGCCAATGAGGGCCGGATTAGTAGTTGGGTCGGTGACGACCAGCGAATACCTGGTGTTGTATGTTTTTTTGTGTTTTGGCACCTGCAGCTCGTTATTTTGGCGCTTGGAACTCCTGTTGGAGCTTTTTCCAAGCGAGACGTATAAGAATCACAGAACCAGACGCAGACTACATTGAGCCATACATTGGACTTTAGCATTCTTGCCCAGCAGGCCATTGATACCAACTGTTTTTGCAAACCCTGGTTCACTCTCGCCTCGCAACAGCCAATTACCTTCGGATTTGGCTGGAGGCTGCAGCCGTCCTCGTCATTGGGGGCGATGGCCTCTTGGCTCATGCAGTCTACAAGCAGGCTGTATCAACTTTGCTGCCGAGCTCTGTATCTGTAAATTCGGCTGGAAGCATGGGCAGTTATTATTAGGAGCAACAGTGTAATGATACGTGTAACATCGAAGCAGGCTCTCTTAAGCTCTGTGTCCGTAGTCTACCTAGACTGGACCTTGCAGCCGTTGTCTCTGGGGGCGAGTGTCTCCTGGACGTACAACATATAAGTACCTAGCCTCCATCAAACTCGTTGGCCGGCCATATCAGAGCCCGGAAACTCGTGTCACAAACCCCGAGCCTTGCCAGATCTGAGTGCAGAGCAAAGCGTCTGGCCACCTTTTGTCTTTCGAGGAAACGAAAAAAAAAAAAAATGCATCAATCTTGCTTTGAGTATCCCATCACGCGTCCGTATCCTTTCAAATGGTTCACACCCGTCGCGATCTCGGGATGTATCATTCTGACGGTGGTCTTTTCGTTCGTAAACCTGACCTCGAACGGCTTCGACCTGAAGCCCGTCTACACGACAGACGTCAATCGCACCGAAGCCACTGAAAATGCGCGGTGAGTGTTAGTTGATGGTCCAAATGTGCTCTTATGCGGCCGCGCCTGGCGTATCACCTCGACCCTCGTTCATGGTCTTTTCTCTTAGGTGGTTCAACAAGCCCCCTTTCAACTGGCGGGGAGACATGCGCACCGAATGCGAGCCCCATCTCATGGCGGTCGGCGACTCTTTCTTCACCTCGAACCATGGCTTCCGGTATATCGTAAAGGGGATACGGCTTCACGTCCCCGGCGCAGACGGCCCGTACTTCCGCTCGTCGATAGGGTACAAGAACTCGACGCTCGAGGGGTGTTTCTTGAAGAAGATGTTTGTCAAGTTGATGAAGAGTGATCCCTCGAAGCTGCCAACTTGGTGGATGTCGTTCAAGAATACGGTAGCGGTAGCGACCCTGCAGTGTTCCGTCCTATCTGACGCCGGGGTCGCGGAGGTCACTCTGCAGGCCGACTATGAAGGAGAGACGGAAATAGAGTTCGACTACATCATGGACTCTGACCCCAAGGCGCGCGCAGGTTTCTGGTGGGGGACTCGACTGTCGAACGCCTACTTCGTTGCCATCCTGGCTGCTGCGTCGCAGATTCCGAGTATCGACGTCTCCGGTGAAACGCAAGTCAACCGTGGTAGACTTATATTCCACGGGAACACCTCTAGGACAGAGTAAGTGTAGTCATTTTCCCGTCCCCTCTGAGCACCGGCCTGTGCGGGTTGCTAATCCAGACAAAGCATTCGCTCCCAAGAGTTCTTCGACCTCAGGTGGTCGTTCGGATTCGAAAACAGCCATGTAAGAACCTCGGGAATGATCGTGGACTACGACACATCCTATTACTCTGACGTATGTTGTTTCCTGCTTGTAATTATGTCAACGCCACGCGTCTTTGATTATCGTGCTAAATATGGGAAACAGGAGTTCTGGGCGTCGCCGACCTTGACGGAGGCGCTTCATTACTCCAAAATCATGCACTCAATGTTCGCGCTGGACCTCGGCAACTGCGAGTCGCCAAACCTGTTGCTCGACGAGGGCGGTCTCAAGTATGCCATTCTGGACCCAAAGAACGCAAACCGATTCCCAGGCGGCCTGATGAACAACTTCGCTCTTCCCTCTGACGGTGATAACCATCGTTTCACGAGGCTGCCCCGGCCCGACGAACCCCCCGGGCTGCACTCGACCGTTCTCCTGAACGAGAGCTACAGGGCCTTCCAGCCCCTCATGGGCTCCTTGTCCTGCGACAAGGCCACCATCGCAGCGCAGTATCTCTGCTCCGTGCCAAAGCAGAAGAGTGTGGGGATGATGCTCGTGGCAGTGATCCTCGCCGACCTGGTGTTTCTTCAGGCAGCGTGGAAGCTTCTGCAGTGGATCGCGACCTACCAGGTAGCAAAGACGCCCCGGGCGAATATCTGCCAAGGCTGTCTGCAAGCTCAGGGGCTCGGTTCCGACGAGGTTGAACTAGAGGGCGTCTCTGATGAGAGGAAGCAGGCAGAGCCTAGGCGCGTGTTCAGTGATCGCTACGTTAGGCTTCATAGTCAGGAGTAAAGGAGTACTACCTGGTGTCTCAAGTCGGATTCTGATGGCAAGCTCGTAGAAGCCCATGGCCTGAGAACATTCAAACCTGACATACATCATCATACTCCAGCCCGTCATGGCCTGGCTCGGAAGTGCAGGTGAGGCTGGAAGGTGAGGGAGGTAGATGCCGATTCCTGTCTACAGGTACCTGAGAGGTCCAGAAGCGTCCGTCGTAGATTGCCAATCTCTGCCACTTTTATGTATCCCTTTCTAAGCCACGACTGCCGTCTTGCTGCGGCCTTGGCTACGATCTCAGCTACAACGTCAGCTGCGGCTGCGGCCGTACAGCTGCGTCTAATTGACAAGCCAAGGACTTGGCAATGCTAATACCACTTTCGGCGCGGAGGTCTGGAAGTCACGGTTCAATATATGTTCATCCGTTCTTCACGGAAGGCCCTTGGATGCTTGTGTGGGGTTGAGTCAAGACCATCGGGCTCCGAGTCCGACCAACATAGCCACCCAATGTACAGACCCAGGTGAGAAGTCGCCGGCTACCATGCTTTGCGACTCTTCAACTCAGTCTTATAGTTTTACCAAGACAACGGCACTACTATCGGACGCGGCCTTATAGTCCGCCATAGCTGGGTGATCATAAACATACATCGTGGGAGCGTTTGCTTGTCGAACCTATCCGTTTTATATAAGAGACGACGATGACGCTTCCCGTGATCTAAAAAGTCAGTCTTCCATATCGTCCTCCACCTCATCGCTTCCACCGTCAGTCCAAGCTCATCAACCATTTCTCACGATGCTCAAGTCGTCTATCCTCACGTTCCTCCTCGCCTTGGCCGCCGCTCCAGCCCTATCGCAGACGTGCCGCCGTCAAACCGGGGAGGCCTCCTGCAGGATCACCGCTACCTCTCGCTCCTGCGACCAGGCTGCGATCCAAAGAGTCGCGACTTGCGGAGCAGGGCAAAGCGTCCAGGGCGTCTTCATCCGCAGCAGCAACTGCGGCTCCGAGGGCACGAGGTGCTCCATCGGGGTGAGCGATTCCACGATTTGCGACCTCGCTCAGGGGTCGATCAGGCGACCATTTGAATGCTCTCCCTCGTGGCTTTGCTAACAATACTCTAGTGGGACTGCTGCACTCGCTGAAAGGAGGAGAAGACTGTCGGGAATCATGCCAAGAGCACGATCAAGAGGGGTTGCGAGACTGTATATTGCTGTTTCGAGTGAGATACCTTCCTTACAAACCGAACTCACTTCGGGTGTATATATGAAAAAGAGTGGCTCGTACGTCGAATCGTCCCAAGTCGGCATGTAGATATATACACGGTATAAGATGAGCAATTCTTCGGAGCCCGAGAGAAACCAGTGATCAAGATACCGTCCTCGCTACTTGCCACATCAGGTACGTGGAAGAGTACATCCCTCTGCTTAACTTACTACACACCTCACTCCAGAGTAATGCGGTGCAGCTCCGAATGAAACGGATCCTCGCCAAACCACGCCGGCGGCCCAATCACTTGGTACGTGCCGGAAGTCCCGTCCGCACCAGACACCTGACGCACGATGATCGGCTGGTCGGCGCCCTTTCTATAGCACAAGCAGTCGCCAACTTCCGGGGCCATGTCGATGTGGCAAATACCTATGTAGCCGCGGTTCGTGGCAAACACGGAGGACCCCACTGTGACAGAGACCAAACCCTGGAGAAGCATGTCCTCGGCTCCGCCCGCCCGGCCCAGCCTCAGACGCTCGTAGCACGCCAGCAGCGCGTCGTCGCCCCTGCAGAGCCTGCGCCTGACGGCCCTCGGCTCCATGTTGAACCGATTCGCGACCGGCGCCACGACCTGGTCCTCGACCGGCCGGAAGAGGTCTTGGAACGAAGGTCGCGCCCGTCTCTCTCTGTTCTTGAGCTCCGGCACGACGATCCAGATGGCGGCCGCGACGTGGCCCGTGATCGAAAGCCGGAGGCCGTCCGCGGAGACGACCGGCCTGTCGGCGGGATCGTCCAGGGGCGGGGAGTACGTCGGCGCCCAGACGTTGTGGAACCCGCTCACCCAGGTCGGCGCGCCGGGGACGCGCGACCGTTCCAGCACCGAGTCCAACACGGCCGTGTTCCCGGTGCTCTCGATGATGAACCCCGTGAGCTCGGCGAAGGCGCGGGCCGCGGGGACGCCGTAGTCCACCTCGGGGAGCCGCAGCCGCGGGAACTGGCCCCTGAGGGTCTCCAGGATGCCGTACACCCCGTACAGGTGGTCGTGGAAGACCGTCGCGTCCTTGAGCTGGACGAAGGCGAGCACCCTGAGCAGCATCCACCCGGCGTTGCCCCCCACGGACTCCGCCGCTTGCCTCGGGTCCCTGACCCAGGCCCTCATCGTCGTGAGGCTGTTCAGGAACTCGCCGCCGCCGTGCTCGTAGCGCGCGAGGGAGTCCAGGGTGATGTCTCCTTCGTGCTCTCCCGGCGCCGAGGCGGTGTCGGCGAACAGGAACACCGGAGGCTTGGTCGCGAGGACCGCTTCCTGCAGGGTCCAGATCCGGCGGAACCAGGGGTGTATCGTTGCGAGCTTGAGGATGGAGTGCTGCAGCTGGCTCCTGTCCTGCGCGCTCTGTTGGCGGCGGTACAGCGTCCAGACCTCCCGCGCCGCTTCATTCGCCTCCTCAGGCCGGACAGCCTGGTGCGAAGTAGTCGCAAGAAAGTCAGACTCCTCCCCAACGCTGACCGGCGAAAGCCAGACAAACACGAGGTCGGCCTCCCTATATATAACGCCCATCCGCGGCACCTGTACATTCTTCTCTGCCCCATCTGTGTGGTTGACGCAGATAGCGTCGATCCAGAACAAGCTGAACTCGCGCCCGTCTCTCGGCGGGATCGACCGGAGCTTACTCAGTGCGCTGTAGAGGTTCTGCGTCACGAAAAAGTCCTGCCCGTCGAGGTTGATGAGCTTCTTGACGGCCGGGTTCCCCCACACGTAGGAGAGCGCGTGGTAGTGAGGCGCCTCATCCAGGGCGACGTGCTGCAGGCGACACTTGATCTTGTCGTCGCTGCTTGGGAGTATCCTGATGACGCGGATCTGTGATCCGGTGAGGGGCTTGTACGGGTATGGTGGTGGCCATGATGATTGTGGTGGTGGTGGCGGTGCCGGCGGAGGTGTCATGGTCGTGGTGTTAACCGCGGGCAAATAATACTCTCTGTAGGGGATGTGTACGTTCAGGGGACAAGATGGAAGTTAACATGGATTCTCATGATGCTCATAAGGCTGTAGAACGGTGCAAACGACTATATACACCCTCGCAAAAGCTGGCCCCCAGATAACGTCACATACACAGGAAGGCGTGTTACACGAATCCTCCGTCCATCGACAACCCGCCCCCCGTTCATCCCTGCGGCTCAAGAATTCCAGCTGGACATGTGGCGCTGTAACTGATGCGTAGGTATCATCGGCAGGCTGGCCTAGTAGCTGTGGAAAACCAACCCCCCTCACAACAAAAAACGCACCCCCAGGTCGCACAAACTCAGGCAGCAGAGACATGGCTTGCGGCTATCAACGGGATGATTCTACTCATTGGCAGTAATCTCGGGCGTCCAGCGAGACAGCCTCACCCAAGGCCTGGGCATTCTATATATGCGACACACCAGGTCTGCGAGGAGTCATGGCGATCGCCTCAAAGATCACAGATCCAATTATCTACCTTGCGAGCAGTTGTCTTTTCTTAAACATGACGAGGGCTACCTATGGATACCTACCCAGGCTCTAAACCCAGCGTTGACAACTCTCTCACTACAATCGACTAAAAACTAAACGCCGAATCCCCTCCCAACCTTCGCGAACCCCAAGACTCTATACTAGTCCCCTCCTCAGTCGCAACCGGACGGATACCACAACCATAAACCCCTGACTCGAAAAAACGCCTATGATGGAGAAGAGAATATTCATATGAAAAGAAAGTTCATCAAATTACAACTTGTTTTTTGTCTTCTTCGGCCTCTCTCAAACGTCCCGTCCGTCTGGCCTTGAACATTCTTCTTTTTTCGCGTTTGAATTTCCCCCATATAAAGTAGTAGGTAACCCACCCCCCCTCCCAAGATCATGAGAAAAACCGCGCAACACACAAAGAAGCCTTCCTTCGCCAGTCTATGATGCAGTCTCATATGCAGTCGTGTTGGTTCGGTGACGTCTGGGGCCAGTCAAGTCGTAGAAGAAAAAGAAAAAAGTTGAACAAAGCGAAAAACCTCCCATCCCATCCATGGTATCTGGTGTTTGTGTGTATCGAATGCGTGTGCGTGTTCGTAGAGCACTGAAGTCTAGTGCCTCTTGTATTTCTGCGCAAAAAAGTCAGCATTGTCACGAGCACACAACCCTCGAGTAAAGCCGCGCAACTCACCTCTTCCGCCCTGCGCCTGTTCTGGGGGTCCAGGCTGTTCGTCGCTCCCATCAGCGTCTGCCCGATGACCTTGGTGGCCCCGATCGCCGGCCGGAAGATGATCGTCGGCGCCCGCTTCAGCACCGCCTTGGCGAGCCCCTGCGCGCTCTGGCTGTCCATTACCTCGCCCGGCACCGCGATGATGGCGTCGCGCGCCAGGTTCAGGTCCCTCGTCAGGCTCGAGTAGCCGCCGCGCATGCCCTGGATCACGCCCGCGGGCTGGTCCGCGTACAGCGAGATCTGCTTCCTCTCCTCCGGGTCCATGTCGGCGTCCTCCCACGTGCTGTCCGCCTGCGGCTGGTTGAGCAGGTTCTCGGCCCCCTGGAGGGCGTACTGCGTCCCGATCGCCAGCTTGGCGCCGAACTTGACCATCTCCGTGCCCGTGGTCTTGACGAACGCCGCCGCGCCCTTGCCGATGCTCCGCACGATCCGCCCGTCCTTCCTGTACTCCTTGATCGGCACCTCGATCAGCTCCTTGAAGCCGCTTCCAATGTTGACGATGCCTTTGACCGGTGCGAGACCTGCCAACACGCCGGCGAGCTGGGTTCCCTTGACGTCCGGCATCCAGATGTCGTTCAGGATCTTACCCATCCTGTCGAAGCCAGACACGCCGTAGATGATGGTGTGCCGAAGAGTCAGACGGGCCTCGTCCAGGATGATGAAGTTCATGAACTCTGTCGTCCGACCCGACTTCAGGCCCGCATAGTCGACCCGCTTGGGCTTGAAGTCCAGCTTGACGGGGATGTCGTGGACCTCGACTCTCTGGAGGAAGGGGATGTCGCTGGCGGAGCCGTGCACCGGCGCGGTGTCGTCCTTGAACTCGAAGAAACGCGTGATGAAGTCGAGCGCGTCTTGGTCCACGTGCAGCCGGAGCGGCAGGAGAGTAACCCGCAGCACAATCTCGGAGGCCGCGAGGTCTGGATGGGGCTTGACGTTGAGAAGCTCGATGTGCGCCATGCTGGTTCCCATCTCCCGCTCGCCGGCGTCCTGGTCGTAAGTGGCAAACTTCTTCCACGTCGATGTCGGCACGTGGTCGAAGACGTCCAGGTTTTGCACCCGCACGTCGATGGAGCTCTGAGTCTCTCCCGAGTCGGGGGGAAAAGCCAGGAGATCGATGTTAACGCCCTGCAGTTCGAATGTGATCTTGTGGTGCTTGCTGCGGTTCAGTCTCAGCCTCTTCTTTGGCCTGTGGGCACCGCCACGACCCGTTGTGGTAGTGAACGCCGTCGTGGCAAGGGACTCGGTCTCCGTGGCGTTGTCGTTGAGCTCCTGGTTGACCATCTGCGCCAGATCCCGAGGGTCCTGCTTGCTGGAAATCCCAATGTAAATGGAGTTGAACAGGAAGTCGCCGATGACCGTCTCGTCTTCCTCCCCCTCATCCTCGTATGCCACGCGCTCAGAGCGTCGGCGGCGCTCGTAGGCCTTGTCCTCGACATCCTGCACGGCTCTGCTGATAACATTGCGCGTGCGTTCCCAGTCGTAGCCGTCGAAGAGGTTCCAGATGACGTGCACATCACGAATCGAGACTCGGAGGGGAGACCTTGCTATGAGCGCCTTCGGGGCCCTGTCGTAGGTGTTCCTGGCCGAGTTCCAGATCTTCGCCTTGCCCTTGATATCCTCTCCTTGGTCGAAGAAGGTGTCGTGAATCACCAGATCGCTGCCGTCATCCGATGCGTGAAGAGATCCACTCGCAAAATCTATCAGAGCATCACGGGCACCGCGGCTTGAAGTGGCATTCGAAGCCATCGAGGCCTCTGCGTCAAATAGAGGCTCGGATTTACTCGGGTTGCCAAAGTAGTTCGAATTCACGTGCAGTCCGCTGTCGTCGCTCTCGCTTGCCATGTCGTATTCGTCGTCACCGCCGAGCTCTTGAGCGAGTTCAAAGTCCCTGTCAAAGTCATAGTTGCCCTCTGCCTTCCCGAAAGCTTCTGCGGAGATGGAAGCCAACAGGTCTTCCA
Source organism: Colletotrichum musae (assembly GCA_027406025.1). Classification (NCBI taxonomy): domain Eukaryota; kingdom Fungi; phylum Ascomycota; class Sordariomycetes; order Glomerellales; family Glomerellaceae; genus Colletotrichum; species Colletotrichum musae. The sequence goes on from JANVYC010000007.1 coordinate 1,072,753, forward strand.
CGGGAACGATATTGGTCCTGTACTTGTTTTCCTTGCTCGGCGGGGTCGGCGGCTTCAGCGCGTTCGCGAGGGTGATGAGCGTTTGGGTCGAATCAGCACAGGTCTCCAGCACCAACAGGTCATCACGCAGTTCGACGTCGACGTGCTTTTCGCCGTCCTCTCGACTCTCGGTAACCTTCACAATCGCCTTGGCGGAGGAAATATAGCAAATGCTGACGAAGCCTTGGGAGACGAGGCGGGACACCTGTTGAGACGACATGTCTGCCGACTGGCGACGGTTCACGGAAGGGTTGGCACCTATGTTAGCCACGTCGTCAATGAGGAGAATCGAGGCCTTGTTGAGATCCAGCGTGGCCGTGGTGTCCACGTCCTTGGGAAGAACCACTTGGAGCCGGGCATCTGTCAATGCGACCAGGAGTTTTGAAGGGAGACCAAGCGGGTTGAGGCCAATCAAGCAATCGCGCAGAACCAAGTCGACCGTCATAGGCTTACTATTCGGCCGGGTAGGGTCAGGGAGACGGGTAGATTGAGGCTTCTTACCGGCCAAGGCCGTGTGAGCTTGCTCGCCAAGATTGGCGACCGAAGCGGCCAGGCTCGCCTCGAAATCTTGGGGGGTAGCATCCTCGCCGAGTCCGAGGACATCCATAATGGTCGGCACGCGGTAGTCCACTGTTACGTCGCGCATCTTGATCTTGATCACGGGCTCCATCTCGTCTCCAATCATGCGGACCATGAGGACCGGTCCGTAGGTGAGTGTTCCTGGGGGTAATGTCGTTGATGAGCTCACGAGCTCCTCTCGGTGGTTGCGATTCACGGAGATGGCGTGCACGCCGAATGCCACCAGCGAGGGAACGGTAATCTGAGCAACCTCAAATCCCTTCAGGTTGGCGTTGATCGTACCGATCTTTCCGCCAATGTCGACAACGGCGCCCAGCTCCTTGACTTCTGCCAGGAGAAGCAGGCCGGGGCGGTCGTCTTCGGGGAGGTACTTGGCGACTGTGGCGAGGCGGGCCACCTCTTCCCCGAGCGCGGGAAGGCAACTCAGCTGGTCCATGTTCTCGACCCTGATGTTGAGCTGTTCAAAGGTCACTCGAAGAACACCCCCCTTGCGTCTTTGTCTGAGCAGGGTGTCCACCATGATCTCGTCATCGCCTTGATCGAACTTGACCTTGGATGGAATGATGAGCTCCAGAAGCCGTTCGAGGTCCCTGTCCTTTGGCGTTGCGAGGTACTCGAAACGCACGCCGCCGACTTCGGCCGAGATTGGCGGCTCTGCTCTGGAGTTCCTGATGTACGGACCGGCAAGTCGGACCTTGCTGATGGCGAATCCGGTGCCGAGCTCTCGGCTGACCATCTTGACCGCGCTGGTCTCGAGACCGACGCTGCACTCCTTACCCTTAAGTTCTAGGTTGAAACCGCCGATGCGCATGTCGATCTTGTTCTCTGAAGCTGCAGACTTGTCATCCGGGTTGATGGGCGCATCGAATCGGACTCCTCGGGGCTTCGGGGCCGGTTGAACTGGTGTTCTGACCGATGGAGATGCGCTCGAGGACATGGAGGAACTCATGTTGAGGAAGCTGCTCAATCCGCCGAACCAGCTGAACGTCTCGTCGAGTCTCTGCAAGTCGAGCTGGACCAGCAAAGGTAGCGTCGTGATCTCTGTCCGGGTCGAGCCGGGAGACGTAACCACCTTGACCGAGATGTCCGAGCCTGCCGAGGGGAACTTGTCCATGACAGATGCTCGCATCTGCAAGCTCTGGTCGAAGCAGACGATGTCGTCCTTCGCATAGCCGAACCGAAACTTTTCCAGGTCGATGCTCGTTTCGAGCGACTGCTTCACGCTCTTCAGCGAGATGCTGAGGTTCTCGAGATCCGTCCGCAGCAGAATCTCGGGTTGCAGCTGGAGGCCGGCGGAGCCCAGAAACCTCTCGGCCGTATCGGCCACTCCGCCGAGGTGGTGCAGGAAATGAAGTGAAATCTTTTGGAACATCACCTTGATGTCTTTCGTCGTCGATTCCGGCTGGGGCGTTGCCGAAGTAGGCGTCTTCGGGCGAGACGAGGTATCCTTGCCCTTCAGGGCCTCCACCAGCTTGCCTACGACGACCGCGAGGAGGTAGGCCAAGGAAGCATCGAAACGGACTTCGAGGGGCGACAGGATGACTTCGACATCTTCACCGCTCCCCTGCTCGATGGGACCCGGAGATCGTGGTGTGAAGCCTGCCTTTGTGCCTGGAGACGTGGAGTAGACGGAGAAGGCCCCGGGAACTTGTGGTCCGACAGATCTCGCAAGGCCAGGCGATATTGGCGGCTGCCCCAGCATTGACGCTTGAGTATCCGCAGGTACGTGCGGTTGTTGGTTTAGCGAGGGAACGTATACTGATATGTTGCTAAGCGACACAATTTCTTTCACCAGCCTTGTCGGACCTCGTGGCGTAGCCACATCGTCCGCCTGAGCCGGACAATCCGCAGCAATCTCTTCGTCATAGGAAGCCTTGGTCGGTGACTCCCGCGGTGAGCTTCGGTCTTCAAGCGTGGTGTCGAGCCGCTCGGATGAGGCTGGGATTGCCGGTGGCGAGGCAGTGGTCGCTTCTGATGATTGAAGAACCTGCTCCGCAATACTGACTTCGCCGCTTAATGTCGGAGACGGCTGTCGAGGGGATGAGATGGTTTTCTTCGGAATAGGGGATGCCTCGGGACTGGAGTCGGCGTCCCAGCCTCCCGGCATCCGCGACCCGGAAGGTCGAGACTCGGCAGCTTGGGAAAAGGCGCTCATGTACATGCTCTCAGCCTCCTCGTGCGTGAAGACGTGCGACTGCGCAAGATCCTCGTCCTCCGCGGGCTCGGAGCCAGAGCTGGCGATGCTCGAGTGCTGGGAGGCCGCGAGGCCCTCGGCATCGTGGAACGTGATTGGGGGGATACCCGTCGGTTGGAGCGACGGCTCCGATCTCGCCTCTCGCTCGAAACTAGCCCACGGGGACGTGTGATCGCGCTCGTCGACGATGGTCGAGTGCGAGACGGGCACACGGCGGGGCGAAAAATCTTGGTATATCGAGGCGCGCGGGGTGTTAGTGTTCTCCTCCTCCTCGGCCGACTCGTCTGCCTGGTTAGAAAAGTCATAGGGTATGTTAAACGCCTCCTCCGAGTCCTGCAGCAGGCCGTCGTCGACGTCGGACAGCGCAACCGAGTCGGACAGGTAGCTCCCGTGCATGCTGCCCTGCCGGAAGGAACCCTGCCTCGAGCCCGGATTCCGCTCGCTGAACGACGGAGACTGAGAGACAGCGGGCGACATAACCGACGGCGAGGGCGCAAACTGCGAAAAGACGTTCGCTTCCGAAATCAGGTACGCGCGGATCTTCGACAGCGCGATGTGGCGCTTGCCTTCCTTGGGCACGATGGCCGGGGCATCCCCCGCGTTCTGTGGCTCGGTCGTGACGCCCTCCACGTCGATACGGTCCAGCGCAAGCTGGAAAGTGACCAGCTCTGGGGTCGTCGCGTTGGGCTCGGCGGGCACCTCGACGTCCATCTGGAAAGTGACGCCGCGGATGCGGACCTGGATGCGGTCGACGATGCCCTGGAGGAAGCCGGCCAGGAAGCCGGGCAGGGACAGCGGCTGGCCCGTGCCGAACTGGCTGTCGTCGTCGCTCACGGAGCTCTCGCTCATGGACATGGAACTGGCGAGGTCCTGCGTCTCGGCGGCGAGCGCGTCCTCCAGCTTCCTCTTCTCCTCTGCCAGAGAAGCGTCCTTCAGGGCGGCATCCTCGTTCAGAAACGACTGAGCCAGGTTTATAGTGTTGGGCAGCCTGTCATCCTCGCCCGCCGAGGCCGCCTTCGCTTTTCCCTTGTTATCTTCGCCGGCGGCCACCTTCAACCTGACGTCGACGCCGTCGATCTCGATAACTATTGGGCTCGTGTAGAAGTCGACGGGGACGGTGACGGTCAGCTTCAAGACTTTGGCTTTTTGTATTTGGAATGAGGCGGGGAGTTGGAGGAGTCGCTCGAGTTTCTGCACGTCAGAGAGATCACGTTAGCCACACTCGCGGTTTCCTACAGAAAGGAGAGGGGTTAGGGAAGGGGAGGGGATCTCGTCGGTCCATACCTTCAGGCGCACTCCTACATCTTTGAACTCGGCCGTCGTGGTCCTGCCAAGCGCGAACTGCAGGTTCTCCATGTCCAGCGTCTCCTCGTCCAGCAGCTCCAGACGCTGCAGGGCGTAGATGAGCAGACGCTTGGAGAGCGTCGAGCTCCGGAAGCTCTGGAACAACGTCGCCATTTCGACCAGAAGAGTACTGGCTCCCCAACCCGAGATCTCGATGGGAGTCTGAGTTGGGCTTCGTTGTGCGATGTTTCGTTCGGCTCGGCTCGCAGGGAGAGAGAGGATGGGAGGATATTACTGAAGTGGAAAAAAGAGGCTTGGAAGCGAAAAAAAAAAGTCTGTCGACCGTAGAAATTTGCCTTTCTACAGAACGCCTTCGAGGGCTTGCTCAAGCCACAAAGGTAGGCAGGCAAAGGACCCTAAATGGGAGGCCGAGGCAAAAGCCCGGAAGTCTATGCGGCAGCTGTGGCTAATAGCTGGGATCGTGGAGGCGGGGGGGCCGCTCTTCACCGGGCGCGGGGGATGGCTACAGTCGCAGTCGCCGTGTAATCAGAGGACACCCGACCAGAGGCGGGGATGTGGTTCATGTTGTGCTTGTCATTCAAAGATGAAGGGGTTGTTTTTCGCTACTAGAGAGAGGGGAGGTTTTGGGGGTGATGTCGATAGAGATACCGAGAGCCGTTGGGGTCGAGCGTGCAGTTGGAGGCAGTGCAGGAATGGAGGCGATGGCTTGATGGAGTCCAACACGGGATATGCTGCGTGATGGAAGTTTGCAAGCTGGAGAGACAAATAAAACAAGCCCAAATAACAAAACTGAAAGTTAGGTTGTCTAAGGTGATGGGCAAAGAGAGATGCAGAGACTCAGAGAGAGAGAGGCACAAGGAACCTAAGGCAAGCAGATAGATAGTGTAGACCTGCCTGGGGGGCCTGGCACCTGTGACGATGAGGCACACGTCGGGACGGGACTGGACCGGAAAGATGGGGTGGGTGGGGGGTTCACAGTGTTGCAAAGGCGGTCATGGAGGCCATGGCCCGCCCATAGTGTAGAGGCAAAGCAAAGCATATGCACTAGAGATTGTGTCTTGTATGTACCTCGCCGCCCACAATCTTCTACCGCGGTACTTCGTATAGTGTTCCCCATCAGGGGGTGTCAGGCTTGGAGAGCGCGTGACTCTGGCGGAGTTCACGTCACCAGCACGATGCACAGGGGTCTTCATCAGTTGACTCGCTATCTGGGGTGTGCCTGTTCCCCCTGCCTTATCGACAATGATGGGGCTGTGATGGGCTAATCGATTCCACAGGTGGAGGGGGTGTAGGGGCCACTATCAACACTGGAAAGTCACCATCACCATGCCTGAGGGGGAGTAATACCACAACATTGAGCCGTGCATCACCGTTCCACCTGAGCTAGGTACAGGCCGCCTCACATCGTGGCCACACTGTGACTGACCTCTGTGCGCCCCAACATCACCGTCTCATGCCGCTGCCAGCTGTCCAAAGTCGTCATTCCTGCGCCTGTGGCAGGATGCAATTGCGTGCCAGCCAGCCCTGCTGAACCGTTACACCTGGCAACCTTGAGCCGGGGGTACATTGGTAGTGCCCCTTTCCTCTCTGTGTGTGCTTTTTTGCTGATAACCAGGAATCTGCCAATGAATACCTAATATCTAGATGGATCATCTATCATCTGCTCAGATAGGCATGTTGGACATGCCTTACTGTACACCAAACATTTAAGGATAAGAACTCTTTTAATCTTCTCAGTCTCACAAAAAGCTGTTGAAGGATTCTTTCCTTTGTCGATCCGCTTTGGTGCCGCATACAATGCGCAGGCGCTTTGTTGAACCGAGACTCCGTTTCAGTTTCAAGGCTTCTTTTTTTCTTCCTTGCTTCTTTCTTTCCTTCATCCCACGTGCATGAAAAGGCAGCAGATACCGGCAAATTCAACAACCAAGCGCCAAAAGCTACTTAGAATGGGGAGACTACATTAGCTGTTGGCTTGGATGAGGTAAATGATCAAGTAGATAGAGTAAAGTAGCCTCGAGGCCCGATAGACGTCACGGCCGGTCAAGACGCACCCAGGGTACGCCACGCTTGCCGGCCCTACATCCCAAGAAGTAATTCCAATTCTAATCAAGACCGCGCAAAATATCACATGGAAGGCGGCGGGCCCCCCAGAAGATGACGCCGGCGAGCCACGGTAGTCTGGAGTCAGTCGGCTCCTTTCTCCTCTCTCCTCTTTCCCTAGTGCTCGTCTCCGAGGGCCGTGCGGCTGGTCGCCCGCCCGTAGGCCTCAGCCACCCTCCGGCCGACGCCCTCACCGCTCCAGTAGGCCCCCGTAGCCGTTCCTAGCGCGACGAACGGCGCCGTGTGCTCTCCGGCCAGCCACAGGCCGGCCTCCGGCACGCCCTGGCGCATCGCCTCGACGTCCTTGTCGCCCTCCTCCAGTCCCACCGGGAAGTTGGCGTAGCTGCCGTTGCCCGCGAGGTCGTCGCGCATCCAGTCCGTCGCGAGGCACCCCGTCGGCCTGCAGTCCGGGGACTTTTCGTCAAAGTGCGGCAGCCGCGAGTAGTATGGCCTGAAAAAGTCGTAGATGAAGTAGTTTCTCTCCGGTATCGTCTTAAGCTTGGCCACCTCCTCGGTAATGTACTTGGACTCGTCTCCGTAGAGGTAGAAGAGCAACGTCGGGTGCGAGTCCTTGCCCAGCGCGGCGAGCTCCACGATCTCCTGGTTCCATCTCTTCGGGTTGGACTTTGGCGAATACGTCGGGGCCAGCCACTGGCAGAACCCCTGCACTATCCGGCCGTCCTCGTCGGGCGCGAGCCAGAACGCCCTCGGGAAGGTAATGTAGACCTTTTCCAAACACCCGTAGCCTATGGCCTTGATGCCGCGCTCGACCCTCTCCGGCAGTGGTGGTTCAAAGGCATGCAGATTCTTCTTCAGCCAGCCCAGGGGCGCCGTCATGACAACTTCGTCAAACTCGAGGACGTGGCCGGTATCGGTGTGTACCCTCGGCTTCGGGCGGTCCGGCGTCTTGAGCTCCACCTTGGTGACCCGGGCATCGTACATGATATCCGCGTTGTGCCTGACCGGCTCCGCGATCCTTTCGAGGATCTTCTCGTACGTGCCGGCGCAGAAGAGGTTTTCTTTCACACGAGTCAACTTTGGTCCCGAGGCACAGCGAACGTCCCCGCAGGATTCGGGGTGGAGGGGCACCTACCGCCGTCTATGCACTCTTCAAGCCAGAAGAACTTCAGACTCTGGTTCTGAATTGGGCTTCCAATAAAGTTGCCCCACAGTTCAGCAACTTGCAGAACAATGGTACGTTGTGTGGCGTAGTCCTCTTCCGTGTCGGGAATCTTCTCGACAACTCTTTGCTGGAAAAAGTCCCACAGACTCTCGCTCGGGTCAATGCTGGCACAGTTCTTGTTGGAGTGTTGGAAAGCGTCCTGGATAATACCCCACATGATACCGGAATAACGCTCGCTGTCTTGCAAACTAAGGAGGTTCCCGGCCTCATCAAACAGGTGTGACTGCTCGTCCCAGTTACCGACGGCGGTTTCCGTCTCCTTTGCAAGCTCGAGGATGGGATTGTCGTCGGTGCCGTGTATCCAGTTGGGGCCCAGATCGACCGTGTGTCCATTCGGCAGCTTGTCCTGGACGACGCGGCCGCCTAGGCGTGTCCGGCCTTCGATGATGGTCACGAGCAGGCCATGCTGGATTAGTATATCGGCACAACGCAACCCGGCGAGGCCAGCGCCGACGATAGCAACGTGTGGTCTTGGGCCTGACTCGGATTGTTTGCGCTGCGATGTGTCATGAGCAAGGTGCCCTGATAAGAGGAAGCATATCGCCGACGGCGGTTACACAACAGGTACGACCAGGGGAGTCGGACGGGTTCGTCCACGTCCATCAAAGGAAACGGTCGGCGGCCCCGGCCCGAAGCGTCCCACTAGTAACATTAAGCACGTGGGTTGGCAGTAAGCAGACTTACCCGCGCAAATGAATCCATGGTCAACGATCTGCGAAGCAGCCTTTCCTTGCCGAATCCGAAGAAGCTCTGGAGTCGACACGACTCGAGGTCCTGATAAATGCGGGACGTGCCGCGGTTGGCAGGGCTGGTAAAGGAGACGGAGTAAGCGTCCATAATTGCCAAGATGGGAGTATGACGAGGCGGTTTGCGGGGATATTTGATGGGCAGGGCTAGGTGAGTGGAGGGTTCGTGAACAGGCCAAACTAAGCCTCTGTGATGCTGCCACTGATGCGCTAGTCCGCGCCAGGACTGGATGAAGTCACAAGAGGCGGGTTGGATCCGGGCGAAAAGCAAGAAAAGACTGAGACAAGAGAAGAGCTGCAAGGAAAGTCGGGGTCGGGGGAGAAGTCAGGCGGCAAACTCCAACGCGGGGATGTCGGGGAAGGTGGTGAGAATGTCTTGCCGCCAACGACCAACACATGGCCCTGAACCGGAGAGATCATGGGTCCCTTGGTTGATATAAAGAACCCATCCGTCCGGGCTGAGTGCATATATAGCCGCCGGAAGGGATAAGCGCGACGAGTCCAGATAAGGTAAGGAAGCAAGCGCAAAGCAAGGCAGGCGAGGCGAGGCAGCTCATGACAGCTGTCACGGCACCCCAAGCAAGCCATGTCAGCGCCGAATGTGCACTTTGCAACTCAGACTAACACCTCGCAGGGTAACTGGAAGCAGGCAAGCAGGAAGGCCAGCAAGACAAGTCATTGTGTACCCGCCCAATAGACCAACAAGTGGCAATTGGCGGACCCCAGATGCCTTGGCTAACCGAATGGTTGATAAGGTGTGGGAGGTGTCCGTATGTGAGGAGAAGAGCTAGAGGCAACAAGAGCGTAGAAGGGTGGTTGGTGGTTGGGACAGGCTGATTAGTCTCCTTTTCTTCCCTTGCACTTGGAAGCAACACAATCCAAGTGCAACCAATCAACCCAACCAACCCCTCACTCTGTTGCAGCTCTCTTCTTTCCACGTTGCTCAGCCTTCCTACTATGCAGGTATAGGCAGGTGGGCGGGTGATGAGTTGCAGATAGGATTGGAGGCAGCGACCGCCAATCAGACCGGAGGGACCATACACGGCGGGCGACGATGTTGGTGAGCGATTGTCTGCTCCGCACTCGAGAAGCAACAACTCTCTGACAGTGGCGGCGCAATACCATCCAATTCCGTGGCACAACCGGACGCTAGAGTTGGCCAATGGCTCCGGGGGTTGCGCGTGTGTAACCGGACTCGAAAGCCAAGGCGCACGCGGGAAGGTAGTGGCCCGGCGCAAAGCGAGGTAGGCCGTCCCTGCGTCGCCTGTCCGGAGACCTGCCTGCCCGCCGCCGCCGCCGCCGCCCGTCTGGTACGGTGTGTGTCCGGTGTACGGTATATGATATATGATGATTGCATTGGTGCGGGCGTGAGGTTGTGGTGTGAAGGTATGGTACGGTATTTGTTTGGCGCGGTACGTGGGGGAGACGGCAAGGAGAAAACAAGGAAATCTAGGTAAACGGGAGATGGAGGCAACAACAGAACGACAGCCCTAGGTACGGTAGTAGAAACGGACTCACCGATTTGTTCGTATTAATGGCGATCGGGCGGGGGAGGCAGAGAGCGCGCTAAGCCGCGATATCATCCGGGATACCGGCCGCGGCGGTCGGAGCTTTGACTGGAATACGGATAGTCGGTCGGGGATATCGAGGAGGACGCCGGAGACGGAGGAGGGGGACGGAAACGAGAGACGGGAAGCCGATGCCCAGGAGGGACGTCGTCCGGGAGGGGGAAAAAATTAAAGAATGGAAGGGGGACGACGAGCACCACGACGTCGGGAAGGTGTTGTTTTTTGGAACAGAGAAACAGCAAGACTTGCGGCGACGGGAAAAGGGTAATCAAACTTCTCCAGTCACGCTGTTGCGTTGCTGTTGCTTGTGGGCGGAGGAGGACCCGGCCTACCTGGTACTGGTAAGGTAAGTAGTGGCCCGGTAGTGTATGGTGTACCTACAGGCTACCCAGGTGGGAGGCCCGTAACTTGTGAGAGTAGCCGTAGGTGCCGCATGTACCCAAGTATCGCTGTAACTACCTAGGTACAGATACCTACCTAGGCCAAGTACTTTCACACCGTTCTGGAGGTGCTAAGGTAGGAGAGGAAAGCAGGTTGGTAGGTACCTTGCCTAGGTACCCATGGCAGTATTTTGGCAGGAGCCAGGAGGTGGTAATACCTTCCGTACCTATGGAGTATGGTATAGGTCCGTACCTCCTGCCAAATTCTGCCTCCAAGGCCTACTCGAAGAGCGGACTGTTGAGGGGAGGGGCCCGCGGGGGCCTCGTTGCGACGTTGGAGGGGCACACGCGGTGACACTTCACTGTTGCTTCTCCACTGCAGCGTCATCCCTCCACTAAAGGCCCCATTCCCGTCTCTCCGCTCCTTTTCATGCGCTTCCTTTCCTGGCCCGACTGCATTTTTCCCCCCCTTCGCGCCCTTGCCCACGCCACCACATGATTGATGTGAGAGAATCCAAGACACCGGGGTGTCATATATTTTCCATCTCAGACGCTCTGCCACGAATGTCATGACTCGACCCGACGACGTCGTCGTGAGTAGGTATGATGGAAGTCCAGAGCTCTCCTCCTGTTGAGAGGCGGGAACCCGACGATACCCTCAGACCGTCTCGTGTCCTCGGCTCGCCCAAAATGTCGCCGTCCATCCACCGGCGCTTTCTCAATCGAGACACGCAACAATACTCGTCCTTGTCGATCACCTCAGGACTCCATTAACCCCATAGGACCCTGCTGACGCGACCAGGGATAGCATCCTGCGAGTACCGTGCTTTTTGCTTTTGCGCCATGGAGCCCGCCGTGCCGGCTTTCCCTCCTCGTCAAATAAGTGGTCGGAGCCTCATGTGTCGTCACGTTTCCCAACCTGCCATTCGCCATGTGCTCACCTTGGCCAACCCCTCATTCCCGCTCAGCTCCGCAACTCTCGTTGGTCGTAGCCGGCGCCGGAGCCTACCAGGGCGCCGCCCATGACGACCGGGCTGAGGTCGGCGGAGGCATCCGAGCCTTGGCACGTCGGCTTTTTGGGCCCTCTTCGGTAACTCTCGATACGATAACGACGAGCCGCTTGGTAGGGTTCATTTTCCCCGGAGCGGACCTTTCCGTCTTGTGCTTACTTCAACTGCCTTGTATATCGCCAATGTCGCCGAATCACCCAGTTGCCTTTGTATTCGCTGCCTTTGTGGATGGGTTTCGTTCCCTCACGCCAACAGATGATATCACGAACCCCACATACGGCTAACACTGTTAGACAGCTTGTTGGGACAGCGTTACGGGGTCTTCCAAAGCATCTGGCTCCGTGGCTGCAGTTACGATGTCCAATGACACCTTGGCCAATCGACATGACGTTGGAGAGGACGGCAAGGATAGCATCCCCCGGCGAAACAGGACTTGGCCGTCGTTACTCTCGTCGTCGTCATCGTGCTTCCCAAAGTTTACAGCCACTACTTTGACTGGGCTTCGCGTCACGTCTTCCGCTTATGCTGCACAGGTCCTTCGCGACAACTGCGCTGCAGACGCCATGGCTGCCAGCGATGTGTGGCGTACGAAGTGAACAGCCGGACCCAGATCTTCTGGATACGAGGAGATACACGACCAGCTCATCCGCGAGTCGTCGTATTCTGTGTGGCGCGACACTACCTGCTACCTGGGAAGTCTCTCAGACAATAGAGTTGTTGAATTCCACACCACCTCCAACGGTTGGATGCCGGGGAACTTACATGTTTCCGACAGCTTTCGCGTTTTCACTTCTGACCTGACATCATCCTACAGAGCGTTTGACCACCGTAATGGTGATATGGACACGCAGCCAGTCAACTGCTCTACGTGATCAGCCGTTCAGCCACTCGGCTCTCCCCGCAACCCAGGTAAGCTGTACTTACAAGCCAGCATGAACGTCTTACGCGAATAGCAAGGAGGCACAATGACAGTTGCTCCTATGGAACCTCGCTGCTGGACGCAAGGACAACCCGACACTTTGCCATGTGCATCTTGATGATGTACCATACAGTATGATGTTGGGTGGCCGTCCGATTATCATTGAACCATCCCTGGAAGCCATCAAGAGGCTCTGCACCGAGATGGGAAAGATGACTAGCCTCAAAGGGGGTCCTCCAGCTTCGGATAGTGAGCTCGTGGAGGGGACGATGCGCCCCTCTGCGGGGTAAATCTTCCCCTGTGGGGGAACCATCAACAGGGGGCCCCGTCTTGTGTTCCGGTTGTTCCAAACACCGACTGTCACTGGGTCCTGGGAACGTTGGGTATGCCCTCAACTTCACTCACATGTTCGCTGCTCGACCGTTCAGTAATCTAATCTGATTTCTCATCGAATCCAAACGCCGCAAGGAACGGAACCAGAACTCCAACACACAACTCCAGCCCTCCCGGCCCCCATCCCCGGACCCCGGACGACCCAGGAGTTCAGTTCATCCCCCCAGATACGCCATCTCATCGACCACGCTGCACCCCCCAGCCTGTTCTTCGGCCAATCATGTCTCCCCCGAAATCAGCACGGCCCCAAGACCTCCACATAAGCCGAGGCACACGGCAACACTTCCAGACATGGCTGCAAGCGGCCGTCTAGCTGACCGACGTCAACCGACGCGCTTCCCCTAAAGGCGCTTGGTGGACAACTGAATCGGTTACCGTCTTGACCCTTTGTCCTCGTCCGTCTGTCCTCCGTCCTCCGTCCTCCTCCTCGTCCTCCTACCACGATTCATCGCGAACACAGCTTCGAATCGCACGTTGACCTCCTTTTCACACATCGCGAACTTGACGACCTCGCAATTCCAAGCGATTGAGACTCCTTCACCCGTCCCTGAGTCTTCCTTATCCTCGCCAACCGCCTCAAGAGACCAGATTCGCCTTCCGACGCCATCATGGCCGCAAAGACGTACACCCGCGACGAGGTCGCAAAGAACAACCACGACGAGTCCCTCTGGTGCATTATCGACTCCAAGGTCTACGACCTCACCGACTTCCTTGATGCCCACCCTGGCGGCGAGTCTGTCCTCCGCCAGGTCGCCGGCCGCGACGCCACCGCCGCCTTCTACAACCTCCACCGCCAGGAGGTCCTGACAAAGTACGACAAGACCCTCGTCATCGGCACCGTCGCCGGCGAGACCCCGCAGGTCGTCACCCCGGGCGCCGGCGAGCTCTCCCAGGTCCCCTACGCCGAGCCGCTCTGGCTCACGCCCCAGTTCAAATCGCCCTACTTCTCTGACTCCCACCGCGCCCTCCAGCGCGCCATCCGCAAGTTCACGGACGAGTACGTCACGCCCGAGGCCCTGGCCTGCGAGGAGAGCGGCGACTACATCTCCCAGGACCTCATCGACCGCATGTCCAAGGCCGGCGTGCTCCACATGCGCCTCGGCCCGGGCAAGCACATGCACGGCGTCGACCTTCTCGGCGGCGCCGTCAAGGGCGAGGAGTTTGACTACTTCCACGACATGATCGTCAGCCAGGAGCTCGCCCGCACCAACTGCCGCGGCTTCCAGGACGGCAACATGGCCGGCATGACCATCGGCCTGCCCGTCGTCCTCAACTTTGCCAACTCGGAGAGCCTGAAGAACAGGATCGCCGAGGAGGTCTTCAGCGGCCGCAAAAAGATCTGCCTGGCCATCACCGAGGCCTTTGCCGGCAGCGACGTCGCCGGTCTGCGCACGACCGCCGAGAAGACGCCCGACGGCAAGCACTACGCAAGTCTCCCCCGCACGCATTCACTTACTTGCCTGAGAAACACAAATCTAACCAAGCAAAACAGATCGTGAACGGAACCAAGAAGTGGATCACCAACGGCGTCTGGAGCGACTACTTCGTTACCGGCGTCAAGACGGACAAGGGCCTCAGCGTGCTGCTCATCGAGCGCGGCGAGGGCGTCACGACCAAGCCCATCAAGACGTCCTACTCCCCGGCCGCGGGCACCACCTACATCACCTTCGACAACGTCAAGGTGCCCGTCGAGAACCTGCTCGGCAAGGAGAACAAGGGCATCCACGTCATCCTGAGCAACTTCAACCACGAGCGCTGGACCATGGCCTGCGCCACCATCCGCCAGTGCCGCACCGTCGTCGAGGAGTCGCTCAAGTGGGCGAACCAGCGGCTCGTCTTTGGGAAGAGGCTGATCGACCAGCCCGTGATCCGTCAAAAGTGCGTAACCCCCCCCCCCCCCCCCCCCGCCACCCCTAACTTGTCTTCCATTCCTTCTCTGGCATAACAATACTAACCCCTTCCCCCGCCAGGCTCGCAAAGATGATCGCCCTCACCGAGGCCAACCAGTCCTGGCTCGAGACCATCACCTACCAGATGTGCAACATGCCCTACGCCGAGCAGGCCAAGCACCTCGGCGGGCCCATCGGCCTGCTCAAGATGAGCGCCACCCGCGCCGCCCACGAGATCGCCGACGAGTCGGTCCAGATCTGGGGCGGCCGCGGGCTCACCCGCACGGGCATGGGCCGCGTCATCGAGATGTTCCACCGCACGTACAAGTTCGACGCCATCCTCGGCGGCGCGGAGGAGGTGCTGGGCGACCTAGGCGTCAGGCAGGCCATGAAGTTCATGCCCAAGTCGAGGTTATAGACGGGAGACGGGGGGGAGGGTGCGGGACGCAGGGGAAAAGAGGTGGTGTCGGAGCCTTGTCCGTAGAGTTGATCAGAGAGACCGAGCTGAAGTGTATTATCTACCATCTTAAAATCATCTACCATCTATCTACCTAGAACCAGAATTATTGTTATTCCTATTTTAGAACCCAGAATACTCAGAAGTCCCTACTGCCAATCAGATCATGTCCCAGACAGAAGGAACCCTTTTGTTTTTTTTTTGACGAGAAACCCGTGAACACACAATCCGAACTCCCAACCCGCGACGAAGCTTCGATCGAATGTTCCAAGGTTCGCTCACGAAATGGGCCATGGTAGGTTTGTTTCGTCTCGGCAGGTTTCCCTCTTGGGGCACACGGCGTCGTATGCTTACCGCCCCCTGTCGGACCGGTCAACGCGCATCAAAACTCTAAGGCCCTTAGCGCGCAGCTCGTGGCAGTCGGGAAGACGCCCTGCCATGGGACGACGTGACTTGGCCAGGTTTCAGAAGAGATCGCCCCAGCTGTGCCGAACCATGCTGCCTACCTACAGGGGGATGTCTAGTTCTCTCGGGATATCCAAGATCGGATAGTAGAAAGCACTAGGCAAGACAAAAATCGCATTCACAGAGACACATGCAAACACCGATGATGTATGTCGGAAACTTTTCATTCTTTGCCCTGAACGACGGCAGTAGCCGCCTGAGATGGCCCACACGCTGCCATGGGCCTCAGCGAAGTTGGGCATCCACCTGCCCAAGTCAACGCTCTCGTCGACCAAAGATTCATCAGAGCCGGGAGGCTTTCCGCGTGAAAGCCAGCTCCCGTCCTACTCTGCCCTCCCAATTTCTCTCATAACCCGGAGAGAAGGTAGCGCAAGCTTGTCTCTCTTTGCTTGAGCTGCAGTCGTCATCCAACCAATCCAACCAAACCCGCAGGTGCCCAAGTGTGGACGACCACATGCGATGAGGTGTATCATGGTGCGTAAGAAAAAGCCGTGATTCATATGCCGTTTGTTCCCTGTAAAACTTTTCCGCAGGCCGAGTCCCAGAGTTTGCCGTGTGAACAAGAGAGCAAGGAAGAGAAAAGAGGGAGAAAAATCGAGAAAAGGAAAAAAGGAAACCCCCAAATGTACAAAGCAACCGCAATGCCAAGTCGATCGTGAAAAGCGAACCGTGGTCGCACCGAGGCCGTCGAACCGTCGTCGAAATCAGATCCTGCCGTCGGGGCGGGACTCGTCACCGATTTTCCATAGCAAGCTTAGTTGTTGGGGCACTGGGACTGAACGTGGCCGGGCTGCTGGCACTTGTAGCAGATCTTCTCGCCGCCGGAAGACTCCTTAGGGCAATCGCGGGAGAAGTGGCCGTTCTCGCCGCAGTTGTAGCACTTGGAGCCGTTGGTGCAGTCGCCTTGGTCTTGTCAGCAGAGTTCTGTTCGGGTCGATCTTGGTCATCACTCACGAGACATGTGGCCGTAGCCACCGCAAGAGTAGCAGGTCTTCTGGCTGGCGCCGCCGTAGCCGCCGCCGTAGCCACCGGACTGGTAGCCGCCACCGTAGCCGCCGCCAGACTTGGGGCAGTTGCGGGCAATGTGGCCGACCTCACCGCACTGGTTCCTAGTCAGCATCACTGGAAACAGAAATGGAGCTCTGGGCGCTTCGGACCTTGTAGCACTCGGAGCTGGAGGCACCGCCACCAACGTTGCCGCCCTGGGGACAGTCGCGGCTGATGTGGCCAGCCTGGCCGCAGCGGTAGCAGGACTTGGTGTCCTTGGGGCCCTCGGGGCAGTCACGGCCTTCAGAAAGCGTCAGTTGGAACATCGGACAGACGGGGTTGCAAGCAGACTAACTCATGTGGCCCTCGTCTGATGGCGGGAAATTGTCAGTGGGATCGCGGTCAACGGAGCGAGCATGCAGACTTACTGCCGCAGTTGTAGCTGGGACCAATTAGTAACGGGTTAATAGGCCAGAAGGGGAAAAAGCATACCACTTAGCGGCGCCACGGTTGGGGCACTCGCGGGCCTGTGATTTGTTAGTACGTCGAAAGTTGGACGTCTCCGCGCATCCTATGGCGTACCTGGTGGCCGGCAGCACCGCCTAAATTTCTCTGGTCAGATTCTTGCGCTTCACATCTTCATTTTCAGGAGGGGAATGAGGTATGAAAGGTGCTTGCTGGCACACCAGCTCAAAGTCAGTAGGACGTCGAAGTAGTTTCCAGATCGGGCACTAGACGAAGCTGTCCATGAAGACTTGGGGGGACCTGCACAAAAAGGCATCGGTCTGCCTGCCCCCTCTCGGTCGCCAGCTTGCTCTTGAGTTGAACAGTTCAAGTCAAACTAGGGTTTCTCGAAGAACACCCCAGTCCGCCATTGAAAGCCGGGAACACGAGAGAAGCCAAACAGCCCCGACGGGTTCTCTGCAGACTGATGCGAAATGAGATCCCCAAAAGGGAAGCTGCATCAACTGCCGCCAACAACAGTCTCCCTCAATACATGATTGAAGCGGTGAAAACGGACCGAGCCAATGGCATCACCACACCGGAACAAGATGGCAGTTGTTCCGGAAGCCGAAAAGCCACCCGCACAAGACCAAAATAGAGGGAAAGTATCAAAGAAAATGTCGGGAGCAGCGGGCAGGCGTGACGCGAGAGACTGAAGTCGGGTAAACTCACAGGTGAAGCAGGTGCGGGGCTGAGGAGCAGCGGATCCCTGGAAGTCCATTGTGGATATTGTAGAAGGGTGGTTGAGGATGTAAAGGTGCTGTATCTGAAGAAAGATCGAGACGTTAGTCAGTTGGAATGACGGGAGTCGATTGGCGCGAAAAGCAAGAAGTCGCAGTAGGATCAGGCCAAGCTTTGGTGAGAGGTGGGAGATCTGGCAGTAGACGGGAGGGAGGTTTTGTTTGCGATGCGCTGTGGTCGAGGTGGTGGTGGTGGGGGGGCAAGAGCAGCAGCAGGAAGTGGCAAGCGATGCGTGTGTGTGCGCGTGTGTGCTTGCTTGTGCGAGTGTTGTGTGTGCGTGTGTGCGCGCGCGATGTGGGGAAATTGGAGATGGATAAGCCCATCTAGTATCTCTCGCTGCTTGCGCCGTCGTCGTTCGGTTACAGGAGGGAGAGGGCGTCGAAAAGCGCTTGGTGACGACACTGATATTCGCGGGGCAAGGACGACGGCGAGAGACGACCAATTGACGATGACGGCGACGGCGACGGCGACGATAGACGGAAGGGCGAATAGCTGAAAAAAAGAATCTACTCACCGGGTCTGGAAAAAAGCGAATCGAGTCGAAATCTCTGCTCGAAGGAGGGGTCGTGGAAGGTTGCAAGGTCTGCGAAATGGAGGAGTGTGTTTTTTCTCGAGAATGGGAGAGAAGTGCGGCTGGGGGGGTTGTTAAAAGTGAATTTTCCATCCTCCCAGGGACCCAGACCCAGACCGCCTTGTGGGGCAAGAGAAAAACTGGCAGGCGAGGACCTAACCAGCGATGCCTGTAACATCCAATCAAAGAGGCAAGAGGCTTTCCGTAGGGGAGCAGTAAATTGAAATTAGCCAGCCCAGTGGCACTGGCACTTGCACTTTCCATGCAAACTAGCTACCTAGGTAGGTATGGAAAGTACCGGCCACCAGTGCTGGTGCTGATGCCGTGCGGTCGTCCCGGGGAAAAGGAGAAGAGACACGAGACACTCGAGACCTGGTACCTCTTGTAGGCAAGGTATCACTACGTTTGTACTATGTATTAGTAGGTACGTCGAGATAATGGGAGAGGAGAGACCGATAGAGACAGGCTTCTTCCATGCCAAAGTAAAGCCTTCTCTCTCGCCTCGTCTAGCCTCAATTCATCTTGCCTTGCTAAATAGTACTTGTCTATCTCTGTGGTACTTTGCGTTGCCTACAATACCTAGCTTCTCGAGGCTTCTCGTGAGTATCGTCCTCGTCCTCGCCTCCCCCCTCTTGATCCTGCCCCTCTCAACGCCCTGCCCTGCCTTGCCTTGCCTTTTTCAGGTGGCCCAGGTGGTGGTTTACAGATCGCTTGCCTGTCTGTCTTACTTCCACGTATGTCTTGGTCAGAGACACGGTGTCTCGGTTTTACCTCCTGCCTTACCGTACGGATACCTAGGGCAAGTAGGTACAGTATTTCACTGCAGCTGGTACCCCGTACATGCATCTTTAAGGCAGGCTGTCAAACCGGGGCGCTCCAACTCGTCTTCGCTGATTTCTCCGGCCAGTTGTGGTGCGAGTACAGTGTACTGGAGTACTTCGAGTACTTGCCCTCCCCTTCCCTCGAGCGGCGTTTGGAACTTGGCCTGAGGCCGGGTAATGGGCTGGACCGGGCTGGCTGGGAAGAAAGAAAATAAACAGTACCTCACGTACGGGGCACAGCAAACGATACTTTGAGCTGAAGTGACCTCCGTAAACCGAGATGTGCCTCTGGTTCAAAAGCCGGAGCCGATGATGAGACTGGCCTGTCGTCTACATCACTTCGGGTCTCTCAGATATGCCCGGGTGTCAGTTAGACCGCACGAAACAGGCAAGAGCAGCCACGCGCTACCTCGGGCGACGCGAGTCCAGGTAACTGTTGCCGGACCGGAAGCAACCTGGGTTTTGCTAGGGGTCGTGTTCATGAGGTAAACCAAAGGCAAAATAGGCCGCGGTCCCCTGAGCAGCACGTACAGCTTTGCGCATACGTGGTACCGCCCGCACTGGAGCCCGGGATGCACCAGGAAACGAAGCTTCGGCACTGTTGAGATGACCCGGGACGAAGCTTCAATTCGAAGCTTCTGGTAGGGCGGATAAGACGGGAAGTGGTGTGCAGGAAACCCAAACAGAGAAGAAAGAGGACAGACAACTCCAGGGTTTGGACATCAACATCCGTTCGGAGAGCAGAAGTGGTGTGCGCTCGTTTGGTGCTCCTGCTAAGCTCCAGGGACAAGAACTCAAAGGCAGCTGACTTTTCGAATCCAATTTCCAAGCCTACTAGAGGTTATTGAGGTGTCCGGGCACATTCGGGGCCTCCAGTTGAGAGAGGCATCGAGACAGGACGAAGAGTCAATGGCGGCCGAGCCGGATGCTTCAAAAGTGTTGTGAGCTTGTGGGCGTGAAATGGGTGGCCGCCTCTGCTCGACTCGCTTCCCCTCCATTATTTTTGGGTCGGCCCTGGGATTTTTTTTTTCTCTCTCGCGCTCTTCGAATTTTTTAATTGCCCCCCTCATCTGACATGGGATTTTTAACATGTCGAGGACGACAGGGGTGTGCGAGATGCTAAAAATCGCCGAGATGCAAGGCCTGACCAGGGCAGCCACTGTGAGCAAGAAGTCGCTAAACCCTTTCCATGTCAAGTGAGGGGCTCATGATCCCTGAGTTGTGCCAGTGCCCTTGCATCCTCTCCCTGTCATGCCCCTCATCACAGGCTGAGAGACGAGGTGGGCTGCGGGCATGCGGATAACAACAGAGCGAGCCAATCCTGCCCTTATCGCCATCGCCACCATTCGTTGTCGCTGACTTGTTGTTTATGTGAATACCCAGCGTACTAGCAGTGCTGGAGGGAAGTAGATGACCCTGTATCCGTAGTCGAGTACGGCATATAACCTAGTATATAGTCTCTGGGGAACGGTGAGGCCAACTCCGGCTATACACACGGAGCAAACCGGTCGTTTTCGCAGGGTATTATCGGGCGGTGGTGGGCTAGATATCTGCCCATGCAGGAAAATCTCAGTCTTTTGCCCGCAAGTTTGGCTCACACTGTGCAGCAGTGTCGATGTCTCAAGACGCGCGTGTCAACCTGAGGTATCACATTCACATCCCAATCCCACGTAGAGACTGAAAGACCCCGCTGTGCTGTGCCCGCGTATTTTCGTCACTCGTGTGGTGGTCTCGGCTGCGCTTTGCTGCCCGTGGTCCCGGTCCGGCTGCTGCTGGCGGAACGTCGGTGTCGGTGGGATGACACATGCCTCCATCTGGTCCTTTTGCTTGGCAGGAGAAGATGCGGAGAAGCTGTGGTGGAAGCTCTGTCTGTTTGCCAGAGAAACATCTCATCAACAGAGATCCAGGCATGCGCAGGAAACCTTCCCGCGTCAGTGGCTTTGGGATCCCGACACCCGCCTTACTCGATCTGAAAACCGTCGTCGACTCGTCGGTGGTCACTGCACCGCACCCATTCCCCAGGTTGACTGCCACGGGCGGACGACGTGCCTCGATGTAGGGTTGGACCGAGGCTTGGACGGCTCCTCCAGATCGACAGCTCCCCTTCCCCCTACCACTGTTTTCCCGACGTCAACTGGGTGCTTTCACAACCTCCTTCCATCATGGAGTCCGATCCGTGATATCTCACTGGAGGAATTACCGCACAAATCCCAAGAGTTTCATTCCACTCACTCTGGGTTTTCCAACCCCCCCGCGAGCCACGCCATCCGTACTGGCCTTGTCCAGGGATTGGTTCGTTCCATCGAGATTCACCTGTGTCCCGGACAGATCTGCCGCGCTCAATCTCGGCCACTCTTCCAATTCAGGTTGGCGGTATCCGTAAGCTTTCTCCCCCGAGTCTGCTAAAGTCACTTAGGACGAACCCGGCCAACCACCTTAAACGGCGACCGGTCCGTAGGTAGGTAGGCAAGTAGGTAGGCATTTCAGTTCTGGCTGGTGCTGCTGAGCGAGTATGCACCCGACGCGCGCGTAAGCATTTGGAAACATGTCCTGGTCTTTCCTGCATGCGGACTTGTTTCCATTCGAATGGTATGTCGCCGGCGAGGGCCGGGAAACGTCGGTCCTGCCCTTGTTCCATCGAATGTTTTCCCTGTAAGTTGCTCGCCTGGGATTATGCAAACGTGCACGTATGAGACTCATCATGCCTTAACCCGCACAATCAGCTTCACCTGAATGTGTAATTGGGTATCACCGGGTATTTCTGGCTTGCTTTCGCCGTCGCCCAAGTCCGTCGGTGGATTTTATTTGTAAAGACTTGGAAGTGGCTCTGGCGAAATGAGCATGCTGCAGTCGACCTGCCTGATCGAGTTTCACAGCATGGCGGTGACCAGAGAAATTGACATCGGCATCGGCGTGTCTGCTTTCCAACAGACAGAGGAGGAGCATCGTTCTTTTCATGCGGCTTTCTTGGAGAATATGCTGGGCAGCTGGCCACTTCGAGGTCGCAGGTGCAGCCCGAGGCACTAACACGGCATGTAACCACATGCCGCCGCAAACTTGACGCTTATAGAAGCCATGAGAAGAGACTTGTCGGTATTGGCTCGCTAGGAATGTACCCCTGGCGCCTCCGAGGCGAGCACGTCGCATAACCGCATTGCGCCGGCCTCTTCTCGAGGCGCGATATCTCCCGTTGACGAAATCGATGGGCGAACTTCTCTACCCTCGAGACCTCGATCAGGTCGTCGCAACGGTCTGGTTGCCGAAGGCCAATCGGCTCATGTTGAGGAATCGCCTGGCCACGTGCGGAACACTTCTCGAAGCTTGGCTCGGCGGCTTGCTGTATAAGGTACGTAGTGATCGTCTCCCAGCGAATATAAAGCATCGGTATAGGAGCCCGCGAAGACGGCACGAAATGGCCGGCCAACGTCACTGAGACGCAAAACCAGACCCTTGTCGTCCTCTGGCGGACATTCTTGCCTAAGAGAGTCATATCCCGTCGACTGTAACTTTTGAAATAGTTTGCAGCCGCTGACATGTTTGATTGTCGGAAGTGCCGCACCATAGCCGATGAGCTCCAATATGGCCGTTGGCAAAATCTTCTGAGCAATCGGCAAAATCTTACCAGGTCGTGGCAGAGGCTGCATGTTAGCCAGCTGAAGAGCGCCCACATCTTCCCAAGCCCGCGGCGATCATTCATTATGGACCATCGAACGTTGAAAACATTACCGGGCCGGGAAACCGCGAGCCGGGGGAACAAGAGCGTTGGCCCGCTGGCCGGAATGCCTTGAATACTAGGCCTCCATTACTTCTTCGCTTCGTCCGACCGTAGGCCCACCGCTGATAGCTTCAACTCAACCGTGCCAATTAATGGCAAGAATGGCACGGCCTGCCTCTCCGGTGCTCAGCAGATGGGCTGCCCGAGAGCTCCTCTCCGCTCCGATTTCGCGAAGCCAAGGTGTGGATAATGGCGAGCCTTTTGTCCTTTCAGGGTTTGCAAGCGGCAAAAATTGAAGAAAAGTACGGATAGTAGTGTTGAGAAATCGGAAGCACTCCCGAGCCACGTCCTCACGGGAATGCCGGGCGGAGATAATACTATGTAGGCAGGTGGGATGGAGACCGGGGGCCTCCAGAATCCAGTGTCCAACGTCCAGGAGGGAGGAGGGGTTGATACCTACCTAGGCACCTACCTACAGCTACAATGGAGGTACCTCTTCAACTAGGTAGGTACTGTATGGAGGTTGATGGAGGATGGAACCTAAGTACCTGGTCGGGTGGTGGGAAGCCACAGGTGGCTCCCATCCTTGCCCTAGGGACCTAGATAGGGTCCATCCGGGCAGGTTCCAGCGGGCCTGGGCCTGCGCGACAGGCTTCCTTCACACGTGATGTGGCGCCCCCTAAACAGACCTACGCGGTGCAGGGGAGCGCGTCGACTGCGATGGCGCAATCCATCAAGGCAGCCAACGAGGCTTCTCCACATATCTATCCTGGCACTGGCTTGCTCGACATTGTTACTCCCAGGACCATGGAAAATTGGTCATCAGTGAGTCGCACTGCGGTGCAGAATGCATTCAACGCTTTGCGCGAAACTATCACTAGAGAGCTCCAAAATGGTGTGTACATCACGAGAGCTCCTGACGTAATGACACTCCATGACGTGTGCTGACCATAGACGCGGAATAGAGGTCGAACACAGACTTAACGAGAAAGACCGGTCTCACGAGCTTCTCGTCGAAGAGCTTGAGATTCTCAGGTCCCGTTCCGCGGAGGTAGACCGTCTGGAACTTGAGAATAGAAATCTGAGAACGAGACTGCTCCAGTTCCATCAGCAAAGTCGAGGTTTGGACCGGCCGAGAGACACTCCGCGCCCAAGCGTCGAGACCCACGATCGATCCACGAATACAGATCCAGTTGAGGCATCATCGTCTACGGAAAAGACAGACACGGATCAAATTCTGCGCGAGAGCCAGAAACTTCACCGGAAGTACACCGCGCTAGACCAGAACTACAAGGTCTTGAAGGCCGAATTCCAAAAGAGAAGAGACGAGAACAAGCATTTGAAGGAATACGTGGGCAGCTTGGAGGAGAGGCTCAGGATTAAGGAGGAGTCGTCCGGAGAGTCAAGGAGCGGGCTCTCGCCTGGGAGGCCTCGAGTCAGTGGAACATCGAGCTTCGCGACGGAGATCAGAGCCGATCGCGGGCACGATCACGAGAACGTCGATGCCGTTATTGCAAAGCCTCCACCCCGAAGCGAAGGGGCTCAAGACTTGTCCCCCGCCGACTCAGCTGAGGACGAGATCAGCGAAGGCAGCAAGGACGCCGATGCTATGACTCTCCCGCCACTGAAACAAACCACCCACGTCACCTCTGAGATGTTTGTCAAGCCTGAACCCTCTTCCGATGGTCCAGTTTTCGTCTCTGAGCGCCACGTCGGAAAGAGGAAGCGACCTGACGACACAACTGCTGATGAACCAGGACCGCGAAGAGTGAAAACCGAGAGCTCCGATCTTTCGGGCGGTTTGCCTGGTACACAAATCCAAGAAAGTATGGATTTGGACGAAGTGGGCCAAAAGCTTTGCACCCCGAGGAAGAACAGGCACGTAGATCCCGAACGAGCAAGGTCCGCCGATTCCGTCTTCGTCAGACCGGATAATGTCGAGACACCGACGACAAGAGCCCCCAACACTGGCACAGCTCTGACACCCATAAATCCTAATGCGCGCCCTGTGCGTCCATACGAGAGAAATCTTGCGGAGAAGCCGACAAAGAAAGGACTCGCCCATGGGATAGGAACCCTGGCCGAGGATGGTCGCGTCTACAAGAAGTCGGGCCGTGGAGAGCCAGCAGGAGGCCAATTTCGCACACCGCAACCCCCTGGAGGACGCCTCAGTGCGCTCCTAAACATGCCGTCTCCCGAACAGGTGCCTACCATAGTACGGTCAGCCCCTCGACTTCGAGACACGAATCAGTTTGAAGATGATGGTCCACTGTTTCCTGAGCGTCGACAATTGCCGTTCAGCAAAGACCGACGGGAAAAGCCGTCCACCTCCAAACGAACCGACGATGAAGAGACAACAGAAGAACGTCCAGCGCGCGGCCCAGCTAGAAGCCGGCCTGCGGCGACTGATACGTCGCTTCCAACGGGGAAAGGTTTGGTTCGATCGAAGCCCATGGCCTCGTTGCGTCTCGACGACTTCAAAATCAACCCCAAGTTCAACAATGGTTCAGATTACGCCTACTCAGAAGTTGTCAGAGGAAAGGACGACAGATCTTGCCTGCCCGGTTGCACCGACATGAACTGCTGTGGAAAACATTTTCGTGCGATGGCACTCGCTCAAAAGAACAGTGCCGACCGAAGCAAGTCATCAGATACCAAGCTGTTCGAGGAATACCTGGGCGACAGGATCAGCTCCATCTGGGACATGTCCAAAGCGGAGAAGGAGGAGCTTTGGGTAGAGGCCAAGACGTGGCAGCTCGCCAAGGAATTGGGCAAGCACCGCCATCGATACGCCCGGCGAGCCTCTCCTCCGGGCTTTTGGAACGCAGACTTTCCCAGCACGCAGGAGGTACAAGCCGAGAAGGCGGAAGCTGAGAAAAGGGAGAAGCAAATGATTCAAGAGAGGTATCGCGAGGCCATGAGGGGGGGCCGATGGATGTTCAGGGACGAGTGAAGTAGAGCTTTGCGAATCAGCTGAACGTGACAGCCGACGATTTCTCTGGAAACCCAGAACGCCGGCAAGCATGCCCGCCCGCATGATTCCATGCGTCCGGTAGCCCTTGGAGGTTGGAAACCGTTTACTCCACGTGGATTTTTTACTAGTAGTAGTAACGTAGTCGGCCTCACCAAGCTCGTCTTGATGGCCCAAAGCATCATTCAATAACACGTTAACAAGAGTACCTGCCTGCTGGCGGGGGAAATGAATAACTGCATTAGAAGAAAAAGAAATAGCTCTATTCCAAAACTGACGCCATGCAAGTGTACTTTTCTATGAAGAATGAAATCACTTTCTAGTACGTCTTAGCCTCATGAAGCTCTTTACCCTAAGTATCTAGCCCTCCCGAGGTCGAATCACCCCGAGAGAGCTCTATGAATCACAACTGCCCACCAATTACGGATATTACGGGGTAGATGCCTTGATTCGCCTAGCTTTCTGATTTCGGGGAGAAGCTGACCTAAGGTGAATTAGGTGCAGGGATCGTTTTGTGGTCAATGCACAAGGCTCGGCTCAGGCAATAATCGCATTGCGCCAACAAACCCCGGAGCCCGCAGCCCGCTAGCTCCAGTTCAACCTTCCGTCCTGCGCGCGGCTTAATTTTTTGTCCCCCAAATTGGAAGCAAAGCAAAGCACAGCTTGCACCTACGGCCGCCGCCTTGCTCCGGTCGTTGCTGCTTCATCGTTTTCTTCTTCTTCGGAAGCTAAACCTTCGTCAGCGTCTCTGACACCCTTCGTTGGGAAGAACGCCGCCTCGGTTCCCGTTTCGACGTTTGACTCAGCAAGAAAGCGCTTGTTGTGCTTTTTCAGCCCCTCTGGCGAACGACGTCCCCCAAAGAATAGCCGACACGCGAGCACACCTGGGTTTGAGGCACTTCACCTGCTCCCCCGCGCGACTCTTCTCGCGATCAACCTGCGCCGGTAATCGAAAATAGTCGACTCGAACCCCGTCGAAGCTCCAGGCCACCGCGCGCCAACGATCGTGCCGAAGACGGTCGCAGAACCACGTCGCAGTGATAGTCCCCGACGTGGACGATCACTGCAAACACGCGCTCCCCAAGCCGGCAGGATGAGCAACCGTCATCTGCCGGCTGGGCAAGCCATGCCGGGGGGAGGTGGACCAGGAGGTGGTGGTGATGCCATGGTCGGAGGCGGGGGCAGGCGTAGGATGCAACAACCGCCGTATGGGCATGCGCAGCATTATCAACCGTATCAGCAGATGCCCATGTACTCACCCTACATGAACTCTTACCCTGCTGGGCCGTACTATCCACATCCGCCGCACCAGTATCCGAATGGCGGCGTTCCCGGCTACATGCCTTACCAGCAGCCACAACAGTATGTTCGGTCACCACAGCCGATGCCGTCGGGTTATGTTCCCATGGCTGGCGTCAGCGTTCCCCCGCTGTACCCCCAGCAGCCACAGCCGTCGCCTGCTCTGTCGACACAATACCAACCACCTCTCGCCTCGGCTGCTGTGCCTGTTCAGTCGCCTCCGCCGCCTCACCATCAGCCCCAGCCCGTTCGCCAAACTCCGGAATCTACTGTTCTAAAGCCCGTTTCGAAACCGCTCACGCCGGCTGCAGAGCCATTCAAACCAGCGGCATCTGTTATCCAAGGTCCCCATGTCTCTCAGGTAGACCAGGCCTATGAGGTCCCTGAGGTCACTGAGGTCTCTGACGCATCCCTGGTTGATGGGCACTCTCAAACTCAGGAATTGGAGCTTTCCCCCCGTGAGGGATCTCGGGTAGACGTGGCATATCAGACCCTGGAACCACAGCTTCCCCCCCGTGAGGAACCTCGGGTCGACGTGGCGTATCAAACCATGGAACCAGAGCTGAAGGAGGGGATCCGCGCATATTGGCCACCTGTGAGTTGACTTGCCTTTCAAGTTGTTAATATCCCATAGCTGACGAGCCCTAGCTGCCCTGGACGGTACCCGGACAGGGCCCGTGGCCGTTTCCCAGACAAGCCCTCAAATCAAGACGGCGGAGGAGAAGAGTGATGTCTGCGAACGCACAGAACATCACGCTCCCCGTGGGACAGCAGGACGGCATTGTCGAGTCAGAAAACCAGGCTGAAAGTTCAAGCACGACGAAGACCAGCAAAGAGACAAATGCCGCGATTTCAGAGAACGACCCCCAAAAGTCAGGCTGGGATCCCAAGGACACCGACTCCGAGAATTTCACCCAGAGTGCAGAGTCTGCAAAGTCCGAAACACTCAAGGGGAGTGACACGTCAGCAGCAAACATCTCTGATCTAGGCACTCCCAAGACTACGGTGTCGGACGGTCCTAAGGACAGCGGAAAATCTACGGCCAGTAGCTCCAACGCCTCCCGGCCTGTCGTTCCCGTTGTGCCGGCTGTGCCTGTCATTCCAAAGAGCAGCCCTAAAGAAACCAAGGCAAACACCGTCTCGGTGCCGGTCGAGGACGTCAAGCATGTCGTTGGCCAGGAAGCCAAGCCCGTGGATTCGCCTGAGACGGCGGAGGCTGCGGGCTCGGGGCAGGACAAGGCTGAAGCTCAATCAGTTGCCGCCCCACAGGCTGCTCCCATGAAACCTTGGAGTTCGCTCTTTAACAGATCAGGAGCGGCTGCTAAGACTCAGTCAAATGCCAACGGGCCTGCCGCCACCGCGCTGGCCGATGGCAGGACCACTAATGGAGTTGGTGCAGCCAACGGCAGCACTTCGAACATCTCCGAGAACACTTTGGCTGCCGCCATCCAGGAGTTCCGCACCGGCAGCCTATCAAAGGTCCAGTTCATTGAGCCCAGGGGCTTGGAGAACCCCGCAAACATGTGTTATATGAATTCAGTGAGTCCTACAAGACGGAACTTGCTGTCCAAAATATGTCGCTGACAGTAGCAGGTTTTACAAGTTCTTCTATTCTGTGCACCATTCTATGACTTCTTGGATCAGGTTAGCAAGACTGTCCACAGGTTCAAGAGCGAAACACCAGTCTTAGACGTCATGTAAGCTGTCTCTCCTGACTGCGCGACGGGCCGCAACTAATTTGCCACTAGGGTCTTGTTCATGCGGGAGTTTCGCGTCATCGAGTCAGCCGACTCTGTGGAAAAGCTTCGAAACAAACTGAGGATGGAGCAGTTGGAACAGTTCGGCGAGCCGTTCAAACCTCAATTCGTGTACGACGCTATCAAACCTCTTCCCAAGTTCGTTAATATCAAGGTATGTCAACCAGGTGCCCATTTCAGACTAAATACACTGCTAACAAGAGCCACAGCAAGGAGCGCAGCAAGACGCTCAGGAGTTCCTTGGCTTGATCTTAGAGGCCATCGACGAAGAATGTAAACTGGTTCTTTCTACCAGTGGATCAACCAACGGGACCTCCGGGGCACGACGTTTATCGTCCGCCGGCGCCGTCGAGTCTAACGATGACGCAGATGAATGGCAGGAGGTAGGCCAGAACCAGCGTCCCATCGAGACGCGTTCCTCCAGGGCCAAACTGCCTACTCCAATCACCCGGATATTTACCGGGCATTATCGATCAGAGGTTCGTCGGTCCGGTAAGCAAGACTCAGCGAACCACGAACCGTTCCAATCGTTGCAGTTGGATATCGATTCCCCGTATACCAACAATGTTGTGGATGCCATCAAAAGCCTCACGATGGTGGAGAAGCTCAACGACGACGACTCCTCTGGGCACTTTACAAAGCAAATTCGGATCGAGAACCTCCCGCCTATTCTTATCCTGCACCTCAAGCGCTTCAAATTCGATGCCAAGGGAACTACCAAAATTGGGAAGAAGATTGGCTACCCGCTGGAGTTGCAGCTCCCCATGGAGGCGCTTTCTAAGCCATTGCGCAACGCTCTGGGCGCAAGCCTGCCCAAGTACCGGTTGATCAGCGTCGTCTACCACCACAGCACACAAGCCACCAGTGGTCACTACACCGTAGACGTGAGACGGCAGGACGGCAAAGAGTGGATCCGTCTGGATGATACGAATATCAGACGCGTCCGCAGCGAGGACGTCGCCGAAGCAGGTGCGGAGGAAGAACCCAAGGATGCCTTCCGAAAGGCTGCCTCGTCTCGTGAGGCGTCGACGAACAGGTTCGGTGCGATGAATGACGAGGACGAAGGAGACTGGACGAAGATCAAGGACAAGAAATCAGGTGCCGTCACGAATGGCAACAGCCCTACAGCTCCGCCCAAGAGCAAGCCGGCGAAGGACAACATCAAGGACAACAAGGTGGCGTACCTTTTATTCTACCAGCGAGTCTGAGAAGAGGCGCTTCTTCTTTCAGCTGCTTTCGTGCAGCACACAACCCGAAAAAAAAACAAGTTTTGCAGAAGGCGGCGCAAACAGCGGGATTCCAAAAGAGGGGTGTTGGTCGGTTGCATGCACGGCGCGCGTGGGAAGGGTGATGTGGACAACGAAGAATGAAAAAAAGGCAGCGTTGTTTCGACCTTTTGAACGAAAAAAGAAAAAGCCAGCGGCCACGACAGCTTAAGTGCTAGCGATTACAGTATCCTATTTCCTTCTGGAATGGGGGGAAGACTCGGAGACAGGAGTGGATGGGGAGAGGCAAAGGGAAGAGGCGCCGCCATCGCTGTCCCAATGACGATGCCTACACACACCTTTTTCTCGAGATAATTTGATAGACCTCCCGCGGTCAGGTTGAGAAGGAGGAGAAGTTTTCACCGGACGATTCCCCTCGGGGTCCCCCGGAAGGGAGAATTCGAGCGGGAAGCTGTAGAACGAGGGAGAGGAAAAAGTTGATGAAGTCATCCATCTGCTTGTGGGGAGGTAGTTCTTTTCATGGAGGTGGTAGGTGTCCAGCGGTTGTCGGTGGAGGAAGGGGACTCTTCGAGATGAGAGACGAAGAGCCCTGAACGAGCGAGGGGGAGTGAGTGAGGCGAAGTGTGGTGAGTGTTGAAAAAGACGTGGGCCGTACCGTCCCGTCAGTGCCAAAAAATGACAGTAAAATCAATCTTCTATTGAACTGTGTCTCTGTATGTTTCCTGTGACTTTTGTATGTCATGTTGCCGACGCAAGTCGACGTCTAGCTTCGACAGGAGTCGTTCGTCATTTGAGCCGCCCGAGCGGGTGGGGAAGGGTTTTTTCTTTCGAATCTGCCACTTGCCGCAGTCGGCCTTTTCCACGCACTCTCTCTTCTTCAAACGACGACTTGCTTATTAGCTCTTCTCTCGACACTCCGCAACGAGTAACACAATTCAGCGAAAGACGAGAGACCCATAAGAGAGAAACAAAAAAGGGAGAGAACATACAAAATGCCCGCCCCCTCGCCCCTGCCGACGTACCTCTACAAGATCGTCCCCGAGGCGCCCCCGTCCCCGCTGCCGGCCGAGTACCCCCTCTCCGACCTGGACCGCGGCGACGGCTTCATCCACCTCAGCACGGCGGAGCAGGTAACGTCTCCCTTTCCCCCTCGTTTCCCTGTTCCCGATCATCGCTCTTCCTTGCAACAATGTCCTCCTCTCTTCTCCCCTACACCATCCAAGACCAAGTAAAAGCGAAGACGCGAGTGAGAAAAGAGAACGCTCACACAAAAACACGTTGCAAGGTCCTCGGCACGGCGGACCGCTTCTTCTCCCCCGCAACAAAGCTCTGGCTGCTCAAGATGCCCTACGCGACCCTGGGGGAGGGCATCCGGTGGGACGACCTGCCCTCGGGCGACGGGTGCTTCCCGCACCTGTACGGGCGCAACTTCGGCGCCGCCGACGTCGAGGAGGCGAGGGGCTTCGAGAGGGCCGAGGGGCAGGTCTGGAGCGAGGTGCTCAGGGGCGACGCGTGGCTTGCGTGAGACTCCCCGGGGGGGTTGTTCTTATTTGAAGCGGCGATAGACCACCGCGCATTCACAACATGTGGGACGTTTTTGAGAACGGGCGGGTGTAAAATAGGGGGGCAGCAACTCAACCACCGATTACGTGTTATTTGTATGCTTCTCTCCCTGCCGAAGAGAGACCTCTCCGTTCTCTCTTCCCCCTCTCGTCTCCTAACTTCACGGCATGAAATGTAAAATCGTGACAGTCTCATCTCGTTGCAAAACGTGCCAGCATGACAATCATCTCTCTCTCTCTTCCATCTCCGTTCTGATACGAGCCTTGACTCGATCCCCCAATCCCCGCATGTTGTTTCTACCAAACCCAATACACAACTGTTTTTTGTTCTATAATCAAAGGATCCGGGGGCCAGAAACCCCGGCGAGGTATCGTCGACCTCGCATGCAAAAAATAGACAAAGAAGAAAGAGCAGCCAGGTTGGCTATCGTGTATGTGTTTTCCCCCCTCCCCGAGATTCGTCTCGTCTGCGGCCACTCTACGGCCACTTGACGTCGGAACTGGGAGCTCTACTCCGCCGTTTACGGTCTGTGCTTGTCGAGGGGGCCGGTGACGCAGCAGGCGCCGACACGGCGGACGGATTCCTGCTGAAATTTTCTTTATTAGACATGGAGCTCTCGGACCTCACCAGGGGAGGCTGTCCCGAGGAGCTGGAGCTGCTGGTGGGTCTTGCGAACGAGTGCCGCGGAAGCCGGCTCTTGCCCGACGAGGGTCCGTTAGGCATGCCCGCCGACATATCACCGCTGACCCGTCTGGGAATGCCGGTGACGACGCCGTCCCTGCTCCTGGGTCGATAAAGAATGGCCTCGCGCTCCTGCACAGCGGTTCGACGAGGGCTTGCTGCCACCTCGATGAACGCACCGCCGGACGCGGATGCCATCTGCGATAACCGGGGGTGGCGGGACTGGGGTTGTGTCGGTGTCGCTGGCATCGACATGGCCGAGTGAAGCCCTGGAGGCGTGTACGAAGACTTGCGTCGGGGGCCGGAACCCGAGCGCCTGGATGCCACGGAACCCGAGGCCCCGTTCCTTTCCGAGGCCATGTCGTAGAGCTCGCTCTCGTTGTGCGACTTGACCAGCTCTGACGCGAGGTTGCGCACCAGCACGGCCGAGTCCTTGTTGGCCAGCATCTGGATGTTGTCGAACAGAGACCGCACCTGCTTGATGTTCAGAGAGCTGCTGCCGTTACCCATGCCCAGCATCTCCGGATCACACGCATCCATGATGTTGCGCACGAGACGGAGCAGGTTGAGTCTGACGACAGCCTTCTTGTGCCCAAGCCTCTGGCTGATACCAGCAAACATTTCGGGCTTCGCGAGCGAGCCGGCGATCGAGGGACTCAACCGCAACAGTTTAAGAAGAGGTTCCAACAAGTTGGCGTCGAACGAGTTTAGTTTGTTCGTGTGGAAGCAGGCGACAATGGCGTCGGTGAACTTGCCGTCGAGGAGGTGGCTTTCGACCTTGGCCGTCTCCTCCTGCAGCCAAATGAAGATGGCATCCAGGGCGGTCACCTGCCAGTACTGGTCCGCCAGGAGTGACACGTAAAAGTCCAAGCCCTTGTTTTGCCACAGATACCTACGGCCCTTGCTTCCCGAATGGGCCATGTCGCAGAGGATGGGCAGGGCAAACTCCTTTGGCGGGCGGTCGGTGTGCATAATCTTCATTAACAGGGGGATAATACCGCCCACGGCGGCGTCTTCTTGTCGCTCCTTGCTCAAGCGACACAGGTTGAAGAGGGTGTTCAGGACCTGATTAGAGATCTCGCGGAAGTGGTTGTGTCCTCTCTTCATGCTGTAGCTGAGGACATCGATGAGGAAATCGATGGCATCGGCCGTATGGAGTGTTTCGATCGTTGTCGACAGCATGGACAGGTTCTTGATGAACTTGAGCATCGTTATTTGGTGGTTTGGTGTCATGCGTCGGAGGTCTTTCAACACGCCTGTTTTGTGTTAGCAAGATGGAATGGCCATTCTGAGAAGTTCCTTACTCTTCAGCACCTGTCGATCAGCCACGACCTCCTTGACATAGTTCTCGGCCTGTGAGAAGAGGTAGAAGATGTTCACGATCCGGCCCTCAATCAACTCGGACAGCTCGTCCTCGCCCTCCTCGTCGAGTACCCTGTGAAGCACCAGCGCAAGCGGGTACAAAATCTTGCTTCTTGAAAAGATTCTGCAAAAGTCGTTCTTGGGTGTTGGGCCTTGCAGCTCGAAAACGTTCCAGATGCCGTTGACTCCGATCAAGACGAGGTCGCGGGCGTCGTCAAAGTCCTCGTCGAGAAACTCCACGAGAACGTTCAGACCACCTGCGCTGACAAACATCTGCAGGGTCAGCGTAGAAGTCTGGTACATCTGGCGAACAAAGGCTGCTGCCTCCAGCCTGATCTCGTTCGAGTACTGCCGAGCCGAGAACTTGGTGATGATCGGAATACCGCCTACGAAGCAGAGATTCTCCTGGATCTCGACGTCGTCGAGAATAATCTGTGCATGTGTTAGCTTAGCCGGATACGCATGTTCGTCGCACGGGAACTTACAGTGTTGACGACCTTCAAGAGCGCCAGGATCATCTGCTGCCTGCTCTTGACTGTACAGGGCTCGAGGATCTCGAGAATCGGCAGCAAGCCATGGGCACTCAGGATCAGATCCTTGACCTCGTTGTTCTCCCAGAGCAAGGCGTGCTGCGCGTGTTAGCGATGGTGATGCGCATGTGTGTGAAGGCCCTGCTTACCAAGTCTTCGGAGAGCTCGCACAACCTCTCCTCGCTTTCCGACGTCTTCAGAGACCGGACGAGCTCCTCCACCTTCTCCGCGAGCCTTGCATGCCTGTCCCTGGCAATGTTCGCTTCCAGGTCCATTTCATCCCATCCAGGGTCCATCATTGCGAACGGATCGTCTTCGTCCTCGTCATCTCCCAGCCAGGAATTGTTCGAAAGCTTGGAGAGCAGCATTAGGCCGCCGTCTTCTGAGCCCCTGTCGCTCTCGTCCCTTTCAGTGACTGCATCCTCTGGGCCGAAAACGTCGGAGAAATCTTCGTCGCCCTCGTCCTCGGCAAACTTCTGGATCTCGATGGACGAACGGGTCCTTCGCATGGGCCGGTCCGGCAGCACAGACGGCCGGAGCTTGTGACCGGTAGGTCGTCTTGAGCTTCCTACCACTGGCGATTGTGTCGAGCGGGGGAGACTGGTCAGATCCGACGGGTGGAATAATTGGGGTGAATCAACCTGCTGCTGCATGTGAGCCTTCTGCAAATAATGGAGTTGTGAGTGAAAATTACCTTCTTCACGAACGGGTTCAGCTTATTGTCGTTGAAAACAGCGTCGTTGTCGAGGAAAAGATCCGAGTAATCCTCGACGGTCTGCTCCCGGTATGCCAGGTCCGGTGGCGCAGGGATCTCAAACTTGCTAGGGCCGAGTTGCGGCTTGCTGGGCGATTTGGGGCGCGATGATGTCCTCGAGTGCTTCCGTTGGCTAGGCTTCGAGGGAGACTGCTGCTTCGTCGGCTCTGCATACTTGTCGCTCTTCTTGCGGGGCGTGGGCCGAATTGTCTGCTCCTGGTAGTCGATGTCGTTAAACCGCGGCCCCTTTATGGTCAGAAGCTCCCCCTCGAAATCGTCATCGTAACTTTCCGAGTCGTTGCGGGACTCCGAAATAGAGGCGAAAGCCTTCAGCTTGTCGGCAGACAGCAGCCCGCCAAAGTTATCCTGAGGCTTCAGATGCGGCAGATGGAGCGCACTTGGCGAGATGGCCGTCGCGAAGTCATTGTCCCAATTGTCGTCACCTGGCAGCAAGTCAACATGCTTATTTCGAATGGCAGGTCGACGACGGCTCTCACCTGCAAGCTCGGGAGACCTGAATGCCTCTGGCGTTCGTCTCGGTTTCGCGAGGGCCAACAGGCCCTTGGGCTGGGTAATCAGACTCGGCCGGAGCGGTTCGTTGGCGCTGAACCTGGACCCGGGGTGTCCTTGCAGTCCGGGCACCCCACCGTCCGAGCCCATGGACACCCTAAGCGAGGTCTCGGACGACTTGAGAGCCTTGTTCCACTGCTTGACTTCCTCCACAGCTTGGCTGAAATTAGCAGGCGCCTTGGACACTGGCGCGTCGCTCCTTCGGCACCCGACGATCCACGCATGACGCAAAAGTTTTCTCGCCGTGACTCTGAGATTCGGATCTTTCTGGAAACACTGCATCAAGAAGTCCCGGGCGGCCTGGAAAAAGTCAGACAAGTCGTCGCACTACCCAAGAGAAAAGGAAAGGGGCCACGAACCGGAGAAATACCCTCAGGAAGTGGCGGGTGATCGTCGTTGACGATAGCAAATAATGCAGGCATGGCAGCTAGGTTGTGATACGGCGGCTTGCCCTGCAGTAATTCAATGACGGTGCATCCCACGCTCCAGATATCGGAGGCAGGGCTGGCGCCTGAAAGCTGGATGATTTCGGGCGCCATCCAGTAGGGCGTGCCGACGACCTGGGCCTCCTTGTCTTGGCCTCCAGCGAGGGTGCTCGTCGAAACACCAAAGTCTGCAAGCTTGACGGTGCCGTCCTTGGTGGTGAGGATATTGGCGCCTTTGATGTCACGGTGGATGACACCCTGGTCGTGGAGGTACTGCAGACCTTGCAAGACCTGGGTCATATAGACGCCGACCAAGTTCTCGGGAAACTTGCCATACGACTTGCATATCGAGTGAAGAGAGCCATTTTCGCAGTACCTGCGCCGGTGTCAGCCATGTCTGGAGGGGAATGAAGATCTAACCTACTCGAGGATGATGTTGAGACAGTCAGCCGACTTGACGAAGCCAATGTACTTTACAATATTGTCGTGCTGGGTACAAGGTCAGCCGCGGCGCCTCGCCAGCGCTCTCTCCAGGAATAACCCACATGCAAGTTCTTCAAAAGATCAATTTCGGACTAGGCAAGGTCAGTCAATCTCCGCAAGCCACTTCGGATGATGGATCCGCGGGGGAAGAGGGAGCCAAGGTGTACCTCGATCATGCGCAGCTCGCTCTTGGGCAGATCAGCGAGCTTGATCTGCTTGACGGCAACGGCCTCGCCCGTCCCCCAGTTGAAGGCCTTGTAGACAGACCCGAAGGCTCCCTTCCCAAGGCACTCCCCCAAGCGCTGTTTGGCAGGAACAGTCAGCCTTATGTCCAATCGGTGGCCGCTCCATCCTCGAGCCCAGACGGCAGCCTCAATGGGCAGATATACGCACGTAGTCCTTCAGCCCAGGGTCTTGCAACGCCGAACTCTCCCTGGGACCTCCCTTCTCTTTCCGTGGTGTGCCCGAGCCCCTCTCGCGGGAGGCGACGACGGCCGCCCTGCCGTTGACATGGTACTGGCGTTCAACGGAGGAGGAGGCCGACGACGGCGGCGACGGGTTGGGCATGGCCGGCGGATGGTCAGCCCGGAGCGGGACCAGGCCGTTCTCTCCGTATGGAAGTCAAAGCTGCTGCAGGTCCGTTTCGGAGGAAATTCCGAGGGAAAAAAACACCGGGCCCTTCGTCGAATCGTATGTAGTCTTGCCGCGATCTCAGCAGCAGTGGTTCCGGCGTGGGTAAGAAGACGGCGCGGTGCACACTGCCCAGCAGCAGGACGGCATGCCAGTCGGTGTGCGCAGGGAACTCGGGGCGGTTTTTTTCTTTCCCGCGCTTTGTAGTTTCGTCGCTCGTTCTCGTCACAGTAATTTCGGGCAGGCCATGGAAATGTCGGTGGACGCTCGGCAGCGGGGGGAGAAGGAAAAAGAAACCAGGTCGTTGTCTGGTCGAGTCGAATCGAGTCGAGAGCGCTGCTGGGCCCAAAACCCCCAACGGTTGACAACAGACGAACTACACAGGAAGCGCGCCGGCACTTATGTCTCCAGGTTGCAGTGGCAGGCCCAGATCATACACACACTCGGGTGGCGGTTTCCAGGCAGAGACGCAGGTCGAGAAGCCCAGAAACTTCCCCTCTGTTGATTCCGTTTTCTCGTATCACTCTGTGCAGCTGTCGATATCGTCTCGAGCGTTCGGACGGTCGGTCGGCCGGGTCGGGTCGGTGGGCGGGTGGAGGGGTTCGTGTCGGTGCGAAAACTACGGTAAACGAGCGGTACGGTGGTGTCTCTTTTTTTGGGTTCGGCCCCGGATAGCTGCGATTGGGAGAGAGAGGAGACGAAAAACAATGTTCGGGGAAAAAGAGCAACAGACGAGATTTTTTTTCCTACTGGACTAAAAGATTCAAGAGTAAGCTGCTTACGCGCACGCGCACACCATTGTAAGAGAGGAGAGGGAAAAAAAAAAGAAAAGGAAACGGGGTAAGGGAAAAAAAGGAAGAGCGAGATTTGGACTGGAGGACTTGGTTCCAAGGCCCTTCGCTGTATCCGTAGCGCGCATACGTGTAATAGGTAGGGCAGCAATGACAATGATGCACGCGGCATCCACGCTCCTCCTCCTCCTCCTCCGCGCCTGTGCCAGTGCCACTCCTCGCACCTGACGGCATCGCTATCACACTCGCTACCCACTTCGGTGCCGGGCTGCCCCCTGGCGCCCTCGTCTAGCGTGTATCCGCTGGGGGCTCAGCTAAGAAGAAACAGCCGATCGGTGCAAGGCCAGTCGGCCGTTCACCACTGCCATCCCACAGCGGGCAGGTACCGACAGCCCTCCATTGGCCCGCTACCGCGCCTCTCTCTCAGGGCTTCCATACATAGGATCTCGAGTTTCCCTGCTGGGATGTCAGACAAGCATGGGATGGGGGGGAGGACCGTGAGGGGCCCGGCGGGGCGGCGCTTCAGCGAGGAAATCCTTCCAGGGCACCCGGCTGTTCTATTAGCGCCTAATGTTGGTGAAGTAGTGACGGTGAACTCGCAAGGTGACGGATACAACCACACAACTTACACCACAAGCAAATGTACGCTAAATGACCTGGGCTTCTTGGGGCTTCTCCATCGTCGCTGCAGCCCAGTGGGAAACCCCGGGGCTCGGACGAGCGCTGGGCCGTCGGCGCTAGTGTAGTCTAGGTAAGCTCCCACGCTAGAAGCTCTCGCGAGGTGCCTGAACTGGAAACAACAGACAAAAGGACGGCAGGAGGCACGTTGGCTCATCGTCACTTCGTCACTGCGGTACGCGAATGTTTCCCATGTGCCGTGACTCTTCTGGGCCTAAGAAGGGGGCTCGGATCTCTTCACGGCAGAGCATTGTCAGTCATGCAGAGTGAGCCAACTCACATGTGCCACGATGTCACTGTATTCCCACATAATAGGTAGTATCTTGCGTGACTGTTTTTCCTCCTCCATCGAGTTAGTTGGTCTTTCCCCGGATTCTTTCCATCTTTAGCTCCTCCCCCCAAGTCAAGATACGCATATCCACGTCACACAGCCCCCCTCCTCTCAAAAACGCCCGCCCTTCTTATTCACACATTCCGCAGAGAAGTGAGTGACATGCTCTCATTCATGTTCCTCGGGATCCGGGGGCGGCAGGCCAGGCACGACGCAGGAACAACATCCACAGAAGCGCGAAGCCTCCTCGTTGCTCTGGTTTCGTGGTGACAATGTGTCTCATCTAAATAAAAAAAAAAGTCAACAAACCCCTCTCCCCTCACAACACACCCCGGCTTGCTTTTTCAACGTGCGGTACGGATACCTACCCCTACCTCTCCCCCCCGGCCCATGTTTTAGACGCCAGGCACACCAATCGAAGCTCTCCTCTCGTTACGGGCTCCTCGAAGATTTCGGGTAATAAGGGGAAAGGAGGGAAGCACTCTTATCACTCGCAGTGATCAGCGAGACTAGACCCGGATTGTTGACATGTGCAGCTCAGTCACCTCGTCTCTTTTCCTTGGCTTGCGGCAAACCCGTCATCGCGCTTTGAGCCCGAACGGCAAGCTCCCTCTCCCTCGGAGCCCAACGTTCTTACTCATCAATACTACTGGCATCGTGGGCGAGCAGTTGGGCGTGTACGCAGTATCCGTTTAGCATTTCTCTCTCCGTGATCGTTCAAAAATAGTCAACCTAGGGGCATCGTCAACATTCCAGATCATCGAGATGGTGAACCTCGCCGCAAAAGAATCCAGCGACTCATAAAAGTCTTCGAGCATCTCACTACAAGGCCGAGACAGCCGGCATCCCCCGTGTACACATCTGTCACGCTTGGATGGATTCGACGCAACAGCCTTCAAAAGTCACAGAGCGAGCAAGCCAAAAATCATCATTGAGAGAACGGCCAGTGGCCGTCTCACACCCTTCATTCTCTAGCGGCAAACTCGAATATCCCGGCTGCTCCGGCTCCCGTAGGCGACTGTCCCGGGTCAGATTAAGAGATGAAGTCTCCTACTGTGCACGACCCAGCAAGCCTCTCTCGTCGCTCAAAAGTACAAATATCATACAGACCTTCCAAGCCGCCGTTGCACAGCACCGGTGGTCCCCTTCGTAACGGTGCCCCCTCCATAAACTCCGTCCATTTCTGCCGAGTGCAAGTCGCCCGGCTTCTTCATTTTCTTTTTCAAATCGCCTGCCATTTTTTTAACTTCTCGTCGTAAGAGCTGGTCTTCAAACTCGCACGCGCCCCACCCTAGGATTCCTCGGGCAGGTTGCGACTGAGTCCGGCGCCTGCCCACCACTCGTCGGGAATGTCTTCCCTCCGCGCCAGGTTCCGCACGATCATCTGCATTCCATGCAGCGCGTTGTCGTTGGGCGTGTGGCCGTTGCTCGACGGCGCCGAGTCGGCGTCGGGCTCCCCCTGGCCGCCGCCGGCGCCGCGCGACTCTTCGCTCGAGTCCCGCACGATGTGGTCCAGCAGCTCCGGCAGCGGGGTGGGATCGCGGGTGGCGATCCGGTAGTGCCGGGCGAGCTCGAGACGCCGGCGGGTGCGCATCTCCTGCTCGCCGCGGCTGCCGAATGACCTGTCCGCCCTGACGAACGATATCCTGCTCGGGTCGTTGGCGTCCAAGTCCGCCACGAACCGCCTGTGCCGTGAGGGATAGTTCATCGTCCAGTGCTCCAGCGGCCAGCCCATGCGGAAGGGAGGCTCTTCCTGGCCCTCGCTATCCGAGTTGTCCAGCCCCGACTCGCAAGGTTGCTCGAACGTGTCCTCGGCCGCCTCAGGCCCGGTCAGAGATGTGCGCGACGATGCTGCGGCACTCTGGGACTGCGACGCCGAGGCCGACGCGGAGGCTGTTGCTGAAGCGAACGACGAGCCAGCACTAGGCGGCTGAGGATCGGGAGTCAGGGTGGTCAGCAGCGTATCCCAGACGCCGTCCTCGTCAGGGCTCAGGCTTCTATTGCGGTCGCCCAGGCCGTCCGTACCAGAGTGCTCGGCCGGAAGTCCGGTAGGGCGCCGGCGGGTCCCGGTGACGCGCAGACGGCGAACACCCCGATTCAGAACAGGCCGGCCAGTATCCGATGCGCCGGTGATCCGGCTGGACGGTCCCATCGAAGTCGAGTGTTCTGGGCTGCGATCAAATCTGGCAGCAACAGGGGGGGCAGGCTGGACGACACGTTAGGTTACGGGACCTTCAGGTACATGGTGGGACAACTTACCATGGACAAGCGGTTGAGCTGTTCAAGACGCAACCTTCGCTGCGAGGCGATGGCATTTCGCGTCGCTTCAACGGCATCTTCGAATCCATCGGCGGCCATGTCTAGGCGGCCGTTGATGAGTGGTGGAGGGGTCGCGGAGTCTCTGCGCCTTTCTCTGTTGTGGGTTTCCAAGAAGATGGCAGCCTCGACGGGATCGAGGCCTTGTCTACGCAGCTCTAGGGCCTCGCTCCGCTCAGTAGTGTCGGCAATAAGCGCCAGGCGATCCGCATCGCTGGGCGAGATGGTCCGCGTTGGCGGTGCGCGGTAGGCCTCGGGTGGCGGAGGATGGCCGGACTCGATCCATGGATACCGTGCCTGCGGGACGGGCTCGGGGCCGGGCGTGGGGAAGTTGTCACGGAGAACAGCGGCGCGCCTGACACGGAAACGCGAGTTCGGGTCCCTTAGATCACGACGGCGGATTGACGAGCGCGGCCGGCGCGTGGTTGCCGACTTGTCGCCGATCTTGGTCGGAAGGTCCGACTCGACGGGGGCGACAAATAGTCTGCAGATAGCAAAGTTGCGACATTAGCGACGGATGCGAGGGCTAGAGTCAGGCGAAGCCGTCGTGCAAAGCGACGGCGGCCGTAACGATGGAACGGTGAGGTATCGCGGCATCGACGCAACGGAGGAGATGATGCAGGCGGCCGGGGATTCGGCGTCGCGCGCGCGATCGTGACGCGAGCGCGGATGGTAATGAATGATGACTGGATGCGGACGAGATGGGATTTTGAATGGAGGCATTGGACGGAGACGATGCGGTTACGCGACTGGATGGGCGGGCTTGATGGATTGAGCCAACGTCCGTCCAGGCGCGGCGCAATGCGATGCAGCACCGTCGGGGTAGAGGGACATGACATGGGTGGGAAGACTTACGGGAGTCCCATCTTCAAAGTGTACTGTTGTCGCGCGGACGGCCTCAACGGGATATGCGATGGCTGGTTATGGGCAAATAGCAAGCGAGCCGGTCGGGGTGGGCTAATTGGAAGAAGCGACGGTCGTCGTTGATGGAAACTGGTATGGGCCCGTGTTCGCGATGGATTCGCGATGCCGTGCGCGATAGGCAGAAGGAGCCGGAAGTGGACGCTCTTTCCCGATCGTGGGGCGGGCGGCCAGAATGAAGAAAACAGGGGCAGCGCAACCTACTCAAGCAAAGCAAGGCAAGGTACGGATTAATGGGGGGAAAGAAAGATGGAGACAAGCGACCGGGACGTGGGCACCGGGACTGGCGACTGGGACTGGGAGTGGACGCGTATGGACCGGTTGGAAAGACACCGGACTGGACTAGACTTGTTGGCTGGACTGGACGGGACGGCGAGGAGGCAAAGGGGGAAAATTAAAATCCAAAAAAATTGAAGGGGACGGGAATCGCGCGGGTCTTTGGGGAATAGCCGCTTTACCTCTTCTTTTTTTTGTGAGTGGCTGGCGCCTGTGTGCGGGCCCTCTGTGGCGTTCATTTTGACGCAGGTGATTTTAGGCCAATCACGGGCTGGCCTCAGCGCAGGGGGTCACGTGTGGCTGAAGGAGTTCCGGCTGGATGGAGTTTTCTTTGTGGCAAGAGCCGCGGACATGGTTGGCCAGACAAGCACACCATAGCCAGGTACCTACAGATACACTACCTGGTAGGTGCCTTATCCTTGCTACAGGTACCGCCTGCCGCGGCGCGTACCTGGGAGATACGCGTGCTGTAGCTGTTGCTAGCGTACTGGATTCACGTGAAGCTTGTTAGGTACTTTGAAAGAAGCTCATTTTCCTGAGCAGATCTTACGTACCAAGGGGTCATCAATAAGTGGTCAAAGTAAAGTTTACCATGTGTTTTTCACACCAAACCTAAGCCCACAGCACTGGCTGCCGGGTCCGGACGTTGATGCGGATGCAGTCCATTCTATCCGTCCTACAGTGTATGCATGCAGGCAGCTGCGACCTTAGGACCCTGAAAAAATTCCGAGACCCGTTCATCGCCAATACACTACCTAACGAGTCCCAGTCCCAGTGACTCACTCCCACAAACACAAATCAGAGAGAGCCACTACTTGCTGCTGCAGGCCGGCCATTCGACAGATTGCGACTGACAGCCGTTACCGGCCCCCCTCCCCTGTCCGCTGACGTCCACCCATCTGCCCCTCCCGGCGCCGAGACAAACGGCCATCTCGGTGCTCATGGCTTGAAAGGCACCGAACCAACCGCCGCCAAGACCAAGACCCCTCGAGCTTTAGTCGAGCTTCAGCCGAGCTTCATCATGGCCTCCATGAAGGGCATCAGCCTCGGCCTCCACCGCATCTCGAGGGCCCTCGAGGGCGTCCCCCAGAAATGGGACGCCATCCACGTCGCCGGCACCAACGGCAAGGGCTCGACCTGCACCTACCTCTCGGCCCTGTGCAAGTCCTTCGGCATCTCCAACGGCCTCTTCACCTCGCCCTACCTCGTCGAGCCGCGCGACGCCGTCAAGGTCAACGGCGTGCCCGTCCAGCAGGATGTCTACAACGACGTGCGCCGCAAGATCCTCGACGACGAGCAGGAGAGGCTCGCCCGGGACGACGACGCCCAGGAGGCCCTC
This sequence comes from Colletotrichum musae, assembly GCA_027406025.1. NCBI lineage: Eukaryota > Fungi > Ascomycota > Sordariomycetes > Glomerellales > Glomerellaceae > Colletotrichum > Colletotrichum musae. Next base: position 1,116,222 of record JANVYC010000007.1, read on the forward strand.
ACCATCTTCGAGGTCACCACCCTCGTCGCCTTCGGCGTCTTCGCCCGCGCCGACGTTCAGGCCGGCATCGTCGAGGTCGGCCTCGGCGGCCGCCTCGACTCGACCAACGCCCTGAGGCAGAAAAAGGTCACCGTCATCACCAAGATCGGCCTCGACCACCAGGCCTTCCTCGGCAACACCCTGCCCGAGATCGCCAGGGAGAAAGCCGGCATCATGATGGCCGGCGTGCCCTGCGTCGTCGACGGCAGCAACCCGCCCGAGGTCCTCGACGTCTTCCGCCGCCACGCCGAGACCGTCTCGGCCCCGCTGCACCTCACCACCGCCCGCCCCGGCCTGCTGGACGCCCTCTACCGCTCCCCCGACCTGATGCCGCACCAGGCCCAGAACATGGCCTGCGCCATCGCCGCCTTCCAGCTCGCCTACCCGCACCTGGACCTCTCCCCCGAGCAGGCCCTGCCCATCCTGAAGGACGTCAGCCACCTGGGCCGCCTGTCGTGGCTCGACGTGAGCGAAAAGCACCGCTCGCGAAAGGACAGGCCGGTCCTCATCGACGGCGCGCACAACCCGCAGTCGGCCGAGACGTTGTCTGCGTACGTCGAGCGGCGGCTGCGTGTCGCCGATAAGCCCGTCACCTGGATCGTGTCGGTCTCCAAGCAGGATGGAAAGGACGCCGGGGGCATGCTCCGCACGCTGCTGAGGCCGGGCGACAGCGTCGCCTGCGTGCCGTTTTCCAAGCGCGAGACGATGCCTTGGGTCGAGCCGCTGCCCCCCGCCACGCTGCGGGAGATGGCATCTGAGGCCGGCGCGAAGGCGATATATGCCGGTGAGGAGAACCTCGAGGCGGCCATGAAGTGGGCTGTCGAAAATGCCGATAACGGCCCTATTGTGGTGACAGGCAGTCTGTATCTAGTTGGGGATGCGTACGGGACTTATGAAGTATGAGATGACATTCTACGTGTCAAAATGGTCATGAGACTCTTCAAACCAAATAATTTCAATAAAGCGACCATTGAACGCACTAGACTTTTGCACTGTTACAGAGACGCGTATTGGCGACAGCCTCACTCCTCGCTGTGCGGAGACATGAAACCAGCCGCCACAGCATCACATGATCCACACGGTCTCGCGTAATCTAGTCATGCAGGCGCCCGAGTTGAACCAGTCTCCCTTGCTCAACACCCGAGATTTCCATCTGGAACCGACCATGACCACCGCCCCGACGCACCTCGTCGTCGTCTGCTGCCACGGCATCTGGACCGGCGGCCCCACCCGCGGGCGCGCCGAGTCGGAGTGGCTCATCGCCGACTTCCAGGCCGGCGAGACGCCGACCTTTGTCGAGCACATCAAGGCCGGGCTCGCGGCGCTGCGGGACGACCCGGCAGCCGTGCTCGTGTTTTCGGGGTAAGCTAAGCTAAGCCCATTCCTCCGTGGTGGCCGCTGCGCATGCAGATGCAATGATCACTCTCGATCTCACCTTTTCGATCTCACGAGCGACGATTCTCGTCATTTTCCCATCCAAATACCCAAAAGCATCACGAACCTCAGCTGACACCTCCCCTAAAGAGGTCCAACCCGCAAAGAAACCCGCCTCTCCGAGGCAGAGAGCTACGCCGCCCTCGCCGCCGCAAACTCCTACTACGGCATCATCCCACCCGGCGACACCTCGTTCACCTCCCGCATCCTGCAGGACGCCCGCGCGCTGGACTCGTACCACAACGTCCTGCACTCCCTCCTCCTCTTCCGCCGCACCTACGCGAGCTGGCCGGCGACCCTGACGATCGTCAGCCACGCCTTCAAGCGGCCGCGCATCGTCGAGGGCCACTGCGCCGCCGTCGGGTTCCCGCTCGAGCGGGTGCGGTTCGTGGGGATCGACCCGCCGGGGATGCAGCAGGCCGTCGCCGCCGCCGGAGGGGAGGAGACATTGGAAGAAGAAAAGAAGGGCGCCGTCGCCGGCGTGCAGCGCGCCGTGGACGAGTGGGCGCGCGACCCGCACGGCGTGGGCGCGAGCCTGGCGGGCAAGAGGCGCGCGAGGAACCCCTGGGGCCTGGAGGACAGGCTCTTCGCGGACGAGGACGAGAGGGCTGCGAGCGGCGTCGTCACTCGCATAATCGACGGTCACGAGGCGCTGGTGGAGGAGGCGAGGAGGCCGTGGGCTTAGGTATATTCGTAGTAATTCATACATCCATCAACCTTTCTGACTCCGAACCCTCCTTCCGTGAACCGTCTCCCCTCAGAAGCCTCAGATCTTGGACTTCTCCGGTACCTCCCTCGCGGACACCACGGCGTCCATCAGGAACCGGCACGCGTCCTCGACCATCCCCTCGCTGAACAGGTGCCCGACGCCGTCGTACACGACGTTCTCGATCTCGAGCGACCCGTCGTCGTACCACGTCTCCGTCGCGCGCTGCAGGAACTCAACGAACGGCCGCGTCATGGCGTACGGCACCAGCCGGTCGTCGCCGCCGGAGCAAACGAGGATCTTCCTCGCCCCGAGGCGCCCGTCGAGCAGAGCCCGCAGGGTCCGGATCCGGGCGGCGGGGAGCTGCTCATCCGCGGCGGGGATCGCCCCCGTGCCGAAGAGGATGCCCTTGGGGTCGCCGCGCAGACACGCCGCGACGAGGTCCGGCGGAAAGTCCCTGCTTCCCAGGAACGACGCCCCGTCGTCCTCGGCCGAGTACGTCGACAGCTTGGACCTCTTCGCGCGGTCCGACATGAGGGCTGTACATCTCGTCAGATTCCGCCGTCGCAGCAAAGAATAGGAACAAAACAACAGACACTTACCCATGTAATCAGGACACCCGATGATCACGACGCCAGCCTCGATCCTCGGCTCCTCGAACAGCGCCTGCCACACGCTGTGGCCCCCCAGGCTCACGCCCAGCGCGAGGTGCTGGTCGATGCGCCACTCCTGCCCCCCTTCCATCTCCATCTTGACGTACCCCTCGACGGCGTCGATCAGGCCCTTCGTGTCGCTCACCATCCCGGCCACCATGCCGTACATGTCCAGCGCGTGCGCCCTGTTGCCCCCGCGCCACGACTCGTTCGCCGTCGCCGAGAGCAGCCGCGAGCCGTGGTTGCGCTGGTCGAACGCCACGGCGATGAGCCCCCTGCCGCCGGCACCTCCGCCGCCGCCGCGCGCCGCCGTCGTGAGCTGCCGGTGCTCCGACGAGTTCCAGCGCGAGACGACGCGCGCCGCGAAGTCGCCCATGTCCTCCTTGGCGCGCAGCCGGCCGTGGTACAGCCACAGGCAGGACACGCCGCCGGGCCGCTGGGCGGAGACCTCGTCGAGCCCGTAGACGTCGCAGAGCAGGCCCGACATGAGGATCGTGGTCTTGGACACGGCGGGCGGGGGCGCGGCGGCCGTCTGCATGGGGTTGATCTCCGGCATTGTGGGGGCTGACGTCGTTTTGAGACAAGAATTAAAAGACTGTTCAACTTGGACTGAGAAATCCGGGTTGAATGTGTGGCTGGAGTTAGTATTGATAGACGCGTATTGCTGAGGTCGGGTGTAAGTGAAGCTAAGTTGAGTTGCCGAGGTCGGCACTAGGAAAGAGGAGATGTCGTTGCGCACCTGTCAAAGTGGGTTGCGCAACGACCGTCCCCGAACGGCCTGGACATCTTCTCGCCTCATCCACAACGACGCAACCACCCCCGTTGGTGATCGACAGAGCTCCCTCTTCTCAGGGCATCTTTTGTTTAAGAGCTACACATGCGAGCGGACCGAGAACTGAGACACGACATCTCCAATGCATTTCATTTAGAAGATGAGTTTCCTAAGGTGTATGGAAAAGCTCGAGGCAGCAGTTGGTAATAGACCCTCGGGCTGCGATAGTTTAAAAAAGTCCCTGTAAGCCATCCCGCAGAACCCGCAGTAACAAAAGTCGCCATTGGAACATGCAGACTTCCTCCCAAAACGCCGTATTCTGTGCCGACCCTTTCCCCTTTCCGTGCCCGTACCCCCCGTGTGTCGTAACGACCCTATGTACGTTGATCGATCGGTTTTTGTTGGCCTGCTTGGACAGGCTGGTATCATTAGGCCCCGAGAAGACGGGGAATGTCGCTCGTCTCGCTGGTTAGATTCCTAGAGACTGCGAAGTGCTGGGCGTGAGCCTTTTAGTCCAGCTTCCAGTGATTTGTCAGGCCACCGTCGTGGTCCTCGTTGCCCAGGTACAGCTCGACCGCGTACAGGGCCATCGTCGCAACGACGTTCGTCCAGCGCCAGACATTGCCGCCGGGGTCGCCGCCCCTAAGAGTCCAGCCGTCGGGCCCGTCGCTGGTGGAGAAGTGTTGCAGAAGCAGACTCGTGTACATGGCGATCAGGATCGAGGGCGAGAAGTAGGTGATGATACCGACGAGCCAGTTGGCGGCGTCGGATTCCTCGAGGGTCGGCTCCTCCATCAGAGCCCTGGCACCAGATTCGCGGACGGCGGGGATGATGCGGGTGGCGCAATAGAAGACCAGCAGCCGAAAGGCCAGAGAGATGATGACCGAGGGGGTGATGGTCTGGAACGCGGCGTAGAGGAGGCTCAGAGACGAGTGCACCGCGTGAGGAAGGGAGCCGAGCATGTGCAGCAGGGTCGAGTAAGAAGCCATGATGATGGGTGGCAGAGGCGGGAAGTCAGGCTGCGACGACTGCTGGTGGTCTGCCTCGGCGTGTTCCGAGGGCATGTAGTCGGTGAAGATCTGGTAGACACAGAGTACCACGTAGGCGAACAGGAGGGAGGACTCGACAGGGTTTCCTCGACCACTGCCGATTCCATACGCACAGAGGAAGAAGGCCGAGGTCATGGTGATCCCGATGAGGATGGCGTCGGAGTTGTCAATGTGGGGGAAGTGGGCGACGCGCCACAGGAAGTAGACGGCACTGGCGAGAATACTGCCAGAGAGGGCAAGCAGGGTAATCTGTGAACATGTTAGTATGGTCATGCCACAATAGTACACATAGACCCGAGAAATTGGGGCCGTCAATGGGACCAAATTGCACACATCACAAAGAGACCACTTACAATCCACGTGTCGCTTCGTCCTCTGTTCACAAGCCACTTTGTGATCTGGCCGGCCGCCTGAATGACAAGCAACGTGCAGAAGCCCTCCAGCAGCTGGAAGACCGGGCTCGAGTATCTCAGAGTTGAGTCCCAGCCTCCCAGGGTGATGGTCTCAACCACGCCGCCCTCGCCAAACACCCACTCGCCCCATGACGTCGACTTGGAGGTGGTGATACCCTGCAGCGTGCGCTCCACCCAGTTTGTGGCACCAGCATCGACGGCGAAGCGACCGAGGGACCAGATCAGAAGTCCCGGAATGACGACCCACTGCGAGAGGCGGAGGATGACGGATATGGCCCAGCGGACGCGCGACTCGGCGGGGGTGACGACGGCGATGAGCGAGTAGACGAAGTAGAAGCTGCAGAGGGCCAGACTGTAGGCCAGACCGCTGTCCCTGCCGCCGACATCGAAGGCGACGGGTATGGAGAGGACTATGCTCAGCAGGAAGACGGAACTGGCGATGATGCGGAAGAACCACCACATCGGCGCGACGAGCTGGCTTGCTGGAGCCGCGCCGACCGAGGAGGTGAAGTTCGGCGCCGGAAGGCCACTTTGGACGGTAGACCGACTGGGGAGATGTCGGCCGGTGGAGGAGGGCCCGCGGTGATTATCGCGGTGATTATCGTGGTCGTCGACGGGGCCGGAACTAAGAATATAGTCGTTCGAGGCGCGACGGAGGGGTAGGAAGTCGGTGAGGGGACGCGGAGGAGATCCGGGTCGCGGGTTGCTGAGGCCGAAAAGGAGCTCAGGTTCGTTCCGTTTCGGTCGGTGCAAGGGAGCGAGCAGCAGGCGGCGAGTCGACGAGGAAGGTCTACAAAAGCAGACAGCTGCAGACGAGGACTATTGTCGACCTATTTGTGAGGCTTGGAAAGGTTTTCGTTCAGTCGTCCGGAGGGGAAAGAGCGTAAGGGCAGGCGACAGTTGGGAAGCCTGGGTGATTAAATTCAACCAAGACGGGAGATTTTTGGGCGAGGTGGCAGGAAGCGGAGCCTGGCCAGAGTTCGCGGCGCAGCGCAGCGCAGCGGAGCACCTTCACCTTGTTGGAGCTTGGGCTTATCGTTAAGGCTAAGGTGGTCCTTGGTGGCCCGTCCTCGCCAGGCTTCCTTAGCTTATCTTCACGTGGCGCTACCACCTTGGGGGCGGTTGAGGTACCGCGAGATAGGTGCCTTCCTAGGTGCCTACCTACCTACCTAGGTACCTAGGTAACCAGGCAGGCGAACCACGAGATACTTCCAGAGTGTGCAATCACTAACTTTAGGTACCTACAAAGATCCATACCTGCCCGCACTTGTAGGCTGTAAACTGAACCAAACCAACCTCTGGTTGACCTCCCTCGGTGTGGTGGTTGGCGGGTGTTGGGCGGTGTAGCTGCTGCAGCTCTCGGGCTGGCGTGTTCAGTGGGATGTTCCTTGGCACCTTTCCCTTTCCCTTCCCCATCTCGTCCTCGACGTTTCTTTTTGCAGCCACCTGAACATTCTTTCTTCGGTCGGCCGCTCCCGTCTCTGAAAGGAAAGGATAAAAAACGGCGGCATCAAAGCGCCTTACCTCGTGTTGGGCGCGCAGCTTTGGCCGGCGATGTTCCAGGCGCCGTATCCGTACTTTGAAAATCGAAATCCTTCGTGGGTGCGACAGATGCACCTCTTCCAGGTCGCGTGCCCATATCCCCCTCCCTAGCGATGAGGTACCAAACGCAGGTCCGTCGGCCAATCAGCTCAGTAAGGAACACTAAAGACGGTCCAGATTCATATGGCCTCAAGTTCCCGGTAGCTCTGCTGGAATGCAATGGCTACTATTGCAGCGGGTGCTGTTAATACTGCACAGCGCTGCAGAGCGCCCTGCAGGTGAGGTCACAGTGCTTTTTCGCCTTCAGATGGAGACCTATAGGTAGGTTCCACCCTGCTGGTGCCATTTCGGTCCTCACTGAGGTGATATCATTCCCCAAAAGGATCCCTGTCAACCACCCCCGCTGGCCGTTGGCATTGGCAATGGCTGCTGGCGAATCATCTGCATGTGACAGCCAATCATGGAATAACCCCGGTCTCCTAGCTCTTGTTTCTACTTCAACCCCCTCAACCGAACCTCACCTAACCTTCGTCTTGTCGCCCATCGCAAGTGCGGCGGGGGTCACCTGGACACTTGACATGACCTCCTACCAGTTCACCTGAAGAAGACCAACTCATATTGGCAACTTCTCAGAGGTTCGTTCGCTTATTGCGCTTCTCCCTGCTGATTCATACTAGTATCAACAATATACTTGTGTACAACATGGCGAGCGTACGCGAGCTAGATCTCACAAACAAGGTCGCTCTGATTTCCGGTGCCTCCCGTGGCATCGGGAGGGCCATCGCCTTCAACCTGGCCTCCCGGGGATGCTCTATTCTCGGAACCTGCAGCGGTGATGAGGGCGTCAAGGCCATCTCAGAAGGCTTGGATAGTGAGATTACGAGCCGCGTCTTCGAAGCCACTTCCAGATCGCGGCCAGCGAGCCTCAAGATCAAGGGCATCATCGCGGACATCTTCTCTCCAAACTGCGCAACCGTAATAGCCGACGAGATCAGAGACTCGCTCGACGGCAGGGTCGACATCTTCGTCAACTCGGCCTGCGACCCCATGCCCGGCGCCATCGGCGAGACCGGGCCCGCCGAGATCCAGCGCAGCCTGCTCGGCAACGTCCAGACCCCCGTCCTGATCGTCGAGGAGCTCGTCCGCAGGCGGTGCTTCCGGCCCGAGAGCCGCATCGTGTACATCTCGTCCATTCGCTCCCGCCAGCCATGGAGCGACCAGCTCATGTACGCCGCCGGCAAGTCGGCCGGCGAGTCGCTGTGCCGGACGTGGGCCCAGGCCTTCGGCGGCAAGGACGAGCGGTACGCCTTCATGGCCGGCACGATGGCCAATGCCATCACGGCCGGCCTGACGGAGACGGAGGCTGTTGTGGATTGCGGCCCGGAGGCCGTGAAGAAGTTCCAGGACGAGTTCTTCCCTACGCAATCCATCCCGCGGTTCGGGCAGCCCGAGGACGTGGCCGATGTCGTCGGGATGCTCTGCGGTCGGGACGCCAGGTGGATCACGGGCTGTGTTGTTAGTGTCAGTGGAGGAGGCATCAAAATCGGGTAATGACTTCGGGTGAATGTGATTTCCAGTAGGAACTACTGCTTCCATAGAGAAAACCGAGATACCCGAGTCTGTTTGAGTACACCACGTTGTTGTAAGTGTAAGACTTCAACTACAGCAAGGTCGCAAAAGTCTGGGCCGGCTCACTTAGTGGTAGACAGAATGTTTTAGCCTGTCTCAACAAAAGTCCGTTTCGACGGACCGTAGTATGCATTAGCTACTCCGGAAAGGTCACGTTTCTGCGAGATCATGATTCCTTAGATCACAGTGGTGTCGGATACTGCATGTCTCACCCTCCCAATTTGACTGCAGCCGCAGCATGCGCACCCTACTTCAACCCCAAGACAGAAAGTAGTCAGGTTCGATGGTTGATTCCGAGGGCTTGCCATGCCGCTGGTCATACCTGGAAACTTCTCGCCAACTGGTTCTCTTTCCCTCTAAGGCAACGTAACATGCATAGTAAAGACTGCGTCCTCCATTTGGAATGCTTTGGACACTGGTATCACCTCATATCGTCTGTCATGCTTGACTTAGGCCAGGAACAGGCTGGTCCTGTTGCCGCCATATCAGTTCCTTTCCCTGTCCTTGACGATGTGAATGAACATGGCACAGCATGCGCATCATGTGGATGCACGGAAATCGCCGCCGCAGTGTCCGATTTACAACACAGCTGTTGTGTCTAGTAATTACAATACTTTTCCTTTACCTAAACTTCGCCCGTGTTTCTCGTGGTCAAGCATTCCGCCAGTCTCTTACATCCCATCTCCATTGATGTATTCCTCCCCCTAGTCATGTTGAGTCTTCTGTTTTCCAACATCATCCACGCCGTCCAGTCGGGCATGTCATCTGACCACCGACCGGGGGACCGGGGCCGTGGTCACACGAACATCTGGAACATGCCTCGAATAAACTCGCGCCCGGCCGATCGCCGAGTGGCGTTCTTGCTCTGACAGCCAACGGTTTCCTTGTTCATCTACGCAAAGCATGGGAAAATAAAACCATGTTTCCGACAAGGGTCTCACAAAAGCTTCCCCGAGCTCCTGAGCTCCCAGCCACACCGAAAACGAAACATGGCTGCCTTGGTGCTCCTCCATTGTCGTTTGGCTCTTGAGTGACCGAAGCTTCGTCACCTTACTATCTGCATGTAACATCCAACGCACCACCATCGGAGCGAGCCCCGGTCTACACTTGGGTACCTATCGAGGAAGGCGTCCAGCCCGCTACGGTTCCCCTCGTTGCGTCTAACACAGGCAGGGGAGGTGGATCGTCTGATAGTTGCTGCAAGCCCAGCCGCCCGGCGCGTCGCTCCCGGTCTGGAGGAACACCTGCCAGTAGCTCGCGTCCAGCTGGCACACCAGGAAGTTGAGCTCTGCTCGTTTAAAATAACAGACATCAGTACTACTCGACAGGAACAGAAATGGAATCAACCCACGACGTCCCCAGCTGCTCTCCCTGGTGGTGACGATGATGTCGCCCTCGAGCCCCCACGTCTCCGTCTCCGAGGCGTCGCCGAACGCGAGGGTCTTGTACGACGTGGCATCGCTTCCGACGCCGCTCAGGTACGAGCTCGATTTGGCGCTCCGTATGGTGCCCGCGACGACGTCGAAGAGACTCGGTTGACGCCTCGAGCACCAGGACGGGGGATCGTCGGGTCCTCGGGGTTAGCCTGTAGGTGCAGGTGGTAGATAGGATCCCTCACGCCCCTGATCTTCTCGGGAGAGAGAGGTGGGACGAGGCGCATGTTGGCGACGGTCGACTCGATGAGTGTCTGTCAAGGAGAGAGGTCCAACTCACTTGAGAGGCCTCGCGATCTCGCCGATACATGTAACCGGACATCCCGACATGACGACGCAATATGTCTCCGACCGGCCCGCGGCTCACACACCCGAACACTTGACGGTGCAGAGGAACATGGGGGATCGGCATGCCATCCCTCGCGCCCACTAAGAACCTTGAAATCTCGAGCATCATTCCGTCTGAATGGTGACGAGAGTGCAGTTGTCGTCGCCGCCGCCGCCGCCGCCGCTCATGCCCTCGCACAGCAGTAGTGCCTAACGTGCGCATCAATATACGACGCGTACCCGTGCCTGATCAGACAGGGCCGAGGCAGGTACGGAGGCGAGCTGCATACGCATACGCATGAAGCATACGCGGAGCTAAACTTCGCAGGAACACCAGACGACAAAAGAAGAAGAAGATGCGAACGCAAAATGACAAGGGTCATCCTCCCCCGTTTCCAGGTTTCCCAACGACGCATCAAGACGGCGTACAGAAAACATCATATAACGGACCTAAAAAAAGGGTAAAGAGGTTACCATTAGCTTCTTCTAAGCAACAAAAATAAGGTCAATATTGTCCGTAGTACCTAAGAGCCAAAGTAACGTTAAAGGCAAAGTACTATAGTTATAAAAGGAGTTTTGTTATTAGGGCCTTATAACTTAACTATTAGGGCCTTTCCCCACTTTTTAGACCAATTAAGTCAGCTAGCTCAAATACACTAAAAAACAGTATATTACGTAATTACTTAACATTTAATTTAATTATATTTTTATTATAGCTTTTACTATATCTTAGCATAACAAACTTATACTTTTTAATTAATTATAGCCCCTTTTACTCCTAAATTAATTAATCCTAGTATAGTACAGCTAGTACTATAAATACTAGTAGCTCTAAGCTACCTCTAGCCTTCTACCCACTACACTAAGCTCTCTTTAACACTAATACTTCTTTACTACTACTTCTACCTACTATAATACATTCCTAAGTTAACTAAAGCTACTATAAAAGCTTATTATTAAAACTATACTTAAAATATAAGTAGTTATAATAAATACTTACTTTAATAAACCACAGTACTAAATTCTTAGCTTTTTTTAGTTACTTTAGCTTTAGGTTACTTTTGTGTTTTTTTAAGTAGTTATCTTATCTAAACATTTCTATAAGTTATTCCAAAAAGAATACACTATGGCCATACATTATTAAATAGTATAATTAAATAGAAGTATCTAATAGAGTATATCTAGTAGCTTTAACCCCCTCTAACTCTACTAAGTAGTCTTAAGTAGAGCTTAGTAGGGCGTACGTACCTTATATAATAGCGCATCAGGTAATCTAAGCGTAGGAGGCTTATAGTAAAGAATACTATAATTAGCCTATATAAATATAAAGGCCGTTTACGTTACTAAAGCCAGAAATAGCTTAAATACATTCTAACTTAATTTATATAAAAAGGATTTATTCTATATTTATATAAAGCCTATAAGCCCCTAAATCCTAAAAGTAGAAGTTTAACTAAAATCTATATTAATTTCTAACCCCTACTTAAACCAACTTAGTAATTATAATTATAACACTTTATATTATATAATAATACAACCTATATAAAGCTATTTAAACTTAATTTATTAACTATCTATTACTAAAAAAAGTACTGGATCCCTTATATTTAAACCGCCTAGATTCCTAATATATTGTTAAATACAAAAAAGTACTTATAGAACAACGTAGAAAAGGAGTCTTCCCTATTAATAACTTAACTTATAAAAATAATTAAAGGCCTAAGAACTATAAGTAGTAGCTAAAAAGAAATTATTAAATAACTATATTAAGACCTTACTAAAAAAAGTAAAGCCTATAATAATTAATCCCCTATACTTCTTAACTTATAAAAAAGCACACTAGCCCCTACTTATAAGCTACTTAGTACAGCTTAAAAAGGGCTACTATTACCCCTAATATATCCTTTTAGCCTTCTATAAATACTGAGTTTATAGTCTCCTATACTTAAGTTAGATATAATAATATAGGATATACTAAAGATAACGTCTTCTATATACGTATTTATTAAAATACTAAAAAAAAGTAAATATTAAAAAAAAAGTATATAAAAAGATTGTTTTAAAAACTTTAAACTAAAGATACTAAAGAAATACTTTCTAAAAGGCGTGTTAAACTAACTTACTTAGTTAACTTAAATCTTAACGGCTTTTAGAATCTATAATTTTAAACTTAAAAAGGGCCTAAGTAACATTAAGAGTTTATATATTAGTAATAAAATTAAAAATATTATTTTTAATAGCTTTATATTCCTCGTTATATATATTATAAACGGGAAGTAAATATAGTATATACTAGTTTAGAACTATATAGGCTATAAAGTAGTTCTATACAAACAGCTCTAAAATTAACTTTATATATACATACTTAAGAAAAGTAACCCTATAAACTATATTATAAAATTTAATAAACTTATACATTACTTAAGAGTAGTTAGTAGTTAAATAACTCTAGAGGATAAGGTTTACGCGTTCTTTTAAAAAATAAGCTTATAGTATAGGGATTAGTTTACGCGTTTTAGATCCTTTTAATAAAGCGGTATACCTATTACAGTTAACGGGCTTATTACTGACCTTACTAATAAAGTTTATATATATAATAAGTAAAAGGTTATAGTTTTATAAATAATAAATAGTAATTAATCTACTACGGGGCTAAGGAGAGCCTCTAAAAGAGACCTTTTAAATTATAAATACTAAAACTATAGTAAAAAAGGCTATATTAAAGCTACTTATAAAGTAAAGAAAAAAGAGGATAATAAAAGTAAAGGGGAAAAGACTTCTAAAGCGCCTTTTATAATACTACTAAAGAGTAACATACTACTAAAGGTATTTAAGTAGACTAACCTACTAAAGCCGGACTCTTTTTTAAATTTAAAAATATTATAAAAAGACTTTAAAGCTATTTAAAACGATTTAAGAGTAGTTAAAAGTAAAGTAAAAATAGCTAAAAAAGAGTTTATAAATAATAAACGGACTATAATACTTATAAATACCCTTTTTTAATTAACTAAAGAAAAAATAAATACTTAGTTTTAAAATTCTAGAATAAGTATATATATAATTAATAATATAGTATAGTATAAAAACTATATAACTATTATAAACTAATAGTAGGTTATAACTAGTAATAGGCTAATTTACTTAAAACTTATAAGGGTCGTTATTTTATACTTTTATAATAGTTATATTATAAAGCTATAAGACGTATTATATTTACTAATCCTTTTTATAAATATATTTAGTAGAAAGCGCCTTTATAAAGCTAAAAGCTATTTACTTAATAAAGTACTAATTATATAAAATAAAAAGCTTTTTAATAAGTTTAATATTAAGGAAAGGGGTTTTTATTTATCTTTAGTAGACCCAAACCTATTAGCTATACTCTATTTTATATAAATAAAGGAATAGTAAAAGGATACTTAACTTTAGTATAAGAGATTTAGCTACTCGGGGTATTATAAATTAATTAAGTTAATTAAGCTTATAAGAGAATATGCTTTAATAGTAAAAGATATTATACTTTAACTCTATTTAATATACGACTTATTAAAGAGCTTATAGTATTTACTTTATATACTACGCAAGTGTATAGGGCGCTTAAGAGATATAGTTTATGTAAATATAAAAGAGATTAAACTGGCTACGTAGTATACTTACTTTACTATTATTATAAATAATTAATTTTATAACTAGGATATAATATTATTAAACTTAAAAAAAGACTTTACTTATAAGCTTACTAACTATACGCACAGTTAGTAATAGTATTTTAAAAAGCCTATTAAGGTTATCTATACAGACAACGCTAGAGAGTTTATATCTTTATTTCTAAATATCACTCTAAAAAATATAAGTACGCAGGTAGAGTTATTTCTTTTATATATTTATAAGTAGAACGGTGTTATAGAGTACTCTATTTAAATAGTTATAAATAAAGTACGTTCTATATATATTAATATAAATATTCTAGTTAAGTTATAGCTATAGATTATATTAGCTACTATATATATAGTTAATAGGAGCTTTACTTTAGTAGTTAAAAAAAGAACGCTAATTTAAGTACTTATAGAGGATTTAAAGTCTAGGAGACGCTCTGTCCTAGACATTAGTAACTTAAGAGTTATTAGTAACTACTATTTTATTAATATTAATTTTAAAATTTAAGTAAAAAGTAAAAAAATAAGCCCTAGAGTTAAGAAAGGTATTCTTATAGACTATATAGGTAATTAAACTTACTAAGTATAGATCCCTAAGTACTAAGAGGTAATAACTTTATTAATTATTATTTTCTATAAGCCTATAAGCTTTAAAGAGGTAGATCTTTATTAGTCTTTACTACTAAAGTAGGGGGCGGGATTTTAAAAATATTAGTATACTATTTATAATAAACTTATAACTCTTTAGCTTACACTTAGTATAAGCAAAAACTACCTACTAAATTAAAAAATTAGGCTTATAACTTAAGGAGAGTTATTAAATAACTTTATCCTAATGGCTTTTAGTGTAAAGATTTAGCCGTACTTAGACCTAGTGACCCTTATAGAGGCACGTAACGGGCCTATAAAAGACTAGGAACTATAGAAGGAAGCTATATATATAGAAATCCTAATTCTTATTAAGTAAGGAGTTTTTTTTTTTGTTCTAAAGAGTAAAGTACTAAAGAGTGCGCGGCTTACTATAAAATAGATACTTAAATATAAAAAGGCTTAAGGGATTATAACTAAGAGAAAAGTAAGGATTATAGTAAGAGGCTTTTAATAAGTATATAAAAGGGACTTTATTAAAATGTATATATTAACTTTATAATTTACTTTTTAAAGAATCCTTTTTATATATACTTACTAAAAGGGACTTATTATATACTAATAGGATTTTATTAAAGTATATTTTAATAAAGATTTTAATAAATAAATCTATATATTACTATTTAAAATACTAAAAGACTTTTTTTTAAATACTTAATTTAAATACTATACAGTAAAAGTTAGTTATAATCCGGGTTAAGACTAAGTAATTCTATTATAAAAGGTATTATATAGGCTTTACTAGGGTAGTTAATAGTAGTAAGTAAAGCTATAAGAGGTTCTTAAGTACTATAGCTTTAAGCTATTAGCTTTTAATAATACTATATACTATAATATAAAGGATAAAGTATTTATAGCGACCTATATTAATAATATTATTGTTATTAGCCCTAAGGAAGCTATTAGGTATATACTTACTATAGTAAATAAGTAGGTAAAAGTTGTTAACTTAGAAGTCTCTAATTCGTTCCTAGGTATTAAACTATTATTTATAGCTATAAAAACTATAATTTACTAAAGTACTTATATAGAAGATATTATAAAAGAATTTACTTAAAAGATATACCCTACTAATACCCCTATTAAAGTAGAAGCCCTTATAGTTACTATACTAGTTAAAAGTAAGGTTAATAAAAGCCTTTAGAAGTAGTATTATTAAATACTCAGCAAGGAGCAATTCGCTACTTAGATAACCCGCCTAGATATCGCCTTTAAATATAGTTTATAGGGGAGGTTTTTTTATGTACTTTTTAAGTAGTATTAGAAAAGAGCTACGCGCTTAGTATATTACTCTAAAAGTCACTATAATTTTAAAATCCGGTATACTGCATAGAAGGAAGTAGACGAAACTAATAATCTTAGTTTTAAAAGTTACTATAATAGTAATTATGCTAAGTATTTTAAAACCTTGTAGTTAATAACTAAGTAAGTATTCTTTATAGCTAGTAGCTTAGTATTATAAAGGTTCTATTGTTAAAAAACTATAGTAAAGTTTTCTATAAAAGTAGAATACTATACCACCTTAGTAGTAGCTTTAGAGACTGTATAGATCTAGAGCTTTTTTTTAAAGCTAGGAAAAAAGTTCTTGGGACTAGTCTACATATAGGCTAATAATATAGAAGTAATTACACTTATAAAGAATAAAAGTAGTAATAACTAGACTAAGTATATAAGAGTTTATAACTACTATACTTAAAAAACTATAAAGTACGGAGAAGTTAGCTTTAAATATATTTATTTAAATAATAATATCGTAGATATACTTACTAAACCACTTAGAAGGCTAGTATTTAAAAAACTACGGGATATATTTAAACTAATTAGTTTAAAGCGCTATAGATTTAAATAGTTTTATAATAAAGGGGAGTATAATGGCGTATTAAGTAATCTAAGTGTAGGAGGCTTATAGTAAGGAATACTATAATTAACCTATATAAATACAAAGGCCGTTTACATTACTAAGGCTAAAAATAGCTTAAATATATTTTAACTTAATTTATATAAAAAGGATTTATCCTATATTTATATAAAGCCTATAGGCCCCTAGATTCTAAAAGCGGGGGTTTAACTAAAATCTATATTAATTTCTAACCCCTACCTAAACTAACTTAGTAATTATAATTATAATACTCTATATTATACTTTAATACTTTTACTTACCTGCCTTTTCTACTGTAGCGGTAGATATAGACGTAGACGTACTAGTAATAATAATAATACTATTACTAATAGGTAGTACTAAATATATTAAAACAAACCTTTACTTATATAAACCTTTGGCCGGATTACGCTGTGTATAGGGCCTAATAAGCCCTAGTAGCGTTTACTATTAAAGAAAAAGGCACTACTACTATAAGCAAGGCCTTTGTTAATTCCTCCTATCTTCTATATATACATAACAATAACCCTTAAAACTATAATATCTAATAAAAGATTACCTACTAACTCCCCCTATAGCTAAAATAAACACTATTCTATCGCTATATAAATTAAAACAAACTATAATAAAGGCTATAACTACCTCTTTAGCTTAAGTATAGGCCCTAATACTAATTTAACGCTTAACTAGAATAACCTCCTAAATAACGTAAGGGTATCCCTTACTATATTTAGTACCCTAAACTATTAAACTACTAGAAATTAGCTTAAAGTAAACGTAATAATATATAAATTATAAAATAAAACTACTATAAATTTCCTATAGTTTAAAAATAACTATAAATACTTTAACTAACTAAAGGATACAACTACTAGTATTATAAAGTCCTAAGGGGCTAATATTAGTATATTTAGTAAGGTAATATTAAAATAGATACTAATAATAGTAGGGAGCGGCTAAACTAGCTATAGCTGTATAGCCTGCGAGGAAAGTAACGGAACAGTTCGGTTTAGATTTAATAGGTTTAAAGGAATAGTCTAGACGGTCGGGCGTATAGGAGGTGTACGGAAGGCGTTGGTGGTTTTGGCGGCGTTAATAGCGTAATTAGTAGTTTACAAAATTAATTAAAAATACCTATTACTTTGAATCCGTAGAAGCTGTATTATAGTAAGTAAATTCGAGTGCCGTCTATTGTGACTAACGATAAAAAAGATTAACGAGGTGGGTGGCTAGATAGCTATTCCCTAGAGTACGTGGCCCGTAGGCCGTTAGTCACCCTAGAGGGGGTAGCTTTAGGTTACTTAAAGGTATTATAGTACTACTTAAGGGTACTATAGTTAACTTATAAGAATAGCTATAAAAAAAAACTTAATAAGTTAAGGGTTATAGATCTTTAGTAGCGCGTTATCTATATTTAGTAGCTAAATTAACTACTAGTATAAGTAGTATTTATACTACGTAACTATAAAGCCTTTTATATATATAATTTTAAAAATACAATAAATACAGAAGAGCTTAAACTAGTATATAAAGTAGTTATTATAAGGACTAAGGTCTTCTAGTTTCTTATTAGTTTTTAAGGGTATTACAGTAAATACAATACAATACTAATAAACTATAAAATCTAGTACTAAGTATTCTACCTACTTAAGGGTATCTCTAAACTAATCCTTCTACTAAAAGTAATTCTAATAAACCCTTACTTTTATTATAGTATAGTAAACAACATAGTCCCTTTTTTTATTTTTAAGTATTTCTTTAACTATATTAGTTATACTAAAGATATTAGTAGTACTATAAATAATATACAACTTAAGGTCCTTATAAAACGTTTCTATAAAGGAATTAGTACAAACACTATAGTTTTAATACTTAGCAATAAAGTACTATACCTACTACTCTTTAATAAAGAAATAAGTACAGTTAATATACACTAAAACCTCCTTTTTAACCTTAAACTCCTTCTATAAACACTTAAGAGTAATATTAAAGTTATTAATAGTATTTACGTAAATAATATAAACCTATAACTATATAAAGTCCTTAGAACTATACTTAACCTCTAGGTTATTAAAGTAGTTTAATAAAAAGGTTTTATTAACCTAAATAAACTTATTAAAGTAAGTAATAGTAGAATTATAAAGCTTTATAAGTATCTAGGCCTAGGCTTTCTACTTTACTTCTATATTAGCCTCTATAGTAGCTTTATCCTAACTTACTTTAAACTTATTAAAAACTAAACCACTAAGGCCTTACTACTTATACTTAGTATTACTCTTAATATTAGTATTAATATAAAAAATATAAAGTTACAACTATATATTAAGAATTATAGTAATAAGGGTATTCTACAGAGCCGCCTTAAAGTCCATAATAGCCACATAAAGCACTACTATACTACTAATTTTTTTATATATAAAGTTAAGGTTCTTAATTAGTTAATTATAACTATACTAGGTTTTAGTATTAATAAAGCCAAAGGCGTAGTTAAATAGTAAGTCAATATCTATTATACTAGTAACTTAAAAAAAGGGTATTTTATACTTATTAGTTTAATATATATTATTTATACTAATAACCTCTAAAAAGTACTTTTATATCTTTTTATACTATAAATACATTTAAAGTAGTTCCTTAAGTATATTAGAGTTATTAGTAAACTACTTAACGCAATACTTAAAGCCTTAAAACTAAAAATAAGCAAATAATACCTATATAAGTATCCTACCACTAAAGCTATCAATACGCGCCTTCTATTTTACATTATTAATATCCTTTTAAGTAAAAAACACATTACTACTAGTAGCTATATAGCTATAAACTATAGAACTAACCTCATAAAGCTTAATAGCTTTATAATAAAAAAGGGATTTAACAAAGTTATATTACGTATTAATAAGCTTATAGTAGGTAAAATAAACTAAGGAATTAAAAAACAAACTATAGTTATACTCTTTATATTTAATTACCTAACTCTAGCACTAATTATTACTAATATAAATAGTAGTAATTCTATACTAAAAGTAGCTTTACTTAGTAGTAGTAGTTTAATATAAGCTAATACTTTTAATAGGTCTAAAGGTATTATAGTTATACTTAAACTTATATTAAGTATATTTACCGTTACAGTAGTTAGTACTATTTTAGTAAATAGTTACAAAGCTATAGAGCCTAGCGTAAGTTATATTAAAGTAATCTTAAAGTACTTAAATAGTCTCTATAAACTAACTATTAATACCGCCTTTTAAAGAGTTAAAAATAGCTTTATATTAAGGCGCGGGCAGCGCGCCTTTATCGCGGGCGAAATTTATTATAGTGACAGTATTATAGTAGTTACGACGGGAAGGATTTTTTTACTGCGTAGCGCGTAGTAGAAGAAATTACGTAGGCGCGGCGCAGAGGGATCCTATTGACCTGATTAGTCCAAAAAGTAGGGGAAGGCCCCAATAGCTAAGTCACAAGGCCCCAATAGCAAAACTCTATAAAAGGCGATAGGAAAAGAAGATATCCCGCCCATCTCGTATACACAATAACTTTCTGCGCGGTTTGCCACACGGTTGCACAAAAAAGCGTAGGCCGAACCTCTCTGCGGCTGCAGGACACTGGGGGAAGGACACTGCCTAAGGGGGAATTGCATATTGAGGGTGTGGTGGTGATGTGGTACTGGTACCTGAACGCCGCGATGTAGTGGTGTGGTGGGTGTGGAGTTTCTAGAACTTCCCCAATTCCCCAACGTCCATCAGTGTGGTTTCAGGGGTGTGTGGGTGAGATGGGGGGGGGGGAGGAAAGAATGAAGGATCAACAGAAAAAAAAAACCATCTTTGGTTTCCGCGTTCTCTATCCCAACTTTTGACCACCACCCCTGCAAATAGCTGATATTACCCAGCTGCGACCGCGAAACACATGCTCCGAACGACTGGCCACAGCGGGGCAGGGGTATCTCCCCCCTCCCCGCCCCTTTCACTTCTTCCCCCACTGATACCCGCTGCGCCACAGGTCGCGCGGGTTGTACACCGCTCCGGAAGCCCCCTAAAGTTTCTAGTGGACAGCCCGCCATCAGGAGATTTGCCGCCTTCGAGGCATGATCTTTCTCTCACCAACGCTCCATCTTTGCGCGGAAATGGGTCAGAGAAAAATACAAACCTGGGGAATCATCAAGGTCTTCTGTGTCTTTTTTTCGTCCGTCACACAAGTGAAGAGAGCACTGTCCTCGTCGTCTGTTAAAGTATATCAACGAGTCGCATGAGCAGGTGATCAGATCTCCGGTCCCCGTTCTTTTTTTTCTCCCCCCTTCATCTTTTGCCTCCTCGCCCCTCTCTCCTCGGTCAGGACAGATTTTGTCTTCTTTTTACGAGACCAAACCTCCTACACCCACAGTCGCTTCTTCGGCCCACCCGTGAACAACAGTCGAAGTTCCCTCTACTACGCCGCCTTTTCTCTCCCGCACCCGGAATACCGCGACAATGGCCGCGTCCGCCGCCTCGACCGTGACGAAGCCGTCCAAGCGCAAGGCCGCCAACGGCGCCGCCGCCGACGCCGGTAAGCTGACCGCCGACGCGCCCGCCGACCAACCGCAGTCCTCCGCCCCCGAGTCCAAGGAGCGCGACTTCTTCTGGACTTACACCGAGGAGCCGCACCGCACCCGCCGCCTGGCCATCATCAAGGCTCACCCAGAGGTACGACCTTCCGCCCCCAGCTTTCCCCCCCTTGGGGTCTTGCGCTCGCAGTGAAAACCCAGGAACAAAATACTAACAACTCTCTCCAACAGGTCACCAAGCTCTGCGGGCCGGAACCCCTGACCAAGTACGTCGTCGCCGGCGTCGTCGCGATGCAGGTCTTCTGGGCCTGGTACCTCAGCGACGCCTCCTTCTGGTCCTGGAAGTTCTGGATCGTCGGGTACGTCTTCGGCGCCACCGCCAACCAGAACCTCTTCCTCGCCATCCACGAGATCTCCCACAACCTCGCCTTCCGCTCGCCCAAGGCCAACCGCCTGTTCGCCATCTTCGCCAACCTGCCCATCGGCGTGCCGTACAGCGCCTCCTTCAGGGTGAGTCTCGAGGAGAAAAGATCTGGAACAACCGGGTCAAAGGGGGGAAACAAAGGTCATCTTGGAGAAACTAACATCTGCCAGCCCTACCACCTCACCCACCACAAGTCCCTCGGCGTCGACGGCCTCGACACCGACCTCCCCACCGCCCTCGAGGTCGTCTTCTTCGACTCCATCCTCGGCAAGGCCTTCTTCTGCACCTTCCAGATCTTCTTCTACGCCGTCCGCCCCATGACCGTCTACGCCATCCCCCTCACCAAGCTGCACTACCTCAACATCGCTGTCCAGCTCGCTTTCGACTACTGCCTCTACGCCCTCTGGGGCGGCAACGCCGTCCTCTACCTCCTCCTCTCCTCCTTCCTCGCCGGCTCCCTCCACCCGCTCGCGGGACACTTCATCGCCGAGCACTACGTCTACGAGACCGTCTCCGCCGCCCAGCGCGACCCGGGCAACGGCATCCCCGTCCCCGAGACCTTCTCCTACTACGGGCCCCTCAACTTCCTCACCTACAACGTCGGCCTGCACAACGAGCACCACGACTTCCCCGCCGTCCCCTGGACCAAGCTGCCCGTCCTCCGCGAGATCGCCAAGGAGTTCTACGAGGACCTGCCTTACCACCGCAGCTGGACCTACGCCATCTGGCGCTTCATCCTGGACGAGAACGTCGGCATCACCTGCCGCGTCAAGAGGAAGCAGGGCGGCCGCATGGTCGGCGGCGGCGCCAAGATCGCCGACTGGACGCGCGAGGAGATTGAGGCTTGAACCAGTTTTTCCTTTCTTTTATAGAGACGACTCGAGGGGAGAACATAGATTCAGTAAGCTGCTGTTTCAAGCAGCGCCGAGAAGTGGTTCGGCAAATTCATGGGTGACGATATCCCTGTCGATATGAAAAGGACGTTAAAAAGGGGGGGACCTTGTTGTAATAATAAACGGGGACACGATATATAGAGGCTCGGTAGGACCGTAGATCCTCAAGCCCCGGCGCCACAGAGCGATGCTCATCTTAATCTTCGATTCAATGTTCCATGTTAATGTGGTCAATTTGACAAATGAAAAAACTCGAATTGAGAAACTCGCGTCCATGACGCCGGGCCGTTGCGACAAAGAGAACAATCGTATAGTTACAAGTGTGCTTCAGATTCCGTCCAGTGCCAAATCGAGGCCGTCATCGATCTTCCGTGCCCATCCACCAGCAGGCTGTCCCGAACAGTGCCGTTCGCGGGTAAATTGCGAGCGCGCGGGCTAGTTGCGATTCCACACGTCTCTGCTGTTAGGGTCTTGCTCGGAAGTCCTCCAAAAGAAATTTCGTAGAAAGGGGCAATTGCAGGGGAATGCTAAAGAAACTTTAAAAGAAGAAGTAGGCAAGCAGGAAGCTGACGAAACACAGCAAGGCGACGATCTGGACCGAGACGCCTTCCGCTCCCTGCCGTACTGCCGCCGCAGCCTCTTGCGCGCTGGGCAACTTTTCGCTCTCCGTCTTCACACGCTGGCGGAGGCCGCTGGTATCTTGAAGGGAGGCGATCTTGGCCTCGGCCTGCTGGAGCTTCTGCTTCAGCTCGTCGTACGTAGTCTGGGCGGTGTTGGCAACGACGTGGCTGGCGGCGCTGACTGTCGACTGCGCCCTCTCGGAAACGGTGTCGTCCTTGACGTCGGGGGTTGCAGGCTGCGCAGCGCCCGCATTAGGGCTGCCAGAGGAGTCGGCTTCCGGACCCGGGGAGGAGTAGACGTGAGAGACATCGGGGGTGTGGTCCTGCGATTTGTCAGCATTGCGACGAGATCTCAGATGCGCTTTCTGTGGACAAACGCACCCCATTGACGGTCGAGTGACGGCTGGGAGTCGAGGCAACGGCCGACGCGCCGGGAGCACTCGCAGACTCTTCAGCTGCGAGCCAGTTGACCCGGATCTTTCTCTCCTGGAGGATGGACTTGTCGGTTTGGTCGAGCTGTTGTGCAAAACATCGTTAGCCTGTGCGCCACAGCATCAGAACGGCATGGTGGTCTGTTCTCACAATGTTGGCAATGCTAGCGAACTCCTTGTCGGCAGTGATAGGAACGGATTGCACCAAGAACTTGTCGCGGCATTTGGCGTCTTGGGGGGGCTCAGCCTTCATGGCCTGGAGGAGAACTGCATTTGGTCAGTTGCATGTGACCACCTGGCAATTGTCCAAAGTGCGTACCGGTGACCTCGACATCCTGGCCAGGCTCGACGCGGCCCGAGTTGGGGCGAACGCAGTACCTGGGGTTGTCGTCAGTCGCTGTTCGAGGACTGCACGTTGTGGTAGGGATCGTACTGCTTGGGTGCGGTGGTTTTGACCTGGTTGATAGCCGCGTGAGCAGAGGGTGACGTGACGGCCAGGGATTGGGGGATTACATACCTTGAAGGCGATGGGAGACTGGTTCGGATTCTTGATGCGCAAGATCTGGGAGACCTCGACCGTGAAGGGTCCTAGACAGCGGATCGTGAGCATAAAATCAAGAGAGGGTTGGGCGCAGCAAGGACGTACGGCGGAAGCTCAGCTCGGCGGGCTCGATATCGACGGACATGGTGACGAGGTGGATCGGAGATTAACGACGCAAAAGGGGAATCGGGAGGTGCTGGCGCATTCACTACAGGACCCGGCCCAAGCAAGAGAGAAGAGATTTGCGATTGAAGAGTAGCAGGGGGAAGGTAAGGTATGAGAAAAGGTCGTGAATGAGCGTTGCGCGCGGGGCGATATTAGAAGTGCTGGACTGCCCGTAAGGTAAGGCAAGGGCAAACAAGGTTTGGAGTTCAGTCGAATGGAAGGAAGGGTGCGCAGAGGTAGGTACGAAGTGTCTAGGTAGTAACAGGTAAGGGCAAAAAGCAGGTGTTTCGCACGGTAGGAGCCCACGACGTAATACACACCATCGAGGTACCCAGGTAACCAACAGGCTCGGCTCTGAGCAGCCCAAGTGTCCTCCAGGCCAGGTTTCATTAAGGTACCGCGCCCCTTAGCGGTCGGTCAATCGGAGGACTTCGCTGGGGCCTCCCTCCAGGTGGAAGGACAGGGGGGTTAATCCGCGAGTCCCGGTAAATAAGCGACCCCAGGACCTCGACCTATGGCAGGCAGGTAGCGAATACTAGGTAGGTACCTCCTGCCGGCGTGTGCCACTGCTGTGGCTTAAGGTACCTAGCCCCTCCATTTGTACTGGAAGGCACCTGCAGATGACGTTCGTTTCGCGGAGACAACGACTCAGGCCATATCCGTAGTATTTCTGAGAAACGCCAGCGCTTTCCGATGCTGCTCCATGCCATCTGAGAACAATTTTCGTTTGCAGATATTCAAAAGTTGAGTTTTCTTGTGGCTGTGAATCATCACGGTTCTTCTGCCTTGCCTGCGCACCTTTTTGGACAGGCAGAAACTTTGCCCGAATCTGCTCCTATATAACTACCTCGCTACATTCTCTCAGCTCTCTCTTCTTACCAACCAACAAAACAACCCCGCCATCCCCATTTCGGCATTCACGATGACCCAAACCGATCTCGATCAGCTGCTCGACATGGGCTTTGAGAAGGCCCGCGCCGAGCTCGCAGTGAAGAAGACAGGAAACTGTGAGTATGGTCCATGCACCTCCACTCATGCCTCATGCTCACTCGTTCACAGTGAACGGCGCCTTGGAATGGCTCGAGGCCAACCAGGATAAGCCCCTTGAGGAGCTTGCGGCCGCCGCCGCAGACAAGCCTCAGGACGACGACGCGGAGGAGGTCCAGGCCAACATCGAGGCCCTCGAAAGTGGCGTCGCAAAGTCACTGGTGTGCAATGAGTGCGGCAAGCGCTTCAAGTCTCAGGACACTGCCTCCTACCACGCCACCAAGACGTGAGTTATGAGATCTATTTCATAATCATACCTTTCCAAGTTTCGTTACTGACATGTTCAGGGACCACACGGACTTCTCCGAGTCGACTGAGGAGATTGCCCCTCTAACTGATGAGCAGAAGGCCGCCAAGCTGTCAGAGCTCCGTGAGCAGCTCAAGGAGAAGAAGGCAAAGCAGGCCGTCCTTGACAAGGAGGAGGCCAAGCGTAATGAGCAGATCCGTATGAAGGCCACCAAGGAGAGTCAGGAGATGAAGGAGGAGCTGCAGCGCAAGGAGCAGATCAAGGAGGCCGAGAAGAAGCGCCAGGAGAAGCTGGACGATGCCGAGGCGAAGCGTCGCATCAAGGCCAAGATCGAGGCCGACAAGGAGGAGCGTCGTCGCAAGGCAGAGGAGGCCAAGGCCGCGAGAGAGGGCAGAGCGCCCGCGCCGGGCCCTGTCGCCCCGCCCTCCGTTCCGAGAATCACCGCGAACCACAACGAGGCCCGCCTGAGACTGCAAACTTCTGGCGGCAACGTCCTGAAGACTCTCCCGGCGGAGACGACGCTCTTCGAAGTTGCCCAGATGCTGCAGTCGGAGAACGGCCTCGAGGTCACCAGCTTCTCGACCACGTTTCCCAAGAAGACCTTTCAGGGCCACATGGATCTCAGCAAGACGCTGAAGGAGGCTGGCCTGACGCCAAGCGCGGTCCTCATCGTCAAATAGAGGGCGTAGTTCTTTCAGACCTAGCGGCCGGGGACCAAGGGCTATAGGGTATGCATGGAACGGCGTTGCGGTTGTAGAAAATAGGAGACGATACACATTGATCACGCGTCACATGCAGCCATGGTAGGGACCAATATTAGGATCATAAAGCATTTTCCCACTCAAGCTAGGGTTTGCTGGTGTATCATGTCGGCGTCCGAGGCTCCCGTACAGGCACTGCTCGCGTCCAGGTCTGTTCTGTTCAAAGCATGCCCAATTCGACTTTCATTTTTGTAGGATGTCCAGTGAACTCCGCGTAGAGAGCTGCGTCACATTATCTCATGAGAGCTACTCTGTCCAGGAAGCAGGATATCGTGCCTCCACCCAATCCTTTATGATCGCGCGATTCGTAGAACCCCCGGAACCATGCAGTTGAAGTACAAAAGGAAGGAAATCGTCGCAGGAAATCGCTTAGTCGAAGAGACCGAAGCCCATGTCCTCGTCGGACTCCTCCTTCTCTGTGGCGGGTGTTAGCAGACGGACGCGACACGCGAGGGGCGATTGTTGGTGGGATCAACGTACCCTCCTCCTTGGCCTCCTCGGGGGCCTCCTCGGCAGCACCGCCGGCAGCGGCAGCACCGCCAGCGGCAGCGGGGGCAGCACCGCCACCAGCACCGACGTTGGAGAGCAGGTCCTTGACGTCCTTGCCCTCAAGAGCCTGTGTTCCTCAGGTCAGTCTTTCTGCCCAAATCTTGTCGTTTCGTGTGGTTCGGTCGTCGCGTCGTACCTTGGCGAACAGAGAGGTCCAGATGGGCTCAACGTCCTCGATCTTGGCAGCCTTGATCAAGGTCTGGAGCTTGTCGGCCTATGGAACCACGGTCGTTAGCAATTTCGTCCATCTCGAATTTTCGTCCGTTTCCCATTTTATTTCCTTCCATGGCGGGGTTGTGGCGGCGACGTACAGTGATCTCGACACCGTCATCGGCGAGGATGAGGGCCGCGTAGGAAGAAGCGAGCTCGGCGGTCGACATTGTGACTGATTTGGGGGGTTTGCGACTGAGGATTGTCTTCGCGGATGGTGAGTGTAATTTTCGGGAAGTGCTATGATAGTGAGTCGCATTGGAGTCTTGCAGCTGTTGCCGATTTTGTGAGGGCAAAGCCCCGGGGTGGAGCCTTTTCGAGTAATTTAATTGGTGTGTGCGCTCTTGGTGCTGGCTTTCGTTGAATCTTTTTCGACTGCGAGCCTTAGTCAGCCATCTTCTCTGCAGCAAAGTGATTGGCCGGGGGCCGAGCCAATGGCGACGCAGATCGACGACGAGGACCTGCCCCGCGCTCCACCGGGACAAGGCAGGCGATACGTACCGATAACGATTTGCCTTTCCCAGCAGTGGAAGTCCGTTCCCCCACCTTGTCGCAAGCGCTAGGGACCAGAGGTACAGTTGACGTGCTCTTCCATTGGATTCCGGACCAGCTGGGAACGTGAGAGGAGCATCACCTGCATCTGCGTACTTACACACTACCGGCGGATGCCACGGCAGACCCTTTGTCAGAGAGATCTTACCAATACAACTCGGGTCGTTCCCAGCGCCTTCGTAGCAGATCCTGGAAACGACGTCGGGAATCGGACTTTAGCTGACTTGCGTCAACAACTGAGCCTCGAGCCCCGCATAGTGTACTGACTGACTGCCCTTGCGCTTTCTTGAATGCTGGGTCACTCGCAGACCTACAAGGGTATCGACATCCAGCGTGACAGGTGCATACCTTGGCCGTCCATGACCGCGAGCAATCCCCAGACTCCCATCTTCCAGCTCTACAACCCGCCCAGTAACCAGCGCCCGTCCTAAGCTACGTCCCCGACGAGATGGACACCCCTACCTGCCCCCCGCCGCGGGACGCCCGCGAGAAGGAGATCCTCGAGAGACTGGTCTCGATCCGCGACAGGCTGCAGCTGCTGAAGCAAGACCGCACCACCTACATCCGAAGCCAGGATGTCATTCCGCTCTACGACGAGACGATTGAGCAGGTTCGCCAGCTCAACGAGGTTCGATCCGCCGACCGAAGGGAGGAGAACAGAGGTATTGCGCGCTACCCGTCCCGAGTGCGGGGTCGTGGGCTAACCCGAGCTACAGTCGACAGAGTGCTGGAGAGCTGCTTCCAGCTGCTGTCGCTCTTCTTCATGACCATCGGCCGAAACAACGAGGCACCTGCCGCCTACGCCCTGACGTCCACCATCAGGAGGCTGCTCGACCACCTCACCGAAGTCGACCTCTTCTCGTCCAAGGATCTCGAGAGCATCTCGCACACCGTCACGAAGCTTGCCCACAACGTCAAGTCGACCGAGAACGAATACTCGCCCTACTTGATCACACTGCTGTCTAACAGGCTAGAGCTTTGCGACAAGTCGCTGGCGCACCTGCAGAAGCGACTGGACCGCCTCGAGGACCCGCTGCCCAAGACGCACGAGAAGCTCATCTCGATCCTGAGGTCGATGTCACTGGCAAACACCCGATCCAAGGTATGTACACAAATCGCGCACTGCAGGAGCTCCGGCTGACGGTCGCAGTTCTCCTCCTCGGAAGTCCAGAAGCTCCAGGCTCAGCTGCGGGAAATCGACGAGACGAGAAAGGACGGAAAGTTCGTGGGCCCGGAAGGCAACGTACCGGCCGGAAGCGATGAGGTCTCTGAGCTGCTGGAGAAGTGCCTCAAGTGGTCGGACATCGTCTTGGAGAGGAAAGGAGTGATACCCGAACCTTTCAAGGCAACCTACGACGTCCTGGTCCGCATTCGCAACGAGCTCGAGAAGCTTTCCATCACGCAAGCCTGGTCCCTCCGAGAGGCGGATCTGTTCGACTTCCAGAGACAACTGGACAAGATCGACGAGAGCAGAGTCAACGGCAATTGGCTTGACGACGAAGGCAAGCCCATGGAGCTTTACGTCCAACGTGTAAGTGAACAGCCAGACTTGGCCAGATGAGCGCTAATTATCTTGGCAGACCTTGTTGTACTTGATCAGAAGAAGCTACGGCTACATCTACTCCCTGATGATTTCGTCGGAGCCCGTTTCGGAGGCTTTGCTCCCGATCTACAACCAGTTGCAGACACTGAAGAGATGCTTGATCGAAGTCAAGAACAGCGGCGGCGTCCAGTCAGTCAGGGAGCTGTACCCCTACAGCATGAAGGCAGGTCACGGAATACTCCCAAGTCTCATTCTACCTAGCTAACAGACGGCCAGCTTCATTCGATCGACAACATGCGTCAGGACGGCAAGTTTATGATCAACGACGATATCCCCGAGGGTCAGGGTAGTGTCAGCGAACTGCTCGCCGAGTGCTTCGATCTGAACTACGAGCTCCGGGTTGCGGCCGAAGAGCAGGCCGAGGCCTAGAGATGACCAACAGTGTTGTTTCGTGTATTTTCCTTGGGCGTATGGGTAAAGCGGTCTTATCATTGGGGTGGGTTTCGGCCTTGTGCGTTCTTCGCTCGGCCACGCAGATGGCCGTCAGGAATCAGGCTGGCAGCCTAGGTAATGGGAATGATAAACGGGACGAGGCAAACTCGAGTGTATTCAGATATGGACCAATGGCAGTACTCTTTGGTACTTTTTTAAGAATGAGCTCGAGCTCCTGCAAGGTTCGGATGGCAACGCGGGCGATGCCAGTGCGCCGCTTCGACTCGGGCTTGTCTGCGTGGTGACGACTAGACGAACAGGGCACGTTGCTCTGAATGCGCTACATGCCTGCCTCACGATGTGGGATGACTCTAGTGACGGCAGATGAGAGGCAAGCAGCATTTCTGGCCAGCATGCCTGCGCTTGAGCCGGCCATTGAACTCGACGAGGATGAACAGACACTTCTACAATTGTTTGTGTCCAAACGCACATCACAGGCAACATCGAGCAAGACTCATGTCGAAAATGCCTCCCATCAGTGAACCGGACCCCAACACCAACAGACGCCATCTGTCTGCTTTCTGCAGCTTGCAAGGACCATTAAGCGGAGGGCCCGGCAGCCCGTACACACAACCCCACCGACGAATTGCCCCTCCGTCCCGCAATCCGCTGAGTCTTTTTTTGTCCAGTCCAGAATTCCCGGACAGCTGGGTCCCCAGGATAGTACTCCGTGGGACTGGAAGAACGGGAAGAAAAGACTTGAGATTTCTCCGCGGTGCAAGGACTTGGAAGGCTCAGGAGGTGTCCGTCCGCAGGTCAGGTCCGCCTGGGCGAGTCGACGATATCTGATGATTTCTCGAACTTGGCGGGCTGATTTGCGATGCAAGAGTGACTAACATGTCGGTGCCCCTCTGTCAGGAACGGATGGAAGAGGATGGGTTATGTTGCTACCACCCCTGCTGCTCAGAAAATTGAGCCTCTTTGTCTCTGGCACATGCACAGCAGTGGACATATCCCTGTCCCCGAGATTCAGCGGTCCAGGTCTTTTGTCCTCCAGCGCCGTGCGCCAACCACCTCAACACGCTGGGGAACCAGCGGGGCCAGAGCTCCAGTGGCCTGGCTACAGTCGGCTGTTCGCGCACTCGGCCTCAACCCCGAGCTTGCTTGCTGGGGCTGGGCAAGCTCCCTCAACAGCACGCAGCGAAAGAGCGCGCGCGGGGCCGCCGGTCATCGGACCCCCCGAACGCCTGTCCTTGTGACTTTCCAACCCACCGCCCGCCCGGGGGCCCATCGATCCATACTACCTATTAGGCTATTGTCAGGCCAGCAGCGGCAACCTCTTGCCATTGCACAGCATCGGCCGCTACCGCAAAGAAAGCCACTCCGGCTGGGAGGAGGGGCGAGGCGATGGACGGGCGGGCGGGCGGGCTTAGACAGACAGCTCCGAGGGAGGGTGGACGAAAACTCCATCGGGGGCCCGTGATATCAGTCATTGTAATCACTCATCTAGACCTTTCTGCGCGATATCGAAATCCATATAAAATCCGACCTGGCCACACACCCCCGGTGGCGGTGTTTTCTTAAAGTGTATAGATCATCATCATCTTATACTTCATCCATCCCTTGCGTCTGCAGAACCAAGACACATTATTATAGCCCAGCAAAACTACCACACGGCAACTTTGACCTCTCTACCTACATCACCTCATCATACTTCCGAGTCTCATACCTACATCCGAGGCACGCAAAGCGAGACACACAACCTCAACTCAACCATCTTACAAACCAAAAACAACCACACACACATCCAAACACCCCAGGACACAAAGCAAACCCACACACAAATGACAACCAAAACCATGTCCGCAGCGACGGAAGACACCACGGCGCAGCACAAGCGCAACGCCTCCGCGACCAGCGCCGTGCAGACCTCCCCGCCCCCCGCCAAGAAGCGCCCGGAGCCCGCGCCCTTCGCCGGCCGCCGCGACTTCCCGCACGCCGTGGCCATGGTCCTCTACAAGGACGGCGGCGAGGACGACGCGGCATCGACGACGACGGTGGTCGGCGTCTACGCCTCCCTCGCGGACGCCAACGACGAGGTGCGCAGGATGGCGCGCGAGCACGGCGCCGCGGCGCTGAAGACGGACGATAGCAGCAGCAGCAGCAGCAGCAGCGTCCCCGCGAGGTGGGAGGCGCCCGACGGCGCGTCCTGCTGGGTCGAGCTGCACGCCGTGAAGCCCAAGACGATCGTGCGGAGGGACGCCTCGGCGCCGTCCTCGTCGGAGCCGCCCAAGAAGCTGTACGACGCCGAGGAGGGCGAGGACCCCGACCTGGACGACGACGACCAGGAGGAGGGGGGCCACTACGACTGAACGGCCCGCGGCGGAGAAAAATGAATCGAAGTTCATTCGTCTTTTTTTTGTTTGATGAGAATTTTGGCGTAACGGGAGCATCCACCACCTCGTTGGTATCAGAGAGGGCAATGCCGGAGAAAGCTCACGGCATTTGATGGACGGGGTTTTTGAATCATGACGAACGACTGGAATGCGGTCTCCGCTTGACGAGACGACGCGTCCAAGCTGCTTTTTTGTATTTGTATGCTCTTGCTGTTGTGGCGTTTGTGTGTACATATGGAAAACCCCCTCTTTTCTATCCATCTAGGTATCTAAAAAAAGCAGGATCCCACTTCTAATATTGTCTCGTTCCTACATCTTTCCAGACAAGTGATCTATAAGTGCGCTCTCCAACGACGCTCTGAGCTCGAGGAAATCGGCCTTGTTCGTCTACAACTTGGCCTTGGGCTGCTCCTGCTGCTGCATCTTCTCGGCGACGATGCGGCGCTGGATCTTGCCGGTGGCCGTCTTGGGCATGGTCTCGGTGAAGTAAATCTGGACACGGTCAGCGACGAGTCGTTCAGGGGGGGTTCAACGCTGCGAGAGGTGGCCTCACCTTCTTGGGGACCTTGAACTTGGCCAGCTTGTCGGCCACCCAGCTCTTCAGGTCGTCCTGCTTCAGCTGCTGGCCCTGCTTCAGGACCACGGCGACGCCAATGTCCTGGCCGTACATGTCGTCGGGGATGGCGAAGCTGACGGCCTCGGACACGGCCGGGTGGCGGGTGAGCACGTTGTCGAGCTCGATGGGGCTGATCTTCTCGCCGCCCTTGTTGATGAGCTCCTTGATGCGGCCCGTGATGATGATGTAGCCGTCCTCGTCCTTCTTGCCCTGGTCGCCGGTGCGGAAGAAGCCGCCCTTGGTGTAGGACGAGGCGTTGGCGCTCGGGTTGTTGAGGTAGCCCTTGGTAACGTTCTCGCCGCGGATGCAGATCTCGCCCTCGGCGCCCTGGGCCAGCTCGTTGCCCGCATCGTCGAGGATGCGGACGTCGACGCCCTGGCCGACGCCGACGGTGCCCGGCTTGCGCTTGGCGGGCGGGAGCGGGTTGGACGTCATCTGGTGCGCGGCCTCGGTCATGGCGTACGCCTCCAGGACGGGCGCCTTGTACGTGTCCTCGAGCTGCTGGAAGACGGTCGGGGAGAGCGGGGACGAGCAGGAGCGGATGAAGCGGATGGCCGGCAGCGGGTTGGGCGTCGGGTTCTTGAGGAGGATCTGGTGGATCGTCGGCACCGCGGTGTACCAGTTGGCCTTGTGGGCGATGAAGTCGGCCCAGAAGTCGGTCGCGGAGAACTTGGCGGGGACGACCATGGAGCCGCCGCAGGCCAGGGGCGCGAGGAGGCCGCAGAGAAGGCCGTGGACGTGGAACAGAGGCATGACCAGCATGGTGCGGTCCTTTTCCGTGAGCTGGTAGGTGTTCTGGATGTTCTCTGCGGGGCGGTGTTAGTCTTCATAGCGATGGCCTCTCAGAATGAGAACTTACTCATCGTCCTGGTGAGGTTGCGGTGGGTGAGGGGGACCTTTTCACGTCAGTACAGGCGTTTCTAAGCATTGCTCGTGGTGAGACTCACGACTTTGGGCCTGGAGGTGGTTCCGCTGGTGTGAAGAACCAGAGCAACGTCGTCCGGCTGCGCCTTCAGCACCTCCTGCGGTCCCTTGCCCTTGAGCTGGCCGAGCTCCTTCACGTCCAGGGCGACCTCCTTCTTAGCGGCATCCCAGTACGTCTCGGCGACGGCGGCGTTGAACTTCTGCGCGGCCTTGACGGCGGGGGCGCCGGCGGCATAGGCGCCCTTGGGGACGAGCACGATGGCGGACTTGACGTCCTCAATGTAGAACTCGAACTCGTCCTGCTTGTAGGCCGGGTTCAGGGGGGCGGCGATGCCGCGCTGCCACGAGGCGGCCAGGAACGAGACGATGAACTCATACGAGTTGACGGTCGCGATGGACACGGGCGAGGCGTGGGTGATGCCGATGGCGGCGAGCTTGCCCTGGAAGTTGGCCGTTTCCCTGATGAGGTCGCCGTAGGTGGCCTGCAGGGCGTTGGACTTGGACGGCACGATGATGGCCGTCGAGTTGGCCGGGCCGTTGATGGCCATTTGCAGAGTCAAAGCCATCTTTGTGTATGTAGAGATTCCTATTTAGTGTGTTCTCCTTCCACCTTATTGGAGGAATATGGTATGACGATATGCGCTGCGCGATGGTAGTCTGAACTGCAACCACCAGCAAAGCGACTTCGGAGAAGGTTCGGGAAGGGGATTCAGACGAACACGCCTGGGTAGCTGATGCAGCAGAGTTGCAGGAATAGGAATTAAAGGTGGTAGGGCAAGTGGTCCCAAAAAGAGTTTAGTAGGGTTGTTTTGTTCTTCCGTTCAACGGCTAGGCAGGGAGAAACACAAGACGGATTTGTTTGAACTCGAGGCAACGTTTGAGGACAGGAAGAGTAGACGCAAAATAATGCACTGCTCGTTTGATAATAGATAGACCTCCCGGCCCTACTGGTCTGACCAGGACGATGATGTGCTCGGCACCAGCCCAGCCTGGGACAAGCCGGATTGCCCCGGTTCCATTGTGCCGTATTGCCCACTGAAAGTACCCGCCTCCAGCGTCCAAAACTCATGGCAGCCCACACTGCACCCTGCCCAGATGGGACCCCCGTGGGAACAATTGCGCGGCAAGCTGGGCGCTGTGCCGGGAAGCGCAGGGGGTGGGTTCGAGCGCTGTAGCTGTGCACTGCAGACGCGGTAAGCAGCAGCTCCCAGCAGCAAAACTTAATCCGACGGCTTGGCCCGCTTTCATGACAGAAAGTTTGCTTCAGGGTGCAGCACAGTGCGGTGCAGCTCGCTTCTAGCGTGGGTCGGTCTGCAGCTTCCACCGGGCAGCCTCATCTTCGTCTCGCGGACAAGGCTGACATTGCATCACCAACTTTTGCGACGACGAGGAAAACCCTTCCAGCACGGCCTTTTCCCCCAAAGCTGCTACCACAGTACGCTTCCAAATTAAGTCAGGCAGCAGACAAAAGCATTATACACCTCTCACCATCCCGAAGACGCGCTCAATGGCCGCGCCGCCTCCACCACCTCCCCCAGCGAGGGGCGGGCTGTCGCTCTACGCAAACCTCCTCGAGCCGGCCGGCGGCCCCGCGGCGACGATATCCAGCGCACCAGTCCGCTACGGCCAGGACGGGGGCGACTCCAAAGACGACGCGGCGGCCAAGAAGCTCATAGACCCATGTATTCCACCCACCTGAAGCCCCCCTCAAGCTCCATCCCGCGATCCCCAAGCGCTCACCGTCCAGCCCTCCGCTTCCAGCCCATCCGCAGGCCGCAGGCCAAATCCGCAAAGCCCACGAAGCCGAGCTTCCCCAAGACGATACCCGGCGCTGCCCCGGCTCAGACGACGACAGCGACCAGCAACGCGCCGCCGCCAGCCCAGGCCGCCCCGCCACCACCGCCCCCGAAGAGCACGCTCGCCGACTGGACGGCCACGGAGGAGGACGAGTGGCGCTACGGCACGGCCGAGCGGCACCACCAGCGCGGCGGCCGCCGCAAGAAGAAGAAGAAGAAGCAGCACGGGCAGGCCCTCGAGACCAACTGGGACGACATCTACGACCCGTCCAAGCCCACCAACGTCGAGGAGTACCTCCGCAGCGACGAGCGCATCCGCGAGGTCCAGGACTGGAAGCGGCTGCTGTACCGCCACCGCAGGCGCAGGAGCTCCAGCGACGACAGCGACGAGGACCGCAGGCCCGCCGCGCCGAGTAAGCACTTCCCGTCGACCGGGAGCAGTCGTGGAAGAAGACTCTTGGCTGACTTACATCCCCCCATCGCAGACCAGTTCGCGCCGCCGCCCGAGTTCTCCTTCGTCCCGCCTCCCCCGGCCTCGCCGCCGCCCCAGAGACAACCACCGGCCCCAGTACCCAACGATGCATCCGGCGACGACGCCTACGCCCGCCGCCAGGCACTATCCTCCACGACCGCACCCCCTCCGCCCGCCGACCCGAGCCCTCCTCCTCCCCCTCCCCCACAAGACGCAGCGACCATAGCCCGCGCCCCCGTCCGCTACACGCCCGCAGCCCCCTCCAACGACGACGACGACGAAGCAGCCTCCCCGCCCCCGGCCCTAGGCCTCGGCGCGGCCCCCAGCAACCCGGACTCCGAACCGGCCCCGCGCTCCAGCCGCCCGGGCCAGGCCGGCTTCGCCCAGCGCCTGATGAGCAAGTACGGCTGGACCAAGGGCTCCGGCCTCGGCGCCGACGAGTCGGGCATCGTCAACCCGCTGCGCGTGCAGGTCGAGAAGCGCAAGAAGAAATCCGACGCCGAGGGCGGCGGCTGGGCCGAGCCCGCCAACCGCGCCAAGGTCCTCGGCGGCAGGCGCAAGGACGACGGCGCCGGCGGCAAGTTCGGCGGGCCCATGAGCGAGGTCATCGTGCTGCAGAAGATGCTCGACAACATGGAGGACCTGCAGGGTGAGATCGCGAACGGCTTGGGGCAGGAGATCGGGGAGGAGTGCGGCGAGAAGGTGAGTTGTGTGGCCATTTTGTCTTCCCCCTCCTACTTGTTCTTCCAGGCCATGCTAACCTGTGAACGACACAGTACGGTCGAGTCGAGCGCTTGTACATCGACGTCGCAAACAGGCAGGTTTTCATCAGGTTTACCGATCAGGTTTCCGCACTTCGCGTAAGTATGGCACTGTATTTACAGCGAAGGACACGCGGACTAAAACGTCATCTAGGCTGTTAACGAACTTGATGGGCGTGTATTCAACGGCAACGTCGTGATGCCTAAATTTTACGACACGGAAAAGTTCGAGCGGGGGATCTACCAGTAGAGAGATAGAGGTATAATTCACAACTGCTCGTGCTCAGGCCTGAATGATATTACAATGTAATTTGAAATCCTCACCCAGGCACACACGTGCGAGTACTTATCGACAGAGCGTGCTGGTCACGGATGAGGCATGGGACGAACGTGAAAGGTATACACATCATGGATCCTCAATACAAACTACAGCCCTCTCTATCTTCGTTGCCTATCGCCTTCCGTATCGCGTCAGTCTGACGCCTCCGTCCACCACGTATCTGCAT
Source organism: Colletotrichum musae (assembly GCA_027406025.1). Classification (NCBI taxonomy): domain Eukaryota; kingdom Fungi; phylum Ascomycota; class Sordariomycetes; order Glomerellales; family Glomerellaceae; genus Colletotrichum; species Colletotrichum musae. The sequence continues at coordinate 1,152,825 of JANVYC010000007.1, forward strand.
TTCAACTTCGTGCCCCGCCTCCATCACCCAAGCCCTCGGCATGCCGCCTGTCAAACCCCACTAGTCCCCCAAGCAACCCGGACGGGATGACGGGCGTAGGATGGAAGAGGTCGGGCGCCACGGAGTAGGACGCGCCGCGTTGGTCCCGTATGCTTTTGGTCGTCACGCAAAGGGAGTGAAAGTCGACGAGGGTATGGTTGTACCAGCCCATCGTCCAATATTAAGTCTAGAGGTTTTCCTGTATGTAGGAGCTTCCCAGTCTAGGGAGCGCGTGGGGGGGTGTCGCAAACTGTCGAAACAGGATTGCTGTAAAGAAATCGCACAAACAGTCAAAGATGTATGGAGAACGCCACCATTATCCGAGCCGATATCCCACAGACAGTCTTTTACAGCAGGAGCTGAGCCAGACCGCCCAGGACGGCAACGGAAAGAACAGCAGTGTTGACAGAGACGATGCCGGCAGCACCTTCGCCAGAGCCGCCGCCGTTCTTGGTGCCACCGGCGTTGCCACCGGAGCTGGAGCCCTCCTCGTTGGCGCGGGTGTTGTTGCTGCGGCAAGTGTACTCGCCCTGGATCTCCCTGCCCTCCATCTTGTTGAAGGCGTCGCAGGAGGTGTCAATGTCGCCAGTGGACTGGGTGTCAAAGGCACCCTTGACATCGTTGAGAGCGGGAAGGGAAACCCTGTCATTTTGGTCAGATGACGTTCGCAGCGAAAAGGGGAGAACGACTTACTCAGAGAAGTTACCACGGAGGAGAACGGCACCGCCAACAAGCTCGAGCTTGGGAAGGCCGTCGATCTTCTCGAGGAGGGTGTTGTTCTGGATGGTGAGACCACCACCGGTCTTCTTGAGAAGGGGCAGAGACAGGTTGGTGAGTTCAACGTTGTTGATGAAGGAAACGTCACCGTCGGTGCACTGGGTCAGGTTGGGGGCGGTGAAAGAGGTGAAGGTGTTCTTGTCGAACTTGATGGAGGAGTTGACGGTCTGGAGGGAAGGCATCTTGACCTCGGAGGCATCGGCGATGATAATCTCGTTGGCCCAGATGAGGTTGGGCAGAGTGATCTTCAGCTCGGGTCCGTTGGAGTTGATCTCGATGGTCTTGCTGACGTTGGCCAGCTGGTTGCTGTAAGAGACGAGCTGCCTGTTGTTGTTGATGTGGATGTCTTCGACAGAGGCAACGTTGAGACCGTCCAAGCTCCTGATGAAGGTGTCGCTGATGAGGATGCTGTTGACCTTGGTAACACCGGCGGTACCGAACTCGATGGAGCCGAGAGCGGGCAGAGTAACCCAGTTGATGGAGCCGACGGTAGCAAGCTGGCTGAAGCGCAGGTCGGCGAGGATCCTGGCGCCAACCATCTGGAAGGTGCCCTCGATGGTGGCGAGGGAGCTGGAGGTGAGGCTGACCAGCTGGGTGGCGTTGGAAACGATCAGGTCACCCTTGATGGTTCGGGGGCCGTTGATGTCGACGGCACCGCTAATGGCCTCGTCAAGCTTGACGGAGCCCTCGATGGTTCCGCAGGGAATGTTGGTGGCCATGGCGGCGCTGGTGATGGTGAGCGTCTTGGAGGAACAGATGTTGTTGCTCTGGGCTGTACGGATAGCAGTGTTAGACTGGCATGCTCAACGGGGATCAGATTGACAGGAGACGAGACTTACCAGACACGAGGCCGGCGCCCAGGGCGAGGGCGGCGATGAGCTTGGACTGCATTTTGAATTGAGCTGGACGCTATCGCAACTGAGGGTCAGCTTGTTGTAAAAAGACAATGGTCCGCGATGGCGTTTTCAAGTAGAATGATAATGGAAGCGTTGATTTGTTTCTTCGGTCAATGGAAGGGGAGCCGACGCGATTTGCTCCAGGTCGATAACTCTGAAGCGTTGGTCCAAAAATGGCTCGACTTTGGGTTTGGGAGGTAGAGGATGGGAAGGGGAGAGATTGAGACGAGTCGACTCTGGAGGGTGAAGTGGATTGGATATGGGGCTGGTGTGTTTCTTGTTTGTTTCCGAGGGAACTACCACGGCCTCCTCCTTTTTTTGGACAGGCGTCGACGATGGCAAGCCAGCGGGCGAACAAGTGTGGCAAGTGTGGTCCGGGTCGTGGTGAGTGAGGGTTGAAGGGCAGGTGCAGGGCGAAGGGAGAGGGGCGAAGGCGAGGACGAGGACGATGAGAAACAGGCAGGAGGGAGGAGAGGAGAGGAGTGGCGGAAGGCGGTAGTAGAACCAACGAAGCGAAGCAAGGCAAGGCAAAAGCAGGTGAATTCCACGCCACGGCAAGCAATGGATGGAAATTTTGCGCCGAGCATTGGCAGCGTCGTCCTTCTCCTCTTTCTCTTCCCTCTCGGGCTGTTTCTGCGTCGTTCCACGAAGGCACTTCGGTTCGGTAGCGGCTACGTACCTTTATCCACGTGTGTTGTTTGTTCTTCGTGATGTTGATTTTCTTCTCTGAGACGACGAAAAGGAAGCTGCAGAGATTAAGGTAAGGAAACGGGAGGTATGGAGGTGAACGAGAGACGGGAATTGAAGGTCAAAACGAACAGAATGAAGCTGTCACGGAAAAGGAAGAGGGAGAAAATGATCTTGGGAAGGAAGGGATACGACTTGTCTTTGTGTGGTGCTGGGAGCGCGAAGGCACACAGGCGAAGAGACGGGTGGGCGTGGCTTGAAGGGGAAACACACCAAGAGAGGGAGAACAGGGGAGAGCCCGAAAGGAGGGGGGGGGCCAGGGCAATTATCACGCTGCTATTCGTGGTGCAGACTGCGGGTACGAAGTAACCACGACAGGGGCCGGGGAACGAGGAGGACCGGCGAGGAGGGCGTGTGGGTGGTTTTGGTGGTGTGGACGCGGAGCCAAGGCCACACTCACTTTGTCACTCAGGTCTACTGAACGATGGTGGTTGCTGGCCATACGGATAGTAATACGAATACCTATCATGGTATTTACCTAGGGAGCCAGAGCCAACGCCAGTGGCACTGCTATCCGATTGTAGTGTACGAAAAACAGCCCAGACATGGAACGTATCCAAGTGGATGGATATGCGGATACTGATGCTAAAGTGAGTACATGCTACAAAGATGGGAGGCGGGTACGCGACATAAACCTTGGCAAACCGAAGAGAAGAAGGAGTCTAAAAGTGATGAGACTACTCCTCTGTACTCATCCGTAATACATAGGTAGCAAGCGTGTGACAAAAAAAGTGATACACAGAATCTGCTTACTACACACAAAATGTACTAGAAGCTCTATCAGCCCAGCTTACTAGATTTATATGTGTTTGGTAGGTTCTGTGTATCACTTTTTTTGTCACACGCTTGGGTAGTAAACATAATACGTAGACTATATCCGTAGTACGTACAGAAGGGCAGTCACGGACGCTCCGCCGTGTCGCAAATCTTTCAGAAACTGGCAGACAGTGGCAGACAAATGGACTATCAATCATGTCATGACAGACTGGCACTGGCAGTCCGGACAGGCGGCGGCTGACAGTGGGTTGAACAGGAACTTGACGAGACTCCATGGAAGTCTCGAGACTTGGCACCCCGCTGTTCGCTACCCCTTTCTCAACAGGGCTCTATCATCTGCCGACTCTGGGCCAGTCCGTCATTCCCTTTGCATGTCATTTTTTTCCTTCTTCTTTCCTTTCGCCTGCCTCTTCAGTCTGACAGACTCCTGCCATAAATGCAGACGGAATCGAAATGACCCACGACGTCCTGGGCTATGCCAATAATTGTCCTGCTTCCCACCGCTCTGGCGAGATTTGGACGTCTTGGTTTCTGGTCTAGCTCCGCCCATCGGGAGCCACTTTGGTGCATCCACCACCTGCTTCGCGCTAACACAGGGGCAAGGGGTTGAGATGAAGAGTGGGGTATGGTGTGGATTATGTAAACACAAGGGGTGAACCCAGCACAACGTCCAATGTACAACCTGCCGAACCTTGCTCTGAAAAAAAAGATGGACAGGCACAATTTGCAATTGCAACCACAACAGCACAAAGACTTCGCCGCAATGCCAATTCTTCGCCCAAAGTCAATAAAGTCAATGGCGATCAGTCAGCCCAAAAAACTTTCGCCCGCATTTCCCTCGCTAGCAGGGACTCGATCTGACTGGCTCTCATAGACATTTACATAAGACGAACATGCGACCACGAGGCAAGAAATGGTCGAGACTCGAGACTCGGCGCCCGGAGCTGCAAAAGGTCATCACCATAACGTCAATGCGACTGGACTGGATCAAATCTTCGAATTCACAGATACATACGAGTAGTACTGATGCAGATACGGAATCAAAGTACGAGTATTGCCCTCGGCTGCCTGGTCAGTCGTTGTGCAGCTGCCAGCAATAGCATAGCTCCCAGCAAGCAAGCAACCAAAACAAACAACAAATGGATCAATAAATACCACCGCCGTCGCCTCCACCGATCTTGGTCCGTACCTTACATAAGTTGCAGCGCTATTCCCTGCGCCGGCTCCGTTCGACCAGGCTTTGGGCATATGAAAATGGAGCTGGGGGATGCCCCTTCTGCCACTGAGAATCAACATGGAAATGGCCGACGGACTCGCCCATCCTCCAGTTATCCGCACCGCCCCAGCCTCCAGAGCTGCATCTGCGCCAGGAACCTTGCCAAGCTCACACACGATGGGCACTCGATCCACCAATTCTTTTGACAGTTCAGCGTCCTCACTGGCGGTTGCTGCCGGTCACTGGCAAACTGGGTCTCGAAAGGCCCAAGCCCTCCGTGCCTCTCCCGGCCGGGACTTCCTCTCAGTCTCGAGCTTCAAAAGTGTCGCAAACCAAGGACTGCCAATCCACAATTCTTCCCTTTCCAGCGCCAATCATGGACCGATCTCCCAAGCCAGGCCTCTTCTGGCAATCAATCTGCGGTTCAACCTCTTGCTGAACCCACGCCCGCGCGGTACTACACCACCATTACACCACACCCCGTCCCGACACCAACCGCACGTCCGAGAGCTGCTTGCTGCCCGCTGGCTGCTCGAATCATGGGTCGCACAAAGCCAGCACTGCACTGATCGACTGTATCCTGGAAGACAGAATTTCTCAGAAGGGAGGCCGGGAAAATATTCACATCAAAATGGCCCCAAACTTGCACCAGGTACATTACAACTGCACCACTGCCGGACAAGGCGATAGAGGCCACCCGTTCGCTGTCGTGTCCATCCACAAAATGTTTCATCTTGTCGCCGCCTGCCGTTTCGATTGATGATTCCCTCCATTCAGGACTGCCAGCAGCAAGCACCACCTTTAACCGACACAATTCGATGACGCAGTTGCTCGGCCATCCGAATGACGATACGCACAGCCATGGTCTAGACTATGAACTCGCAACAGCGGCTAGGCCATAGACGAGCGTCGGGGAGAAGCAAGTTTCCAAGGCCACCAAATATCGGCGCAATCTACCGATGCCATGTCCTAATGTGGTACGGCTGCCAACCCGCCCGACCAGATCAAATCATGTGTTGCAACCTCCAAGCCGGTCTTGCTTGCGAACGCGAGCTGCGCGCTGCGAGCCCCGGGACAGAAAAGTTGGCTGTGCAGATGATAGCGCGACGCGTCCGACAGGAGCTTTTGGTTTGAATTGGCTCGGGCAATCTGCTGAATACGCTGCCATTCGTTGGCCCCCAGACACTGACGGGACCGACTGGGGCCGTCCGTGGGCGTTCTGCATCTCGACGCACCAAATCCTGCCGTCCTTCTGCACTGTTGCTGCACCGTAGATGGGACAGACTGCAGACTGACAGCGCGAGGTGCAGCAGCGCGGCGGAGGATGAGACGGAGCACATACCCGGCACCAACCACACTGATACGACACCACCACCACCACCGGCGATTCACCTTGCATTCGCTGCTGATATGCTTTCGCGTCGCTAGCCACTTTTCTGCTTTTTCCCACCGACGCTAAAACTCTACCAAGAACGCGCCAACACCTCGCAGCGAGGCCAGCTTGCCGTGCTTGCGAGCGTCGGTTGAGTGCTGACGACTCTTTGCCTCCCGCTTGTTCCTTACGCGGCTAGCTGATGGGGTCGGTCCATGGGCTTTCAGCAGCACACGACACCGTTCTTGTCTCTGACTGGTTGGAACAAAGGCTCCCTCCCGGCCGTCGTGTTCCTCCACGACACTGGAAGCCGTGCCGAGACCACGGGTTGAGACTACGCATCTGGATTGACTCGATGGCATTCTTTCTTTCGCTGCCATTCCGCCCCGATGAACACAACAGTGCTCAACGTCTGCCACATTGTTGTCTTAGCGTGTGTTCTTGGGCTTGAAATTTGCCCCTTGGCCTCTGCTCCATGCGACCCGGGCTCCATCTGCCATCCGATCCCGTATTCCATGTTGTCCATCCTGCCGAATACAGGAGGTCACAGCATCGATGGATTGGGAGATTGGAAGACCAAGGACATGATGGCCCAATCCGCAAGATAAACATGGCAATTTTGCGCCGCTACGCACATGCCAGTCTTAATTTTTCTCGGTATTCATCTATTTCTCTCCGTATCTTGCCTCGCATCATCTTCGGGGGGACGGGTGGCCTCTAGCGCCACACCCATCCGCCTGTTCCCCCCGGCTTATCCGCGCCCATCCTGGTTCCCCAATCTTGCAGCTCGGCAGGGGTGGCTTCCAGAGCTTCCAGGCTTTTTGGTGGTCCTGCCGTGGCTGCCGTTCCTGGCAACCGTCAACGGCACGAACAGTTCTGGCCAAACAGAAGCCCTGAAGATGCACGACGGTTGGTCGTCCGTCCTTCGCGGCTGATCCATATCGTTCAAGCGGCCATTTGAGTGCTGGAATCTCGCGATAAGTCTCGGCCTCAGACGATGGCGCAGCAGATCGCCTCGGCCTTGTTGGAAGAGAAAGAATTAACAAAAATAAAGCTCTGATATCGGTCTGAAAATACCAAACCACACGGCAAGCCCTACCCTGCAGCCTCTGACGCAATTACCTGATCTCTTCCTCGGGAACTACGACTCTGGCTACCTATATCGACGAACGACGAGATCATCCTGCGACAGGACTTCAAACACTGGCCCCCTCCTTGGCTGACGCGCACTCAGCTCGGCCCTTCCTGGTGTTCCTGACGGCTTCCCCGCGCGCGGGCTGTGGGCTCTGGAGAAGAAGCTTCCCACGTCCTGCCACGAACCCGTCCCTTTTTTTGGCATCTTTACTATGCGGGCCGCGGCAGCCCATATGCCGTCGCCCTTCTTCCCGCATGCTCGCCGCCATCTGTTTGCGGCACTCGTGCGCCGTGCGTCGCTCAACCCGCAACGTCGCTCAACCCGCGACGCCGCCTCGCAACTCCCAGACGCCATCTGCCGCCGCTGCCCCGGGTTTCCGAGGCGGTCTGCTGACTCGGGGACGGGCAGGCGAGCGAACCCTGGAGCACGGGTTTAATTGTGACCGTCACGCGAGGCGGGCCACAGCCGCTTCGCTGCGCTACTAAGCGCACCCAGGTCCGCTCTGAGTTGTCTAAAAGCTTGTCTGTATCGGGGGTTACCCGGGTCGTCGGCGGTCTCTGGAGGAGGAGAACAACACGAGTTGACAACTACGCGAACGGAAACTGCTAGTTGTCCCGCCCAACTTCCCTTGCTTAACTCCCCTTACTAGACTTTGCAGTAAAATGAGTCGTCTCCATGCCAGACTCCTCGTCCCGTTCCCGGACGGTTTCCAGAGAAAGAGTTTACTATTGCCCGAACAACGGACAGGATCTCGTATTGCAAGGACTCAACTCGTGTTCTTAAGCTCCACATGTCAAATTATGACATCCGAAAATAGAGCGGCACCCGAATCTGAAGAGCGAGATACCAGAGCATGGGCAAGACGATAGGGGGACGGGGTTTTGATATGCGGAAAGCAATTCGCCGCCGACGACGTCTATTCGAGCGTGCTTATATCGGTCTCCTCCACCCGCCACATGTACCACATAAAGACGCTGCGATACGGCGCGAACCTGCTCGCGATCTCCGCCATCTCCTTCTCGGACATGTACTTCCACTTGCCGCCGCCCTTGGCCTTGAGCTTCGCCACGTCCCGCCCGACGAACGCCGCCATGCCCCTCTGGACGCCGAGGTCGCCCAGCGAGAAGACGTCCATCCGCTTGAGCCCGAAGCAGGCGAACATCTCGACGGACCACAGCCCCAGGCCCCGGACCGCGATCAGCTTATCCCGCACCTCCTCGTAGGGCGCCTCCGCCAACATCTGGGCGCTCAGCTCGCCGCTCACGAACTTCTCCGCGAGGCCCTGGACGTACTCGGCCTTGCGCTGCGACAGCCCCGCCGTGCGCAGGCGCTCGATGGAGGCGGCGGCCACCTCGGAGGGCTGAGGGAACTTCTTGGCCGGTTCCTCGCCGGGCTCGCCGGCGAAGAGGGCGATGAACTTGTTCTTGATGGACCTCGCGGCGGCGCCGGACACCTGCTGGGAGATGATGCCGCTGCACAGGCTCTCAAAGGGGTCGATCTTCTCAGCGAGCCCCTCGGGGGAGAATACCCGGCAGTGGTTCTTCTCGATGAGAGGCTTCATGCGAGGGTCGACCTGGACGAGATAGCGGCACGCCTCCTCGAGGATGTTTGCCGTCGTCGTTGTCGTCGTCGTCCGCCTTGCTGCATCTGGCGCCGCGGCGGCGTCAATGGCTGCCTTGGTAGGCGACGGGGCCTCGACGGGATCGGACGCGAGTACCCGCGAAGTCTCGGGCGAGATGACCGGTGCGTTAGTGGCCTTCGGGTCGGCCAACCGGTTGACCGCCTTCGATCGGGGCTTCGCCGTGCGGTTGGCCCTCTCGGCGATCATGCCCACGGCGCTCGGTGTGGGTGTCACCGGGGGCGGAAGCACGGGAGTAGCGGCGGGCTTTGGGCCCCGCTTCCTCGGCGGGGTGACGGGATCCGCAACCGGCGGTGCCGTTGCTTCAGCGGAGCCGTTCGACTGTGCCGCGGCTTTCCTCTTGCGGCTCTGCGCCGGCGGGGGCGCGGGTGCAGGCGGCTGGGCCTTGGTGTCCGGCAGGGCGCTCAGCCGGGCTGATCGTCGGGTCGCCATGCTTGGATATGGACTTGCCGAGGGTACGCGGGATGATGACGAGTGAACGAACGCAAGATTTTGTGATACCCAGGTAGGTCGTAGGCGTCCAAGAGTGAGGACGAGGCCGTCAGGTGAAGATGTCAGACAGCCCAACACAGCTCGTGCGAATCGGTGAGTGTTCGGTGAACGACAGAAGGCGCACGACTTCATTCGTGTGCCATTGGCCCCGGGTTTAATGCCTGCTAGCTGCTCGGTACGATCGACTTTCCGCCAGTCTGACAAGGTGAGATGTAGAGCAAGATGGTGTTGCAGGCGGATGAAGTGTGGTTTACCGGCTGTCGTTGTCGTTCACGGCGATGACGGCGGCGATGATGAGTGGCGAATCAAATCAGCCCGCCACGGCTGGCAGACCTTGCTTTGTCATCTGCAGTTGGGGGAGCATCTTAGGTCCTGCCTAAACAGTTGCCGCCTCATTAATCGCGCCTGCCGATTTCACCAGGACGAGCGGCAATGCTATTATTATGTGGCTTACTTAATGCCGTCCGAAGACCACCTACCTGATTCTGGTGCACGAACATCCCGCCTCGCAGCTGGTCTGTTCCCGCTGACGTCGCGAGCCGTCCGAACCTGTGGCTGGTGTGTAGGTATTTGCGAATTCAAGTTTGATGATCATCGGATAACGAGGCACGTTCGCTGTGTGTTGGGTGCCATGCCGAATACGCCTGCGAGACGTCGTCGTTGAGAAACATGTTCTGCCCGTTTACTGTGGGTATAATACTACTAGCATGCTGCGAGATCCCGTGTCCGGGAAAGAGTTGGCAATATGGACTATGGAGCACTCCCACATTTCCCGTCTCCATGTTGGCATGTTGGCGTGTTGCTATATTTATTAAGGACGAGGGATCGACGTCAATCGGAGCCTCCGGCCACTACACTGGGACTCTGTGAGATGGTTGGTTCGTCGGGCAAGGCTTCTAGGCTACGAGGTCTCTATGCAATGCACATAAGTTGTTTAGTAGAGGTTGCCGATGCAGCCGTTGCGGCCACCAACGACGAATCCCGGCGGATCGAGCGGTCTCTTGTCCTTTCCTCGGCTGTCGCAATCCACGGCAGTTTGATGGGCACGCGACAGTTGGACGGAAATGTGGGGGTTTAGCAGGGCTCGTCGTTGTGCCCTCGATGATGATGATGACGGATGACGACGACTTGGGCTGGGCTTTGTTAGGAGGATAATAAGGGGCGCGAGGGTGACAGACGCCCGCCGCGGGACGAGCGCATTGTTCCTCCCGCCGTCCGTGTCAGCGAGGGGGAGGAAGCATTTGACGAGGACCTTTGGGCGAAAATCTCCAGTTTTCTCGACACGGTGTGGGTGGTGGTGGCGATCGTGTGTGCGTGTGCGCGTGGGCCGTGGCAGAGTGGGCGGACGGGTTTGGGGATTTTCGACCACGATCCCGGTCCGTCGTCCCCCATTCTCCTTCTCTTCTGTTCTTTTCTGTGCAGTCAAGAAGTCTGGACCGTCTGCCTCTCTCTCTGCCTGGGTGAGGGTCAAATCGCGTCCTTGATCCATCTCTCTGAGACTTCTCTGTCCAGAAAAACAAAACCCCGGGGTCCGGTTCTGTTTTCATTAGGTCATTGTTATCCGTCGAAGAACTCTGGGCGCCGCGCAAATGTCTCGACCTCCCTGATCTTGAACCGTTGCGTACAGTAGCGCTGCTGCACGAAGAGCTTGAACCGCACCGCTGAACGAATGCCGTGCCGTATCACAAGCGAGAAAGCATGCCTGTACTGTTTGGTTACTTCGGTCGGCCGCTGGCCACCGCGGGCAGGAAGCGTGAGAACAGGCCGGAGGACAGGTATTGCTAATAGGTAGGCGTCGGGATCGCTACCTGCGATGGTATGTGGTGCCGTAACATCGGATATTGGAAAAAGCAAGGGTGGAGCTGCCGCGCATCGAGGGCAAGGTGGTTTCCTGAATGCCACAGCGCCAGTGAATGACAAGACGGGGGAATGCTCGAGGTTTATTTAATCGTTCTTCATGCCAGAGGGGCTGTGTCGTTGATCGTCTTGGTATCGGGAACCCTCTCCGATCCCTAAAGAGAAGTTGACAAGTGTTCGATGGTGACTATTGCGTCGGCTGCACCAGCACACGAAGTCAAGCTTCGACCGACAGCTAGTGATACTGCAGCAAGTCCAGCATCCCAATCCTGCAGCGCTGCTGGCCTGGCCGAGACGGCGATACCTTGAACGCGTGTTGGTGGTGGTGGTACTGGCGCTGGGGACGGTCAGCCGAGGCGAGGATCCCCTGGAGAACACTGGGGTAGGCCTGTGGTTTTTTATGCTTTCCGTGAGATAACCATTCCTTGGCGGGCGGTTGTGTCATTCAGCTGATTTCCATTTGGCACCGGATTCCCTTCCAGACGTGGAGACGGATCACCTTCTGGCCCTGATCCTCTCGTGCCGATACCGTCGTTGCTGTGGCTCGGCCTCAGAACTCGAGTATTTGCTGCTGATAATTATCAGCCTCCAAGAGAAAAGGGGGAAGGAATGAGGTATGGAGGATGGGGATGGCTACACCCTGGTCTATTAATCCTGGTTATGTTGTTGGCGTGACCTGCTCTTGAAGGTGGAGGGAAGAGATGGCAAGAAGAAAGAAGGCAGGCAGGCAGTGGTTGCAGCATCGGGATGTACCTTCAGGTTGCGGCACAGTCTCCCCTGAGTCCAGAAGCTCTTGGCAGCTCCGACAATCTCGCGTGCGACAAGCAGCCGGTACGTGGCAGTACTTTACCAGCCTGTTTAGACTTTTGGGAGCACTGCCATTGGCCGCTACTTCGTATTCTCTCAGCAGCATCAACTATGGGCTGCAGCTTCCTTGCGTCCCTTCTGAGATGGTGGTCGAACCGCCCAGCACTCCCTGACGCTGTGTCGGGCGCTGCCTGCCCAGCCTACAATCTCACGGAATCTGTACCTGTGGCACCTGTAATCTGTGCGCCGTGCATGCCTAGCCCTCAGAAGTACTTGCATGTATCTTTTTCTCTTTTTTTTTTTTTTTCTCGAGCGCATCTCTTACAGCAAGCAACCTGGGGCTTCCCTCACCAACCCAAGCCTGTCTCGACCTTGCCTCCTCGTCTTAGCCTATCCTATCCAGTATCTAAGCCTGCCGCACCAGTCCAGTCCTCCCGGTCGACCCTTTTTTTTTTCGGGGAACTTTGGTGTGGCTCCTTTCCCAGTTCCTTCCTCTTTCCGCTGGGCTTACCCGAACGTCCCTCGTTTTTGTCCTCGACCCGGAAAAAAAAAACCCTTCTGATAGAAACCTCTCGCGTTTATTCGGAGACCATTCGAGAAGGAAGGAAGACGACAAGCGGGTTTGGAAAGCAGCAAGACCGCAGCTCCCTCCAACAGGCGCGCGACGACGCATCCCAGTAACAGCCCACACACCCACCACCCCCCAGAAGAAGCGCGGAACGTGTCGAGGCGTACCTTGCCCGCTCCCCTTCCACGCTTACCTTACCTTATCAACTCCAATCGAGAGCAGTTGAGTTTCGCCAGCCTTGGCCCACCCCCTTCAGAACCAGCGTGTGCTACCACCACTACTATCGGACGACCTCGAAACCACCCAGTAATCAGTCATCCTACTTACCCGGCTCGAACTTGTTCGACTCGGGCTTCGATTTGGGGACGCTCGTGTCACCCGTTCTGTTCTGCTTTGCGCGACCTTTGCCAGCTACTCCGCCGCCGAAGCCGCCGTTGCCGTTAGCGATCAGTCTGCAGCCAAACCTGCGCGACGACCACGATAACGAAGACGCTGACGACTGTCGAACGCGCCGTCACGCCTACGACCATCGCCGCTTGGGACGTCCGTCGTGCCAATTCGCATCCGCCATTATTATTTTCTTTGTAACGAGAGGTTTTTAGGGTGGTGTCCCAGGGACCACCCCTCAGAGATTCGATCGCAGCCATGCTTCTCCCCAAAGGCGGAATCAACTGGAAGTCAGCCCAGGCCAGACTACCTCCCACGAAAGCGATATTGGCTATTGTAACCAAGACGCGCTTCCTCCTGCTCATCGCCCTTACCGGTCTGATCCTGCTGTTATGGCGCGGCATCAGCACGTCAGCTTCTGAAATGCAGAGGTATGTCTTTTTTTTCCCGCGTGCTTGGCAGCAAGCGCTCGTCAGGGGAAGGGGCGTCATCTCCTGCCGACGACGCGCAATGCTTTAAAAACGCAAAGCTTTGCTAACCTGCGGGCGCTGCACAGCTTCTACTGCTGGGGTCCCGCGAAGCCTCCCATGGAAATGTCTCTTAACGAGCAAGCTTCCTGGGCCGGCCACCTCCAGACTCCCGTCATCTTCAACCACCACGAGCCCTTGGAGGTCAACCACACCTCGATCCAGCACGTCGACCTCAACCCCATCAAGTCCACTCGCAAGGCCGTCGCCAACGAGGAGCGCGTTCTGATCCTCACCCCCTTGAAGGACGCCGCCCCTTACCTCTCCAAGTATTTCGAGCTGATCGCCGAGTTGACCTACCCCCACCACCTGATCGACCTTGCCTTCCTCGTCGGTGACTCCAAGGACGACACCCTCGCCGTTCTTGCCTCGGAGCTGGAGCGCATTCAGCGCCGCCCCGACAAGATCCCCTTCAACAGCGCCATGGTTGTCGAGAAGGACTTCGGCTTCGAGCTCAGCCAGAACGTTGAGGAGCGACACTCATACAAGGCTCAGGGTCCCCGAAGGAAAGCCATGGGCCGTGCCCGCAACTACCTGCTGTCCGCTGCCATGAAGCCCGAGCACTCGTGGGTCTACTGGCGCGATGTCGACATTGTAGACAGCCCCAAGAAGATTCTTGAGGATTTCATGGACCACGATGTCGATATTCTTGTGCCCAGTAAGTGCTGCTAGATGCTGCTCGCGCCAAACAGAGGCTGACAAAACGCCCTAGACATCTGGTTCCACCGATACCGTGACGGCCGTGACATTGAGGGTCGCTTTGACTACAACTCCTGGGTTGAGTCTGACAAGGGCCGCAAGCTGGCAGCTTCTTTGGACCCGGACACCGTCATTGCTGAAGGTCAGGGACATCTTTGAACTGTAACAATGTAAGCTGCTAACACAGGCTGTAGGCTACAAGGAGTTCGACACTGGTCGCAGGCACATGGCCAGAGAGGGTGATTGGCGTAACAATAAGGATGAGGAGCTCGACCTTGACGGCATTGGTGGTGTTAACATTCTTGTGAAGGGCGATGTCCACAGATCAGGTCAGTCTTTTTATCCCACCATCCTGTCGCCATTACCTAACAGACCCAGGAATCAACTTCCCCTGCTACGCATTCGAGAACCAGGCCGAGACGGAAGGATTCGCCAAGATGGCCAAGCGCGCTGGTTACCGAGTTGTTGGTCTGCCCAACTACGTCGTCTGGCACATCGACACCGATGAGAAGCCTGGAAACGCATGATATCGCTTCAGATTGCGTTTTTAGTCTATTCTCTTCGATTGTACGACATATTTTTTCCAACGAATCCGCGCCATGCGGCTTACGGAACACGGCACTGTATGACCACGTAACGATACACACACACATGGTACCTAGAAGCGTTCCACGGGAAGAAGCACTTTCGATACTGGCCCAGAAGCTCTTTAAGCTTTGGACGGCCGGCGGAAGGCCCAACTCTCGGTCAAATATCTTGGCTGTTTGGTTCCTCGGATGTTCGCCTTTCTGCTGCCCATATATCCAACTAAAACAAACCCTCTCTCTTTGGCTTGATACGGATTCTTTGTCGCGACGGGCTAGGAGACGAAAGGAAAGCAAAAAATCCAACAGAACATGGAAAGCAGAGTGCGCTTTGGTCGGACAGCACGCAGGCGATTCATACCGCATCGAGATGGTGTTTCGCTGTAATATTAGACTTGGTTATATCAGATGTTAGCATAAGGAGGGGGGGAGGGAAAGCAAAGGCATTGCCCATTGTAGGACGAGGGGCACCTCTATACGGCCTCGGACTTTGGACTGGTGATGAAAGTAGCATTACAATGGGAGGCGGGGGTAGGCTTTGCTCGGTGAAGTTTTTGTCCACGGATGAGTGTGATATCTAGGGTATTAGGAAACTCGGGAGTTCAAAGAGGCGTAATTTATACATTTTGATTTGTCTCCGCAGCTGATGGACTGAGGGGTGACCTGAGATGTGTCCCAGACGGCGACGTTGCCTTACAGGAACTTCCAGACATGCCTTGGAGTTTTCACCAGGGACTACGCTTCCACGTTCATTGCGTGTCATTGTTGAACTTGTCAGACTTGAAATATCAGTTATGCCCGTGGCAGACGAGGATGCCTTTGACTCCCCAGTCATTTCTTGTGGCCGCGTCGGACGAGGCAGCTTCTCCATGCTATAGCTGAACACCTGAAAGTTGGACTTCAAGAAGCCATGCGTCCTTTTTTTCTTCTCCATGATGGGTTGGTCACTGGATGCCTTTCTGTGGCAGTTTTGATTCGTCGTTTGGCTCTGTTGTCATCGGATATACGATTTAAGTAGTCCAGAGGTGCTTGCGAACGTGCATGGTTGGCATGAGAGTGACAACTTATACTACCTCAGACGTCGGTCCGGTCCCCGAATCGCCATGAGCGAGACAATAGTCCCCGTGGTGAGCAAGAATTGGCGATCGTGGGGGGGTGGACGGTGAATATTGGTTGTTCCGTTGTTGAGTTGAGAGGTTTTGAGATTGATGATGCCGGATGTGTTTGTGGTCACGGGCACACGTGAGAGTGATTCGTTGACATGGCAGCGAAGACCATCGCTCGTGCTTATTGTTGGACGTATCCGGGTGACTACCTAACTTCCGGGTACTGAAGTAACGGATCCGGTAAGTGATGGCCGTAGATCCAACCTCTCGCCATGCGGAGCGAGAACGGAAGACATCAGGACCTCGCTCTCACAAGGGGCTTCGGTGCTTCCGTGATGCGCTCGTCGACTCAATAGCACCTCAGGAAAAGCTCGGGCATATTCACACCTAACCCTATGAATGATAACTTAGCACTTACGCCAGGCCGTCCCTAGTCGCCGACGTCCTCGGTCCCTGAGTGGCCCCTGGCAGAGTGTGCACTCTACAAATAGCTGCTCATCTGAAGACGTTTTGACACCGGAAGGTGGCAGAACGTCCCAGAAACACAGGGTGGCCTTGTAATGGGAGGAAGCTCAAGAAACCGATCACTGGCTTTCCATAGGTCGCACGAAATGTATCCCTTATGGAGTTCTTCATCTCCTGCCACAGCAGAGCCTCTCAAAGTAGAATTGGAGCTGCTAATAACCTGAATAGCAGAGGAACATCTTACGAAGAAATTTGAAAGTTTCACGAGCAGGAATGGAAGTGAGATTCAAGACTCAACCAGTAACGAAGATTGAAATATATGGAAGTAGTAACTATATACAGGCTTGTGCAGTCGCAATACTTGTCATACAGATGTCGGACGATATGAGCATATCCATTCGTCCTCACTTATTAATTCACATGAGCCAACTTGTACATGGCTTGAGCGTTGCAAAATCTACAGTTGGGGTATGAGATGCGAAGCTGCAGTCGTATCATTCCACACAGCTATACGGGAATCGCACCTGACGTTTAAGTCGTGCTTCGGACACTGTCGTGATGCATCGTGAACCGTTGCGCTGAGAACCGGCCGGCGTCGTTGCCCGGGCTGTGGGTCTTGAATTGCCGACCAGTCAGAGGGCGCATAATGTCAGCTAGCGCCGCGAGCCCGAGCCGGGGGGCGAGGGTCACGGAAGATGCAATCCAAACGACAAAGTCCTCAATTGGCAAGCGGAAACCCGGGGGACGTAGCAGGGTGTTCCAATTGACAGACAAAAAGAAAACCCCTCCCGAGGTCTATACATAAGGTACACGAACCGCCCGGCCTTTCTCATCTGTTTCTCTATATCGTCCCTCGAGGTCTAAAACGCTGGTGTATTTTTTCTCCCGCGCGCCCGGCCGGGCGATTCACCTCCCCTAATACTACAATGGCATCAAGGCGTGCGCGCGCGCTTCCCTCTCTCCCTTCCACTATCGTCCGCTCCAGCAGCAGAGCGAACGATTTAGTGGTGCTTCTTCTGGACCTCCATGGTCTCGAAGGCCAGCTTCTCGGCCTCCTCGGCCTGGATCTGCTCGATGAGGGGCGACAGGTAGGGGTAGTCCTGTTTTGGTTTCGGTGCATGTCAGTTCTTCTGTCGCTCTTCTTCGTCTCGATATGGGGGTCGCGGGGGGAGAAGGGGGGGTGTCCGGTTTACCTCCTCGGGCTTGGTCCACTCGTTCTTGGGCAGGAGCTTGTGCTGGTAGGAGAGCTGGACGGCGCGGCGGAGACGGAAGACGCGGTCGTAGGACTCCTTGGGGGAGAGGCGCTTGAGGGCCTTCTGGACGATGTCGGTCTCCTCCTCGATGAGGTCGTCGAATCTACATGGGGAGGAAAGAACCCCCGGAGAATTAGCCGTCGGTTTCGTCGTCGTCGCAAAGGGGGTCCAATTGGGAGAGAGGCGCTTACCTCAAGCCGAGCTTGCGGTGGCCGGCGGCGTTGGCGTACCAGTTGGCGAAGGGGACGGCGATGCTCTTGAGGAAGGGGCGGGCGAGGATGCCCTCGGCGAGCTGCTTGGAGATGAGCGAGGTCATGGCGGCGTGGCTGCTGGGGTTTGGTGGAGAGGGGGGGACGGGGTGGTTGTCGATATCAATTGCCTCGGAGAGCGGTTTTGCGGATCGCCTGAGGATGGCACAGTCGCTGGGAAAATCGTGGAGCTTCCCGGAGCGGCGCAAAGATTCGGGACGGCAGGTCATGTGACTCTCCTGGAGATTCCGACAAGCCACAGTCGGGATCAGCCACAGATGACCAACATGACGGAAAATGTGGCGGTGCACAATGATGAGGGGGGGCCCGCCGCTGAGTGCCCCACCTACTCACGATCTCACTGCACAGACCACATGGGAAAGACGGGACGGGGCAGGAGGCAGAATTGGTGATTGGGCGTAGGATGCCCATAAGGTAATGATAGCTACCAACGGCAAACCCTGCCCGCGATAGCACCGGAAACCCTGCCCGCTGGGTGGACGAGGTTTTCAGAAAGCCGCGAAGAACCGGCGGAGGTGGAGCTCAAATATCTGTCCTGGAAGCTTGAAACTTTTTTTTTTTCTCGGGAGTCGCGATTCAGAGCCTCCAGTTGCTGACTCTTGGTCTTCGGTCTCCCGCATCATAGGGAGAGAAGGAAAAAAGTACATAAGGACAACATAGGCACAACTCTGTCATTTTCAACTGCCCATCTGTGAAATGAGACTGGAGCAGCCTTTGTTCACGTGTAAATGCTCCTTGTTACGAATTTACTGAGGCTGCGTCATACCTGGCGTTGATCCAAACAAGAACCGAAAGAGCTTCGGCAGGTACCGGGTCTGAAGCGAACACCCGGAGGGGCATAGGGTTGGCTGGGAATTGCTGCCATCGCAATTTTCGGTGGTGCTTAGTGGCAGCGGCGTCATCGCACAGGACCCCGTCAGCAGCGGCCACAGTGCTCCGACTGGAAGCCTGCAGCACCTCCTCTTTCCTTCCTTCCTTCCATCGTACCCAGCCCATTGGATTGCGCGCTCCCACTCCACCCCAAGGGCACCCTGAGAGCGAGCCATCCATCCACTGTGGGCGCTGAACCACCTGCACCCTACTGCACCCGGAGGACCTCCCTCCTGCCAAAAGCGAAAGCCGACAGGTCGCATCATTTTGCTCTCGTGCTCCGTCCCACTCCACCTCGGCGCTTTTTCGCAATATCTCAATCTCCAACTTCCCCGACTACCTTTACCTGCCGTCTGCAACCACCTCTACCGACTCTCGTCAACTCCTCCTTCCTCCCCTCCCACCTCCGCTCTCACCCCTCACTTCCCAAAACCCGTATGTTAGGGAGCGCTCGTCGCCCTACCGGTTTCGACTATTAGCGCAATATCCCATCCCGTCTCCCCCGCAAGGCCAATGGGCTGCGATAACCGCTAGTTGCTCAGTGTCACGGCGGCGCGGGAGCGTTCCCCGCATACCGGGACACTTGGGAAGGTCCAGCAACTACAACACAGACGGCCGAGAGCCACACGATATACATCACACACTCGCAACGGGCGGGAGTCCCGAAATCGCGAACGACGACGTACCACGAATCCCGAACTCCAAAGCACACTTGCACAGGCCTGGGTCACCCCGCCAATATTTCTGATTTGCTGCTTTTGCACGCAGCTACCCCCCGGCGAACGAACAAATCTCGAGAGACCGCTCTTCTCGCCCAGTATCGGAAAAGAACATCCGCGCCACTGACCGCCCGAACGAGCTCAACAGTGAGAGGGGATGTCTCACGACGAACACCACGACCCTCAGAGAGGCGCACCACACCCCTCCGACGAAGAATATGGGCCGTATCCGACTTCGACATATCCCAACTACAGCAGCTCGCGAGCCTACCCAGCCCCGGCCCGCGCCGCGGCGATAGCCACCATAGAACAAGCCGCCGCTGCGATGCCCGCCAACGACACAATCACCGTATTCGAGAGGTGGGCCGCCGACGCCTCCGACGCCCAGTTCAACGCCATGTCCGGTGCCGTGGGAGGGTTCACCTCGGGCGTTGTGACGTGCCCTCTGGACGTCATCAAGACCAAGCTGCAGGCCCAAGGTGGCTTCAACCCCATCGCCAAAGGCAGGCACGTCGGACACCCGAAGTTGTACAACGGCCTGCTTGGCACCGCCGGCGTCATATGGAAGGAGGAAGGAATCCGCGGCATGTACAGGGGGCTCGGCCCGATAGTGTTGGGCTATCTGCCCACCTGGGCTGTGTGGTTCACCGTTTACAACCAGAGCAAGGATTGGATGAAGCAGCGCCACGGTAAGTCTCGAGGGGAAACCCATATGAGAGTGGGGGCTGGTTTCAAGGAGAGGACTCCGCTGACACGGGCAACAGACAACGCGGTGTTCATCAACTTTTGGTCGTCCATCGTGGCCGGTGCCAGCAGCACCATCGTCACGAATCCCATCTGGGTCATCAAGACCCGCCTGATGTCCCAGAGCGTTGCGCACCATCCTGGCGAGCATTACTCGCAGTTCCCGAAGTCGTCTAACACACCGACATCGAGGCCGACGTTGCACAGCCATTGGCA
Organism: Colletotrichum musae; assembly: GCA_027406025.1. Classification (NCBI taxonomy): domain Eukaryota; kingdom Fungi; phylum Ascomycota; class Sordariomycetes; order Glomerellales; family Glomerellaceae; genus Colletotrichum; species Colletotrichum musae. The sequence continues at coordinate 1,172,986 of JANVYC010000007.1, forward strand.
CTATTCGTCGACAGTAGACGCCGCGCGCAAGATGTACACGTCCGAGGGCGTCCTTTCATTCTACTCGGGCTTGACACCGGCCCTGCTGGGACTCACACACGTAGCAGTCCAGTTCCCCGCTTACGAGTATCTCAAGACCAAGTTCACAGGCCAGGGCATGGGAGAGCCAACGCACGGCGACGGCCAGGAGTCTCAGTGGGTGGGAGTGCTCTGCGCCTCGATATTGTCGAAGGTGATGGCGAGCAGCGCCACCTACCCGCACGAGGTCATCCGGACGAGGTTGCAGACGCAGAGGAGACCGGTAGCGGGCGCCGAGTACCTCCAGGGACTGGGCATCAAGGTCCCGGAGTCGATGAAGGGCGACGAAGCAGCGAAGCAACAGCCGATATCACCAAAGTATCGCGGCGTGGTCAGCACCTTCCACACGATCCTCAAGGAGGAGGGGTGGAGGGCCTTCTACGCTGGCATGGGCACTAACATGATGCGAGCGGTGCCGGCCGCGACGGTGACGATGTTGACGTACGAGTTTGTCATGAAGCATTTGAATCACGCCAGGTCCGAGGGCAGGAGGAAGCTGGGAAGGGACGGCAATCCGGCCGAGCCGTGATTTCGGCCGATGTCATGGATCGACTCGTCGCTCGAGCGAAGACGAACGACATTTTTTTGCTAAGAAGCTGAGGGAGAGAGGAGGCGAAAGACTACTTGATCGATACTACCATGTGCGGTATTACCATGTGCGGTCTAGCAATTAAGGGAGAGAGAGAGGCTGAAAGAAAAGAGCTGTTGAGAATTAGGAAACGGGGGATGGGATTTTTCCAGATACCCTTAACTTTGGTCCGTCAGGTTATAGACAAACTCGATTCAGGTCACGAAATGGCGCGAAACGAAATGCTTTCGGGGCCACGGCTCGGACCCCTCCCTCCCATTTGGTCTCTCTCATCTCTCATTTCACTAGCATCCAACCGGGAGCGCTCTCATATTCTTTTTCATCTTCGTTCTTCCACGAATTTTCTATGGTTAGCCAGAGGAGCATGGCAAAACGGGCTGAAATATCTTGGGCGGCACTTTGTCTTGTAGCGCAACACTTCGAAGATGGGCGGGCTGGCGCAGAACCTAAGGTGTTCGGTGAGACGAGCCTCGGCCAAATATATCTGGAGCTAGACTTGACGTTTTGTTCGATTTGGTATCTAGTGAATCACGCTCTGCCGTGACTATTGCATGGGCGAAGCTCAAAAGCATTGGCCATCTTCAAGGCCTTCGAAGGATTAGATCGGCATATTTCCAGCTCGATCTTTTACCATCATCTCCCTGTCCTTTCGTCTCGCACCCGGTCCCCATGATTAAAACAGCGTGATGAGTTTTTCAAGAAGACGAGTTTGAGCTTGGCGGCGAGGGTCTGCCGCTGCTGTTGATGTGGCCCTGCGCCGTGGGGTCGCCCTGGCCGTATCTCTTCACGATCCCCAAGGTCAGTTCGGGGGGTTCTTGCCGCAGACGACATGTTTCGGAGCATGAGGCAAGAGAGAAGGGTGGGCTTGAAGAAAAACACTTACGGCTTGGTCGCGAGCGGAGCGGATCGAGGAGCGGGTGTACCTGTTTTTCGAGGTCAGCAACGAACCCGGCTTTCGAAAGCAACATACCACCCTCGGGCGACGAGGCCGAGATTTCTGATGACGGGGCGGTTTGAAGAGAAGAATCCCAAAGAGCGTCCTTGAGAAAGACGGGGGGACTCACGCGAACAACAGGCAGGCCATGGTGAAGGCCGCCAAGGGGGCGGTTACAGTCTGAAGGTCGGTAGGTTAGATCGGCAGATCATGAGGAAATGCAGAGCAGGGGGTGAGCTCACCTTTGGCGTCAGGTTTCCTTTGCGCATCTTGTCTCTTCTCTACTTCATACTCCCTGCCGTTGTTGTTTGGAGAGGTTTTGAAAATGGGGGATGTAAGTGAGATGGGCTGATTGCGCGGTGGACTGTGCGAAAGGAAGGAGTGTGTTGCTGCATGCAATTTAGTGGGGCATTTCGCTTTTTCGAGGGGGGAGATTTCTGTCGAGGCAGGTTACATTGCAACGGAAGAATCGAGGGACGACACGACAGAGTGATGAGTCTATTTCGAAACTTGGGAAACAGCCCTCGTTCGATCATAACATGTTTACTGTTTTGGACTTTGAGAAGGTTGAAGCTTGGTTCGAAAACTCGTCTTGAGAGAAGGGTCCTGTTTCAGAATGGCGTGGTCGGGTTGTCAACGCGCCAGCCAGCATTCACTTACACGAAGAGTTACGAGAGTCTTGAGTACCAAAGAAGCTACCCCCAATCGTATGGTTGAGCAATATAACACCTCAATAATACCACGGTGTTGTGGCAGACGATAACTGCCGCTACTACACGTGTTGGAGAAAGTTTACCATATGTCTCTTCAGCGTCCCATGGGTGCCCAAGCCTGGGCAAGGAGCGTCGTCGCCTGTGACGAAGCCATGTCACAAAGCGGGATACTCGACTGCGAACTAAACCTCAGTCGATCCTCCATGTAAGAGAGCGAAAGAACCTCCCCATGCCGTGTTGTGATGAGCCCATGTGAGCCGTTCAACGGTATTCCAACGAGCCAGACATTCGTTCTTTTAGCCTTCGAAACCATGTATCCTACCCTAAAATTTACCCCAGCCGCATAACACAGCCCGTTCGTCCCGACACTCCAAAAAGCCCACAGGGAGACAGTTGAAAGTCGTATAATGACAAAAAGTCATCAATTACCCTCCAGAGCAAAAGGCTATGACAAGAGTGGGATTCGAACCCACGCCAATTACTTGACTAGCATGTTCAATGAACCTGAAGCTAGCGCCTTAGACCGCTCGGCCATCTTGCCTTGTTATGATTGGTGACTGACACGGTGTCTGCGGGGAATATATCCCGCGAGCCGCGGGATCGCGAGATGCGACGTCTCGAGTGCGTGCGACCGTGGACTCGGCTCGTTTTCTGATGTCAGGAAGGACGCTCACTTTCTTTGGGTTGCCTCTGTGGCAGACATTTGGGGTGTGTTGTTAAGTTGTGGCTCGAACAATCCCGTCTGGACGATCGGATGGCGACGGTCCCTCTTCAAACGCTGTGGATGAGCGAGTCCCCGGGTACCACCAACGCGACACTGGCCTAGGATCGTCGAGGATCTATCATATCCAGAGAACTTGCTCATGGTGCTGCATCTCCAAGCAGGAAGGTCATACCAGGTCTCTTCCTCTCTTCTGAAGTCAGAAGAAAACGAAGGAACCGAGAGGCGCGTTACCAGCCGCCCTTGTTGCTATGTGCAAGGGAGAAGGTATCCGGTATCGCCGTCGGACGTCTCTGTAAGATTGAATCTCTGGGCTTGCGAGCTCGGGGCAGACGGCACCCCGTTCCACAACACAACTGTGGCTCGAGCGGACAATTGAGTTCGAGTTGCGGCAACTCGGTCCGCCGCAGAATGCACGCCTTCAATCTGTATTGGACAAGATTGCAGAGCGCGCTGAAGAGCATACAGTAGCATCTGGTTACTGCTGCTTTTCTTCAACCGCCCAAAGGCGGATTCCAATGATTTTGGAGAGGGCTAGCTTCCTCCGAACGACGTCTCTCTAGGAATACTCGTCGCCCAAGCTGTAAAAGTGTAGCTACACGACACTGGAAAATCGGGGTTGGTGGTCCCCCGGCTAGAGAGTCATGACTCCTGAACCGGTAGTGGGCTCGAGGCGGGCCTCAAGCTGGAATCGCCAGAGAAAAGGGGCTGGCAAGCAAAGTGAATCTGACTTTGGATGCTCTTTCAGATGCTCGATGTTAGGTCTCTGTTATTCGTCGGTTGTAACGAGGAATGTGCACATGCAGATGGCATAGAGAAAGATGTTGACGCCTCTTACCCATCGATCATATCAGTTAAAAGAAGGGGCGGCAGAGGAAAGAAACGACTGTGATTGCTCTTCCCTGCTTGGGAAAGGTCTAGCCCAGCAGCCCAGCCATCCTCCCCCACACATGCCCGGCACGCCAGAACGTGCGCCACGAACATGGTAAGGTACTTAAGCTAGGTAGGTAGGTCGGTAATACCAGATCGGGGTCGAGGAACGCACGGGCTACGGTGGTAAAGCTTACCGTAGTAGTAGGGCTCGGGGGCAGGAGAAACTGCGAGGGCGTTGAGAGAGATGAGGGTCGGCGGCAGAGAAACAGCCGAAGGGACGAAGGCACAGCCCGCCCACCTGACCATCAAGTTCTGCCCTTCCCTTGCCCTTGCCCTGGTGCTGGTGCCGCTGGCGGTGACAGTAATAACGGATATGCTGGTCGCGGTAGAAACGTTGGGAGCAGGTCGGGGTTAGACACGCAGATTCCGAGCAGTAATAGCAACCTCACTGCAGCAACCGGCACTAGACCTCACCTCAGCAAGCTTAATAATACCATCCACCTCGTGGTAGGGAGGTACTTCGAAGGGTAGGCGCGGTACAGATACCCAGCCTCGAGATACTGATACTTACCCACCCTTTTTGTATCTCCAAGTAGGTAGCTACGACTTAAGAGTCCGAGCTTGCGTAGTGCCCGCAACGCACCGCACCGCGCGCGCGCAAGATGCGGCGCCGCGGTGCATCTGCATCGCATCAGCCCCATGGTCCCGGCTGAAGCTCTGGCCAGGGCAGCCTGTGATTGGCTCATCTGAAGGCCGACCTCTTGAACCTCCTGTTTACCCTCTCTGCTCCCCTCGACTCTCGCAACCCCCTCCCATCTGCTGCAATTTCGACCGTATTCCGCTCATCGTGTCCCGGTCGCAACATCAGCGCTCCCCCTCTGCCCTAATCGCACATCTTTTGCGACCCTTGAGCCTCCTTGTGATCCTTGGATAAAACCTGTATCAGGCTCTTACACCTCGGAACAGTCGCCATGCCCGTCGAGCTGCGCAAGCGCAAAGCGCCCGAGCCTGCTCCGGCTCCGGCCCCCAAGAAGGCCTCGGCCAAGGTCACGAAGGCCGCCGCGAAGGTCAAGGAGGCCGTCAAGGCCAAGCCCTCAAAGGCCGCCGCGAAGCCCGCTGCCGAGGAGCCCGCGGCCGAGGAGCACGTCGAGGAGAAGCCCGCCGAGAAGCCCGCCGCCAATGGCTCCGGCAAGGCCACCAAGGGCGATACCATCGACCTCGACGGCTTCGGTGGCGAGATCGAGACCAACGACGGCGATAAGACGACGTTGAAGGAGCTCGTCGCCAAGAGCAAGGCCGGCGTCGTGCTCTTCACCTACCCCAAGGCCTCGACCCCGGGATGTGAGTATTCGCCCGCATTGATGTACGATTGATAATACCCTCATCGCATGCTGACCTCGCGCCCGTCACACGCAGGCACCAAGCAAGCTTGCCTCTTCCGAGACGAGTACGAGCCGCTGACCAAGACGGGCCTCGACATCTACGGCCTGTCGATGGACTCGCCCAAGGCCAACACCACCTTCAAGACGAAGCAGAAGCTGCCCTACCCGCTGCTCTGCGACCCCAAGGCCACCCTGATCTCGGCCATCGGCCTGAAGAAGGCGCCCAAGAGCACCCAGCGCGGCGTCTTCGTCGTCGACAAGGCCGGCAAGGTCCTCCTCGCCGAGCCCGGCAGCCCGGCCGGCACCGTCGAGGCCGTCCAGGCTCTTGTCGAGGACGGCAGCGCCGACGCCGAGCCTGCTGCCGCCGATGCGAAGGAGGAGAAGGAGCCGGCCAACGGCGAGGCGAAGGCCGACGAGAAGGAGGACGCTGCCGAAAAGGCGGACGAAAAGGAGGAGAAGAAGGACGAGTAGTCAGTTGTATTGCTGTAATGTAAGTATAGTTCTATGCTGGAGACAATTCAGGAGGAGCTGGCGGGAGGAATATGGGTCATTTTTTTCTTCTTCTTTTCCGTAGGTAGTCTGGAATTGATCGCTGGCGTTGGTTTTGTGCCGTTCAAACCACGACTCTCTCTTTTTCAGCGACGCTCTGGGGTCGCATGTTGATGACGATGCACGCCAGACGCCAGTTTTGCCCAGCGATTAACAGCGAACCCCAGAAATTCCAGCGCAGTTCACGTTTGCGAGAGAAAGTTGGTTGAAGTGGGTACTTCTGTGAAAGCTGGGTTACAAATTGAAGCACGGCTATTTGACTACTTCCCCCGGCTAAACGTCGGCACTAGTGGATCCCGGCCAGAAACCTGGAGCACGCTCTCGACTCGGGTGCTGGATCGCTCACCACAACGGACGTTGGGAAGCTGTATCGACATCACCGACCCGACCCTCCAATCCCTCCTCCTGCCTCAACCCACGACTGTCGCCCAAGATGGCCTCCAAGACGGTTGCGAAGGTCGCGGAAGCCGCGGCCGGCGGTCTTGTGGAGATCTCCAAGGTACGACACACCTGGCGCCCTCAATTGGCGTCCTCCCGATAGCGAAAGCAAATCACCATCGTCAACCGACTCTTCCCCTCCCTCCGACGGAACGATTGGACCGTCCTCTGCCGCCAATTGCCCTCGTAGCTGACCCCAGATCCCTCCTCTAGAAACACACCCTCCAGTCCACCGGCGTCTGGGAGCGCATCCGCCGCACGCTCGCCATCGACCCCAACCGCTCCTCGGGCGTGCCCTTGAACCCGACCTTCCGCAACCCGGCGCCGGGCGCCCTGGACCCCATGACCTACGACGACCCCGTCACCCTGCCCGCGGGCGACATCGCCGACAACCCGTACTGGAAGCGCGACGCCCGCCGCAACTACCCGGCCCTCAGCGTCGTCAGCCAGGCCGACGTCGTCGGCCTGCTGGCCGTCGGCTCCGCGGCCAAGCCCCGCGTCGAGCTCATCGGCGAGGCCGGCGAGAAGCAGCTCGTCGCGGCCAAGGAGGAGGCCACCGCCACGGGCATCGCCGCCTACCTCGAGAAGAACCTCGCCAAGGGCGCCGTCGAGGCCGGCAAGGAGACGCTCTTCACCAACGGCCTGCCCCCGACGCCCAGCGGCCAGGACCTCAAGAGCGGGAGCTGGGACGTGCACAAGTACAAGGTCAACGAGGACCAGTCCTACGGCGACGGGTGAGTTCTGTTCAATGTGCTTGTTGTAGGCGATGGAGCTGAGCTGACATGTGTGATGTTTCTAGCTACCCCTGCAGGACGTTCGCATAGATGACGTGAACTTTTTCGAGGTTTCTGTATGAGGGGGCAGTTGTAAATATGAGGACACTAGATTCCATTGAAATGTTTTTTTCCATCAATTCTCGCCGCCGTTTCTCATGCTGTCTAATGGGGGTATCTCGACACCCGTTCACCACCTATCCGTGCAGAAAAAAAGGCATGCATATTCGACCATGAACCAGCCCACGCCGGATTCCAAAACCAGTACCAAACCAAAAATCAGGCGTCCTTCACCTCCGCAGCCTTCGAGGCCTCGGCCGTCTCCCTGGCAGCCTCTCCGGTCATCCTCTCGATGATCTTGATCTTGCCCTGCGCCCTCTTGAACCGGTCGTCAAAGTCGTTGACCGCGTCGTCGCCGTTCTCCGTCGACAGCGTCTCGGGCTCGACGAGCGCGAAGGCCGCCGTGACGTTTTTTTCGAGTCTCGCGTTGGGCGGCAGCGGGGGCAGCGAGCACTTTTGGTCCTTCGCCGATGAATCAGCGGCTGCGGTTGCGCCGGTCTTTTGCGGCAGGGACAGCCTGTTGGCCCAGACGACGGCGCGGCCGTGTATCCTGCCGCTCTCGAGGAACTTCTCGTAGCCCTTGGCCAGGCCGACGGAGCGGCCCTCGATCTTGCCGGCGAGGATGCCGTCCTGGGTGCCCTGCTTGAAGCCCTCGGCGAAGAACTGCTCTTCCAGGTTGAGGACGTCGTCGAACGGGTCTGAGTCCATGGTCTACGTGGTTTTTTTCCGAGTCCGTAATTTGAGGCAGAGAAATGATATGTCTGACGTATTTTTTGGTTGAATTCACAGTTCTTGTTTGCTTTGCGTCGTGCCGAGGCCAAATGCTGAAGTAGTTGATGGAGGGGTGATTTGAAATCGTGGCGGGGCAAATTTTGGTACTTTGACTCAGCGAACTTTTTTTTCTTCTCGGTGAGCTTCTCACTCTCCAACTACGAAACCCAGCCTGAAGGGAAGTATTCAAGTAATCTCATAACGCTCAATCGGACAAAATCAAGGGACGCATTTGTCTAATTCAAGTGAATTGGGGAATCTAGTCTAAGTCTATTCGTAACATCAAGTTAAAAAAAAAAGTAAAGGGCGCCATCAATCATCGCTTATCGAAAGACCGTCTACTGCATGCCGAACAGCATGCCTCCGTTGGCGCACACGACCTGGCCGGTGCACCACGCCGCCTCGGCGGAGACGAGCATGCCCACCACGCCGGCGATCTCGCCGACGTAGGCGGGGCGGCCCCCGGCCTCCTCGGCCTCGGCGACGAGCTCGTCCGAGTCGACGCCCTTGCGGGCGCGCATCAGCGGGGCGTGCTCGATGAAGCCCTTGATGAAGCGCTTGAACTCGGGCGTGTTCCCCGCGTACATCTCGGTCAGCACGGGGCCCGGGTTGACGGCGTTGACGGTGGCGTTCTCGCTGAGCTCGCGGGCCCAGGTGCGGGTCATGGCCTCGAGGGCGGCCTTGGTGCCGCCGTAGACGCTCTGCTCGGGGAAGCCGGTGGAGGAGGAGACGGAGGACATGTTGACGATGCGGCCGCTGCGGTCCTGCGGGAGGTAGGGCTGGAGGGCCTGGACGAGCAGGAGGGGCCCGCGGACGTTGACGCGGTAGGAGAGGTCGAACTGGTCGAGGGTGATGTCCGGGAGGAGGTTGTTGTGGGCGACGCCGGCGTTGTTGATGAGGACGTCGACCTGGAACCTGCCGTCCTTCTGGAAGTGGGACTTGGCCGTCTCGACGAGGGAGCGGGGGCCGTCGGCGGTGCCCATGTCGGCCTGGACGGGGAGGACCTGGATGTTGTGCTTGGACCGGAGCTCGGCGGCGAACTCGTCGGCCGGGGCCTTGGAGGAGGCGGAGGTGTAGCCCAGGACGAGGTTGCAGCCCTTGGAGGCGAGGTTCTCGGCGATGGCGACGCCGATGCCTGTCGAGGCGTGTTAGTTGGGATTCGAAGAGGGTTTCTGAGGGCCGGTCCTACCCCGGGAGCCGCCGGTCACGATGCCGAGCTTGCCTTCCAGAGAGCGAGCCATTGCGTGAGTATTTCTAATATTTGACTGGATGTGTTCAAGAATCAACAATGTTGCCTGGAGAAGGTGTTGTATAGTTGCAGTATGGCTAGAAGAAAGACCACAGAGAGAGCAATAGATGAGCAGCACGAGACGAGAGGGGAGAAGGAGAGAGAGGGGACGGGAACCACCAGGTAGACAGATGGACAGGTATTATAAAGCAGGACCCGACAGAGGATTGGGAACCCTAGGGACCGATATCCTAAACCGGAAATGCAAGCAGCTCTCGTGACCAGACGGAGACTGTTTTGCTGGAGGCGATCAACCGCCAATGGAACGCGTCCTCGTGGCAGCAGGAGAGATCCAGATCCCAGTGCCACCTCTCTGTCTCTCCCTCGAGACGAGCTTTCTCAGGGTCGCAGGAAGCACCAAATTCCAAAACCAGGGAGCAGAGCTACCCCGCCACAACCGCTAAACTGCCCTGACGGGGGGAGGTGCTGGAGCTTTGCCCCGCGGGCGGTGGAACCTCCGAACGGCGCTGAGATGGACCACACCCACCCCCCACGTCATCCTCCTCCCGCGCCAATCCTGTGGCAGGGCCCTGAGTCCGATGCGCTGGAGGAGGCTTCTGGACCGTTACAATCGGTGGACGCTAGGAAGCTGGAAGCGTGGTTTGCGCGGAAGAGCTTTCGTGTGAGACATTTGCTTCAACTTTTTTCGAATACGGACATTGCGATTTTTAAGTTATGACTCGCAGAGAGTGATTGAAGCTGTGGATTAGGTGACGGGTTGATGAAGACGATCTTCTAGGCTGCTTGCTTTCGAGTCGGTTGAGAATTACTTGTCAAGTATCAAACGGAGGTTAGGTCAAGTCAGGCATCTAAGCTTCGATTGTCTCGACAAAGTTACCGCCTCTCAGTAACCATAGCTTTAACCTCGCACAGCTATTGATTGCTCCAGCTCCCTAGGCGCTAAACGTTACCGGGACAAAACACACCGAAGGCATAAGCGGCGAAGATTTACCAGCCATTTGGTTTGGGTAGCTAATGCAGTAGCTCTGAAAGTAAAACGGCCCGATATCGTGATTGATGCAAGCAATGATTTCAATTGACCGAGAACTGTTGCAGGGCGTTGAAGACGGTGAAGAGGACCTGCGGTGCCCACTGTGAGCTCTCCCGCCAATGCGCGGGGCAGTTTCGAGCGACTCTCGGAGCCTCGTGCGGCGGTGGTGGGGTCGTCGACAGCCACCAACCGACAAGGGTCTTTCTAAAAGTTCACCTCCCCTCCCTCTCTCTCACCGGATTCCCAATCCACACCACACGGCCCCCTCCGTTCAGCCTTGTGCCCAGCTATCCGTATACGCACCGCGAACCGCACGATTACCCCCCCGGCCATTATCGCATATACCAAACACTCAGCCTCGCCGTCGCCGCCGCGCCAACTTCTCCCTCCGACAGATTAAAAAAACAGAAAAACAGCCCACCATGGATATCCGCCTCCTCAAGCCCGCCGACCTCCCCCTCATACAGCACGCCAACCTCGAGAACCTGCCCGAGAACTACTTCCTCAAGTACTACCTCTACCACGCCCTCTCGTGGCCCCAGCTCAGCTATGTCGCCGTCGACGTCTCGCGCCCCAAGCGCACCCCCTACGACTACCCCAAGATCGTCGGCTACGTCCTGGCCAAGATGGAGGAGGAGCCCGCCGACGGCGTCGCCCACGGCCACATCACCAGCCTGAGCGTCATGCGCACCCACCGCCGGCTGGGCATCGCCGAGAAGCTGATGCGTCAAAGTCGTACGTCTCTTCCCCTGAGAAGGAATCCTCAAAGTCCCATCGCAGCTTCTCCCTACGGGTTTCCATATGCTGACACCTAAGCCTCGCTCCCCAGAACTCGCCATGGTAGAGACCTTCGGCGCCCAGTACGTCTCCCTCCACGTGCGCGTCTCCAACCAGGCCGCCATCCACCTGTACCGCGACACCCTGGGCTTCAAGAACGAGAAGGTCGAGAGCAAGTACTACGCCGACGGCGAGGACGCCTACTGCATGAAGCTCGACCTCGGCTACATCCGCGAGCAGATCCAGGACGAGCGCGACCGCGAAGAAGAGGCCGCCGAGGCGGCCCACCAGGACGAGGGGGACGCCGTCGGCGACGTCGGCCACGACCCCAAGGAGAAGAAGGTCAAGGTCAAGATCGGCCGCGGCCTCGGCGTCGGCGAGCTGGTCGAGAAGAACGAGGCCGGCAAGAACTAGGGGAGGCGGGCGCCTCCTCCTTCTCTGCCGCCGCCGCCGACGACGTCGCCGCTGAAGAAGATGACCGGCTGGGGCCTGCGCAACCCGGGAGACGTGCCTTCTCTGCTGTCGGAGCGCGACTAGATGCTGCACATCCCGGGAGACGAGTGGGAGCTGCTCCCTGATCCCGGGAAGGCACGTCAGGAGGCAGACCGGCTTACCACCAACGCTGGGGACGCATCGGCGGAAATCAAAACTCAAGACGAACTGAGAGGGGAGAATCCTGACCTCCGCGCGAATGAGGTTGAGGGAGGAAACGAGGAGTGAAAAAAAGCGTTCTGGTACTGATGCGACGGGCGGGGTTCAAAGACGATTACGACAGGATACAGCGCGACATAGCATGCACGGTTTACCTCCTCAAAACAGAGAAAGGGTTTTAGACACCAAAAAGGGGCGACGGTGGAAGTCGAAAAAAGGTTCCTCTCAGTTGTACATCGACATTAAAAAGACATTTATCCAAACCCCCGGGGGACCTCAGGGGTTTCCTCTCTCCCTTTGTTTGTGTGTGTCTGTTCCCGTGTGTGCTGTTTTATCCTTTTTTTTTTTTTCTTTATCACCACCCGCCGCCGCTGGTCTTTCTATCCTCCGCCGCCAGCTCCCTCGCAAACTCGGCGTCCGCCTCGACCCTCAGCTTGTCCACGTTGCGCGATATGGCGTCGATCTCCTCCTCAAGCCGCTGCGCCGCCTGGTCGCCCCGCGAGCCGCAACCCCCGCGCCCCCAGCCCCAGCCCCGGCCGCCGCCGCGGGAACGCCCGCCGCCGCCGCACCGCCCGCGGCCCGACGAGTTCCGGATCTCCTCCTCCCTCTGCTCGTAGCGCATCTTGTCCAGCTCCTCCACCTTCTGGGCCAGGTCCCGCTCCATCTCCTCGACGGCGCGGAAGAGCGACTGCGAGGAGGGCGGGACCGCGGGGGAGGCGGGCTCCGGGGCCCTCTCGGCCGTCGGCGCCGGCCAGGAGCCGGGGAACCCCCCGCCTAGGGGGTCGCTTGGTGTCCTCTCGCCGCGGCCTGCCCCGGGACTGCCTCCTCTTCAACCTCGACCGAAGCCTCCGCCCCACGGCGAACCTCCCCCGGGAAACCCTCCCGGACCGAAGCCTCCTCTGCCTGGAGGGCCGCCGCCCCAGGGGAAGCCGCCGGGTACGTGGGCGTTCACGTTCGGCGGTACATGCGGCGTGTTCATGATGGGCACGGCCGGGATGGGCATCACCGGCGGCACGGGGGCGTGCACACCGGGCGGCGGGAACGGCGGCGGCGCACCCCACACAATCGGCCCCTGCTGGCCCCCTCTTCCCCGGCCGCCGCCCTCCCTCCTACTCGCCCTCCGCTCCCTCCTGCTCTCCCTCTTCTGCTCCCGCCTTTCCTTCTTCTCCTCGCGCCTCTTCGCCCGGCGCTCCCGCCGCCTCTCTCTCCGTAGCGAGCGCTGCTGCCGCTTGAGCTTGCGCCACTCCTGCGTCAGCGCCTTGATCTCCGCCTTGAGCGCCTTCTCGTCCAGGGCAGGAGCACTACCGACGGCAGCCGCAGCGTCCGGGTTCCGCGTCTGTTCTCGCGCCGCTGATCGTGCGGAGCGTATGTCGGAGCGCAGCTGCGAGACGTCCGCCCTCGTGACGGGCTCGTCGGGCCGCGAGAGCCAGTCCATCACGCGCTGCTTGTAGAGGGGCAGCTGGGCGGGGTACAGGTCGTCGTAGTCCGGCAGCGAGCCGATGGAGGAGGTCGAGTCTTCGGACGAGCTGGAGTCATCGGAGGACTCGGACTCGGACGACGACGAGCGACGGCCGGACGTGTGCCTGCCGTGGCCACGGCCGCGGCCGCTGATGCTGCGAGTGCCGGGGAACAGGGGGTGATCTGGAGGAGGTCCCGGGGGCGGCGCCGCCTGGATATGGGGTACGGGCGGGAACGGTCCCGGCGGAGGAGGTCCGTACATCGGCCCCGGGCCCGGCGCCCACGGCTGTCCGTATTGTGGCTGTCCGCGCGGGGTAGCATTGCTGCCGCCGCTGCCATTTCCAAACCTAATACCCCTCTCGTCGGCGATGAAGCTGCCCATCCTGATGCCGTTGCTGTCCGCCACGAACCGGTCGCCGATGGATATGCCGTCTTCGCTCAGCCTGATGCCCGCAAAGTTCCAGCTCCTGGACCCCGAAGGCTGGTGCTGCGGTACTGGGTGCATCCCAGGGGGGCCGTGGGGAGGGTGCATCGGGGGAAACGGCATGGGCGCAGCAGGGCCGGCCGAGGCAGGGCTGCTCTCGGCGACGCGGTCGAAGGACTGGTCCCAGGCGCCCGGCATGCGCAGCTCCTCGACCTCGGGGCTCAGCCTGACGACCATGCCGCGCGGGCGGAAGAAGCCCTCGTTCCACTGCGTCACGACAGCCTCCGCGTCCTCCCGCCTCATGCTCGCTGCCGCGCTTGCGCTGGGGTCGGTTTCCGGGTCGGCGCGGATCTGGTCCAGCTGGGCCGAGGCATGGCTGCTGCTGTTGGCGGTGCTCCGGCCGGCGGTGCCAGCGCTGCCGGACGCCGCCGCCGCCGCCGCTGCCAACGCCTCCTCCTCGGCCTGGAGCTTGCGGTTGATGACGGCCTCGTTACGGGCCGCGGCGTGGTGCGGAATGAGAAGGTTGACAAACGTAGCCCAGTCCTGCTGCGTGACGTCACGGGCGGCCCATGTCGGGGCGTAGGGAACGTCGTCCGGGGTCGTCGACGCTTTTACCGTGATGGTGTGGACGAGCTGCTCCCTGGGAGAAAGGGCCGGCGGCGGCCGCGAGTCGAAATACGCTATGGCAAACTCGGACTGTGCTGCGGACTGCTGGCTGCGCGGGAGGCTCGTGTTGGACAGCGAGTCGTGGTGTTGGTGGTGTGGTCGTTGTTGCAGCTGGGGACCGGCGGCGCCGGCGCTGGCGCTGGTGCGGGGCGTCAGCGGCGGGGTGTAGATGACCTCGCTGCGGGAGGAGGAGGCGTGGGACGAGACGCGAGAGGCGGCATCTTCTGTGCCGGACGGGGTGTAAGGCGAGTTTGAGTTGTTGTTTTCGGTGCGGCCGGAGCTGGAGTAGATGTCCGTCTCGGAGTACGGCGGCGGCGGCACGTCGTCTACTATGTCTGGTTGTCGCATGGCCATTCAAAATGATAAGTGTGCGTTTGCGGTTGTGTGTATGTGCTTGTGTGTGTGTTGGTGGCTTTGAGCACGATTCGTGTCAGTATTATCGTATCGTAGGTATTACCGAGTTGATGGACGCAGTTGCTGAGAGTTGTGACCCGCAGAGAGAGGCGCTGAAGTTGTGGTTCGTGGTTTTTGTTTTTTAGTCGGTGTGCAGGACCGACTGAGACTGTCTGTGGTCCGCTTTCTCGGAGAATAGTTGAGGAGGGGAGAGTTCACAAGAAAGGACAAGAAATGATCAAGAAAAATCGTCGGCAAGTCGGCACGTAGGCGCAGGCGCAGGCTGTGGGATCATATGGCATTTTTTGGAGAGCTATGTACTAATACTGCTGGGCTTGGGCTTGGGCTGGGCTAAGCTAAGGTAAACTCCGTTTGACTCAATCTACGTCTTCCGTACCGTACCTTCCCAATCACTCTCACGGGTTCCGTCCCATGTTCCCACCGCCCCATGTCGTTCCGCTAGTGTAAACTCAAGAGGAAGCTGCGCCCAATACACAACCGTAGGTCTATGGCAGGTGTAGGTACTTAGGGGTTTGTATCCGTTCGCGTAGCCTTACGACGTCCGAGTCGCTCTATCGTCGAACCACGTCCCGTCACCGACAAATAGAGGGGACCCCGCCCAGCGGGAGCCCAGGCGGCGCGGCCGAGCCCATGCCAGGCAAGGTAGAGATAAGCATCATCAAAGCTTGCCAAGCTCAAGGGGACACCCCTGCGCTCGCCAGGCAGAAAAGGCAATCAGTGGATGTGACAGTGACAGTGACGACGACGCTTTTACACTACCGGCAGAAAGCCCCAAACGAATCCAATTCCAATGGCAACGCCCAGGTGGTTTGCCTTAACGGTGCACAGTAGCGCAGTGTAGTGCAGATTCACTAGGTACCAGCAGCCTCCCTCCAGCTTGCACCCTGGAAAGCCACGATTCGAGAAGCCTCGCTGCATCTGCTGCTGACGCGGCCCCCTCGGAGGCAGCAGCGCACCTCCAACGTGAACATGGGAGTCAACGGTGCAACAGTGCAGGTAGTATAGGTACACCAGGTACTGTGACTGAGCACGCCAAGTCCACCGTGGCCATGCCATCCCAAAAGCTCTAAGCCCCCCGTCCGAAGGTCCCAATGCCCCTCCCCGCCGATGGGTCCCTCTCCCGAGTCGCCGGAACGCCGACCCTTTTAAAGTGCATTGCGGTAAAACATTCCTCTTGACGCCGTGCTGCCGAACCGACCGACACTAGCCTGAGAACGGCCAAAGTCTTTCCCATGGTACGACCAGGTTAGCGCACTATACAGTGCCAGGCTATGCATGCTGCCTCCTGGCGATGCCCTTTGACTGGTCAGGTCCCAAACCCTTTTTCGCTTTCGTCTCAGGGCCACGAATCACTGCCAGGGCCGCGGACGCCGCTGTCGCGTCCCCAGGCAGGGTTTATTGCGAGGCGTTTCTTGCGACCACCACGTGTCGACCTCATCGGTCAGCCTCTGTGCTCCAGAGGTGGAAGTCGACGTCTTCGGGCTTGTAGTGGTCTGCAATGATCGTCGACAGATGGTTACGGGAGTGTGCGCCGCTGTGGGGGTTGGTTAGCCTGTGTTTCTCATCTCAACGTACCCAGCATCGACTTACAGGTTCGTGATGTACGTGTCGAGCAGCTCGGACGGCACGAATTCGCTGACGGCACTCCGGACCTCGACACCGTTGACCAGAGCTCCGTCTGCGAAGCTGACATGGTTCATGGAGCTGCCCCATCCCACGAGGGTCTCCTCGTCAAAGTGGCTCTCGGGGCAAAGC
Source organism: Colletotrichum musae (assembly GCA_027406025.1). Classification (NCBI taxonomy): domain Eukaryota; kingdom Fungi; phylum Ascomycota; class Sordariomycetes; order Glomerellales; family Glomerellaceae; genus Colletotrichum; species Colletotrichum musae. The sequence goes on from JANVYC010000007.1 coordinate 1,189,291, forward strand.
TTGTAGACACCGCTGAGGATGATCACCGCGTTGCCCTGTTCCTTGGCCGCACGCGCAATGACGCCTGCACCCGCGTCCGCAATGATGCCTCCGTTCGCCAGGACGGCTCTTGCGCCCAGGATGACCTTGTTGATGCGTGGCATGTATGCCATCACGCCGCTGTTGAGGATGCTGATCGAGCTGATGCCTGCCGCGGTGAGCTTCTTCCGGAACGAAGCGTAGGTAGCCTCGCTAGCTGAGCTGTGGGTGGGTTCGGCAACGATGAAGACGGTAAACTTCCTTCTTGTGGCCGCGCGCATGATGAACTTTTGGACGGTAGCCGAAGGCTGGTGGACGAGCACGTAGTCGCCAGGGTGGATCTGAACATCGGCTGCTGCGGCGATCTGGTCGTCCACTTGGCTGATCTCGTCCTTGAGCTCTTCGATACCCTCGATGACCTCGGACCTGAGAGCGTGGACTCTGGTGGACTGGCCCCGGAGCGGAGTCGACGCACCAGAATCCTTGAAGAAGGGCGATCCCGCAATGATGGAGGTCGCGTCCGCAGGGGGGGACGCCTCGAGAAGGGAGAATAGTGACTTGGACACGTGGAAAGAGCTCGTGGATGTCAGGGCGCCGGGGCGGACCGGTCTCGGGCCGCTCGTGATGTAGTCCGCACCAGCATCCTGCTTCGTGTAGGTGGAGGGAGGCCACTGGTGCTCCAGCTTCGAGGGGTCTGGTACTGCTGTCGTCGGGGTGGCTCCCGCCTCTGTAGCCGTCTCGCTGGCATCTTCGTTCCGGTCTTCTGCTGCCTCGTCCCTAATCAGACCCAGCACGCGCCTGACGATGTTGCCCACGACGAGCTCTTTGGGCTGAGCGGCGATGAGCTTCAGACCGATATCCTGCACCTTTTCCAAAAGCGCATCGGCGTCGGACCACTTAGACTTCGCGACGACCTGGAGGAGGATATGCGCCGTGGCGACGGCACAGAGCTCGGAGCCCTGGATCTGTCTTCGCTTCAGGAGCCTGTGGTGGACCTGTTAGCTGGAGGCCACAAACTGGCGACAGCAAGGGAGACGGCAACGTACGAGATGAGGCTGTCGATCGAGGCCTCCAACGGTTTTCCCTTGAGGGTTTTGAGGTACCGCTCCAGGTCCCCCGCGCTGGGCTTCAGGGTAGCCATTTTCGGTATGGGGACGTCGCCGAGAGAAATGGCCGAGGACGGGAGGAGTCGCGGGGTTTTTGCGAAATGGCTCGGGTCGGCTGACGGGTTGTCTGAGGTCTCAAAGTTTGCTCGGAAGACGTAACGGTATTTGGAGGCCTTGCAGCATGCGAATGCGCTCGTTCAATGGCTGTCCGTTATGACTGTCTTGGCTCGGAAGGTGAATTGGAAATTGTGCGCAAACAGCTGTGACTCAACAAGGAAGCTTGGGGGGGAGGCACGATGGAGAAGATCCCTGTCGCACCAAAATTTCGAGGGGCACTGGGTGACGGGCAGCTTCACTGGGGGGGTCCTGGGGCTGTCAGTGGCCGTCTCTGACTGGCCGCCAGAATGTCGGCCCGAAGGAACCCGACTGAATGCTATTAGGTCCCAATCACACCTTGAGAAACCACTCCACTGGGCGAATGCCCCTCCATCGCTACCGTTTACCACTGCAAAATGACGTTTCCATGGGTTTGGAGCACTCTGCCAGTGATGCGTTAGGGCGCTAGGCTGCCCAGTGAAAATTCAACCCGTAGTGAATCCTTGCGGGAGCGGCAGGTGACAGTTCTGTGGGCAGTTGCATATATATACCTAGGTATGAAGGTATGACAGTTTGGAGGATTTTTTAGTGGTCGGCGCATTATGCCAATCTCGCGGTTTGAGTTGCTCTTCAATTGGTCGCACCACCGCAACTCGTCGTTGTAGTAAACTCTATCAACGAAGAACGATTGGCACAATTGCAGGCTGCAGTTGATACAACTGGTGGCTTGACAGGAGAGTCAGTGGAGTCCCCCAGACTAAGAGCACATGGCAAGAAGCACATCAGCACCGTCTTGACCAACTTCCTGGAAAGCTGAACAAACTGCAAATTGTACAGTTGTACGTAGCTCTACAAGATTGCTGCTATAAGTCCATCTACCGAAAGCCAACTCCCCACAACCCTAAGCCCTCAAGATAACTCTGCACCTAATGAATGACTATTGCCTCGGGTGATTTACCTGTACGTATGCATATGTGTCCTCACGGTTGCGACTACGGATACCCTCAGCAAAAGTTGCGGGTTCCATTGGGAAATGGTAGCCGGGGTCAGTCAACGAATCGTTGAGCGGCAATGCAACACGGATACGAGGAGCGGCAGGTGGATCGTCGTCGCGACATTCTGTGAGTGTGTTCTTGTGATAGATTCGATTCTGCAGTCGGCAACGAATTCCGGCCCTGTCTTTTGTTCAATCAAGAGCCACGAAGACAATACCAAAAGTGGAGTTGAGTCTTCACATGACGGGAAACATGCCGGTCACAATGGCTCGGGAATCGGCTGATGAACGCGCTCAATCAGATCAGAGGCCGTTGCCGAAAGATCCATAGATTTCGCCGAGGACCAGCTCAAAGCAGAAGGACTGTCCGAAACCCGGCCACAGGAGAAGAGGGAAAAAATCCCAGAGCTCCGGGTCCCGAGGGGCTTTACAACCAACCGCCGTGTTGGGGAAGAACAGCTTGTGGGCTGAGGAACAACGATTACGTAGCCGCTTGGTGGCAGCTGGCCCCCCTGCCAGCGGTCATCCCCCCCCAAAAAGAGGACACTGAAGCGATGGGAAAAAGCTCGACACGTGAACCCGGGCAGGGCGTCTTCATTCCATCCCCCACAGGGAAGGGTCAGGGTCAGCAGGCAGTGTAACCCCCGGCAGCACCACCTGCACAACAGCAGACAGCAGACCCAGGTAGACATCGAGCATCTCAATAAGTACTTTCCCAGCAAATCACCAGCGAGACGGTACTTCCTCTGCCGGGCTTCTCAGTCACTGCTACCAAACCCCCGACCACAGCGGCCCAGGCCGAGCCCAGCAGACTTGCAGACTGTTGAGAGCAGCTCCATCACCAACCTATCTATACCTAGGTAGGTAGGTACCCATCCCTCGCTCGCCCTGTGGATGCCACTGGATGGAAGCGTCTGGCGAAACAGATCGGGCCCTCTACTGCTACCGGTAGGTGCTCACTGTCGCCTCCAATCAGAAAAAAGTTACCGTCCATCTCAACCATTACCCCCCGGCCTCCTCTACACCTCGAACTCCCGACAGTCCGACTGACCCTTTTACACACTTTCCTCCTTCCTGCAGTACAAGTGCAGTCCACGGCGAGGTCGACATCTTTGCGCTGACGGCCACATCGCGCTTTAGCGTTTCTCTAGCACGAGACGGTCCGACCTTTTCGCCAGCGCCACCACTTTCGCGCTTCGCCTTCTCCTTCTCACGCTTCGCTTGCCTATGGCTAGCTGATTGTTGCTGCTCCTTGGAATTTGGGGGAGAGAAATACCAGTTGGCCAACCCGAGCCTTGGACCCTCCTCACGTACCGACCGACGATAGACTCTATATTCGACCCGGCGCAGTCTCACCCCGAGCGAGACCTCTCTCCATACAGTTTAATTAGACGGCAGGCGTACATTCACTCGTTTCTTCGATTGCAGCGCTGCTCGGCTCCTTACCTTACGTACATACAAACCCCGACTTGAACAGACGCGACTGCCCGCCTATCGCACCTCGTCGCGCGGAACGTCTGGAACATTCCTGACGAACAGCACCCCTTACTCCATACTCTCGAACCCTCCCGTCCTATCCGTGTTCGCAACGTATCCGTCGTCGACCGCCCCATGCCTCATGGATTGCATATCCTTTCAAAGATGAACTCCCTCAACATTATCACCTCGCGCGTCTCGCCGCCACCCAGTCCTGTAGCTTCGCGATCCAACTCCCTGGGCTCGCTTGGCCTGACGGTGCAGTCCGACGACAACACCCGCGACGGTGAGAGCGCAGAGAAGCAGTCCGACGACAACGAAGCCGAGGTCTTCCCGCTCGAGAAGTCCGCCTTCGAACAGCGCAACGACGGCCATGGCATGGATCTCGCCAGCGAAGCCACGCCGCTCATAGGGGAATCAAGGGACTCGAGCTTGAGGTCGACCTCGTGGCACACGCTGCCCCGGCGCATGGCCGTCGGCTTCATCAATTCCATTCGCTGGGTCTTGTCAACCCTCGGTGCCCCTGTAGTCTACCTGATCGCCTGTCTTTACGACGACACAGGCATTTTCTCCCCCTTCATGCAGCTGAAGAAGCTATTCGGATTTCACGGCGGAAGCGGTAAGAAACTGGCGACGGATTTCCCGGAATCGAGCGCGATGAACGAGAAGTCGGGCAGGCAAGGGAGCGCCGGGTACGGCGGCGTTGCATATTCGAGACCAGTGGGCTCGTCAGGCTCTTCGTCCTCAGGGTTATCTTCGGAATCGGAATCGGACGCCGATCGCCATTGGCGAGGTTCAAGCGGTCGGCACTCTCGGTCCCGGTCTTCGGCAGAGGAGATCGCGCCGGCGCGCCGGTCCATTCGTATCAAACTGCACAATGACGATGCCCTGCCTCAACGCAAGCACAGGAAGACGCAATCTGCCGCCGTGCGCCCCAAGGGCAGCGGCGAGCCTGGCTCCGACATATCCGCGCAACTCAAGTCTCCGACGTCCCCAGCAGGCGCTCTTACCAGATACCCGAAGACCCCGGCCCCTCCTCGACCGTTGATTCCCCGGCGCCAGCCCTCGTACCTGAATATCGAACCTACCGATCCCAAGTACCAAAAGACGCTTATCCTGGATCTTGATGAAACTCTGATCCACAGCATGTCCAAGGGAGGTCGCATGAACACCGGGCACATGGTTGAAGTGAGACTCAACCAGACCTACGTAGGGGCTGGAGGCCAGACGTCGATAGGACCGCAGCATCCGATTCTCTACTGGGTGAACAAGCGCCCGCATTGCGACGATTTCCTGCGACGGGTAAGAACTCGATTGATAGACGCATGACAGATGAGGTGCTGACACGACCCCAAGGTTTGCAAGTGGTACAATCTCGTCGTCTTCACTGCTTCGGTCCAGGAATACGCGGACCCCGTGATTGACTGGCTGGAAGCGGAAAGGAAGTTTTTCTCGGCCCGGTACTACCGACAGCACTGCACATTCCGACAAGGCGCATTCATCAAGGATCTCAGCTCCGTCGAGCCCGACCTGAGCAAAGTCATGATTCTGGATAACAGTCCATTGAGTTACCTGTTCCACCAAGGTACGTGACACGGCTTGCACCCTTTCATTGGGAATTTTCCTGACCGAATCTGACTCGCATCTTCCGCAGACAACGCAATCCCCATCCAAGGATGGATCAACGACCCGACAGACAACGAACTGCTGCATCTGGTGCCTTTGCTCGAAGGCCTCCAGTACGTGTCAGACGTGAGGGCGCTGCTGGCGTTGCGCGGAGGCGAGGACGGTCAGCACATGGCGTAAAGTTTTTGTTTTTGGAATTGTAGAAGGAAAACCGGTGTAACTGGCATGGGAATAGCGAGGCGGACCGCCGACGGCTTCAACTACGTGGGTGCGGCGATGTATTAATAAGAATTATCGATCCAGGGGGCGGGAAGCAGAGCCCCTTGGCGGCACACGAAGTGATTCCGGTGCGGTTCTGTCAAGCTCGAAAGATACATGTCTGGCCATCAAGCCTCTTCCTGGTCTCCTTCCGACGAGAGAGTGGGCAACTGGGCGCTTTTGAGGGTTCATTGTGAAAAAGGGGTTATGCCCGCCGTGCATTGTGCAATTGGATCCAATCGCCCGTTGCCGGTTTATAGCTGCGGGTATTGCCGGAGGGGCACCGGCGAAGAACGACACGATACTATGTACGGATGATACAATAAATACGTAGTTTCTGCAATTTGCTGAAGCTTTACCCTGGCGACGGGTATCATCCAGTTGGCCAGGGGGAAAGAAGTCAGCTCGTGGGTCCTGATGTCGGAATGTGATGGGTCGATTCACTCCTGTCAAAAAAAAAAAAACTGCACTGCCTTCCATGGCCCGGGCCTTGGGGGAGAGGGGGAAGGGGCAAGCCACCGATTTCTCAATCTCGATCAGATTTGCTCGAGCTCCTCCTACACCGGAAGCTACCTATATGTGAGAGCTTTTCCGGCACTGAGCTGAGCACAGGGAGGAAAGGAGGAGGAGGACAAGCTCCGAGACCGTCAGGCCAGCAGGAACACTGAAGGTGCGAATCCCAGCTGACAGGCTAGAAGCGGGTAGCTGGCCGGGGGTATGCGGGCTACACTGTAGGGGGAGGGACGGTCCATGGCAGGCCTCGACCAATGGGCGGAGCAGGTGTGGGCCAGATGTGGGTTCGGCGGGGGACGAGGGTGGTGACATCATGGTACAGGTGACGACACCACGACCCGAGCTGCAAAAGGAGAAAGCTCATTGTCTACCTAGGTAGTTCGCGGGCAAGCTTGGGGCGCTGGTTGAAGAGAGAGACCTCATACCGGGGCAGGCAAAGCAGGCATGGAGCTCCTGTGGCACACGTCTCTTTCCTCACCCCCTGCTACTTGGTGCCACGGCCAGTCTACCTGCGCATGTTAGTGCTCCGGAGCTGAGGTATCTGGCAAGCGCGAGAGTACCTAGGCGTCAGGGACAACCAGCCCGCCCGATGAGGGAATGAGACCTCGATCCAGCGGCGGCCAGCCCCTTCCCAAATTACCTCAGCTACCCAAGGCACCTTACACTAGCTCTTGTTTCGCCTGGGCGGGAAAGGTGCGAAGTACCTAGGTAGGCGCTTGCTGGGTCAGGTCAGGCTTGCTTTGTGCCTTGGCTCTTGCCCCAGTTTCGTGCTCGCATGCAGAGGCTGAGGTCACCGGTAGCTCATACGTGCCCATTCCTCCTTGAACGTATATAAGCCCGTCCCGTCCCGCCCTTCTCGTCCAAGGCCTCCGTTGACATCACATTCTCTGTCCAATCGAACTCGTTCACCAAAAGATACCCAGACACCAGCAAACATGTCTCTGCACTGTGAGTTTGGCCTTTCCGTGGCGCGAAGAGCAGAAGGACGACGTGCTTCCCGCACCATCGACGCAGTGTCTATCCTAGCCGAGAGAGACACGCCCTCGCCGTCCTTCTCGACTGTGAACTGCCCAAGCATCGCGAATGGGCATCATGAACAACAAGACAGATTGCTGACCACGACTCCCAACAGACCTCCCCCCCGTCAAGCCCTCGGCTATTGCCCTCGGCACCATCTTCAACCACACGGCTGAGCTTGCCGGTACGCGACTCCTCCCCATGGGGTTTCCCCCCAATCACACTACCTTTCCCAAGATCGCACCAGCTGACCGAAGCCCTCGCAGTCTTGACCCCCCTCTTCGGCCAGACGTACCAGCGTGCCAAGAACGCCAACTCCAAGGAGGAGTTCATCCGCTCCAGGGAGGCCAACTCGGCCGCCGTCGCTTGGGGCACCTCCCTCGTTGGCTCCGCGCTGCAGTCTTACGGCGTCGGCGCTCTCATCAACGCCACCGGTACCCTTTCCTACAAGGGCGCCGCCTACCTCGGCAGTCTGATCTTCTTCGCTACCTCCGCACCCGGCGTATGTCTTCTTCTCACTACTCATCACGCGACGCGTTCCGTGTGGCTAATACGTTCCGTAGTACATCTCCCAGGTCTTCGCCGAGAAGCGTCCCCTCGACACCGTCGGCATCAGCGCCCTGGCCAAGGTTATCGAGACGGTCGGTCTGTCGGTCTTCCTCACCTGGTGGGGAACCCGCACCAACCCCTTCGACTAAAGGGTTTTAACGTGTAATGAACTTTATTGAGCCGCCTCGGATGAGGATGAGCTCGTGTGCTTTTACTTCTGGGTCGGATGAATCAGGGTCATGGAGTTGGACTGCCGAGACGTTCGGCTAGGGAAACGTTGCCATGTACCTCGACTTGACATCTGCTCAAGCCATGAATACTACCTTAATTGATAACCACCCAAAACATATCGTGCCACCCCCTCCAGTGAACCCCTTCACGAGTGAACATAATAGACCCAGCACACTCCATACCGAGTGTCGAGATGCCAGACACATTGCATGCCTAGTCATGGGCATGCCCTGACGGACCAGTGTAGGGGACGGACTCTGCTTGCACTAGTAAGAGAGTGAAGCGATGGAACACATCATACCAGGCATACATCACGACCTACCTACCTTTGAAATGGTATGGCTCTTGATGAAGCATGGACACATAAACTCCACGCGACATGATGCATTTTCACAGCGTCACATACTCTCCGGCAGAGCAGTGCGCAAAAGAATTCCTCCACACCTCCGCACCCAAATGGTTCCAACGAAGGTTTTGATGATTTGAAATCATATATTGAGTATCAACTATACTCATGAAAAGATCCAGTTAGAACGCCAGTGTCTTTTTTGCCAGCCCAGAAAAAAAGAGTCCCGTATGTCCGCGCCACATGGCAAGGAAGATGTTGTACAACCTCTTTGCAATCATGAAACCACCACCCGCTACATCTTCAGGGGTACTTGTCTTTTTGTGTGTCTCGTACCTTTAGATTCAAAACATTGCTTTTTGCGTGCTCGCTCCCTCCCTTCAGTAGCACGAAGTTTTACGACCAGAAAGACTGCTTGGCGGTCTCCTTCTGGACGAGCTTGACGAGGGCGGCGTAGACCTCGGAGTAGTCCTCGCCGTCGTCCTCCTCGTCGTCGCCGGCGGCGGTGGAGGCAGACTTCTTGTCGGCCTTCTTGGCCTCGGCGGCGGAGCGCTTCTCGGTGACCATGACCACAGAAGTCGGGCGCTTGGTCTTGGCGGCGGCGCCGAGCTCGGCGCGCGAGGTGACGAAGATATAGGGGACGTTGTGGTCCTCGCAGAGGAGGGGGATGTGGGAGATGACATCCATGGGGGAGATGTCGCCGGCGATGACGACGACTCCGGGGAAGGCGGTGTTGGTGGGGCCCGTCTCGGGGGACTTGCGGAGGGCCTTGACGACCTCCTTGACGCCGCGCTTGAGGGTGTTGTTCTTGGCGGCTGTGTGTCGTTTGTGTGTTAGCCTTCTGTTCAAGATTTGGCGCCCTTGCGAGAAAGCTCTGCTTCTTCCAGCCGCGTCCTACGCGACGAGTAGAACGCGACAAGAGAGAAGACGAAAACTCCCAGAGCATCGAGAAAGAACGAAAGAAAAAACGTACCCTTGCGAATGCTCTTGATGACCTTCTTCATGTTCTTCTCGTCGGCCAGGGGCACGGCGAAGGGCACGAGGGCGCCGACGATGGGGGCGCCGTCGGCCTTGACCTCGCCGGCGGCGACGGCGGTCGAGGCGACGTCGGCCTGGAGGTGCTCGTCGAGCGCGCGCTCGAGCTTCTCCTTCTTGTCCTTCTTCTCCTTCTTGTCCTTCTTGTCCTTCTTGATGGCGCCGTCGGACACGGAGCGCTTCTTGTCCTTCTTCTCCTTCCTGTCGGGCTTCTCGGCGGCCATTTTGACGGTTTTTTTTTTGTTTTGGTCTGTGAAGAAAAAGAGGATCGAAAGATAAAAGGAGCGGACGGGGTGTTCCTGGCGCGGGCGGGCTTTTGGGTTGGGTGAAGCTATCGACTTTCTTTTCCGGCGTAGGAGAGCTCGATTTTTTTTTTACCCGACCTTATCAACGGCCAATGCAACTTTTTTTTGCCTTTCCCCTGCAGCGGGGACCCGGGCGGTGTGTTTTTTTTCGGGTGTGGGTACTTCCGTGCCGAGCTTCTACCGACCAAGGTGAGCCCGGTGAAGATATCACGTGATGATTCTCAGCCAATCACAGCCGATTCATAGTGCAAATGTCAGCGTGGGTGAGCAAGGCAGTATCATCAAGGTCGACTCTCAGGCGCGCTGGTGCTCAGCAACACCCATCAATGATGCCCGTCGGTTGAATTGAAGGACGCGGTCCTGCGACTGGATGGATGTGACCCGTTGCGACTAGAAAGCATCCCGCCAGCCTCGCAGAAACATATCCAAACAATAATATTTCTCAAAGATCCCTGCAGGACAACGCTGCAGACCATTTTGGCGCTACCAATAAGACAAACTTTAAATCGTCAAAGATGGAGCTCTATTCCATATCTCCCCCTCTACGTAGTTGATATACACGTGTTTTGACACAGGGAATCGTTGGTCCACTTCTAGCATTCGTCGTCCGCCGCCGTTTTAAGGGCTGGCTTACTCCTCGGAGTCACCGAACTCGGCGCGGCCCTGCTTGGACTGCAGGTAGTGGTTGCTGCGGTCGAACGTCAGTACGAAGCCGTTCGTCGGCCAGAGGAGAGGGAGGCTCACCGGTGGGTGGCCCAGTCCATGATGTACCAGCCGGCGACCAGGGGGGGGAGGACGTAGAGGACCTGGGCGCTGAAGCGGCGCCAGGTGTTGAAGACGGCGTCGTGGGCGGCGCCGGCGAAGGGGTTCTGGCGGTTGGGGGCCAGACCGTAGGTGATGATGCCTCTCTGCTTCTCGCCACCTGCACATTCGCGTCAGTCCGTCGAGTCTTTCAATTTGCGGTTCTTCGTCGGTCGTGCGTCGATTCGGCGGTGAGCTCTTGATTCCTCCTCTTTTGTGTCTGGCTTCGACACCGGTTTCGAGATCCTTTCGTCCGGCCATATGTCGGTCCCCTCGTCGTGTATCACTCAACCGCGTCGCCTTCGCTCGTCGACATCGCTCCAGTAGCGGGAAAACGTA